>OW121754.1:9908700-12408700 GCA_933228765.1 Miltochrista miniata
TTCAAGAAAATCGTAATAAAGTTCAAAAATTTCATGTTTCCTATTTTTGTTTTAAGGAGAGATCGGCAGTTTTTTCTTTATGTAATTTTGTGATAATAAAATGTATGGTGACTCATATTTTTTTTACTTTCATTTAAGGAGTATTACATTGTCTATTAAATACAATTTATTGCATTAACCTATCATTTTTAGTTTCCGAGATTTTTAACATTCTTTAAGTGACCCGGATTCATTGCTCTCGAGTGTAGTTCTGTGTAAACATATTGTCAAGTGTCAATATTTTGGGGGAGAACACTGATATCTGCAACACAGTTTGTACTAGCGCAGGTATCAGGGAATTCCAATTTCATGTATGTACCTACACAATTAATGGCAATAAAGAATTTATCTATTTATTTATACATATGATACTTAGAAAACATCAAATCTTCGAAACAAACATTGGTAGATCCCACGATTTTTTGGCCTGCCCGGGAATCGAACCCAGGACCCCTGCGCGACAGTCAGTTATATTACCGAATGCCACCGAGGCAGGCAAATAAGAATCTGGAGGGTACAGATATTTTTCTTCTCCTACATCCAAATTTCCTCCGATGAGGAGTTCGATTCGTCAATCCTATCCTGGTTATCCGTAACTGTTGTACGTTAGGATTGAAGAATCGAGGATGGGTACCTCTGAAGAAAGCCGATAACACCAGGATATTTTATAATTATTTTAAAGTTTTTAGGTATATTCAACAAAAAAAAAACAAGCCTTGCCGTGTACCTGCGATACGTCTCGATGGCGCAGTACTGAAGTGTTGCAAAATTTAAGCAGACTTTTGGGTCTTTTGGGACTTTTGGGACTTTTGGAAGTTTTTGGGATTTTTGGGACTTTTGGGTCTTTTGGGACTTTTGGGTCTTTTGGGACTTTTGGGACTTTTGGGACTTTTGGGACTTTTGGGACTTTTGGGACTTTTGGGACTTTTGGGTTTTTTGGGACTTTTGGGACTTTTGGGACTTTCGGGACTTTTGGGACTTTTGGGACTTTTGGGACTTTTGGAACTTTTGGGACTATTGGGACTTTTGGTATGACTTTTAAGTCCAAAAAGGCCAAAAGTCAAAAAGTCCAAAGTAAAAAGTCCAAAGTCCAAAAGTCCAAAAGTCCAAAAGTCCAAAAGTCCAAAAAACCAAAAGTCCAAAAGTACAAAAGTACAAAAGTCCAAAGTACAAAAGTCCAAAAGTCCAAAAAACCAAAAGTCCAAAAGTCCAAAAGTCCAAAAGTCCAAAAGTCCAAAGTTCAAAAGTCCAAAAGTCCAAAAGTCCAAAAGTACAAAAGTACAAAAGTCCAAAGTACAAAAGTCCGAAAGTCCAAAAGTCCAAAAGTCCAAAAGTCCAAAAGTCCAAAAGTCCAAAAGTCCAAAAGTCCAAAAGTCCAAAAGTCCAAAAGTCCAAAAGTCCAAAAGTCCAAAAGTCCAAAAGTCCAAAAGTCCAAAAGTCCAAAAGTCCAAAAGTCCAAAAGTCCAAAGTCCAAAAGTCCAAAGTCCAAAAGTCCAAAAGTCCAAAGTCCGAAAGTCCGAAAGTCCGAAAGTCCGAAAGTCCAAAAGTCCAAAAGTCCAAAAGTCCAAAAGCCCAAAAGTACAAAAGTCCAACAGTCCAACAGTCCAAAAGTTCAAAAGTCCAAAAGTCCAACAGTCCAACAGTCCAAAAGTCCAAAAGTCCAAAAGTCCAAAAGTCCAAAAGTCCAAAAGTCCAAAAGTCCAACAGTCCAAAAGTCCATAAGTCCAAAAGTTCAAAAGTCCAAAAGTCCAAAAGTCCAAAAGTCCAATAGTCCAAAAGTCCGATAGTCCAATAGTCCAAAAGTCCAAAACTCCAAAAGTCCAATAGCCCAAATGTCGACAGTCAAGTAGGTACTTGGTACTTTACTTTGTTGAACATAGGCCTTAAAATCTTACTTCTTACTAATTATAAATGCGAAAGTTTGTGAGTGTGGATGTTTGTTACTCTTTCACGCTCTAACGGCTGAACGGATCTCGCTGAAACTTGGTACAGGGATAAATTATGGTCTGGAACAACACATAGGCTACTTTTTATACCGGGAATAAGTTCTCACGGGAAGCGGTAACGGTAATAAAATTTACGCGGGCGAAGCTGCGGGCATCAGCTAGTATATAATATTATAAATGCGAAAGTTTGTGAGTGTGGATGTTTGTTACTCTTTCACGCTCAAACCGCTGAACGGATCAGGCTGAAATTTGGTACAGAGATACATTATAGTCTGGAATAACACATAGGCTACCTTTTATCCCGGGAATAACTTCCCGCGGGAACAAATTTTACGCGGGCGAAGCTGCAGGCATCAGCTAGTATTCTTATATAGAAATAATTATACTAGCATAGTTGATAAAAAATGCTATGTAATAGCTTTACCGCGGCAGTCCCCGAGTGCCACACGTCTTTTTTTATGTTTTTTTGTTTGTTCGTTTGTAACGAATAGGCTCCGGAACTACTGGACCGATTTGAAAAATTCTTTCACTGTTGTGAAGTTACATTCTTTGCGGTGAACATAGGCTATATTTTATTCCCGTATTCCCACGGGAACGGGAACTACGCGAGTGAAACCGCGTGACGTCAGCTAGTAAAAATAAAGTACAATCTTAAACATACCGAAGCAGCTACGACACCGTAGCACGTAGCATTTTGAGTATTATAACCATAAATTTAGGATTTTTTGCTACTCTCAATATAACCACGGAATAATAAAAACAAGATTATATAACTATGTAGATTATCTTTGCTATTACAACACACCTACAACAGCTAAGTATAGAAGAGTTAGCTACAGTCTACAGAAACCTATAGTCGCTTCGATCGTATAGAAAACCGGTTTCCATGAAGTCCTTTTTATACGTTCACGTAACTGGTTTTTCATGAAAGAGAAATGCAGTACAAGCTCAAGAGTTACAAAACTGCTACGACACTACACCGTAGCACATAGCAATCTGACTATAACAACGCCCCTACAGCAGCTAAAATAGATAAGTTACTTGCAGTCTACAGAAACCCATAGACACTCAGGCCGTGGGCGTAGGTATAGGAAACCTGTTTCCATTTCAATCTTTTTATACGTCTACGTAATTGACCATTGTCTTTCATGTTGTTGTTGAATTGTCTGCCATTGGTGAGACGTAATTCCATTCTACCACCAAGTGCAGCGAGACAGGACGTATGAAGAAACCGCATCAATGTATCACAGTGTAGGAGCCATTTGAATTTCGGTAACGGTCACTGTTTAAATGGCGCAACGAGGCGCTGGAGCGGGACCGAAGGCGTTCGAGAAATCGATGCTCAGCGGTCCCAGCTCCACTAGAAAACCGTGGAGACCTGGAAGGTGCGACTTAAGCAACCAAGGGGGGAATCGGCGCAATCAGGGCGGTCAGACCGGTCATGGACGAGTCAGAGGACTGGAGAGAAGCCACGGCACTCTCTCCTACCGGTTATGACAGATCCTTACCGGGCACGGGAGCTTACGGGCTTATCATTGGCGAATACACCGGGAAACCACGGCTGAGTGCTAGCGCTGCGGGGAGCGTAGCGAGGACATAGCGCTCCACACATTGGTTGAGTGCACAGCGTGGGTACAACAGCGCCAGATCCTTGTGGCAGGTCTGGAAGTGGGCACTCTCTCGCAGGAGTCCATGGTGCGAGCCATGAGTCAGCGGGAGTATGTGGGACTCCACCGCCTCTTTCTGTAAGCCGGTCATGCTCGTGAAAGAGACGGCGGGGAGGGAGCGGGAGAGAACCCTCCCACTCGCGTTGGAACTGGCGCTCTTCGCCCGGCTTACCCGGGGCTCTCAACCGTAGGCAGTAGGTAGAAAACGTATGGTTTTTAGTCGGTAGGAGTCCGAAATAGCATCCATGTAGGATTTTCCCATTTTCCCCACGTTACAAAACATTAAAAAAAAACATTGCCCCGAGAGGTAGCCGTAGCGACTGTCACCTCCTCTACGTCTAGGTACCTCTTTTAAGAGAAGCGGGGTGCCTTCTTTCAATCAGCATGATGGTCACATTCTGTAAAAGAAATGACGGTGGACTGAAATTTGAATATCTTTCTGGTCGCGGTTTTTATAATTTTACGTCATTTTTCTTTTTCATACTAAAATGAATAATAATATTGTACATTAAAGTTAGGTAATCTAAATCTTGAAATATCTGCCCGCGCGTACGATGATTGTACAAACAAGTGTTTAATCAGATTACACGACTCAATTATAGAACTTAATTAAACGCTTTTGATGAATCACGAATTCACGACAATTAATTTTCACTTTTAATCATTTGGACATTGTCTGCAAATTAATATTGTCTCAAAAGCTCTAACGAATGAGAATTGGATGACTGTGATCGGAATAATGCCTGGATATTATATTGCCTAATACAATAGATAATGTTGTTTACATTAGCGGTTGTTTGAAAACGACCGGTCGATACGCAGGTTGCGGAGGCTCCTGCATTGCATTATCGACTAATGTAAACAATCGGTCGTTTGAAAACGACTGCTCGATACAAGTCGCATGCGCATCAATGCCATTAGAAACGACCACCACGCAGTGGTAGTGCTGACTGGAACGACTAGTAGCGTAAACGGTACCCGCATGCGGGTTGCATTGCTAGCAATAGGTACCAAATTTTTTTGCCTCTCGCATGCTGGTTGAAACGACTAATGGCGCAGTTTCATTAGTCGATAGGGACCGCATCCGGGGTGCGGGTGATTTCTGAAACGCATGCCACAGAGCCCGCATTCGGGGAACCGTTTTCATTAGTCGATAGGGTCCGCATGCGGAGTGTAGCTGTGTAGCATAGCATGACATGAAGTATTAATCTACTAGCTGACCCGCGCAACTTCGTTTGCGTCACATGGGAGTGAGGAAGAGAGAAGTGTGGTATAAATATTTAGTGATATAATGTTTCCCGTCGCATTTACTCCGTCGCTTATGTTCATTAGAGCTGACCCGCACAACTTCGTTTGCCTCACAGGGGCGTGAGAGAGAAGGAGAGAGGCGTGGTAATAATATGTAAAGTGATATGATGTTTCCCATCGCATTTACTTCCGCCCGTCCTTTTTTGGTACGGATCCGACTCGCACTTGACTGGTTTTTATCGTTCACTTGACTGGCTGCCACTGCAGACCACGATCACTGCCGTAGTCGCCTCGCTCATATTTTAAAACTTATTAAGAGGGTTATTGTAAGCAAACCGTAAAAGATAGGCAGATGCTGTGAAGGACTTTTTTATAACTTTTTAAGAGGAACGATTTAATAATACACTATTTTTACGTAAGTTTATCCATTTACGCAGTGTACTCAATGGAAGCTCCGAGAAGAAAGAAATTTTCCCCGTTCTCAAAACATAATTCATGGCTGCTCCGCCCCTATTCGTCTTAGCGTGATGCTATATCTATATTGTCATTAACCATCTTCGATAAATTGACTATTAAATTGTAAAATAATTTATTATATTTTAATTATTTAAATTAATATATTTAAATCAAATTAGGTTATTGTGAGAGAACCTTAAAAGATAGACTCGACGCTGGAAAGGCAAACTGCATTAACAGCCAATTTGGTCGAATATGAGTTATATATATCGTTAGAATCGCCTGATTTTTCTCTTTCGAATGGTCTAGGTCTTTGGTGGTCGTTAAGACATCGGTGATTTTTGATATTTTAGTATATTTTTGTGTTTTAAATCCACAATTTTTTTGATTTTGGTTAATAAAGCGCCCATGACAGCAGCTAAATACTGATAAGTCATTTAGCCTGCACATGATTTAAGAAATCATTATTTTAAAACATTTAGCCATCTCATTTTTTGAAATTTTCACGACATGAAACATTTTAGTGGTTGGTAATTATTTTAGAATTTCAAAATAAGTCAATTTACTGGTCAATAAATCTTAGTTTATTGTCGTATAAACCCTTGTACCCTCCTTGAAATTGCAAAAATTAGGACGTTAAACCAATTTTGTCGATAGCCCTTACTAATAAATTGGTCGATAACACAATTTTACCTGAAATTATTTTGATGTGTTTAGAGCACATAAGCTACTCTGCTTAATGCAAAATTCATTACATTAGTGTGATAAAACCACCAAAAAAGAAAGAAAAATATCAAACAATGGCGGTTAGACGATACGTCAAGGTCGTCGTTTGCAGTTAGACCGCGGCTGTTATCTAAGAGCCAAACGTTCTGTGGGTACTTCAGCCACCTATACGGTGTAAAACTGGGAGACTACACCCATTGTCACTAGTCATAATTGACTAGTGACAACGGGTTGCTCTACTGCATTCTCAAGCAATAGTTTGTGATTTTTAGTTTAAATTTTGTAAATAGAGCACAAAAGAAAGGCCCGTCAAGTTTCTTGCCAGTTTTTCTCAAGCGGGCCGCGTTCCGAACTGGTGGTAGTGACTTTGTTTTGTATTCACTGACGTGTCGCAAGTGCCTATGTATTAGGATTATGCGAAATAAATGTTTTTTTGAGTTTGAGTTTGAGTTTAAGGTGTCATCTTCCACAATTATGACGAATGCCAATTTCTGGACATTTGCGAAGGCGAATATCTGCAGCCGATATTTGCACAAATGCGAAAACCTACTTATTAAATTCCAAATTTGCGTCACTTGACTTCACACGTTACAAAAATTGATTAAATTAAAAAAGTATATTTAATAATATTACAGCTAACGGGATACTTTCCATGTGTTATTGAGAATATTTGATATTTCGGCATATGGTCTGTATGTGCATCTTTATCACAAACGGGCCACTGAATCTGTTCATAAATTCCATAGATGTGTTAAAAAAAACATATAAAGAGGAGAAGAAATAAACACTTCCAAAGAAGAATACAGAAATGAAATTAGATTGCGGACGTTCTTCGTGGGGCTAAAAAGCAGGTACACGCAGCAAGACCTATAAGACGCTTTTAAGGTTAACATCTGCAAACATAGCGTAGCGTCTTACGATCTGGTTAATGTAAAAAACCGCCATGATTAAAATAGAACACCTACGATGGAATATCCAGTCTTTCTAGCCCTGCATGGCAGCCGGACCAAATGGCGCAAGGAGGCGCTGGAGCTGGTCCACCGGCCTGCGTCTCGAGGAATCGAGACCCAGCGGTCCCAGCTCCACCAGTAATCAATGGAGACCTGGAAGGTGCGACTTGAGCAACCAAAGGGGGATTCGCCACAATCAGTGCGGTCAGACCGGTCATGGATGAGTGGCTGGAGAGGAGCCACGGTGCTCTCTCCTACCGGTTGTCATAGATACTTACCGGGCACGGGAGCTTCGGTAAGTATCTGTGGCAAATACACAGGGAAACAACGGCCGAGTGCCAGCACTGCGAGGACACAGCGCTCCACACAATCTCTCGCTGGAGACGAAGGCACGAGCCATGATCTCCAGCGGTAGTAAGTGGGACTGCGCTGCCTCTTTGCTTGCTCACCGTCCTTACAGAAGCAGGCCCTAGACGACAGCGTGATGTGAGGGATTCACCCACGCCCCTTAAAGACGCGGGATAGCACCCAACCCCCCCCCCCCTCCCTAGATGAGGCCGCAGTGGTAGGCGTAGATTTGTTCGGATTCCTCGGGTATCCTTTCCAGGGCTTACCCGGGGCTCCCAACCGTAGACTGTTAGGCATAAAACGAAAGAAGTTCGCGATGAGGTACTTCTTTGACGTCAAGGAATCTTTAATTCTCCGGATTTAATAGAAACTACCCTGAACTGCGATGAAAGTGACAAAGACATAAAAATGGGTGAAACATAAAATGCTCAGACACCGGCTGATGGAGTCAGAGATGGCAGCCGTACCTTGCACGGTACACGTGAGTAAGGGAGGATACCTATCGCTACTTATGTGATGTCTGGTGATAAGATGAATAATAAAAACATTAAGAGGATGCACATAATAATACACATAGGTATATTCCGACGTTGGGGAACTCTCTGTTAATAATAAAATAAATGGTGTCAATGTGTGAAATCACCGCAATCACTGAGATCGCGCAAATAATTTACCACCAAACAAACTCGGGAAAGGCAAACATATACAGCGACAGTCAAGTGGCATTGAAATTTAAGGAAGAAAATAATAACATCAGCAATCGTGAAAGAATATAGAAAGTCACTTGACATGTTGGAGGTAAAGACCGAAGTATACGTACATAAATTGGGTACCTGGAACCTAGGGAATTTCGGGTGACGAAACAGTAGATAATCTAGCCCCTGAGGGAGCAGCTCGCTCATAAAATCACCAAGGGCGTTATCAGCAGGAGCATAATGACAGAAGTTTAATCTCAGATTTTCAGCGGGAATGAGGTAGTCAAAGCTAAGAAGAGGAAACATGAGGCTAGTTAACGAGATAATTACAGGACATTGTAGCCTGAATAGTACTTGACAGTACTAGTGAAGAGTGACGAAACAGTGACCCCTCATGACCGAAATGCTCCTGCTGGAGACCAGTCTCAAGTTATGGCTGAGTATAAAATAATTTCAATTAGCAGATCTAAGATTATGGGTACGACAAGAAAAAACCAAGAAAATTTCCAGTACCTATCTGGATGGGTCGGATACCTAGTAAAATTCTATAAATAAACGAGAATTTGACCGGACGCCGTGAAAACTACTGGAATACTCATACTTATCCTTAGGGGAAGTCTGGGAAAACGGATGGTGTGGTGAGTATAACTCACTACTCCACACTCCAATTACATAGTTTATGGGTACAACCTAATGGTTACACGCATAAATATAGCTTTTCCATTTTAATGACAAGGATTCATTTCAGAATCGTGTAGTTTTATTTTTTTTGCTAATACATAAAGTTACGCTCTTGATTTTTTAAGAAAAATCAGTATAAAAATATAATGTAATTTGAAGATTATTTTACCGATCGCTTCCATAAGTCGTTCATATTGGGAGATAATACACTAAAAGTCTATAATATACTAAAGTAATAATATACTAAAAGTCTAGGAGTGACTTAACGTTTAATGCCGGATAAGATAATCTGGCTTCATTCGCGTTTGGATTGCTTTGAAAGTCAGTCGTACGCTCAAATAATTCATTAGTTGCTATTCAATTTTAAACCTTCAGTTACTGTAAAAGAGTGTGTTTGAGATTGTTACCTCTAAGACGCTTGTGATCATATAGAATTGGACGGTGCTTATTAGAAGTAGTATACGGAAAAAAATTAGATAAAATGCAACGTACACCAACATCTGGACAATCAATAAAGTTCTCATCACAACCAGACTTATCCATGGATTCGTACGAGCAGAACATTATACGAAACATCAACATAAGGAAACGGAAGAATCCAGAGGAGCAAAATTTTGTAGAGCTAAAGGAGGAACTCATGAATTCACTTAAAGAAATGATAACTATCCAGATGGCTGAGATAAAGCAACAAAATAGCCAAATACTTGAAGCTAACACTGAGATTATACAACTGCTGAAATCGAATGCTGCAAGCTATACCTAAGGAAATCTCACTGAGAATGCAAACTCTTGAAACGGAACAGAAATTAGCCTCGGAACGTATAGAAGATCTAGAAGCCCAATTGAATAATATGCAGATGCAACAGATTAAACAAAACGTAGAAATTAGAAACATACCACAGGACGACAACGAAAATGTAAAGGACATTGTGAGAGATATATACAAGACCCTTGAAATCGAGCTTACTCAAGATTTTGTGAATGTTTATCGGAGAGGTAAAAATAATGGTCCTATTATTATAGAACATCCGGATATCAAGAACAAAGAATTGATGCTAAGAGCTGCTAAAAAATATAACTCAATGAATAGGGAACGACCTCTAACTACAGAAACCTTAGGCTTGCCTGGACGTGGAGGCTCTAGCAGTGAGCCTCGACATTTCTAAAGCCTTTGACCGGGTCTGGCACCGTGGTCTTCTTAAAAAATTGCCCTCCTACGGACTGACCGAGAGAATTTGCGGATGGGTGTCCAGCTTTTTGGCCGATAGAAGCATCAGGGCTGTTGTCGATGGCAGCTGTTCTGACTGCATGGCCATAAACGCTGGAGTACCGCAAGGCTCAGTGTTGTCCCCTACCCTGTTTCTGCTGCATATCAATGACATGTTGTCTATTGACGGCATTCATTGTTATGCAGACGACAGTACAGGGGACACTTGTTACACAGGCCGTCCCGGTATCTCTCGGGACGCAGTGGAGGAAAGTCGTGAACAGCTTGTGTCTGAAATCGAGACTACTCTTACTAGAGTGTCCGATTGGGGTAGGCAAAACCTTGTCCAGTTCAATCCCTCCAAGACACAGGCGTGTTTCTTCACCGCTAAGAAAGCTCCAATTACTGTAGCGCCACGATTCCAGGGCACATCTCTTTCCATCTCTAAAAGTATAGGGATCCTTGGTGTTGACATCTCCAGTGACGTTCAGTTCCGCAGTCATTTGGAGGACAAGGCCAGGCTGGCGTCCAAGAAGCTCGGTGTGCTCAACAGGGCGCGGCGGTACTTTACTGCGGCGCAAACACTGCTTCTCTATAAGTCGCAAGTGCGGCCACACATGGAGTACTGCTGTCACCTCTGGGCGGGGGCACCTGAATATCAGCTTCGCCCATTTGACTCGGTGCAGAGGCGAGCTGTGAGAGTTGTCAACGATCCTATACTGACAGATGGTGTGGAACCTCTTCGCGACAGGAGAGACTATGCCTCCTTATGCGTGTTCTACCGCCTGTACAATGGTATGTGCTCCGAGGAATTGTTTGACATGATGCCCACGGCTACCTTCTATCATCGCACCGCTCGCCATAGACAGGGATTTCATCCTCACACCCTACGTCCGGAGCGTTTGAGCACGGTTAGATCCGGTAGGGGTTTTCTTCCGCGCACGCTTAGGTTGTGGAATGATCTTCCTGCCTCGGTTTTCCCAAACGCCTACAGTATGGGGTTCTTCAAAAGGGGTCTAAGAAGGTTTTTACAGGGTCGGCAGCGCGAGTGTGGCGCCTCTGGTGTTGCAAACGTTCATAGGCTGCGGTGACCACCGGTTCTTCTGGTGGACCGTGTGCTTGTCTGCCACCTTAGTGGTATAAAAAAAAAAAAAAAAAAAAAAACGTACTTCTTGGATCTATATATCCGAGTCCCTTACACCACTCGCAAAGAAGATACTTACAGCGGCTCGAGAACTTGTTAAAAATGCTAAATACAAGTATTGTTGGACATCAAGAGGAAACGTCCTGCTACGTAGAGCGGAAGGACAACCCGCTGTGGTTGTCAAAACATTAAGCCAAATCGAATCTCTTGCCATGGAATGACTATTTGCTGGGAGAAAAATTACTTATTTATGGTATCAAACAATTTTACTCATACTTTTAACTAACAATTATCCATCGTTCGTCGGGACTATCCAAATCGGACAACAATGTATAAACCTAATAGCACTAACAGTCATCGTATCTTGCAACTATTCTATTTTATCTATATTTCTATTTACATATGTAGTCGTATTTATATCATATTTGTATTGTGCTGGCAAACATATGCATTTTTTTAGCCGTTTGTTTATTCCTAATGAACTGGTCTGGCTATCTCGGGAACCTCTCATTCTCGACCAAAGCATTTTGTTCATATTATACTACTACAAGTACAATTGGTATGGGCAACAACTTGCATGACGTCGTTGCCGACGTTGATATCAATATCAACGTTGGCGACTCATTTTTGGTCGAGAATCCAGAGGCCTTCTCTCAGTGTAAGCTTGATAGTGAACTTTCTCTTAAAATAGTAGTACAGAATATACATACATACATACATACATAACATCACGCCTGTCTCCCAACGGGGTAGGCAGAGACTATGACTTTCCACTTGCTACGATTCTGGCAAATAACTTTCGCTTCTTCAACTTTCATAAGTGTCTTCATACATGCTCTTCGGTTAAGGGTACTCTTGACCTGGCCTTTTTTCAGAAGATTATCGATTTGATCGATATGAGTATGCCGAGGTCGACCCCTACCAGTTTGCTCATTCACTCTCGCTTCATAAATCTGTTTTGTCAGCCTATTTCCATCCATTCTCTCCACATGTCCAAACCATCTGAGCATCCCTTTCTCTATCTTAGTCACTACATCTTCTGTCATACCGCAATGTTCCCTTATCACACTATTCTTTACTTTATCCTTCAATGTCACTCCAGCTATACTTCGCAAACTTCTCATTTCCACTGCATTAATTTTACTTTCATGCTTCTCCTGCCACACCCAACTTTCACTACCATGCATAAGTGTAGGGACAAGCACTCCTCTATGTACAGCCATCCTTGCCTTTTTAGACACGTTCTGACTGCTCATAAAGGTGTGAATGGCTCCATTCACTTGATTTCCTGCCAAAACTCTTCTTTCAATATCATTGTCACACTTTCCATCTCTTGCAAATTTTGAACCCAAATATACAAACTCTTTCACCTGTTCCACGCTCTTTCCTTCGATCGATATCGAGCAATCAGTCATACATTTCTCTCTTTCAAAAACCATTACTTTTGTCTTGCTTACATTAACATTCATTCCTCTACTTTTAAGCGCATCGTTCATTATATTAACCATCAACTGCAACTCCTCCGCCGATGATGCCAGTATTACCTGATCATCAGCATAAAGGAGGCATTTGACGGTTAGCTCATTCATTTTTAATCCATACGCACACTCTTGTAGTTCTTTCAAGCAACTGTCCATGTATAGGTTGAACAGCCATGGTGACGCTACACAGCCTTGTCTCACACCTTTTTCGATGGGAAAAAAGTCTGTGCAAGCTCCATTGATCCTGACACAAGCACTGGAGCCCTCGTATAGAGATTTCAAGGCTCGTATCAAGTTGCTGTTCACTCCATACATAGACAGTGTTGACCACAGTTCATTCCTCACCACTCTGTCATAGGCCTTTTCCAAGTCCACGAAGATGCAATAGACTTTTTGACGTTTTGCCAAAAAGTTTTCAACTAGGCATCTTAATGAAAAGACCTGATCCGTGCATCCCCTTCCTTTCATAAATCCTGCTTGTACATCCCACATTTTTCCTTCAGTTTCATTCATCACTCTTTTAATCAAAACTTTCGCATACAATTTGCCTACGACACTGAGCAAGCTTATGCCGCGGTAGTTTTTGCACTCTTGCTGTGACCCTTTACCTTTGTACAGCGGCACTATGACACTAAGATTTGCACCATTCTACTGGTACTCTGCCATTTCGCCAGCAAAGATTAAAGAGGCGGTACAGCTGGCAAGCTACCACGCCACGACCCGCTTTCAGCATCTCGACAGAAATTCTATCAATCCCAGCAGCCTTTCCTAATTTCATACTATTCAACGCTTCCACAATTTCTTCCATACTTAAGTGGCTTTCATTCTCAAGTTCATTCATTTCCGAAACATGAGTCTCCATTTGCATATCCTCTTTTTCAAATAAACTTTCAAAATATTCCTTCCACGTTTTTAACACACATTCCTCTCCTATCACAAGACTGCCATTACGGTTTCTGATTTGCTTAAATTGTGAGGTTGTCTTTTCAGTCCTCATTGTTCTTATAGACTTCCAAAAGAATTTTATGTTTTGTTGGAAGTCATCAGATAACCTGTTATGAAAGTCATCCTCATCATTCTCTCTCTTACTTTTTATGACTTCTTTCGCAACACGCTTATACCTTTTATACTCATCCTTTGCCATTTTTACATCCTCATCCGTTGCCTTCTGCATTCTTTGGTTGGCCATTGTAGCCAACCAGTTCAACCATGCTTGCTTCTTATCAGACAAAACTTTTAAAACTTCAGCACATATACTCTTTACCTGACATCCTTGTCTCCTTTTGCTTATCCCACATACTTCTACTGCAACTTTTACGAGACCTTCCTTAATCGGCTTCCATAATTCTTCAATCTCACATATTTCCTCTAAATTTACAAATTTCTCGCTCAATTTACTTACAAATTCCTCTTGCACGCGTATATCTTTCAAATTTTCGACTTTAATGCGCTCCAATGCACCTATGGGTTTATGCACACGATGCCGCCACAGCTGAAACAGACCTCTTACTCGGCTAATTACCAAGAAGTGATCTGTGTCAATTCCGGCACCGCGGTATGCCCGGGTGTCCAGAACATTCTTTCTCATTCTTGCGTCTACTATCACAAAATCAATCATGCTTCTCTGGCTTTTTTGTGTCCTTGTATACAAGTGGATATCTTTGTGGTTAAATATGGTGTTGGTTACCACAAGATTCTTCTCCAAACATACTTCTAGCAAACTTTCGCCATTTTCATTCACTCGCTCATCCCCAAACTTACCCAATACACTTTCATATCCATCACGCTTCACTCCAACCCATCCATTAAAATCACCTAACATTACAATCCTTTCGTTTCGTTTGCATTTACCCAGAATATCATTCACACTCTCCCAGAATGCCTGCCTCTCACTTTGGTCTTTTGAGGACCGGCGCCACCGCGCATCCTGTGGAGCATACACTCCTAACACAAAGATGCGGGTGAGTCCAACCTTTAGCCTCAACCAAACGAGTCTTGGGCTCACAAATTCATAATCTGTCACACATTCATTCATTCTCGCGGAAAGTATTACACCGACACCCTGACATGCCGCACGGGTCGTGGCTACGCCTGACAAGTATGCCGTATAGGTTCCATGCGTCGTGGTGTCGCATCCTTTCCGCTTTGTCTCATTCACACACAAAATATCCAGTCGCCTCTCTCGCATTATCTTGCATACCTCCTCAATTTTATCATCCATACCTCCTCTTACATTCAACGTAGCAAAGCGGCTATCATTAGCCCACTTTTCGCCCCGATGGGAGACGAGACGTGACGGGTTGCGAACCACATCGCCGTCATTCTGGATGTTTAAATTCAACTCCATTGCGTTCCCACGAGTAGCAAGGGAAAAACATGTCCACCTGAACAGAGCCCCGCTTGTCCAAGTAAGGCTAACCTTATTCTGGGCTCGCCCGGTCCCAGGGTATAATAATAATAGGCACGCTTATGACTACGCTCGCCCGTAGCCACGCAGCTCATCGTCACGGCGACCTTCGCTTGGCGGAGAGTGGAGGGGATGAGGATGGGGTAGGAAGGAATTTGCGGATAAGGAAATGAATAAGGTAGGAAAGGACGGGGTAGAAAAGGATCCCAAAATCATTCTGTAATTCGAACCAAAAATTCCAACAGCCAGGACAGATGTTAACTTTCAAATACAATCTCTACAGTCCGAGCATACAGAATATACGAAGCATAAATAGAAACTTAGAGGCATTTAAAGTGTTTTTGGGGAGAAGTAATTTGGATTATGATATGATCATTCTTACAGAATGCAGGCTACCAAATTTGATATCCATACCGGAAATAGACGGATATGTTAAATACTATACATCTGTTCATATCAATCAAAACAGTGGGGTGGTTGTATATGTGAGAGATGATCTGACTGGTGTTGTGGTTTATGAGCCGAATATTGAGGACGCAGACTGCCTAGTTGTTAAAATTGGCAATAGCCATGCATTTGTGTGTGTATATAGCTCGCCATCATTTCGCGTAGTTACGAATTTTCTTAATACACTGGATCAACTTCTGCAGGATCTTAAGCATGTGCCAAGTGTTTGCTTGACAGGGGATCTAAACATTGATATAGCTAGAAACAATATCGACTCTAGATCAGATGAATACTTGGATGTTCTTGCTACTCATTGTATGTTACCTAGTCATCTCCTAATTACTCGGATAGATAAATGCTATGACCACTGTATTATTAAGTCAGCTTCTAAAGTTTGTGAATCGTGTGTTACTGATCACAGTTGTGTTTATTTTTGTGTGCCATTTGATCTTAGGAAAAATAGCAAAGAAAAATTACTACTCCGGCAGTTAATTACTCAAAGGCCTGCAGTATTATTAAACAGACTGACTGGAGTGGTATATTATTGGAAAACAATCCAAATCTGGCTGCTGAGAAATTGATTACTAATATACAAGAAGCTATTCAAAAAAGTACCTTCCAAATGTCAGTACCAAACCGAAAGCAAATTCTGCAACCTTGGGTAACTCCGGGAATGCTACGTTGCATGAGATTTAGGGATACCCTACATAGGAAACACTTAAAATCACCTGCAAATAAAGATCTTGAGCTAACATATCTCAGATATAGAAATCATTGCAATAGAATCCTAAACAACCTGAAAAGAGAATTTGATAAATTAGATTTAAATGACAGTAAAAATGATATTAAAAGAACTTGGAATGTGATAAAGCGAGTATGCAATTTGAACACTACGGTTAAATCCCAAGCTCATAATGAGTTGCTTAACATAAAACCAACGCCTCGTGATTCAATTAATTTTGTTAATGATCACTTTGTCGGGGTGGGTGCTAAACTTTCAGCACATATTTTAAAAAAACTCAAAATGTCAGAGCGGGATATTGTGCGAGATTTTAGAGTTCAAAAGTCACCAGTAAAATCTTTTGTTTTATTGGAGACCGACGAACTAGAGGTATACAATATTGTTATGTCCCTGAAAAACAGCAAATCTTCTGGGTGGGACGGTATATCATCCGTGTTAATTAAAAATTGTATTTATGAACTTGCCAAACCTCTAGTTCACATATTTAATACATCATTGTCTCATCATACATCACTGTCATCCAAATGTACTAAAGGAGTCTATTATCATACCTGTTTTTAAATCAGGGGAAAAAAGTAACCTTAATAATTATCGTCCCATCTCTCTCTTGCCAACTATTGCTAAATTACTTGAAAAAATTGTGAATTCTCGTCAAATTCTCTCAAGCAACCAGTTTGGTTTTAGGAGGAACAAGTCTACAACAGATGCTATAGAAACATTGGTATCTTCGGTGGCGCAGAATTTGGATTGCAAAAGGAAATGCACTGGAATATTCCTTGATTTAGCCAAGGCCTTCGACACCGTTTCTATTCCTTTATTAATACGCAAACTTGAGTCAATAGGTATACGAGGTGTTCCGCTAACGTTTTTTGAGGACTACCTTCGTAACAGAACTCAGGCTGTAGAAATCGGGGAATTGGTTAGTTCTAAATTACAAATTGACTTTGGTGTTCCACAGGGATCAGTGTTAGGGCCTACTTTGTTCCTTATATATGTAAATAATCTATGTAACATGACACTGGATGATGCCAAAATAGTTACATTTGCAGATGATACTGTAATCCTTTTCCAAAACACAACATGGGACAACGTTAAATTATCAGCAGAGACGGGTCTTCGCAGTGTGATAGAATGGCTGGACTACAATCTGTTAACGTTAAACCTTGGTAAAACTAAATATGTCACATTCAGTATAAGGTCGAATACACAGCCACCCTCTGAATACACACTGAAAGCACATACTGTTGGTTGCGTGGACCCGATCAGTTGTAACTGTTTTACTGTGTGTCCGACAAACAGTGTCAGGTATCTAGGAATAGAAATTGACAAAAATTTTACTTGGAAGGAACACATTAGCAAACTTAGAGTTCGAATAAGAAAACTAATACCTATTTTTAAAAAATTTAGACAATTAAAAGACAGTAGAACAAACAAAATTGTCTATCTGACTTTGTGCCAATCAATAGCTACATATGGTGTGTCAGCGTGGGGTGGAGCGAGAAAAAGTACACTCATAAAAGTCGAGAGGGCATTGCGATGCCTCTTGAAGGTAATAAACTTCAAACCATTTAGGTACCCTACCACTGAACTATATAAGGAGTTTGGAGTCCTAAACATACGTCAACTCTATATCAAGGCCATTGTCCTGAAACAACACACTTGCGCAATACGTACTAACACATCTGCCAGAAGACAACATGATGTATATGAGGTTCCAGCGTGCAAGACAACTTTCGCCCAATGCTTCCTTTATTTTCTGGCTCCATTTCTATACAACCGCATAAGCAAAAAATATCGCCTCAAGGAACTAACAGGTTTTGCTTGTAGGGGAGTTCTGGAAGAGTGTTTGAGTGGCTTAGATTATGAACAGACTGAGTTATTAATATGCGTTTGCCAATAAATTTTATATACCTATACAAAGCATAGAAATCTAGTGTGCATTTTTGTGTTTTGAAACATATATATCGATATATTTAAATAAAGAAATAAATAAAGTTCGATGATGTATTCTAACAAGGATAAATAAACATTTACTGATATTATAATAATATTATCCATTTTATGTATATTCATTATATAATATATGTGTTATTCATATAATTATGTGTCTGTATTAATATATATTATAGAAACTTTATCTAAATTTTTCAAATAAGTACATACACTTAACTAAACTCATTGTGGAGTTTGATTGATGATATGCCATGCTATGCGATCTTGTCATTACGAAGCAAGTCACCTTAATTTTATTAGAATGCCTTCGTTTACGAGTGTTGAAATTTGTTGTCTAAAAGTTTTACATTTACTATGTGTTTGCGATAGACTCGCGATTGTATTTATTCTGCTAAATTTACAATGCATGCTGGAAAATCGTCCTTATTTTAACTAAATTAAAGCGGAAAATTGTCCAAACGAGAATCTTACCTCGCCGTAACACAGTTACGACTAGCACGGGAGGTAAAGAATTTCTTTTTGTAGACTTACCGTCAAGTATAAAAATATTGTGTGATCTATGAAGTTGTTCTAAAAATCTGTTTTTTTTTTAACTATAACTATAGATATTGTGGAAGGAAGGTATCGTTACCAAGTATTGAATGTAAAAATATATTAAGTGCATTGTTGTAAATGTACGTGAATAAGTGATTATACAAGGAATTAACCACAAAAACCGTTGGCACTAGTTACTGAAATGTTTTGCTGGATGTATTATTTCATTACGATGTCACATCGCACCATGCAAATGTAAGTAGCAATTAGCAATTAATGATGATCATTTACTGTAATAGTGTAAGTTGTATTTATCTTTGAATAAAACATTATCTAATATCTAATGGCTGTCATCGTTTGACTTGATTCAGGCCGATAAAACATTTTACTTTGATGTGGAACTATACTGAACAGAATATAAAACATTTATCTAGTTCATTTTATACAGCTATTTGATCATTCAAACGTCTTTAGCGAACCACAATGAGGATGTTACAGTAACTTAAGTCATTTTTACCTTACCAAGATTATGTTGTGCATTGTATTATCTCCAATATATTAGGAAGGAGGATACCTACATTTTTTATTTATACACATTTCATAGTAAACGTTATTTATAATAACCATTCTAATTTTCAATGGGAAAACTCAAGTGGTTAATTAGTTATGAATTTTTTTGCAAAATTTGAAACTTTAAATGCAATTAGCCTTTCCAGCGTCGATATGCTGTCGCGGACTTTTTTTAAAACTTTTTAAGAGAAACAATTTTGTAATACACAATTTTTACGTAGGTAACTTTAACCATTTACGCAGCGTACGCTTCGAGCTCTCAGACGGTAAAAAATATTCCCCGTCTTCGAAACATTCTTGATTGCTGCTCCGCTCTTGTTCGCCTTAGCGTGATTTTACCTAGCCTATAGCCATCCTCAATAGATGGACGATCAAACTGTAAAAGAATTTCCGAAATCCAACCAGTAGTTCCTGAGATCCTAGCGTTCAAACAAACAAACAAACTCTTCAGCTTTATAATATTAGTATGGATGGAAGTATGGATAGATCAACAATTAATGTTATTTGAAGTCATTTTGACTGTCTGTGTGTTATTGTCTTTATCAGCCATTTCACACAGCGTCTTTTTAACCCAACAAGCACTCACGAATGAAATTGAATAATGAAAAATATTTGACTCACTACCCGCATGCCGTATATCGACCGATGAATTTCATTGGTCGATATAACGGTCGGTATAAAGCATGCTGGGAATCCGGAACACTTATCGACTTATTAACTTTCATTGGTTGTTATCTCGCCGGCGGGGACTCCCCGTATGCTGTATACCGAACGATTTAACGACCAATGGAATTGCGCCATAATGTAAATGCGCCATTATCCCGGCCATACCTATCTACTAGCGAATGTCTGCATCACAGATTCACGGTATATTATAAGATCCTGCGAATATTACTTCAATGCCTATGATTTAATTGTTGCTAAGTACCTAACTGCTAGTCGAATGGCTAAGGAGCGACTATAGGCATTTCTTACACGACCGCTCCACTGATCAGATGTAGCAGCTTTTGCACTTGTTCTAGGAAGAATATTTCAGAAAGAAACGATAAAGATGCCTGCAGTACCTACGATGTCCGTCTGGCGCATCTTAGGTCCCACCAATATCGCAAATGTCTGGAAGTCAGTTTAAACTCTTTCAAGTTCCAATGTAAGAGACTGAGACAAAGCCTAGATGCTCGTCAGCACGCGCAGCATGCAGATGAAGTTACGGTCCATCTTTGTGTGGCTCCTAACACATAGGCTAAGAATACTAACTACCTAGAAACCCTCTCGCCTCGTGATCACTGCAACAAAAACTGCCGTACTAACGCATGATTGTGTGCGTGAGCGTGCTGTCTTACATACGCCTTGCGTCAGTGTGTAGTGACGCCGGCTAAAGACACTACCCATTTTTTCGGGAAACTAATCATGTAGTTTTGTTATTGTTTTATGCTGAGTTCGAATGTCGGGTTAATTTAGAGAACCAATATGGCCGCCGCGCCGTTATCACAAAATTTCATGATGGGTATCGTTTAAGGGGTTTTTTAGTATGCTGAATACGAATTTCGGGTTAATTTAGAGATCCAATATGGCCGCCGTGCCGTTATCACAAAATTTCATGATGGGTATCGTTTAAGGGGTTTTTTGATATGCTGAGTACGAATTTCGGGTCAATTTAGAGATCCAATATGGCCGCCGCGCCGTTATCACAAAATTTCATGATGGGTATCGTTTAAGTTTAAGGGGTTTTTTGGTAGGCTGAGTACGAATTTAAGGTCAATTTTGCAATACAAGATGGCCGCCGCGCCACCGTTGTAAAATTTCATGTTGATACCGTATAAGGGGTTTTTTGGTATGCTGAGTACGAATTTCGGGTTAATTTAGAGATCCAATATGGCCGCCGCGCCGTTATCACAAACTTTCATGATGGGCATCGTTTAAGGGGTTTTTTGGTATGCCGAGTACGAATTTCGGGTTAATTTAGAGAACCAATATGGCCGCCGCGCCGTTATCACAAAATTTCATGATGGGTATCGTTTAAGGGGTTTTTTAGTATGCTGAATACGAATTTCGGGTTAATTTAGAGATCCAATATGGCCGCCGCGCCGTTATCACAAAATTTCATGATGGGTATCGTTTAAAGGGTTTTTTGATATGCTGAGTACGAATTTCGGGTCAATTTAGAGATCCAATATGGCCGCCGCGCCGTTATCACAAAATTTCATGATGGGTATCGTTAAAGGGGTTTTTTGGTATGCTGAGTACGAAATTTATGATAATTTTGCAATCCAAAATGGTCGCCGCGCCACTATCACAAAATTTCATGATGGGTATCGTTTAAGGGGTTTTTTGGTATGCTGAGTACGAATTTAAGGTCAATGTTGCAATACAAGATGGCCGCCGCGCCACCGTTGTTAAATTTCATGTTGATACCGTATAAGGGCTTTTTTGGTATGCTGAGTACGAATTTCGGGTTAATTTAGAGAACCAATATGGCCGCCGCGCCGTTATCACAAAATTTCATGATAGGTATCGTTAAAGGGCTTTTTTAGTATGCTGAATACGAATTTCGGGTTAATTTAGAGATCCAATATGGCCGCCGCGCCGTTATCACAAAATTTCATGATGGGTATCATTTAAGGGGTTTTTTGATATGCTGAGTACGAATTTCGGGTCAATTTAGAGATCCAATATGGCCGCCGCGCCGTTATCACAAAATTTCATGAGGGGTATCGTTAAAGGGGTTTTTTGGTATGCTGAGTACGAAATTTATGATAATTTTGCAATCCAAAATGGTCGCCGCGCCACTATCACAAAATTTCATGATGGGTATCGTTTAAGGGGTTTTTTGGTATGCTGAGTACGAATTTAAGGTCAATGTTGCAATACAAGATGGCCGCCGCGCCACCGTTGTAAAATTTCATGTTGATACCGTATAAGGGCTTTTTTGGTATGCTGAGTACGAATTTCGGGTTAATTTAGAGAACCAACATGGCCGCCGCGCCGTTATCACAAAATTTCATGATAGGTATCGTTAAAGGGCTTTTTTAGTATGCTGAATACGAATTTCGGGTTAATTTAGAGATCCAATATGGCCGCCGCGCCGTTATCACAAAATTTCATGATGGGTATCATTTAAGGGGTTTTTTGATATGCTGAGTACGAATTTCGGGTCAATTTAGAGATCCAATATGGCCGCCGCGCCGTTATCACAAAATTTCATGATGGGTATCGTTTAAGGGGTGTTTTGGTATGCTAAGTACGAATTTCAGGTTAATTTAAACATTCGAATATGGCCGCCGCGCCGTTATCACAATTTCATAATGGGTATCGTTTAAGGGGATTTTTGGTATGCTGAGTACGAATCTTAGGTCAATTTTGCAATCCAAGATGGCCGCCTTACACCGTTGTAAAATTTCATGCTGTATATCGTATGAGGGGTTTTTTGGTATGCTGAGTACGAATTTCAGGTTAACGTTTGCCATCCAAAATGGCCGCCGTGCCACTGTTGTGAAATTTCATGTTGTATATCGTTTATGGGGTTTTTTGGTATGCCAAATACGAATTTCAGGTAAATTTTGCAATCCAATATGGCTGCCTCGCCACCGTTGTTAAATTTCATGTAGCATATCGTATAAATGGAATTTTGATATGCTGAGTACGAATTTAGGGTTAATTTTGCAAAATTATCTTGAAATTCGTACTCAGCATACCAAAAACCCCTTAAACGATACCCATCATGAAATTTTGTGATAACGGCGCGGCGGCCATATTCGAATCTTTAAATTAACCTGAAATTCGTACTCAGCATACCAAAACACCCCTTAAACGATACCCATCATGAAATTTTGTGAGAACGGCGCGGCAGCCATATTGGATCTCTAAATTAACCCGAAATTCGTACTCAGCATACCAAAAAACCCCTTAAACGATACCCATCACGAAATTTTGTGATTTCGGCGCGGCGGCCATATTGGATCTTTAAATTAACCCGAAATTCGTACTCAGCATACCAAAAAACCCCTTAAACGATACCCATCATGAAATTTTGTGATAGTGGCGCGGCGGCCATTTTGGATTGCAAAATTATCATAAATTTCGTACTCAGCATACCAAAAAACCCCTTTAACGATACCCATCATGAAATTTTGTGATAACGGAGCGGCGGCCATATTGGATCTCTAAATTAACCCGAAATTCGTACTCAGCATACCAAAAAACCCCTTAAACGATACCCATCACGAAATTTTGTGATAACGGCGCGGCGGCCATATTGGTTCTCTAAATTAACCCGAAATTCGTACTCGGCATACCAAAAAACCCCTTAAACGATACCCATCATGAAATTTTGTGATTTCGGCGCGGCGGCCATATTGGATTGCAAAATTATCATGTAATCACCTACAGAGATAGATTATATTCTGAAATGATACAAGTTTTATCCCGGGAATAAGTTCCCATGAGACGCGGAAAAAAGAAACAAAATTTCACGCAGGCGAAGCTGCGGGCATCAGCTAGTCTATAATAAATGTTACATTACACGCGAATGCTCGTGTCGGTCAGGGAGGTAGCATCGTAATGTAATGCTCGAGTCGAATCTATAAATGTTACATTACACGCGAATGCTCGAGTCTGTCAGGGAGCTAGCATCGTAACGTAATGCTCGAGTCGAATCTATAAATGTTACATTACATGCGAACGCTCGTCGGTCAGGGAGGTAGCATCGTAACGTAACGCTCGAGTCGAATCTAATTTGTTACATTACAGGCGAATGCTCCCGGTGAGGGAAAAACTTACACTGTACGAACTGTACCTACCCAAGTCTAGTGGTATGAACTCCATAAATGAACTAACGAAACGTAAAAGACTTTTTGAAATCCAACCAGTAGTTCCCGAGATCCTAGCGTTCAAACAAACGAACAAACCCTTCAGCTTAAGAACATTTGTACAGATTTTACCATTTATAACTCACATTTAGGTATTTTAAATGATTTCCTTAATTTAAAGTATGCCAAGTTTCTCGTTACTGAGTCCGAACAATTGTATAGGTCGATTTTCACTATTCTCAACTCACACTTGACCGTTTCCAAATTATTTATTTTACGACTCTCTAATAATTTAGTTCCATTTCCATACCTAGGTAATTCTTTACTTATTTAATTTGGGGAATTCTGAATTGGAAACTGGCAACACCAACAAAAATGTCAAGATGGAGTCGAAGAAATTAGACATGCGTAAATAAATAGATTTCATAAAATTGTGATAAGTTTCGAGTTACTTACAGACATTCCTGGCTGTTTTTAAATATTTTCTGTAATTTCGACACACTTTTATTGCACAATTCGACATTTTAAACAATAAAATTTCGTCACGTGACACAAGCTTATCCCTTGACAACAGAATGTGCACTAAATGGCGGATCGGCACTTATCCGCCAACAGTTGGCGCTTAAAATTTTGGACGCTTTGCTGTCGTTCAGAGACTATCTACCTACTTAACACATCTCTGCACATAGGTACATTCCTAAGAACAAATAAATAGGTTAACCTGACTTTAAAATGAATTGCTTTGATAGATACAAGTTCCAGATCCATTGCTCAAAAATTTCAGCTCTCTAGCTATCGGTTCCTGACAGCCTCGTGACGGACAGACAGACGGACGGCGAAGTCTCATGAATAAGGTCCTTTGGGCCTAAAAACACACCATTTCGTAGCTGACGAAAGATCAGTTACGGTGGTGGACCAAAGGCATCCAAATGTGTTCACCTTTGAAAGTTGTTGTACCACACAGAAGACACTTTATTAGCTTTCAAACTTATAGCACACCTGCATAGAACAACGCGACCACCTCTTGTAATTGCTCTATGCACCCTCTCCGCCTCTGAATGAATAAGATTGTATGACTTAAATCAACCTACATTGATCGAATATTTAGGTATTTATGGTTGGATTTGACAATGTCATGACAGATAAACCTAAATGTATCAATAATCAAAAAAACTAATAATAATTGAATTAACCATTTAAAGTGAATTGATTATTAGCTGATAGTGTAAGTTTGTATAACCTACGCATTCCATGCGATAATTCTACGTTTACTACCTTACTATTATTACAAATACCTACGAAAAAAATAGGTAGGTACATTATCGAAATAATCGTTTATTATACCTAAAAGATAGCCTAGTTTACTTTTATCCCTATTATCTTTGTTTTGGCGAACACGTGTACGTTACGTCCTCCTTTTGTTATGTAGACTGACTTTATCGCCCAAAAAAAATAATGTAGTGAGATAAAATCAGTTTGTGGTACTCCTTTGCTGGACATGGCTTCTCACAATTCAGGCCACAACACGCTGTCCTCATCCTCAACCTTCAGCATCAAGTCCCAGCCCCACCCCGAGCGACCTACTTTGGCTTTGTTTGACACATTTAATAAGTTAATAAGTAAAGGCCTATTTACATTATCTTAGTGTTTAGCAGAGTGCTTTAGGATAGTACCTTAGTTGAAATAAACGCTACTTGCTTTAGTACGGTTCTACTTGACTTTCATGTTGAAAGAAAATAAAATCGCTTTCTAGTTTGTTTCAAGTGATACCCCTCGCCGCTCGCCGCGCTCGCGCCCGCGCCGCCGCGCCGGCACCGGCGCGTCACTCGGCTGCAGTGTGACCGTTTTCAGTATTTTAATACTTTTTCGGTATTATTTTATTGACTTTGTTCGATATCAGTATATTAATGGGTATATTGGCAAAAGTCAGTATTTTGGGTATATTTTGAATGAAAGGCTAGGGGTACACCTCCGTGTCTCAGCGAACATTGAAGTTCTGGGGATTTCCCGGATTTTGTCCATAATATTTCATTCCGGAGTATAGATAATCATATGTTCAGTAGTCCCATTAGTCAATGGAACCCACTGTTAAATGATATTTTCCGCTGTCACATCAATTATCAATGGGACCACGGAATAGAAGGGGTATAAATATTGAATAGAAATATGAAAAGAACATATTGCCAGATGGAATTAGTGAGTGCCCCAAATAACAACCATAAAAAAAGCCATATTGTTTAACGTAATAGATAAGTAGGTACTTACTACATTAAATATTAAATTCTTGAATAAGTACCAAGGTACAGGTACTTTTAATTATTGTTCTTCGAGGTGTGCAGTTACTATAAACATAAAAAAACCGGTCAAGTACGAATCGGACTCGCGCATGGAGAATTCCGTCCAAAAAAAGGGTTAAGATATATCACATTTGATGACATGTATGAAAGCCTCCCTAAGGTAACGTCCGCACAGGCAGGCGGCTTGCTTGGTGCCTAGCGCCTAGCGAGTCACCTAGCGAGTCGCTTAGTAAAACGGACATACTTGAATGTTCGCGACCGGCCGCACTGCGCGCTTGGCGCCTAGCGAGTAGCTTAGCGTGTATCCAAGTAAACAAACATGTTGGTTTTTTGTCGCCAGGCGCGAGGCATTTTGAAGAAAAAAATATACGAAATATTAATCGCATCCATACATACAAATAAATTCAATTGGAGTGTCTGTTTGTAATATTAAAATAACCGCTTTCTACTGCATGCATAATTATGAATGTATTACGGTACACATACCAAAATATATACTTTTAAATTTTTTGTCTGTCTGTTTGTTCTGGCCTCCGGCTAATCTCTGGAACGGCTGGACCGATTTGGACGGGACTTTCACTGGCAGATAGCTTATGTAATAAGTAGTAACTTAGGCTACTTTTATTTTAGAAAAATTCTTTTATTTTAGAAAAAAAAACTAAATTAACTAAATTTTTTCATTACGTTCTACGCGGACGAAGTCGCGGACACAGCTAGTCATAAATAGATGAGTATCCGAATGAGTTAATTTTCCTTTAACTTTACTGAGAAGTAGATTAAATGTGTCTCTGGCCATACGCAAATCTTCGTAATTTTTTAGTTAAAATTATGCAATTGCTTATATAGAACAAAAAAATCCCCATGACTTGACCGTGTCTTATTCATGTTGGATGCGCCAGTACCGACGCATACATATTTTTTAGTTTATGTATTTAATGGTATTTATTATAATTATTATATGTCAACACTCACGCACTAAACGCATCTTACTTTTGTGTATTGTCTATGGCAACACTATCCCGCCCGCTTCCTACATTCACATTCCGCCATAGCTATTGGAAGATACGCACGCACCCGTCTCTTAACGCTCCGCTCCGCTATCGGCCGCTGTGATTACCCATCATATCGCGCTACATCGCTTATCATCAGCCACAGTCTCGAGAGTTACGGTTATAACTCCTGTGTGCATATTTCGCGGTCGTGAATCAAGACCCCGAACGCAAAGCTGGGAGCAGCGCCTACCTACCAACCAGAGTTCAAGGTAAGTGCATTTCCAAGTGTGGTCCTCCGTCCGGATATTCCATCTAACGCATTCTTTCTACTAATAATATTAATTACCTCTTTTCCTATTAAATTCACGCATACGCAGATATATATTTAGTATATTACTCATAAATACTCAACGCAAATATTATATTTAACGCCACCCGCACGCATTAGAAAAGTTAATTATCTTTTCACACCGCATATTTTATATTACTCATAAGTACTCATATTCTATAACGCATTTACGCTATTTATCATAATCATATTTACCTATATATAATCAACCCGCTGGCAGGTAGCGCCCCCCGAAATTATCGCTACCCAGGACTTGGACCATCCTGGCCATGTTAGTCCGGTTGTCCGATTCTAGGCAATCATTTTGATATTTTTTGGTAATTAGGAGTTTTGGCATAAAGTAAAACGGACAATCCAAAATTAACAATTTTCTCAACCGTCATAAATTTAACGTAGTTTTCCCCAATTTCATTACAATTTCATATTATCTTTCGAATTGTAATCGTAGATAAAACTCATATTTATACGTTAATTTTATACCCACATATATTTATTTTATTGTGACGGTACTGGGCAACGCAGCCGATACATAACGGTATTCAAACGATTAACAGCTGATTGTTAGGCAGACTCCATATTGGGTTTGTTCTCTGAATACTTTACCGCAAACAGCTGATTTAAGCAAACAGCTGATCGTTGTTCGAATTTTATACTTTTTCGCTGAATATTTCTATTACCTACCCACTTATATACATACTCGTATCTCGTATCAATTATATTATCATGGCTTCTAAAGACAAATCCCATAGTAAAAGTTCAGACGAAAGTCAGGTCATGATAAATTTTTTAGAATACAAAAAACAAAGTTTGTTTCACATAGTTCAAGAAGTGTACAACTTAAGTCTCAAGGTTACCGATGAAACAGTACGCATGATGTTTCTCGCTCGGGTTCAATCTATCGATAAAACCCGATCGGATTACATCGAAACTATCGATAAATTGTTAATTGAACAATTAAAAGATAATCCGCAGGTACAGCCGAGTTATAGTGTTTTTAATACATTTGATGAATTATACTGTTTCATAAAGCAAACGGAAACTACTCTGAGACAAGAACTCGACGATAAAAAGAAAAGTGATAATTTTAATATCAAATTACCCCCACTTAAACTCACAGGTTTCGATGGTACTTATGGTAGGTGGCCTATATTTTATGAAAATTTCTGTAGTGTGATACATACGAATACTCGTCTCACCAACGCCGAAAAGGTTCAATATTTGATAGGTTGCCTTTCGGGTAAGGCACTTACTGTTTGTTCAGGCATAGCTGCTACCGCACAAAATTACGATGTTATTTGGCAAGCCCTTCTGGCTAAATACCACGATACCAGGGTTCAGGCGTCGTGCTATTTAGAACAAATGTTACACCAGAAGCCAGGGCAATCGGCTGATCAGATTTTGGAGAACTTTTGTTCAGCTGAAGCAGCTCTGCAGCGGCTACCTATCACAAATTTATCAGATTTCATAATAACTCATTTAGCATTAAGCAAGTTTGATAAACCTATGCTTGAATTGTTTGAACAATCTCATAGACATTTGAGTGTACCTACATATAGTGACGTCAAAACATTTTTGACAGAACAAAGCAAACTCCAAACGCTCCGCTCACCATCACATTCCCAAAAAGGTGATTATCGCGCTCAGCGGAGTTCAACCGCCTCTCATTTAAATAAACCTAAATCATTTTTTACGCAAACCCGCCCTACTAATTTGAAATCAGTCGATACTTCTAACATAAAAAATTGTATCGTATGTAACAATAATTCCGCTCACCCTTTGTTCAAATGTCAACATTTTATCCAAGAGACTGTTGAAACGCGAAATGAAATAGTTCGTAAACATTCCTTTTGTGTTAATTGTTTAGGTTTTCATCACGTGAGTGCTTGCAGATCTGTTAATAGGTGTTCGATTTGCAATCGGTCTCATCATAGTTTACTGTGTTATAAAAATAATTTGAACGCATCAAATTCAACAAGAAATCATGCTACCGGCAACGCATCGAGGCAGGCAAACGCGTCTACTGCGCCGTCCGAGCATTCCATGTCGACTCATGCGTCATCGGCAGATGATCCGTCCCGCTCGCACTCGCGGGAGGCGCGGTCACATAGTGGCAATATCGCGTCGTTATCGGCTGTGATCCCTCCGCCGCGTAATTCAAGCAGCGCGACCACGGTTTTGTTGCCGACTGCTTGTGTATATGCAAATTATAAATCGGATCGTATACGTTTGTTTTTGGACTCAGGGTCTATGAGTAACTTTATTACGAAGTCTTGTTGTGAGCGTTTGCACTTAACAATACTTAACGCTCCTTCTGTCATTAAAGGCATAGGTCAACTTGAAAGCCAATCTTATGGAATTACGCATTTCAAAATATATTCGCGATTTGATGCCCGCTGTTCTTATTCGGTTAGTGCACGGGTTATAGACACTATTACAGATTTTTTGCCTAACGTAGAAATTGATACAGCGGAATTAACCCATTTACAAAATTTACCTATGGCTGACGAACGATACTATACTCCGGGTGGTATAGATTGTTTGTTAGGTAATGAACTCTTCCCCATGATTTTAGGGTCACAAAAAATTACATCCCCAACCTCATCAGTAATCGCGATAGAAACCACGCTCGGATACGTCGCAATGGGAAAGGCGCATGCTTTACCTTATTCGCTAGTGGCAAACAAGCATCCCCGCGATCGCATCTCTCATTCCTCCGTGTCCGACAAGGCCTTCTTATGTCACACTCAAGATGTGTCTCTCGAACAATTAACGCAACGCTTTTGGGAGATAGAACAGGTGCCAGATAAGAAGCACATTAGCACGGACGACGCAGCATGTGAAAAGCTGTTCTCGTCTACGTACTCACGCGACGATACCGGTAGATATACGGTTAGTCTTCCCTTTAAATACCCTCCCAGTGAGCTAGGGCATTCGTACACAATCGCCAAACGCAGGTTTTTAAATTTAGAAAAAAAGTTAGACGCTTCTAACTTACGCAACGATTATAATGCCATTATTCAAACATATATTGATCAAGGTTATCTCACTAAAGTGTCAAATAGCTTTCTAGACTCTCAAGTTTATTATATGCCGCATCGGGCCGTTTATCGCCCTGACAAAGAAACCTCTAAAACGCGTGTGGTCTTAGACGCTGGGTGTAAAACCACGTCAGGTAAATCGCTTAACGATTTGCTTTATACGGGACCAATATTACAGAACAATATCTTTCATTTGCTTCTCAATTTGCGTATGTACCCGGTTGCTGTAACCGCGGACATAGAAAAAATGTATTTTCAAGTGAAACTTACTCAAGATCATCATGCATATCAAAGAATATTATTTAGGTTCGATTCCAATTCTCCTATTGAAAGCTATCATTTCAACCGCGTTTGTTTTGGCGTCTCCAGCTCACCCTTCCTGGCAATGCGAGTCGTAAACCAGCTCGCGTCAGACTGTCGCGCTTTATATCCTCTGGCGGCGTACGAAGCTGACAATCACATGTATGTTGACGACTACGTTAGTTCCATAGAGAATGTAAATTTAGCTGAAGACACCTATAGGGAAATGGTCGCTATGTTTAAATCTGGAGGTTTTAACTTAACTAAGTGGATCTCTAATGACAATACCCTATTGTCACGTATCCCGTCAATTCATAAGAGCTGTCTCGCTGTCAAGTTTGATGAGGATCCTCATGTTGACACTAAGATCGTGGGTATGCAATGGCAACCTAACGATGACACATTTAACTTTAAAATAGTGATCGACATGCCTTTAACATGCACTAAACGCTCGATCCTTTCCGTAACCGCGCGCTTGTTCGATCCGCTTGGAATCATCAGTCCAGTGGTCGCATACATGAAGTTGCTTATACAAGAATGTTGGAAATTACAACTGGACTGGGACGAGACGGTCCCGGGTTGCATTCTGTCTAAATGGAAACTCTTTCATAGGGAGTTGTCGCGTTTATCTGAAATAAAAATACCGAGACATATAGGTTTAACATCCGCTCGTCGAATTACTCTAATAGGCTTCTCGGATGCCAGCCAGCAATGTTATGGTGCTGTTATCTATGTACGAATAGAAACGGCTGAGAACGGAAACGCTCTTAATGTGAATCTACTGACCGCTAAATCCAAAGTGTCAGATTCTAATAAAACGCTAGCGCGTTTAGAACTCTGCGCGGCGGTCTTACTCGCAAAATTAATTAATTCTGTGCGCACTGTTTTTAATAAGCGGTGTCAAATAAACAATATATTCGCATTCTCTGATTCTACGGTAACCCTTACCTGGATTCACTCTCCCGCTCATAAGTTTCAAACTTTTGTAGCTAATCGCATCGCTCAGGTAAATGAATATCTGCCTGCTTCCCATTGGTATCACGTTCGTGGGGTTGAAAATCCCGCCGATATAGTCTCGCGCCCTGTGACACCTAAAGGGTTAATAAATAACTATCTTTGGTTTCACGGGCCGAAATGGCTGTCCGCACCTATAAATGCATGGCCTGTGAAGGAATATAAAATCAATCATAACGAGAAGACAGAATTACCGGAAATTAAAATAGCTTCTCTCCATGCACATGCCATGCCTGTCTCCGATCACGTTCACATGATAGACGAACTTGCTGAGCGTTGCTCGAGTTGGGTAAAATTTATTCGTTCACTGGTTTATGTATTACGTTTCACTAAGATTCTCAAATCCCGCGGTATACTTTCTGTATACGATTTAGAATACGCAGAATATTATGCGGTTCGCTTCGATCAGTCTAAGTATTTTCAGGTAGAATTACAAGCACTTAAGGCTACTAAAATTTGTCCAAATCAGGCTATTTTAAAACTCAACCCTTTTCTTGACGAACAAGGGTTAATTAGAGTAGGTGGTCGACTTACTCATTCTCAACTAAATTACAATACAAAATATCCAATACTGCTATCACCTAAAGGACGTATAGTGTCGCTCTTAGTAGACCACTATCACACCGACAATTTACACACCGGTCCTGGACTAGTGTTAGCATTGACTCGCCAAAAGTATTGGATTCTTTCTGCACGAAATTTGATTCGCCAACGAGTACATAAATGTAATTTATGTTTTAAAGCTAGGCCTCGTTCTACAACTCCACCTATGGGTGATCTTCCATCCATTAGAGTTTCACAAGTAAAGTCGTTTGTGCATACCGCAGTTGATTACGCGGGACCCTTTTACGTAACTCACATAAGGCGTCGTGGAGTAAAAAGTCATAAAGCGTATATTTGCTTGTTCGTCTGTCTCACAACAAAGGCGCTCCATTTAGAGTTAGTAAGTGATCTTAGTACAGATTTATTTCTCGCTGCCTTTAAACGCTTTATCTCACGCAGGGGTCCTGTTTCAGTGTTGTACAGCGATGGAGGCACTAATTTCATAGGTGCGAAACGAAAATTGAACGAAATTTACACGCTTATACAGTCCACTAATTATAAAAATGATCTGAATAAATATCTAACTCAACATAAGATTCAGTTTCAGCACAGCCCACCTTTCGGGCCCAATTTTAATTCGTTGCCTGAAATTAATGTCAAATGTGTTAAGTCTCATTTATTTAAAGCTATCGGGAGTCAAATACTCACCTATGAAGAATTCAGTACAATATTGGTGCAAATTGAAGGCATTTTGAATAGCCGTCCGATTTGCATACTTTCTTCGGATCCATCGGATCCAACCCCCCTAACGCCTAATCATTTTCTTAATGTTACTCCGCTTAAATATTTACCCGCTGAACACATTGAACCCCTATTACCAGATAACAGACTCACCCGCTATCAATTATTAAATAGAATTGTTCAAAGTTACTGGACACGTTGGAGCAAAGAATATCTTACCTCTCTCCAACTTAGACATAAGTGGAATATGCCGTCCAAACCTGTGACGATAGGAACAGTAGTTGTTGTTAAGGATGACAATACGCATCCTTTATCGTGGCCACTCGCGGTTGTATCAGAGGTGTTTCCCGGGAAGGATGGGGTAATTAGAGTCGTCAGAATTAAGACTTCTTCTGGTGAATACATTCGTCCTGTAACTCGGCTTTGCCCGTTACCCACGCAATAACTCCTACGCTTTTGAATTATTTTTTAGTTCATAAGTTTTCATTCCTTTTATATTTTTAAATTTTGTTTACTCAATGTAGAGGAAGAATCCTCTAAGCCCCCCGAAGTTGGATGCGCCAGTACCGACGCATACATATTTTTTAGTTTATGTATTTAATGGTATTTATTATAATTATTATATGTCAACACTCACGCACTAAACGCATCTTACTTTTGTGTATTGTCTATGGCAACACTATCCCGCCCGCTTCCTACATTCACATTCCGCCATAGCTATTGGAAGATACGCACGCACCCGTCTCTTAACGCTCCGCTCCGCTATCGGCCGCTGTGATTACCCATCATATCGCGCTACATCGCTTATCATCAGCCACAGTCTCGAGAGTTACGGTTATAACTCCTGTGTGCATATTTCGCGGTCGTGAATCAAGACCCCGAACGCAAAGCTGGGAGCAGCGCCTACCTACCAACCAGAGTTCAAGGTAAGTGCACTTCCACATGTCATGAACCCAATATGAAGCGCTCGTGGCCCCGCGGACTCAGTGTTGTGTAAACGATCACTGTAGTAAGCAACATTTACTGTGGCCGTTCATGGATGGGTGACCGTCTCGTGACCACTGTGTGACATTTATTTTCCGTGGTTCGAAAAGTCCTTGGTCCCGGTTGCCAGTAAAATAGCAGTCGAGGCAGTACCTAAGCCAAGTTGAGGGCCTTTTTAGGCGGCTTGAAAATTTTTAACAGCTGGCACTGCTGGCAGTCCTTGCCTGCGCCTGTCCATATCAACATGGCAATACGGCTCACCACCTATTACGTGGGACAAAATCTCAAAGGTGAAATGTGGGCATCTAAAATGCCTCTGTCTACCCCTTCGTGGATAAAAGGCGTGATAATATGTATGAACCTAATATAGAGCAGTATAGGGCTATTTTTTAAAGGGACATCTTGTCAACGTGCCGACAAGCAAATGACCAAGGCACCTAGCGACCCCCCACGCAAACCACCTTTCAGTGCGGCCACCGTGTATCCTAGCAAGTAGCCAGGATGCAAGCCTCTAGGCTCTAGGCGCCAAGCAAGCCGCCTGCCTGTGCGGACGTAGCCTTAATATTATTTTCATATAACGGCAACATAAATATAGATAGGTACATGACCTGTGAAAAGGATTATCCTCCTGCTCACAGTACATGATATACAGTACAGCCTGGAGACAGCAGCGAAATCTCAGATAGGATTCCATTTTGAACCATTGGGTACCGAACTTTAAAAATATTCAGCTTTTTTGTTTCGCTGACGTGAGGAATGCGGTTGGCACCGTCATTTCAGCCCGCGGGGACATCTGGGTGTGGAGCTCCCGGTTCCGTAAAGGAGCCGTCCTACCCATTAAACCCCGCGGTATTCCTTCTCCCCAATAGACGGCCGAAAGCCTAAGAATTTCCAAAGATTATTACCGCCGAGAACCGTTCGGGGCTCTCCTCGGAGAACAAAATGGGAGGTTCCCCCAGAGCTCGCTAAGGACCTGAAAAAAACCCAATCCCACATCGCAATGATTTTTTTTTCTTTGTAGGGTTTGTTGCAATATTATTCGGTAAATTTACATTTTTTTCCAGCGTGATGTACCTAGGTAAAGTAGGTTGAATTCAATCCTTCAAATAGAATGTTAAATGTCAATTCTAGGTTCTTCTATATATATAAAAATCAATGCCACTTTTCGTTGTAATTTTATAACTCAAGAACGGGCTAACCTATCCAAACCAAATGTTTAGGCTATGTTCGGACTATTTGGTAGATGGTTTATGTGAAGTTTGCACAAAATCGGTCCAGCGGTTCTTCATGTATCACGCAAACGAAGTTGCGCGGGTCAGCTAGTCTTTTATAAAAATACCTAAGGTAGAAATTAAAGAATAAAACACGTTTTGAAAATCGGTATTTTTAACAGTATATTTTCTCTTGGTATAATTCAGTATATGTTAAAGGAGCTTAGGTATGTATTTTCGTGAAATTTAATTCGGTCACACTGACTATTGGAAGAAATGTAAATGTTCACTCGCTGCAGCGCACTAAAGAACTTACCTTTCAAGTTGTACTAAACACTAAGATAATGTAATTAGGCCTTAAGAGCCTACCAGATGCCAAATTGGCAAAAGAAGATCAGAGATATACATTTTAGCGTGTAAGAAAGAGAGAGATGCGATCGGTTTTTGAGCGTTTTTAATGAAATAAATTAATTAAAATAAAACTAAAACAAAAATGAAAAAAGTGGTCTAGTGCAAATGAAGATTTTACTATTGTCTTTCTTATAAAATATTTTATATTACAAAAACAACTTATAACTTATGAGATTTAGCTTAAAATTTCACGAAATCGAGGTATTTTCAGCACAAAAATCTATCGAGATTTTATCAGTAATCGTGTTTCTAGCCTAGAGCGTTTTTAGTTCATGAAGTGAAGTTGTCTGTGTTCAAATTTTAATTCATTAGACCTCACGAGTCCTGAGATCTTACACGTATGGTAATAGCGTATTTGGTGTCAGACGGACTCTTAAGAGAGATAGTCACTGTCAGTGCTGTCAGGCATAGTGCAATTTTGAGCAATGATTGTTTTTTTTCGTCTTTTGTGTATCTACTAACAGCGTCGAACACTTTCGTCACGTCGCTCGCCATCTTCACCTGCTTCTGTAACGACTACTAGCTGCCCACCCGTCATTTTCAGTTAGCGGTAGTGCTGGGGAAAGATGCGGACTAGAGGGGGAAGGATTTTCCCCCGCCCTCTTTCGCGAGTATGTCCACCTAACACCTTAACGTTAGGTTATGTGTTACCCACAGATATCAGAAGTGCCTAACCTAATTCTAACAATAAGACCTACCTAACCTAACCCTCAGAAAGGTGCAGCGGTGTCGCCCACTTGCCCCCGCTGAACTGGTTCTCAACTAGAGAATATTCATGTTTAGAATCGAAGTGCCCACGCTATGCACTCCACCAATGTGTAGAGGCTGTTGTGTCCTGGTGTAAAGGCCAAAGTTACAATATGTCCCCGGCACATGCGCCCGGTAAAGTCTGTGTATATAAATGATCTTGATGAAATGAAATGATGATGATGTAAAGTAAATGATCACCTACTACATTTTTAATAACTCTACACAGCTTTTTTGGTTTGCAGTCGAAAAATGAAAATGAAAATCTTGGCTGCACTTTGCGCTATTCTATTCATCCTGCAATACACGAATGCCGCATCCAGCAAATTTTTCCTCAAAGATTTAAAAGATGATTACGACGATCATGAGCAGAATGCTTTCTGTGATGGTAAGTCGGCTCTGAAGTCTACCTAGACTTGTTCACTTCGTAGCGCACGTAGCTAGGTATCTCAGTGAACGATCACTTCGTGAAGCACCTTTCGCTATGGCTGGTCCTGAGATGGGTGCTGTGGGTTGATCCCGGTTTCCAGTAAATGACAATCATTGAAGACCTCATCACGCCTTCATTCCCGAAGGAGTAGGCAGAAGCTTATAGCACGGGCATATTTAATAATTGTATTTCGTCCCACGTATCCTTGGTGAGCCTATTATTAGATATGTCTAACAAAATTCTAGGAAACAAATCATTTATATTTGTTTCAGTAAACGCCAAAGCAGAGGCGAAAAGGACCCCTGATGCGTTGTTCATACCTATGGTTCTGAAGTCGTGCGAAGATTCTGCTTGCGACACAGCTTGTGTCTCTCTCCACTACAGACTTGGCAGATGCATGACCAGATCTGAATGTCAATGTCTACAATAAACCATTCCCGATCCTAGAATACCCTACTATGCGTTCGCGCTAAGTTTGCCGGTCGCTTCCTCTACACCAGCCTTTATGCCAGTGACAAACTTAGCGCGAACGGGATATAGATAAAATGCAGCATATATCTACTTCATGTTTCATCACAAGAAACTGGATCTCTTCTACATAATCATGGTAACATTAGGTGTTTTAAATTTATTCAGTTTTCTTTATAAGCGTTTTACTTGTTAAGTTTTGTCTCAGAAAATAACATAATAAAATTACGCCTTGCGTTTGTTATTTGCTTTTTCCGAATTTTAGCGTTCCTCGTAAATGGACATGAAGTCAAGTTAGCTCCGGGCTGTGCATGTGCTCTTTCTTCTTCTTAGAGTGCCTCTCCAAATACTAAGGTTAGCGACCAGCATGGTACAGTCCTCCCGGTCTCTCGCTCATTGGAACAGTTCAGCCCCTTCAGATATTCAGGTCCACTATCAGATGTTTAACCAGGACTATCTTCTACCTCCCACACTTCTTTTTCCAGCAACTTTACCCATCATTATCAGTTACAAGAGCTCATTAGGTTGGCGTCGGAGAACATGGCCCAGATATGAGGTGTTTCTAGTCCCGTCAGTATTATTTACAATCTTAAGAAGAGAACTCTTTTCTAAGCTGGACAACCCCCTGGGGGAATCATTTCAAAACTGCCCAGTTCTGGTACCTCTGGTAGGGGAGAAATATGTACAAAATATCATTTATATCAAAGTACTTGCGCATCCCCTGTAGAAGACGACTCACTAGTTCCGTCACGGAACTTCTTTCGCGGAACTACTGGGAATAATTCATATTTTAGGGTTATTGATTAAATTTTTCACTGTAAAACATCAAATCCTTCAAAATCGCTCTCTGTTTTAGAAAAAAAAAGTGTATTTATATACCTGACATATGATGCTCAAGTACTTTACATAAAAATAAAACTTTGTGTTGTTCTCTTCCCACTAAGAGTGACACTGAGATTGAAAATTTCTGATGTCTCCCAAGGGTACAATCCTGAAGGTAGGTATCAATAGCTTTCAAGAATGTGGGGCAAGTGGTGCGAATGGTAATGTGTATGAAATAAAAACAAATTAAGTAAGAAATCAATAAAATCAAAGTTTAATTTTCTTTCTATGCGTACTGACACTCGGTTCCGTTTCGTACTCGATCTCCACACGGGGCTTCTTCTGGACTACCTTTGGAGCGATATCCTGGAACATAAGCAACAACTTTTTATACACGAAATTTTCGCTAGAGTAAGTATAGATTGAATAAGACTGGATTCGACCAAAATCGGAGTAAGACTATATTACAGAATAACTAACCTTTTCACCTCCTAAAAGTAAAGTGATTTTCCATTTTACCAATAACTAATAAGCAAAGCGTAACTCCAGTATGGTAACCGTACTGAAGTTGAGTACTTCAGTATGGGACATGGGTTACCATAGTTACGTTGTGCTTGTTAGTTGTTGGTGGTAACTTCACTTTTCTTTTAGTATAAGTATGAGCTATTCTCTAGTATTGCCTTACTCTGATTTTGGTCAAATCCAGCATAAGTATGTTAAGTAATGCTGAAACTACAAGTGATTAATTTAAAATCAGACTAAGTGCAATTCGAAATTAAGTTTGTTGTATGGGAGCCCCTATATTAAATAATATTTTTCTCTGTAGTGTTATTGTAGCGGCAAGGGAAATATCTAGCTATGACAGTACATGAGAAACAATCTGGCGACAGACAGACGGACAACGGATCTCAGTCAAAGGTCCATTTTTACCATTTGGGTACGGAATCCTAAAAATGAAAACCTTCAGGCACTGAAACTTCTTACTAATATTATAAATACGAAAGTTTATGAGTGTGGATGTGTGGATGTTTGTTACTCTTTCACGCTTCAACGGCTGAATGGTTCTGGCTGTAATTTGGTACAGGGATACGTTATAGTCTGGAATAACATATAGGCTACTTTTTATACCGGGAATAAGTTCCTATGGCAAGCCGAAACGGGAACAAATTTTACGCTGACGAAGCTGCGGGCATCAGTTAGTTTCTAATAAAAATAAAACACGGTATTTACGCTGAGGAGTTGGGTATACCGTAAACTACTTGAAGCAGTACCAAGTTCCCGGTTACCATGTCTGTCTGTGGAAATTCCACAGACAGAATAACACAAATGACAAACTTAGAACCCCTTGTAATAAAGTAGGTAGGACATCCTTACGAGGGCTTACCCGGGTCACCCGACCGTAGGCAGTGGGAGGGCACGTGTGGTTTTAGTCGTTAAGAGTCCAGATTGGAATACATGAGGGATTTCCACACGAAAAAAAGCGAGTTCTATTGGTTATGGCTTTCTGCCGGAGCCGATGACGGCAACTCCGCGACAAAAAAGCGAGTTAAAATTAACCCCTCGTATGTGGAAGGGGCAACAAACTTGTACCCGTCGTCTGTGGCAAGTTACACAGGCCGCTGGGAGCGCGCGACTGCTCTTCGAATTTCTCAAAATTCAAGGAAAATTTATATGAATCATAATATGAACAATGACTGTTTTAGGAAGATAAATAAGTGAATAATGTTATTCATGAACATTTATTTATAAAATCATGTTTTTTATAATATTACCGAACATTACCTGTTGCAAAACATGAACGATTTTGTAAATAAATTAGTTCACAGAATTTGGTTATTTTTATTTTTACACATTCCTAGATAATTTTCCAATCAATTGATAAGTAAACTCTCTGGATTCCAACAATAAATCACTCCTAAAAACAGATTTCAAATATTGCAAATCGGTGTTTGTCGAATTGTTAGACTGATTTTTTTTTTTTTTTAACGATGGCACTACTGAATGGTAAAATTGATGATCATAGATTCAATATCAAGCAATAAAAGAACCTATTTTCAAGAGCATTAGCGTTTTATTTGCGTAAATTTAGAGCCGGTATTCTTGGGACGGATACGGGACAACACAAATGGTGGGGTATGGACGGATACGGCACAACACGGTTGAGAGGTTAATAAAGAATTACCTCAATATCCGACGTCTCCGATTCGAAGTCACTGGCGACGTAAGCCTGCTCTTTTTTGCCTGAATCACTCTCCTGTAAAAATATTATCTTATAATCATACTAATTAATAAATGTGAATGTTTGGATGTCTGGATGTTTGGTTGATTGCTACTCAATCGGCTGAAAGGATCTCATATTTTACACCCCGAAGGCGTCTGGGACTTGCGACCCAGCAGGTTTAGGGTGGCCACCTTACTATGCGCATAAACGATCACCTTCCACCGTCAACAATGTTAAAACCAGATTTGGTAAGATCCTATCAATGACGCTTTGGATATTCGTTTTAGTAAAGAGCTTACTGAATCTCTTGGCAATCCAAAATCTTTAAATAAATTATATAGGGACTTATCTGGAATTCTTGCTCCTACTTGTTTCAGTAAAATCCCGAGACACAAATACCTCCTTCACTATAAGCTCTAGATAAGAGACATTGGAAAGTTAATGTTAAAAGCCCCGAAAGCCGTAAAAACCGGCCAAGTGCGAATCGGACTCGTGCACGTAGGATTCCGTACAGGAAAAGCGGCAAATAATCAGGTTTGTTGTATCCCCCTTTAATATTGTTTAGTTGTCTGTTTTTATTATTTGTTATTATAGCGGCAATAGAAATACATCATCTGCAAAAATTTCAGCTCTCACTACTACGGTTCTTGAGATACAACGAAATCTCATGAATAGGTTCCCGCTTTTACCCTTTGTGTATGGAACCCTAAAAAGATTGAATTAGGTACTGTAGCTATCACAATACTTACTTCATCGCTATCCATATCGCTGTCCGCTTCAACAAACTCATCTGTCTGATCGACTGCCCTCTGCAACTGTCGTTCTAACTCCGGCTCCATTTCCCTCTCTACTTCTTCTTCCTCTTCTTCGTCTTCTTTCTCACTCTCGCTTGATATCTCTTCCGCTTTGAGAGCAGAATCGAACGCCATTTGAGGGAAGTTGTATATATCATTGTACTGTAACATAGAAAGACGAGAATTATTTACAATTTATTGTATTATCACGCTTTTATACCTGAAAGCGTAAACAGATTATATTAAATGTAAATTACGAAATAAGATGTAAGCTTATTGCAGTGTGAAATGACAGGTGTAGGTATCTGCTGTTAAAATTTTCTGTTAGACTTCAACTTAGCTGAACTATTGTCATATTACTAGCAAATCACGAAAAATAAGACTAGTTTATTGTAAAAAAGAAAGAAAAGGGAAGCGCGCGTGGCCCCGCAGACTCAGTGTTCTGTAAACGGTCACTGTAGTAAGCAACATTTACTATGGCCGGTTATGAATGGGTGACCACCATGTGACCACTTTGTGACATTTATTTGCGAGCGTTTCCGTACTTCGGAAGGCACGTTAAGCCGTTGGTCCCGGTTGCAGTCGTTAAGCCAAGTTGAAGGCCTTTATAGATGGCTTGAAAATTTCAACAACAGGCACTACTCCTTCAGGGATAAAGGCGTATGTATGTATGTCTGTCTGTAAAAGAAACCACAGCTGAAATGTATAATCACGTTTTTTGCGAGTTACTGAGTTCCATATTATTATTTACACAGAATCGATACCCACCGTTCCTTTCTTGAGCCTCTCAAGGAGTTGTTTCTCTATAGCATTGTCTATTCTTGCAGCGACCAAGGCTTTCTCTTCTCGTCGACGTTCCCGTCTTTCTATTTTACGCTGTATTGGAACTAGTTCTTTCCTGTAATAGTATCATAAAATATACATTAGTAGAACTTGGCCATAAAATGGAGATTCCCCTGTGCTAATTATTTGTCAAGCTAGTGGTATTTTCACAATATCTACCACAACCATACATGTGATGAGAAGGATTGAAAGTCATGTAGACAAAAGAATGATGAATTTGAATGTTGAGGGATGAAGAGCCAGAGGAAGGCCAAAGAAGCGATGGATTATTGTCTAAAGAATGATATGAATAAGAAAGTAGTAAATGTGATTTTTTTAAATTATTTTCTTGTGGGGGACGCCGGCTATGCCCAACGGACGATTTGACTGCCTGTTTTGCTGCCCATTTTGTTCAACCAATGCGAATATTAGTGTATAATAGTGTTTTGTCCCATTCTACCACTAGGGGACGGACCCAATCTTCACTTGGCCCTACCAGGTGAAGGATGGGTTCGCATTATTATTGTTACTTGCCATACAACTATATAGCCTAGACTAGAAGCTAGTATCACTGGAATCATAATGATGCATTAAAATTTACTTACACTCTTCGTAACTTCAATTTTCTCATACGTATGAGATACTGTGTTATTTTCACAAATCTCTGCTTGCATTTTGCTTTGATGAAGCCAGGCCAGTACAAGAGATTTTCATTTATCTGGTATATGGCCTTTTCGAAGTTTCTTGATAGTTTGACTTTGTCCCATTGTTTAGCAGGATACATAATCCTGTAAATATCAAATTGTGTTTATACGCCTAAGTGATAAACCGCCAAATGCAAATTCAAACTCGCACATGTAAGGTTCCATACTGAAAAACTGCAAGAAAATTATGTTTGTTAAAGGAGAGCCCCCTTTTCTTTCTCTTCTTAATATTTGTTGTTATCGTGGCATAATCAGTGAAAATCTTAACTGTCCATGACTTTGAGATACAGTCTGGCGACAGACGGACAGAGATCAGTGATAGGGTTCCATTTATTTATTTTACACTTTATTGTACGCCAAGTAAATAAAATTATGGTACATAAATACAGTGCAAGAAGATGTGCAATGGGTGGCCTTATCAATAAAAAGCAATTTCTACCAGGCAACCTTTTGATGGACTTATATTTACCCTTTTGATACATAATTATACAAAAAAAGCCTTTACAGAACTTATTAGTTTAGATAATTTAGTTTACTGAATTGCCCAACAAACATTATTCATCACATAGTATACTATAAGTATACTACATGATCAATAAGGAATCCTCTCTTTGTAATTTTGAGTTGAGTATAATAAAATTTTGAATGATGGATGCCGGAAATATACAATTTGAAGTCTTAAGTAGTGGTAACACTGCACTGTTTTCCGCCAAAGACTCAGTGTGGATTGGAGAAGTGTTTATGGTGCCGCCGTGCCGTAAGTCAGATTTTGAGAATCTTTAGTAAACTTTCGATACGAGTTGCCAGTAAAAATGTACACACAACCGAAAGTAGTTCTCTTAGGCTGATATCCAACTCCCAAGTTGACTGCCTCAAATCAGAAACTTGTCGCAACCAGCCAAGTTTCTCACATCAAACAAATAATTTTATTAGTTTAAAGATGCAAACCTTTCATGTGTCTTCATATACAAATATATAACACCATTTTCTTCCCTAATTGTGGCGTATTTCGAGTTAGCAAGGGGACAAGACGCCCTACTGCATAATCCAGTGAGGTTATATTCATTCCGGCAGAAATGTTGTGTTTTCGTACTGAAATGCACCATAAGTAAATAATGAGTTAATCAAATTGTCGTGTCAAGTCCATTAAAAAACGCACGTTTAAGTTATACTCACGTTACTTTGTGGGAACAGTGTGTTTTGTTGATGATGGCCCATACAACCTATAAACAATAATAGAGATTTAAACAGGCCAAAACACATAAATCACATTTATTTACTTGTACTTACGTCATCGTGCTGCATTTTAAATGAAATAGATTTTAAGTTAAATAGATTCTGAATTCCATACAAAAATTACCAACACTTAATACTCTAACCTCAAAACGTACGTACAGTCAGTAAACACACCTGCTGGAGGTGTCAGAGGTGATGACATTGACAGCATTGACAATTTTTTTTTAAATGACTTGGTTGCATGAAATATTAAGATTCAAGGCTTTGCTGCGTGCGATATCCGTTGACAGATGGTAAAACGGGAAATGGTAGGTATTGTACTAAATAAAATTAAACAAGTTTTAAGAACTTGACGTTATAAACAACAAATCCTCAAAAATCAGAAAATGAAAGATCGAGGCTGCTTCTGCTCTGGCCACCTCATTTGAGGCGGTGGACCACAACAAGCTGGTCTGCTGGAAGCCTGTAAAGAAGCGACGCGACGCATGCCTACTCCAGCTGAAACCTCGCTGCCGTGCCACTCCAAGGCTCGCACCAAGTAACGTACACTAGCAGGCGGGTAGGCCACCCGCTGATGGCCTAAAGTAGGTACTATTAACAATCGTTAATCAGCGAATGGTAACAGTAAAGCATTAACTGCTTTCTTATGATCAGCTCGAACACTTTACAGACCATTGTAACCACTATGGCATGGTAATACTATATGACAGTACTAGCTGATGCCCGCAGCTTCATCCGCGTAAAAGTTTGTTCCCTTTCCGGCTTCCCATGGGAACTTATCCCCGGGATAAAAAGTATGCTATGTGTTATTCCAGACTACAATCTATTCCTGTACCAAATTTGAGCCAGATCCGTTAAGCCGTTAGAGCGTGAAAGTGTTACAAACATCCATCCATACTTACAAACTATCGCGTTTATACCCAACATAAGTAGGAGTACCGTGGATATGAGACGATACAAGACAGGATCTGACTAATGCCCTTTCTTGGGAATCGGAGATTTCAGCAAATACCATTTATGTATAATATTTTGACAGTGCAAGTACCACCCCGTTCAAGTGAGTGCAAGCACCTCTTGAGTGCGAGAGGCGGCTCATTGTTTGTAATTATTTAAAACAGTCTTCAAGTGTTATGTTAATCTTGTTTTTGTTTAGGTTTCCTAGGGAGGTCAATAGAAAAGGTGTTTGGCTAACATGCATTAATAAAGAAAATTGGAAACCAAAGCCTTTAGCCCAAGGAATTACAATCTCACGATTTGTCTAATGATTCAAAGAGGTTCAAATAATAATTCCTGTATAAAATATAACTATAGTTAAGCCGGCTAAGGCGCAAACAGGTGCTCCGCATGGCACTCGGTCGCCGGTGTCGTCGTCCTCTAGCTTTGCTTTTCAATGATCACTGCTCCAGCCTATTCTAATCATCTTTATGTTAGGTACTGATAAAATATTTCGAGAGTGTAGCGTAGGTACTCGGTTAAATAAAACTAATGGAGTACTTAGCTAGCTAATTTTATTTTAAAAAAATCAAGGACGAACTAAGGTCGTGGGTGGTAAAGGCCCGTCAATTTTGCTCCGGTAGCGGTACTTCCCGTGCGCGATGCGACGATAGCAGCTCCGCTGGTCGGCTGCGTGGAAGGTCGTCGCTGGGGCTGGTGTTGTGGAGCCGGGGACTGGACCGCGGTCAGTAAGTAGGTAGCGCAGGTTCCAAACCCAAATCTTGGACCCTAAAACAATGGAACCAGTCAAGCTATGTCCCAAATATAGCCGCGATAAGCGACACCGATGATGTCAGATGGTGATGGTGATGGTGACGATGTCCCGCGTTAAGCGCTTGGGAAGTTTGCCATGCGGAAGGTGCAGTGCAGTGTAGCAATCAGAGCGGGTCATGGATAGTCATGTATTGCAAAATAAAATGATGGTGAATGACTTTTAAATCAGGATCGATTCACAATTAGGTATTCACTATGGGATGCAAAATTATCATAGCGAAATGTACATTTGTTTACATTATATACAGGTAGGTACTACAATAGTGAGAGTGAGCATTTCCTAGCAATGTTTCAAAATATGTTAGACAGTTACCCAATCCGGGGTTAAAATTCCAATTTTTGGTTAAACAGTCGACTAATAATATTATTATTATCACTGACAGGCAGATTACCAAGTTCGCAAAAGTAACTAAATTTGAATCCACAATTACGTGCGGACGTGGTTAGCACTTAGTATCGGGTCGCAGTACGTGCAACCGCTAAGTCACTTTTTCGCCGACTGAGATGGCCGCGCCCTAGGCTGCGGTCATTCAATGTCGCCTGCGCAGGTTCGTGACGTAAGAATCGTACGTTCTAGCAAGGAGGCAACGCGAACACAATAGAATCCGATGGCCCGGTACAGTCAAGGATATAAGTCAATGAAATAATTGCATTGGGTTTGATATTTTATTGTTTTTTTTTTAGTTTTAATATTTTTATTTAATTAGTATATATTGTAAATACTGTTTGTACATAATATTTAGGCTATTTGAATTATTTTAGTGTAGGTTTTGTTAGGTAAGTTTGTTGCTAGTATTAAATTATAAGGGTTTTTTTATAGATAATTATTTATTTTACACAAGGTAACGTGTATTTACGTTACAAGAGTGTATGGTCAAAATACTTTTTTTTTCTAATCGGGTAGTTTTGGGCCCGTTGAATACGAATCTGAACTCATTTTTATTCAAAATAGCCTAAAACCCTATATAAACTGTATCCAAAGTTAGTGATTTCGAACAAAACGGAATAATTACAATAAATAGTAAATACGTTTTTATTCAAAACCAGACAATTTCATCACAAATTTTTAAGATGTCGATGAAGACGGATCAAAAAATTTTTTGTTGCGTCATTATTTAATAAAGCAATACTTATAAGAGAGAGCGCTGGGGAGTGAGGGTGCGATGGGGCCCTACCAACATCCTCGGGGTCCAAGCCAGCCTCACCTGCCAGTGGTGCACCTGCCGATTAACGGACGAGGTCGTGGCGTGGATAAACAAAGAAATTGTGTGATTAGGGAATATTGCGGCATGACAGAAGATGTAGTGACAAAGATAGAGAAAGGGATGCTCAGATGGTTCGGACATGTGGAAAGAATGAATGAAAACAGACTGACAAAAGAGATTTATAAGGCGAGAGTTAATGGACAATCTGGTAGGGGTCGACCGCGTCGCACTTATATCGACCAAATTGGACATCTTTTGGAAAAAGGCCAGGTCAAGAGTACCTTTAATCGGAGAGTGTGTATGAAAACACTTATGAAAGTAGAAGAAGCGAAAGTGATATGTCAGGATCGTGGCAAGTGGAAAACCATAGTCTCTGCCTATCCCGTTGGAAAACAGACGTGATGTTATGTATGTATGTATGTATGTATGTATGTATGTCGTGGCGTAGAGGAGGAATACTCGAAATGGAACCCTGTACCAACCCGTTTGGCCAGCGTGGTACAGTAAGGCCAATGAAATCCTCTCAAATATGACAAGTCACACAAAGCAACGGCCCCCAGTTCCCGGCACTTCCGCTGTCCCCTATTACAGTACAGTCGGGAAAAGGTTGCAGGGACTGGCTGGATGTGGAAGGCGCAGGACCGTGTGTTATGGCGTGATTTGGGAGAGGCCTACGTCCAGCAGTGGACTGATATAGGCTGATTTGGTTTTCCCAAACGCCTACGTTATGGGGGTTTCAAAAGGGAACTTAGAAGGTTCTTAAATGGTCTTTAGCTCGAGCGTAGCTCTACGGGACCACCAGTACAACTGGTGGGCCGTATGCTTGTCTGCCACCTTAGTGGTATAAAAAAACGAAGAAGGTGGCGACTGCGAGGAAATAGACATTGAGCTTAATATCTAAATTACTTTTATTTTTACAGAATTTGTGTTTTTTATTTAAAAGTTTAGTAGGTACCTATTTAAAAAAAACAATAAGAGTAATAGGCTCCCGATCATGACTTGCAATTGTCAATCACGTTAAATATGAATGGAAGTTGCTTCAGTGTGCGTGATTGCTGTGCATGTGTTTGTGCATCGACGTATACGTACACATGAAATTCTACGTGCTTGTCAATTGCCAATTGACCATGTCGGGACCCCTTAAACGTATTCTTCTTCTCAGTCGATCAGGTTTTAACATAAAGTCAAATCAGGTCAGAAACTACATATGGAAAAATAAAACAAAAACCAGAAATCCCACTGTAAGTGCGTGATTCAGTTTTTTACTCCTCCTGTGAAATTCAGTTTCATGTATTCTATTCTATTCTATTTTTGGTTATGGCTTTCTGCCGGAGCCAATGCCGGCAACTCCGCCAAAATCAAACGTGTAATGGAGGTTGCGTGTGCTTGTGGTTATGCTAATAACCAATTTCGCAGTGATCTGAGTTGAGCTTGACGCGCTGGGATCTTGTTGAAGTTAGTGGGAACACTGCAACAAATATTACCAGACTATTTCCACATGGACACACACAGTTATATATTATTTATAAGTACCGACATAAATACATTGGGAGTTTTCTATTAATGAGTTAAAACATATGGGACAGTATATATCCTGGGGCAATATCTAATTACAGTTTGACAGTGTTGCGGTTGATAAATGATATTAGGATCGAATATAGTTGACGGGAAGGATGTGTTAGTAGGGAGGCAAAGTTAATAGGAAGGGGAATCTTGAGTTTTGTTACTTGGGTATAGAAGTCGGGAGGGGAATTGCGTAAGGGACAATCAAAGAAGATATGGTCCAATGAACCCTCGTCCAGTCCACATTCACAAATTGAAGAATCCCTAATATGAATTTTGTGCAGAAACACAGGTGAGCAACAATGTCCAATAAGTAGTCTGCAGACAACTGAGATAGCTGGTTTGGGAGACTTTTTAAAATGGTAGAACCAGGGCTTCGGTGATATGTTGGGTTGTATGGAGTGGTAAAATTTGCCTTTCTCCCTGCTTGAATTTGACCAATAGACTTGCCATGTAGACTGAAGGGATTTCTGGGGCAGGCTCAGGAGATCGTATCCCTGACAGACAAAGTGTCTCAAGTCCGAGAAGGGTGCAGATACAGCATCTTTAGCGAGGGAGTCAGCGCATTCGTGGCCTCTGATACCGCAGTGGCTCGGAATCCAAACCAGTTGTACCGTTTTCTGATTCTGATGGCTTAAGAGTAGGCTTTTTTTAATATTCTAAATAAGGGAGCTGTGGAGTTTAGATCTATAGGGGTTTTGTTCCAAAGCTTGAAGACTACTCAAGGAGTCTGTGAAGATAACTGCTTTGGAGATATTATGGGACTCTATGAATGAGCAGGCCTCGAGTATGGCTACACATTCACCTGTAAACACTGAGGATTCTTTAGGACACCTGAACTGCATTGCTATCCGAGAATTTTGGAAGAATACTGCAGCCCCAGTATAGCCCTCTCTGGAAAGCTTCGATGCATCAGTAAAAAAGTGCTGAAAATCTTTCCAATGTCTATCCACCAGCGCATTGAAAGTGGGACCTGCTGACACAGATGTCTTGTCGAGTCCAATGTTATATAGTATCTGAGGTTTGAAGCATAGCACCTCATAAGTATGAGTGAAGAGTGGGAGCCTGTCAAATTTTGCAATAGGAGATTCTAGATTTTGTAAGGACCTAAAAGATTGAAGGATTAAGGGAACTTCCTTTTTTTTTCCAATATATAGAATTTCTGTTACAGAGGAGATTTAGGGATTCCAGGTTTTGCAATAGTGGGTGGGATTTTTGGCAGCACAGACGGTTAACGAAGCGGTCTGCTAAGTACTTCCGTCTCAGCGCCAAAGGGGGTTCCGTACACAACACTTGCAATGCATTTATAGGGGATGACTTCATACATCCAGAGATTATCCGGAGACATGAGGCTTGGATCTTATCTAGCCCGGCCAGTGCCCCCTTATTGCATGGGATCAGTAGGAATGACCCGTAGTCCATTACACTACGAATGAGTGCATTGTAGACCAGTCTCATAGTAAATGGATGTGCACCCCACCAAACCCCCGCAAGGGCCTTTAGAATGGGGGTGATTCGCTCGCACTTCTGAACTTGGTGGCAATGATGTTGGCGGCCAGTCAGTTTTGAATCCAAGTATACTCCAAGGAACTTCACTTTGGAGGATACAGGAATTGTTAAGTTCTTGAGAGCTCTAGAGGCATAATCAAGAACTTAATAAAGAAAATGCGGTGTTATATGAATATAGAAGTTATATTATTATAAGTATTTGTACAAACGTTATTTTTACAAGAACTAAAGATAACAACAACATTGCTAAGCGACCATGTCTATTGAATCCTTTTTTCTTAACAAAATCATACTAGAGACAAGAAGGTCTCTTAACACCCACCGAACTTAAAAGAATGAGAACTATGTAAGCATTCTTTTTATTCCCATTCGATTGCATAGCTGGAACGTTCTTGGACTAAACAATGGTTTGGTAAACATGTCAGCAAGCTGAAACTCTGTTGGCACCTGTTTGATACACAGCTCTTTGTTGGTAACACATTCTCTTACAAAGAAATGTTTCAGCTTTATATGCTTCGTTCGGCGATGAAATTGATGTGGTAAATTTTCGGCGAGCTTGATGGCCGATTCATTATCAACATAAATTATGGGTATTTCGAGTACCTTTGTGATGTCGCTTAATAGTGCGTTCAACCATATAGCTTCTTTGGCAGTTTCTGTCAAGGCAATTAATTCAGCTTCGGTTGACGAAATTGCAACAGAATTTTGTTTTTGACTCTTCCACAAGATTGGTCCAGAAAAATGGAAAAACATTCCTGTAGTAGAATGTCCAGTTACAATATCTCCACCATGATCGGCGTCACTGTATCCTATAACCCTATTCTCCTCTCCTGATTTTTTAAACATCAGTCCCATATCAGTAGTGCCTTTTAGGTATCTAAATATTCGCTTTACACTTTTAACATTTAATAAAGTTGGATTATCCAGATGACGAGATACGACACTAACTGCATAGCAGATGTCCGGTCTCGTGGCCACCATCAAATAGGCAAGCGCACCTACGGCCTGTCTGTAGGGAAAATTACTATCATCTGGTTTGTTTTCTACCTCTGCATCTTCTTCAGTAGCTTTCACAGCTGGAGTAGGAACAGGTTTGCAGTTTTCCATTCCAAACCTCTGTAAAATTTTCCTCGAGTATGCCTTTTGATCAAGTGTAATAGTGCCATCGTTATTTTTATGTATTTCCATACCAAGAAAATATGAAGCTGGTTTTGACGTTATTTTGAAGCGATTTTTTAATCGATCAATGAAGTATTCTGCAGCCTTTTCGCTAGTAGACGCTACAAGTCCGTCGTCAACATAAAGTGCTACTAGTACATGTTTTCCAATAAAGAGACAAGAGTCCTGTGCACTTTGTATGAGACCTTCTTTATTGAGAAATTCTGATATACATGTGTTCCAGCAAAGAGGTGCTTGCTTAAGTCCATATAAACTTCTTTTTAGTTTGCAGACTCTCTTAGTGCCGTCAGTACAGAATTCAGGTTGTACCATAAATAAATCTTCTTTCACTAAACCATTTAGGAAAGCAGTTGAAACATCGAATTGATGTAAAAACATATTTTCTTGAGCAGCTAACCCTAAGACAGCTCGTATTGTACTTAAACGAACAACAGGACTGAACGTCTTGTCGTAGTCCAAACCCGGTTTTTGAGTAAAACCTTTCACAACCAATCGGGCCTTGTACCTATCAACTGTACCATCTGGGTTCATTTTAATTTTGTACACCCATTTACTTCGTAGAGGCTTGCGTCCCCTAGGCAAATCAACCAGATCCCAGGTTTGGTTGTCTTTTAGAGAGCTGATTTCACTTCTCATTGCTTCTTGCCATTGTTTTTTATCGTGAGATTCCATTGCTTCTTTGAAAGTCTCAGGCTCTTTTGGTTTATAATGATTTTCTATATTTGCAGCAGCAGCCAAAATAAAATCATCAAAACGTTTAGGCATTTTTAAAGTTGATCTATTTCGTAGTGATCTTGTATCGAATGTGCTATTTTCAACACCACCTACAGACTCATCGTCAACGTCGTCGTTGTCAGTGAGGGTTGAACTTGAAAAAGATTCATATTCACTGTCAATATTTGCCGGTTCTACTTGTCGAAAATCATCAGTGCTTCGGACTGAATTTTGTTGTGAAATACTTTCAAGTGGTGAATAATCTCTGTCTTCGGAATTATCAAGTTGTATTGTCACTTGCTTGTCAAGATATTTTGGTTCTGAATTCGAAGATTCCAGAGACTGACCGATGATATCATTTTGACTTCGTTGTTCAAAAAACATAGATTTCATCACTCTAATATCTTTTGATACCACTACTTTGTTTTTCGAGGGCAACAGAATTTTGAATGCTTTAGAAATTTCTGAATAGCCAGCGAACATGCCTGGAATTGCTTTTGGCGCAAATTTATGATTGTTAACACCTTTTAGTAGAATATATGTCTTGCGACCAAATACATATAAATGGTTGATGCATGGCTTTCTACCCACCCATAGTTCAAATGGTGTTTTGTTTTGAATGGTGCTGTTTACACTCCTGTTAGAAAGGTAATTCGCAGTTATCACAGCTTCACTCCAATATTTTAGAGGTGCATGTGCTTCTATTAGTAAAGCCCTGGCTTTTTCAATAAGCGTACGGTTTTTGCGTTCTGCTATTCCGTTCTGATGTGGCGTAAACGGAGCGCTAAGCCTTCGCTGTATTCCGTAGCTTTTCAGGTAAGATTCAAATTCTTTATTTATGTATTCTGTGCCATTATCGGATTGTAGGTATTTTACTTTGTTGCTAGTGTGTGTTTCAGCTGACTCTTTGAATTCTTTAAACTTTTCCAATACTTCACTTTTGTGTTTCATCAGATATACTCGACAATATCGACTGTAGTCATCGATAAATGTAACGAAATAATTATATCCGCAAATTGAAGGTGTTTGGATAGGTCCACAAACGTCAGTGTGCACGATTTCTAAGCGTTCTGTTGTTCGTTGAATGGTTTTCTCAATAGGTACTGGTACGCGATGCATTTTAGCTTTAATGCATGTTTCACATTCTGGTAAGCTTTCTGAGGAGTCAAAGTTCAAACCAAGTAAACTTTGATTTTTAAGTGCCAGTTTTAAATCGTTGGCGTTCATATGACCAAGTTTTTTATGCCACTCTAACATACTCGACGAATGCTTTTGGTTTTTGGATGTTAGAAAATTGTCATTATCTAGGTTGTAGCATCTATGTTGGGTAGGTTTAATGTAATAAAGACCATCTTGTTTAAATGCATTAAGAATAATTCCAGCTTTTTTGTTGCGGACTGTTGCTTTATCATTGTCAAAATAAACAGAACAGCCAGCGTCTGTCATCTTGCTAACAGACAGTAAGTTCGTGCATAGACTAGGTACGTATAAAGTATCTTTAAGGTGAGTAAGAGCATCACCTTTACCATTTTTTGTAATAAAAGAAACAGTCCCGGTACCTTTAATGTCTGCTGAAAAATCGTCAGATGCAAAATTTAGTTTCTTGGATAATTCTTTTATGGTCTTAAATAGGCTACGCTGATATGTCATGTGAGACGTACAACCACTATCTAAAATCCAAGTGTCGTTTTCTGGCATTTTGTTTCTAGATAAAAGGCACTGTGTCGCAATGTGATTTTTATGAGAACAAGTTTCGTTATTTGATTCCTCATTGTTTTTCTTCCAGCAATTACTACAAATTTTATGGTGCTTCCTTTTAAAAATATTTCCTCTTTGTTTGCAAATCTTGCAAGTGGCATGTAACGCTTCTTCATGATAGGAGGATTCGGCATCATTACTAATTGAATATGTGTGACGTGCTTCATATTCTTCAATAATTTTTATTTGGAGCTGTTCTGGCTTTGGGAGAATGTCACGTGACTCTATTGCTACTTTAAAGTTTTCATAATCAGGAGAGAGACTATATAGCATCATTATTGTCAACAAATCCTCATTGATAGTTATATTCATATCAGCTAGCTTGTCTACTGTGTCCATAAATTTATTAAGGTGACTGCGTACGTCCTGACCTTCAAGCTTTGTCAAGATTAACTGTTTCAGAAGAGATGCCTTTCGTGCAGGCCCCTTACTAGCATAAATATCTTTCAGTTTATCCCAAACATCTTTAGCAGTGACACATTTTTTTAATTTGTTTTAGCTCAGATGGTGCAATGATGAGTATCAACTCTGATTTTGCTAACCTGTCATCTTCCTTTTCTTCTTTGGATGCATCAGTTGACAGTTCAGTCTCTACATACTTCCATAACTTCTGTTTTACTAAAACTGCTTCTGCGTGAATAACCCACGTATCATAATTATCCCTATGAAGGGGATCAATTTTTATCTTTGACATAATGGGTTCGTACTTACAGATTTTACCTATAACAGCATTTTAATTTCACTTAACCACGCTCTGCTACCATGTTAAGTTCTTGAGAGCTCTAGAGGCATAATCAAGAACTTAATAAAGAAAATGCGGTGTTATATGAATATAGAAGTTATATTATTATAAGTATTTGTACAAACGTTATTTTTACAAGAACTAAAGATAACAACAACATTGCTAAGCGACCATGTCTATTGAATCCTTTTTTCTTAACAAAATCATACTAGAGACAAGAAGGTCTCTTAACAGGAATGCTATGCCCCTGGATATGTAGCTGAATACGAGGAATTGTTTTTTTACGGGAAAAAATTACCACTGAACTCTTGGGTGCGGACAGGTTCAGTCCGTGGTTTAGTAGCCACTCATTTAGCGAGTCCAGGGAGATGGAGAGTGAGTCAGCAGCATCTGTAATGGAGGGGTTCGAGACATATAACGCCAAGTCGTCCGCGTATTGTAGAATATGACAGTTGCTGTTGAGGCATGATCCAATGTCTGCTGTATACAGATTATACAGCATGGGGCTCAAGACCGAGCCTTGTGGTAAACCTGTCCAAATTTTGCGGTACTCGAAATCCTCGCCCTGGACTCTCAAAACCAGAGAACGGGCCATGAGCATCTCGCATACGCACTGTATCAACCTCGCCGGTAGTCTCAACTGTTGCAATTTCTGCTTGAGAATAGGGAGGAGGACGCTGTCGTAGGCGGATGAAACGTCGAGGAAGGTTGCCACGACTGACTGGTTGTGTGAGAAGGCAATTCTGACATCAGCTATTAGTGTACCCACGCTGTCCATAGTGCTAAGGCCCTTTCTGAATCCAAACTGAGATCTTGGAAGCATCCCGCGGGATTCAACAACAAATTCTAGCCGGGTTTTTATTAGGTGTTCCAAGATCTTAGTGAGGACTGAGGATAGGGCGATTGGCCTGTAACCGTTTGGATCGTCACTGGCTTTTCCTGGTTTCAGGATCGGGATAATAATCTGTGTCTTCCATGGGTCCGGGATCCAGCCATTGACGAAGCAGTGGTTGATAATGTTCAGGAAGTAGCTCCTCGTCATGGTGCCTGCATGAGTGAGGAATGAGTATGGGATTCCGTCTATGCCTGGTGCAGAATCCTTAACGTGCCTAAGTACCATGTCCAGCTCACCCATGGAGAATGGGAGGTCGAAGGGGTCCCGTGAGGAATTAACGGGAATCTGATGGCACTCAGCCTTTGTGGGGACATAGGAAGGGGCAATTTTGTTGAAAAATAGCTCGGCTGTCTCACGGGTCATTGGAGAGCGTAAGGAAGGGGAGCAGCCCGCTCTGAATTTATTAATATTTCTCCAGACAACAGAGGGAGGAGTTCTGGGAGCAAGCCCCGAGCAGAATTTGGCCCAGCCTGCACGCTTCTTACGGCGTAACAACCTTCTAGTCTTGGCTTGTACCCGTTTATAGTTTAGTAAGTTTTGCACATTCATAGCACAGTCATATTCTTTTTCGGCCTCCTTCCTCTCTCTAATGGCAATGGTGCACTCATGGTCCCACCACGGTGGAGATGGAATTTTACCTCTGGCAGCATTTTTAATGGGGAAGTTGGTTTCCGCACAGGAGGTGATAGCCTTGGTAAAGTGCTCTAGGCATTCCTGCACATGGCAGCGATTGTTATTTTCTGAATTTTGAGATTCTAAAAGAGGTAGGGTGGGAATTTTACTATCTAATTGGGCTGTGAATGTGTCCCAATCGGGCTTAGATAAATTAAATTTAAGGAGAGGAGGGGAACTTTTTTCTAAATAGGTCTTATCTGTGAAGTATACCTGGATTGGGTAGTGGTCGCTGCCATGTGTCAGGTCTGTAGTTACCCAGCAGGCAGAGGAGGCAATGTCAGTGGTGCAGAATGTAAGGTCCACACAGCTAGTATTTTGACCAGGCAGGTTTCTTCGGGTAGGGCTACCATCATTAAGGATGCACAGATTGAGATCATCCAGGATCTCAACCAAGCCTACTCCAAAGACATCGCAGCGGTTTGAACCCCACCTGTAGTGATGGCCATTGAAGTCACCCATAACTAACATAGGTCCCTGAATGTTCTGGAAGGTATGCCTGAGGATAGAAAGGAAGTTTTGGTGTGGATGAGCGATATAAATTGAAATTATTGTAATGCCTTCCACCTTTGCAGCAACCATATTCACACCCTGGTCCGGTGAGGACAAGGATATAGGGAGTAGGGAAACTCTACTATTAATGGCTAGGGCTGTTCCTCCATAGCCATCAGATCTATCTGCCCTGAGGATGTTGTAGTGTGGGATAGTAAAACTAAGGTTTGAAGTTAACCATGTCTCTGCAATGGAGCATGCAATGGGATTATATTTATTGATAAGATATATGAGGTCGTGTTTTTTATGATACACGCTCCTCACATTCCATTGTAGATAGCTTAGGCGTGGAGCCATTTTTAATTAAGTTTAAAAGAGTGCTAAGTGTATTGGCAACGTTGGACGGTGGGTTGTTCGAAGAAATGAAGGGGGTTATAATTTGGATCAAGAATTCTAAAATGGGGATAATGGTCTCAGAGAGTTGTGGCTGAGGGTTATTAATGGCACAGCCATTGGGTTGTGAAGATTGGGGGGAAGAAATTATATTTAGATGAGCAGTTTTGTCATAAGATGGAGGGAGAGGGACATGTGTTCTCGGTTTTAGAAAAACAGTTTTGCGGTAAGACTGAGTGGTGGTATTTTTCACAGCGTTAGCATAGGAGCTTGTAGAGACTGGAGGTATCGCCTTACTAGCTTCTGCGTATGAGACTATTTTCTCAGCCATTGTCGTCTTAATAGCTCTCTGTCTGGTATACTCCGGGCACACTTTGCTATTAGCAAAATGGGTGCCAGAGCACAACACACAAAAGGCTTCCTCTTCAGTAATGAAGCAACCGAGGGCAGTATGGTCATGTCCACACTTGAAGCATCTGGGATTTGATCTGCATAATGATTCAACATGGCCATACCTGCAACACTTACGGCACTGTATGGTTGGGAATATATATTGTTGAACTGGTAAGGAGGTATAACAACAGTATATCCTCTGAGGAAGGGTTTGTCCATCAAAAGTGACCACACAGGTTTCTGTGGGCCTCCATTCTGTGGTACCATCTCGGGTCACCTTACGGTTGATTCGTCTTATTTTTAGTACTTGTCCACAGCCCTGTGGAACAGACATGTATGACTTTGCCTCATCTTCAGACATGTCTGTAGGGACACCTTGAACAACACCCATGCGGGTGGTCTGGTAGGAAGGAATACGGGCATCAAGTTTGTTGGGTATCAACATGGAATGGTTGAGGAAGGTGTTGGCGTCTTGGAAGGAGGCGAACTCTACCGAGACTCGGTTCCGACCAACTTTTTTAACGCCATCTTTAACAATGTTGTTGACATTGAACTTGGACAGTAATAAACCAAAGCTAACAGGGTGGATAGAGGCACCGGAGTTTGCTTGGGATTCAATATGCGACGCGTGGACTATAAAGGGGCCCTGGTCCCCGGATGTATATTGGGAACGACCTACTTGGTTCCTCTGCTGCTTGGGAGGACGATTAGAGAGAGTTTCGTCATCAACTCGGCGTTTCCGAGAGGATTCCGAAACACTGCAAGTTATATCTGCAAATTGGGAAAGTTGATTTGTAGGAGGTATAGTCATAGAGGGGAATAAGGGGGGCGAGGAAAAGGTGGGAGTCTCAGGGGTTGTTGGATGGGGAGGGTCGGGAGGCTTTTCTTTATCCATAGTCAATTAAACACATAAAAAACAACACAAAACAGAACAATACCTTAACCAGAACAACACACAAGCTTTTGGATGTTAGAAACAAGTCAAGATTTGTCACAATTCACACAGAAACACTTAATTTTCCAAAAACGATCAAGACACACGAGGTTACCAAACACACGCCGACTTGACAGTCCCAGTTTCATGTAATTATTCCGTTTTGTTCGCCAGCTCCTCGTATTATATCCGTCAATAAAAATCGTGTTGATTCGATACGAAACTTCCATATTGCCGGACCTTTTATCATTAGTAATACAATACAAATTAATATAGGCAGGAACATTTCTATCACAAATAATAAAGTAATTGCTGGATTCGACCCTGGATTACGCTTTTTTCCGCATATGCTTGGTCTGCTTATTATAAAAATGTCTGTGGTTGGTACGGATTTGCATAAAAAAAATACAAATAAAAAACAATGACATAATTTAAGTCCAATTTCCCCAGCATATTGCACTAAACATGTTTAATACCCAATTTCCCTGAGAATTTTTTGCCAGCAGCAGCCAAGAAAAGTAAAATGTTATAAAAAAAAATCTATCAATTTGAAATCGTATGTCGGTTATTTTTAGTCTTCTGTCGTTCTGTTCTGTCTTGTCTGTCTGTTTACGTTTTGTTTTCTTCACGTACATACAAATCGCTTGAACTGCAATGTGAAAATGATGATTTAAATAGAAGTTTACAGTGTCTAGATATAGTGCCATAATAGGACGAGAATCTTGAGAATGCTTTAAAAATGAGTGACAATATTAAAGTAGTTGTCAAAGTTAGACCTTTAATTTCACGTGAAATTGAAGATAAACTTTCATATCACTGGCGTGTTAAGAATAACACACTTTATCAACTTGACAACAATGGAAAGGATCTTGGACAGGCTTTCACATTCGGTAAGTGTTAATTTTTCGTTGAGATTGGTTTGCGAGACTCGATACGTCATAAATGTTACTGAACTAACACATATTTCAGACAAAGTTTACGATGAGGAGACCAAGACATCCGATGTATACAATGACATTGCGAAGCCCATCGTTGAGGCAGCCACCGCTGGTTTCAACGGCACGATTTTTGCCTATGGGCAGACCTCATCAGGCAAGACGTATACCATGACTGGGACAGAAAGCTCTCCAGGAATAATTCCACTAGCTGTACTAAACTTGTTTGAAATTATTAAAAGTATTCCTGACCGTGATTTCTTAGTGAGGTATGTATCTTAATTAATTGTGTTGGTAGTTTTATGTGTATACTGTACATTTTATATTCTCACCGTTTAACATTCCAATTTGTGAGTGATCAGAAAACAATTCTCTGATGAATTGAATTTTTTTTAATAAAAATTGTGGCTTAACTTTAGATTCTGCAACTTTTCCTTCAAGGGGGGGGGGTTCTACACCCCATCCCCCACCCCCCCACTACCTCCCAGCCCTTAAATTGTGGGAGGACAATCCGAAGTCCTACCAAAATTGTGGTTGCACAGTTTTCGTTTCATAAATTAATGCTATAATGTATATAATATCCCAGTATGTATAGTTTGATTCAACAGGTTAAAGCAGGAAACTCAATGTACTGTTTCTCATCTCGTATATTCTCATAATTTTTATATCACTCTGTATGTACCTCTTTTGTTTGTGTCTTTGCAAAGATCTAGAAATATACATTATAGCTGTTATGTGTGTGGTCTCCTGACAATTTCTATGAAATGATGTAGGTATCCTACATTATAGCTACTTTGTAGCATTATACAGATGCAAATAGTGGCTGGGGCATAAACTTCAAAACAATCTTGACATTGATGAAACCAAAGCTAAAAATCTTTATCAATTGATAAGAAAATCAATTTGTGTAACTGCTGATAAATATTATCTTTTCAAATGGTACTATGTGTCACAGATCACAATATACACCTGCATATTATTTAACCCCACAAGGACTTTACCTTATTTTTGTCGTGTGGAAGGGGTGCTATCCCACTACTATGAAAGGCAAAGAGACATGCCACTGTCTTGGCTTGCTCCTCTAAGAATGAAGAGTGGCCAACTCGCTGTTCTCAGGTCCTCGGTCATAGAGGCCAGTAGTCCTGGGCACCCCTGACATACAATTTCTAAAGTTCTTTACCAACAATCATTTCATTAAAATATGTATTGTAATATTATAGAGCCCCTCTTGCCCTAATATATTAACCATTGTGACCAATAAGCATATTAAGAACTAGCAGACATCACGCGGTCTCAGCCGCATAGCTCTCATTCCCGTAGGTAAAATATAGCCTGTGTAACTAATGTAGCTTTCCGATGGTTAAAGAATTTTTGAAATCTGCACTGAAGTTTTTGAGTCAATTCATTACAAAAATACCTGAAAATTTTTCCTCTTTATAATATTAGTGTAGAAGTGTAGACGTAGAAAGAGGCAAAGGGAAAAAAAAATGCTAATGTGCTAGAATACACACAGTGGTCATTTTGTTATAGTAGACATTTTGGAGTGAGCATTTCGATACAGTGGACATTCTGATAGAGTGGACGAGATGGCCCTAAAGGTTATTTGTGTTATTGTTAAGGTTTCGTTCACAAAGTATATAAACGGAACCCTACTGCTGAGACTCTGCTGTCTGTCTGTCACTGAACAGTATCTCTGAAACCAAAAACATTAATGTTTCAGCTTTTCTCTTGATACCATCTAATAAGTTTTTAAGATGCAAGCGATATCTTGATGATTTTATAATAAATGTTTTAATGGGATAATATGTCTGTTTGCTTTTATTTCTGTTTTAGGGTGTCTTATATAGAGATATACAATGAAACAGTGAAGGATCTATTAAACATTGAAAATGATAAAATCAGAGTGAAGGAAAATTTCCAAGGGATCAAAGTAGAATGTATGGAGACAGTCACTTCATCACCTGAGGAAGTCCTTGAGGCTATGAAAAAGGTATTAACTTGAATTAGCCGGTAGAGTAACATAAGATACAGTACCTATTTAGAAAGCTATTTATAAGACATGAGTCCCTATTTCATTTGGTCATGGAATCATGTATTTGGTGACCAATCGTAAAACCATTTTAGTATCATGATCAAGAAGGGGATACATTTAATCTTACTTTGGGAAGAATCTCAAGCAGAAGAGAATGTCCTCTTTTTTTGCAAATCAGTAAATTCACACTAGAAATTAATGTTGAAAAATCCACATTAGAATGGGATGGGGGAAAGAATTTCAAGAAATTTCACCACGGATCGGATTTTAATATCGCCAAAAGTACAGCACCACACCTCACGTATATAACTGACGGACCTCAAAAGGGAGATCTATCAACACTAATATTATAAACGGTAACGTTTGTGAGGTTTTGAGTTTGTGACGTTGTAAGGTGTAACCTCTGGATCTACTAAACCGATTTTCAAAATTATTTCATTAATAGAAAGCTATGTTATTGTGGAGTGTCATAGGCTATAAATAATCACGCTACAATGAATAGGAGCTGAGCAGCAATGAAAAATGTAACATGAATGAAGTTGTGAGGGTCAGCTAGTTATTTAAACAAAGAAGATCTATTCCTTATACATTTAAATTTGTTTATTACAGGGTGAGGCAAACAGACAAACGGGTGCCACTAACATGAATGAGCAAAGCAGCAGATCTCACTCCATATTTCAAATTGTAAGTAAACCTTTAAGTAATTATGTAGGTACTAGATAGTGCCCTTGTCTCTGTCTGCGTGGAATTTTGTTCCCGTCCCGCACACGCATCCCGTAGAAACCTGTTCCAGGGAAAAAAGTTGTGTGTGTTTTTTTGTTATTTCAGACTATAATCCCGATTAGTTCAACCATTAGGAGGTATTAAGTAGGATAACAATTTCTATGTATGTGTTGCAGTGCTGAGCAAAAACCCCCAAACAATAGAATGTCTTGACTTTTACAGTTTAATACACGTTCTCATTATATTTTACCAAGATTTTACTGTAGGTATGGAATAGTATTACGAAGTTTCTTGATATTTGTTTATACTACTATACTGTAGCATAATAAGACTCAGATTTCATCAACGTTTTTATGTTATAAAGTGGCTTGTTAGTATCGCGTGGGATTCATGACATTGGACACAATAATAAGTGCTTTTTATGGACTTAGTTGCTATAACGCAATGTTGTTGGTTACACCCACGTGTTTAGATGTTGGGCAACCATTTTTATGCTAACTAATATTGTAAATGAATCTGTGTTTACTTGTGCTGCTTTCACGTCCTAAGAAATCGAGAATCGACATGATTTTTAAAATAGTTGATGGTCAGATTACTCGAGATCTACAATTATTTTAAATAACTTTAGGTAGGTATGAATAAGATGTTTTTCCGAGACAGAGCTAGCTATAAGTGATTTCTACTTTCTATCCCATCAAAGCACCTTATTCCCACGGGAAACAAAATTGTGCATTAACTGAGTAGCCCACGAGCAGCGCCAAGGACATCCTCTAGATTTTTTACTGAGTTCTGGCTTTTTACTTTTTTTTTGTTTCTTGCGAGTCTTGACTGGTTAATACGAGTGGTGGCGAGGTTTACTCTCAGGCGTACTAATTTGTAAGACATTAAGGCAGGTTATTTATTTATTTATAAAACGAACAATTACATAACAGAAATAAATATTGTCTGGTTTTCACCTTTAGTACTAGACGGGCGCAGTTTTAGAAGATTATATTGGACATGTCATCGTCGCCGTCACACAACCTCACACACCAACACCGTCCTTAATGTAGTCACCACACTCATCACATTTAGGACTTATTTTGTAAAAACATCTATGAACCTGCATACACCTAGCGGCAGTACACATATCGCATTGCAACAGTGAATCATAATAATTATCTTTTTTCATAAACTAAGCGAACGTTTCTTTACATATTTTGTGAGACATTTAGCACAAGGCGCGACGCCATCTAGACTTTCTTTTAACGTGAGGGAAAATCTATCGTGGATGCTATGCCGTACTTCTACCGACTAAAAAACCTCACGTAACGCCCAACAGCCTAAAGCCCATGCAACCTAGATAATAGATAAACATACTGACATGTTTATAAATGCATACATATTATACATAGAAAACATCGTTTGTGGATCATCCAAAAATATGGTCCATACGACCCAACACTGCAGTCGCATACTTACACTATTATTACTGCGCCAGCGAGACAGATAATATTGGGAGCAACACCCCACCTAGCTGATATTATGCCACTGAATACCAATTCCAAATTCGTATGCCAGCACAAACATACTCGTACTTTTAGTTTAGGCCTCAAACTGGATGACAGCGGGGCCACGGCGATTGCGGTAAAGCGCGGCGCCACAGTACGAGCACAAAATAATAATGTACAGGAAAGGTTCAAGGAAACCTACATACAAAGTGCGCTCAGGCTACGTACTCTATAGACACCGCTCACGGAGTTTCCGGACACGAGGTCAAAGAATTTTCATAGTGGTTTTCTATACTGATTTCTGCATCGGTGTGCGTAGCAGAAGGTAGGTGTGAAAAAGTGCGTTTTGTACCTTAAAGTGCGTTCTGTACCTTATTATTTTGTGGTACAAGAAAGGCGGCACTGCGCTCGCACACATGCAAACTGCTAGGTGCGTTTGTTATCCGTTGTTCGAAGTTGCCTACTCTTTTGTACGCTGGCGCCAAGCTCGAGCTGCAATCGCTATCGCCCCGCTAGCCGCTGACATCCCGTTTAAGGCCTAAATGACCATAAAAAATTGCTATGCTTTGTTATTGCTCATGCATCAACTATTCATTTCCAGATCATAGAATCTCGTGAACACAGTGAAGGTGAAACCGAAAGCGGTTGTGTGAACGTATCACAACTGAACTTGGTAGACTTGGCGGGGTCTGAGCGCGCTGGGCAAACGGGCGCCACCGGGATACGGTTCAAGGAAGGCACTCACATCAATAAGTCACTTTCAACCCTTGCTCTTGTCATTAAACAACTGTCTGAGGATCATAAAAAGTGAGTTTTTTTTGCTACATACTACTAAATTTCCTTTTCAGAATAACTATGGTTTTTTATACCATCCAGTAGATAAGTATACGGTTCTTCTGGTCGAAAGTAGACACCATAGCCTAGAACTTTTTCTGGCAACACTAGAGGCACAGCATTCGCGCTGGCGATTCTGCAAAAATCGTCTAACATCCCTTTTGGAGAACTCCGTACTATAGATAGATCTTCTGATCGAAAGTGGACACCATAGACTAGAACTTTTTCTAGCATCACTAGAGGCACGGCACTCGCGCTGCCGATTCTGCAAAAGTCAAAGACCCCTTTTGAAGAACTCCAAGAGGTTCGACTCTTGTTGATGGTGACAACTTTTAAATGTTTTACTTATTAAAGTTTGCCAACAAGACCACCACTTGTTACTAGCTAAGATTAACATGGACGAATTTTTTCATTGTTCATAACATTAAAACTCAAAAAGAAAACAATTCACAAATCTTACCCCTAGGCGACCACCTGCGTGAGTTAAATTACATACACTTTGTTCTAAGCTACGCACACTGGGCGACATGTCAAGTAGGCGACAGATTTTTTGCACGAAGTCTGTCGCTGCGAGCAGGCGCACACTAGGCGACAAGCCACCGCGACTGTCGCCCTGTGTGCGCCCAGGGTTATTGTCATTAATCAAACATGTACTGTCATTTTATTTCTCACCCTAGTATCAGGTAGTCTGATGATTTAGTCCGATCATCGGACTAACGCGAATTCGACGTCTCTATAGTACGATGTTCTGAATGTTGCCTCTTGGACATAAACCTCATTCACTACATGAATTTGTATGACTTTTTTTCAGGCTACACGTGAACTACCGCGACAGTAAACTCACGCGTATTCTACAGAACTCTCTGGGCGGTAACGCTAAGACGAGTATAATTTGCGCGGTGACGCCAGTCGCTGTAGAAGAAACCATTTCTACGTTACAGTAAGGATACCATTCTATATATTTTTTACTAGCTGTTCCCCGCGGCTTCCTCCACGTGGACGTCGTTATCATGTAAAATCATGACCGTCTTTTTGCGTAGTCGGCTAAAAATTAGCCTATGTACCCAGGGACTCAAACTATCTTTAACCAAAATTTCATCTACGAGGGCTGATCAATAAGTCCGTGACTTTTTTAATTTCCCGCCACTTTATTGAAATGGAAACTCTGCTTCTGTCAACGGGCAACTGTCAGTTGACTTCTGTCAAAATTTAGACAAGCTACGTCATTTTGTTTGTGTTTGACAGTTGTTGATAGCAGACTAGCGCGCTTTTGGAGAAGATAATGGAAAAATGTGAATTTCGTGTGCTTATTAAGCCTTATTTTTTGCGGAAAAGAACCATCACTCAAACCAAGACTAAGCTTTATAAGTATTATGGGGACTCTGGACCATCTATTTCCATGGTAAAAAAGTGTTTTACCGAATTCAGATGTGGTCGTACAAGCACGGCAGATGCGGAACGTTCTGGACGTTCATTTGAGGTCTCTACATCCGAAACCATAGAAAAAATCCACAATATGGTTTTAGCCGATCGGAGATTGAAAGTGAGAGAGATTGTGGAAGCCATAGGCATCTCACATGGCACAGTGGTTTCAATTTTGAATGAATACTTGGGTATGAGAAAGCTTTCCGCAAGATGGGTGCCGCATTTGCTCACAATCGACCACAAACGCAACCGTATAACAATTTCGCAGGAGTGTTTGACGTTGTTCAACCGCAATATGGACGAGTTTTTGCACCAATTCGTAACCGTGGACGAAACAAGTACCCACCACAATACACCAGAGACCAAACAGCAGTCAAAACAGTAGGTTTCTGGGGGGGAATCAGCGCCAAGGCAGGCAAATGTGGGTTTGTCAGTCAGTAAAGTCATGGCGACCGTTTTTCGGGATGCACGCGGTATAATCCACATTGACTACCTTCAAAAGGGGAAAACAATCAATGGCGAATATTCTACCAACTTATTGGGTCGATTCAATAAGGAATTGATTAAAAAACGATCGCATTTGGCCAAGAAAAAAGTCTTTTCCATGAGGAAAAACCAAGGGTGCACACATGTGCAGTTTCTATGGCAAAAATCCGTGACTTGGGAGACGAATTGCTCCCGCACCCACCCTATTCTGCAGATTTAGCACCGAGTGACTATTTCTTGTCCCCGAACCTAAAGAAATTGCTTGGCGAAAAGAGATTTGACTCTACCGACAAAATCATCTCTCAAATAAATGCGTATTTTCATGACCTCGACAAATCTTTTTTTTCGGAAGGTATGGAAAAGCTGGAGAAACGTTGGATTAAGTGCATAGAACTCACAGGAGACTATGTTGATAAATAAAATAACTTTTTATCTAAAAACCTATTTTTCATTGAAAAAGTCACGGACTTATTGACCCGCCCTCGTAAATCTCTTCACCGGTTTAGGCGTGAAAGCGTAACAGACAGATAGAGTAACCATCGTATTTATAATATTAGTAGGGATACCGTTAAGGCGGCAGACAAGCATACGGCCCACCCGGTGGAAGGTGGTCATCGTAGCCTATAGTTGTTTGCTAAGACCGTTTTTCAAGAACCCCATGTATGGTGCAATGACAGCACATGGTAACGAGTCAGCGAAACTCATGTATTTATTTTGCAACACTCGTAGTTTTAAGTCAGGTGTTTGTATCAAGTTAACACTCATTGTATAGTCTCAAGAATAAACTCGCAATACCATCAAGGCGTTATCACTTATCAAGAACTTACAGGACGGTCGTTCCTCAGCATCAAGGCTATGACGCGACTTATACTGTAGACGTTATTTTTAAACTGTCGCGGTTTTTTACACTCATACTTATAGAACTCGGGACTTCACGCGAAATACATTTACTTACATACACCGACGTTACATTCACCGATGCCAACCGCGACCACAGGCGCTGCAACGTTCTCGAAACGTCGGTGTATGTAAGTAAATGTATTTCGCGTGAAGTCCCGAGTTCTATAAGACGTATGAGTCATACTGTAGACATTTGGAAAAACCGAGGCAAGGAGTTTATATAACGGGTGTTTTTTTTAGAGGTATAGAACTTTAAGTTGGCCTAGCTGTTTTAACCGGCGGTATTTTTGTCAGCTGTAAAGTGATTTATGTTTAGTATGGTTTGGCATTTTAACATAAATAGACTGAAGCCTGAACAATGCTTCCAAATTGTGCAAATTTATTTTGAAAATCATGGTTCTTTCCGAAATGCGTATCGTGATTTTCATAAGCGAATTTTCTTTAGCGGTGCAGCTCACTTTTGGTTGAATGGATACATCAATAAACAAAACTGCCATATTTGGGGTGATGATGATCCTCAAGTGTATGTTGAGACACCGTTACATCCAGTAAAACTGTGTGGTGTGCTTTATAGGCTGGTGGAATAATTGGTCCGTACTTCTTTAGAAACGATGCTGACCAGAATGTTACAGTCAATCGTGACTGCTATAGAGCGAAGATTACTGACTTTTTCGTTCATCAATTGAACAACCATGTTGTGCATTAGTAGTGGTTTCAACAAGACGGCGCAACATGTCACATTGCTCGTGCCACAATTGATTTATTGAAGGAAACGTTTGGTAACCGCATAGTTTCACGTTTTGGACACGTGGATTGGCCTCCAGAGTCGTGCGATTTTACGCCACTTGACTATTTTCTGTGGAGATATGTGAAGTCGCTCGTCTACGCCGATAAGCCCGAAACGATTGACCACTTGGAGGATAACATTCGGAGCGATATTGTCGCTATACGGCCACAAATGTTGGGGAAGTCATCGAAAATTGGACCTCTAGATTAGACTACGTCCGAGCCAGCCCTGGCGGTTATGTGCCAGAAATCATATTTAAATTATAATGCCAGAAGATTTCCTTTCGAATAAAGTCATTTCCATATCAATAAAAACAATCACCTTCGTTTTATTCCATTTCAAAGTTCTATACCTCGAAAAAAAACACCCTTTATTAGAGCTTATTTTATTCCTTATTGTAAACTATAATCAATCGGCGATTCCGTAATCAGCCAATGAGAGTCCGTACAATAGCGATCGTCGATGCGATGACAATGTCAAAGCGGACTTATTGTATACGTACTCAAAAACGTACATAAAAATGAATTTACAGATTTGCAAACAGAGCGAAGGCAATAAAGAACAAGCCGGAAGTGAACGCGGTCGCTACAGATGCGACTATGATACAGCGTCTCACTAAACAGATGTCCAAACTACAATCCCAATTGGAGAGCAAGAAGAATTTAGAGGTACGAATTTTCCCTACCTTATGTATAGCCCGTTCGCTCTAAGTTTGCCGCTGGCGTAGAGGCTGGTAGTAGGGGTTACGACCGACAAACTTAAAGCGAATGGGTAGTATGTCGAGTAGTTATCTTTACATCAAGGCTACGAAGACGTAGTAGTGAACGCGTCGGCTTTAGTAGTATGTTGAGTAGCTATCTTCACGCCAAGGCTACGAAAACGTAGTAGTGAACGCGTCGGCTTTAGTAGTATGTCCAGTAGCTATTTTCACACCAAGGCTACGAAAACGTAGTAGTGAACGCGTCGGCTATAGTAGTATGTCCAGTAGCTATCTTCACACCAAGGCTACGAAAACGTAGTAGTGAACGCGTCGGCTTTAGTAGTATGTCCAGTAGCTATCTTCACACCAAGGCTACGAAAACGTAGTAGTGAACGCGTCGGCTATAGTAGTATGTCGAGAAGCTATCTTCACGCCAAGGCTACGAAAACGTAGTAGTGAACGCGTCGGCTTTAGTAGTATGTCGAGTAGCTAACTTCACGCCAAGGCTACGAAAACGTAGTAGTGAACGTGTCGGCTTTAGTAGTATGTCCAGTAGCTATCTTCACACCAAGGCTACGAAAACGTAGTAGTGAACGCGTCGGCTTTAGTAGTATGTCGAGAAGCTATCTTCACGCCAAGGCTACGAAAACGTAGTAGTGAACGCGTCGGCTTTAGTAGTATGTCGAGTAGCTAACTTCACGCCAAGGCTACGAAAACGTAGTAGTGAACGCGTCGGCTTTAGTAGTATGTCGAGAAGCTATCTTCACGCCAAGGCTACGAAAACGTAGTAGTGAACGCGTCGGCTTTAGTAGTATGTCGAGAAGCTATCTTCACGCCAAGGCTACGAAAACGTAGTAGTGAACGCGTCAGCTTTAGTTGTATGTCGAGAAGCTATCTTCACGCCAAGGCTACGAAAACGTAGTAGTGAACGCGTCGGCTTTAGTAGTATGTCGAGTAGCTATCTTCACGCCAAGGCTACGAAAACATAGTAGTGAACGCGTCAGCTTTAGAATGAGCTACGGTTAGGATTCTGTTCTAACACAATTGAAATAGCTGACCTAGGGCCTTGAACTCATGAGCTCTCTCGGCAAACCTACCCTAGAAAAGCTCGCAGGGAGGAACTGAATACGTATTAGAAGAGGCTTACATAGTCAACTGCCGTAGGTTAAATTGTCTTAAACTTTTTCCAGATCGTATATCATTTATTAGTTTCGACGTTATTTAATTTTATATAGACCTTTTACTAACTAACTAAACTAACTACCTTCACGCCAAATCCCTTGCGGGGTAGGCAGAACGAACCGAGCGCCACACGGCACGGTCCATACACAAATCTCTTGCTTCTTCAACTTTTATTTTTCTTTTCATGCATGCACGTCGGTTCCTTCGGCTCTTGACACCACCTTCTGCTAACACACGATTAATTTGGTTGTGGTAGGTGTGTCGTGGCCTTCCCTGACTCCTACGTCCATCCACTTTCGCGTTGTATATCTGTTTTGTCATTCTTTCATCTCCCATTCGCTCCACATGCCTGAACCATCGTAGCGTGCCCTTCCTAACTTTAACACCGACACTCTCTTCCAGACCAACTCTCTTTCTTACATCTTCATTCCGAACGCGATCTGCGAGCGTTACTCTGCAGATTTTGCGTAGCGCGCGCATCTCGACCGCATTTATTCTACTTTCATGCGTTCTCTGCCATACCCAACTCTCGCTTCCATACGTTAGCGTAGGTATCAGCACCGCACTGTGTACTGCCTTTTACGAATATTAAATTTAAAAGCTCGACTACACAACATACTATACTAATAGAAAACTTCACTTCTCTATTCCAGCAAGACAATTTCAACCTACAAAAGCAAATCAGCGCTTTACAAAAGCTAATCCTGAACGGTTTCGGCCAACGGCGCAGTATCGACATGATGCCAGGCGCTCGACGCAAACTGCTGCAGCCCCGACGCGTCACTATACACTCCACTATGTCGGAGGTGGAGAGTGAACCGGTGGTTGCGATACCCAAGTTTTGTACGCCGAGCTTGAAATACAAGTAAGTGAATAGATAAACGCTCTACAAAAGCTAATCTCCGCAAATATGGTGAAGCAATGGAAGCATTTCTGAAGCTTTAACACAAGTTCTTTGCGGAAATTCCTTACGATACAAAATGTTTTATCCTTTTGTATCGGTACCCTATAACTGAGGCACAGCCGTCTGTCTCCAGGCTGTATTTCAGGAGGAACCGTGATTGCTAAACAACTTACTTAACTTCACAGATGATGTATTTCTGTTGCCGCTATGACGACAAATACTGAAATAAAGAAAAAGTTAAAATGTGCCTCTATACAACAAACGTGATTCTTGAAGTTTTTTTTTTTACGGAGTCCTCGATGCACGAGTCAGACTAGCACATGTCAGGCTTTTTTAAAACTTATTCTTAGCATTCCATGGATGTTCATGGCGTTACGGCGGGGGATCACCCCGAACGGCGTCTGGGACTTGCGGCCCAGTACAGTAGGTTTAGGGTGGCCACATTTCTATGCGCATAAATGTTTTCCTTCCACCGTCAGCGTTCCCTCCCATGCCTAACCAGATTTGCATCGAGTCCGGTCTGGGGTGGATCTTGCCACTTTGTGCGGACAGTCGGCTTCTTAGCGATAAATTGCGTTGTAACCTGTACATACAATTATTGATTCTTTATTATATGTACTTTGTTGTGATGGTTGGATGTGTGGATGAGTACTGCATTGACGGCGGCGCTGGTATTGTTATGTGGGCGCAGTGCACGGGAGATTTTCTTATAGTAATACATATATTGCAGAACATTTATAAAATCAGGACCCATTGCAACATAAAGGGTAATATCTATAATGGTTATTATAATAAAACTGTTTTAACTACAGAAAAACCCTACCCCGGTAGGCAACTGTGCGCATTTGGTGGATGTAGTTTGTCACCTGTAGTTTCACCAAATGCAGTTGCAATGTCTGGTTATTATAGACTATTCAAAGTTTTCATAAGTAAACGAAGTCATAGGATTAAATCTTTATTAAAATCGACAAAACATATTTATATAAACATACACCTTATTACATATAGTTTCTTGAGATTTGTATTAACTCCAAACATCTATAACTGCACATATATATACAGGACTTATTACGTACCGGACATGAAATATATTAACAATGATAGCCTACTACTAAATATTTATCTACATTGCAGCCAGTTTATGTGTGCACCTTGTGGTTGGAACTTGGGAACGCCACTATAATGCTGGTCGGGAAATGTCTAAAATTTGGACTGCTAAATACGGGCTCCCTATCAACCAAGCATGATGAATTTAGAGTGGCCATGCTGAATCATGCTGTAGACATTATGGCAATTAATGAGACCTGGCTCAAAGAAAAACAGGAGGGAAAGGCTCCAAAAATTCATGGGTACAAACTAAGGCATATACCACGGCCTATGAATATAAAGAAAGGTCGGGGTGGTGGAGTGGCCTTCTACATTAAGAATGGTATAAGTGCCAGGACTAGGGAGCACCCGGTAAATCGTGATGTGGAACAAATGTGGATTACTACAAATGTGTTGGGAAAAACTTTGCTTGTTGGTACAGCCTACCGCCCTCCTTGGCTCAATCTGGAGGTGTTTTTGGAAGGGATAACTGATAGTTTGATTGCTCTCGCTCCTTACGACCATGTTGTGCTACTGGGGGATTTCAATGTGAATATGCTTGAGATGGGCGAGGCAGACACCAGGAGATTTGCTGACTTCCTTGCATGTATGAATCTAACGCAGGTGGTGAGGTCGCCTACACATTTCACTAAGGGGAAGGCGTCTACGCTCATAGATGTGGTATGTACTGACGTTAAGATGAATCATGTTATAGTTGATCACATCTGTGAGTTGGGGCGACACTCAGTGGTGGTCTGTGAAACATCAATAAAAAAGCCCAAATCTAAGCCCAGGATGGTTAAATATAGACCAATTAGGAACATAGTTATGGGATGTTTTGAGGAGGACAGGGATAGTTTGCCTTGGTCTCTGGTGAGCAGTTTTCGGGATGTAGACACCATGGTTTCCACATTGACTTGTAACATGTTGCACTTATTCGATCTGCACGCTCCAATTAAGACTGCACTATTTAGGGAACGGCCAACTCCGTGGATCACGGATAACATTCGCCTCATGTTCAAATTGCGGGATAGGGCAAGGAAGAAGTATCACAGTACAAAATTGGAACAGCATCGAAACTATTACTTGCAATTGAAGCGCCTGGCCATTGAGTCCTTACAGAATGAAAAATCAGCATATTTCAAAACAAATATAAATAAACAAATAAGTAATCCCAGACGTTTGTGGCAAAATTTAAAAGCAGATATTCTTCCAGATCATGGGGAGACACTGCTTCCCAGTCATCTAAGAGACACGGGTGCTATTAACCGTGCATTCCTGAATGTACCGGGTTCTTGTGAGGTATCCATATCCCAACTCACATACTTTGAATTCCATAGGTGTACTTCATGTCAATTTGATCTGCAGCCTGTATCCACTGAAACAGTGCTCAAGATTGTTAACAGCATCCAAACTAATGCTTCGGGTGTGGATGGGATTAGTCATGAGATGCTTTCCATGACTATGCCGGCCACTCTCCAGGCCATAACGGCTATTGTGAATGCATCAATTGAGACTCAAGCGTTCCCTGATATGTGGCGGCATGCTGTGGTTCGTCCAATAGCTAAAAAAAGCAACCCAGCACAGTATGGAGATTTGCGACCCATCAGTATCCTTCCGTGTATTTCAAAGATACTGGAACGTGTGGTGCATAGTCAAGTCATGGAATATTTGGAGGTGAATAATCTGTTGCCTGAGGTTCAGTCTGGTTTTAGGAAGGGTCGTGGCACGGCTACTGCTTTATTGGATGTCGTAGGTAGTGTGCTGGAGGCTAGGGATGTTGGGGAGGGTACAGCTTTGGTTTTGCTGGACTTCTCTCGTGCATTCGATTCAATAAATCCTACACTGTTACTTTCTAAGTTGTCTTACTATGGTTTCACCAGGCAGACAATAGAATGGTTCCACAGCTACCTCGTGGGCAGAACACAGTGTGTTGAAATATGCAACGAAGATGGTTCTAGGGTTCGCTCCCCTCCCCGTCCTGTAACTAGAGGTGTGCCACAGGGCTCTATATTGGGGCCACTTTTGTTCATTTTATATAGCGCAGATGTCACTGGTGTCTTTAAAAATTGTAAATTTCACATCTATGCAGACGATATCCAAGTTTACAAATCCTTTGCCCCCCGAGATACAACTTCTGCAGTTGACCAAATAAATGCGGATCTGGAGGCAGTGGCGGAGTGGGCAGAGAGTAACTCATTAGTGCTGAACCCTACTAAGTCCAAGTTTATGGTGCTGGGGTCAAGGCAACAAATCAGCGCTATATTAGCTCAGGATCCTGAGGTTTTGATAAAAGAAAAGAAGATTCAAAGGGTGGAAACTGCTACGAATCTGGGAGTCATTATTGACTCTGAGCTCCGTTTTGAAAGTCACATAAACAGAGTGGTTAGTAACTGCTTCTACAAATTAAAGGTACTCTACAATGTGAGACAGTATCTTTCTGTGCCGCTACGCAGGCTTTTGGTGGATAGTCTCATCCTCTCTCGGTTTAATTACTGTGATACAGTGTATGGTCCCTGTATTCTAAAACGAACAGAGAACCTAATCCAGAGAGTGCAGAATGCCTGTGTCCGCTTTTGTGTAAATATCCCCCGAAGGAGCCATGTAACACCATTCATAAACAACCTGGAACTGTTGAAGATGGCTGCTAGGAGGAGACTGCATCTGGCCAGTCTAATGTTTGGAGTGGTGACAAATAAGGGGCCTGCTTACCTCTGTGATAGGCTCATTTGGAGGCACACAAAGGAGCGATACAGCAAAAGAGCGTCAGTGCCACCTCTATCAATACCCAGGTACAGGACGGCCTCGTTCAGGGGTTGCTTCAGACATGCATCGACACATTGCTGGAATGTTCTATCTCCTCCAATCCGCAACCTGAAAACAAAAAGGTCTTTCATTAAAAACTTGAGACGTTTATACTTGTTGAAACAGAAAACTGATAGTTGAAACTAATAATGGTAATAATAATAATGATTGATACTAAGACATAAAAATGTTAAGTCCTTGGAACACTATATACAATTCACCACTATATTATGATTTTTTTTTTCTTTTTTTTTTTTTTTTTTTTAATTCTATTTGTTGTTATAATTTCCTTATTTTAAATTTACTCATATTTTAATTTAGTTGAAATTTATAGGATATGTATAAATAATAGAAATGTTTATGATGATCCTAAGATCATGAAATAAAAGTTAGCGAGTATGTATTGCTGATGTCTTCGATCGAGGGAACTATAGATGCACAAATTACGGCTAGGAAAACTGGCCACCTTAAGAAGGACAAAGTAACACCTATGAGCGTCTCGACGGGTTGGTGTGCTTGGGTGCGGATTCGGGGGTCGTAGAATAGGTTTCCACCCCAGACGGGTCTCTGTGTGATAGGCACATAAGTTTGTTCTGTTTTGGTGTAAAAAAAAAGAAATAACTAGCTTAAGGAAAAAAAAAATTATTAATCAATTGAAATGTATGTACTTTAGAAATATGTAGGGTTGTTAACCGAGGAAGATAGATGAAGTTGTGTGAGAGTGTCCACTTATATTGTTGTTATTTATTATTGTTGTTATCTACATTATTCCTTCTCTCTTACACATATAACTGCTAGAGTTGCAAAGTTAGAGCATTTAAGAAAGGAAACTTAAACTGCTGCTCCTTTTTGAATGAGATAATCTCTGAGACTAGTTTATTTATTTTTTATATGTAAAGAACAAGCGTAGGTACTTACTTTTTCTGTGTCACGGGTCTTTTTTGAGTGGTTGTGTGTGGGTTTGTTTTATTGCCTTCCAGAGTTTATTTCTGGTCACGAGGCGGAAACAGCTTGCGTGATTTAATTCTGATTTGATCATAAAAGTTTTTTTTTCTTGTGTCCTGAACCAAATAAAATAATTAAGGTTAATATTAATAATGCCACGTACGTAGATGACGCGTGGCAGCACGCGCTCATTATGTGACACTTGACAGTGACGGTGCCGCAGGGGTGACATTGCTGCTGTGTTGCCGCATTGAAAAGTAATTTGGTTTTATGATTTCATGTTATTTTTTTTGATTTTCGTTTTTGTCCTGAATTATTATAATTCTAACTTACACATTAATAATATTTATTGTAATGTTTGGGTTTATATATACAGGGTGAATTTTTCAAAAGGGATTGGATGGCCAAATCCGAAACTATAAGGAATAGCGAAAAATGCTCAAAGGAGTCACGAGCCCGATTTTGATGAAACTTAAAACCTCTTCATTAGATTTTTGAAAAACCAATAATCCTAGCTGGGAATCGAATCCATTGATTTTGTAAAAAAAAACACACCCTTTATTATTACACCATACGATAGTGTTGCTATTAAGGATCATATTCTGAGAAGTAATGATATACGGCAAACTACAGGAAAGAGCTCATCTTTAACAAAATACATTTTATTTTTCTTACGTTAACTGATTAATTGTTCAAAATCTTTGCAATACATAGCTGGATTCGAGACCTCAAGGATCGTGCTGCATTCAATATTTCAATATTATTGATTCAGTTTAGAATATTCTCCAAAAAATCATTCTGAGCATAATTTAAAACACGGATTAGTTACGATCTTTTCTGGTAATTTGAACGAAACAAATTAAGATACAAAATTTAGGTCCATGAAATATGAATTCTATTAAAATTCCAAATGTTCCTTAAATTTGGCGTATATCATTACTTTGCAAAATTTGATCCTTAACAGCGATTCTATCGTATGATGTAATAATAAAGGATGTGTTTTTTTTTTCAAAATCAACAGTTTCGATTCCCAGCTAGGATTATGGGTTTTTCAAAAATCTAATGATGAGGTTTTAAGTTTCATCAAAATCGGGCTCGTGACTCCTTTCAGCATTTTTCGCTATTCCTTATAGTTTCGGATTTGGCCATCCAATCCCTTTTCAAAAATTCACCTGTATATATATGCATTTTTTTTTTTTGTGATTTATTTTAGATTTTGGACCCTGATCATTGGTCGGGAGTCGGGAGGGGTAGTGGCGCCATCTCGATATTCGGCACTCTCTGAAAATCAGCGCAGTCAATGTAAATTGACAGCATTAAGCTGAGAGAGGGCCGAGTTTTGCGCAAGATGGGCACAATTTACTATGCTTATTGTTGTTTGTGTGGTACCTTTTCCCTGTAGGATTATAATTGTCAATTTTTTTTTCTTTCTTCTTGTGTGTGTGTGTGTGTGTGTGTGTGTTAGTGGTGGTGGTTATTTGATTTTTTTTATTTTTTTTTATTTTTATTTTTTTCTATAATACTAAGAATACACAACAATTTTGTGATGACTAGGTTTAATTTAAGATAAGGTACCTACTACACATAATTTGTTGTACTTAATATTGTGTCTGTATTGTTGCAAAATAAACTGTTTTCTTTCTTTCTTTCTTTCATTTGGTAAGATCCTATCAATGCCGTTTTGGATATTCGTTTGAGTAACAGTTTTTAATCCATAACGCACCTTTATCCAGCCCATCGCTAATCCAGAGCACAGCCGACTTCGCGCCGATCCAGGCGCCCAACAAGTTGGCAAGCGTGCCCGAAGAACCCACTCGTCTAATCACTCCCCCACCGCACAAGACTGTCAACTTCAGTGATGAGGTTATCAGCTTAGGTGAGCATTTATACTTTGAAGGGCTATCATCTGAGCTGGCTATTTTGGAATGAACTCTCTTTTTTTATACCCCTAATGTATTGTTCACATTTGTAACATTTTTACGGCACATTTCTCCATTACAGTATCAGACTCGCGTGTCAGTACCTTAGACCATATAACACGGGACTAGCCTTTGCGAACCACCGCATACAAAAATATTCTGCCAGTTTTCATACAAGTGAAGGGGGAAACACAAAGACATATAAAATTTCATTGCATTTAAAAATGTATTAATCGACAAACGCGTAATGGCTGTTGTGTGTTAATTGTTATTGTACTGTCAACTACAATGTAATGTACTAGTTTAATCATATAAAATGATGTACTGATGTACAGGCTTTTCATAAAGCCAAAAGACCAAATGGTCATGTGCAATGGCAGAAAACAATGCTTAAGTAAGGCGCATCCTGTGGTTAGATGATCTAAGGTCAGTACCGATAGAAACTCCCAACATGCTCGGCACGATGATACGTTGTACGGTTCGTTGATATGTTACAAATGCGGACGCAGCATAAAGTGGCGCACAACAAAGACTTATATTTAAACTGAGGTAGACATGCCCTACGCACCGATTTTCGAAACCTATATACAGCGCCAATTGGCAGCGTTGCTCGCACTGTTGTGTGTGATTCAAAACTTCGAGAGTACTCGGCTTGCAATCGGAGTCCATACGCCTTCTCTTTTACTCTTGTTCTATTCGTATATTGCTATTGTGGTGACAATTACGTAATAGTAGTTTATGATACTGTTGCATAATAAGGGTTCTTATAACACGAGTGTGTTTAAAAAAAACGAGCCGAAGGCGAGTTTTTTTATAGTATCACACGTGTGTTATAAGACCAAGTTATGTACAGTGTCATACACTACTTTATCTACTCTCATACTATAATACCTGATTTCATTTTGTGATATATTTCATTCATTTCGCCGGTAACAGGTTCATGGTCATGTTTGACGCAGCTTCCAGAATTTCTGGTGGTGTACGATTACCACTATCCTCGCTTTCAGACATGTTTTTACACAAAAACCAATTTATTTTGCAAACAAAACCAAAATTTGTTTAATTTAAATGTAAAATGTTGGCGCCAAGGCGCAAACATCGATTGCGCATGCGTGTTTCTTTTTTTTTTCAGGCTGCGTAGGCACTAACTTTTTTTAAAAGTAACGGTTCAACCTTATTGGACCAGCTGGAGGTTGTATAGGTGTATCGTAATGATTAAAAAGTTATATTATGATATAGGTGTCCATACAAGCCCTGTATCGTAATAAAACTTTTTTTTTGGCCTGTGCGCAATGTTCGTCATAGGAGTATTGATTTAAATTTTATAATCTTTGTATTATAGTATCAGAGTAGATAAATATTATTTACTAGCTGACCCCGCAACTTCGTTTACGTCACATAAGGTGTGTGAAAGGAGAGGTATTCCTTCATCAGACTCATCAAGCAGCGTGTGAAACTGTCCTGTTTGCTTAATCATAAAAGAGCTTAATGATTAAGACTATTTTAAAACACTTCTGTCCGCGCCGAAGGCCCCTATTAAGCCAACACGCCAGTTTAGATTTACACTAACATTCAAAGAAGCCCTACAACTAAAATTTTCAAAATATCTGATTCTTAAAAGTGTAATAACTTTTTTATTTATAAACCGATTGACATGAAATAAATGCTAAATGTTAAGTGGAGCAAACCTCAACACAATAAAAAAACCGCATTGCAATCGGTTTAGCGGTTACTGAGATTAGCGTGCAGAAACATACAGACAAACAGATATACAGACATACAGACAAACAGACAAAAATTCTATAAATCATTGTGTTGGGTTCTATTGCGTGCATAAAGCCCCCCTATGATTTTTTAATAATTTAACACGCTCAAAATGATTCGAAAATTGTTACGAATTGTACGTGTTGCAGCACAATGACTGCCTCTGTGGCGCAGTCGGTGGTGATACCGCCTGCGGCGCTGGAGGTTATGGGTTTGATTCCCACCGGAGACAAATATTTGTGTGACCCATAAATGTTTGTCTCAAGAGTCTGGGTGTTTCTATGTATAATATGTATGTATTTAAAAAGTATACAAGTATTAATATCCGTGCAATCCGTGGTCTGATACCCATAACACAAGCAGGTTATTCCTAGCTTACTTTGGGATCAGATGGCGTTGTGTGAAAATAATGTCCGTAAATAATTATTAATTTATTTAATGAAACCATTACTTGTATAATGTTCCGTAGTTTTCAATCGGCTAAAGTTGTTTTTTTTTTCTATATATTTCAGACAGCGATGACGACACGCCTCGCGACGACCATGACACGTGTTCACCGGTACATCAATGCTACGGTATGTTATACTGTACTTTACTAGTTACATGTTATTTTCAATCTAACGCTGTTTTTATCGCTCATAATTAAATACCTATACATTGACACGCTTCTGGGAAGTCCAGAGTGTTCCCAGGATAATTTTTCCTGGAGTCAATAACGCAACGATTATAGAATAATTGACATTTATTTGCGATTCAACTTAAAACTAGATATTTATCAAGATAGCTCCCTGGGGATGGGATTTGCTTCTTGCAGGAAATATGGTATGAATATAGGTCTACGCCTATATTCTTTATCATATAAATGTGTTTAAATAACTGTTGCCATTCAGGTATAAGCAGGGGTTTCCTAACCCAAAATTGGAAGCTCATTCTGAAAAGAAAAATATATTTTTACAAACACCCTCTTCAACATAATAGAGATTCCCTAAACTTTCCCTTCGTTATTAACGTTTACTTTTTAGCAATTTAAATGTTATTAATTCCTTTCTCATTTAATGAGGTGCACCGCTATTTATAACGACCTATCCCTTCCAAGATTAACCCTTCTCCAAGACACTACTTATATAGTATACACCCATATTACCTACCTAACTACAACTAGGTATATGATTATAGCGCCTGCCAAAATTATAATACTAATAAGCCTGCGTGCAACGTTACAACATTTTGTCGCACCCACGGCAAAGTCACGAATCTTCATAAATTTCTGTACATTTTAACTGCATATTACAAAGTTCCCATAGATGTGACGATATAGTTGGAAATTCAGGTGAAATACTACTACACTCGAGAGCAATGAATCCGGGTCACTTAAAGAATCCTAAAAATCTCGGAAACTAAAAATGCTAGGTTAATGCAATAAATTGTATTTAATAGACAATGTAATACTCCTTAAATGAAGGTATTAAAACTTCTTAGTTATTGTAAAGTTATATCATAAAAAAATCAAATTTGAAAAAGGGCCACTTTCGAAGATGGAACTACGAAATTACAGCATTTGGTGTTGCTTTTGTTTGTAATCTGTCATTTATGTGGGTACATAAACCATGTTGATAGTGCTCTATATTCATTAATCAAGCTGAAATTATGTCGCTTACGCCTGAAGAATGCACCAGAATACTTACAATGCTGGAAACCGGCCGGAGTCAGCGCGATACAGCCAGGACTGTCGGTGTGTCGCTGTCAACAGTACAAAGAGTTCTCCGACGTTACGAAGAAACTGGTTCTAACCTACGCAGACCAGGAACGGGCAGAACCAGGTGTACCACAGCACGAGAAGACCGATACTTGGTGAACACCATGCTTCGAAATCGCTTTCTCACAGGAACTGAACTCACCAATCAGTTTCGACGCCTCGGAGGAAGTAACCCAAGTGCATGGACAGTAAGACGTCGGCTTGCTGAATCTAACTTAAAACCCCTTAGACCTGCAAACGGCCCTAAACTGGAGCGTGGGCATCGTATTTCGAGACTAAGGTATGCCCAGAGCCACGTAAATTGGAGTATTGAAGATTGGTCAAAAGTTATGTTCTCCGACGAATCAAAATTTATGCTCTACAAGCACGATGGAAGACACAGAGTGTATCGAAGACCAGGGGAAAGATTCAAGCAAGCATGCATCGAAGAAAAAGTAGCCTACGGTGGTGGGTCTGTACTTGTGTGGGCCGGAATTTCTTCTGAAAGTCGCACAGAGCTGGTGATCATAGAAAACGGCTCTTTAACTAGCGTAAGATATGTGGAAGAAATCCTCAATGATCACGTTGGTCCATTTATGGTCAATTTAGGTGAGGATGCTATATTTATGCATGACAATGCCCGACCTCATACAGGTAGGATTGTGAATGACTACCTTCAAGAGATGAACATTACTCGTATGGAGTGGCCAGCGCGCAGCCCGGATATCAACCCGATCGAGCATGCTTGGGACGAGCTAGGCAGATGCGTAAAACAACGAAACCCTCCCCCAATCACGCTTCGTGAGCTCAAAATTGCTCTCACAGAGGAATGGGAGAATATTCCCCAAAATCGTATAAGGAACTTGGTGTACAGCATGCCAAACCGCGTAAACGCAGTAATGGAAGCACGAGGAGGCAATACGAAGTATTAAAATTCAAGAAAATCGTAATAAAGTTCAAAAATTTCATGTTTCCTATTTTTGTTTTAAGGAGAGATCGGCAGTTTTTTCTTTATGTAATTTTGTGTTAATAAAATGTATGGTGACTCATATTTTTTTTACTTTCATTTAAGGAGTATTACATTGTCTATTAAATACAATTTATTGCATTAACCTATCATTTTTAGTTTCCGAGATTTTTAACATTCTTTAAGTGACCCGGATTCATTGCTCTCGAGTGTATTTATTTGCACCGAACGGCGACTCGACGTTTCAATCACGTTGTAGCCCAGCCCCGACCACAGCACTGCAACGAAACTGTAACCTAAACTAACTTTTTTCCTTCTAGGAGCATCAAAAACACCTCCCTGTATACTCAGAAAAAATTGCAAGATCGCTGAGAAAAATTTAAAAGATATTGTTGAGCTGACAGAAAGGGAGAAGATTTATCCACCGAGCGCGGTTAGTTTTAAACCTATTTAATTCTATTTCGAATCTCAGGGCGGCGATTCTCGCCTATACTATTTGAACGGAAATTTGCTTGTGAAATGCAATTTGTTTTATATTTATAAAATCGTTAACATGAGAAAAAAGACATTTCGCCAGTACACTTTCGTTTACGCTTAGTCTACAATCGAGGCTCCCTGAGGCGCCTTAACGTGCATTCCGATGCAGAAACGCTCGCAAATAAACGTCACAAAGTGGTCACGGGGTGGTCACCCATCCAAGGACCGGCCACAGTGAAAGTTGCTTCCTCCAGTATTCGTTTATTGAAAGTTTTGACAATTTTAATAATGCAAGCATGTCAAAACATTTTCGAAACCTAACTAATTGATATACGAGTCATATCTTGAAATTTCTATTCTGAAATAATAGCATGTTATTACATTTTAGGTTGAATTAATGCACAAACTAGAAGATAATTCAAATGTAATAGCCCAATTGCAAGATGAAATGCAATTGATAAACAAAGCTAGCAAAGAGAAGGACCTACAAATGGACATATTGAAGTCGAAACTGGACAAGAAAGAAACTGAATTGAAGTTACTCTCTACTGCTAAGGTAAGATTATAGACTGCACTATACTGTATTTCAATGGCTTTGCGCAAAAATGTAAACAAACACATTTGATCCTATATATCCATAGTTACTTGCAATTGAATATTCACCCTGATTATATTCCAGTATCCAGGAGTCATACAGTGTTCTTACAATCATTTCGACACCAAATAACTTCTTTATGACAGTTTATTTTCATTTAAAATACCTACTCAGGATAGTAAAAAATTTAATGATTTGTCATACTATATTTTTCTACTCGTCTGTCTTAGACAACGATTGTCAAAACATGTGTTTACATTATTGCCAGATCGGGCAGGATTGGACTATAGTTGCGCAGTGTTTTTAGGTAGAAGATACCATGGAGCATCGACTTCCACCTCTCTGATTTTCGAATAAAAAATATATTTTCTAGAATTAAATTGACTGCAAAACACGTATCAGTAGGTTTGTCATGAAGATTGTAGTCAGTGAAAAAATTTGACCATTCAAAACCCAGATCGGAACAAATACTTCTGTGATTCTCAAATGTTTGTTTTAGAATTTAGATATTTTCCATGTATATTGTATAATGTAATGTTTTAAAATATTTAAGTGTTTATCGGTTGTGTAGATGCCATAGTACAAGCTAATATAGCAGGCTAGATGGCTTACACATCAAATAATTATGAATCAGTTAACTTTATACTAAGAGTCAATCCCGTAATTCTAACATATTACAGAATGAACTTCACACGGAATGTGAAAACTACCGCACTAAGCTGACGGACTTGGAAGTAATTCATGAAACTTTGAAAAACAAAGCAAAACTTAGGGAAGAAGAATTGCTATCATTAATAGAAGAAGTCAAGGTTAAACCACCTCCAGAGATAGGTAAGTGCAGCTCCAAACTAAACCACTGTGTTATTGCATCAGAACTATCTTTATCCAGTAGTCCTTCACATAGAATATTTGGAAAATAACATTTCATTATAAACACTTATTTTATTAAGTTTCTCCCTCGTTTAGACACATTCAGTAAAACTGGCACAGTAGTTGTGCCAGCTATGACTGTTTTATGATGAGCCCAAGTTATGATGATGAGGGCTATAATTAAATGTTGCAGCCGACAGAATGGCTGCCAATGACAAACGAGTCTCAAAGTATATTCTAGAATTATATTTGCTCCATTTCTTCAATAATTGCTAAATGTAATACGTTCTGACTATCGTCAGAATGGTTGGTTGACTAGCATTAGTAACATGTTGTTTACTTTGCAATTTATTCTAGGAAAAATTATGCGGCAATATGAAAAAGACATACACTTTATGGATATCTCTAAAGAAATTTCACTTGTCAATAGTGACAATGAAAACAGTACTATTACTGACGACGCTACAGACGATATCAACGATATTATAACAGATACACAAAAACAACTGGCTGCTAGAAACCAAACTATCGTAGAGTTAGAGGCGAATCTTTTTGCTCACAAACAGGAAATAGCATCAATAGAAAATCATACCCAAGAACTAGAACAAACAGTTTTAACATTCAAAGAAAAACTCGATAATCTTGAAACTGAAAATTCTTTACTCAAAGCCTCAATAGAAACTCTAAATACAACGATTAATAACCAAAAAGAAAATCTTCAATCCGCTAATAATGATATAGAATCGTATAATAGTGTTATTCAAGAATTAAAAATAAAGTTAAGCCAAAGAGAAAGTTTGTCAAAAATAAATATTGACGACAATTTCCTAGAAAACATGATTTCAAATGAAGAACATTTTATAGCTAATAATGAAAATATGATGAATCTTATACATTCTTTCAAAATAGCATTAGAGACTCGCAACAAAGAAATAGTTGAATTAAAGAATAATAATAATAATAACAAAGAGATCTTAACTGAGAACGAGAATCTATTGAGCCAACTTGAAACTCAAACAGAACAAATTTCTATATTAAACTCAACAGTAGAGGATTTAAGAAAACAAATTACTGAAAATGTGTGTACAATCACAAAACTAATGCAAGGAAATAACAACTACAAAGTCGCTGAACAAGAACTTATAAGCAAGTTAGATGAACTAAAAGCTAAAAGTAAGGATTTAGAAAATGAACACAGTAATTGCCAACAAAATTTACAAGAAGAACTAAATAAACTAAAACTAGAATATGCAAACAGTTGTGCGCAACAAATGGCAGAAGTAACATCTAAACTTGAACAAAAAGATTCCAAAGAAACTTTATGTAAAGCCAATACTATTGTTCGCAAACTGATGTCAATACATGGTACATTAACAGGAGATATAGAAGAAATGCCTGAAATTATGGATGACATTGTGAATATATTTAATGTTTTAAGTACTAGTTTACAAACTTTAGAAACAGTGGCATTTAATGTCGTTTCTGAAAAAGAAGAGTTAAATAAAATTATTAATAATTTGAAGGCAGATCTGGAGCAATTTTATGATAAACATAATACAGAAGTCACTTCATTACAACACCAAATTGAAGGTCTTAATAAAATGGAGAATAATTACAAAGAAGAAAATGATTTATTGAAGGCGAAATTGAATGAAGTTGTGGAAATAAGGGATTTGGAAATTTCAGTCAGCTCAACTAAACAGGAACAGTCTGATCAGTCTTTAGCTGAAAAAGACATTATAATAAATAATCTGAAGACTAATTTACAAAGTACTGAAAATCAAATTACCGATACTCTTTCAAAAATAAAGGACTACGAGAACGAGCTAACAAATGCACGTCAAGAAAAACACAGTTTACTTATGAATATTTTCAACGAAATTAATAACATCGCAATCAACTCGAAAATAGAAAATTATTCACCGGCACAATTGGTTGACAGTGTTAATATTTACGATTGTGCCCTAGTAACCCTTGCAAAAATAGCCAATCATATCACATTTATCACTCAGAGAAATGTTGATGATGATAGCAATAAAATTAGTGAGTTAGTAAATATATCTAGTAATTACGACTCCACGGAATCATCCAATAATGAAACTAAAAACGAAACAAAACCGGCAGTTAGTGAGGAAATTCGTAATAATGATATACAAAATCAAGAGTTAATTAAAAGTTTACAGATAATACAAGACTTACAGAACGAATTAGAAGAAAAGGTTACATTATTACATTTTATGGAAGAAAAATTGAGAGACTGGAAGGATGAATTCGAAAGTTTAGATTTTACATGGAAACAAAAAATGGAAGATCTGAAGAAAGATAACGAATTCCTTAAAACTCGCGTTCAAGAACTTGAATGCGATTCTCATCTTTCAGTAAGTGCATGTGATTATAAATCCGAAAGAGGCAATAACGATCGGGTGTGCAATACGATTATTCAAAGCGAATTCATATCACCACCAAGTCTCGTAACAATATGCTGCGAGAAAATAGTGGACTCTATGGACATAAAGAAATGTGAATCGTCTACTTTTGGCAACAATCTCGACGTTGAAAGCAACTTTAATATAAGCGATTGCCAATGTACTCATCTTAAATTTGAACTGGAAGCCGCTAAAGAAGAAAACTCGAGAATATTAGACGTATTGGCTGAAATGGAAGTTGTTAATCAAAATCTTTTAGAAGAACAAGACGTTGTTCGTAGCGAAATTCAACTTTTATTAGAACCAATTTTAGAATTGCAGAAAAAAATCATCAACCATAGAACGAATCTATCCATTCTAACTGCCACTACTTATGCTGAAAACAAATCCTTGAAATCTCAAGTGAAAGTGCTTCATCATCATCATAAGCGATTTCATAATGTGTGCCAAAGAGATATACCCGATGTTAGGAAACAGTTAAACAACCTGATGTCTTTACTGAGAGGAGATCCATTTGGTGGGGATCAGCAAAACCTGAAACGTTATTCTTTACCTGGCGTATTGGATAGTAGTAACGCCACCGCCTCTAACTTCAAGAATGAATCTACTTTAGATGGAGATTTGTTAATGTTAGACACAAATATCACAATTACCACAGACGCCGATAATACCCTTACTGTACAAGATCAGACTTGCTTGGATATGATTCCATTCTGCAACGAAACTTCCTGTTTGATAAATGAATTGAATGAACCAGCAGACACAATTACGTCGCAGGTAGAAACTTTAAATTACCCTAGCGAAATGTTAAAAACACTCAATTTGTTAAAAGATGATAACGCAAGACTCCAAGAACTACTAAATAACCATACTAGACTGGCGTCGCTGACATTAGATCAACAAAACTACCCATTAGCTAATGGTGATCATTTAGAAAAAAGTATACATCATATCGAATGTGCCAAATGTGAAGAGCTGGCTGCATTAAAGGATTCTCATGAAAAAATATGTGAGGAAATAAAATGTATTAATGAAGATTTCGTTAAATGTAAGGCATTAAAAGAGGAGTTAGAACTCAAATATAACAATATTATTCTTGAAAAAGCTACTATCGCAGCATTACAAAAGAAAATTAGTATTTTTGAAAAAGAATACTGTACCCAAAAGGAAGAAATCTCTAAACTGCTTAACACTATAAACTTAAAAAATAAAGCAATGAAAGTTCTGCAGGAAGAGAATGATACACTTTCTAATCAAGTTATGGACAACGTCTCTGAAGTTGATGATTTGACTAAAATCTTGGAAAATCTGAAGCAAAGGAACAGTGAACTGGAATTAAAATGTAACGAATTGGAACAATCGCCTCGATATGTAGAGGAGCAACAAGATTTTTCTTGTTCCCAAAGTACAACAAAAGACGAAGTTATCCAACAAGCTAGGACGCATGCAAAATTAAATAGGAGTCTCAGTGACTCCGACTCATCATCTAGGCTTAACAAAATATGTACCTTACAAAGTGAGTTACATGCTGGTAAACAAGATTGTAAAGAACTTACAGAGGACGTTGTAACTATTAAAAATCATTTAGAGAGAAGCAATATTTCAATGGATTTAGATGAAAATGTGAATAATGATAACATGTGTGATGTTCTTAAAGCATCTAGTCCTCAGTCGACTAATTGTGTCATGCCTGATATACCTGAAGAACGTACTACAGATATCTACATGATAGACAAAAATGATTGCCTTAACTATTATGTAGAAAAAACTGGAACACAAAGAAATAGCTTAAACAATGACATAAAAATTGTCGAATTAATGAAAATGCTTTATGTGTCTTTAATCACTAAACACGGCAATGAAATAGAAAACTTAAATAATAAATTAAAAGACTATGAAGAAGGTAAAATTCAGTTACAACATCAATGTGACGATTTAAATGAAAAGTACTCTCAAGTAACTAAAGCGTTAAACGATAATAATCATAAATATACATGTGTTGCAAATTCTTTATCACAATTAAGATCTAGTATCAATGTTATGAACAAAGAGTATAGTGATAACGTCAATGATTCAGAACTAATTAGTAAGCTTAAAGATACTCTTAATTATTTAGATAGTGAATTTGATGTGGGTAGCTTTAAAGTCTTTGAATTGGTTATGAATATTGTTAATAAAAACAAATCTGAACTATTGGACATAGTGGAGAAATACACAAGGCTGCAGGAACATGTAAAAACGTTAACTAGTGAACTTAATGATGTTAACAGCAATTTACTCAATATGAAATCACAGTTGGCCGCTAAAGAAAATGAGTATGACTTACTCAAGGTAACAAAAGAAAAGATCCATGAAATAAGTTATGCAGTCACACTAGACATCGTAAAAAGAGAAAAGGAGTTAAAAGATACGATTGATGAAGGATATCAAAGACTTTTGAAATTAAACATTGTTAAATCTGAAAACGTCGATTCTATGTTGCCATTGAATACTAACATCAAAATACTCTTCGATCTACTAGTCGCTGAAACCAATCGTAGTCACCTTGAAAAAGAAAGAGAAAACTCGGTGATTCATCTCGAAATATGTGATTTGAAGCAAAATTTAGATGAAAAGAACAAAGAAATAGCAATGTTCAAAGTTCGTGAAGAAAAATCACAACAGATGAATAATAATGTTACTTCAGATTTAATTCATAAGCAAGAAGAATTGCAAAAACTAACCCAGTCATATGAAGATTTGGTGAAAATATATGAAGATATGACAAACAAAAATAAATCATATGAATCTGAAATACAAAAATTGACGACAGAAATAAATTTGTTGACAACTTCTGTTAGAGATAAAGATCATACTATACATAGACTAGAAACGGAACTACAATCACAAAGTAATGAGAAAGATTTTAAAATATCAGAACTTGTAGATACTGTGACTGGTTTACAAGCTGAAATATTAAACTTAAAACAGCTCAATGAGATGATAAATAAAGAAAAAGATTGTTACGCTGAAGAACTTCAAAAAGCTTCCGATGCTATTCAGAAGAATAACATTGATATAGATAAAATGACATCTGATATTCTAGTCTTAAGAGAATCAGTCAAACAAAATAATATAGTTATAGAAAATATGAAAACCGAGGCGAAATCTCTATTGATTCAGAATATGGAATTGAAAGATCAACTGGAGAATAGGACTAGAGAAGTTTCTAGATTGGAAACGAACATAAAAACGCATGAGAAAACTGCACAGATACAGACAAGGATGATAATGAGGTAAGATATTTCACAGCTTCATAGAATTCATTTATTACACACTAGCGGACGTCACGCGTTCTCACCCGCGTAGTTCCCGTATCCGTGGGAATACGGGAATAAAATAAAACCTTTGTTCACCGGGAATAGTGTACCTTTCCAACAGTGAAAGAGTTTCGGAGCCTATTCGATGCAAACAAACAAACAATGTAATCTCTTTAAATTCAGTTTAGGTTAGAATGTGCACGGGACTTCCCCCGCGAAGAATTCTATTCCCAGTCCCATGGATGCGTATTTCAGGGATAGAAAGTAACTTATCTGTGTTTTCAATTTAATATTATTATATCCCTGTATAATCTGCACGGAATGAGAATGGTATGGAATCTTGTCACAGTAATTCGAAAATTATAGTTTTTAAGTAGCGTTAGCAAAAAGTTCAATTTTAAAATCTGTTCAAAGTTTTATATTTATCATCTATATATATAAAAATGTTGTGTGCGTTTGTGTATCTATTAAAAACTCAAAATTTACTGAATCGATTGAGCTCAAAATTGGACACGATATACAATAGGATTCAGAGATGGTTTTAGGCTACTTTATACACTTTTATCATAACAGCAATAAGAATAAAATAGCTTTAAAAAGTGATATTACCAATAGATGGCGTTGGTCATTGTTTTTTTAATTATATTCTGCCAGCTTCAGAACAAAATTATTATAAACAACCTATTTAGAAGGTACCTACCAGATTGATGTTTTTTAAGAGAAGTTTGATTGCAGCCTCCTTGCATTCAGAATAATAAAAGAGAGTACGCACCTAATAAAGAGGTCAGATATGTTTTGCATGTTATTTTGGAACTTTTTGGACATTCGGAATTTTGGAGTTTTGGACTTTAGACTTTTGGAATTTTGGAGTTTTGGAGTATTGGAGTGTAGGAGTTATGCGTTTTGGAGTTTTGGACTTTTAGAATTTGGAGTTTTGGACTTTTAGAATTTTAGACTTTTAGACTTTGGAGTTATGGCCTTTTGGACTTTGGAATTTTGGACTATTGGACTTTTGGACTTTTGGACTTTTGGACTTTTGGACTTTTGTACTTTTGGACTTTTCGAGTTTTGGGCGTTTGACTATTTGGAACTTTGGAGTTGGAGGTATAGAGTTTTAGAGTTTTGGAGTTTTGGAGTTTTTGAGTTTTGGAGTTTTGTAGTTTTGGAGTTTTGGAGTTTTGGAGTTTTGGAGTTTTGGAGCTTTGGAGCTTTGGAGCTTTGGAGCTTTGGAGCTTTGGAGCTTTGGAGGTTTGGAGTTTTGGAGTTTTGGAGTTTTGGAGTTTTGGAGTTTTGGAGTTTTGGAGTTTTGGAGTTTTGGAGTTTTGGAGTTTTGGAGTTTTGGAGCTTTGGAGCTTTGGAGCTTTGGAGCTTTGGAGGTTTGGAGTTTTGGAGTTTTGGAGTTTTGGAGATTTGGAGTTTTGGAGTTTTGGAGTTTTGGAGTTTTGGAGTTTTGGAGTTTTGGAGCTTTGGAGTTTTGGAGCTTTGGAGTTTTAGAGTTTTGGAGTTTTGGAGTTTTGGAGCTTTGGAGCTTTGGAGTTTAGGAGTTTAGGAGTTTTGGAGTTTTAGACTTTGGACTTTGGAATTTTGAACTTTTGTACTTTGGACTTTTGAACTTTTATACTTTTGGAGTTTTGAAATTTTGGAGTTTTGGACTTTTGGACTTTTGGAATTTTGGAGTTTTGGTTGGACTTTTGGAATTTTGGAGTTTTGGAGTTTTGGAGTTTTGGACTTTTAGAATTTTAGACTTTTAGACTTTGTAGTTTTGGACTTTTGGACTTTTGGACTATTGGACTTTTGGACTATTGGACTTTTGGACTTTTTGACTTTTTGACTTTGGACTTTTGAACTTTTGAACTTTTGGACTACTAACTCCTATGTATATTTAATGATATTTCTTTCGAAAAATAAGGTCATGAAGAAGTTTCACTTCTTACGTGTGTACGCACGCACATGCAGTACACGCACACATTTTTTTTTAAATGTACCCATCATTTAGTTTGTTACTCATTTCTCATAGGTACATAAAACCACCATAAAAAAGTCACAGCGAAGCGTGGCAGGGTACCGCTAGTTATTAATAAATCAGTAAAATAATCACACCATATTATACAAATCAGGCATAGATTTGTATATTAAGGTGTGTTTAATTTCACCTTGCCGTAAGGTGAAATTTATCCCCCGAAAATCATTATGATGAAACGGGTGAAATCTAAAATCCTGAATGCATTTTCAATACCCTTAGACATGCCAGAAAAAATATTCTGACACATGTTCTGTCCCTTTCTGTCATTACTAACATTATGGGAACCATCTTATGATTTCGAGAGTGACACAAGCTACTTTTAACCCGGAAAACCATCTTATTCTTGCCAATATCGTATAGCCGAAATATGCCACTTACACATTTTATTACAACGCATTCTACAGAATAGAGAAACAGAAGAGCGATGATGACAAAAAAATAGAAGAGTTGACGCAGAAATATGCTACTTTGCAGCAAAAGAGCGAGAGCACCAAAACGGAAATAGAAGAATTAAGAAGTGAAAAAGAAGGACTTCAGGTAAATTTTTTGTATCAATCTCTCTCTTTCTATATCGCTTCCTCTCTCTCTGTCTCTTCCACTTCCTCTCTCTACTCTCTAGACAATAATACTGAATAGCCACACCCTCACACTCGCATTGCTACTAGTGTTGTCGCGAATATTTCCCTACCAGCCATGATAGCGTTGTGTGAAATGTCCATGAATATTTATTATTTAATTAATTGCCTACATTTACAGAAATTGTATGGAAAACTTCTTTAGAGAAATGACTGCGACGACTTCATGTTAAAATTTATTTATCTGCTGGCCGGTCACTCGCGCTCGTATCGCCGCTCTTTAAATCGCGCTTGAAACCAACAAAAAATGGATCGTCGTGCAATATTCGCGGCAACATGAGTAGTTGATGAGTAATCCAGCCACACGCTGCCCTTTCCATCTCCCTCGCTATCCGTCGCGTGTGTGGCCTTAGTATTACTGATAGCTGACGTTTGTCTTGTCAAACCCACAGGCGCGAGTGCAAGATCTAGAAGCTTCGCTAGAAGCTTACAAGAATCAGCCGCCTACAGATTCGAACGTGAACACGACGCGCCGTCGCCGGCAAAGTATTTATGACTCCAAGCGTGTGTTTGGTGAAGAGAAACATGGATCTAGAGGTGAGTAATTTGAGTAACCTCTTGGTTTAGTGGTTTGAGAATCTTATGTAGGATTTGAAGGTTGCAGCTTCGATTCCACAAGACACAAGTCATTTACAGAGTCTTGTCAATATAAGAATCGGGCATTTATAGAATTGTACCCAATAGATAATTTTGAGCAGCAACTGGTTTGCCAACTCATTTACAAATTTAACGTTAACTACTCTCAACTCGACAAATTCTTTCACATCATTACGTCTTGGGGCGACGTAGGCACCATGTACAATGTATAAAGTTGCACCTATATATACGAGTATATAATATATAATCATTAGATTTGCGATGATATTTGATCGAGACTGAAAACTTTTTCATACTGGATTTGTACACAAGAATTGGTCAATTATAGACTATGTAGTCATTTAGCGGATCGGTCATTCCTAGACTAAACGCTTTATAAGTTTTATTATTTATATATTTTAGACCACAGTGCCGAAGCCATTTTCGGGACACACTCCAAGCCGGATGACCTATTCATGGACGTCGATAATGAAAACTCCAACAGGAGCACTCCTGTACGACTTAGTAAGGGGTAAGTCACCATCTGAAAGCTTAAGTATATTGCTTATTTGACTGGCCATCTGTTCTAGTAGTGACTACGGATATAAAGGTCTTTTTGTGTGATATGCACATTCGTTATTGTGTCTGGATGTCTATACTAATATTATAAAGAGGAAAGATTTGATTGTTTGCATTGAATAGGTTCTAAAACTAGTGAAATTGGAAAAATTCTTTGACTGTTGGGAAGCTACACTATCCTCGGTGAACATAGGCTATATTTTATTCCCATATTCCCACGGGAACGAGAGCTACGCGGGTGAAACCGCGTGACGTCCGCTAGTAAAACTAGTAAATCTATAACCAGCTTATACCTGTGTTGAATTCTGTTTCCATTCTCACTTACCGTGGGACGTATTCCAGGGATAAAAAGGAGCCCGTGTTATTCCACATTAAATAATTTATCCCTGTATGAATTTTCATCCCGATCCGTTCAACCGTTAGAGCGTGATTGAGTAACAAATATCCAAACATCTTCTAAAACTTTTACATTTATAATATTAGTAGGATTGTTGTTTGAGTCTCTACCTGACCAACACTGGGCTTGCTTTCTTACTATTCTCTACCACGCATCATGTCCAGTATCCTTAGTACACAATTTCAAAAAACTTATTTTCAACTCATTTTGATGTATTTAAATAATAAATAAATATTCACGGACATTTCACACAACGCTATCTGATATTCACAGTAAGCTAGGAATAACCTGCTTGTGTTATAGGTATCAGACCACGAATATTAATACTTATATAAGTACTTTTTAAATACATACATACATATTATACATAGAAACACTCTTGAGACAAACATTTATGGGTCACACAAATATTTGTCTCCGGTGGGAATCGAACCCAACTCCAGCGCCGCAGGCGGTATCACTACCGACTGCGCCACAGAGGCATTTAATTTTCTTTATTTCGTTACAGACGCGACAGTCTATCGTTATCAAGAACTGATCAGGTATGTTATCTACACTAATATTATAAAGACGAAAGATTCGTTTGTTTGTAATATAATAAAACTATAAACTCTGGAACTATTGAACCGATGTTTTAAATTCTTTCATTGTTAGAAAGCCATGACTTGGGCTATTTGTCGTGTTGTCATAATAACAAAAACAAAAATATAATAGACATACATAAAGACAACTCCCTGCCTCCCTCTGAGCAATCTTCCCCACCCCCGCCACAGCTGTCATTACAGTGGGATGGAGGGTATTTTGACGGAACTTTTGCTTAGCCTAAGCCCCTTTTCACACGTACCGGTTGCCGGGTATCCGGCAGGCGGCGAAGTGTATGGCCATTTCACACGTACCGGCGTAATTTGCCCGGTAATGCCATACACTCGCCGCCGGGTACCCGGCGGCCGAAGTGTATGGCCATGTACTATAGCTTTCACACGTACCGGCGTGATTTGCCCGGCAACCGCTTGCATTCGCCGCCGGGTACCCGGCACCGGCTATCCGACAACCGGTACGTGTGAAAAGGCACTTAGTAGTCACACACTCATTCAAGCTCTGTACGAATACAACGTGTTTTTACTGTACGTGACAGAATTGAAAATGAATCATTTTGAATGGAGTTTCCGCCCCGTGACATTAATAATAAATGGCGGGCATTCATATTTTAAATGGGTGTAACGCAATCGCAGTATGTAACAGCAAAACTTTGGGACGCAATACTATTTTCTTTTATTAGTAAAGATCTTTTAAACAATTTTTTTCTCAGACAAGATTACCTCACGAACATGTGACTTCCTTTTCTCGAAGAAAACTACTCCCCTCTTTACAAGAAAAGATTGTGGTATGATATCTGCGAAACTGGTAGTAGTAGGTCACAAGTATGAACGAGTAGTTTTCTGTAGTAGATTAGTTACAGTGGAGCTATACATTATTTTGTATTTATTTCACACATTTTAACTAAGTAGCATTCCTTAGCCACCAATAAAAGCTGTCAATTCATAGACAAAATATTAAAGTGTTCCTATGTAGTGGAACTCAATCGTTTGGATTTAGATCTAAGGGCCTTCGTTAAAGAGACATTTGTACGATGGTAATGAGCGCTAAGAGGTGAGGACGCGTGCGAATTGGTTTGTCATACCATCTTGCACGCGCAGCGGTTGTCCGTCACGGACATGCGCTTCACTTAGCGAAAGCCCTAAATTCTTATTTCATATCATTCAATAAACAGTTGATCAATTATAACTCGCGAATATTAAAGTCACGACAATTTCGACAAACATCGTAATTTTCTTTTTTTAATTTCAAAAGAAAAAATATTACTTTATTAATGGCGGTGTAATAAATTCATGTAGAGCGATAGAGACGAAGATCATCCGTCTCGACCAAGCAGCGTGCTCGGCAGTCGTCGCCGCAGACAAACGTTGTACGATTCGCATCGCGGGGAGCTGTCGCAGACACCACCACCCAGCGGTAAGTTATACACGCTACTACCCGTTCGAGCTAAGTTTGCCGCTGGCGTTGAGACGTAGAATGGGGGCAGACAGGCAAACTTAGCGCGAACTGGCAGTGCTAATATTATTGGTTACTTTATTGAAAAAAAAAATGGCCCGTCTTGAGAAAGCGCCACTTTAGACTTAAGAGTCGTTCATTGGCGAAAACGAGTCGCTCGACGAAACGCTTTTCGACGCACGCTCTTTGACCCATAATATTAAAATAACGCGTTCTATCTCATTCCGACTGACTTTATTTCCTCTATTGCCTTTCACTAGAGAAACTACAAAGTGTACACTTTGGATACAACTGGGGACAGTTTTTTTTTATTCCACTAAGGTGGCAGCAGACAAGCTTATGGCGGCCAGATGTACTGGTGGTCGTCACCGTAGCCTATTGACGTTATCTCATTTATTTTCCTTTTGCATAAAAATGTGTTAACTATAAAATGAATGATTTTTTTTCTTTATTTTTCATGTTATCTCCGAAATTGCCGAAACCAATTTAAGGCGACAACGACAGGTTAGTCATAACGTTATTACATTTTGTTAAAAATATAATAATATGACTTTTTAATATAACTAACAATATGTTTTCGCTTGTTTCTAGTTCTGTGTCACAACTAAGAGAACAACTGAGTACGTGCCAACAAGAGCTGGAAGACTTGAGGGAGAAATACAAGGAGTTGGATGAGGAGTGCGAGACTTGTTCGCAATATCTGAGGGAAAGGGAGGACCAGTGCTCCCGGCTTAGGAAGGAGAAGATTGGCTTAGAGGTAATGATGCTAGACTGTTTTAGTGAGGATTGTAATCCTCGTTGCGAGATTGTAAGCTGTCGTGGTATTACAATGTAAAATGTAACGAATAGTATAATAGTAGAAAAGTAGCTAGAGAGCTGGAAACTAAACGAAAAGAAATAATAAATAAAAAATACTAATAGGACATTTTTGGTGTTAATGGTCACTGATCTAACTTAAGAGCCTACCATACGCCAAATTGTTGAAAGAAGATAGAAGATATACATTTTTGCGTGCAAGACAGAGAGATATGCGAACGGTTTTTGAGCGTTTTTAACGAAATAAATTAATTATAAAAAAAACTATAACCAATATTAAAAAAGTGGTCAAGTGCAAATGAAGATTTTACTATTGTCTTTCTTATAAATCCATACTAATATTATAAAGCTGAAGAGTTTGTTTGTTTGTTTGTTTGTTTGTTTGTTTGTTTGTTTGTTTGTTTGTTTGTTTGTTTGAACGCTAGGATCTCAGGAACTACTGGTTGGATTTCAAAAATTCTTTTACAGTTTGATAGTCCATTTATCGAGGATGGCTATAGGCTATATAACATCACGCTAAGACGAATAGAAGCAGAGCAGCAATCAAGAATGTTTTAAAAACGGGGAATATTTTTAACCGTCTGAGAGCTTCCGAGGCGTACGCTGCGTAAATGGTTACAGTTAGGTAAAAATTGTGTATTACAAAATTATTTCTCTTAAAAAGTTCTACAAAAAAGTCCGCGACAGCATATGTCTATCTTTTATGGTTTGCTCACAATAACCTAATTTGTCTATATCTTAAGGTTCGCACACGATATAATGAAACTGAAGAGTTTATTTGTGCTAGGATCTCTGAAACTACTGATTGCATCTCAAAAATTATTATACAGTTTAATAGTCCATTTATTAAGGCTGCGTAATGGCGATAAAGTATCACGCTAAGACGAATAGGAGCGAAGCAGCCATGAATAATGTTTCGAGAACGGGGATTATTTCTTTCTTTTGAGAGCTTCCATTGCGGACGCTGCATAAATAGTTAAAGTTACGTAAAAATTGAGTATAACAAAATTGTTCCCCTTAAAAAGTTATAAAAAATAGGCCTAAACAGCATATGCCTATCTTTTAAGGTTTACAAGTATAAGCGACGCGACGGGAGTAAACTTGGTCTGCAGTGGCAGCCGGTCAACTGAACGATAAAAACCGGCTAAGTGCGAGTCGGACTCGCACACGATGAGTTACATACCGAAAAACGGATGGGTGGAAGTAAAAGCGACGTGAAACATTATATCACTTCAACACCTCTTTCCTTCTCACTCTCATGTGTCGCAAACGAAGATATGCGGTTCAGTTCTAATGAATACGAAATACACGAATACAAGCGACGCGCCGCGACGGGAATAAGCGCGACGGGGGTAAATGCAACGGGAAACATTATAATACTCGAAATATTAATACCATACCTCTCTCTTTCTCACTCTCATGTGACGCAAACGAAGTTGCGCGGGTCAGCTAGTATTTTATATTATGGAAACAACTTAAAATTTATGAGATCTAGGTTAAAATTTCAAGAAATCGAGGTATTTTAACCGACTTCCAAAAAAGGAGGAGGTTCTCAATTCGTCTGTATTTTTTTTTTTTATGTTTGTTACCGGCAAATCGCTAGAAGGAGTTAACCGATTTTGAAAATTCTTTTTTTGTTTGAAAGTTAAAACTTCAAGAAATCGAGGTATTTTAACCGACTTCCAAAAAAGGAGGAGGTTCTCAATTCGTCTGTATTTTTTTTTTTATGTTTGTTACCGGCAAATCGCTAGAAGGAGTTAACCGATTTTGAAAATTCTTTTTTTGTTTGAAAGCTGGTGCTTCCCATGTGGTCCCATATACAGGAAGTCAGAATCGGATGCTGGGATCCTGGAGAAATCGAAGAAATCCCTCGAATCGAGGGAATTCCTTAACGATTTACAGCAGTTATCTTGTGTTTGGGCTTGATTAATTTGTATTGGGGAGAACATTACCCTTAGACAGATATAATTTCAGTGTACCCGTCACTGAAAATCATGAAAAAAAAAAATTTTAACAAAAAAAACCGACTTCAAACAAAAACTGAAAAATGAAAAATAAAATTAACTTAGCACGAAGATTACTTCCTACCTATTAAGGTAGTTTATTTAGTTTTATATCAGATATTATTGACTGTAATACTGAAGTCGGTGCCAATATTTCTATGAGAGATTAATAATATCTACCTAAACCTATAGTTTTACTTGGCGCCGATTTCAGTATTACATTCAATAATATCTGATATAAAACTAAATAAACTACCTATTACTTTGTGCTAAGTTAATTTTATTTTTCAATTTTCAGTTTTTTCAACACAAAAGTCTATCGAGGATTTTATCAACAATCGTGTTTCTAGCCTAGTGCGTTTTTAGTTCATGAACTGAAGTTGTCTGTGTTAAAATTTTAATTCATTAAACCTCACTAGTCCTGAGATCTAGATCAAGGTAAAAGTCTATTTGGCGTCAGACGGACTCATAAATAACTCTCTTTTAGGTTACCTCTTTCACGGTTCACAATATTTTGACAGCTTAGGCTCTCGTTAGATAAATTACAATCTGACGGTTTTTACAATTTTACGGTGACATAATATAAACACACATACAAGCAAACTAGAAATGTAATAATCCCGTAATATCTAATATGAAATGAACTCTATGTAAAAACCGTTGTCGAGTTTAAAATGATAGTAAACTATTAATATAAAAAAGTACAATACAATTGTAGAACCTACTAACCTCTAGAAGCTGTCTTACATACATAATATTATTATCTAATACTTACTAATATACTTTTCCCCAGGCCACAATAACGGAATTGAGAGGCAAGTTACAGTCGTGCAATCCAAACGCGAGTCAAATGAACGTCTCAAAGGCTAAGACAACCGACGCATCTGTGAACACTGACGAAGGTAAGGGTCCATGACACTGTCAAGAATTAGTCTTGTTCAAACAAGGCCATAACGCTTATATAGTGCACTGCCATAGTCTCTGTTTAGGAAGGTATATTATTCTTTTACGGTTGGCGCCATTTTGGATATTCAGGTTTATTGTGTTTTTATTATTTTATAAAATTGCTTAATTTTTTCGCAACTGTATTAAAAATAGTTGTTCAATACAACGTGTGGGACTGTTATTTAAACTCGTTCCGACTGTCTACCCTCGCCTTCGGCTCGGGTCAACACCTGTCGTAACTCGTTGTAATAACAGAAATCCCACACTTGTATCGAAAACTACTATTTCGATACAAGTGTGGGATTTATAAAATTATAAAAACACAATAAACCTGAATATCCAAAATGGCGCCAACCGTAGAAGAATATTATAACTTCTTACGCAGAGACTATGGCTGTGCACTTCATACAGCCAACTTTTTTTATATTTATAAATTTAATTTGGCCGATACTTATATTAATTTATGCTTAAATTTTAATTAAAATTACTTTTAATCTGATATTGAAACAAATTAGTATTCTTTTTTAGAAATATTTGCATGAATCACAGACATTATTTTGAAAACGCACGAGTGCGGGAATGGTAAAGAAAAAGCACGAGTGTGTAATAGCCCACATCCCGAACGCTATACGTCCCTGTAATATGCCACTTTTTGAGCAACTGTATTAAAAACTACTATTTCATACTGTAGACTGTAGACAAAAGACGTCTAGTCAGGTGGTTATGGGCTCTTTAGGATAAACTCCATAAGTGCTTAAAACCTCCGATTCAGCGCGTATTAATTTGATGAGTTCAGAACACTCGCTTGAAAAGTAAGAAGCAGTCTAGGACGCGAATATTATTTATTCCCTCAGCGCGGCGGCAGAAAGCTTTTCATTGATAAGTCCAATTCATTTAACTCAACTGTAATGGAACTTACAGATTGGGCTAACCTGCATTCAGTCGTCGTCGACCGAATGTCATACAACGTCGAAATAGAGAAAAACAAGAAATTAACAAAGACCATAGAAGAATTGCGCTTCAAGAAGCAAGATTTGAAAAATACTCTCGCAAAAATGCAGAAGGCTCTTGAGAGGAACAATGGCAACAGGTAATGTGATAAAAACTTTGATGTCTATGTTAGAGTTAAAGGGATCATTGTATTATTCAGAGTTTCCTAATCACGGAGTATTTGAATGTCTGTTTTAGAAAAACAGAACTACAGCTCCATATAAATTCATAACAATTATTTCTTGGCAAGCTACACAACCTGACTGAAGAATATTCGGGGTTTATTAGGACAGTATCACCTGTTCAGAGCATTCTCTCCCTACTAGCCTACTACAATCCCATGACCCCTGGCAACTGAATAGCCATACCTTACTGATACTGTCAAATTCAAACGGTACTTCGGACGGCGGCGTTTTTTAAACCTTTCTTTTTCTTTGAGAAAATAATAAAAAAATGTATGCATGAATATTATTGAGACGACTCTATTCAAGAAGACGCCTCTATCAAAAGATTAATAATATGTAATGGGAATTCCTCCAATGTTTTGTGAATTGAAGCACATAAGCGTGAAGTCGAGCTTAAAGTTGCCAAATAACATATCTTCTGAACAGGGGCTTTTCGCGCGGTTTTATGGTTTACTTTCTCATACTCAGAGAACTTGAAACTACGAAAGCGGAACTTCAAGCGTGCAAGAAAGAGCTGGCGGAGTGTAAGCAGAGATGTAAAGAACTAGACGAGGAGTGCGAGACGTGTGCGCAGTATTTACGTGACAAGGAGGAGCAGTGTCGGCGACTTAAGGCGCAACTAGAGGTAAGGGTCACATATGATACAGAACATATACATACATGTGGGATTGTGGAAAATGACTAGACACTTTTACGTAAAAATACTACTTTTAATGACTTTAACAAACACTCATACATAAATTCGAGACTTCACGCGAAACACATTTACTTACATTTTCTTCGTTGTGACAATAACGGAGGGTAGTTTGGCAAGAAGTTACTTCATGGTTTTCGTCGATTCTCACCTCAGTCCAACCGCGACCACGGGCGCTGCAACGTGCTCGAAACGTCGGTGTAAAAATGTAAGTAAATGTGTTTCTCGTGAAGTCCCGAATTCTATAAGTATGAGTGTAGAAAACCGCGATAGTTTAAAAATAACTTTAACAAACACTTCTTACAACCGTCTTCCACAATTCCCAATTTCCGACTCTTATTTGACCGTTCAATCTCTCTCAGTCATTAATCATGTTCACTCTAATGACATTCCGTTTCCCACATACATACTGGGTGTAACAAAATTGACTCTCCAAATTTCATGAGATGACTTGGCATCGGAAATCAAATACAAATATTTAATAAAAAAGAGGGGTTAATTTTTTAATTCTTTTTTTTAATTTTTTGTCGCACATTAAGAATTCGTTTTTTACCGCGGCAATTCGAGGTAACATGGTCGCCGTGGCAAAAAAAAACACGGAGCACCCGTCTGGCAGTCGTTGTCGCTTTCTACTGCCGCTCAGTAGCGATAGAAAGGAAAATTTATAGGACCTTTAAAACGGATTTACAGTTAAAGTATTCATGTGATTTTTTTTTCTTCATTTTTGTAATGTTTCTTGACTGATGCCACGTCACGTGAAGAAATTTGGAGAGTCAATTTTGTTACACCCAATATAGTCACGCCAGTCGCCTTTATACCCAAAACACTCAGATTATAAAACTAAAGGTCAAACCGAACACGAAAATGATGCCAAAAATGCAAATAGGAACCCCAAAAGTGAGTACTGTAACGCGGCACTGTTAAACTAAACGTCTTATTGTTCGCATTCATCATATTCACTTCTAAGAGAGTATACACAGGATTTAGTATTGTTCGCGCCTCAAACAAGTTGCAGATGTCAAGCATTCGTAATACCGAAAACCGGTTGCATCGGCCCCTCCAACATCGGGCCGCCATACTAGCACTTGCCTTACTATTCTCATACAATACACATGTCGCAAAAATTTGTGTAAATTATTAAACTAGATTCATCTGCAAGTCGTCTAATTATTTTTATGTTTCAACTTGGCTTAACGATTGTCATTTTACTGACAACCAGGTTTCTTTTCGAGTTTTCCTTCTTTACGCAATGAATCGTTTTGCGAAAGGATTCCATTAGTCGCCTCTTACGACATCCTCGAGATGAATCACACGGGGATTTTTTTATTATATATAATGTAAATTGGAAATATATGTATGGTATGTATTGTCAAGATCCCCAAGCACAAGCTCAAAAGCAACATTTATGCTAGATGGTGCTAAGTATAGTATAAAACGTCTGTTCCAGGCTAAGCTTCAAGATTCGCAGAACGATTCCAACCCTATATGTCACACGTTGCGCAAGAAACGACAGAGCGCTCACGACCAGAACCGTTCCTCTTCTATCGATGTCACTGACGCTGCTGCTGAAACTAGTGAAGGTAGGAACAATTTGAACGTTAAGAGCTTATTAACGTGAGAAAAATCCTACATGAATGATGCTGTCGTACTCCTAACGACTACAAACCACACGTTTCCTGCATAATGCCTACGGTTGTGTAAATGTATTAAGTTTACCTTGCCGAATGTAACACAGTCAGACACCAATGTTCAACTTAATGGTCGAGAGTTGGAACTTGTGGAATCAACGACGTTCCTAGGGTTAACGGTCGATGCTGGTTTACAATGGGGTCCACATATTGTAAAACTAGCTAGTAGATTAAGTTCAGCAGCATTTGCTGTGCAAAAAATAAGGCACTTGACTGATGTAGATACGGCTAGAATAGTTTATTTCAGTTACTTTCACAGTATAATGTCTTACGGTATTCTACTGTGGGGCAATGCCGCAGATATAAATTCTATTTTTATTTTACAAAAGCGAGCCATAAGAGCTATATATAGATTAGGTCCAAGGATCTCTCTGCGCGAAACATTCAAAGAGGTTAATATTCTTACAGTAGCATCTCAATACATTTTTGAAAATCTTATGTATGTACAAAGAAATTTACTTAGTTTCCATAAGTTAAGTGATAGACACAATGTCAACACTAGAAATAAAAATAACCTCGCTGTTTATCATAGCAGATTGCATAAAATCAGTAATTCTTTCAGGGGTAACTGTATACGCTTTTACAACAGGTTACCTAACGAAATTAAGAGTATGTCCCTAAATAAATTCAAAAAGTTTGTTAAAGTTAAACTATACAGCAAGGGCTACTATACGGTTGGTGATTACTTGATGGATAAGGAAGCCTGGAAATGACCTGCTCTGCTAGATTCTCAAAAAACTGTTAAAATGCATAGTTTTTAGATTCATTAATAAAGTTGTAAATAGAGTAGTTAAAAGAATAACCCGCTGAGTTTCTTGCCAGTTCTTCTCAGGTGGGTCGCGTTGTGAACTGGTGGTAACTTTTTGGTTTATATAAGTGACGTTTACAAGTGCATTTGTATGCCTAAGTAAATAAATGATAAAAAAAAAAAAAAAAAAAAAGTTGGGTGCTCCGGGTAAGCCTTTGGAAGAATAACCTGAGGAGCTAAGGGACTACTCATATTCAGCCATCTTCTAACGCGTTGAAATATCAGTAAACAGAGTAAATAAAGAGTGGACTGTATGACTCGCTATCAACGCCCAGCCGAAATCTCTACACCTAGAAACTTGATTTATTTAGAACTAGCGGACGTCACGCGATTTCAACCGCGTAGTTCCCGTTCCCGTGGGAATACGGGGATAAAACAGCCTATGTTCACCGCAAAGAGTGTAGCTTCCCAACAGTGAAAGATTTTTTCAATTCGGTCCAGGAGTTCCGGAGCCTATTCGATGCTAACAAACAAACAATCAAATCTTTCCTCTTTATAATATTAGTATAGATTTAGAAGGATGGGGTTTCAATATTCCAACCCTAATGCCCGCTTTCCACTGCGAGCGAGTCGAACCCATTACGGACTCCGCTATACTCGTAACGATGATTTTCGATACATGTCATGTCCGCTTTGGTGGAAGGACATGTATGAAAATCGTCGTTACGAGTATAGCGGAGTCCGTAATGGGTCCGACTCGCTCGCAGTGGAAGGCGGGCATAAAGCTAGTGTCATCTAACGAGATTGGAGCACAACTTTCGCCTCAACCAGGGAGAAATGTGTTAAATAAAAACGGGCAGAGTCGCGACTGCGTCCATTAGTATTCAAAAATGCCTCGTGACGTCATAACCGTCGAAATGGCCCAAGAGATGGTGCAATTTTAGTGTTCATATTAAGTAGCTCTGCTTTACATACCTTTCAATGTGCTGCAACATGTGTTTTTTTATTTGTAACAGATCTATTGAGTTACCAAGTGGAACGAGACCGCAACGTTCACGCGCTGACCGATGAAAAGCATGCCAAGGAAGTGAAGCATTTAAAATTGGTCAGTATATAATTATGTTAGACTAGCTAAACTTACGCGGTTTTACCCACGTAGCTCCCGTTCCCGTGGGAATACGGGAATAAAATATAGCCTATGTTACCTGGGGACATAACTTCCAAACAGTTAAAGAATATTTTAAATCATTTTAGTAGTTTCGGAGCAAACAAACCATATTTATTTCTGCTTTATAATACTCGCAGCTCCATAACTATGCAAGCTTCTTTAATCCATAGTTTGGGCGTTTGACCTTCCAACCAACTCCACTGAACTGTAACGAAACTGCGCCAGAACAGCGTTCATTAGTTTGCAGTTATGCGCTACTGTAGGTTAGATTGGCTTAAACCAGAATCTTTATAAAACCTTGTTGGGCCCTTTGTTTACTTTAATACCTGATTACAAATTCGAAGGTCGCGGATTCGATTTCCGCCGAGGACATATCCCTTTGCGCGATGCGCACATTGTTTTTTCTGTAGCATTTAAGAAAATAATGTTAATCGTTGTCCAGATTCCATAGCACAAGCTAATACTGCTGCTAATATTAGTTTGAGCTAGACTACGCTGTTTATGTTAATTAACTCGGTTATATCTCATCGGTTACAGGCGGTGGAGAGGCTGTCCCAACAGAAGTCGCTTCTAGAGAAACAGTTGTCACTCCAAGCGCCGACTACTACTTACGTGGCTACCGGCAGTGCCATCGTGCAGGTCAGTTGGAATATCTTTAAATACAGTCACGCCTTAATCCGCAAAGGGAAAAGCAGAGGCATAGGATACACGCATTTCACAATCATTCACATTTCACTATTAGTTTTTGTCCCATGTTAAGTAGTGATCCTAGTGCCGTTTTGAATTGGACAGGCAATCTTCACAGGAACTACAACACGGCGGAAATATCTGCGAACCTGGCTCGTGACGGCATGTAAACTGTACGGCATAATCCGCGCGCAACGAGAATGTGCGGAATCTTGTCAAATACCATACCATTCAATCGCGTGCGGGTTATACTAAATAGGCGAAAACGGGGTCAGATGCGGGGAAGCGCGAGGGGAAGCCAGGTTCGCAGATATTTCCGACGTGTTGTACAAACTGGAGTACAATACGATAAGTGCGGTAAAGTTCGTCCCCTTAAGTTTAGAACAGGGGTTCCCAAACTTATAGGTATCACGCCCCCCTACTGTTAAATTTACTATGCCCACGCCTCCCCTCGGCCCAGGGAACAGCAAGTGGGCTCGCCAAACAATTAAAAAAAAAAACAGAAATCATTATTTTTCTGATTTTTGTAATTGTTGTTAAAGCAGTAACAGAAATACCTACATTATTATGTGAAACGCTCTAGCTATCGAGGTGCCTGAAATACAACCTCGTGACGGTAAGACAGACAGACAGACGGACGCCGAAGTTTCTTGAATAGGGGCCCGTTTTGGCCCTTTGGATACGGAACCCTGAAACATCCAATTATTAAATAAAAAAAGAGTAGGTTATAAAGTTTATTTATACATCTCAGACCTCCCTCTTGTTTACCATCCCACTTCTTTGAGGGATGAAGAGACATGCCAGCATCTTGGCCTGCTTCTGTACGACTGGCGAGCAGCAAACCCGTCGTTCTCAGGCCCTCGGTCGTCTTGAGCGTATTTATCTCCCGCTCCCACCACGCCACCATTTTTGCACGGCGAAAGACACAGCTTAGGACCATGGCCCTCAACACGGCCTTGAGCGCGAGAATGTCCACACCAGACCTGCGACCAGGTCTTGGCGTTGCAGCGTCCATGCTGAGCACCGTCAGAATATGCTGCAACGCTTCCTCGCTGAAGTAACCGCAGTGCTGGCACTCCGGTGTTACCCCCCGGTGTATGCACCAGAAACTTACCGAAGCACCCGTGCCCGGTAAATATCTATGACACGCGCTAGGTGAGGCTACAATGGCGCCTCTTAAGCCACTCTTCCATGATCGGCTTCACCACCTCGATAGTAGTGAGTTCCTAATTTGCCAGCTCAAGGAACAGGCCTATGGTATCACTGCAGCTGGTATCGCTTCCAGGTGCCATGGAGGGTTCCCAGGTAGGAGACATGTAGTCTCGACGGAGATCGAGCGTTACCCTCTTTTATTATCCTGATGCCAGGGATTCACGGTCAGACTTACAAAAGGTCACTTCTTACAAAAGAGTCAAAGATAGATGTGCATCCATGATTTTGACAAAATTCCCGATTGTGAATTTAACAGAGATAATAAAATTGCACAACGTAGATTACAAGCAAAATTTAGTTTGCTTCTAAACTTTGTTTTTATTATTGTAACCAATGCTACCAATGAATATAAAAAAAAGGTATAAGATTTAAGATATTTAACCCAAAATTATGTCTTAGCATCTTTTCAAAATTTCCATAGCTTGCTCTTGTGAGGTCACTCTGATCTAACCGCGCCCCCCTGTACATGTCTTCGCGCCTCCCCAGGGAGGCGCGCCCCCCACTTTGAAAACCAATGGTTTAGAACTTGGTGATTATCGTTAGTATCACTTTTCGAATGGAAATGCTTCCATTTAGTAACTCATAATAAAAACTAGCTGTCAGCGGCTATTTTTGTAATTGCTTTAAAATCAGCTCCAAACAAAATATAGTAACAGTAAAATAAAATATATGTATGGAGCAAATTTGTGGTGACATAGTTTTTATATTTAGGGTTCCATACCCATCACGAATATGTCTAACCGCCCTAAGTTGTGTCATCGTAAATTTTAACCCCCTTATTCATAATCGTTTATTAAACCTATTTTAGTTAAAACACATTTTAAGTCTATTGCTGTCTCTAACCATACTCTGTCATTGGTTTGAGGGCAGAGTCCACTGCTGGACGTAGGCCTCTCCCAGTTCACGCCATAGTACACAGTCCTGCGCCTTTCGCATCCAGTTCCAGCCTGCGACCTTTACCAGGTCGTCAGTCCATCTGGCGGGTGGACGTCCTACCCTACGCTTACCGAGTGCTGTCTCCACTCTAGAACTCGTTTGCTCCATCGGCCGTCGGTTCTCCTACAGACGTGACCAGCGTTTTTGAGACATAGCGAGCGTTTCGTTTACTTTTTAAGTTATATTTGTTAGTTTTAACCATTTTTATTTTATTTCAGAATCAACAAATAACCGACGTGATGAAAGAAAATCAAAAGCTTAAAAAAATAAACGCAAGATTGGTGAATATATGTAAAAAGCGTGGCAAGGATTGCAACAGGGAAAATGAGGATCCAGCCGACCAAGGTTGAATATGTTTTGAACAAATTAGTTTATTTTTGAACAAGGCAGGTACAGAAAGGCTCACAATAGTTGCTCCAGGGGAATATTTTTAGTTAATTTGATTATTTTGTGATTGAAAGCGGGACTTTTTGATTGCGAAAAACTATTCAGTAATATACTCCAATGAAAAATGTTTGTCTAGTTAAAAATAATGAATCCAAGTAATGTCACACAAAAATTGTAATTTCGAATGTGCTTTTCAAAATTCCATCAAAACTATGAAAATACTTTTGGATATTTTTGTAAATTGTTCAACATTCACCATTCTGTAAGCATTCAGGCTGTAGTATAAAACCATGACGAAAATCTTTCGAAATGAAAAGAAAAATTGAACCCCATAAGACTGAATTTGCTAAAAATCATTCCATAAGCATTTAAAAGCGGATTGTGAGTGAAAGTGCAGGCCGCTTATTCTTGACCATACGACTTATCAACGCTTTATAAAAGGAAGATAGTGTAGGAAATTTGCTGGTGAAAAATCTTTTGTTCGATGTGTGGTCTCCCGTTTTGCAGTTAAAAAATGAGACAAAGCATATTTTACTAGTAAATTTCTTTTACTCGCGATTGGTGTAATCCACAATCTGTTGTCCGTTTCACCTTTTTCGCAATTGTTACAATTTGCGCACTTAAAGTCGTATGATTTAGATTAAACGCCCTATTGGTTGTCCGGTACAATATAGTATTATTAGGCTGTACTTAAAAACGTTTGTGCCTATATTTAGTCAGAATAATAAAATTATAGGTATATTATTTTAGTCCACTTGTAAATGATTGCAATTTCTATAATATGCATAATTATTAATTAATACTCTAAATTGTTGAATCTAACATAATAAGCTATCAGTGTTGCACGAAACTCGTGATATTTAATTATTTAATATTATTTGTAAGCAATGTGACCGTCTGGATTGCTTTAAAATTTGGACGCACGTCAAATTCAAAGCTAATATTTTCTATAGTTTATATAATTTATACGTAGATAAGGTTGATTGAATATTTTAGTCCTCTTTGCAATGTTGTCACGGTCGTAAGTACAAAATAATTATTATGTTCGTCGTTGCAATTTCCGACAAAAACATTACTTGATAATTTCGCACAAAATATTATTTATCCAATTTCGAATTTGATTCTTATTTTGTTACAACTAATGTGGGTACTAATACTGAAATAAAATGTTTAAAATTTTGTTCAGATTTTTATTGATATATCATCCATTGTTCTCAATCGCATGCATACATCTTGACACTACAACGATTACAAAAAACAATATCTTATTGTTTATTTAATCACCATTGATTCCGTTGGAAGTTTGAACCCCGTTTGTGGTTCCTATCCTATCAGTTTCAATGGTATGATTACCATTTTCAATCTTACTGTTAACATTACCGTTAGTACTTTGCATATCTTTCATAAGCAGTTCTATTCGAGATGGCAACTCTGCCAACAGCTTCTCAGTATTTTCTTTTTCAACATTACTCGTAGCTACTTGTGCTTTCTTTTCCACATGGTCTGCGAATGAAGTTCTTCCAGATATTTTGGCAACATCGGCAGCTAGACTCAAGGTTTCTTGATCGTTGAACATGGCAAGATTTGTGGCTGCTTCCGACAGATCGCCCAGTGCTATGCGACTGAAAAAAAAATAAGGGTTACTTTTAGTTCAGGAGAAAACTTTTTTTAAGCTCCGAAAACGGTGATCGAGGTGTTATTCAATTCGGAATAGCATATAGACGATTTTTAGAAAAAAATTAAGGGGCGTGACGCTCGCATGATAGCACTATTGTGCGTTTCGCCGAAAAATGAACTCTGAAAATGAATAGAGCGAAAGAAAAAGCAGTTTTATTGTCAGTCGTGCTCATCAGCTAAAGGAGGCATAGAGCAACACGATCTATGACTTTTATCGGGAGGGGAGGCGGGATACTGAGACTTTCCCCTTTGTCAAAGCGTACTCAAAAAAGCTTACGCTTATACACACATCCCTTTTTTACGTGAGGAAAAATCTTACATGGATGCTATGCCGGACTCCTACCGACTAAAAACCTCACGTATCCTGCCCAACTGCCTACGGTTGCGAACCCCGGCGAAGCCTTCGGAAGGATACCCCAGGTGGGAGTCCTGGGTTCACACATCCCTAAAAGAAATTATGAGTATTGTTTTGTTTTTTGTAAGTTCCATAGTGACAGCAGATTGCTTTTGTAGTGGTGTCATATGATTTTCCCCCGCAACATATGACAGACAGATATGTATAGAGAGCAAACATGCCATGTGGATACCATGTGGAGTCATTGAGTGCCGACATTATAGCCATCACGGAAACAGGATGTAATGACTCCATTATGGATGCAGAAATTGTTCCACCGGGGTACCAATTACTACGATGCGATCGCACGGACGGCCGCAAGCAGGGCGGCGTTCTCGTGGCCACACACGGATTGGAACTACGACGAGTGAATGTTCCGAATGACGTCAACATAGATAAGCGACCGTTTGAACTGGTTTGTGCGACGGTGTACAGCAGAGGTAGATACTTATTCTTATGTTGTGTTGTTTACATTCCTCCAACGACAAATGAATCGGAGTATATGATTTTATTTAGAGTTATTGAACAAATGAGTGTAACATATAAAGAAATTATTGTTATAGGCGATTTCAATCTATATTCTAGTAATGAAAATGTAAAGAATTATTTTAATTATTTTATGACATTTTGCGAATTCTCTCAATTAAATAAAGTACCAAATTATAAAAATAGACAGTTAGACTTAGTATTGTGTTCGTCATCCTTATGTTCGCGTTATGACGTGCATGCTTCTCGGGCAAACGAGACAGTTGTGCCTGTAGACCGCCATCACCCACCGCTCGCGGTAAGCCTACGGCCGAATGCATCACGACCATCTACAATGCAGCCCTCGGCATCGGAATGCGAAGCGCGCGTTACTCAAACCGAGCCATCTTGGAATTTTTATAAAACTAATTTTAATTTATTAGGTATATAACTTATTAGCATCTGTCATCTGGGATCCCATCTATGAATTGCAGGAGCCTGATGAAGCGATAGCATTTTTTTATGACGTCATAAATAATATTTTTAGTAACTGTGTACCTAAGAAGCAACCTAAACCACAAAACTCAAGGTTCAGTTATCCGGAATGGTATACGAAACAAATAATATCAGACCTAAGGGTAAAGGCTAAACTTCATAAAAAATATAAAATGTCTAAATTACGTAGTGACTATGAGGCTTTTTCTGAATGTAGGGCTAGAATTAAAAAGAGTATAGACCGCGAGTGCAAAATTTACGAAGATCGTGTACAAAATGGCATAGTGGAGGACCCAAAATCGTTTTGGAATCTTATTAGATCTAAAAAATCAACAAGTACTAGTAGGACTATACTAAGGGCGGGGTCAGTGGTACCGGTACAGGAATGCGCGTCGGAATTTGCGAAATATTTTTATTCTGTATATAATACACAGACGGCGCGGCTTAGCGTGGACGAAGCAGTGGCGGCAGGCGGCGTGAACAGCGCGCACATTCACATACCAGGGTTGACTGTGCTTCAGGTGCGGACTGCGCTTAATAGACTCAAGCCGAAACGATCAGCGGGCCCTGACGGTATTCCAGTTTTCATTATGCGAGATTGCCGTTTCGTATTTGCGAATCCTCTTACGCATATATTTAATAAGTGTTTGAGTAACTCTTATTTTCCGGAAGCTTGGAAAGTGACTAGGGTAATACCTATACCGAAAGGGGGGGATGGGTCCTCTGTTGAATCTTATAGACCGATAGCAATTCTGTCGACCCCAGCGAAGGTGTTCGAATCTGCTGTTCAGCAGACGATTCTACAGCAAGTCACATCGCAATTGTCAGATGCTCAACATGGCTTTCGCCCGGCCCGCAGTACGACCAGTAACCTGTTGCATTGCACGTCGTATTTGATCCCACATATAGATTCGGGGTTGCAGGTTGATGTCGCCTACCTAGATTTTAAAAAGGCGTTCGATTTAGTGGATAATGACACACTGCTAGCGAAGCTGGCGAGGGTCGGTTTCACGCCAAAACTGCTAAAATTTTTTGCCAACTATATGAGGGACAGGCAGCAGTATGTGGAGTTCGGCGGGTACCGATCTGAACCCTATTTCACTAGGTCGGGGGTGAGTCAAGGCAGCAACTTGGGCCCGTTAGAGTTCCTAATTATGATCAATGACTTGCCAGAAGTCTTAAGGGACGCAAAGTGCCTGCTTTTTGCCGATGACCTAAAGTTAATGCTGGCTATCGAGTGTGACGACGATTGCAAGCGCCTTCAACGGGACATTGATCGAGTGTTGGAATGGAGTCAAACTAACAAGCTTCGTTTCAACATTTCAAAATGTTCAATGTTATCTTTCAGCCGTGCAAAGGTACCAATCCATTACAAATATGAAATGGAAGGCGTGGTCATGAATAGAGTGCAATCTGTGCGGGATTTAGGCGTTCGTATGGATGGTGAGCTAACATTCCGTGAGCACATAACGGATATCTGCAAAAAAGCATATCGAAGACTCGGGTTCGTCCTTCGTAGGGCAGGGACTTTTACTAATGTGAAGGCTATCGTGGCACTTTATAATGCTCTTATAAGGAGTCAGTTAGAAGGTAACGGCATGGTGTGGGCTCCACATGAAGTCAAGTACAGTCTTATGTTAGAGCGCATTCAAAATAAATTTACTAGGTACCTATACTTAAGACTGTATGGAGTGTACCCCTTCTACCCCTTGATGTATCCAACTTTATTTGTGTTGGGTATGGTTGGATACAACAAGTTGGAAGTTAGGAGGGACTTGTGGTCAGCCACATATCTACTTAAAGTGTTCCGTGGATGCGTCAGCGAACCGGGTATTTTACAGTGGATTTGTTTAAGCGTTCCAGACAGGTATGTGCATCGTCGCAGACTGCCCAATTTATTTGCGGTGCCTCGGGGCAGAACTAAATTATTAAAGAATGCACCAATCACGCGAGCTATTAACACCCTAAATATAGTTGCAGAAAAAATAGATTTGTTCTCGTGTCCAATGAGCGAATTTGCAAAGGTTACCTTGCATTCTATATGCTATGCTGATTAAATTTATTAATTATTATTTAAAATCTATAAATAATTATTATTATTACCTATATTATTATTTAGTATTATTGTGTATTTTTATTATTTCAATTATGAATTAATTAATAACGTAGCTGACTTTTCTAAACAAAATATGAAGTTGCACCTTCAATATTTTGTTGAATAATTGTATAACATGGTAATGAAAGAAGTGAATTATGTATAATAAAATAAATAAATAATTAAGTATGATCTAATGGAAATTATGTTCAATTATGTATGTATATAGAATGATAGTACAATAATTATAATTACCTAATTAATATTCATCAATATTTAGTTATGTTGTTATTGATAATGAAGTAAGTACCTAATCAATAAGAAATATTTAAATGTATACCTATATATTGTGATCTGAAAGTACATTAGATACCTATGTCAATTCCTACACTGTCGCATTGGGAAAGTTGCCTGTTATGACTGTTGTATGTAAGAAATAAAAAAAATAAAAAAAATAAAAAAATGTCTACTCCCCTTGTAGGTCGCGTTGCTCTATGACCACATGCAAGAAATGTACAGAATTACAGAAACACTCACCATATCGCCGACATACGCACATTACCACTCAGGTAGCTGTACGTGGCCCACTGGCGCAAGGTCTCTTCCGCTATACTGTCCATGTACCTGAGGATATTACCAATATTTATTATTAGTGTGGCATTCATTAGACCTCACGAATCCTGATATACAGGTCGAGATCATAGTCTTTAAGATCATACGGACACGTAAGTAAATCGGCTTCAATATTTACGCAGGACCTTATATTGTGACGTTGATTTGATTGATTTGCATCTGCTTTATAGGAAAGGGTAAATGTCTCTATAATCTAAACCCCGACGGCAAAAATAAACCGGAATTCCGCACAGAATACAAGGTAGGGAATAGAAGCCTTTCAATAACAATCCTTTTTGAATGGCGCCCGTTCCCTGCCGACTTATATTCCGTGGGTGGTTCTGGTTTTTTGTTACACGCCTAGCTCCCGATTAGACTACCGGAAACTTGATACGACATAGTTCAGGTCACTTGGGACAGGTGCAACCGTACGAAATCAAAAGTAATAGAAATTCACAATGTCGTGTTATACAACAGTAATTTACAGCGAGTTAAATTTAACCTGTGTCTGTCTGTCTATGTCATCATAGCTCCTGATCCATCAATCAATTTTAATGTGATTTTTTGTTCAAAAGTCGAAGATCGAGATGGTTCTTTGTTATGAAGATCATCAGCTTACTTACTACAGATCTTTTTAGTAAACTGTTACTATGATGGTATTCACGACTGGTATACCGGAACTGGCTGCTCCATTAAGTAGTTTGCGTGATACCCAACTCCTCAGAAAATTACAGCATATATCATGTTTCAGCTTATTAGAACAGTCAGTGTAGGGAATATTTTTTAATTTAACCACTGGTTTAACTTTAAGCGACTTGCATTATAATTATAAATGTGTATTACCTTATTCGACATAGTACATAGGCTTCTTTAAAAAGTTTGGCCTCAGTCAGAACCCCGACTGCGCCCTTGACGTCGTGAATGCTCAGTAAAGTGGTCGTTTTTCTATAGATGGCGTTGCCGTATGGCCTGTTTGCTGAAAAATGAAGAAAACATGGTAATACCTACAATAAAAAATCTAAAATGGTATACAATAAACAAATAAAAACTAAGATCTGAATTTTCAGAGACCCAAAGTTTTCCAAAGTACGGACGATAATTTTACGTCATAATGTAAAAACAAAAGTAATCAGCAAATGAAGTGGAAAAGAGATAGACGCGTTACAAGCAGAACGCTTAGGCTGATTGTGCCTCTCTATCGCTTGTACCGCGACTTGCCCGCTCGGCTGAGGCGGAACGTGACACTTTTTTTGTGCGTTCAGCGATTTATAAGACGTTAGCGTTTCTTTAGTTTAATCAATCAAATGATTCGTTTTCAATTCTGTCATCGTACGAGCTTGAATGTGTGCGTGAGACCAATAAGGCTAAGCAAATGTTCCCTTCACGACACCCGCCAACTATAATGACAGCTGTGGCGCGGGGGAGTTGCCTATCTGTGTGTAATCGTACTATTCGTACTAATATTATAAATGTGAAAGTTTGTGAAGATGTTTGGATGTTTGTTACGCAATCACGCTCTAACGGCTGAACGTATTGGGCTGAAATTTGGTACAGAGATAGCTTATAGTCTGGAATATCACATAGGCTACTTTCCATCCCGGGAATATGTTCCCACGGGAAGCGGGAACGGGTACCGAATTTCATGCGGGCGAAGCCGCGAGCATCATCTAGTACTATTATATTATCTTTGGTTTAATAAACGTTGTGTGGCGTTATTGTCACTGTCATTGTCACTGTCAGTGCGTAACGTCAATAAATTAAGCGTCATAGACTAAATTTACTAAGTCATAGAGAACAACGTTTAGTTTTAATGGTTGCATTTCTATTTTTCTTGATGTATCTGATGTTTTTAATTTTTGTAAATTATTTAAATAATGTTTGGATAGGTATTTGGTAATTATTTAACATTGTTATTTTGATCTGTGTTTTTAGCACTCAACTGGTGGATGAACACTGCTGTATACATACGCACCACTTTTTGATATATTTTTTTTTTTTTGTAATATTTATTGTTTATATTTTTATTTTTATCAGTAGGTAAATATTTATATATTTTATTTATATATTTACTTAGTATATACATATATAGTGTATGTCATTGCCAATTAGGACAAATGATAGCTCAATAAGGCCTCCTTCACTCGCAGACGAGCTCGAATCGCATTTCTCAAATGTGCCTCTGAATTTTAATGTTGTGCATATTAATGCTCAGAGTATTAACGCCCATTTCCCTGGTATGCTGGCAAACTTAAGCAGTAAAAACATCCATGCCATTCTTGTATCCGAGACCTGGTTAAGGCCATATATGTCTTCTCTTCCTGTCACTCTTCCAGGATATCAACTAATAAGGAATGATCGTTCGGATTGCGATGGTGGTGGTGTTGCTATCTATTTGAGAACTCAAATTCCCTATAAAATTTTACAGATATCAGCTCAGCCACCGCCATCGGATTCGGGTGAGTTCATCTTTATTGAAATGGAGCTCCATCACATCAAGGTACTTCTTGGTGTCTACTACAGCCCCTCCTCACGAGTTAACTATTTCTCTTCTTTCGAAATCATGTTGGAAAACCTGGTACCATCCTATGAGCATAACATAATACTAGGTGATTTTAATACTTGTCTTGTGAAAACTGACCCTCTCTCTCTCTCACGAGCTTTAAAGCTTCGTAATATTTTAGACTCTTCTAATCTTTCTGTCCTTCCATTGAATACTACTCATCACTTTCCCAACTGCGCTCCTTCCTTCATTGACCTCATTATCGTTTCGTCTGATGTGCATGTAGCCAAACACGGTCAATGCACAGCTGACATCTTTTCTTATCACGATCTGATCTTTCTTTCGTACAAAGTTCGTCCCCCTAAGGCCAAGTCTAAGGTGTTCATGCAGCGAAACTTCAGTCGGATGAATGTCGAAAAACTAAGAGCTGACGTAATTAATGTAGATTGGACTTCGTTGTACAATTCTGGTTCCGTTGATGATAAGGTTAGCATTCTAACTTGCAACTTAATCAAGATTTACGATATTCATGCACCGATCCGTGCAGTAAAAATCAAACACTCTCCGTCGCCTTGGCTCACTACAGATATCAAGGAATTAATTAATAAAAAAGGTAGGGCAAAATCTAAATTTAAATACCAACCGAATGAGTACAATCGGGAGAGATATGTGAGAATACGAAATCTCTGCAATAAGGTTTGTAGGAATGCACAACGCCAGCACATTCAAATGTCCATACAAAATGGAGATCCAGCTAAAATATGGAAATTTCTAAGAACCTTGGGAGTTGGCAAGTCAAAACAAGATGTAAATTCAAGGAATATTGATCTCGACGCTTTAAATAGGCACTTCTCAACTTTTTCGAGCTTTGATGATACTACCAAAACTAACACTATTAATAGTCTTTCACAGCTTCCAACTCCCGGATATCAATCATTTACATTCAATCAGTTCACGGCTTGTGATGTTAAGAGGAGCATTACGTCTTTGGCGTCTAATGCAGTCGGCAATGACTGTATTAGCCGCAACATGATCATGCCTATTCTTGATGAAGTGTTACCAGTCATTTGTGATATTTTAAATTATTCTGTTTCCAGTGGCACATTTCCAACAGTCTGGAAGCAAGCACAAATCATACCCTTACCTAAAAAGTCTAGCCCTTCTTCTTTCTCCGATTACCGTCCTATCTCTATCTTGCCTTTTCTCTCTAAAGTTCTTGAACGTCTTGTTCACACACAACTAAACTCCTTTCTCAGTACAAATCTTCTTTTAAATGCTTACCAATCTGGTTTCCGGCCAGGGCATAGCACAGTTACAGCCCTCATTAACATTACGGATGACATCAGGATGGGCATGGAGAATGGGAAGCTTACATTACTGACGTTGCTTGACTTCAGTAATGCTTTTGGTACTGTAGATTTTCGCATAATGCTTGAAATTCTACGCTCTATTAACATATCTCCACCAGTGATTGATTGGTTTCGCAGTTACCTGACTGGTCGCCAACAACGTATATGTATTGATGATTCTGTTTCTTCCTGGAGTAATATCGGAGTTGGTGTACCGCAGGGTGGCGTTTTATCTCCTCTATTGTTCGCAATATTTATTAATTCCATTACAAAACAACTAGTTTCATCCTACCACCTTTATGCAGACGATTTACAAATATACTCGCAAGCTACTTTAAATGACATTCATGAGGCTTTCACTGTGGTGAATTGTGATTTGGAACGTATATGCGACTGGAGTAACAGCTATGGTCTGAAAGTGAACCCTACCAAAACTCAGGTAATACTTATGGGCAGTACTGGAATGATTCGTAAAGTGAACTGGGCACAGTTGCCACAAATAGTCTTTAACGGGATGCCGCTGCCTTTGAGTGATAAGGTCAAAAACCTGGGGATTTATTTTGATAAGACACTATCCTGGGGGCCTCAATTGCAGGAAGTTAATCGCAAATTATTTGCCTCAGCTGGCTCTTTGCGTAAATTGCGCAGCCTTCTTCCGATTTCGACGAAGATTTCGCTTGCACAATCATTACTTCTTCCAATATTAGACTATGCCGATGCCAGCTACCTTGATCTCACGGAGGAGCAATTAAATAAACTTGAGCGCCTTCAAAATTTTTGCATAAGGTTCATATTTGGTTTACGCAAATATGATCACGTTTCTGAATACCGCAATCAACTCAAGTGGCTCCCGATTCGCCTTCGACGTAATACTCACATCCTTTCTTTACTATATAACATATTATTTAACCCTCTCACTCCCTATTATCTCAAGGAACGTTTCGAGTTTCTAGGAAACAAGCACTCTAGGTACCTGCGATCGACAGAAAACTTAAGCCTGCTTATACCAGTGCATTCAACAAAATTTCTTGATAAGTCTTTTACAGTTGAAGCTGCACGATTGTGGAATGCACTCCCGGTTACTATCAGACGAGCTCAAACGTTGGTAACGTTTAAGGTGAGGGTGAAAGAATATTATCTTTCCCTTTAAGCTAGCTGTAAACTGAGCTATATTATGTATTTTTATATGTATGTATGTATGTTTGTATGTATGTATGTATGTATGTATGTATGTATGTATGTATGTATGTATGTATGTATGTATGTATGTATGTATGTATGTATGTATGTATATGTAAATGTATGTATGTATCTATCTATGTATGTGTGTATGCCAGGTGTATGTACCTTTGTATACTATATATTATGTGTATTGTATAGGTATGCATAGTTATAGATTAAACAATATTGCATTTGTCACCAATTTAGAAAGCCCGATATTTAATCTCTGATACAGTCTTGTCCATCTAAAGGTTGCCTGGCAGAGATTGCTATTTGCAATAAGGCCGCCCATTGTACCTTCTTAATATATTTGTATTCTAGTTTTAAGTTTTATTATCTTTGGTGTACAATAAAGCATATTATTATTATTATTATTATTATTCTGTTATATGTATGTGAATGCTATCGTATTTTGGTATCAGTATTATTAGTACTCAATACGACAGTTCATAAAATACTTACACAATATTCTATCGTCCTCCCCTTTAGCCATCAGTCTATCTATTTGTGCGAGATATAATTGAGTCACTTCCTTCCAGTACCTGAAAATTTATGATATTTTATAATAAAAGATAATCCGCGCAACTGAGACACTAGTACACGAGTATATTGCTCGCTCTTGAATCACTCTATCTATGAGGGCGATACTGAAAGTTCTTAGAAGCAAAAAAGAACTGAAAAAACTAGCATCTTATTATTTTTATCAAATCTTTTCAATATAGTGTCTATTCGCATCAATACATTGCCGCTTCCGATAGAACCTTTTGATCTTCGCGGCCTTTTGAAACGCAGCCACTGCTTTCTCGGCATAAAATGTTTTCGTCGGAGTTTTTCTTTATTTTTTGGTAATAAATAAAAATCTCAGTTAATAAGACTGTTGACAGTGGTGTCCCAAGTCGGCGCCCTTATGTTGTGCCTCTTCTCGCTCCCTTAGAAGAACCCGGGGTTTCTCAGAATTCATATCAATTCTTTATAGTTCCACAGAGAAATGACTTTTCGAATCAAAATTTGAAAAAAAACCGGCCAAGTGCGAGTTGAACTCGCCCATGAAGGGTTTCGTAGCAGCAAGTAGCATAATATAAAAGTTCTTATAGTTCGTTGTAACTTTGATTGATGTTTTAACACGTTCGCAGTGGTAGTGATTTTTCTAACCGAAAATTGCGGTTTATGACGTATTACAAAAAAACTACCAGCTCTATCTCGTTCAAACCAATTTTCGTTGGTAGTTTTTATGGCAATGTACATCATATATTTTTTTTAGATTTATCATTCTCTTAGTTTAGAAGTTAGAGGGGGGGGGGACACACACATTTTTCCACTTTGGAAGTGTCTCTTGCGCAAACTATTCACTTTAGAAAAAAATGATGTTAAAAACCTCAATAGCATTTTTGACGACCTATCTATAGATAGCCCACACGAGGATTTGATGAAAAAAAAAATGAGTTTCAGTTCTGAGTATGGGGACCCCCAAAATTTACTGCTTTTTTTCTAGTTTTATATGAGAATCTTAATGCGGTTCACAGAATACATATAGTAACCAAGTTTCAATAGCATAGGCCTTATAGTTTCAGAGAAAAGTGGCTGTGACACACGGACGGACAGATAGACAGACAGACATGACGAATCTATAAGGGTTCCGTTTTTTGCCATTTGGCTACGAAACCCTAAAAAGTGTGGCGTGTAACCTTTATGCGCGATTGAAGTAAAACTTCTTTGCCATTGACGGCATCAAATGTTATAAATTTATAATAATATCATTCATTCGTCATCAAATAGTAAGCGTTACTTCCGAGAGAAAAAAAAATCTGAGTTACACCCTAGTCGCGCCTAAAGAAGTTTTACTTCAAAAAAAAAAGAAGCACTCGGTTTCGGTAGATTCTCTCCACTATACAGTCATATAAGATCGGTGTCTCGGCACGCGTTGTTGGCTATGAGTTAATTGTGGTGTGGACTACAATAATGCATAGTATACTTTTGAGGGGTTCCGAACCAAAGGGTAAAAACGAGACTTTATTAGACTTCGCTGTCTGTCTGTCTGTCATGAATAATATGCTGTGCCTGTATCTCATGAACCGTCATAGCTGAAATTCTCTGAATACTAAAAAACAGAAAAATAATAATATTTAAGATTTTAACAACAAACATAAAATTTTCGCTGTATTTTGGTACCGCACCCTCTGTACGCGAATTCGACTCGAACTTGGCCAGTTTTAACTTATTGATATCTTCGCTCAGTAACATTCACTTGATCTAATATTCAGTAAAATCAGAGCATAAGGCGCAAAGAGAAGGAAATACACATAGAAACGCAATAAAAAAAGTTAATTCATTCATGCAGTATACTTCTAAACTTACTTGAAGGAAACACACGGCGTCATATTCAGCAAGTAAGGACAGAGCATGTCCTTTTGGCTCGCGAGCTGTATCATGGAGTCGATCTGCCCTCGCAGGATGGCTAACGTCATCCATCCCTCCACTAGGTCCGCTTGGAGTAAGTTCTCCGCTGAAAGTTATAACACATTTAGCAGACTATGTACAGTCAACTACAATGAAATGTACTGGTTTAATCTTACAAAATGATGTATCCTGCGAGTACCATAATGAAGTAACCAAAGATTGTGACGAACATGGTATACACCGAACTCGACAGTAACATGTATTGATTGCTATGCATGCTATTTATTTTTGAATTTAAGTTAACTGTCTCATTCAACTTCAAAATAAAAAATAAATGTATTGTGATACCTACATATTATTTTTTTATTTATTTATTTATTTTAATACAAGAATCACGTATGTATCATATTGTACATACAATCATATATGTTCTTATTATACATTTCAATATACTAAAATCAGAAACATAATAATATTTAAGAGGGGGCTCTTATACAACAAACTTGATTTTTTGCCATTTTTTGGTACGGCATCGTCCATGCGCGAGTCCAACTGGCACTTAATCACTTTTTCATTTTGGTTACTTATGTATTGACAAACCAATAAATTATTCATACGAGAAGTTTAACTTTCAGAATTCAAAAAATCAGTATAATACGATAACACTCACCTTCCATATCCAACACTTTGTTGACATCATTGATAGAACCGAACATATTCACAAAGTCCAACTTATCGGGTTCCGTTCCACCATTTTCACAGTTATTCTCCACCTTTCCAGATATTTCACCAGTTTCACCATCATTGTCCACCTTTGCAGATTCTCCCTGGGTTTTCTGTATGTACATTTTGAGCATTTTCTTCACAGCATCGTTTCCACAAGAGTTAATCTGTTTGTTCATGATAGGTAAGATGTACCTGGAATTTGACGCGGAACGGAATTGGCGAAATTGCATTGTACTTTTTCCAACTTATACATTTTTGAGTATTTGTAAAAATCTATTATAATGACAATATGTACAAGTTGTACAAGTGTGGGAAATTTCATAATATACTAGCTGATGCCCGCAGCGCCCGCGTAAAACTTGTTCCCGTTCCCGCTTCTCGTGGGAACTTATTCCCGGGATAAAAAGTAGCCTATGTGTTATTCCAGACTATAATGTATATCTGTACCAAATTTCAGCCCGATCCGTTCAGCCGTTTGAGCGTGAAAGAGTAACAAACATCCACACTCACACTTTTGCATTTATAATATTAGTAAGAAGTAAGATAGCTTCAATATAGTTTCCACCGCTTTACTGGGGCAAGACTGACTTTAAATTGGGGCAGGTCTTGACTGGGACTTAGACCTAGAGGATGCAGACTTTGACTTATTCAGATCAATTATTAAGACTTAAATCATTTTTATGGGCCCATTAAAGACTCGCGTATAACTGTGGCCTAGTAGGCGGGAAAACAGGTCTGCAGTTTACATTAATGAGGCCGCTCAGCTCGCGGTGGTAGCCGGCCATTATAGATGAGTGAGTTATTATTATTATTAGTACAAAATGAAGATTTGGTTTTAAGATCTAAATAACCGAAATTATAATTAAATGCTGTACCTTTTAGTGACTTTCCGTATCTTGTCATAGTGCGTAGCTACTTGTTCCTCGGGGTCGGTCTTAGGTATCACTTTGGGCTCGGCCTTTGGCTCAGGTTTGGGCTCAACCTTTGGCTGCCCGTCTACACCCTTTTTCAATCTCTTCTCTGCCCTCTTAGATATCGTAGATGATAGTGGATTTTGCACTGTAAATAATACTTAGAGGTTAGTTACTATGTTTGAAGAATTCGTTTGAAGAATTGACTGCCTAGTTTGGTCTAGAGGTCGAATTAGATAGATGATGTTGTGTGAGAATTTCCGACAATATTTATTTATTTTATGTATGATAAGTATGTATTTATAAGAGTATTAATATCCGTGGTCTGGTACCCATAACACAAGCAGGTTATTCCTAGCTTACTCTGGGATCAGATAGCGTTGTGTGAAATATCAGGAACCGTGATAGCTACCCAGCTGAAATTTACACAGATGATGTATTTTTGTTACCGCTATACTAACAAATATCGCGTAAATCATAAAAAATAACATTCAAGGGGGATTTCACAACTTAAATGATTTTTTCGTTTTTCGGTACGTAACCCTCCGTGCGCGAGTCCGGACTCGCACTTGGCATGTTTTTATTCACCAAGCTATAATTCCATTACGTAATGTGTAGTTGCTGCCGCTCGTCGCGCGTATAAAGGCGCACGTTCGTGCGTGCGTGTTTAAGTGAGTGCGTGCGTGCGTATTTAAGTGAATGCGTGCGTGCGTGCGTGAGCGAGTGAGTGCGTGCGTGCGTGAGTGCGTGCGTGCGCGAGTGCGAACGTATACTTACGTTGGTAGGCTTCCGCCGTATGTTCCCTGTAGTCCCACAGACGCAGGCAGCAGTCCCCGCCGCCAGAGACCAGCTTGGTATCGAGTTGCGGCATGGCGCACCACGCCGCCCCAAGCGTATGCAACTCGTGGTTCGCGAATATTGATATGCAGGTACCCGCTACTACATCCCACACCTGTATATACGTACACACTTAAGTATGGCATATCAGGGTATGCAAGGAGATTGTAAGATTTCTGAAGCCGGATTTCCATTGTGCAAGTACTTGCCTTCATACTTAAATGACGTCACACTTGCGTGCAAGTTTTAGGTAGGTATAAAACTACTTGCATGCAACTTGGAGTATTTATTAAAGTAAAGACAGAATATTTCTTTTCCACTCAAGTTGCACGCCACTTTCATCTTGCATGATACTTATCTCTACTTCTATTTTGTGTATACTGCTTGCTACTTGACACAATGGAACCAGTTAACATTGGGGTTGCTCAAAGCTCGCTATCCTTCATTCATAGATGTGGTGCTGGCGTGGTTGAAAGGGGGTATTTAGGGGCGTAATAAAGTGTAGACTGCTGAAGGGGAGTTCACACCACATTTGAAGGCTACTTACCCTGACAGTGGCATCTTGAGACGTGGATAACATCAATTCTTCGCGGTGCGGGCTCCAGCCTATCTGCAGAACAGGCAATCTGTGACCGCTCAGGGTCTTCCACGTCGCTAGCTCTTTAGTGCCATCTAGACATAATAACGGGGTTTTAGGCCAATTGCAGTTGTAGCTAAAATTCTGACATAATTATATTCTAATGTTATTTTTAAACTATCGCGGTTTTTAACACTCATACTTATAGAATTCGGGACTTCAAGCGTGTAAGTAAATACGAGTAGTATTTCGCGTGAAGTCCCGAATTCTATAAGTATAATTATATTCTATCCCTGTCGGTCCTGATTGGAACGAGAAAGGGATAGAACATGCGACAAAATGTATTTTTTAATACAGTTGCTCAAAAAGTGGCGTATTACAGGGACGTTTAGCGTTCGGGATGTGGGCTATTACACACTTGTGCTTTTTTCTTTACCATTCCCACACTCGTGCGTTTTCTTTCCCAATTGTCAAAATAATGTCTGTGATTCATGTAAATATTTCTAAAGAAAGATACTAACTTGTTTCAATATCAGTTTAAAAGTAATTTTAATTAAAATTTATACATAAACTAATATAAGTATCGGTCAAATAAAATTTATAAATATAAAAAAAGTTGGCTGTATGAAGTGCACTGCCATAGTCTCTGCTTTGGAAGGTATATATTCTTTTACCGTTGGCGCCATTTTGGATATTCAGGTTTATTGGGTTTTTATTATTTTATAAAATTGCTTAATTTTTTCACAACTGTATTAAAAATAGTTGTTCAATACAACGTGTGGGACTGTTATTTAAACTCGTTTCGACTGTCTACCCTCGCCTTCGGCTCGGGTCGACACCTGTCGTAACTCGTTGTAATAACAGAAATCCCACACTTGTATCGAAAACTACTATTTCAACACCCTTGCTCATAAAGTGGTTTTTATCACATGGCTTTTACACTCTTAAACCATGGTATTAAACACTTGTGCTTTTTTTTCATTATCGCACTAGTGTTTTTTTTTATATTCCATCAAATTAAGTTTGTACCTCGCTGAAAGATATTATTTATGCATTCTGTTTCCTCTTAACTTAACTGGGTTATAGTTTTATTTTTAAATCTCGGAAAAAAGTATTGACTTAGATACGTTTCGTTTCAACATTATGACTAACAATAACACAATTTTTGTAAAAAATAAGAAGTGTACCACCTTGAATATGATAAATTTTCAACAACTTATTTACCTACTTTAATTAATAATTCAACGTGAAACTAATTTATAAATACATAAAAAATAAATTTTTAACATTTAGCGTTTTGGCTGTTTAGCTCCAACAGCTAACATCCCGCGCGCAGAAAAAAAATATCAGCGCGGAGCGCGCCTTTTTGACAGACAAACTTTCCGTCTGTGCTGTGAGGCGTGAGCATTGTTTATTTGAGTACGAATAATTATAAAATTTGTTTTTTTACTCGTGTGTTGAAAAACGTCGTATGACACACGTGAGGTTTGGTCATTACACTCTCGGTTTCCTTGCAGCCTTAGATCATCTAACCACAGGATGCGCCTTACTTCAGCATTGTTTTCTGCCATTGCACATGACCATTTGGTCTTTTGGCTTTATAAAAAGCACTGTACATCAGTACATCATTTTATATGATTAAATAGTACATTTCATTGTAGTTGACTGTACAATAAAAATTAACACACAACAGACATTACGAGTTTGTCGATTAATACATTTTTAAATATAATGAAATTTTATATGTCTTTGTGTTTCCCCCTTCACCCGCTATGAAAACTAGCAGAATATTTTTGTATGCGGTGGTTCGCAAAGACTAGTCCCGTGATATATGGTCTAAGCTTGCAGTGTGCAATATCACCTCGAGTGTAATGACCAACATACCAGTGAGGTAACTGGTATCATAAATAACTATTTTGCAGGTTGCCAGCTATTGTAGTAGTGTATTTAAAGGAATAATATTTGAGTGTCCATACAAATATTTTAATGTGGAAGTGTTTTGTTTGTAGGGCCTTCTTTCATAAGAAAGTAATAGATTGACATGATTTTGAAAGAGGGGGATAGCTATAGGGCTGCGCAAATACATCATATTTCCGTCTTTTGGGGGGGGGGGGGGGATAAAAATAGCGTGGCAGTAGCCATGGTCATTCTTTAGTTTGCAACTTGTGCAGGTCTGTGCTTCCGCGGACTTTATGAAATTGTTGATGAATATGTAGGCAAGTTATAATAAAAATCAAAACTATTTTTCAGAATGGTGTATTGTTATTCCGAATGGTATAATGCAAGGGGCAGTTGACCGTGACAATGTGCAGATTATTATTTTATGTTTTGGAAAGTTCTAGATGCATACAAGACACGCCATTATCACCAACAGGAGAGGCAGAGGCAAACTATACGCCCACATTACAACATTTTTGTTTGTTTGGATATAGATGCATACAAGACACGCCATTATCACCAACAGGAGAGGCAGAGGCAAACTATACGCCCACATTACAACATTTTTGTTTGTTTCGATATTTATCCATCTGAATCCATCACTTTCAATTCGTAAGAAGTACTTGAGAACATAAAAATACACCTTGAAAGTTTCATGTTTAAAAAAGTGCCAACAACAGATACTTACACTAGTCTAGTACTGTAATATATTTAGAAATAAAATTTAACTACACCTACCTTCTTTTTCCTTGTAGTCCAATATAACAATATTGCTACTTTTCTCTAGAGAGCATACAGCAATGAGATTCTTGTAGGGCGATTCATCTCCAGAATTTGAGGTCTCTAGTGGATGCCATTCGACCATATGTATCATTTTACTGCAAAAAGAGATAGAGATACTTCAGCTCTTAAGTCGAGGGTTTGATGAGTTGAGAGTTCATGCTCTCGGATCTAAGGTAAAGAGCTCCTTGAAGATTCAGGGGCAAGTACTGGACGTGCCTAAGTTAGACCTTTCATCCAGGACCCCTTCCTTCATTTACAGTAATAATAATAAATAAATAAATATATGTAGACATTCACACACAACATCATCTAGCCCAAATTAAGCTAATATAAGCTTGTGCTATGGAATCTAGACGACTGATATACATACTTATATATTTCTAAATAAATAGGTATAGTCTTTTTCTGGACAGCTCAGCAATCATGCAAACATGTCATGTGTTGACAGAAGTTGTCTATGATCATAGTGTTGTAACTATACTGATTCTATGTATGTAAATAATCATTGAGTTATATCTAGTTCACCGTACATTCATTTACTTCGGTATATCAACCGCCAAATTCATCAAATCATGAAATTCGGTATATCTTACTAATATTATAAATGCGAATGTTTGTGAGTGTGGATGTTTGTTACTCTTTCACGCTCGAACGGCTGAACGGATCGGGCTGAAATTTGGTACAGAGATACATTATAGTCTGGAATAACACATAGGCTTTCACTTTTTATCCCCGGAGTACGTTCCCATGGGAAGCGGGAAGTAAAATTTCACGCTGATGTAGCCGCGAGCGCCATCTATATCATACCTATGTACTTTAAACGTGTCATAAAAGTCACATTACCATAAATGCACATTTCAAAGAATGTCTATTATATTACTATAAAATTTGTAAAAATAGTTTTTAAGTTGGTAAGAAGAAATCTATTGTTTTATCTTTTAACTAGCTGACCCTCGCAACTTTGTTTACGTCACATAAGATCTATGAAATTAGAGGGATTTTTTAATCATACTCATCAAGTAGCATGTGAATCTGCCCTGTTTGCTTAATCAAAATAGAGCTTAATGGTTAAAATTATTCCTCAGTATAGAATTTTTCTCAGTATAAACAATTTACATACAAACACTGGCGCGTTAGAATTTTATTACATGTATCAATGTAGTAGACGTGTATAAAATGACATCAATCAAATGTCATCAATTTTCTGAAAAAGAAATTAAACATAGTGTTCACAAACTCTTTTTATACTGACCTTAGAGAATCGTTATGAAGATATCAGGATAATTAACAACCATCCATTGAAAATACATAGATGGTATAATGCTGAATACGGCATATGATGGGGACTATCCTGATATCCTGGAGGATTAAAATGACGCCGATGACCTGTGCCTCAGCAGGTACAGGTCATCGGCGTCATTTAAATCCTCCAGGCCACGCCGCGCCGTCATGCATGTCTGCAGGACAACGTGCAGGATGAGGCAGCGAATGGCTGGACTGAAAATAAAATCGACAGACGCAGGAGATGTGGTGGAGGCACTAATTCACGTACCTCGGGAGTGTCGTGTCAGAAACTGATGGGATAGAAGAGTACCCTACATCATTTCGAGCGTTTAGGTTCATAATGTCTAAATCCCAAAATGTGCAGAGGGTGCCAAACGTCCATATCCCGGAATGTCCATGTCCCAAAATGTCCAAATCCCATAATGTCCATGTCCCAGAATGACCATATCCCAGAGTGTCCATGTCCCGAAATGTCCAAATCCCAGAATGTCCATAAATATACCGGTGTGTCTTCGATTAAAAACTAAAGGGATATTTCGGCAAAATCGTATAATTTGTGACGATGACGTCATCATCGTCTCCCACCACGACACGATCAGGCGCGCGCTCAACGAGTACCTCTGCACGCCTCTTCCCGCGCAGCTGCCAGACCCCTATATAAACGGCTGCACGCGCGGTGTCTGTCTCTTGCGCCAGCGGCTGTTCTGCTTCCCAGGTGATGTACTCCATCTGCGCGTCATCACTGGGTCTGGTGGTCTAGGACTTATGGAAGAACCCTCGCCTACTTGCTCACTACCGTATACCTACTATATATACCTACCTTTACTTACTGTGCCTAATAAACGCAGATAACTGCAGTATTACTTCAACCCTATTGTTCATATTTATCTCCTTGGTAAATATACCTATATTTGGACCGAGATAGGTGGCTGAACCACCCATCCCGTGACAAATTATAAAATAAAAAAACGACAATACAAAAAAAAATAACCACGAAGGCCGCTTCGCTCCCGCCTTAGCCTTCTAACCTAACCTGTCCGAGTCGAGGTGTTAATCATAATAAGTGAATGGTTAATTGGAGACACACTGGGCATTCTGGGATTTGGACATTTTTCGGGACATGGATACTCTAGGATATGGTCATTCAGGGACATGGACATTAAGGGATTTTTGACATTTTGGGACATGGACATTCCGGGATATGGACGTCTGGACATTTTGGGATTTGGACATTATGAACCTAAACAATTTCGAGACTCGCCAAGGCTAGAACAACCTTCACACAGCTGCGCCCCGTAGGCAGTCGCGAAAATGGACTCGAAGAGTGAAACTCAAAACAAAGTAAACGTCAAAACTGTACTGCTAACTGCTATACGGATGCGAGACATAGAAGGTCACTAAAGACATTTCGCACCAGCTACCAGCTACAAGTCTTCGTCAACCGCTGCCTCCAACGGATCCTCGGTATATACGGGCCCGAGAAAATCACCAACGTTAGCCTATTGGAACGCTGCAGTGAGACCCCTATCCACCAACAGATCAAACGTCGGAAATGTAGCTGGATTGGACACACGCTGCAAAGGGACCATGATCACATCATACCAAGGCAAGCCTTACTGAAACTACTGGCAGGGTTTCAAAAACTCTTTAACTGTTCGATAGTAAGTAGGTAAATTTATTAAGAATGGCTTTAGGCTACATAACATAACGCTAAGATTAATAGGAGCGGTGCAGCAGTATCCGTTGCGCCTCTGCGTAAATGGTTGGAGTTACATAAAAATAATTTATTACAAAACCTCTCCTCTTAAAAAGTTCTAAAACACAATACCTATTTACTTATTTTTCTTTTAAAGTTCCCTCACAGTTACATTTTACATAGTTAAAGTGAGGAAATTCCTACATATATGCTATGCCGGACTCTTGAAGACTAAAAACCACACGCATCCTGCTAACAGCCTACGCTTGGGAGTCCCGGGTAAGCCCTCGGTAGTCAACCCAGAACTTCCAACAGACCTACGGCTACCACTATGGCCTCACCTAAGTGGGTTTGGGTGCTATCTCGCGTTTTTGGGAGGTCTTTGATCATAGTAACGTTTATTATTTCTAAAATAATGAATAGTAGCGATGCGACGAGAGTAAACGCAACGGGGGTAAATGACAGGAAACATGATATCAAAATAATAGCGCTCTTTCTCTCTGTCTCTCTCTCTCTCTCTCTCTCTCTCTCTTATGAGACGCAAACGAAGTTGCGCGGGTCAGCTAGTCAATATATATTATGTGCAATAATTTTTTTGAAGTGAAACTTCTTTATCGGCGTTGGAAAAAAAATTGCGTCACGTCACGTCACGATTTTTGGTTACGCGCCATCTTTGTTCTGTTCCCCACCACGGTGGATTCGAATTAAGAGTACTTTATCCAGGGATAGCATGTCATTTAAGGGTTTTTGGACTTTTGGACTTTTGGGCTTTTGGACTTTTGGATGGGACATTGGTACTTTGGGTCTTTGGGACTTTGGAACTTTGAGACTTTGGGACTTTTGAACTTTTGAACTTTTGAACTTTTGGACTTTTGGACTTTTGGATGGGACCTTGGTACTTTGGGTCTTTGGGACTTTGGAACTTTGGGACTTTGGGATTTTGGGACTTTTGGACTTTTGGACTTTTGGACTTTTGGACTTTTGGATGGGAGTTTGGTACTTTGGGTCTTTGGGACTTTTGGACTTTTGGACTTTTGGACTTTTGGACTTTTGGACTTTTGGACTTTTGGACTTTTGGACTTTTGGACTTTTGGACTTTTGGACTTTTGGACTTTTAGACTTTGGGACTTTGGGACTTTGGGACTTTGGGACTTTGAGACTTTGGGACTTTGGGACTTTGGGACTTTGGGACTTTGGGACTTTGGGACTTTGGGACTTTGGGACTTTGGGACTTTGGGACTTTGGGACTTTGGGACTTTGGGACTTTGGGACTTTGGGACTTTGGGACTTTGGGACTTTGGGACTTTGGGACTTTGGGACTTTGGGACTTTGGGACTTTGGGACTTTGGGACTTTGGGACTTTGGGACTTTGGGACTTTGGGACTTTGGGACTTTGGGACTTTGGGACTTTGGGACTTTGGGACTTTGGGACTTTGGGACTTTGGGACCTTGAGACTTTGGGACTTTGGGACTTTTGGACTTTTGGACTTTTGGACTTTTGGACTTTTGGACTTTTGTACTTTTGTACTTTTTGACTTAATTCAAGGTGAGGTAAAAATTAAGTTTATGAAGAAGTTTCACTTCTTACGTGTGTACACTAAGTACACGCAATTTTTTTATGTTAATTTAATTAAAGGATCTTTAAAAAAAGGAAACTTAGAAAATTTTATAGTACATATAATCATTTATTTACAATAATATATTACTTTAGGACTGAAAATTTTAACCATCCACCGTCAACCGTACCCAGTCGAAGACCCAAACTCAAAGTGCCTTTTCACACGTACCGGTTGCCGGGTAGCCGGTGCCGGGTAATCGGCGGTGAATGCAAGCGGTTGGCGGGCAAATCACGCCGGCGCCGGTACGTGTGAAAGCTATAGTACACGGCCATACACCCACCCTACCCGGCACCCGGCAACCGGTACTTGTGAAAAGGGGCAAAGACTCGCATCTCCATATATTCAATATACTCTGTGGACTAGCACTCTTCGCTCTCTGGGTCAATAAGTTATATTATTAAAGTAAGTCCATTTTTTCGAACTGACAGATTGATAAAACAATGACCTCCTTTTAAAATCAATTGGCCAGTACAACAGTTTTACAACACTATGACAAAGACAAACAAGTCTGAGAAAAAATAATTTAATGACAAGCAAAACTGACAGTCTTAAATTTTTACCATCCGAGTATTTTTCATGAAATTATTCTATAATCTAAAGGTTTATTAGTGTCGAAATGTCCGCATAAATCTAACTAGAGTTCCTTGAAACGACTATGATCAGGATTGATAATTAAATGTAAGTAATTATGGAGTAGTCGAGATCCAATTTCTTTGTTTACTATATTATTTAGGTCCGTTGAATTCCACTATACATAGAAAACACCCAAACTCCGAAACAAACATTTGTGGATCACACAAATATTTGGACCAACCCAGAAATCGAACCCAGGAACTCCAGCGCGGCAGGCGGTATCACTACCGACTCCGGCACAGAGGCAGTCGATTATCATATTTTTATCAGCTTATTTATTTATTTATAATAATTGTAATGTGTGTGTTGTAAATAAATAATGTACGCCAAGATAGTATTATAGTACAGAAATTTGATACAAAATAGCAATACAATGGGCGACCTTATCGCTTAACAAAGTTTAACAAAATATACAAAACTTCTAGTTAAAAATAATTCAAATGTAAGTACAGGCGAACCACGTTTATAAGTCGCATCGACAAAGTTCGCCTGCTGAGAAGAGAGCAAGCTAGCGCCTATTAATAACAATTGCCAACGCTGTTGAAACACCGACTTTATTGCGTTACGTTAAGATTGAAAATGCAATAAATCCAGAGAGAGTAGTGCGATCTCGCTCATTGTTCCTCATTGCACCGCGATGCTGCGGGCATCGAACATGGCGCGCAGGCGGCAACCAATAACAAAGGGCCGTGTTTGGCGCGTCTATGCGGAACGTTGTGATTGGTTAAGATTTTTTCGCGCGTTTCTAATATGAGACTTCTGCGCAGGTACATCGGTGTAACTTATAAACTTCCCAACAAACAAATACGTCGTATAAGTCTTGACTTGTACGACCTAAAGTTGGATAGCAGTCTTACAATGGTAATGAGATGACTACCAGGTCCTATAGATGTCTTTAATGCAACTAATTAGTCGTGCGACGAATATGTCATAGTCAACTGGTATTAGCAACGTTGGGGAGACTAAACGATACGACGTTATATTACAGTCTTAGCTAAAACGTTTGTACGACAACGCAATAGTCATACTAACGTTATAGTCCAATAAACGTTTTGAACACATCAAATTATGTTTTTGGAAAACCTTTATACGACATTTATACAACGTGGATGTTATATAGACGTTTTCATAGTGCCGTTTATATAACAATCAGTACCTCGTTTTACAGCGGTCAATTAAATACTCTTAAATGACTGGGTTGTTTATTGACGACTCAAATATAACCTTTATATTACATGATGTCCGTTTAAAGTCCTGTCCTGACTTTAATCAAACTTGCAGTCGCATTTAAGTCAGGTTTTGACTTTATAATGATTAGACGGCCATATTTACGGAAGTTTGATGAATTTTTCCTACGAAAATGGAATCAAAACAATCGTGGAGACGATTAAAAAGGGTTTTTAATGTTTTTGAGCGGAACTCTAATAGCTATAGCTGTCATGGCGACCATCATCATCATCATCAGGTCGTACAGAGGTAAGTGTGCGACAAAAGCAACATGTCAGACATTTTAGAAAAAAAAACTATTTTTGTTAATGAAAATATAATGATTATAACACAAAATTACGAGGGGGCATGAAAATCTGAATAGTATTCACATAGGTATATTATCATTAAACTTTAGTTTCCAGTCAAACTAAATAGCATGAGAGACAGATAAAGTAAGCAAGATATGAAAATTAAATAACACTCACCTAAGCTGTATTATTTATTTTACACTAAAATAAATCTTCGAACCACAAACACGTTGCGACGAACATTAATATGAATAAGTCGTACAGGTGTTGTCACTTGACTCAAACAAAACGTTTTAGTCATTCAATAACACCTGTACGGCCCCAATACAACAAACGAGTCGTTGTAAAGTTAGGATGCGACTACTGCGCGACGAAAGTGGTTATCACATAACATTTGTACGACTGTTGAATGACGTTAACGAAGTTGGCTCGAGCTTTCTGTATGACCATTATACGACCATTTAGGTCGTATAACTGGGGCCATTTTCGCGTTTAGTAAACGTTATTATAACGTTAGTATGACTTTATTATAGCGATGTATGGTATTCAGATAACGTTTACTTAACCTTTATACGACGTTAAATTGTTACTTGGGTTGGTACTACTGTAGTGTATTAACAACGTTTTTATACTATGACAGTAAATGGTACGCGAATCAAAGTTAGCAAAGCTAAAATTATTTCAAGAATTGGCCCTGATAAGTGGCTACATACATACATACATACATATCATCACGCCTGTTTCCCATCGGGGTAGGCAGAGACTATGGCTTTCCACTTGCTACGATCCTGGCATACCACTTTCGCTTCTTCTACTTTCATAAGTGCTTTCATACACGCTCGCCGGTTAAGGGTACTCTTGACCTGGCCTTTTTCCAGCAGGTCATCAATTTGGTTACCATGCGTACGCCGAGGATGACCCCTACCAGCTTGCCCATTCATTCTCGCCTTATAGATCTGTTTAGTCAGTCTATTTTCATCCATCCTCTCAACATGTCCAAACCATCTAAGCATCCCTTTTTCTATCTTTGTCACTACATCTTAAGTTATACCACATTGTTTTCTAATCACGCTATTCCTTTTTTGTCCATCAATTTCACTCCAGCTATACTTCGAAGACTTCTCATTTCCACTGCATTAATTTTACTTTCATGCTTCTTCTGCCACACCCAACTTTCACTACCATACATAAGTGTGGGGATAAGCACACCCCTATGCACAGCCACTCTCGCCTTCTTAGACACGTTTTGACTGCTCATAAAGGTATGCATCGCCCAAGTGGCTACATATAAATAGGTTACATTCTGTGAATGAAACTCTTGAACCGAAAGTAAAAATTTAAGTTATTTTATATTATTCATCAATTGTTTAGGAGAAAAATCATATAAATCTACACGCAAAGACATATTAAACAGGTGACACTTACCTGAAAATGTATCCCATAACCCACATGTCATGTGTAGTGGGGTCCAAGACTGCCACGGCCCCGGCCTGAGAGCCACACAGCAGCCCCCGGGGGTTCCACGACACCGCTCCAATGTCCCACTTCTGGCCTTCCACTACGATGTCTACCTCCGTTGGCACTGGACAAAATACATAGGTATTTATATTTATTATTATGTTTTACGAATATAAATTTACTTAAATGTATATAGCATTGTTCTCAAATCTTGCAAAGTATTCTGAATAATTTTGTATAAAGGCTGATTTAGATGTCAAGTCAACATTTTGATGTACATTAATTTCAAAATGGCGACTGGAGTCTACAAATTTTATAATAAACTAGAGGACGTCACACGGTTTCACTCGCGTAGCTCCCGTTCCCGTGGGAATATGGGAATGCAATATAGCCTATGTTCACTGGAAAGAGTCTAGCTTCCAAACAATGAAAGAATTTTTCAAATCGGCCCCGTAGATTCGGAGTCTATTCGATGCAAACAAACAATCAAATCTTTCCTCTTTATAATATTAGTATAGATGTTTTTGTAACAGCTAAGAAGCAGTCAACACATCTGTAACAGCTAACACAAATATACTAATAACATAGCTTTGTAGGACATTTAGGTTCTATCTATCATAGCTGCCATCATGAAAAAAAGGCCCCTTTAACGAAATAACCTATCCTAAAACACTATCTAATAGCTACCCTGTTTAAAATTTGCCTAAATCATAACACAATTTCAAAGCATTACCCAATAATAGTAGTTTTCGATACAAGTGTGGGATTTCTGTTATTACAACGAGTTACGACAGGTGTTGACCCGAGCCGAAGGCGAGGGTAGACAGTCGGAACGAGTTTAAATAACAGTCTCACACGTTGTATTGAACAACTATTTTTAATACAGTTGCGAAAAAATTAAGCAATTTTATAAAATAATAAAAACACAATAAACCTGAATATCCAAAATGGCGCCAACCGTAAAAGAATATAATACCTTCCTAAGCAGAGACTATGGCAGTCCACTTCATACAGCCAATTTTTTTTACATTTATAGATTTAATTTGGCCGATACTTATATTAATTTATGCTTAAATTACAATTAAAATTACGTTTCATCTGATATTGAAACAAGTTAGTATCTTTTTTAAAAAATATTCGCATGAATCAGAGACATTATTTTGACAATTGGGAAAGAAAACGCACGAGTGCGGGAATGGTAAAGAAAAAGCACGAGTGTGTAATAACCCACATCCCGAACGCTATACGTCCCTGTAATACGCCACTTTTTGAGCAACTGTATTAAAAAATAGTTTAACAAACATACTGTAATGGGGCGCGTTAGTGTTGTAGACGAGCAAAAGCGCGTCTTCGCCCCAACTGAGAGAGTACACGCCGCCATTAAGCGCGGGGCAAAGCGCTCAGACAGGCTTCTTGCCTTTGTTTTAATAAGACTGTTCTCTATCGATGTAAAGGTACCTAAATGAATCTTCATGCAACGCCATTTTGAGAAACAAAAATAGCTTGCTTCATCGAAAATACCTATAACTATCAGAAAATGTCTACCAAGACTACCTTTTTTTTTAACGTAAGGGAAAATCCTCATGGATGCTATGCCAGACTCCTACCGACTAAAAAACCTCATGTGACGCCCAACAGCCTATGGTTGGGAGCCCCGGGTAAGCCCTCGGAAGGATGTCCCAGGACTCCCAACAACCAAGACTACCCTATGCAAGGTTTGTTTAATCATAACACAATTTCAAAGCATTTAACAATACAATAATCCTTCAACATACTGTCATCAGGCGCGTTGGTGTTGTAGACGAGCAAATGTCCGCCGCCCGCGGCGTACAGAAGCGAGTCTTCGCCCCAACTGAGCGAGTAAACGCCGCCGTTGAGCGCGGGGTAGAGCGTTCGGGCCGGCTTCTCGCCCTTGCCACTCACGTCTAGAAGACCCACCTAAAATATAATAAACTTGATGACACTTCTTGGTTTCTGATAAATTCGGTACCCGTTCCCGCTTCCCGTGGGAACATATTCCCGGGATGAGTAGCCTAACACATAGGCTACTTTTCATCCCGAGCCGGCCTTTCGCCCTTGCTACTCACGTCTAGAAGACCCACCTAAAAGATTAATTCATTTAACTTTTTTTATTTTATTTAATATATTAATAAACTGATTATGCTCGCTGCGTAGCTGCTTCGCCCGCGTGGAATTAAGTACCCGTACCCACTTCACGTGGAAACATATTCCCGGGATAAAAGGAGATGGCTCCTTTTAACCCGGGAATTTTTGGAATAGAGATATAATCTGGTTTAACATAATTATATGGATGTTAATCCAGAATATATCTCTGTTCCAATTTCAGCTTAATTTGTTCGCTGTCAAAACGTGATTGAGTAATAAACATCCTTTACATTTATATATGTAGTCAACGCCATCTAACCTAAATTAGTTACATGAAAGAGGGTAGTTTGAAAATTTTTAACAGCAAGCAATCACAGTTCGTTTCTAACCGTCTTTTCAACACGGCAATAGGTCGGCAGATACCGTTTATGGCTAACTTAACAATACTATTTATTCACACACTACTTTACCACCCACCTCACACTCACATAATCGACAGAATCGAGAAGTGTGTTCGCTGAGGCACCACAAAAACTCAAAGTTTATTATCAATGTACGTGTTTCTAACGACCCCGTGATCTTAGTACGTCGTTAACTTCAAGGTCACTATTAATAGCTTTTCTAGGTGTAATAGTGACCCTTCTTCGGATGTCATCATGATTTTCTATCAGGCTGACGTCGTCATTTGCAAATACAGATAATATACATATAAAAACTGCCCAAGTGCGATACGGACTCGCGCACGGAGGGTTTGGTATCTTAAAGCGGAAAAAATCACATTTGTTATAGGGAACTCCACTTATCATTTTCTTTTTGTTATGAGTCTTTGTTGTTATAGCGGCAACAGAATTATAACATCTTAACTTTGTAACTATAACGATTTATGAGATACAGCCTGAAGACGTGAAGACAGACAGCGGAGTCTCAGTTCCTGTTTGACCTTTCGAGCAGTCAAATAGTTAGTGAAATACTTACCCTAGATTCGCCAGTTCCAAACGCCATCAAGTTCTCCTTAGTATGATGCCATGCCACAGTCAGTACTTTGCCCTGCACATTCTGCCAGTACGACTGAGTTTTGCCTGGGAACAGTTTAGTGTCATCGTCGGGAAGGGTTGTAGAACGCCAAACGCGGATTGCGCCGTCACCTACACTTATTGCCATTCTAGAAACAAATGGTATGAATTGAGTTATTATCAACTCAATCTGTATTTCGCTCTTATGTTTAGAAGCTTCATTATTCATTGGAAGGGGTATTATTAAAAATTACCGTCCCTAGCCCTAGGAATTTTCTGATTGATTTAGCAAACTTGACAAGTTTCTAGAATCATTTTACAAAACTTTATTAGCCCGTGGTGAAAATATTTGACCATTAAAAGTGCATTACCCCCCATTAATTTACAAATTATTTATGGGCATTTGTTAATAAATATTTTTAGACCCTTACGAAGGGACTTGGGCTGTAATCAAGAAGTTTAAAAATTATCTGTGGGCAGCTAGAGGTAAAGCATAATTTTAAACAATCTCATGAAAGATTAAATATGGTAGAAGCATTTTTACCCGGCCCCCAACCCTGAAAGGAAGGGTTATTTATTAGAAGCGATACATTGCCATAGCTAGCTGTATTAATAATAAAAAACATATAATAACTATTTCGATACTTACTTTCCAGCATCATACGGACAAAAATGTACATTATATACGAATCCTCCACAAGTATTATGTACGGCCACACACGATTTACTCTTCATACAATATCTTATAATATTTCTATCCTGCGACGCGCTGTATATCGACCAATTTTGAGATTCGTGATAGTCAGGAGATTGTGGCGAGTCGAAATTCTTTTGTACTCTGGGAGCATCGGTCACTAGGGCGTACAGACCTCGTTTGTGTAATGAGTGGACCACACGAGATTCTAGTTTGTTCTTACTGCAATAAAATACATTATTGAGTGTAAGTATTTAGTTTGTGTGCATAAAAACAGAGACATGCCTTAAATGCAATAAACATATAGGTACCTTTTTTTTTTTTTTTTATACCACTAGAGTGGCAGACAAGCATACGGCCCCCCAGATGTACCGGTGGTCACCGCAGCCTATGGACGTTTGCAACACCAGAGGCGCCACAAGCGCGCTGCCGACTCTTTAAAAACCTTCTAAGTCCCCTTTTGAAGAACCCCATACTGTAGGCGTCCGGGAGAACCGAAGCAGGGAGATCATTCCACAACCTAAGCGTACGCGGAAGAAAGCCTCTATTAGATCTCACCGTGCTCGAGCGCTCAGGACGCAACGTGTGAGGATGAACACCCTGTCTATGGCGAGCGGTGCGATGATAGAATGTAGCCGTAGGCATCATATCAAACAATTCTTCAGAGCACAAACCGTTGTACAGGCGGTAGAACACACATAGAGAAGCAAAGTCTCCTAATGTATCCAAGTACCTAATGTATATACTCGACAAAAACTTATTTTTTTGTGTTATGTGCCACTACCATCTCCAAAAATAAGCATTTACTTTGTGGGGCAATAAATAAATGTTTTTCTAGTGTCACACAACGTCATCTAGCCCAAATAACAAATTAAGGAATGCATCATATTCGTAAACAAAGGTTTGTGAGTCAAACATATATTTAGTCTGTCCCAGTAATAGATCCCGAGACCTCAGCACAATGCTTGCATACACCATGACAATGCTATGCCACCAGTGTATAGTACTAGTAGTAATAAATCAGACTAAGAAAAATTAAATGGATCTTCTTAGGATATTTAGGTATATTCGAAATTTAGTCAAGGTAAAATTCCTTACTAGCCCGCGAGCTAGATTGTAATCATCAAGTGAATCCCTTACACTTATTATAAAGACAAAAGTAATAGTAAATCAACTCCATTATTCTTGCCAATCAATCTGCAACGGAGTTAGGTATATTCGAAATTTAATCAAGGTAAAATTCCTTACTAGCCCGCGAGCTAGATTGTAATCATCAAGTGAATCCCTTACACTTATTATAAAGACAAAAGTAATAGTAAATCAACTCCATTATTCTTGCCAATCAATCTGCAACGGAGTTAGGTATATTCGAAATTTAATCAAGGTAAAATTCCTTACTAGCCCGCGAGCTAGATTGTAATCATCAAGTGAATCCCTTACACTTATTATAAAGACAAAAGTAATAGTAAATCAACTCCATTATTCTTGCCAATCAATCTGCAACGGAGTTAGGTATATTCGAAATTTAATCAAGGTAAAATTCCTTACTAGCCTGCGAGCTAGATTGTAATCATCAAGTGAATCCCTTACACTTATTATAAAGACAAAAGTAATAGTAAATCTACTCCATTATTCTTGCCAATCAATCTGCAACGGAGTTAGGTATATTCGAAATTTAATCAAGGTAAAATTCCTTACTAGCCCGCGAGCTAGATTGTAATAATCAAGTGAATCCCTTACACTTATTATAAAGACAAAAGTAATAGTAAATCAACTCCACTATTCTTACCAATCAATCTGCAACGGGTTACACTCCAAAAGTTGGCTCTTAGCATCAACAAGCAATAAAGTGTTCGGTGTGTACCAGAGTAGAGTGGGCCAGCTCACTGATTTAGGCTTAGCCCCTTTGTTGACGGCACATGAAGCTACCAGTCGGCCCGATTTAGACCAAATACGGACACCGCTGAAAAATATAACTTCATTATTGACCCATTGTGTACATCACTATATAGATCATTGCTGCACATGTCATTACTGAGGACACAAAATAATTAGGTACAGAATGCTATCTCATGTAGGTACTGTTTTTTTTTTCAAACCTACCCTCTCGGCTACGCACAATCGCGCATAAACCAGTATCGAAATTACTTTGAAAATCCTTTAACCTCGTGTCTGTGAACTCTGTAAGCGGTGTCTTTGTGTGCGTAGTTCGAGCGCACTTTGTACGTACATTTCCTTCTGTACCTTATTATTTTGTGCTGAGAATCTGGAGGATAAAGGAATTTTTTTCCTACATCTCATTCCTAAAGGAGACTGACTGACTAAATTCACCCTTCGGCCAGATTGGAAACCAAAGTTTGGAAACCAGTTTCGAAAAAAGAATTATTTTTCTTTTAACGAAACCTGGTTTCCAATAAAGAAAAATAATTCTGTTTTCGAAACTGGTTTCCAAAACAGAAAGTTAGATCTTCTTTCGGAACTCTACTAATATAACTTGAGAACTCTGTTCGGCAAGATGTAATTTCTTGGCCACTTACAAGTATCATTATATTTATACCACAAACTATCTTGAGCAGTCAAAATGTGTCTGAGAAGGCAAGGTTGGCTGTACATAGCGGAGTGCTCATCCCTACACTTATGTATGGTAGTGAAAGTTGGGTATGGCAGGAGACGCATTAAAGCAAAATTAATGCAGTGGAAATGAGAAGTCTGCCAAGTATAGCTGGAGTGACTTTAATGGACAAAGAAAGAAATAGTGTGATAAGAGAAAAATGTGGTTTAATAGAAGATGTAGTGACTAAGATAGAAAAAGGGATGCTTAGATGGTTTGGACACGTGGAAAGAATGGATGAGAATAGAGTGACAAAGCAGATTTATGAGGCGAGAATGATTGGGCAAACTGGTAGGGGTCGACCTCGGCGTACGAATGCCGACCAAATCAGAGACCTTCTGGAAAAAGGCAAGGTCAAGAGTACCTTTACCGGCGAGCGTGTATGATAACAATAATGAAAGTAGAAGAAGCGAAAGTTGTATGCCAGGATCGTAGCAAGTGGAAAGCCATAGTCTCTGCTTACCCCGATGGGAGACAAGCGTGATTATATGTATGTATGTATGTATCTTGAGGAATGGCATTCAACAATAAATAGGTACCTACATAGGCCGTCGACAGCCCAAACCGAATAATATGAAAAGTAAAAACTACATAGAAATTGATAACAAAAACAAGGCTTCCATAAAACTGCTCAAGGAAGAAGAAAGATATTTCTTTTTCTAATTTATAGATAGGTACCTACTTAATATGATTTCTGTAACTTACCAATTTAGGTGAAATTTATTATTATTGATATGAAATATTATTGATAATACAAAATAGATAGATACCAATTTCAGTTGAATTTGTATTTTGTAACTGTACACATAAATAAACAGCTAGAAGAGTTACGAAAGAAGATCCAACTTTCTGTTTTGGAAACCGGTTTCGAAAACAGAATTATTTTTCTTTATTGGAAACCAGGTTTCGATAAAAGAAAAATAATTCTTTTTTCGGAACTGGTTTCCAAACTTTGGTTTCCAATCTGGCCGAAGGGGGACTAAATTATGAAACTAGATGGGACACTTAAAGCCTGACACATTGAAAACAGGACACTTAACATAGTACAACTCATATTATCTTACCCTAATCTACCAATGGTAGCTAAAAGATGCTTATGTGCATGTAAACTAGCCTCACTGTGTACACTACTCTTTGCTTCACTTCCACTGGCTTTAGACTTGTCAACGTCTGCACCATTCTCTGATTCATTTGATGTTGAAGTCTCTCCATTACTTGGACTAGTACTAATACGTGTTTTCTCCACAGCGTCAACTAAAGACTCTATGGAAGGCTCTCCCTCATTCTTCCTTCGTAATATATCTGCTTTCAACTTCAAACATTCTTCTAAGTAGTCTGTCTTTTCCGTCTTTTCTTCTTTCACCTTGACTAGAATGTCTTCTGGTTCATACTTTTTATGACCAAATTCATCAGCCTGATGATCTTTGTAAATATCAAACATATCATCTTCTTCCACAATAGTTTCATCAAAGCTGTCTTCTGGAAGCTTCTTCACAATGGCTGATTGGTCTAGAACCTCTTTTTCTGGTTCATTCCTCATTGCTTCAATTCTAGATGTGTTCTTTGCAATGCCAGATTGGTCTGGAACCTCTTTTTCCGGTGCATTCCTTATTGCTTGCATTCTGGCTGTGGCAGTTGAAACCTTTTCAACAGTTTTCAATGTCTTGTTAACTAGTACCTCATATTGAGGACACCAGCATAAATTGGTTACTTCATCATCTTGACTGCGAACTTTGTATAGTAATTTTCCATCACCTGAAACAGAGTTTGTTCATAAAAATCTTTCTGAACTTCTATTCTCTACTACTAGTAGAGTCCAAATCAAATCTAGGTTTGGGAAATAACAACTAGGTAGGAATCTAAAACTAGGTTTGCAACTACCAACTCGTACCTACTGCTGGTTAGGCAGAGGGGTACAACCGGGCGATACAGATACGATCCTGTTGCGGTTTTAACTCGCACAACACGAGTTATCCCGCGAGAATCGGGAAAAACTTCCTCTACTACCCCTAGAGGCCAATGTAAAGGAGGCGCATTCTCAGTCATAAGGACTACCACCGTACCTACAGTAATTGGGTTGGGATGGAGTATTCCATTTTTGACGCGACTGCAGCGTCTGCAAATAATCGGTTCTCCAACGATTCCACAATGATTGAACTAATTTATCTAAAACAGCATGATGAGTTAGAAGGTGCATTCTATCATCATCAACATACTTTAGAGGGGTCGTGTTTAAGGCTCTGAGCTTTGATATGTATGTATTTAGAAATATACAGGTATATCTATCAGTCATCTAGATCCCATCGCACAAGCTTATATTAGCTTAATTTGGGCTAGATGATGTTGTGTGTGAATAATATAAAACCATACAATACATTACTACCTTTGATGTATAAATCCTTCTTCTTTTTCACAGTAAATAATCTCAATGTGACGTTTGTTGGAAATCATAGGTAGTTTTCATTTAGTAGGTCCCTTTATCGAAGAAAAGCGGATGCTACGCAAACGCATAGTATACTCCCACATTTCACCTAATAGTTTTGGCCAACATATGGAAACTCTCGGAAATGAAATATTTTCGAGGACCAGCCATAGAGAATGTTGCTTACTGCAGTGATTGTTTACAGAACATTTACTTTAGTTTAAGAGGGTTTGAAATGTAACAACTAATTCATTCTCGGATTTTTGTTTATTAAAAGTACCATCCATCTTTATATTACCTGCCATATCCAATACAAAGACGACGCCTTGCTTTGTTCCTACAGCCACATTCAGCGGTATATGCGGAGAACACGATAAAGCCGTAATCTTGAAGTTCGGCATAAACTTGTTGTATGTCTTACATACATTTGATGACAGATCCCATTTAACTATATTACCAAAATTGCCAGCAGTTATGGCAATTGATTCAGTACTATAGCCTACTGCAGTAACTTCCTGAAATGAAAAAACTAATATGTGATAAAAGAAGTTGTACGAGCCTTAAGCTCGCATCAGTCTGGCAAACTCAGGTTTCTTTATTATCCAAGAGAAAATAAAACTAAACATTAAAATTCCCTCTGTTGTTGAGAAGTTATTTGGATTTAGATGTGTTTGGGATATGCAACATTGAACTGTTGGCTTTAATTTGATTTTATTTAGCATTCAAAACAATTCAGTCAACAATAAATTTTAAAGTCAACTGTTCGTTTTTTGCCTCGGGAAAATAACCAAATTAAAACGTGAAGTGTGAAATATCAGTAAAGTCAAGACAATACCAATAAATAACTATCTTTAAATGTATTCCTGTATATTTATGACATTCCATATGTGGAGGAACTATCATAGTTTAAAAGATGGTATATGTACCTCCTTCTCCTTGTGATGAATATCATGACTGTGAGTGGTCTTAAATTTATATTTATTGTTGGATTTCTCCATCATCCATTGCTTAACAGTTCCATCAGCACCTCCACTTAAAAATATCTTTTTTTCTTGAAACTCGGGTGATATGGCGACACTTACAACTCTGAAAAGCACCAATAAAAGCACTTTAGTGTGCATTCTGTTTAATTCAAATCTGGCATTTAGTCCTTTAAGGCATTGGTATCGTGAGATTTACATGTCAGTGCTCAATCCTGCTGCTCCTCCATCTTTGTCATAATAAGAAAGAAAAGAGTGATGTAATTTTCATAGTGCAATCCCTACTTATATTATAAATGCGAAAGTTTCTCTATCTGTCGGTCTGTCTGTCTGTTACGCTTTTATCTCTATGCGGTCAAAGCCGTGGGGAACAGCTAGTTTTTAATAAATCAGAAAATTTATTGTAAAGTTATGAAATCTCACTCAACAAACTAGCAAAATAAATAAGTACATCAGTTATGCAATATTGTACAGTGTGTAAAGCCCCCAATAGCTTCATTTGAGCTAAATGGTGTTGGTATAACATTCCAAAATGAAAAAAAATTGGCATTCCGTCTTTTAGTAGGTAGGTATTTACAAAAAAGATTTTATTGTCAAGTTTTACTTTATAAAAATGTATATAAAATAAAATAAATAAATAAATATTCACGGACATCACATTTTATATAAAGGTGCATTAGAGTACAAAAAACTCCCAATACTTTTAAATTATTGGCTAGCTTTTGGACTTTATGTATTTGAATCTTATGAAAATATGACAGCATAAATCTGAGGGTAAATACAAAAATAAAAGTGTGATGGTCTATTAATATTAAACGATATTCTGCAATAAAATGTTTATCACCAAAGAGACAATGTGCTGAACCAAAGCACTGGGTAGTATTCACATGAAACACAGATTGTGACAAAGCAAATCAATATACACTGATTATTTTGTATATGTAGCGTTCTATGTCTTGCTTTATAGCCAGATTCTATGTTCAACATATTGAGATCTACAAAGCTAAAGTAACTACACAATTGGCTGCTCACCTCTCCTGGTGCGCTCGAAGTCCTACATGCGCCCTGTATGAGTGTTTCTCTGATATCACAGCATTATCCTGTTTATGGGGCTCTAAGGCACAAATGCTTTTACTAGGCCCTCCATAAATGAGCCATCCATCCCTACTTACAGCTAAATTCGATACGAGGAACCAATTAGGTGATGGAAACAAAAGAGTTTCATCCATGATAATTACAACCCAGAGAAATCTGTAAAATAAAAGAAGTTGAATTATTTAAGTTTTGTGATGAGTAAATGATGGTGTACCCACGATTATTTTATTATAAACCAACGTCTTTTGGTTACGTACCGGTCGGGTCGTATGTGCAATAAAAATTGAAAAAACTAAAATACTGGTCGGTTAAAAACTCACTATAATTTTATCAACCTATACTGATTTTCTAATTCCTATCAAAAGAAACTAAGAACGCATTTTCTGAACGAACTCTAAACAAAGCTATTTTTTATTTACTATTCACACCGTCACCGGGCACGAAATATTAATTTAAATAATTAATTAAGCCAACACACAGACGTACAATAAGTATTACTTATTGTAAGTCTGTGAGCCAACACCGGTTTAGACAGAATCAAATACCAGTGTTACCAGCATCTAGATAAAAGGACGGAAAGAGTTGTCAAAAGAGACTAAAGTTCAATGGACAGAGAGATTTATTCCTTTCTTGCGCGTGGTACTACCAGGTGGTACTACTGGAGTACTGGTAGGGAGTAGTATAAGTAAAAAAATTACACGTGGTACTACCAAGTGGTCCCAGTAGTACCACGGGTAAAATTTAATTACCAGTGGTACTACTGCAACTGGGACCACTCAGTCAACTTCACTGGATAAAAATAAATGAAAATCGGTACAGTTTGTCTATAAAGTCGAGACATGAATGTTTGAGGAACTAAAAATAGTTATGTGTGTGGCAACACTGGCAACACGAAACATAAGTACGTCAGTTGTCAATGCTATCGTCGAATTTCGTTTACTCTCTCACGTAACTTTAATGTTTGGATTAAACTGCAACAAATTGAAACCAAACTACGCATAAAGGTTCGAGAAATGAGTAAAGAAAATCGGAGTGGTGCGCAGGAAGTGATTTTTAAAGTTTTCCAGTGATGTTTCGCGGAGTACCAAGCTGGACAATTGTTGTGGGATTTTGAGGATGTTTATGAGCGAACAGCATCTTTGGTGGGTATGTTATCGTGTTATTGTTTGTTTTGAATCTGTCTGAGGTTACAAATTTACTAAATTTACGATTTGGAGACAAAAAAAGGCATTGTTTACGTTGCATATTTTTAGGTTAGAATCTTAAACTTACAATCTACCTATAATGTAAGTCAGTGGTTAGAATAACATTGTTAGTAGGTTATTTTATAGTACGACCTACATTTTTGATACTCAGTTCAATCTGGTTTTCTACCTATTTTTTATTTTGAATTAATTGCTTCATGTCAATAGTTTGTTTCCATTAGGTATGTGGCAGGCTTCCATAATATACACAACACATATATACCATTTAATATAACATATATAATATATACATATGTAAGTAATAAAACATATAATGTCTTTAAGTAATATATAATATAAATATATACTATAAACTATATTACATCAATAAAAACATACATAATATATTTATTACAAAAGTATTTACTTATAATATTATTATATGCAGAACGTGTCGATATAATAAATATCGGAACAGTGGACAAACGCACCAAACTAGTCCCCATTGTTCTACGGCGACGCCCTCTCAGCTTGAGGAATGTGCACGCGCTGCCAGTCGTTAAATGCCTGTCCCGCGCGAAGCCCGTGTCGCTTGGTGTAACCATTTAGTCCGCGCACCCGCTTACGATTTATTTAAAAAGTGTTTTCAAATAACTATCGCTTTTTAATCTATCTTGTATTCTACTCCTTCTATATTTATTTCGCTGTTGTGCTTGTGAACACTATTCTTCTGTGTCTTTGTGTCTTGTGTGATTAAAAACTATCTTCACGTAAGTGTTTAAACATTTATTAGTGGTGGATTACCACTCACCACATACCAGCAGCAACACCCCCATAGGTAATTAATTTTCTTTTTTTACTCTTTTCAGGAAAATCGGAGAATACAGTTAGGCGAATAGTTAACGAAGGTTTTAATAATGAAAGAAAGTTTGAAACTCCTGGGAAACACAGAAAAGGTCGGCAAAGAAAGAAATAGACGATTTTAATATTTGAGCACTGCGCCAAAAAAATCCTTGTCAGATGGGGGAAAGTTACAGATAAAACATGTAATTACATGATTGCGACGAAGCAATTGGGACTGCTAGGCACCTGCTGGTGGGTTGTAAGACGCTATTAGACCGGGGCTTCTGAATCTGGTTCAATAACTTTATTCTGGATCTGATTCAATAAAACAGAAACAAAATTAAAAATGTATAATGTGTTTTATTTATTAACTCACTAGCTGATGCCCGCAGCTTCGCCCGTGTCGAATTTGTTCTCGTTCCTGCTTCCCGTAGGAACTTATTCCCGGGATGAAAAGTAGCCTATGTGTTATTCCAGACTATAATGTATCCCTGTACCAAATTTCAGCCAGATCAGATCAACTGTTCGAGCGTGAAAGAGTCTCACATCCACACTCATAAGCTTTCGCATTTATAATATTTGTATTGTTCCCGTTCCTGCTTCCCGTAAGAACTTATTCCCGGAATAAAAAGTAGCCATGGTTATTCCAGATTATAATGTATCCCTGTACCAAATTTCAGTAAGATCCCTTTAACCGTTCGAGCGTGTAAGAGTAATAAACATCAACACTCACAAACTGTCGCATTTATAATATTAGTAAGATTTTACTCGGAACGAACTCCTTGTATCAAAATCATTATGGTCGTACTATATAGGGTTGCTACATGCATTCAGCAGCGCCCTCATTTAATTTCACGACTTTATAGACAAACTGTACAAACAAATGAAAATCGGTAAAACAAATGAAGCTTGGTAAAAATAGAGATGGGAATTTGCCCGAAAAAAACCCAAATGTGGGAAAAAACCGGGAAAAACCCGGTTGGGAATTTATTCGGGTTTTTTCATATTTAGCATATGTAACATCTAGGTAATGTATAGTTACATGTATATATCATTTAGTACGCACTATTTCAGTATTACTAACTAGTTAGAGATAATCTAACTTTGTTTATTTTAGCCCCTCTCTATAAAATAGATAGCAGAGGGGCTTATGGCGAGACTTTGTATGGAGTCTGTGACTCTTTTGCATTATATTACGTCACGTGGATCATCTGTTCAAAGTTTGAAATAAAACAAAAATAGCAACGTCAATCGGAGTGAACTTTCACTTTCACAGAGGGGCAGTTGGGTGAAACCGTCTCAGGGCTTCTTGTTAATAATTCAATAAATGGTAACGTTTTAATATTCTGTGCTATCTAATCAAATATAATGAAATTAAATAAAAAAAAATCTCTGTGTGTGTATTCATCCGCTCTTAGCGACAAGTAACCCGAAACTGCGAACGCGCGAACGCCAACCTCCACCATCTGAGGACAAACAATAATTCGGATAGCACGGCTCTGCATCTCTGCATAGCGTCAAGCGCGTCAACTAAGTACATCGCGGAGTCATCCCAATGATGAGAACAGTATTCAACGCAGGGGCGAATCTGCGTCTTGTGCTGCTAACATCTCTGATGTGGCGTGAAGTACCGCCTCACCTTATTTAGGACTCCTAGTTTCCGCGAGGCCAGCCCAACACTACTATCTATGTAGTTTTTGTGATTGAGCTCACGCTGGACGTCTATACCTACAGAAGATCTCCAGGTTGCCCTTTAGTGTAGTAATGTTCTGAAGAAAGGGTAGGGGTAGAAATGGGAACTTCTTTGCTATAAACGCGCACGCCTGTGATTTTCTGGCATTGTACTCGACCAAGTTGTATGAGCCCAATGGGCAATGCGACCCAGGTCCCGGTCGAGATCGGCCACGAGTTGCCGTCTCTTTTCCTCCACGTCACGTCACCCATCGGCTGGACGGCCAGAATAGCTCCCATGCAGAGTACTATCATCCGCATAACAATGAATGTATCCAAGCAAGGGACAGCATGTCATGGATATGCGGAAGAAAGTGAGTTGGGGACAATACCGATCCCTGTGGTACTCCTGCATTTGCCTGCAAAAATCAGGAAGCCTGACCATCACAGAGAACCCGTATACGTCGCCCGCTCAGGAAGCTGGCCAACCATTAACGTCAGAGATTATATGGATATAATGGAAAATCCTGCATTTACCTGCAAAAATCAGGAAGCCTGACCATCACAGAGAACCCGTATACGTCGCCCGCTCAGGAAGCTGGCCAACCATTAATGTCAGAGATTATATGGATATAATGGAAAATCCTGCATTTACCTGCAAGAATCAGGAAGCCTGACCATCACAGAGAACCCGTATACCTCGCCCGCTCAGGAAGCTGGCCAACGATTAATGTCAGAGATTATATGGATATAATGGAAAATTTTATCCGAAATGCACCCGGTAGTTTGTTGGAAAGGACTCTGCAACTCCAAAATGTTGAGTAGGGTTGCAGTGAGTACGTATTCTAACTACTCTCTATACTTCAGCAGCCCCTGAACGATCATTTAGCACGAATGCGCATATACATAGTCACAAACGAAAAAGATTGACTACACTACAGACATGGCAGCAAAATAGCTTTTATATCGTATAATAGGAACCAGGGCAATTCTAGAAGCTTTGCAGCGGTGTCGTATTGATTGGCGATATATCGAGGTGATGAGGTGCTTTTATGATACCGCTAAGAAGACCAATCCCATAGCCCTACTCAGAGGTGTTGGACAGGGAGATGCTATATCTCCTAAGCTCTTCACTAATGCGCTTGAGGACGTCTTCTAGTCGTTGGACTGGAATGGATGGGGCGTGAATATAACCGGTTAATGTATCTACACCTTCGGTTTGCTGACGACGTCGTTTTAATAGCGCTGGAACAGGTGAGCGGTATGCTGCATAGTCTTAGTGAAGAGTCTCGACGTGTTGGCCCCAGCATGAACCTGGACCAAACCAAGGTCATGTTCAATGAGCATGTCGTGCCGGAACCAATATACGTTGAACGATCGAGGCTTGAGGTTGTCCATGAATACACCTACCTTGGGCAGGTAGTCACATTTGAAAAACGAGTAAACTGGATAAGGAATTCTGCCGTCGTACGAGAGAAGGGCACATCTATCATTTTGGTTAAACTAAGATAATTGGGATTAAAGTTTTTACTATATTCTGCTTCATAGTGTGTAAACCGTACCGCTTAAAAGAAAAAAAAATGATAACAAATGTGCGTGAAGATTAGTGCTAGTTATATTTTTACTAGTTAGTTTTTATATCTAATTAATTATTAAATAAATCCAAATTATTACTTTCAACTTAAAAATAAAAATATTTAAAAATACCACGTAATACAAAGAAAAGGCATAATTAACCAAATGTGATCTTTCTTTTTAATATTTCAAGCGAGTTGATCATTGAGCCTAAAATAAAGGGCACATTTGTCTAATTGCGCCTTTTTAATGTAAATTGATTTAAAGTTTTCTATAGAAAAAAAAAAACAAATAATCATTGTGAAGAAAGTTTAATAAAATTTAAAACATTTATTATAATATTGACATGCCATTTCTGGTTAGCTTATCCAAATACTTAACTAAAAAAAAAACTTAACAAATCTTCTTCTAGGACACAAACATTTAACATTTAAAGAAAAAAAAACGTTCTGTATATTCAATAATTATTTATAAATTATTAGGGATAAGCATCTACGTAAAATTTTTGGTTAACGCATTAAACTTATGAATTAGAAACAAAAAGTGCTAATACTTAGACTCAATTACACTTTTTAGGTAGTTACATCTAAGGAAAGTAAAAGTTGAATATTTTTATTCTTTTTACTAATAGGTTGGACCCCTAAATTTAAAATCTATAAAAAATTGTAACTCTAAATAACAATATAAGGGTCGTGGGTTCGATTCCCACCGGAGACAAATATTTGTGTGACCCATAAATGTTTGTCTCAAAAGTCTGGGTGTTTCTATGTATAATATGTATGTATTTAAAAGTATATAAGTATTAATATCCGTGGTCTGATACCAGCAGGTTATTCCTAGCTTACTTTGGGATCAGATAGCGTTGTGTGAAAAGTCCGTGAATATTTATTTATTTATTTGTATGCAACACTTAATTCTTAATAGAGGTACTATATAGGTAATAAGAGCATAAACTTTGGTTTTGAACCTTTAATAAGCTACCTCTTTTAGAACTTATTCTAATTATTTATTGTTCATTTACAGGACTTACATCCGTAATTATTAAGGGCACTCGAAGTTTAATGTTTAAAAAATACTAGTATTATTATAATAAAATTATATGTACTTAACTATAACAAACATAACATGGTACTTCTTGGTTGATTTATCACAATGCAGTATAATGGTAACAACTAGATATAAAAAAGTTTAAACAAAATGAAATAATCAGTTTTGCTTAAAATATTAATTAACAAAATAGTCTTTAATTTCAGTCTTCATAAATTTCTGTTAGATCAGCTGAACAGTCGTTAATGGGTAGGGTTTCCCAAAAACCTCTTCTGTTCTCAGGCATGAGTGGTCCAAGCTTGGAAAGTATAGCTGATTTTCTCTCAAATGCTACATAAAGATCGATGCTTTTTCCAAGTAATAAATCACGACACACGTGTTTTCGCAATAATACTGTAATTAGAATAATCGTTAAAGCACTTGTACTTTCCTCTATTTTAATATATACCTAATAAAATAGTGGATACAAAGTGCTTTAATAATAATGTGTAGCAGATTCCACCAAGTACCAACAAACAACAGTTTAAATACGTAAATACACTTACCTAGTGCGGGCTGGCTGCTGCAGCTGACAAGCTTCGTCGCAGGCCACACGCTGGTGGAGTGCACGGCGTGGGCACAACAGCGACAGGTCCTCGTAGTGGGTCTGGGCCTGGACACTCTCTCGCTTGAGGCCATGGTGCGAGCCATGCTCTCCAGCGGGAGTAAGTGGGACTGCGCCGCCTCTTTCTGCGAGCAGGTCATGCTCGCGAAGGAGGCGGCGGGCCGGGTGCGGGAGAGAACTCTCCCACCCGAGTTCCGCAGTCGGCACCCTGGGCGCCGCCGACGTGTCTTCGCTGAGGACTATCGGCCTCCATGACCGGGGGTCTGAGGACGGTGAGAGGGCCGCTCACCGTCCTTACAGAAGCAGGCCCATGACGGCAGCGTGACGTGAGCACTCACGCACGCCCCCCCTTAGAAGCGGGGTCACACCCGAAACCCCCCATAGACGCGGGATTGCACCCGAACCACCCCCTGGGCGAGGCCGCATTGGCGGCCGTAGGTCTGTTGGGAGTCACGGGACATCCTTCCTGAGGGCTTACCCGGGGCTCTCAACCATAGGCTGTTGGGCGTTACGTGAGGTTTTTTAGTCGGTAAGAGTCCGGCATAGCATGCTACGAGGATTTTCCCTCACGTTAAAAAAAAAAAAAAAAAGCTTCGTCGCAGGCACAACTGGCGCGTTTCAATCAAACCCTGCCCTCCTTTCCTCACCCCTAATCGTAAATAATTTGAAGAAAAGGCACAACTCATTACTTGTGCCTTTTAGACGTAAATTAATTGAGACATGCATGGATCATTAATTAAGTAGACAAGACATATATCTGGCATTTGAGCCTTTTCTTTATGTTATGTTGCAGGTGTGCCTTTTCAAAGTATTTTTTTAGTAAAAATCTGCATAAAGTAATAGTCACATCTACGTATTTGTGACTTTTCAATATAATGATACATAAATGTGCCTTTTTATTCTATAAAACATGAATATTAGTCTCATTTGTGACTTTTGAGCTTATTGTATCTCCGAATTCCTTGAAGTTAAAATTCTACAAAAAATTGAGCAGATGTGCCTTTTTTTCTGATTCTTAATATGTTTAAAACTCATTATTTTTTAAAATGTTAAATGTGCCCTTTTTTCTTACGACGGCAGAATTAGCCAGAAGGATTCGCTTGGGCTGGGCAACATTCAGCAAACTGCGCCGGATTTTCTACTCGCCGATACCGCAGTGAATGAAGACGAAAGTCTTCCACCCGTGCGTTCTACCAATTATGACCTACGTTGCCAAAACGTGGACTCTCGGAGTGGGGTTAGTTCACGCCCTTAAGGATGCGCAACGAGCGATGGAACAAGCTATGCTTGAAATCTCTCTGAGGGATAAGTTCCAAAATACTATCCCGCATCTTTGGGGGGCAGAAAGAGGCGGCGCAGTCCTACTTACTCCCTCTGGTCTCCAGCGAGAGAGTGTCCAAGTCCAGACCTGCCACGATCGAGGACCTGGTACCTGACCGCCGCGATTGTGGTGGATCCCCCCCTTGGTTGCTCAAATCGCACCTTCCATGTCTTCACGGTTTCCTGGTAGACCTGGGACCGTCGAGCCTAGATTTCTCGAGACGCAGGCTTTTGGTCCAGCTCCAGCTCCTCCTTGCGCCAATCAAATAGTGACGCAAGGGCTCTCGCTTCCAAGTCCCGTGGAGGGGGGGGGGGTTCCGGCTAGGAGACATGTCGCATCACCTGAGATCGTGCGGAAACCCCTCATCACCCTGACGGCCTCTGCGGGCACTTTTGTGAAGTGTACTAAATAATTGTTAGTATAGCTCGTTTTTTTTCGTCAAAGATTCTTGAAAGTTTCAATATAAGTTTAATCTGCAATGAAATACCATTCCGCAACGATACGCAGAAAGAATCTTATGATATAAACAACAAATCGTCTTTTTGTTGTTATAATAACAGTTTGGTTTTATTTTAGTTCCTGAATACTGCTACACATTTTGACATTTCGAACAACAGGCAACAGCTAATGCCCTAGATGCATCGGCACAAAGTATGTGCGCATCGCAAAGTACCTATTTTTCTTTGCATTTGTCCTAAAGATAATAAAAGAATGTTTATATTTTTCGGATCGTCAAATAATGAAAATTCCCGTCAATTGGGTTTTTTCCCGCATAAATACCGGGTTTTTTTCCCAAACGGGAAAAAACCTGGGTTTTTTCCCGTTGGGTTTTTTCCCTCCGCCCATCTCTAGGTGAAAACAAGTGAAGATCGATAAAAGCAAATGAAGATCGGTGAAAGCAAATGAAGATCGGTAAAACAAATGAATGTCAGTAAAACAAGCTAAGATCGGTGAAAACAAATGAAGATCGGTAAAACAAATGAACGTAAGTAAAATCAAGTGAAGGTCGGTGAAAACAAATGAAGGTGGGTGAAAACAAATGAAGATCGGGAAAAACAATTAAAGATCGGTAAAAACAATTGAAGATCAGTAAAAACAATTGAAGATCTGTAAATACAAGTAAAGATCAGTAAAAACAATTGAAGATCTGTAAAAACAAGTAAAGATCGGTAAAAACAATTGAAGATCGGTAAAAACAAGTGAAGATCAGTCAAAACAATTGAAGATCGGCAAAAACAATTGAAGATCGGTAAAAACAATTGAAGATCTGTCAAAACAAGTGAAGATTGGTGAAAACAAATGGAGGTCGGAAAAAACAAGTGAAGATAGGATACAAACAAAAATTAAAATTGTTAAAAAAGATCTACTTTTCAAGGACATTTATGCTAGAAAATTGCAATTAATACGTTCTATTTAAATAGTCGACTGATATTTTTATATCTTGTCTTTTTTAACAGACTTCATAAAAGGAGGAGGTTCTCAATTCTTATGCTGTTATTTTTGTTTGTATGTTACGCAATAGCGGCGCCAATTATGGATTATTTTTTTTGTATTTTCTGGGCGAAGACGAACATCCAGTAAGATATAAAATAAAAAAATAAAAATAGAACCGACTTCATACAAATCCTTAAAAATAAAATTTACTTAGCACAAAGTAATATGTATTTTGATTTACCAGATTTTATTCAAAATCATATTGAAGTCGGCGCCAAGTAAACCCATAGGTTTAGGTACGTATTATTAATGGCACCAACTTGGGGAACATTGTTGGCGGTGGAAGGTGAGCGTTTATGCGCATTGTAAGGTGGCCTCCTCAAACCTGCTTGTATGGGTCGCAAGCCCCAGACTCTGTTGCAAATGTTCCTCTTGTGCCACGCGGTATTATGTTTCCTAGTTTTTAAATTGCATAATTGGCTGAACGTGCAGTGTGTGTGTGACACGTGCATTGTATGGTTGAGAATAAACGACTATGCTGATATCTCTGTGTTTTCTTCTGAGGTTTTACACAAACATGCAAAGAAATCACGCACACTGAAGCAACTTCCATTCATATATTAACGTGCATGACAATTGCCAATTGATCGTGTCTAGACCCCTTTACTCTAAAGGGGTCCTCACATGATCAATTGGCAATTGTCAATAACGTAGAATTTCATGTGCACGTATACGTCGATGCACACACACATACAAAGCAATCACGCACACTGAAGCAACTTCCATTCATATTTTACGTGATTGACAATTGCAAGGCATGATCGTCTTTGGAGCCTATTACCCCCTACTTGGTTGGTGTGTCAATAATTTAATGCTTCCTCCACATTACTCGCGAAGTTGAACGAAGTCGGACGAGTACGAGAGTGTAGAGGGGCACCTCAGCCTATTAGTCAAAAATTTTCTTTGCCTCGGTCAACTTTGCCGACGAACTTCGTTCAACTTCGCGAGTAATGTAGAGCAAGCATAATATTCGGCAATATTTTGTAGTAATGGGCTCCTGACACGATCATGCCTTGCAATTGTCAAGCACGTTAAATATGAATGGAAGTTGCTTCAGTGTGCGTGATTTCTTTGCATGTGTATGTGCATCGACGCTATGTGTACGTGCACATGATACTCTACTTGCTTGACAATTGCAGTTTGACCGTGTCGGGACCCCTTAATGAACATACAGTTTGTCTATAAAGTCGTGAAATTAAATGAGGGCGCTGCTGAATGCATGTATGCAACCCTATATAGTACGACCAAAATGATTTTGATACGAGGAGTTCGTTCCGAGTAAAATCTTACTAATATTATAAATGCGACAGTTTGTGAGTGTGGATGTTTATTACTCTTACAGGCTCGAACGGTAGGGATCTGGCTGAAATTTGGTACAGGGATACATTATAATCTGGAATAACCATGGCTACTTTTTATTACGGGAGTAAGTTCTTACGGGAAGCGGGAACGGGAACAATACAAATATTATAAATGCGAAAGCTTATGAGTGTGGATGTGAGACTCTTTCACGCTCGAACAGTTGAACTGATCTGGCTGAAATTTGGTACAGGGATACATTATAGTCTGGAATAACACATAGGCTACTTTTCATCCCGGGAATAAGTTCCTACGGGAAGCGGGAGCGAGAACAAATTCGACACGGGCGAAGCTGCGGGCATTAGCTAGTGAGTTAATAAATAAAACACATTATACCTACATTTTTAATTTTGTTTCTGTTTTATTGAATCAGATTCAGAATAAAGTTATTGAACCAGATCCAAAAGCCCCGGTCTAATAGCGTCTTACAACCCACCAGCACAGCAGGTGCCTAGCAGTCCCAATTGCTTTGCCACAATCATGAAATTACATGTTTTATCTGTAACTTTCCCCCATCTGACAAGGATTTTTTTGGCGCAGTGCTCAAATATTAAAATCGTCTATTTCTTTCTTTGCCGACCTTTTCTGTGTTTACCAGGAGTTTCAAACTTTCCTTCTTTATTAAAACCTTCGTTAACTATTCGCCTAACTGTACTCTCTGATTTTCCTGAAAAGAGTAAAAAAAGAAAATTAATTACATATTGGAAACAAACTATTGACATGAAGCAATTAATTCAAAATAAAAATTGGTAGAAAACCAGATTGAACTGAGTATCAAAAATGTAGGTCGTACTATAAAATAACCATGTTGTTCTAACCACTGACTTACATTATAGGTAGATTGTAAGTTTAAGATTCTAACCTATAAAAATATGCAAACAATGCCTTTTTTTTGTCTCCAAATCGTAAATTCACTAAATTTGTAACTTCAGACAGATTCAAAACAAACAATAACACGATTACATACCCACCAAAGATGCTGTTCGCTCATAAACATCCTCAAAATCCCACAACAATTGTCCAGATTGGTACTCCGCGATACATCACTGGAAAACTTTAAAAATCACTTCCTGCGCACCACTCCGATTTTCTTTACTCATTTCTCAAACCTTTATGCGTAGTTTGGTCTCAATTTGTTGCAGTTTAATCCAAACATTAAAGTTACGTGAGAGAGTAAACGAAATTCGACGATAGCATTGACAACTGACGTACTTACTTTTCTTGTTGCCAGTGTTGCCACACACATAACTATTTTTAGTTCCTCAAACATTAATTTCACGACTTTATAGACAAACTGTACAAGACCAAGACTCAGTTGCAGATTATGGGCTCTCGACATGATCACGCCTTGCAATTGTCAATCACGTTAAATATGAATGGATTTTGCTTCAGAGTGAGTGATTTCTTTGCATGTGTGTGTGTGTGGGTGTGCATCTTAGACCATATAACACGGGACTAGCCTTTGCGAACCACCGCATACAAAAATATTCTGCCAGTTTTCATACAAGTGAAGGGGGAAACACAAAGACATATAAAATTTCATTGCATTTAAAAATGTATTAATCGACAAACGCGTAATGGCTGTTGTGTGTTAATTGTTATTGTGCAGTCAACTACAATGTAATGTACTAGTTTAATCTTATAAAATGATGTACTGATGTACAGGCTTTTCATAAAGCCAAAAGACCAAATGGTCATGTGCAATGGCAGAAAACAATGCTTAAGTAAGGCGCATCCTGTGGTTAGATGATCTAAGGTGTGCATCGACGTATATGTACACATGATATTTAACTTGCTTGACAATTGCCAATTGATCGTGTCGGGACGCCTTTACCTGTTTCTCAACTGTCAACTGTCAAGTGTCAGTGTCAACTTCACAAATTTTTGTTTTTCGCGGTGGCGGTGGTGGTGGTGGGGTGGTGGCAGTCGGCCATTTTGTGTTTGACTCTCATCGTACTCACAGTTCAACGTAAGTTATCTTTTGTTATTCGAATAATTGTATGATTTTAAGATTTTCTGGTTGTAATTTCACATTTTTGTGATACTATCAATTGCATTAAAACAATCTACTCAAATGTAAAATGCGAATTCTCAATGAATTGTTCAATCAAAGAAATTGTCACCATGTGCTTTTTCATGATGACAAAATACGTGTTTTATTGTATAGTACGTGAGGACAGGTGATTAAACATAGTAAATGAATATTTCAGAATGGCGGACGCAGCTCCAGCCGGTGGACGTGGTGGTTTCCGCGGTGGGTTCGGCTCTCGTGGTGGTGATAGAGGCCGTGGCGGTCCTCGCGGACGTGGACGCGGTCGAGGCCGCGGCCGTGGTCGCGGTAAAGAAGATCAGAAAGAGTGGGTGCCGGTCACCAAACTGGGTCGTTTAGTCCGTGACGGAAAGATCGATAAACTTGAGAGTATCTACCTTTTCTCTCTCCCTATCAAAGAGTTTGAGATCATCGACTTCTTCCTTGGTCCGTCTCTGAACGATGAGGTGCTCAAGATCATGCCTGTGCAGAAGCAGACCAGAGCTGGTCAAAGAACCCGTTTCAAGGCTTTTGTAGCTATTGGTGACCACAACGGTCATATTGGTTTGGGAGTGAAGTGCAGCAAGGAAGTCGCCACTGCCATCCGTGGTGCTATCATCCTTGCTAAACTGTCTGTCTTGCCAGTTCGCAGAGGTTACTGGGGTAACAAGATTGGAAAGCCGCACACTGTACCATGCAAGGTAAGATTTCTTTATTAACTAGCCAATACTGAACATGTTATCACATTTTTTATGTATCTGTTTGCTACAAGATATTAATTCTGACTTTAAAGTAGCCCATGTCTTATTCTGATGTTGTAAGCTCTGTTACTGCTAAGTTTAAGTAAATAAGTTTTTAAAAAAGAGTAACAAACAACCATACTAACTTAATGATGATAAGAATTACATTTGTGACTCAAAATGCATAGGTTTATGATGATACTGATTAATCATTTGCGGTACAATCTGATATTCAATGAAGATGTTCAATTTATCTGATTATTCAGCTTCTATTTGTATTCTTATAGCATAAGACTTCAGTGTTAAAATCATACCTTTATCATTTCAGGTTACCGGCAAGTGCGGTTCTGTCACCGTGAGGTTGATCCCTGCGCCTCGTGGTACAGGCATTGTATCTGCCCCAATTCCCAAGAAGCTGCTTCAGATGGCTGGAGTCCAGGACTGCTACACTTCAGCTCGTGGCTCGACAGGCACTCTTGGAAACTTTGCCAAGGCTACTTATGCTGCTATTGCCAAGACCTATGCATACCTCACCCCAGATTTGTGGAGAGACATTCCTTTAACCAAGTCTCCTTACTCCGAGTTCAAAGCTTAAGAGTCTTTAACTGAAATATAAAAATGTCATACTGATACAGTGGTTTGATTCACACCCCATACATAGAAAGTTTTGTAGATTTTTTCATATTGTGCATGGGAAAGAAGGAAGCAAAGGTACTACTGTGCACCACCCCTAGGCAAGTAGTAGTCTTTAAAATATCTGTTCTGGTCTTAGATCAAGAATAACAACTCTTGATCTAAGGTCCTGGTAGAACCCTTGTTTGGTTCTATTTATATAGCAGCCCACTTTGTATTCGGATATTCAGTAGGAAGAGAGAGGCACTTGCAGATCAAAATAAACAAAACCCTTTTAGCTGTTGACAATAGATGACATGAAAATCACACCGGACTAATGTATCATCTATGACTGGACTCTTGGAGAAGTCACCTACTCATGTATCTTTACTTACATACACATACATTGCCTAGGTATACTTTGAATTCTAGAGGGCCATGTTATTTTAAACTATCGCGGTTTTGAAAACTCGTATAATACGGGACTTCACGCGAAGAGATCCAGTCAGAAGATGCGACTCAAGGTGGAGAAAGATATGTGCGTTAGGACCACGGGTGTACAGCACGGAATCGAGCTGCTCCTCTACACAAAGATGGTACCTGCAGTGTACCTCAGTGTACCCTTAATGAAATCCGGTGTACTTCTTTTGATAAAAAAAATATATAGTACAATGTGTACACCCGCCATCCTACAGTTAGGACTGCGGGTGTGCATTTTTCCCATCAGGAGATGCGTATTTTACATATGTTTTTTTTTGTAAATATGTGTACCTGCAGTGTACCTTAGTATACCATTAATGAAATTCAATTTACCTTCTCGGATAAAATATTATATAATTAAGTATGTACACCCGCCATTCTAAGTTTAGAACTGCGGGTGTACATTTTTTTTCTCAGCAAGCAGATGCATATTTAACTTTTTTTTTGGTTTTTTTATGCGTACCTACTGTGTACCTACCTGCATACAAAAATATTAAATATAACTAACTAGCTGTTCCTCGAACTATCTCTATACCAAATTTCATCTCAACCGATCCAGCTGTTTAGGCGTGAAAGCGTAACAGACAGACAGACAAACAGAGTTACTTTCGCATTTATAATATTAGTAGGGATATAGTAGTATTAGTACCACCATCTCTGGAAGTTTAAATTCAATGCTCAGAGCACTCTGTTGCTGATAAAATGCTTTGAGTATATTATTTACCCGTCTGCGAAGAAGGAGGGTTATGTTTGTCTAGCCTAATAATGTATGTATACATATAGAGTGTATGTATGTATATTTTTACCCTTGCTTGAGGTACCCCGTTGTCTCAACATTTATTAATCGTATTTTCAACATGCCTACTAATATTATAAAATGCGTAAGTAACTCTGTCTGTCTATTACGCTTTCACGCCTAAACAGCTGGATCGATTGAGATGAAATTTGGTATAGAGATAGTTCGAGGCTCTGGAAAGGACATAGGCTACTTTTTTACCGACTGCGCAAAAGGAGGGTTATGATTTTACGCGATAACGACTTTTACGCGGTCGAAGCCGCGGGGAACAGCTAGTTAGTTATATTTAATATTTTTGTATGCAGGTACACAGTAGGTACGCATAAGAAAACCAAAAAAAAAGTTAAATATGCATCTGCTTGCTGAGAAAAAAAATGTACACCCGCAGTTCTAAACTTAGAATGGCGGGTGTACATACTTAATTATATAATATTTTATCCGAGAAGGTAAATTGAATTTCATTAATGGTATACTAAGGTACACTGCAGGTACACATATTTACAAAAAAAAACATATGTAAAATACGCATCTCCTGATGGGAAAAATGCACACCCGCAGTCCTAACTGTAGGATGGCGGGTGTACACATTGTACTATATATTTTTTTATCAAAAGAAGTACACCGAATTTCATTAAGGGTACACTGAGGTACACTGCAGGTACCATCTTTGTGTAGAGGAGCAGCTCGATTCCGTGCTGTACACCCGTGGTCCTAACGCACATAGAAAGATACTAGGTACTATTGTGGGGCGAAAAGAGTGAAATAAAATAAAATAAAATAAAATAAAATTTATTCCCTTTGAAATTTTTAAAAAATTATTTAGGTTTGTCAAAATTTTTGTGACTCTACCGGGGGTTCGGAAATACTACAGACTGAGAAGAACACCCCAAGAAACTCAGTCTGGTCCCTTCTCTTCTAGTATCTTAGTATCTAATACAGTTTTTTTTTAATGTAGAAAGGAGCAATTCGTGTCACTGCCAGGCAGCCTTGTCTTCTAGAAAGTCTTTAATGCTATAATAAGCTTTCTGGCACAATTTAAGTTTTATTAGTTTTTTAAATTTATTAACTGACAAACCTGTTATGGCTGTCGGCAATGTATTGTACATTCGAATACAATTGCCCGCAAAAGAATTGCTTATTTTATTAAGCCTAAATCTAGGTACAGCCAATTTATTCTTATTTCTTAAGTTTAGATTATGGATATCACTATTTTTAATAAATTTACTGTTATTTTTATGAGTATATAATAAGTTTTCATATATGTACTGTGAATACACAGTAAGTATGTTGATATCCTTAAACTTTTCTCTTAATGACTCCCGAATCCCCATACCATAGATAGCCCGGACAGCCCTTTTCTGCAACACAAAGATAGATTCGATGTCGGCGGCGTTACCCCATAATAGTATGCCATAGGTCATGACACTGTGAAAATAGCTAAAGTAGACAAGACGCGCTGTTCTAATGTCTGTCAGTTGTCGGATCTTTTTAACGGCATAGGCTGCAGAGCTCAGTCTGCCCGAGACTTTCTCGATATGAGGCCCCCACTGCAAGTTGGAGTCTAACTTTATGCCCAGAAAGACAGTTTCATTGATTGGAGAGGACCTAATCGGCATCCGCCGGCCAGTAATGTCGCTAGATTGCAGAGGGCGATGGCCTACAGGGTGATATGGGGGTACCGCACGATCTCAGGTATTACAAGTACAACCCACGATAGATGGCGCTTACTCCAACATACTCAACATCACTATTTAGTTCTATAATTATTTACATGATAACTATGTGTTTTGTGTTGTATCGAGTACTAAAATTATTAATTATAATTATCCATTATTGCTAAGTTAGTTTTGTATATTATTGTGTAATTAAATGGTATTGTCTAATTAGCAGCTTCTGGGGGTAAATCAGGGGGGGCACACTTAGAACATTGAAAATTTTCATAGATGACAGTGACCTCTGGTGAATGTTGGCGGCAAAAAAACGGCGCCATTTTCTACTAACTTCATGTATGTGTCAAGTGTCAACTCTATCTACTGTGGCTCACTTCACTGACGTTCGGTCGGATGTTGATGAGATGAGCTTTTCGAGGTTATCTCTTGTTTTAAAATTGTTTTGATTTTATTGTTACTGTGTTTTACTGTTTCCGTTTGTGATAATTGTCAAGTTTTGTTTTCTTTAAGTTGTCTTTTCACTTAATTTGTTCTTTAAATGTTAATTTTGTTTTGGTATAATAAACTTATAATATCATGAGTCTGATAGGTACCGAAAAGATGTTGTTTTTAGCTGCGACCCTCTGGGTAAGTGGTTTCTGTTTATATTTAAACACAAAATAATATGTACTAATTAGATTATTCGCAGTTGTAATCGATTTACTTTGTTACCTACCTATTTACGCGTTATACTTTTGGAACTTTGTTTACTCAGCCACAGTATTAGAAATATGCTTACAAAATTACTGTACGCATTCAGGCTTGTGCAATATCTAACTTTTTAATTAACTCTCTCGTTCCATGATACACAATAATGTTTACGGGAATAACGCGATCATGGTAGGTATAGGTACAAACATATCTTTGATTTGCTTGACGTTTCGACCAGTTTTCACCGGCTGTGGTCACGGCCTGTGTAACCTGGTACCTATACCATCATCGTGTTTCACCATATTTCCATAAACATTATTGTTGTTCAATATCTTCTTCCTCTTAGCGTTGATCCGTCGCCTCATAATCTTTCACCTCGGGCCCTGGGGTACGCTTTACCAGTCTAACTGCGGATTTGACTAAACTTCAATATTTTCTGTGAAGCTACTGCCATCTGACCACCACAACCCAAAGGCGATATTGAAGCATTGCAGCTAGACTAGTTGTTGAACTTTTTAGGGCTACAAGTACCTGTTACTACTGCCATAGATGTTGTTATAGCTACTAGTACCAACTAAATAACATACTCTCCAAGGCACGACAAATGGCTTGTACAATATCTATCAAGTATAATATAAATGTTACTGATATAGATTTCTCTTCGAGCTGCAGCCAAATATGAAAAATAAAAATAACTTTGATTCTTTATCTTTCAGACACTCATACATCGGTTCCCGCATCCTGATGAACACCCTGATTAATTATCATCTTGGATATCAGTAGTAGAAGATTACCTGAATGAAATTGATCCAATGAAAACATACAAGAATAAAAGAATATGTGATTGCCATTTTGATTCCATGGACAAGATATCAGGAAGATGTTAAGTATTAAAACGAACATAAAATAATGTAAAAAAGCAGCACAAACAAATGCACCCATATCAATAAAAAATAGATACAATAACTTAAATATTTTATTTATTACCATGTATTCCTAATTGACCTACTTAATTACAAATTTCTTAATGTATTTAGTATTAAGTTTAACTTAAGTAAGTATATATTTTATGTCAAATTTCTTATAAAGTATAAATTCTCCTATAAAGTCAACAATATTCCCCGGCATACGGTAATAGGCTCATCCTATAGTACATGGGACCAAACACAATGATTGGTGAACTTCCTAATGTGGTTTTCCACTACTTGTGTACACCACTAGGTTTATTCAGAGTCGGCAGGAAACACCTCTGGTTTGCATACATCCATAGGCCACGATAGCCACATTCCATTGGGTGGACCATGTGTGTGACTGCCACCTTAGGTATAAAAAAGTGTGTGTTAATTCATAAAGGTGTGATTATTATGTATGTATGCTGTAATTATTCATAAATTCATGCAGTACATAGGTACATTGAGAAATCTGTAACAAATCTGTCTATATCTATAGCATAAACTTAATATAAAGTAAGCTTGTGGTTTATAGATATGAATATACTACACAAACTATAAACACTATCCCTCAAAGCTATGAACTCTTAAGACAGGTTGATAATTGAACGATTGTCATACTACTAACTGCAAATATATCTTTGTAATCCTATAAATTTATAAATTTTTAAGGGATTACAAAGTTATTTATGCAGTTGGTAGTATGACAGCCGTTCAATTATTAACCTGTGTTTATGAGTACATGTTTGTATACATAAATGTACCTACCTACGTATACAGCTATAATCGTGCTTAGTTCATCCAACAATCACGCGGCGGCAGCACTTTCCATACATGCATATTTAAGCATAGAGTAGCCACTCTTCTCCTATATATATTACTATACTCTTTGGGGTAAATGTATAAAATGGCGGGTAATCAATCATATTGGGAGCTCTCTTCATTCTGAACGCTTAGATAGGCGGTAACGCTGCTCAAATAAATGTAAATGTAAAGTTGTGATTTCAAGTTTTATTTTATTCCTGAAAGTGTACCTATTTAACACTTCAGAAGTGGGATAAGACCCAGCTTAGATAGATTTGGAGTATTTTAGTTGTAGGCGGCAGTTTCAGATCAGAAGACGAAAAAGAAAGCAATTTTTTTTTCTAACAATTAAATCCTGCACGAAAACGCCGCTGGGTGAGCGATGCTGTAGAGATGACCAGGTTTTGAGAGGAGCTCACGACATCATCCAGATAGAAAGGTCAGTTGAACATTACTTTCTTCGTTTGAGATCTGTGTTAATAATTGCTAAAGATTCGTGACCGAGAATGATCACCAGTTCGAGGCATATAAAGACACTGGCAGCAAATTAATAGGTGTAGCTTTTGTCGAAAGTCAAATATAGGCATTATAATCGGACTCTGTACCAAGACCGACGAGCGTGAGGTTTTGTAGAAGCAGGTGATGAAGATTTGAACCTACATATTTCTCTTATCATTGAGAGACTGACGGAAAGGCATAGTTTTAGTTGATTGTATGACATCGGATAGGTTATTAAGTTCAAAGAAAAATTTAATATCAATTGCGTAGTAAGTGTCATCTTTTGTACTAGTTTAGTTAAGATCTTCTTTTAAGATAATTGTGTTGAGGGACATGTATCAACCCGCATCTAACTGTATTGAGTAGTTTCCAGTTAATTTAAATTGGTTGCAGCGTTCAAATAAAAATCAAGGCGATGTTTATGTGGGTAGACAATTATTATAAAAATCGAAAATGACCTCACCATTCTATTTATAAGCACTACGAATGCATTTAGGAAACGTGACTACCTTCTGTTATTATTAAACAGTACCTACCTCTCATTTGAAAACTGTCAAATCAGTTTGTAAAGTTTGGAATACGGAAAGTCCATACGTTGAAAACTATTTCAGAGTCTAATATTTTTTTACTTTCATATATTATGAAATAACCCCAATAGCGAACCAAAAATACGCAGGGTTTATGCAGAGTAGGTACCGTACATTCTGCAGATGACAATTTGAATCCAGCTTAATGAATACATCTGTGTGATGAATACATCTGTGTGATAAATACATCTGTGTGATGAATACATCTGTGTGATGAATATCTATTTTATGCTTAATATTGACCAGTCAAATTAACTGTGTGATTCTACATCTAATTTGCCATTCACTTATTTTACATTTGTTACCTACATAATGTGAAAAGTGAAAACCCTACGTACTACGATATTACTCATTCGAACATTATAAAAAAAAATCTACCTACTTATTGATGAGAGTCAAAGTGGCGGGTGTACCATTGCGAATCATGTTGTACCACGTACCAAAAAAATGTACCTAAAATGCCTAAAATGTACTAAATTGTACCTAGGTCTAAAAAATGTGTACCCGATTCAGAACGAAATTATTTCGGAACTAAAATACACCCGCCATATTGACATCAATACGGCGGGTGTACTATAATATTTTATTACTTAACCATCTATATATATAAAAATCAATGCCACTTTTCGTTGTAATTTTATAACTCAAGAACGGGCTCACCCATCCAAACCAAGTGTTTAGGTTTTGTTCGGACTATTTAGTAGATGGTTTATGTGAAGTTTGCACCAAATCGGTCAAGCGGTTCTTCACTTATCTCGCAAACGAAGTTGCGCGGGTCAGCTAGTTATTCATAAAATATAATTACACCGAAAAATTGTACCTAAAAAGTACCTTAAGTAAAAAAAAGCAATCTCGATCCGTTGGATAGTTTCTGAGAAATAAAAGTCTCCTCAAAGCCGGCTCGGTGAAGACCGAGCCCGGTATCAGAGTGAATTGTCCATGGATCACGTCGAGTTTGTATCCACTGATACCGGAATCCGTTTCACTCAAAAAGTATATTAATACTAGCGGTACCCTGCCACGCTTTGCTGTGACTTTTTTATGGTTTTATGTACCTATGAGAAATGAGTAACAAACCAAAGGATGGGTACATTACAAAAAAAAAAATGTTAAGCCGTAACCAAAATTATAAATCTTTCTGAAAATCCAATTAACATCCAAATCAATAAAAGCTTCACTTGAAAAAAAATCTATTCTGTGATCAATGGCGGAGCTCCCGCATTAACCTCCGTGGTTATTTTTTTTATAACCACCTAAGTTACCACCAATCACTTGGTAAGTTTGATGTATATTTTATTCAGAACAATCTGTGTTATAATTAGAATTTGGAGTGGTTTTGTTAAGGTGGTTATAAAAAAATAACCACAAACGCTAATGCGGAACCTAAACTATCCAATTTGAAAATGAAATGGGCAATGCCAGGTCTTCATAGTACTTTAGGCCCTGGGTGCCCAATCATGAAAATGGGTACAATATATTGCTTGTAAATAAAAATAATTTATTCATAAAAGAATAGTTAAAACATAAGTTGGGGTTTCCAAAATATCAAAGCTTTTAATTTTTATAAATGTGCCCTTACACAAGCACTTTAGAGTTATCAGAAACTCTTCCTGCAGTCATTTAGCTAGTTAATTATGTATTTGTTGTCTTTCATACATTTATTCATTCACCTAAAGTCAGTCAGAATTGAATATTTAATTATTGATAAAAAAACAGAAAAACGTACAATGATGCAGTACCATTTTGACAATGACATAACACTGGGTGACTGTCAGTCGCTCACTTGACTATAGTCCATTCCAAGGAACTTACACTTCTAACTGGAATGCTTACGAAATCACAAAAACAAATTAAAATTGAACTTTATTTTCAACGCCATTCGGCTTATATTGCATTACTTCATGTCAGAGGTAAAAAACGTTCCCGAGCAGGACAACGACTTAAGGGGATTCTTCTCTTTCTTGCAACGCAGTATGTTGTAAGTGGTAATAAAAAGAAACAGACGGTAGTTTTTATGACCAGTAGTAGACCAGATCAGAGGTAACAGTTTTCATACGTGCTGGTCAATACGCGTTAATGTTTATTATAATAATTAATGTTTTAACTTCAAAATTCTATTATTTCAATATTTCATACATTATTGGTGTTACTTAAAATAAATTTATTTGAAAAATAATAACTATTGGTAGTAACTCATAAATTACGCATGGCAACACTGAAGATTCATTGTGGTGCCAACACGGTACGTTCTAGATCGGACTTACTTTTAATAAAATAAATATAAAATAAATATTTGTGGATGTAGCCCAAATTAACCTAAAACAAGCTTGTGCTATAGAATCTAGACGACTGATATACATACTTATATAATTCTAAATACATACATATTATACATAGAAAACACCCTAACTCCGAAACAAACATTTGTGGATCACACAAACATTTGTACCGACCCAGGAATCGAACCCAGGACGCCAGCGCTAATGAACAAGTATTAAATTACTAGGAAATTAGATTGATGTGAGATTTTTGTGTAGGTAGAATGAAATTTCTCTTTCCCAATATTCTTACCGAAAGCAAAAAGGGGATAGATACTTCGGTAAAAATATATACATATACCTATTTGATTGTATTTTTTTTTTTTTTTTTTTTTTTTTTTATACCACTAAGGTGGCAGACAAGCATACGGCCCACCAGAAGGACCGGTGGTCACCGCAGCCTATGAACGTTTGCAACACCAGAGGTGCCACACTCGCGCTGCCGACCCTGTAAAAACCTTCTAAGACCCCTTTTGAAGAACCCCATACTGTAGGCGTTTGGGAAAACCGAGGCAGGGAGGTCATTCCACAACCTAAGCGTGCGCGGAAGAAAACACCTATCGGATCTAACCGTGCTGGAACGCACCGGACGCAGCGTGTGAGGATGAACTCCCTGTCTGTGGCGAGCGGTGCGATGATAGAACGTAGCCGTGGGCATCATATCAAACAATTCCTCAGAGCACATACCATTGTACAGGCGGTAGAACACGCATAAGGAGGCAAAGTCTCTCCTGTCGCGAAGAGGTTCCACACCAGCTGTAAGTACAGGATCGTTGACAATTCTTACAGCTCGTCTTTGCACCGAGTCAAATGGACGAAGCTGATATTCAGGTGCTCCCGCCCAGAGGTGACAGCAGCACTCCATATGCGGCCGCACTTGCGATTTATAGAGAAGCAGTGTTTGCGCCGCAGTGAAGTACCGCCGCGCCCTGTTGAGCACACCTAGCTTCTTGGACGCCAGCTTAGCCTTGTCCTCCAAATGACTACGGAACTGAACGTCACTGGAGATGTCAACACCAAGGATCCCTATACTCTTGGAGATGGACAGAGATGTGCCCTGAAATTGCGGCGCTACAGTAATTGGGGTTTGCTTAGCGGTGAAAAAACACGCTTGTGTCTTGGAAGGGTTGAACTGGACAAGATTTTGTCCACCCCAATCGGACACTCTAGTAAGAGTAGCCTCGATTTCAGACACAAGCTGTTCACGATTTTCCTCCACTGTGTCCCGAGAGATACCGGGGCGGCCCGTGTAACAAGTGTCCCCCGTACTGTCGTCCGCATAACAATGAATGCCGTCAATAGACAACATGTCATTGATATGCAGCAGAAACAGAGTAGGGGACAACACTGAGCCCTGCGGTACTCCAGCGTTAATGGCCATGCAGTCTGAACAGCTGCCGTCAACGACGGCCCTGATGCTTCTACCGGACAAAAAGCTGGACACCCATCCGCATAATCTCTCGGGTAGCCCATATGAGGGCAATTTCGTAAGAAGACCACGGTGCCAGACCCGGTCAAAGGCTTTAGAGATGTCGAGGCTAACTGCTAGAGCCTCACCCTTACTCTCGATAGCCGCCGCCCATCGGTGTGTTAGGTACACAAGAAGATCGCCCGTCGAGCGACCGTGACGGAAACCGTACTGCCGGTCGCTGAGCAGGTCGTGTTCCTCAAGGTACCCCAGGAGCTGTGTATTAATTACACGCTCCATCACCTTGGATAAAAGGGAGGTGACGGCTATAGGCCTGTAATTGGCCGGGTCGGTCCTGTCACCCTTCTTGGGTACAGGATGTACATACGCGATCTTCCACGACGCTGGGACTTGTTGCATGGAATAGGAAAGTGTGAAAAGACGTGTAAGTACCGGACACAACTCTGGACCACAATGCTTAAGTACCACCGCGGGAATGCCGTCTGGCCCGCTCGACTTATGAACGTCCAGGGATTGAAGCTCCCGCCGGACATTCCGCTGTGTAAATTTGACTTCCGGCATGGAAGTGCCACAACTCGGAATGCCCGGCGGTAAAGCACCCCCGTCGCTCATGGTCGAGTTAGAGGCAAAGAGATTACCCAAAAGGTCGGCTTTCTCCTTGGCACTCTGGGCCAAACTACCGTCGGGTTTAAGCAAGGGTGGTAATCCTGACCGACAGAAGTTTCCCTCGGCAGCTTTGGCAAGCGACCAAAATTCACGACTTCCTGAGGGGAAGCCTGCTAGCCGTTCGCCAATTCTGCCGACGAAATCGAACTTGGCCTTGACAATTGCTCTTTTACTGGACCTCGAGGCGGCATTTAATTTGCGTTTCACCTCAGAGATGTTTGGATCTGAATTTGCACGAGCCGTGGTCCAAGCTCTGTAGGCAGATTCTTTCTGCATTAGAGCTTCTCTGCAGATCCGATTGAACCACGGTCGCTTTTTTGCACCTACAGGGATCCAGCGGTTGGGAATGTAGCATTCCATACCCTCCAAGATCCCCTCAGCGACTGCTACAGCACAAGAATCCAGATCCTCTGAGGCAAAACAAAGCCGCCACCACGGGTACGACGCATAGAACTCTCGCAGTCCATCCCAGTCTGCTGACTTGTAGTGCCACACATGTCGCCACTCCTTGGGCCGAGGTGGTTCAGGCCTTGCGAGAGGCACATGCGTCCGAACGACACAGTGGTCCGACGATCCTAGCGGAGCATCCACTGAAACGTTGTATCCGTCCGGACGCGTTGTCAGCAGGAGATCCAGCAATGCACTATGCTCGTTCTCCTTGTCTGGTATCCTTGTATGGGATTTAACCAGCTGGGAGAACCCATAGGTCAAGGCAAATTCGTGAGCAGCTTTTCCCGCAAAGTCGGTGGTCCGGGAGCCCAACCAGTCAACATGATGACCGTTGAAATCTCCCAAAATCACGATCTCAGCGGAGGGACACTGCTCAATCACCCTGTCAGTCGATTGCTGCAGGTGGTCATAAAGGCGAATTGCGTCCGTATTACCGCTGTGAGACCTGTACACGCACGCGTAGATCCGGGTGTGGCCCCCGTGATCCACGCGCGCCCATAACGTAGACAGGTCCCTGTCTTCGAGGCTTGTAAGACGGCGACAGCAGACATCATCCCGGACGTACATACACACCCCGGCTTTCTGCCTGAAGTTGTACTCCAGCTTGTAGCCAGGGTACATTAAGTGGGATGTGTCTTTCGGGCATGAGATCTGCGTCTCCGTCAAGAAAAAAAGGGTCGGCTTCGCAGTTTCAAGATGGTGGTGGACTACGTTGATATTCGCGCGCATGCCTCTGATGTTGCAAAAGTCCACTTGAAGTGTGGACGCCGATGCCGCTGTGGATACCTTTTTATTTTTCTTTTTTACAGCCATGGTTGTTTTTTTAAAAAAAGGGGAATTAAGAAGGTTGAGGGGGCGCCTGTGTGCCGTTGGCGCAGGAGACTAAGCGAGGCTCCAACTCACCAAAGGCAGACAAAGGTAATGCGGAAGATTGGCACGGCGTACGGAAGGGCCCCCGGTCCCCCCCCAATGCAGTGGCCGCGTCCACTCCGGTATCCTCCTCCGGCACGACCACAGCACCAGGGACTTTACACAGGCTGCTGGTTCAGCCTCCTGGGGCGGAGATTAAGTGATCCCCAGGTTCGGGTCCCGTACAGCCTGCGGGCGGTCAGCGGTCAACCGTTTCACCGGGTCTCCCTGACCGCCGTACCAATACCCCGCGCCTATATCCGCCAATGGAGCCAGATAAGCCTCTGGTCTCACCGTCAACGGCACAAAGTCGCCCCAATGAGCTCTGGATCCCTGCTAACCGACGGAGAACATAACCCAACCGGAGTCAGGTTACTATTACCGCGGTCTTCTGCAGGGCGGAGGTACTGCCCCAGGCGGGATGCTCAACGAACGGAGTGCCGTTATGCCCTTCCTCCTAATGTGGGCTTTTTCGTTAATCCCTAAGATATTGAATCTTAGGGATCTGATTGAAGAAGCCACTACTGTACCCTCAGGGTGTAACGTTAGCTCCATGAGAAGTAACGCATGTCCCCTAAACCCCGAGGGATATAATGTATGATACGATAGTTGGTTTTATGTAGTTTCCATCCCCTCTTTCCTTTGTGTATGAAAAGCATAGGCCGACATCCTACAACCCTGGCTGCGTAATATTTGATACGTAAGAATCTAAACAAAAGTATAAGTTTGGTTTCCGACTTTTTGATAATGATAAATAAGACGTTCGGCCCCTCTCCCCTAAAACGTCATACGTAATTATACGTGCGGCACGCTATAATTTTTGACATATCAACTAAGTTACGATATTGACAGAGTAAAACGGTCTAGTCATTAGTAGTTGAGTTGATAAAGTAGTAGATATTAGGTGGTACTAAAAGGCCTTGTAAAAAAAGAGAGAGTAAGCAAGCTCTGCCAAATTCTCTTCGTACCTACTTAACGGCCATCATACCGAGCCGGTAGTGTAAGAATGGCTCCACATGGGTAATAACTGATCTAGTACTTACCTTATTCATTAATTTTAAAAATTTCACGTCAATTATTACAAGTCATTCAATTCGTCAAATTATTAAATTGTCTTCTGTAAGACCTAATTAAAACATACATAACTGTAAGTTCCATAGATATCATTTGTTTTATTATTGTGTACCTATGTCTTTCAACTTAATAAGAAAATATTGTCTCACTAGCTGAAGCGTCTGCATGGACACATTAGTAGAAAGAGATAGCATCCCCTTTTCTAGCTTTCCTTTTCCGGAACGCTTTTGATGTGCACGTGAGCATTCCAGTTAGAAGTATAAGTTCCTTGGTCCATTCAGAGATATATTACCTCTAGCACTTAGGTTGCCTATCTTGGTTGTTGTGTTACCCCAATAAGTTTTTGTTTCTCCCATGTTATCTAACGTTTAGTCGAAACTTACTTTCTTCTTTTGCTATCGTTTTTTTTTCGGGTGTGACCATTAATTGAGATGTGGAACGTTGTGGAAGCAGCAACTTCACCTCCGTTGGTGTTGTAAGTGAATGTTTCTTTAATTTTTTATACGTAAATAAATAAATAAATCTCAAATTCAATCGTATAATTATAAGAGCACTGTTTTAGTAAAGTTAAGTATATTATGACATGAAAAACAAAACTCTTCGTGCTAACGGTTGGATGTTATAATCTCCACTATAATCGGTAAAACGTCTTAGGCTGGCACTTATTGGGGGACTTTACTGCTATGCCAACACACAGGAAATGATCGACAAGCTGTCAGTCAGAGGTAATACAACTGTGAACGGACTAAAGTCAGTTTAATTTAGTGTTGCTATTCAAACAAACAAAATGTCTACTGTCGATCGTCGCAACAAGTATATCCATATTTTGTAAGCTCCGCGTCAACGTGTATAATAATTATTATAATACAGTGAAATTCAATAAAACTTACTATTTACTGTTTAGAAAATTAGATCTATACATAAATAAGTATCCTATGTACCTATACGTTTTCATAACAAGATCTTTCCATCAGGTCACGGTGCATGGTTGTCTTGTATGTCTTAGTAGTATAAATAATTATAATAAACAAATATTTACGTAACCCGCCTCAGATTCATCCCCACACTTTCCATCCGGAGCGTTCGAGCACGGTAAGATCGGATAAGGAATTGTGGAATGATCTCTCTGCCTCGGTTTTTCCAAACGTCAACCGCGGTATGGGGATCTTCAAAAGGGGTCTTAGAAGATTTTTACAGTGTTGGAAGCGCGAGTGTAGCACCTCTGGTGTTACAAACGTTATGCTTGTCTGCTACATTGGCGGTATAAAAATAAAAGAAAAAGGTAAAAGTAAAAACTTAATCTGAGTACCTATTTTGTAAAAATACTACCTATTCTATTAGTTTACAAAAGAGTGGCAACCCAGCAGATGCAAATGGCGGTGTATTTATTGAATAACTTTTTATTTTGACGAAATAAATCCTAACTTCTATCAAGTCGTGAATAGCGTCAAAAATTATGCAAATTCATTACTTATTTTTTCAGCTAAATGCCAAGTATGGGCAATCAGGGCCTAATTTCGGCATTGCCCTTTGTGGGTGAGTGATCGGTTTCGAATCATAATAAACACTATTTCATGTAGCCACGGATACCGTGATCGGTGGCTAATAATATTAATATATTTTTTGAGTGAAACGGATCCAGGTACCGGTGGATACAACTCCACGTGATCCGTGGACAATTCAATCTGATAACGGGCTCGGTGAAGACAAAGCCGTTTTATTATGAAAGTCAAAGTGGCGGGTGTACCATTGCGAATCATGTTGTACCACGTACCAAAAGAATGTACCTAAAATGTACTAAATTGTACCTAGGTCTAAAAAATGTGTACCCGATTCAGAACGAAATTATTTCGTAACTAAAATACACCCGCCATATTGACATCAATACGGCGGGTGTACTATAATATTTTATTACTTAACCATTATTCATAAGATATAATTACACCAAAAAATTGTACCTAAAAAGTACCTTAATAAAAAAACACACTCTTGATCCGTTGGGTAGTTTCTGAGAAATAAAACGGCTTTGTCTTCACCGAGCCCGTTATCAGATTGAATTGTCCACGGATCACGTGGAGTTGTATCCACCGGTACCTGGATCCGTTTCACTCAAAAAATATATTAATATTGTTAGCCACCGATCACGGTATCCGTGGCTACATGAAATAGTGTTTATTATGATTCGAAACCGATCACTCACCCACAAATTTATTTCATTTTCAAATTGGATAGTTTAGGTTCCGCATTAGCGTTTGTGGTTATTTTTTTATAACCACCTTAACAAAACCACTCCAAATTCTAATTATAACACAGATTGTTCTGAATAAAATATACATCAAACTTACCAAGTGATTGGTGGTAACTTAGGTGGTTATAAAAAAAATAACCACGGAGGTTAATGCGGGAGCTCCGCCATTGATCACAGAATAGATTTTTTTTCAAGTGAAGCTTTTATTGATTTGGATGTTAATTGGATTTTCAGAAAGATTTATAATTTTGGTTACGGCTCAACATTATTTTTTTTTGTAATGTACCCATCCTTTGGTTTGTTACTCATTTCTCATAGGTACATAAAACCATAAAAAAGTCACAGCAAAGCGTGGCAGGGTACCGCTAGTATTAATATACTTTTTGAGTGAAACGGATTCCGGTATCAGTGGATACAAACTCGACGTGATCCATGGACAATTCAATCTGATACCGGGCTCGGTCTTCACCGAGCCGGCTTTGAGGAGACTTTTATTTCTCAGAAACTATCCAACGGATCGAGGTTGCTCTTTTTTTTTACTTAAGGTACTTTTTAGGTACAATTTTTTGGTGTAATTATATTTTATGAATAATGGTTAAGTAATAAAATATTATAGTACACCCGCCGTATTGATGTCAATATGGCGGGTGTATTTTAGTTCCGAAATAATTTCGTTCTGAATCGGGTACACATTTTTTAGACCTAGGTACAATTTAGTACATTTTAGGCATTTTAGGTACATTTTTTTGGTACGTGGTACAACATGATTCGCAATGGTACACCCGCCACTTTGACTCTCATGTTTTATTTCTCAGAAACTACCCAACGGATCAAGAGTGTGTTTTTTTATTAAGGTACTTTTTAGGTACAATTTTTTGTTGTAATTATATCTTATGAATAATGGTTAAGTAATAAAATATTATAGTACACCCGCCGTATTGATGTCAATATGGCGGGTGTATTTTAGTTCCGAAATAATTTCGTTCTGGATCGGGTACACATTTTTTAGACCTAGGTACAATTTAGTACATTTTAGGTACATTTTTTTGGTACGTTTTTTTTTTTTTTTTTTTTTTTTAATACCACTAAGGTGGCAGACAAGCATACGGCCCACCAGAAGGACCGGTGGTCACCGCAGCCTATGAACGTTTGCAACACCAGAGGCGCCACATTCGCGCTGCCGACCCTGCAAAAACCTTCTAAGACCCCTTTTGAAGAACCCCATACTGTAGGCGTTTGGGAAAACCGAGGCAGGGAGATCATTCCACAACCTAAGCGTGCGCGGAAGAAAACCCCTATCGGATCTAACCGTGCTGGAACGCTCCGGACGCAGAGTGTGAGGATGAACTCCCTGTCTGTGGCGAGCGGTGCGGTGATAGAACGTAGCCGTGGGCATCATATCAAACAATTCCTCAGAGCACACACCATTGTACAGTCGGTAGAACACGCATAAGGAGGCGAAGTCTCTCCTGTCGCGAAGAGGTTCCACACCACTTGTAAGTATAGGATCGTTGACAACTCTTATAGCACGTCTTTGCACCGAGTCAAATGGACGAAGCTGATATTCAGGTGCCCCCGCCCAAAGGTGACAGCAGTACTCCATGTGCGGCCGCACTTGCGACTTATACAGAAGCAGTGTTTGCGCAGCAGTGAAGTACCGCCGCGCCCTGTTGAGCACACCTAGCTTCTTGGACGCCAGCTTAGCCTTGTCCTCCAAATGGCTACGGAACTGAACGTCACTGGAGATGTCAACGCCAAGGATCCCTATACTTTTGGAGATGGAAAGAGATGTGCCCTGAAATTGCGGCGCTACAGTAATTGGGGTTTGCTTAGCGGTGCAAAAACACGCTTGTGTCTTGGAAGGGTTGAACTGGACAAGATTTTGTCCACCCCAATCGGACACTCTAGTAAGAGAAGCCTCGATTTCAGACACAAGCTGTTCACGATTTTCCTTCACTGTGTCCCGAGAGATACCGGGGCGGCCCGTGTAACAAGTGTCTCCCGTACTGTCGTCCGCATAACAATGAATGCCGTCAATAGACAACATGTCATTGATATGCAGCAGAAACAGAGTAGGGGACAACACTGAGCCTTGCGGTACTCCAGCGTTTATGGCCATGCAGTCTGAACAGCTGCCGTCAACGACGGCCTTGATGCTTCTACCGGCCAGGAAGCTAGACACCCATCCGCATAATCTCTCGGGCAGTCCATATGAGGGCAATTTCGTAAGAAGACCACGGTGCCAGACCCGGTCAAAGGCCTTAGAGATGTCAAGGCTTACTGCTAGAGCCTCGCCCTTACTCTCGATAGCCGTCGCCCATCGGTGTGTAAGGCACACCAGAAGATCGCCCGTCGAGCGACCGTGACGGAAACCGTACTGCCGGTCACTGAGCAGGTCGTGTTCCTCTAGGTACCTCAGGAGCTGTGTATTAAAACGTGGTACAACATGATTCGCAATGGTACACCCGCCACTTTGACTCATCTTATTGGACACACGACAGAACAATATGCTTTGTGTAGCTACAACTGCAGAAAGTGAATGTTTTATTTATCCGTACACACTTCGAAATATAGTACTAGCTATATCTAATGCGAAGGATAAGGTACGCAGCAGTTCTCTCTCCGAAAACATTTACTGCTCCAACCAATACTATTTTTCTATTGTTTCATTTGGGCATGGTATAAGATATTTCTTGTAGAAAACATTGATAAAAAAAAACGATTCTAAGTATATGAAGACTATATAGTTACGTAACCGTGTGGATGGAGAAAACTTTACAAGAGTTATAGCATTCGCTATCATTATTTCTATATTTTTGAGAAGTCGATTTCGATCAAGATAAGGCTTACCTATACGTTTTTCTATAGCTCGCTATGCAGTATCCGATAATCAATATCAGTTAGTAGGTAATGTAAGTACCACTAGGTACGTTATACAGCATGAGTTCAACTTTAAATGGTACCCTATCTTCAATAACATGTTTGCCAGAAAAGCTCAAAGTTTTGCACATAATTAGTAAGTGAATATGAGGAAGCCAATAAAATTTCTTAATGGTATAATGGGTAATGATGCTCAACACCCTCGATTTTTGGACAAGTGCAGCAGTTCTTATAGGCAGATCAAGCTTTTTCACATGCTTTTTTTATATACACTGTATTTTTAGGCTATAAATATTGATAATACAGTCAACTTTTCCTTTTTTTTTCTCGGTTGAAAGTCAAATTGATTTTGTAGATATTACTGTTGACTAAAATTCTGGACCCGACGAACGCTAACGCAATCCGTTGGAATATTTTCCTGTTTTGAGACTAAAATTAATGTGGTTAGCAATAGACTGACGAAATTTGAAACTTATATTTATCAGGCGCTATAGGTACCTATAGGTAACAAGCTTATTTAGAATAGTGTTTAATTTGCCTGGGGATAACTGCATGCTGAGTTACACATTTTGAAAATAGTTCTTATCGCCAAGAAGAGGAATGTTACTGTGTCATCAACTCGTTAACCGAGCGTTGAAATTTGTGTGTCTGTATCCAGCGGTTGACCATTGCCTGCGTGGTAACGAATTCATTAAATAATTAGATCTATATTAGTTCTATCGAGATATGTATAACACGCAATTTGTTCCGTTTTAGTTTTTACACAAAATTAATTCTTCTATAACTGTTACTCAGCGATGTACTTTTAAATTACGCACTTTAAAAAAACAAAATCTAGACAGGCTATTAGATCTACATTAAATCTAACTACTTATGTACTTTTTACTTATAATATTCTTTACATTAAGTTTAAAAAGACAATTGAAAAAAGTAAACCTAGCGATGTGAATGTGAAAAATTACTTCTTCTATAACAGGTAATATTCAATACTACCCTCAAATTATTTCTTACGACCTTATTTTATTTATAAGCACACTTATTTAAAACTCACATGACAGTAGAAGCTACCTACGTTTCGAAATAAGATTATGATTTTCAAAACGATACCTATATTAGATTACAATATCTATATTAGATACAAATATAAAATGAAAAATATTAATAACTCCTAATTTGAATTGTAATAGGGACAAAACTGTCGCATTATAAGCGCACGAAATTGATTAACCACATCGCTAGGTAATCTTTTTTAACTTAGTGTAAAGAATTTTATAAGTAAAAAGTACATAAAGTAGTTAGAGTTAATGTAGATCTAATCGCCTGTCTAGATTTTGTTTTTTTAAAGTGCGTAATTTAAAAGTACATCGCTGAGTAACTGTTATAGAAGAAGTAATTTTGTGTAAAAACTAAAACGGAACAAATTGCGTGTTATACATATCTCGATAGAACTAATATAGATCTAATTATTTAATGAATTCGTTACCACGCAGGCAATGGTCAACCGCTGGGTACAGACACACTTGAAATTTCACTGCAAAGGGGATAGTGCGTTTGTGGCATATCACCCCGCGCCGCCATTTTGTTTTTTTTTGAAAGTTTCCGCGCACGAAATAATTAGTAAATATGGATAGAGGACACTAAAACAAACAAAAAATGTCAAGTAATTGGTACCCTAAAGTGTCACGTTCCCGAGATATTTCGATGTAAAAATCACCATTTTAAAATTAATTGTAATAATATTAAGTTGTTAAGAATATTAAGAATAATGACTATCAATTAAAAATGCAACGATTACGTGTTTGTATGCATTTTTAATTAGGCAAAATAATGTTTCACTGCGATACGATGCGATTTAGTAGGTAAGTCATTGGTCAAAGTGGTTTTCTCGTGCTAATAGGTGTACTACCTTCTAATTAATAGTTAAATCAACCTGGAAGCTACTAATTGAATACAGTGGAATGCATACAAACACGTAATCGTTGCATTTTTAATTAATAGTCATTATTCTTAATATTCTTAACAACTTAATATCATTACAATTAATTTTAAAATCGTGATTTTTACATCCAAATATCTCGGGAACGTGACACTTTAGGGTACCCATTACTTGACATCTTTTGTTTGTTTTAATGTCCTCTATCCATATTTACTAATTATTCCGTGCGCGGAAACTTCCAAAAAAAATGAAAATGGCCGCGAGTCGGTATGCCAGCTCCCATACAAAAATGTTCGAACCCCTTTATTGGCTATTTCATAGGAGGGTAGGTTCTGATAGCTAAACGCTTTTGTGATAATATCATCTGTTGCTGCGAGAGACCCTCGCGCAAATAGCAATAATTAAATACCACAGATTTTGTAGCTTTGCCAAAGTTTTTATCTAGAAGTCGTTTCTACAATATTCAGCTTTTTTATGAGTTTTGTTGCGTAACTTTTTATACTGTAGCTGATGAGTGCAGTCCTGGATGTCTATCTATTAGTGGGAGCTGACTTCCATGTGGCAATTTTTTTTTTTTTAGAACGATCTTTTGAAACGCTAAGTTCTGGCGAAGATTCTCTCCACTGTGTATGAGTGGCATATCTGCCCGGCACGCGTTGTTCGGGATCGGAAAGGAGAGGGTGGGAACAGGTTAAAGAGCTCTTCAGAACATTCACCGTGATACATTCGGTAGAAGGCAGCCAAGGACGCTATGGTTCTTCGCTGCGCTAACGGTTCGAGGCATCCCGTCACCTCAGGACAAGCAATTATTCGAATAGCACGTCTCTGCATAGCTTCAAGCACATCTAGTAGGTAAGTACCTCGCGGAGTCATCCCAAAAGTGAGAACAGTATTCGACGCAAGCACGTATCTGCGTCTATTACAGTAGGTAAACATCTCTGATGTGGCGTGAAATACCGTCTCACCTTCTTCAGGATTCCTAGTTTCCGCGAGCTATTCGATGCAACCATCAAATCTTCCCTCTTTATATAATACTAGCTGACCCGCGCAACTTCGTTTGCGTGATAAATGAAGAACCGCTGGACCGATTTTATGCAAACTTCACATAAACCATCTACTGAATAGTTCGAACAAAGCCTAAACATTTGGTTTGGATAGGTGTGCCCGTTCTTGAGTTATAAAATTACAACGAAAAGTGGCATTGATTTGTATATATATAGATTAGTATAGAATTAGATTTTGTGAAATATTCCGATTAATCCTTCTAATATTACAAATACAGCGCCAAAAAAGTTTGTGAAGATATTTAGATGTTTGTTACTAAATCACGCTGTAACAGCTGAACGGATCGGGCTGAAATTCAGTACAGAGATAGCTTATAGTCTGGCGTTATGCCAGACTATGAGCATAGGCTACTACTTTTCATCCAGGAATTATGTTCCCACGGGAAGCGGGAATGGATTCAGAGTTTCACGCGGGCGATGCCGCGAGCGTCATCTAGTATATAATATTACTTTAGACGTTTCCCATGCCAGCAGTTTTATTATAATTAAACAAAAACCAAACATTTATGATTTAATATACACAGCCGATTTGAAAAATTCTTTCACTGTTCGGAAGCTACACTCTTCCCGGCGAACATATGCAATATTTAATTCCCGTGTTCCCACGGGAACAGGAGCTACGCGGGTTAAGCCGCGCGACGTCCTCTAGTATCATTTGAAGTTACAAAATATGTACGCGACTGTAGGTACAGGTGAACCACGTTTATAAGTCGCATCGACAAAGTTCGCCTGCTCAGAAGAGAGCAAGCTAGCGCCGATTAATAACGATTGCCAACGCTGTTGAAACACCGACTTTATTGCGTTACGTTAAGATTGAAAATGCAATAAATCCAGAGAGTAGTGCTATCTCGCTTGTTGTTCCTCATTGCGCCGCGATGCTGCGGGTATCGAACATGGCGCGCAGGCGGCAACCAATAACAAAGGGCTGTATTTGACGCGTTTATGCGGAACATTGTGATTGGTTAAGATTTTTTCGCGCGTTTCGAATATGAGACTTCTGCGCAGGTACATCGGTGTAACCTATAAACGTGGTAGGCTACGGAAAATAAAACTTTTTATTTTCAAATTAAATCAGCCTTAAAGTTATTATTGCTTCGTGCCTCTATTTGATATTACTGAGACTCCGCAGTTAGTCTGTCAGTTACCAAATAATAAAAAAATATTTTATTAAGGGGCTCCCAATTCCCATAATACCAAACGTGATTGTTTTGCAGATTTTAGGTAGGTTTTTAACCGACTTCAAAAAAAGGAGGATGTTCTCAATTCGTACGCTATGTTTTTTTTTTGTATAAAGGGTTACAGGAAAAGTCGTGCTAGATCCGTTAAGGGCGTGGAGTAGGTACCCATTATTTCTGACTAATTTCACTATGAAACACCCTACCCTAAACTTAACCCTGTTCGAGATATTCGACTTTTAATATTTTTATTGAAAATTGCCGATTTTTAGGTTACAAAATTTTGTTTTTTTATTTTGGGCGCCTTATTTATTATTTTTGTTGCATTTTGACATGTGTAATAAGATGCTCCAAAACGTCAATCATTGAAATAATGCATAAATTAATTGAACATGTCGTAGAAGAAAAGTGAAAGTTAAGAAAAGAAAAAAAAATAGTAACATGTTTATTTTTCTCTAAGGGATATGTAAAAAAAATATTACGGCAGTCGTTCGGCAGATGTTTTTTAAAATATCTACATTTCATCAGCTATCTAACGACGTATAGCAATGTAGGGTTGTATTTAAATTCATTGAAAAAAACTTAGTTTCAAAAGCGACAGTGGAGAAGAAAATTAATACTTAGCCCTAAAAAGTAAAATAAAACAATAGGAAAAGATGAAATGTCATTTATTAAACAAGGTTTTTACACAACTTTTTCATACTCTACAGTTCATGTTCAACATGGCCGCCTCGGTTATGAATACATTTTCGCATCCTTCTACGGAGACCAGTCTTTACTACTCCAGTGGTCAATGTTGTCCTCATTTGATTGGCTGCGTCCAAAATCCTTTCTCTTAATTCTTCCACAGACGAAACTGGATTTGGCTCGCTGTACACAAGACTTTTCATAACCCCCCACACATGAAAATGCATGGGGGTTAAGTCCGGACTTCTTGCTGGCCATGGCAACGGCCCACCTCGTCCTATCCATTTATTTGGGTAAGTTGTGTCCAGCCAGTCTCGGACACTTCTTCTGAAATGGGCAGGGCAGCCATCATGCTGGAACCACAATAAAAAAAAAAAATTTGGTAACCTAAAAATCGGCAATTTTCAATAAAAATATTAAAAGTCGAATATCTCGAACAGGGTTAAGTTTAGGGTAGGGTGTTTCATAGTGAAATTAGTCAGAAATAATGGGTACTCCACGCCCTTAACGGATCTAGCACGACTTTTCCTGTAACCCTGTATAATTATGTTACGCGATAGCGGCGCCACTGTGGATTATGGTAGAACAAGAGCTGATCAAAATACTTTTTTGAAGTGATGAAGTTAACACATAATTTTTATTTTATTGTTTAGGTTAAGAGTCAATCTTTCATATTCAAGTCATTTTTAATCCCTTATTTTATAAAATATTGAATAAAACATCATTATGTCCGGCACTTACGAATGTCTGTTGATAATACCTAGAAAGTCGTATACATTACGAGTTTAATTTTGACTATTCATTCAAAAACACTCTTTTGATTTTATATACCATTCGAGAGGCTGTTTATTACAGATTTGTAAATAGTGGGTTTTATTTTATTTCATATATAAATATTGATGCTATAAAATAATAAGTAAATTGCGAGAAAATATTGCACTTTATTAATTTCGTCTCGAGTTTTAACAGTTAGCTACGCTTGCCTACGTCATGAATTTAGTATTGTTTTGTTCATTAGTTACATATTATTAATATATCAAAAAATCATCTGCCCATATTTGCCATTGAGATGTTATGAAGGAATATATGACGACAGATGCGAAAAAATGAAGGCGAATTTCGCAGCGCTTATTCCTATCTTTAAAGGGAAGATGCTCTTGACTATTTTTCCAAAGATAACCCTTCTTATGTTATATACCATTTAAAAGAATGATTATTACAGATTTAGAAGTAGAAGTTTTTATTAAAATTTGTTTACTTAAATTAGTGCATTTGAAATTTACGTAAATTGTGAGAAAATATTAGCATTAAATTTTAGTCAAAACTTTTAACAGTTAGCTACTAATGCCTTCATTGTGAATTTAGTCTTGTTACGTTCACTAGATACATAAATAATATATTATAGAATTTGCTGCCCAAATTTTCCCGTTTAGCAGTAATGAAGGAAATTATTGTGACAGCAGATGCGAAAAAAATTAATGCGACTTTCAACTCACTTGATAGGTACTTAAAAGATTACCCACCGAAGTAGCTTTAAGTATTTATTTATACTTAAAGCCTATCAAAACACAGTATTTATTTATTATTATACCTACCTGAGAATTTCGATCTATAATAGGAACTGTAAGTTACTATTCTAGTACTATCTGAAGGATATGTTTCCTGAACCAGCTTCTTCGATGAAATTATTAATACGTAGGTACTATACCTATAAAATAATGTTCGGTACAAAGTTTACTTAATCATAAAATAGCTAAAATTATAGAATGGAGTCAAGACCTGCTTCAGTGTTTAACCTATACAGATTGGAATTAAGCGCGCCGAAAATAGACTGTATTTTACGGCATCTGCGGTCACATTTTCCTTAATTACTGCTCAATGGGCAAATATGGTCAGCAGATTTTTTGATATTTTAATAATATGTAATTATACTCAACGAAACAATGCTAAATTTACAACTTAGGCAAGTGTAGCTAAATGTTAAAACTCTGGGCAAAATTTATAAAGTGCAATATTATCCTGCAACTTACGTATTGTTTATAGCACCAATATCTAATCATGAAATAAAATGAAATCTACTATTTCCAAATCCGTAATAAACAGCCTTTCAAATGGTATAAGACACCAAAAGAGTATTTTTAAATAAATAGTCAAAATTTAACTCGCAATGTATACTATTTTCGAGGAATTGCTACAAACTTTATCATCCTGTAGAATGATTGACACCATAAATTAAGAAACATAATACCTATGCTATGACCGATATACAAGATACAATCATGGTTATCCCAATTTTAAAGTCAAATAGTGAACTTTCTTTGCTTAAAGTTATTCCTGACTCCTAAAATGAAATGCAAGTAAAACCAAGAGCTAACACTAGTTCATGTTATTTTTCTATAGTTTTCCCTTTTATAAGCTTATATTTCAAAAAATAACATGTATTTTTGTATCTATTCATACACTTAATATTAATACAATACATAAAAATATGCCATTAATTGTATTATTTTTAAGATTTTCATCATTATTATTTTTTATTGACACTAGTACTACACTAAACTGTACAAAACGTATTTCATTAAAAGCTTTATTTAATACTATACAACTGAAAAAAAATTTAAGCTTTTATCTTAAGAATTAAAGTTGTTGATTTTTGATCTCAAACAGGCCTTTTTTGTCCATAGTGCGGCGCCAATTATGGATGGATTTTGAAAATTCTTTTTTTGTTTGAAAGAAGCTACTTCTGAGGTGGTCCCATATCCAGGGTATCAGGATCTGATGCTGGGATCCAGGAGTAATCGAGGGCAACCACCGAAAATTGTAGGGACAACTAGTGCGTTTGTTAACTTTTTGATTAAGTGCTTTAATGTACTAAAATTTAATGAAGGTCTGGAGTCGATCTGATGATGGAACCGAAAGACAGTCGAGGGAATTCCTTAACGATTTACAGCAGTTACCTTGTGTTTCGGCTTGATTGATTTGTGTTGATGAGAACCTTACACCTAGATAGAAATATTTTTCGGTCCACCCGTCACTTAAAATAAAAAAATAAAAATTTTAAATAAAAAATAGAACCAACTTCATACAAATCCTTAAAAATAAAATTTACCTAGCACATTGTAATATGTATTTTGATTTATCCGATTTTATTCAATATAATATTGAAGTTGGTGCCATTAATAATACCTACCTAAACCTATGGGTTTACTTGGCGCCGACTTCAATATGATGTTGAATAAAATCTGATAAATCAAAATCGTATTACTATGTGCTAGGTAAATTTTATTTTTAAGGATTTGTGTGAAGTCGGTTCTATTTTTTATTTAAAATTTTTATTGGTAGTAAGTAGGTACTTGCTTATGTACCTACCTACTTTATTTTGTAGGTGCTTTAAATAGTAATTAAGAAGTACAAAAGGTAGGTCGATACCTCCCGACCATTGGCAGGGATTTACCAACAAAATTAGGTAAGTATGGTTTTCTGTTAGTTTTAAATGTAAAATCAAAACGTTCTCCAAAATGCTGCAGTAGATACTAATTACTTACTCCTCAAGGACAATAAAAACAAAGAATAATATTATTAACTTAAACATTTAATCGCAATTAATCGGTAATCTTCATGGGTTTTATCTTGAACTAAAAAGGGGAACGAATTTATTCCGTGGCACGCAGCACCATAATCGCCATTCTTTGACAATGCTATCACCGCGCCCATGAAGCTTGGATAATGCGATGCTATTCTCTTGATTGCAATACTGGCTGCTTCGGTTGGTGTGACGCCTCTTCGCATTAGATCAACCGCCAAAAAGCTGAGCAAAAATATTAAATACCCTTAAGTAGTAAGGAAGGCTATGCTAGGATTGCCAGATTGGGATACCAAAATAGGCAATATAATATTATGCTAAGTATGTGTAGGCATGGAAATCTGCAATATGAGATTTTTTCAAACGTCTATAGGTCATAAGGGTGACCGCTATCGATCATATTAGGCCGTATAATTGTTTGCCACCTCAGTGTTATAAAAAGTACCTACCTAAATAAGTTACCTATGATTATTTGAAGCACACGTGAAACCGAATAAAGTATGTAATGACAAATTCCGTCAACAATGCGACCTCAATGGAAGCAGCTCGGTCTGGCCACGCGACCTCATAGGTTCGTATCTACCTCATGCTGCGTCACACATTTGTAACATTTTGACGGCACATTTCCCCATTACCGTATCAAACTCGCGTGTCGACATCGTTGAAATATGCAGCTACGAGTTACATGTTCATAGTATTGTGCCGTAAATATGTCACACATGTGGACGCAGCATTACATACATACCTTGGTGAAAATCTAAGCATAATGTCACCATCTCCTGTAGCCGCTGCTCCTCCGACATCGTTATCTGCGTATGCACCAGCCCCTGGTATGGGAGAGTCACCAATTCGTCTAAACAACACGGGTATATTATAAAGTTTGAAGTTTCGGTTGCCCCGAAGCTGCGAAGTCAACTCGTCCTTTTGAAATGGGTAACAAGACTAACAAGTGATGGCAATATTGTGTGTAACAGTAAAAATCGGAAGGAAATGGACGAAAATCAGTTAGGTAATTTCTGAATGCTAACCACTTTAAGCAAATTGAAAATTGGTATTTTATGGCTATAGGTCGATCTTTAAAATGTTTTGTCCAGAAGTAGGTACCTATTTCCTTCTTTTCTTCTTGAGCTTTCTAGAAATAGATCAAAAAATTAGAAAACCATGCGAGGTCGGAATTCTGACGCAGTACAGTAGGTAAGCAAAAAAGTCTCCTATATTTCCTTTAAATGGCTTCCGCCACCTACTTACATTGAATTTTACCTACAATAGCTTAGTTATTTTAATGTAACAGTGGATATATCATAATTACCCAGGTATTTTATGATTAGCTCCATTACTGGAAGTACCAGCCGCTACATCGCCATTCTGATCTACAGCAACCATACCAATTGTGTCATGATTATATTGATCTATAATGCGTACCTCTGGAGTGTCGCTTTTTATTGATAAGCTCTTTTCACGATAAGGGCCACATTGCCTTGTTGGATCTGGCTTGACAGCCTGAGATTAGATACAAAGATATATTAATCCTATAAAGTATTTTTACGCTTGGGAGAAATCAAGTGTTGTTGTTATCTTGCTAAAACATCACACGATCCACACGAAACCTTTAGAACCGATTAACGAATAAGAACGCTGACACAAGAGGCTGGACGTCTTTGCTGAAGGGGTTTCAAAAATGCAATATAATGTACTTGAGTAGGCATTTCTTCTCTGACAAAGTTATGGTTGTCAAAGAAACAGAAAGCTTTTATTGGTATATAAACCAAGACTACAGATTCTCCGGGTTGCGTGCTCTGAACTCTACTATGCGAAGGTTAATTTAGATTATGCTTTCAGTAAATCTGTCTAACATCACCACTCCTTATGCGGAATATTGATAAAAGGAACATGCATAAACAGCTAGAAGACCTAGATCATATTGTAGTGCCTAATCAGGCCATGGTACCAGTAATCATATTTTGTAGAAAGTCCGTAACGAACATGAACAATGAATAAATATTCACGGATAGGTATGGTTCAAACATCGATTGATTGACTTACCATCCAAAAATTAGGTTGGCAATTATCCTGATTGTGCCATTTCTCCCATTTCTTCTTCGATTCTTGAGTAGAAAGGGACTCTTCCTTGAACCCCATTTGTATAGCAAATTGGGTAGCTAGCTCCCCCACTAGAAATGAGTGGGATGTGTGCTCTAATACGTGACGTGCCACTGAAATAGCATTTTTTACTCTACGAAGAGCACCAACAGCTCCAACGTTCATCGTTTTCCTATAAAAACAAAAACAATTTTAATAAAACTTCTATATTAAGACGTATTAGTAAATAGAGTATGGCTAGGCTAGTAAGGCTATGAGAGCTATTTGTCTATTGTGGGCAGGATAAAAGACGTAACATTGAACTTGATAACACATTCGACTGTAGGTAGGTAAGGTATGTAATTAAAATGCAAAGTGAAAGTTTGTAAAGATGTTTGAATGTTTGTTACTCAATCACGCTCTAACGGCTGAACGGATCGGGCTGAAATTTGGAACCGGGGAAGATTGTAGTCTGGAATAACACATAGGCATTTTATTCCGGGAATATGTTCCCATGGGAACGGGAACCAAATTTCACGCGAGCGAAGCCGCGAGTATCAGCTAGTAGTATAACGTAACAAGTCAACATCAGAATGATTACCCATCCATTATCATAGCATCTAATGTAGTCTCGCTATTTTCATCAGGGCTCCCACCATAGCCGACAGTACCATCGCACTGTTGTTCTTCGCACAACGAAGCACCTTGTTCAATAGCATCTAATGCTATGCCTCCATCTTTTAATACACTCCAAGCTGTAAAATGAGAGTAATAAATTGATTCCAAAATACATCATCTGCCTGATGGTAAGTAAGGTGTCGCTCGAAGAATTTTTGATCTTAAGAAGAAATTTATTATGAGCGTGCGCACGCGTTAGAAAGATTGTTTCTCTAATAGAATTGTAAGTCTCTGCCATAGTACGTGTTTCCCTCCTCTTAAAACCCTCGGGTTCTCGAAGTGGACCGTGAAGAGGCACTTATTTAGGCGACCTACTTGAGGGTCACTCACATATTATTTGCGGACTGGAAGGTACCTACCCAATGCGCTAGATTTCGCTGTTTATAGGGTCGGGGGGCGTTATTTTAGCGAGCTCAATTTTTTTTTAAGTTTCGCAGCACAATTTTATTAACGTAACCAAAACGGACGGGGCTGCAATGATGAGTCAAAAAAAAAAGTTTCTTTTTCTTTTGGGGCTTAGGACTAGTTATCCATGGGAATGAGAATCAACTGAAATCACAGCATGGTCCTTCTCAACTAGTCTCAAACTATCAACTGTATGTGGCTAAATGGACGAAATGGGCGGCAATACAGGCGGTCGGATCGTCCGCCCGGCGATGCCGGCGTCCCCACAAGGAGATAATAAAAGAAGATATTAATAACTGTATGTGGCTCGAAAGGAAATTGGTGGTGAAAATAACCTCCGCCCGTCGCGCCGCGCCCGCCGTAGGAAATACGTAGGTTCCTAACTATATTACATTCTCATCATTATCTCAATATCCTCGATAATGTTACCGTAGCACAGAAAGTCGTATCGTCGAGACACCGGATTTTTCGCGGAGAAAAGTGACCTGACCGCGTTATCTAGATCTCTAGAAAACGTGCCCTAGCTAGACCATGCTTTTTACAATGATGTTGAGGAAAGAACCACCGGAACCACCGTACACCCTCTACGAGAGTGGTTATCGGGACTCGCAGTCGCGCTGGACGTCGGCATGATAAACCATGCCTATCCGCCCAAGAGTGGTCATAGTTTCAGACGGCGACGGCAAGTAGTACCACTGTACATATCTACCTACCGACCGACTTCCAGGACAGCAGATTAACCTACATATAGTAGGTACGTAGGTTCCTAAGAGTACTAATCTCAGAATGAAAACACAAAGGTTAGCTTTACTTGAGGCGGTTTTTACAGCTACTTGATAACAAGCGGTGTGAATTTCCTCCTCAGAGTTCAGCTGTCAGGTCAGGTCACGATAACAATATTTATTTCAAACTATTACACTTAGATTAATAAGCTTTAACATACCTTTTATTGAAGCATTATAAAACTGCCAAGTCGTTATTACTATTGGATTATTTGAGTCACAAATCACAGTTGTTTCCATGAAACATAATAGGAGACACAGATTCCATAATAGCTTCATTTTAAAAACAACAAAAATATTAGGATCATAGAGTTATATATTAGGATACTTAAACAGCAACTGCCGGGCGGCCGGAATTGAAAATCACACCACAATATCGGATAAAACTAATTTCGTAGTGATTACATATATGTACCAAGTATATAAATACAACAAAAACCAGTACATAAATCAAGCTCTCTTTTATCTTTTATTAAACTTTTATTGTGAACTGTACAAACAAGCGGCCGGCGTTGTTACAGAGTACAGACTGAATAATAATAATAAATATGTAATATTAAATAATAATTCACACAGAGAAATGTCAATGACCTGTCAATCTGACATCTGTCAGTGTCAACTTAAAAAGTACAGCTAGCAAAAAATATTATATTCATAATTGTTATAGTAAACAACTAATGGGCTAGCGACACGGTCAATGGTATTGAGTCAAGTCTGTTATTTATGAATGGAAGTTGCTTCAGTGTGCGTGATTTCTTTGCATGAGTGTGTGCATCGAAGTGTACGAACACATTATATTGACGCGACATGACAATTTGCAGTTTGACCGTGTCACTAGCCCATTAGAAGAATGAGAGTAGGCAGAATGATCTCTGTTACCTTAGCCTGTGTCATGCGAGCGAACAATTAAAAAAGAAAAAGACTAACAAAACTTTAAAACAGAAAACAGGAAAATACGCTTGTCGCAAAATCGGAAATTGTGCGAATAATATTATTCTTTTAAGCTTTATATTGCACTTTAAAATAACTAGATATGAATTTAGATACTTTCTGCCGTGAATTACCGAAAGTGGTGAGTACTTAACGTCTAGAAATCGTCTGTGCGAACACTACGAACTGCTAGTAAATGCAACACTTTATATTTTTTATCATATTACAGGAATTACATGCTCATCTCAATGGTTCTTTGAGCCGTGATACGATGCTGCAACTTAAGAGATTTCACGTAGATGTCGGTTTACCGGATAAAACAAACGCTTTTTTTGATGAATTTCAAATCGGCGCTGGTGACACAAGAAATTTGGCTGAGTTCGTATTGGTTTTGATTTTTAAAAGTTTTCATTCACTCGTTACAGTTTTCCTCCTTACTTACAACCTTTCGACACTTTTTCGTTCAAAAAGAATTGATATCTTTTCCAAACTATGTTTATTTATTTTCTTTTTAGAAGTATGTAATAGCGCTAAGCAACAACATCCCACTTAGCCAAAGAACCAGGGATTATCTTGAAGGGGTTCAATGCCTGCACTTTGATCTTTTCTGAATACAGCCAAAATTATAGATAACACACACTAAATACACACTTCTTCTTGCATAATAACTAGTGTAGTCATAGTTACAGAAAATAAGCTAATTGATTTTTTATTTCACTTACAGCTGTTTCCAAGTGTTCAGCATTGCTCATGCACTGACTAGCACACAGCAAGCCCTTGAGATGGCTACTAGGCTAACCCTTCAAGAGTTTCAAGAAGATGGTTGTTGTTATCTCGAACTTAGAACGACCCCTCGTGACACACCACATATGACCAAAGCTTCATACATTGAAACTATCATTCAAACTATTCAGTAAGTTATATTACTACATATTATTTTTTTTTTTTAGAAGTAATGCTAAGGCTTAGACAAGCTTACGACCCACCTGAAGGAAAGCAGTTACTGTCCTATGGATGTTTGCTAAACCAGAAGCACAATAGTAATTAGCATACCTACCTACTCTGACTTACCTAGCTGTTCAACCCTATCTAGAAAGACTACATCGGCCAGTACATCGCTTGCAAGCGGTGTGACCTTTAAATGCAGGATATGGGATTAGTAACATGATGACTACCATCTGTTACCTACTGACATTCATAGTCATTGGTTATCCTGTACACTAAAACTTCGTAAATTTTTACACAGTGAAAATAGTAGCATAATATTTACCTACCTGGAAAATATTACTCATGCAATTTCTTTCTTTGACAAATAATAATTTTCAGGAAATCTTCTTTACACTTATCAATGATTACTCGGCTCATAGTTTCAATCAACCGGAGCACACCGGACAAAGATGTTGAAGAAATAACTAATTTAGCCATAGAATGTAATAAGAACTATCCTGATGTAGTAGTTGGCATTGAAATTAGTGGAGACCCTACTATTGGGTGCTTTCAGAGTTATGTACCAGCTTTGGAGAAGGCTAGACAAGCAGGGTTGAAAGTGAGTTTCTGCCTTTTAGATAACTAGATGATGGTCGTGGCTTCCCCTGCATGAAATTCTGTACCCGATCCTGCTTCCCATGGGAACATATTACCGGGTTAATAAAAAAGTAGCTTATGTGTTATTCCAGGCTATAAGCTATCTTTGTATCAAATTTAAGCCCAATCCATTCAGCCAGTAGAGCATGATTGAGTAACAAACATCCAAACATCTTAACAAACTTTCACATTTATAATATTAGTAGGATAGTAGGATTAGCAGGATAGGGTGACATGATCATTGTGTGACTAAACCCCTACCTTGTCGCAAATAAAAGAAAAAAAATTGTAGGATAACATAGAGTAAATCAATGGCTAGTGCCCTGAGGTGGGGTGATGACGGTATTTCTCAACATTGCCAGCTCATTTATGCTACGCCTTGGAGTTGCACCTGAAAGGAACTTGAATAACCACAAAAAGATAAGCAACCTTCAGTGCCACACCATAAGATTTGAAGACATGAGTGGATGAAGGAGATATAATAATATTTGTAAAATTTGAGAAAATGGGTTTCAAATTTCGTTACTTGTGATTGAAATAAATCGCTTTTCGTTGTATTTATCTACAAAGTTTTTTACCCAAAATATAGTGAATAAACACGTCTACTAATATGGAGTGGAAAATTTTTAAAAAAGTGTAAGGATTTGTATTTATTTAAAAAAAAACCGTACATAACCCCTTCATTCATCTCTTTAAATAGAAGTTGCATACGAAAATAAAAGATGAATGGGTTAACTACATAATCAATTCTTAATCTTACCCTAAAATAGTTTCATAATAATACCGATATTCCGGTTTAACAAATTTTAACTGTTCTTTAATATTAGCTTTCTTTTTTTCTGAAATTGTACCATATTTTTCTTGAACCCGTTCCACTACAAAGTCTTCTACTTGTCCTCTTTTTTAAATATATCTACTTTTCTAAACGGCGCCGTCTCATCATAACTTTATTTCTATAAAAATGCACCGAATTCCTCTACCCTTATCCATTTAATACCATCCCTGAAATTTACCTTCTGCTTATTTTGCTCATTTGAACGTTGTGTACTACAATCTTACTACGTGTAGAATCCGTGTCAAGTTGTGGGTCGGATTCAGCGGCTGGGTCTCGAGGTCGCACTTCATAAATCCGAGGCTCTGTGCTTCCACGGACCTCGGATGGGGCCACCTGCGGGATCCAGCCTACAATTAGGGGGCGTCAGCATCGGCATCGAGCCCTCAAATGAAGTATCAGGGGGCTCGTACTCGATGGCCGGTGGAACTTCGGGCATCACTTCCGAAGTTTGGTCCCAAAACTGAGGGGAGCATCAGCCGCATTCGCGCGGCTGATGCCCAACATCAGCGGACCCATCAACGCTCCCTAAAGGAGACTGTACCTGTGGAGCGTGCGAAGCTTGACCCTATACGGGGCCCCCATATGGACGGAGACCCTGACGGCCAGCAATGTGGCAAGATTGCTGAGCCCGCAGAGAGCGATGGCCGTCAGGGTGATAAGAGGATACCGCAAGATCACCGGTGAGGCGGCATGTCTCCAAGCCACAACATCAGCGGACCCATCCACGCTCCCTACAGGAGACTGAACCTGGGGAGCGTGCGAAGCATGACCCTTTACGGGGCCCCCATATTGACGGAGACCCTGACGGCCAGCAATGTTGCAAGATTGCTGAGCCCGCAGAGAGCGATGACCGTCAGGGTGATAAGAGGATACCGCAAGATCACCGGTGAGGCGGCATGTCTCCAAGCCACAACATCAGACCCATCAACGCTCCCTACAGGAGACTGTACCTGAGGAGCGTGCGAAGCATGACCCTATACGGGGCCCCCATATGGACGGAGACCCTGACGGCCAGCAATGTGGCAAGATTGCTGAGCCCGTAGAGAGCGATGGCCGTCAGGGTGATAAGAGGATACCGCAAGATCACCGGTGCGACGGTATGTCTCCAAGCCAGAACCCCTCCATGGGACCTGGAAGCGAGAGCCCTTGCGTCACTGTTCAGATGGCGCAAGGAGGTGCTGGAGCGGGGCTAAAAGCCTGCGTCTCGAGAAATCGAGGCCCCATTGGTTCCTAATCCACCAGGAAACCGTGGAGACATGGAAGGTGCGACTTAAGCAACCAAAGGGGGGATTCGCCACAATCGCGGCCGTAAGACCGGTCATGGACGAGTGGCTGGAGAGAAGACACGGTGCTCTCTCCTACCGGTTGTCACTGATACTTACCGGGCACGGTAGCTTCGGTAGGTATCTGTGGCGAAGACACCGGGAAACCACGGCTGAATTTCAGCACTGTAAGGACCGCAGCGATGACACAGCGCTCCACACGCTAGTGGAGTGCACGGCGTGGGCGCAACAGCGCCAGGTTCTGGTAGTGGGTCTGGACGTGGACACTCTCTCGCTTGAGATCATGGTGCGAGCCCTGATCTCCAGCGGGAGTAAGTGGGACTGCGCCGCCTCTTTCTGCGAGCAGGTCATGCTCGTGAAGAAGGCGGCGGGCGGGTGTGGGAGAGAGCTCTCCCACCCGAGTTCCGCAGTCGGCGGCCTGGGCGCCGCCGACGTGTCTTCGCCGAGGACTATCGGCCTCCATGACTGGGGGTCTGAGGGCGATGAGAGGGTCACTCATCGTCCTTACAGAAGCAGGCCCAAGACGGCAGCGTGACGTGAGGAACTCACGCATGCCCCCCCTTAGAAGCGGGATCACACCCGAAACCCCCCAAGACGCGGGATAGCACCCGAATCACCCCCTGGGCGAGGTCGCAGTGGTGGCCGTGGGTCTGTTGGGAGTCCTGGGACATCCTTCCGAGGGCTTACCCGGGGTTCACAACCATAGGCTGTTGGGCGTTACGTGAGGTCTTTTACTCGGTAGGAGTCCGGCATAACATCCATGAGGATTTTCCCTCACGTAAAGAAAAAAAAAACACTCGTGACATGCGTCCGTGGCCCGTGTTTTAGCGCAATTAAACATGACATGAAATGAAAGAACAAGACAAATATACACGAGGCGAAATTTAAGAAAGAGACAAGTAGATCACATAGCTCCTACATTCAAATTACACGGCACTGCAGCGAGATTAAACACGACGCAAAATGGAAGAAAGGGGCAAGTGCATCACATAACACCTTCATCCACCATAACGCGAAGCGCCCGCGCTTTTGCTGGCACTTGGCTCATTCATCCACGCACGAAAGTCATTTAAATTTAAAATGTTTAGATTGAAAATATGTTAAGTGCCCATACCACTTTCATTCAGTGCGATTATTATTTTATATTGGTACCAAGGAACTTATAGGTACTTCTAACTGGAATGCTCACGTGCACATCAAAAGCGTTCCGGAAAAGGAAAGCTAGAAAAGGGGATGCTATCTCTTTCTACTAATGTGTCCATGCAGACGCTTCAGCTAGTGAGACAATATTTTCTTATTAAGTTGAAAGACATAGGTACACAATAATAAAATAAATGATATCTATGGAACTTACAGTTATGTATGTTTTAATTAGGTCTTACAGAAGACAATTTAATAATTTGACGAATTGAATGACTTGTAATAATTGACGTGAAATTTTTAAAATTAATGAATAAGGTACTAGATCAGTTATTACCTATGTGGAGCCATTCTTACACTACCGGCTCGGTATGATGGCCGTTAAGTAGGTACGAAGAGAGTTTGGCAGAGCTTGCTTGCTCTTTCTTTTTTTACAAGGCCTTTTAGTACCACCTAATATCTACTACTTTATCAACTCAACTACTAATGACTAGACCGTTTTACTCGGTCAATATCGTAACTTAGTTGATATGTCAAAAATTATAGCGTGCCGCACGTATAATTACGTATGACGGTTTAGGGGAGAGGGGCCGAACGTCTTATTTATCATTATCAAAAAGTCGGAAACCAAACTTATACTTTTGTTTAGATTCTTACGTATCAAATATTACGCAGCCAGGGTTGTAGGATGTCGGCCTATGCTTTTCATACACAAAGGAAAGAGGGGATGGAAACTACATAAAACCAACTATCGTATCATACAATCAAATAGGTATATGTATATATTTTTACCGAAGTATCTATCCCCTTTTTGCTTTCGGTAAGAATATTGGAAAAGAGAAATTTCATTCTACCTACACAAAAATCTCACATCAATCTAATTTCCTAGTGATTTAATACTTGTTCATTATGTGTGTGTGATCCACAAATGTTTGTTTCGGAGTTAGGGTGTTTTCTGTGTATAATATGTATGTATTTAGAATTATATAAGTATGTATATCAGTCGTCTAGATTCTATAGCACAAGCTTGTTTTAGCTTAATTTGGGCTACATCCACAAATATTTATTTTATATTTATTTTATTAAAAGTAAGTCCGATCTAGAACGTACCGTGTTGGCACCACAATGAATCTTCAGAGTTGCCATGCGTAATTTATGAGTTACTACCAATAGTTATTATTTTTCAAATAAATTTATTTTAAGTAACACCAATAATGTATGAAATATTGAAATAATAGAATTTTGAAGTTAAAACATTAATTATTATAATAAACATTAACGCGTATTGACCAGCACGTATGAAAACTGTTACCTCTGATCTGGTCTACTACTGGTCATAAAAACTACCGTCTGTTTCTTTTTATTACCACTTACAACATACTGCGTTGCAAGAAAGAGAAGAATCCCCTTAAGTCGTTGTCCTGCTCGGGAACGTTTTTTACCTCTGACATGAAGTAATGCATTATAAACCGAATGACGTTGAAAATAAAGTTCAATTTTAATTTGTTTTTGTGATTTCGTAAGCATTCCAGTTAGAAGTATAAGTTCCTTGATTGGTACATAGCCCCTTCATGAATTATTTATTCTAAAACTAAGCCTAATTCACGTCACATTAAGGTTTAATATAGTTTATTAGCATCTATCACCTTCATTCAATGAAAAAAAAAACATTTTTCAAAAAATGTTACATAACCCCTTCATTCACTCACGTCTTCATTTGTTTTTTAATCTACCAAGTAATTTCATACAGCTTGCTGCAAAGAGAGGCCAGCATCAACAAGGTGTCATTAATCTAAAAATTCATTAGCAAATATTAATAAATGCAAATTGAATAGCTGCTGTGTGTAAGGGCGTCCGCCAAGTGAAGCTTGCGCACGCATCCGACACCCGCCTTGCGCTCGTACGCCGCGGGCACGCGCGTCACTTAGCGAAGGCCCTTACAGTAATAAAAAAACTATTAATCTTTTTTATTTACCTACTTATTTTTTTTTTAAATATTTCTAAAGACTCTACGACTACGACTCTACGACTCTAGACCTACTTATTTTTTTAATAAATAATTTCTAAAGACTGCTTCTTATTTCAGGTCTCACTGCATTGCGGTGAAGTTTGTAACCCACAGGAAGTATTGGAAATGTTAAATTTTAAACCTGGCAGAATTGGACATGGCACTTGTATTCATCCAAAATTTGGTGGAACTGATGAAACCTGGGCCAAATTATGTGAATTGAAAATACCTGTTGGTTAGTAATGATGTAATCTCGTAGACTGTCTCGGAGGCGCATTCGGTAGTGTAACCAACTGCCGCGCTGAGGTCCTGAGTTCGATTCCCGGGTTGGTCCAAATATTCGTTAGATCCACAAATGTTTGTTCAGAGTTTGTGTGTGAGTCCTGGGGTATCCTTCCGAGGGCTTACCCAGGGCTCCCAACAGTAGGCTGTTAGGTAGAATATGTGTAGGAGACTGGCATAGCATCCCTGTAGGATTTTTCTCACATAAAAAAAGGATTTTGTTGTTTCTGTTTAAAATGTTTATATATTTAGAATTTAGAAATATAAACGAACTAGCTGATGCCTGCAGCTTCGCCTGCGTAAACTTTGTTCTTGTTCCCGCTTCCCGTGGGAACTTATTCCCGGGATAAGGGGTAGCCTATGTGTTATTCCAGACTATAATCCTGATCGGCGTACTGCAGTCCACTGCTAGACTTTGGCCCCTCCCTTTTCACGGTCCTGCGCTAAACGCAGCGGGCCCTTGCCTGTAACCTTTTTTTTTGAACAATGTATTATTATAGACTTCCCAATGGTTTATTATGGTTCCGTCCCTCAAAAAGCAAAAACGGAACCCTTATAAGATCACTTTGTTTTAGTTCAAATATGTACGTATTTTTAAACAACCTGCTCCAAGTAAAGCACCATTGCAGATAGACTGGAAAGCCGACCCCTGGATTGGGAAAGGCGCAATGGATGATAATGATGATACTTATATTTTACAGAGGTATGCCTAACCAGCAATGTTAAGACCAAATCTATACCTGACTATGAATCTCACCACTTCAAGTATCTGCAAGATGCTGAAATACCAATTATAATTTGTGTAAGTTACGTTAATTTTTACAGTAAATTCATACCTACGTACATTAAAAATAACGGTAAGGCTGCTTTCGCTTTGCGGTTTCCCATTAGAAATATACTGACCACTACGTCACGCGGGTGTGAAGCCGCATGACGGTGAAAGGGCCCTTACTGCCCCTTACTTACAGTCGAAACTTTCAATCGGTTGGACCGTGTTGCTCGTGGCGCGGCATTCTTCTAAAATAGGGTTGTGACTTTATGAAGCAGAGATTATTTAGCAGAGCACAGTTTTCTTTTTTCACTGAAATCGAGACCTCGAAACTTCCCGTGTTCACGCATCACTTCGCAAAGGTCCTTATGACTTTGCTAACCGGACCAGATCATCATTTTAAATTTTAAACATAAATAAATAAATATTTGTGGACAATCTCACACAACGAAAAAAGAATATAGGCTGATTTTAAAAAGATTTTCCTTTTGTTCCCAGACTGACGACAAAGGTGTCTTTGCAACGTCTCTTTCGCAAGAATACAGAATATGTGCAGAGACCTTCAATTTATCTCCTTCCAAATTAGCTAGGTTATCATTAAGTGCTTGTCAATACATATTTACTGACAGTGTTCGTAAAGTGCTAAGTGATAAACTTCTTAATTTTATCAATAAAAATGCATTGTAATGTTACTTAGAATAGAACATGTTTTAATACAGGGTATTGAAAATATGTGTGTGGTTTTATTGAAGCGTTTTTTAAACTTATGAGGACGAGCTAATCTTCAATATTATGTTTGATACAATTTTCAGGGTCTTAATTGTCTGTCTATCTCAGGGGTTCCCAACCTGGGCGCCGTAGAAAGTACAGATGGGGGGGCGGCCCCCCTCTACACGTAACAAAATAAAAGATAATCAAAGAATATTCTATTTAAAATTTTAATAGTACTTATTAAACATATAATTAATCAGTCCGGGGGTATTCTTCTGAGGGCTTACCCGGGGCTCCCAACCGTAGGCTGTTAGCAGGACGCGTGAGATTTTTTAAGTCGGTAAAAGTCCGGCCATAACGTTTCGTTTTGTACATTTTGCGTGTGGTGCTCTTTTTGCGTGTTGGTCATTCTGCGTATTGTACATTTTGCGTGTTGCACATTTTGCTTTTGTACATTTTGAGTGTGGTGCTCATTTTGCGTTTTGTAGGTACATTCTGCTCCGGAGGGACATCAATGAGGATTATCCCTCACGTAAAAATACAATTAATCAATCAAGCAAATCAGCCTATGGCAGTCTACTGCTGAACGGAGGTCTCTCTCAATTAACGCCGCACGGTCCTGAACCTTCATCATCCAGTCCCAGCCTGCGACCTTTTCCAGGTCGTAGGTCCATCTAGCGGACGTCATAACCGTCGTTTGCCGAGTCGCGGTCTCCACTCTAAAACTCGTTTGTAAAAAAAAAGATGTCCCTTTTTCGATTTCTTTTAACTAGTCTACTTGGTGTCTGAGTATTGTGCGAAGCGAAAGTAGCGTCTTTTCACCCAAGTCCTCAACGCGTTGACCGCCTTGAAGTGTCTTAGTTGAGAGAGGAGGTAGGTAATATAGGCTCTTACGTAGTATTGTATTCTCTTTGATATAGGCGGCGACATGTTTACAGACAGCTTCCTTGTCAGGAAATCATACAGACTTGAAAAGTGCGACTTAAGCAACCAAGGTGGGGTAACGCCACAATCGGGGCAATCAGATCTATCATAAACAAGTGGCTGGAGAGGAACCATGGCCTCTACTACCGATTGTCGCCTTAGATCATCTAACCACAGGATGCGCCTTACTTAAGCATTGTTTTCTGCCATTGCACATGACCATTTGGTCTTTTGGCTTTATGAAAAGCCTGTACATCAGTACATCATTTTATATGATTAAACTAGTACATTACATTGTAGTTGACTGTACAATAACAATTAACACACAACAGCCATTACGCGTTTGTCGATTAATACATTTTTAAATGCAATGAAATTTTATATGTCTTTGTGTTTCCCCCTTCACTTGTATGAAAACTGGCAGAATATTTTTGTATGCGGTGGTTCGCAAAGGCTAGTCCCGTGTTATATGGTCTAAGATTGTCGCAGATAATTTCGAACATATTAGGTACCTATTTTAATTTTATTGAGATTGATTTGATTGATTAATTATATTTTATCATTGACTTGTTTGAGTGTGACCGAATTTAATTTTACAAATATACCTTAGCTCCTTAAAAATATACTGAAATATACCAACTGGCACAGGGAAAATATACCTACCGATAAAAATACCGATTTTCAAAACGAGTTACATTCTTTAATTACTACCTTATTTTTATAAAAGAAGAACCAAGAATTGACATTTAACATTTGAAGGATTGAACAAAACCAACTTCACCTTCATCACGCTTCATAAAAAATTAATTTACCGAATATTATTGCAATACACAAAGAAAAAAATCGTTGCGATTTGGAATTGGATTTTTTTTCAAGTCCTTAGCGAGCTCCGGGGGAACCTCCCATCTTGCTCCCGCGAGGAGAGCCGCCGAACGGTTCCCGATGGGAATAATCTTTGGAAATTCTTTGGTTTTCGGCCGTGTATAGGGAGGAGGAATACCATGCCACCGAGTTTAATTGGACAGCCCCTTTCTGGGACCGGGAGCCGCACACCCAACTGTCCCCGCGGGCTGGAATGACGGTGCCAACCGCATTCCCCACGTCACGCAAAGCAAAAATGCTGAGTATTTGTAAGGTTCGATCGATACCCAATGGTTCAAAACGGAACCCTATTTGAGATTTCGCTGTCTGTCTCCAGGCTGTACTGTATATCATGAAATGTGAGCAGGAGGACAAACCTTTTCACAGGTCATGTATTTTTTTATACCACTAAGGTGGCAGACAACCATACGGCCCACCAGAAGGACCGGTGGTCACCGCAGCCTATGAACGTTTGATAAGCTAAGATAAGATATTTATTTGCTTAACATGAGTAGTGCACACATAAGTATACAAGATGTGAATAAAAAAAAAACATACAAAAGATCAGTCATGTTTTGCTTGTATGGCGTGCAAATATTATAGGCATGCGTGAAAACAGGTCACTTACATACAACTAACTTTGCAACACCAGAGGCGCCACCTCGCGCTGCCGACCCTAAAATGTATATATTTATGTTCCGCCATAAGAAAATAATATTCAGGGAGGTTTTCATACATGTCATCAAACGTGATATATCTTAATATTTTTTGTTGGACGGAATTCTCTATGCGCGAGTCCGACTCGCACTTGGCCGGTTTTTTTATGTTTATCGTAACTGCACACCTCGTAGAACAATAATTAAAAGTATCTGTACCTAGGTACTTTTTCAAGTATTTAATATTTAATTAGTAAGTACTTATCTATTTCGTTAAACAATATGGCTTTTAAAAACATTTAAATAAATAATGTGAATGTGATGAGGACACGGATTTCAACTGTCCCTGACCTAATCTAATTATTTTCGGGCACTCACAAGTTCCATCTGCCAAAATGTATTTTTCATTCTTTTATTCAATATTTGTACCACTTCTATTCTGTGGTCCCCATTGATGTGACAACCGAAAATATCATTTAGCCGTGGTTCCATTGGCTAATGGGACTACTGAACATAAGATTATCTATGCTCCCGAATGAAATATTATGGACAAAAGCCGGGAAATCCCCAGAACTTCAATGTTCTCTGAGCACTGACCTGTAATAGTATCTGGACTGGTGATCGGTTCCATAAAATTGTGCCTAATTGAAAATCGCCATTTGGCGCTGACGGCAGCTAGCGAATATACTTGGAACTAATACTAGTGATGTACAACACCTGTCTTGGTGTCGATAAAAACTTTACCAGATACTGACTACAATGTTAATTTTATTTTTGTACCAATGATGTTTACATAATATGAATGACTACTTTAAAGTACCTAAGTAGGCTAACCATCAGTCTCGCGAACTCAGTTTGGCGAGCTTAATATAAAAAAAACGAGTTTTTTGCTTAAACAGTGGTCGCAGGTATGTTGCCAAAGTAGTGTTACTATTGTAAATCGGCTGAAAAATGACACCGGACACAGCCCACACAGTCATTAAGGTTGTCTTTAATCATAATTGGCTTATGTTAGAACTTAAAGCTAGGCGTCCAATAGCGGCTGGGCCGGGCCGGGCCGCAACGCAAAAATCCGCATGCCATACGTTTTAAATGAAACTGTGTTTCGTTGCGGCCCACCTCTAGTAAAGGCAGATGCTACACAATTTGTGCGAGCGTGCTCCCCGAAGCAGCCAATGCCAACTAGCTATTCCGCCTCAATGGCAACTATTTCCCATTTACTTCCCGAAGCAGCCGTGCTCAGAGAGGAATTTTGTTAAATGACAGGTTAATTGTATTGGATTGGGATTTATTGTAGTTTTGTTCGTTTGCAGTAGGTAAGTACAGAGGAGGGAAGGTATTTAAAAAAAATATGAAATCACACATTTATTACGGGATATTTTTAAATGCATATCTGTATAATTTTTAAAAGAATATTATCGCATATTTTAAAAAGATTGAAAAACAAAGTAGATTCTCTTAAAATAGGCTTGTGTCCACTAAGAATAAATCTGATTGATGTGTGTTTCTAACGACTATGTCCAATATATAAATAATTAACCATAGATGCTAAGTTATATTTCACACGCTGTTAGTTACTGTTTCGATTATCTACTACAATTTTAAGTGTTTATTAATAATTTGAATATGTTATTAAAGTACTTTTACCATGCCTCTTGTTTTTTAAACTACGAATTTTGGCATTGGACAGAAAATTATCGATATACATTTTGACATCCCTATTAAACATTATAGGTTATAAAAATATTCGTAAAAGCCACAGCCCTTTTCGTATCTTGTTTTACAATATAGTCACACGATCTCATGATAAATATCTACTTAATTACACAATAAACTTGTATATATCAAAACACTTCAAATTTATAGCAATCACGGGGGGGGGGGGGGGGGAAGGCGGCGCTTTGAATCGGCACAAAAAAGTAGCTGTCAGCTGTCATTTTGTATGGAATAGCCAGTCCAGCGATTATTATTATAGGTCAGTGTCTCTGAGACACGGAGGTGTAACCCTAACCGTTTATACAAAATATACCTACTCAAAAATACTGACTTTTGCCAATATACCCATTAATATAATGATATCGAAAAAAGTCAATAAAATATACCGAAAAAGTATTAAAATACTGAAAACGGTCACACTGTGTTTGAACTTGTTCTAGTGCCTATTGTTTAGGTTTTTCATCTTGTGACATGTTGTTTTATTAGTTTTTTTTTTTTTTTTCCTTTTTCTTGGGCTCTCTCGATTTGAGGATTTTGCCAAATTCATGTTATTTGTTTTGTATTAGGTACATAAAGGTAGGGAATCAGTAACTAATCGTAAGGAAGGAATTTAGAAAACGTAGGTAAGGAAGGATATTCTTGTGGATAAGACACGAAAGGACTGTATTTTATAATAGTAAAAGAATATATATGATATACATACTAAATGAATATTTTATATTTTAATATTGTTAAAAGATATAAATAAGGAAAGAGATTTATAGATATCAATGTTGTTTGAGGCAAGTAATATAAGGACAGATGTGGGCAGTGGAATAGAGGAAGAAATTAAGGATGAATATAGTAGAGAATGATCATACTTCGGACAAGACAGAAAAATGTGGTTTATGTCACCCTCTTCCCCGCATTCGCATGTATTAGATTGAACAATGTTCAATTTTGCAAGATGGGAAGGAGTACCTACATACATGTCCAAGTCTCATCCGAATCAAAGTGCTTGTAGACCGTTTCCCTAGCGTGAACTTAAAGAACCAGGGCTTGTTAGGAATGTTCGATTGGACTAATGAATAAAGTTTGCCTTTATTCAGGCAAGTAACCGACCATAACTTTTCCCATGAATCTTTCAAATATACTGCTGGCAAAGCTGCCAGGTCGTGGTAATAATTTTTGTAGGGAAATATATCACCAGACTCCACAGCATCATTTGCTAGGCTATCAGCTTTGATATTACCTGGAATGCCAGAGTGGCTTGGTATCCAGGCAAAAGAAACATGTAATTTATTTGTAAAACATTTATAAAGAAGATTTCTGGTTTCTATTATAAGTGGAAAAACAGTTTTACTACTGAACGGGAATTTATCTAAAGCTTGAAGGGCACTTTTCGCATCTGAAAAAATTATGGTGTTTTGGAGTTTCATTAAAAAAATGTATTCAATGGCTTTAAACAAACCATAAAGCTCTCCGGTAAAAACAGATGATTCTGGGGGTAACTTAACTTTTTGTATAATATTAAATTTTGGGTGGTAGACTCCTACACCGACACGTCCTGACGATTGGGATTTGGAAGCATCGGTGTAGATATGATGCCAATTTTTCCATTTAGAATTAATGATTTGAGTGAATGAGTACGGTGCTAAAGGGTCTGATTTCAGGATACCCAAATCAAGTATAATATCCAGCGGAATGACTAACGATTCAAAGGGAGCGGAATAAAGAGGGTGAAGTGATAAATGATGACATGGTGCTTGAAGTGAAATATATTTTTGGAAGCTTTTAATAAGACAAGGACGATTTTTATGAGTCCAATAATTAGAAGACTCGACTAGATCGAGATGTGAACGAAGTTTGGAATGTAATGGATAGGTAGACAGCTGAAGGCAACGTGTTAAAAATTTGTCCGACAAATATTGCCGACGAAGTTGTAGAGGTGGGTCGCCTAATTCAACTTGTAATGCGTTGTTTGGTGAGGATTTCATTGCACCCGCTATAATTTTTAGTGCTTTCGATTGAACGCTGTCAAGGCGCTTTAAAGCTGCAACATTGCTAGGTTCTAGTAGGAATGAGCCATAGTCAAGTTGACTTCGAATGATGGCATTATAGAGCAATTTTAAGGAGTAAGGGTGAGCACCCCACCAAACACCAGACAGACATCTTAAAATGTTAAGGGATTTCTCACATCTTTGAACAATGTGATTACAGTGAGCAATGCCGGAAAGTTTAGTGTCTAAGATAAAACCTAAGAATTTAACATTTTCTTGTGCCTTGATTAATTTATTATTATAGTAAACGTTAAAAGGAGGGGGGAGGCGCATTCTAGAAAATAGAATCACTGAACTTTTATCAGGGGAAATTTCTAAACCATTAGAATCCATCCAACACTTAAGGTGTTTAAGGGACGTTGATAAGGAAATGCAGGCTTGGCTAACAGAGTGGTGCGAATAATATAAAACTAAATCATCTGCATATTGAAGGACTTTAATGTGTGAACCAATAGAAGATTCCAAATCATAAGCATAAATATTATATAAAATAGGACTTAGCACAGATCCTTGAGGGAGACCCCTCTGAGCTAAGCGTGGGCCGTGCGATGAGCCTTCTAGATGAATATGTCTTTCCATTAACGACCTCATAATAAAATTCGTAAGAAGAATAGGTATGTTTAGGGAAATCAGTTTCTTATATAATACAGGTAGAATAACATTATCATATGCCGCTGCAATGTCTAGAAAAGCGGCGACTACATGTTCATTTATAGAAAAGGCCAAGCGGACATCGGTTATAAGTATACTGATACTATCTAATGTGCTTTTGCCCCGTCTGAAGCCGAATTGACTATTGCTCAATAAGTTATTGCTTTCAATAAACCATTCCAGACGAATTTTGACTAAGTGTTCAGTGATTTTCATCAAAGCTGAAGAAAGAGCAATAGGGCGATACGAAGAGACTGAAGCTGAACTTTTGCCAGGTTTAAGTATTGGTAACACTAATTGTGATTTCCATAAGGGAGGAATTTCACCTGTAATCATAATAGCATTTATAATAGTGAGGTAATAGGAAAGGTATTCTTCAGGAGCGTGTGTAATGAAGGAATATGGAATACCATCCATGCCAGGAGCTGAATCTTTTAAATTTGTTAGAACGCCTTTGAGCTCAGAAAGAGAAAAAGGAGAATTAAGGCCTGAAAGATTGTCAGAAATTTTAGTAAAATAAGGAAGTATAATATTATCAGGGACTGTTGGAGGTGTTAATTTATACAAAAAATCGTTTTGAACTAAAGTAATAATAATAATAATAAACGACAAAATTAGGTTAACCGAATGGACCCAGAAAGCATTGCACGGAAGACATCGCCAAGATTTATGCCAACAAAATGTCGATAAAGTAGCGTCGAACGCATGGCTTCAACGAGGTGAGCTCTTCCCCGAAACTGAAGGTTTTATGATTGCCATACAAGACCAGGTAATCGAAACAAAGAACTACAGAAAGTTTATAATTAAAAATCTAGGTAATGATACATGTCGAAAATGCAATAGTTCACCAGAGACAATACAACATATTACAGGAGCCTGCAAAGCAATAGTGCAAACTGATTATAAACACAGACACGATCAAGTAGCCAACATTATCCACCAAAAACTAGCACATCAATACAAACTTTTAGACAACATAACGCAATATTATAAATACAAACCACAAACAGTTCTGGAAAACACCTCTGTAAAGTTATATTATGACCGGGCTATCCTAACGGATAAAACCATACACTTTAATAGACCAGATATCACTGTTATTGACAAAACATCAAAAGTTGGTTACTTAATCGACATAGCTGTACCAAATACACATAACATACAGAAAACAATTGCAGAGAAGCTAACAAAATATAGCGAACTTAAAGATGAAATAACACGTCTATGGCACCTACAGAAAGTAACAATAGTCCCAATAGTACTATCCACAACAGGAATCATACCTAAACAACTACACACTTCTCTCACTACACTGAATCTATCTTCAAATACATATCATCTTTTGCAGAAGGCTGTAATATTAAACACGTGTAGAATAGTGAGAAAATTTTTGCAATTTGAATCAGATTCAACACACATCATGCCTTGTAATCCTCATACAACACATACATTATCATTTGATCAAACTGATTGAACTTCCACTGGTGAACACTTGGCTTAGGCCCGTGCCACCAGTTTTCCGGTTCAACCGAGGAATCCAAAAGAGATAATAATAATAATATATTCTTTATTGTACACCAAAGCTTATAAATATTAACACAATATAGGAGGTATTCTACGGTACAATGGGCGGCCTTATTGCTAGAAGCAATTTCTGCCAGGCAACCTTTAGATGGACTGGACTGTGTTATACTTTAATAATGGGGTTTCAGGTTTGGTGTTACATAATACTTATTAGCAAACTAAAATAAAATAAAATCGATCAATATATACCTACATAAATACATACATACATACACATATACACACATAAATACAAAAATATACATACTTAAATACATATATACATACAGACATACAACTATACATATGTTATTACACTTCCTACACATATAATATACGCACAAAAACTCAGTATACCGGTGGTTTAAATTGAAAGATAGTATTCTTTCACCCTTACCTTAAATGCGCCCAACGTTTGTGCACGCCTGATATGGACCGGTAGTGTATTCCACAGCCGTACTGCTTCAACAGTAAAGGATTTATTGGCAAATTTTGTCGAATGTGCTGGCATATGCAATCGCAAGTTCTTTGAAGACCTCAGGAATCTGGAATGAGTATCACACTGGAACTCAAAGCGTCCCTTGAGGTAGGAAGGAGCTAGTGGGTTAAATAAAATAGTATAGAGCAAAGAAAGAATATGAGTATTTCGTCGAAAGCGAATTGGGAGCCACTTGAGTTGATTGCGGTATTCAGAAACGTGGTCATATTTGCGTAAACCAAATATAAACCTTATACAGAAATTTTGAAGGCGCTCAAGCTTATCTAGTTGCTCCTGCGTGAGATCAAGGTAGCTGGCATCGGCATAGTCTAATATGGGAAGTAGTAGTGATTGTGCAAGCGAAATCTTCGTCGGTATCGGGAGAAGGTCACGCAATCTTCGCAAAGAGCCTGCCGAGGCAAACAATTTGCGATTGACTTCCTGTAGCTGAGGCCCCCAGGACAGAGTACTATCGATAAATATACCCAGGTTTTTCACTGTATCACTGACAGGTAACGGCATGCCATTGAAGGTAATTTGTGGTAACTGAGGCCAGGGAACTCGAGATATCATCCAGTTACTACCTATAAGAATTTCCTGAGTTTTTGTTGGATTCACCTGCAAACCGTAGCTATTACTCCATGCACATATTTGTTCCAAATCACTATTGGTCGCGCTAAAAACCTCATGTATGTGACTGAGTGCAGCCTGTGAGTAAATTTGTAAATCATCTGCATAAAGGTGGTAGGATGAAACTAGTTGCTTTGTGATGGAATTAATAAATATTGCGAACAAGAGAGGAGATAAAACGCCACCCTGCGGTACACCAACCGAGATATTGTTCCAAGAAGAAACCGAATCATCAATACAAATACGTTGCCGGCGTCCAGTCAGGTAACTGCGAAACCAATCAATCACTGGCGGAGATATGTTAATAGAGCGTAGAATCTCAAGCAGAATAGTAAAAAGTAGTAGTATAAAGTAGGCATTGATGTTGAATTTGTTTCCCTAAAAGCTGATCTAAACCTCCTGATATTTTGCCATACCAATGAGGTTTGGTATCAGGAGAGATAGTTGAGCAGAATGAATGCCAACTTTCAAACTTTTTCTTTTTAAATAGTTTGCGGGTTTCATAAATTATACTTGTTAATGTTTCAAAGTTTTGGGTGGAAGAGAATTGAGAATATTCTAATTCGGCTTTCTTACGTCTTTTTATCATTTGCGAGCATTCTTTATCCCACCACGGAAGAGAGGGAATAAAACCTTTAGCTCCAGTTTTTAGGGGAAACGTCTCATTTGCTGTTTCTAACAATGTTTGAGTTAGGACGTCAGCACATTCAGATGTATTGTGTTGGGTTATTTGTGGAAGGAGTGAAATTTTTTCAATCAAGCGGGTTTGAAAGCTGCTCCAATCAGCATCCTTTAGTTTAAATTTAAGGCGAGGAATGGAATGAGAGGAATGCATAGCCTTAAAAATTGGAAATAGTAGCCTAATTGGAAAATGGTCACTGCCAAGGGAAGAGGAAAGACAAGTCCATGTAATTCTCGAAGCCAGGTTCGAAGAACATATGGATAAATCAGGAGCACTTTCTCCTGAATTAGGGTTGGTCCGGCGTGTATAAGAGCATGTATTCAGTAAACAAAGATTGTGAGTATCTAGTAAGTCTAATATTAAATTTCCGAAACGGTTTCTAGAACTTCCCCAAGACGGGTGATGACAGTTAAAATCCCCAAGAATTACAAAAGGTTTAGGAAGAGTAGAAAATATATTACTGATTTCGCCGAGTATCATAGAAGAAGGATGAGGGATATATATTGAGACAAAACAAATGTTATTTATATTAGCAGCAATTATAGAAAAATCATTAGAGTGAGTAGCTATTGGTATATGGGAGAATGATAAGTTACGTTTAATGAGAATGGCAACACCGCCATACCCATCAAAACGATCCTCTCTGAGACAAACATAACCAGATAACCTAAAAGGTAGATCTGGTTTAAGCTTAGATCATCTAACCACAGGATGCGCCTTACTTACCTAAGCATTGTTTTCTGCCATTGCACATGACCATTTGGTCTTTTGGCTTTATGAAAAGCCTGTACATCAGTACATCATTTTATATGATTAAACTAGTACATTACATTGTAGTTGACTGTACAATAACAATTAAAACACAACAGCCATTACGCGTTTGTCGATTAATACATTTTTAAATGCAATGAAATTTTATATGTCTTTGTGTTTCCCCCTTCACTTGTATGAAAACTGGCAGAATATTTTTGTATGCGGTGGTTCGCAAAGGCTAGTGTTATATGGTCCAAGAGTTTAAGCCAAGTCTCTTGGAGAGTTAGAATATATGGATTATATTTATTAATTAAGTAAATAAGTTCTGATTTTTTAGAAGGGGCGCTGCAACAATTCCACTGTAGTATTGTTTGATCCATTATTGTTGGACGGTTGGGGTTGCGATATATTATCATTATATGAAAAAGCAGCGTTGGACGGTTGGATGTATTTTGATTGGGAAAGTGTCTTCAATAGGGCTAGAATCAAGTCTTTAATGGAGGGGTTGGAGAACTCCTCGTTATCTAAAGTTTTAATGGCACAACCATTGGAAGGTGACGGCATATCATAGAGATAGAGATCGATGGGCCTCAGCATCATAGCCTCCGGAAGATTTAACTTTAGGCTTTGGCCTTAGAAAGACTGTTTTTCTATGTGATAATGTTTGTGACTGAGTTTGCAATAAATTTTTGGGTTATATGGTATTTGGGGCTGGGACTTGGATGTCATTAAAGCATCAGCATAAGAAATTTTTGAGATTGGTGCATGCTGTTTTGAGGCCTCCGAATATGATATGCAGCTTTTAGCCATTGTTTCTTTTATTATCTTTTGTCTTTGAAATTCCAGGCATTTCCTACTGGTAGCCATATGAAGACCTCTACAAAGAATGCAATTAATATTTTCCTCTTCAACGTTACAATTGTCACCAGTATGCTCCTGGCCACATTTGTAACACCTAGGATGTGACCGGCATTGGGATTTCACATATCCAAAGCGACAACAGTTAAAACACTGAATAGTAGGCAGTGCCGGATTAAGCCAGCGCGGGGCCTGTAGCAAATTCTGTCAAGGGGCCCTTTTTCTACGTGAGGGAAAATCCTCATGGATGTTATGCCGGACTCCTACTGACTAAAATACCTCACGTAACGCCCAACAGCCTATGGTTGGGAGCCCCGGGTAAGTCCTCGGAAGGATGTCCCAGGACTCCCAACAGACCTACGGCCGCCACTGCGGCCTCACCCAGGGGGTGGTTTGGGTGCTATCCCGCGTCTTTGGGGGGTTTCGGGTGTGATCCCGCTTCTAAGGGGGGCCGTGCATGAGTTCCTTACGCAACGCTGCCGTCATGGGCAATGCTGACACTCAGCCGTGGTTTCCCAGTGTCTTCGCCACAGATACCTACCGAAGCTACCGTGCCCGGTAAGTATCTGTGACAACCGGTAGGAGAGAGCACCGTGTCTTCTCTCCAGCCACTCGTCCATGACCAGTCTGACGGCCGCGATAGTGGCGAATCCCCCCTTTGGTTGCTCAAGTCGCACCTTCCATGTCTCCACGGTTTCCTGGCAGGGTCTCAATTTCTCGAGACGCAGGCCTTTGGCCACGCTCCAGCGCCTCCTTGCGCCATCTGAACAGTGACGCAAGGGCTCTCGCTTCCAGGTCCCATGGAGGTTTCCGGCTAGGAGACATGTCGCATCACCGGAGATCGTGCGGTATCCTCTTATCACCCTGACGGCCATCGCTCTCTGCGGGCTTAGCAATCTAGCCACATTGCTGGCCGTCAGGGTCTCCGCCCATACGGGTGCCCCGTATAGGGCCATGCTTCGCACGATCCCCAGGTACAGTCTCCTGTAGGGAGCGTTGGGTCCCCTGATGTTGGGCATCGGCCGCGCGAGTGCGGCTGATGTTCCCCTCAGTTTTGGAACCAAACTTCGAAAGTGATGTCCGAAGTTCCACCAGCCATCGAGTACGAGCCCCAGATACTTCATTGAGGGCTCGATGCCGATGCTGACGCCCAGGGCCGTCTTTTCCACTGGGCACTATGGGCACTTGCCCAGGGCCCCGCGATCGAAAGGGCCCCTCAGACCAAATACAAAGTCCCTAGTCCTAGACCATGGGTTCCCAAGCTTATACGTATCACGCCTCCCTACTGTTAAAATTAATATGCCCACGCCTCCCCTCAGCCCAGGGAACAGCAGGTGGGCTCGCCAAACAATTTTAAAATAAAATTACATTAATTTCTGATTTTAGTATTAGGTGAAAATTTTAGCGCTCTAAGCTATCAAGGTGCCTGAAATACAACCTCGTGACGGAAAGACAGACAGACGGACGGCGAAGTTTCCCTTTAGACACGGAACCCTAAAACATACAATTAGGTATTAGATAAAATAAAAGTAGGTAATAAAGTTTATAAATACATCTCAGACCTCCCTCTTGTTCACTATCCCACTTCTTTGAGGGATGAAGAGACACGCCACCATCTTGGCCTGCTTCTGTAAGACTGGCGAGCAGCAAACCCGTCGTTCTCAGGCCCTCGGTCATGGAGGCCGGTAGTCTTGGGCGTATGTATCTCCTGCTCCCACCACGCCACCCTTTTTTGCACGCAGAAAGACACAGCTTGGGACCATGGCCCTCAACACAGTCTTGAACGTGGGAATATTCACACCAGGCCTGCGACCAAATCTCGGCGTTGCAGCGTCCATGCTGAGCACCGTCAGAATATGCCGCGCCGTATCCTCGCTGAAGTAACCGCAGTGCTGGCACTCAGGTGTTACCCCTGCCGGTGTATGTACCACAGATACTTACCGAAATAATCGGCTTCACCACCTCGATAGTAGTGGGTCCCCAATTTGACAGCTCAGGGAACAGGCCTATGGTATCACTGCACCTCCTCCAGGGTCCTCGCTTCCAGGTCCCATGGAGGGTTCCCAGGTAGGAGACATGCAGCCTCGACAGAGATCGTGCGTTACCGTCTTATTATCCTGATGCCAGCTAGGGAATGCAATACCGGGATACCGGGATCCCGAAATACCGGGATCCCGCAGTATTTTTGCGGGACCAGTCCCGCACGTAAATCGTGCGGGATCCCGCGGGATTAGCGGGATTGTGCAAAGGTAAACGCCATGTGTTATTCTGTAAGCGGAAGCGCACAAACTGATTCGGTTTGAGAAAGTTTTTTGTAATTGTGACGTAATATATAACCTAATAACGTACTTATTTAATTTTAGTGATTTAATCAGGGAGATTTGACATTTCTTGTACTATAAAAGTATTCAATTATTTCGTACATTGCTTTCTGGCTATCTGACATGTAAAGTTAGGAGTCGTTTGGCAGACAAGAATTTTGACATACTATGTTTTCTGCGCTTCTAATAATTTGCAGTAGCTATTTTATTACTTATACTCGTATGTATATCGGTTTTATAATCTCAATACAAAAGTAATATTAAATAATTTATTTTTCCTTGTGCCCCGCGGACTCAGTGTTCTGTAAAAGATCACTGCAGTAAGTTACATTTACTATGGCCGGTCCTTAGATGGGTGACCACTTTGTGACATTTATTTGAGCGTTGCCGTGCTTCGGATGGCACATTAAACCGTTGGTCGCGTTTGCCGGTAAAATGGCAGCTAAGTCAAGTTGAAGGCCCGGCTTGTCTCATCTCATAATGTCCTTTTCTCGAAATGTCCTTTCTCATTATGTCCTTTTCTCGAAATGTCCTTTCTCATAATGTCCTTTTCTCGAAATGTCTTTTTCTCAAAATGTCCTTTTCGCGAAATGTCCTTTTATCGAAATGTCCTTTTCGCGGTAAATGTCCTTTTCTCAAAATGTCTCTTTCTCCAAATATGTGCACTACAGGATTAACCCCGCTCAAACCGATTTGATAGGTTAGATTAGGTTATAAAAAAAAATACCCACGAAGGCTAATGCGGAAGCTTCGCTGCGCTCCGCTCCCGCCTTAGCCTTCTAACCTAACCTATCCAAGTCGGATTGAGCGGGGTTAATCCTGTAGTGCACATATTTTGAGAATGGGACATTTTGAGAAAAGGATATTAGGTATGAGATGAGACCATATGCCCCGTCCTACCTACCCCTTCGGGGATTAAGGGGGTGACTGTTTTTCAGTTCTAGATGGATGTATGATACCGAATTCTATTCTTTTCTCAATGACTTTCAGAAATATGCGGGATCCCGCAAATACCGGGATCCCGCGGGACTGAGATTGCTCAGTCCCGCAAATACCGGGATTACAATCTTGTTGCGGGATTGCATTCCCTAATGCCAGCGATTCACGGTCAGACTTACAAAAGGTCACTTCTTACAAAAAGCTGTAGACGGATGGATGTGCTTGCATGATTTCGACAAGATTCCCGATTCTGAATTTAATATAGATAAAAAAATTGCACAACTTAGATTACTAGCAAAATCTAGTTTGCTTATTTATTTATTTATAAAAGTACATCCACATCATACATATTACAACTCTTGTAAACTATTGTATTAAAGGTAATATTTTCAGATATATATAACATTTATGGAGTACATAACAATTATTGATCATAAGCGGTAAAATATAGATAAACAAGTTTAGACTTAATCTAACTACATGACTTTACTTATAATAGGTATAGAATATATTATAAAATCTGTGCTAATACCACCCACCCAACTAATTAATGAGAGTGGTTATGATTTTTTTACAGATTTTCGAAAGTCCCACAAATACATTGCTAGTAAGAAAGAATAAAAGAAATTTAGACACAAAAACAAACACAAAAACATTACCCTCCTGTCTTCGGCAGTTCAGGTAAAAATAGATAAAATAACTTTTAGAACTACGTCGCACCCAATAATTTTGAAATAAAAGCGTTGAGACGGTCATGAAAGATGTCGAGGTCACTTTTTTTGCGTACACATTCGTTGTAGCTGGAACATATACGTACCAAAGGAGACTGCAGTCCGAGATTTGTTCTACTTGGCGGTGTATGAAGAGGCTTATAAATCGGGTGCCTGGGATATCTATGAGGCACAGATAGCGAAATATTTTCAAGCAGCTCGATTGATCCGATTCGACCGTGTATGACTTTATGTAGGAAACAGAGGTCCAACATTTTCCGTCGGTCACTCAAGCTGTGCATACGAAACTGCATTAAGCGACGATCATAGGAATTTCTATGAGAAAAATTTGCTTATAACTTTGTTTTTAATATTGTAACCAATGCTACCCATGAATATTAATAAAAAAGGTATAAGATTTGAGATATTTAACCCAAAATTGTGTCTTATGCATCTTTTAAAAAATTCCATAGATTGCTTACGTGATGTCACTCTGATCTAACCGCGCCCCCCTGTACATGTCTTCGCGCCTCCCCAGTGGGGCGCGCCCCCCACTTTGAAAACCACCCTAGTCCCTAGGCGTACGACGGCCTTCAAAAACCACAGTAAACTCTGAATTCTGAAGAGTTGAGGCAAAGTTGCAAAGAATTTCTTGAATTTTATTATGAAGATGTAAATGAGAAAGAGTTAGAAGTAGAATGTTTGCATTTAAGAGAATACTTGAAAATTGTTGACAGTCAAAATAAGAATTGTATAGTAAAAATATATCAACTTTTAAAAGAAATCCAAATTGAAGATACTTTTCCAAATGTAGAAATCGCATTAAGAATCTATTTAAGCATGATGGTAACTTATTGCAGTGGGGAACGCTCCTTCTCCAAATTAAAAAGAATTAAAAGTGAATTGAGAAGCACAATTCTTCAAGAAAGATTAACCAGTTTATCACTGATGTCCATAGAACCGGATGTGTTATAAAAAGCATAGATTTTGAAGAAGTGATTAATGATTTTGCCAATCAGAAATCTAGAAGGGTTCCTCTTTAATTAACATAGATTTTAAGTACAAACTTGTAAATGCAAAAACACACTACTTTTGTGTAAGTACTATATTACTCTATTCGTTTCATGTCATCTTCTTCTTCTTCTTCTTCTTCTCTTCTATATATATAAAAATGTTGTGTGCTTATACGTACCTAATCTTTAAAAACTCCAAATTTACGGAATCTATTGAGCTCAAAATTGGACACGATATATAACAGGATTCAGAGATGGTTTTAGGCTACTTTATACACTTTTATCATAATAGCAATATGAATAAAACAGCTTTAAAAAGTTGTAACAACAAGCGCCATCTATTGTACCAATAGATGGCGCTTGTCGTTTTTTTTAAATTATATTCTGCCAGCTTCAGATCAAAATATTATAAACAACCTATTTAGAAGGTACCAACCAGATTGCTGATTTTTAAGAGAAGTTTGATTGCGGCCTCCTTGCATTCAGAATAAAAAAGAGAGTAGGTACCTACCTTAAAAAGAGGTCAGATAGGTATGTTATGCATGTTTTTTTTAGGTTAGAGTTTTGGCGCGGTAGCAAAGTATTAGAAGCTGCTTTTGATTCGGATCATAATTGGATTTTCTGAAAGATTTATAATTTTGGGTTGCGGCTCAACATTAAACTTTTTTGAAATGTACCCATCCTTTGGTTTGTTACTCATTTCTCATAGGTACATGAAACGACCACAAAAAAAGACAGCGAAGCGTGGCAGGGAACCGCTAGTTGTTAATAAAAATAAATGTTTAACAAGGTTTATCTACTTTCTTTGTATATTCTATGAAAATAGTGTCCTGTCAAAGTCATAGGGCCCCATTATCCTAATATGCCCAGGGCCTCCAATAGGATAAAGACGGCCCTGCTGACGCCCCCTACCTGTGTCAAGGGGCCCTTGGTTTGCTTTAGGTTCTCAAGTTTAGGGTATTGAATAAAACAAAACTGTTACAAATAAACTTTTCTAGATTTAATATGGGCAAATTTAGAGATAACACTTTCAAAATCTACTTCTCTAAGCAAATCATGCTCTATATTCAACAAAGTGAGATGATTAAGACGTTCTTGGCCCATCGTGTTCCTTAATTCATTTTTAATACGTTTTAATGTTGAAAAAGAGCGTTCGCCACTGCTGCTAGTGATCACGAGAGAGACAAGTAAATGCGAAAGGCAATTTCTAAGTTTGGGAAACACGATTCTAAAGAATTATTTAATAAAAGTTTTATAAAATTGCTGTTCCTTGGGCTCCTGTTTCTTACTGTCAATAACAGTAGCCACATCTGTTTTCAGCAGCTCTGCGAACTGCACTAATTCGCCACCTAGGCTGTTCTTCAAATCACCTTCGTAAGCACTGACCATACTTGAGGAGTTTTCCAAAATCTCTTCTGTTGTAAGAGATTTTTGCTGCCGAGATACTTTAAAAACACTAGTGATTTTATGATACGCTTTAATACGTTTAGTTTAAGCAGACAGTACGTTATCAATAATGACAATAAACACCTAAAGTTCGAAACGTTGTCCAGGTGTTTGATTTTCAACAAAGTCGTCGAGTGCAGTAGAGCCGCTGAATTGGTCGTACTTATTTAGCTTGATTCAGACGACTGCAGCAAAGCACTAATCACTTGCAAGTGTTCAGTACAGTACAATACAGTAGATTGGATTGTGACATTCACGACTGAGTTAAAAAAATGTAAACAGTTCGCCAATACTTATAATCGCTATTATATTAAAATCGATTAAAAAAGTACAATCTCAGCTACGTAAACTCGCAAAATAAATGTATACCTATATAAAAAAAAATATGACCGCTTGAAGGGTAGAAACGTAGTATAGATGCTAGTCTATATATATATCGATTATAATTAAACATTAGAACATTAACGTTAAAAAGTTCGTATAATACCTACTTATTTTTACAATTTAACGTGACGAAATCGTGTTTTAGATTTACAAGTGGAAGTGAAGCATAGCCTAAGCGCTTCGCGTTTAAGTCGTGCAAGATATTTCTCCTATCTAAATTAATATTTTTTTATTACGGTCAGACAGGCGTTGGAGTGCGGGGCCCCCAAATTCGCGGGGCCCGTAGCATTTGCTACTCTTGCTACGTGGCTAATCCGGCACTGATAGTAGGATAAATATATAAGCTTACAGGGAGTGCATTGTAGCACATGTATACATGTTTAGGTAACACTTGACCATCAAAGGTAATTACCACGGATTCAGTTGGTTTAATTTCATTATTACCATCAACTGTTATCTTCCTATTTATTCTCCTCACTTTAAGTAGGTATATTACCGCAGCCATACATATAATCATACATATAATCACGCTTGTCTCCCATCGGGGTAAGCAGAGACTATGGCTTTCCACTTGCTACGATCCTGACATACAACTTTCGCTTCTTCTACTTTCATAACTGTTTTCATACACGCTCGCCGGTTAAGGGTACTCTTGACCTTGCCTTTTTCCAGAACGTCTCTGATTTGATCGGAATGCGTACGCCGAGGTTTACCCTTACCAGTTTGCCCATTCATTCTCGCCTCATAAATCTGCTTTGTCAGTCTATTCTCATCCATTCTTTCCACGTGTCCAAACCATCTAAGCATCCCTTTTTCGATCTTAGTCACTACATCTTCTGTTATACCACATTTTTCCCTTATCACGCTATTTCTTTTTTTGTCCATTAAAGTCACTCCAGCTATACTTCGCAAACTTCTCATTTCCACTGCATTAATTTTGCTTTCATGCTTCTTCTGCCATACCCAACTATCACTACCATACATAAGTGTAGGGATGAGCACTCCCCTATGTACAGCCAACCTGGCCTTCTCAGACACATTTTGACTGCTCATAAATGTGTACATAGCCCCATTCACTTGATTTCCTGCCAAAACTCTTCGCTCAATATCCTGGTCACACTTTCCATCCCTTACAAATTTGGAACCCAAGTATACAAATTCTTTCACCTGTTCCACTCTTTGCCCTTCAATGAAGATTGAGCAATTCGTCATACTTTCTTCTCTTTCAAAAACCATAACTTTCGTCTTGTTTACATTAACTTTCATTCCTCTACTTTTTAGAGCCTCATTCATACTATTAACCATCAGCTGCAATTCCTCCGCTGATGATGCTAATATCACCTGATCATCAGCGTATAGGAGGCATTTGACGGTCAGTTCATTCATTTTTAAACCATACACTCTCTTGCAGTTCTTTCAGACAACTATCCATGTATAGATTAAACAGCCACGGAGACGCTACACAGCCCTGTCTCACACCCTTTTCAATGTGAAAGAAGTCCGTGCAGGCCCCGTTGATCCTGACACAAGCACTAGAACCCTCATAGAGAGACCTCAGTGCCCGTATCAAGTTGCCGTTCACTCCATACATGGACAATATTGACCACAGTTCATTCCTCACCACTCTGTCATAGGCCTTTTCCAAGTCCACGAATATGCAATAGACCTTTTGACTTTTAGCCAAATCTTTCTCAGCTACGCATCGTAAGGAAAAGACCTGATCCGTACATCCCCTTCCTTTCATAAATCCTGCTTGAACATCCTACATTTTTCCTTCAGTTTCATTCATCACTCTTTTTATCAACACTTTCGCATACAATTTGCCAACGATGCTGAGCAAGCTTATGCCGCGGTAGTTTTTGCACTCTTGCTGCGACCCTTTTCCTTTGTAAAGCGGCACAATGACAGCTTTACACCATTCTGCTGGTACTCTGCCACTTCGCCAACAAAAGTTAAAAAGGCGGTACAGCTGGCAAGCTACCACGCCACGTCCAGCTTTCAGCATTTCGACAGAAATCCGATCTATTCCAGCAGTCTTTCCTACTTTCATACAATTCAACGCTTCCACTATTTCTCCCATACTTAACTCGCTTTCATCGCCAAATTCATTCAGTTCTAAAACACGCGTATCGCCTTGTATATCTTCTTTTTCGAATAAACTCTCAAAATATTCCTTCCATCTCTTTAGCACACATTCTTCTCCTCTAACAAAACTTCCATCCTGGTTTCTGATGTGATTGAGCGGCGACATTGTTTGCTGACTCCTCACTGTCCTTATGGACTTCCAAAAAAATTTAATATTCCGTTGGAAGTCTTCAGATAACCTTTTATCAAATTTTTCTCTATCGTTCTCTTTCCGCAGCCATATGGAAGGTTAATGTTATTGATGATCTCATCGTCAGTCCATTCGCTTGGGATACCTCTAACGAAACCCATTCGGGTTACTGTAAATGTGGGGATGAATGTCTTATAGTTGTTATTGTCTAAAATTGATGAATTTAAGAATAAATTTGCATCCTGGTAATTTTTAAATTCAATAGATAACCTGTTCCTACCTATTCGCTTGAGGCTTCCATCAACAATATTTTTAAAGGGGTGCTTTTTTAAAAATCTACATAAAGTTAATGGGTGGAGAGAAGAATTATCATCAGGAGATAATGTCTTTTTTTGGATATGTACAATATAAGGTGAAATATCAGAATGAATGAACAGAGGTCTTGCTAGATTTGAAGGTATGGTGTTATGTGGTGCTGATGTTATATTTTCCTGTATTTTGTCAATTTTTGGAATATCTGCAGGTTCTAGAGAGCAATGGCAGTCCGTATGGTCGGTTACCTGCTTGTCACCAAAGACGTATCATATATAGACACGTTATACTCGAACATTACGGCTTTCAAAAACAGCTAAACTTTTACAAATTTGAAAAAAGAATTTCATAAATTATCTGTGGTATCATGCATGAAGTCACTATCAGACAGAGGAATTAAATGTGGTGAAAAAAGGTCAATTGAATTTCCCTCATTGAGACACATGATTAAATTATTTACGGGTAAAGTAAGTAATATTGTAATTTACAAAGTATTAATGTAGTTTAACGAATTAGTTAATATTGTCGTAATTTAAGTCATAAAACCAATTTATTTAATAAATATAATTACATAAATAAAAAAAATTAGTACAAATACTCCCCAACATCCCCCTATGCGTCGCGCCAAACCACAGACTACAGAGTACATTTTCCTTGTGCATTAATAATTATGCTAGGCGCCATTTTAGGCGCGAGAAAATAAAATAATTTTATTATTTCTGTTGTACTACTGAATGAAACGACACGTTTTTATATTGAACAGTTGCTGTGTAGTTTGTACATCCTCTGAATATACATGAAGGCATGTTTTTTTCAAGTTTTCTTTATTAAAAGAATTTAAAACAGTGATAATAGTACTTCCGCTAAGCCTGATGTCGCGTCACTGACTTTTCAGGTAATTACCTGCTTTACGTGTTGCCATTTTCCAGTGTCTATAACGTATCTATAGTTTTTATATCATTGCTTGTCACTATGTTTCCTTCTACGTTTGTTGCAGTGTCTACAAACACTTCGTCGGATGGATATTTTTTTTCGTTTTATAGATCCTTTACTGATGGTGGAGCCATCTGTGTCCATACTGCCATCAGTATTGATGGCATTATTGCCTATTGTCACTGAATAGCCAATGTCAGGGGCTGTCCCCCCTGGATCCTCGGGATCACCCATACGAAAAATTAAAAAACTTACCCCATACACGGAGAGTAAAATGTAGTGGAGAAAACAAATAAATAATAAAAGTACTTGTAACAATTAAAAATACCTAACTACTATATATTTATACAGTATATTGTAATATTTACACTTTATATCTATTATATTTACATATTTAGGGGCTAATCCACAAAAAATTTAAATTTATAAAAACACCGCGACCGCCAAATCCAAAGATTCCCGCGCTTTTTCGTTTTATTAGTTGATACATGATGAAATATGTTGTTGTATTTTTTTTTTAATTTAGATTAAGATTTAAACATGCTACAATATAAATCAATAACCTGTTTGTGATAGATAAATAAAAAAATAAATAAATTACCGGGCTCGCGCGGGTGCTTCGGTAAGTATCTGTGGCGAATGCACCGGGAGACCAAGACCGAGTGCCAGCACAGCGAGGACACTGCAATCCTTATGCTTCCTCCACATTACTCGCGAAGTTGAACGAAGTTGGACGAGTACGATAGTGTGGAGGGGCTCCTCGGCATACTTCGTCAAAAATTTTCTTTGACTCGGGCAACTTCGCCGACGAACTTCGTTCAACTTCGCGAGTAATGTGGAGGAAGCATTACATTTGTGAAGTGCACTGCATGGCGCATGGGCGCAACAGCGCTAGGTCCAAGTAGCAGATCTGGACGTGGACATCAACTTCAGTGGAAGTAAATGGGACGCAGCCGCGATGAGGGCGCCATACACTTGTTGCAGCCCAATACTATCGGCCTCCATGACTGCGGACTTAAGGACAGGGTGGGGCCTGCTCACCGTCCTTACAGTGGCAAGTTAGTAAAGTTTCTCGCATGCCACCGCCACATGACCCCCAAGAAGCGGAGTTTCACCTGAACAACCCCAAAGATGTGGGAAATTATCCAAACCCCCTAAGTGACCTCCGTGGTAACCAAGATTCGTCGAGAACCCCAAGGGCATACCCGTGGCTCCCGACTGTAGGCAGTGGTAGTGCACAGTGTGGTTTTAGTCGGTAAGGCTTCGGCATAGCAACCATGAGGGATTTCCACACGAAAAAAAAGACAGCTTCCCTGGGGCACGCCCTGCTGCGCATGTTTTCCCGGGTTTAGGCTGCATGATGACTTGGCCGAGCCTACGTGGCACAGGAAAGTGGCTTTTGCTGAGCATAGCATTGATTAACTGCGTAAAGGAGGCGATTGCCATCGAGGGAACCTGACGAGCGGGGGAGATTTCGCGTAGCATCAGGAGCCGTGAAAATTTTCAAAACTTATAAGGGCGCCCTGGCCTGAAAAAGGTTGGGAACCCCTGGTATTTTGTATTGGTATTACCGTATCTCGCTCGACTGATCCACTGGGGGTTTAATGTCCGCGTACGCGTACATCGACGCACGAGCCAGCGAGCCAGAAAAACTCCGCTCCATTGGCGAATAAAACCGTTGGCGCGCCAAAACGGTTTTACTTGCCAGTGGAAGAGGCCCTTTACGGTGACAGCAGAATAGGCTGTATGGGTAGAGGTTCTTTCTCTAGCGCATTAAAAAAATACTAAGTAATTTTTGACAGTTAGATAACCTCCCAATTAATTCACTCGTAAATTGAATCATCACTCAAAGAATTTTATAGTAATACAAACAATTGGATTGAAATTTATCAGAAATCAACAATGAGTGACCTATCAGATTTTGCAAGTCCTAAAGCCTCAGACTCGGAACTGCAAGATTTCCTTGTGGCTGAAAAACAAAAAGCCCAATTTCATGCTCAAGTAAGTTTATTTTACTACTTTAATTTGTTTTTAAACTACGTCCTGACCTCTTAATTCTAATTTTATATTTTATTCAATATAATTAGACCCTCTGAGCTGTTTAAATGATTAGCCAAATTGACACACGTTAAATCTATAGTTTGCTATTGCAAGGATTGCATCATAATATCATGTTTGTGTCGGTGATTTCGAGTTTGTTTTGGTTGCCTCTTCTTCATTAAGACATATTCTATTATTTTCCAATCCACATTATTCATGATATTCATCATCTACATTCCAGATTCACGAATTCAATGATTTTTGCTGGGACAAATGTGTGGATAAGCCTGGGACAAAGCTGGACTCACGTACCGAAACCTGTATAACGAACTGTGTAGAGCGATTTATAGATGTATCCTTATTAATCACCAACAGATTTGCACAGATGCTTGAAAAAGGAGGTGGAATGCATTAAAAAGTATCTCAAAAACTATTTAAACACTGTACAACAGTTGATCTGTAGCTCAGTAATGTAAGAAGTGTATTATTTGTTTAGATTGTGCGAGGTTGAATTTGGTTGGTCTTAGTTTATTATATTACTAACTGTTGTTTAACAATATCACAAATGTTCACATATTATGTTAATTAAATAATAAATTAAGACATGTATTAAAAACTCTTTTATTTTCATAAATTTATTTACAGATCAGTTCATGGTTGAGTGTGTTATACTTAGTTACTTACAATATGTATGCAATATATAATAAATTGTTATGACTGTCTCGGAATCAATGATATTCAAGAACTCAACTCCATTATGATGCTCGTAAATACAATAATTTATCTTCCAACTCGTCCCAGGCTAGTGTCTGTACGTGGGTCAGCGGTCATAAACTGTACCACTACCAATGCATCATTAATATTAGTCTGTAATTCCTTGAGGTCTTGAATAAACAATAGCTTTAAAACATCAGCAGGCTGTTGAATAAGATTTGCTTCTGTTTTTGGTGGATCAGGGTGGGGATTGGTCTTAAGTATTTTTGCCAAAGCTGATAGTCTGAATTTTGGATCTTGATGTGGTCCCACACCAGCTAAAGTTGATACTCTTTCCACACCTGCTTTGAAAGCTGGACTTGAAACTGAAAAATAATTTCTTTATTAGAAAGCTGTTCTGTAAAAAAAACTTCTAAAAATTAAGTTTTCTGTAGCATTATTTAAATATTATTTTTCTGTTTTTGGCAGTAACAGAAATACATATTTATCTGTTCTGTTTGCCTGTTAATATCCTAGGAATGGCCCTCTGAGGTTGTGGCAATGATTGGTACAAATTTAAATTACTCTACTTAAGAAGAATAAATCAATTTCCACTTACAATCAAGGTTATCCAAAGGATTTGAAGATACAACACTAGGTGCTGATGGTTTTGATACCTCTAATTTCATATGCGAATATTTGTTAGCTGAAAAAAATTATAATTATTTAATTAGAATGATGATACATGTTTTTCTGAATAGCTTAAAGCTTGTATTTACATGCCTGTCATGAGAATAAATGTTAAATTTGTATTAAGAAGTATCTATAACCATATCAGAATCAGAAGGTTTACTTGCAATTTTTTTAACCGCCAACAGTAATCTGTTTGCTGTTAAAAATGCTGTGAAATATTACTCTAAGCTTCACAGAATGGAGATAGGGGATAAAGTTAGTAAACAATACACTATGACGGGCATGATAAATTTGCACAACAGATAATTTGTTACAACATGGCAGAAATTTCTGCAAACCTGGCTTCCCCTCGGGTTTTCCTGCATCTGACCCCGTTTACACCTATTTAGTATAACCCGCACACTATTGAATAGTATGGTATTTGACAAGATTCCGCACATTCTCGTTGCGTGCGGATTATCCTGTACAGTTTACATGACATCATGAGCCAGGTTCACAGATATTTCCACAGTGTTGTATGTCAATATGGTATACACGGCAGTTTTATTGCCCTTCAGACTTATACAGGAGACATAAAGATCAAAATCTTGCGCTGAAATTCTGTTGTTAAGCATAATGAAGGCAGGCAGGCACTGTCGCTTAAATGTAAGACTTGCAAAACTCTGAGTTGTTTTACGACCTCTGGAATGAGGTACGTTGTGTGTGTGTTGAACTGTACATACCATTATCTGCATACTCAAGACGTACAGCATATGAGATAACCCAATTCAACTGCTCATTCAGAGTACCATCAGTCACAGGACTTATCAAATCGTTCTGATAATCAATATAGGCACTAGTCCAGGCTTCGCTTTCAATATTCCTCAGACCTTCACGTTCTTCAATTTTATAATGTCTAATCTTCTGATCCTCAAGCCAAAGCACTACGCTTCGGTACTCTTTCTCATCTAGAAGTAAAGGTTCAGTAAACTTAGGCCTTACGGTTGATATTATACCATAATATTTATTTCTTACTACTTACCATCGCAATTAAAGTTATCTGGGTTAGGATGACCCAAAGCACTTAGTTTAAGTTTGAATATATTACTCATTATTGTTGTATCAGAATAAATTAATTTCTATGATGAAAACAAGCCGTGCCGTGTATATCCAAGAAATATCAGTTTTTTTTATTGTTAAAAATGTTAATGGCTTGACCACTGGTTTTTGGCTTTAGTTGGTTTATAGCCTATAGGTTTATGGGCTAGCGACACGGTCAAACTGCAATTGTCATGCCTCGTCAATATCATCTTATGCTCCCTCCACATTACTCGCGAAGTTCAACGAAGTTCATCGGCGAAGTTGCAGTTGCCCGAGTCAAAGAATTTTTTTGACAAAGTAACCCGAGTGCCCCTCTACACTATCGTACTCGTCCAACTTCGTTCAACTTCACGAGTTAAGGATCCTTGGTGTTGACATCTCCAGTGACGTTCAGTTCGGCAGTCATTTGGAGGACCATTCACAAGCTGGCGTCCAAGAAGCTTGGGGTGGTCAGTAGGACGCAACCGTACTTTAGGGTGGCACAAACACTGCTTCTTCATAAGTCGCAAGTGCGGCTGCACATGAAGTAGTGCTGTCTTTGGGCTGGGGCACCTGAATATCAGCTTCGTCCATTCCACTCGGTGCAAAGGCGAGACATGGGAGTTGTCGACGATCTATACTTACTAGCGGAGCCCTTTTACGATAGGAGAAACAATACCTTCTTGTGCGTATTCTATTCTAAAAAAAAAAAGCCCGACCAATAAAATAAAAACCTCGCCATGTTGCGGAAAACTATTCGAACTAATTTCTTCATAGGGCAACAATCTATATGATGTCACTATGGTTATCTGTCAGTGTGGTGTCAATTGTGCGTGGTAATTATTGTGAGTTTGAATGCGATATAAAATGCCGAAAACTATTAAACGCCAATTAAGAAAAGTAATTTACAATATATCAAAGTATTTGTCGGATAAAAAGTCGGAAGGATTAGACTCTGTTCCTTTAAATAATATCACGGACCTTGTTGTCAACATGACGGGTAGGTACATCATAGAGTACGTGCAATGGAAATTGGTCTAAATTACTGATTTTACTGTGACTAATTATTATTCACATTTTTAGGAATATCCCGATCTTCGGTAATAAAAATACGGAGAGAAGGTCAAACGTCAGATGTATTTTCTACACCTAAGAAAAATAAGCCTAAGGCAAAAAAGAAAATCATGCTTGATGATTTTGATCTCTGTGCTGTTAGGCATAAAAAACAAGAATTTTATGCAGTCCGAAAAGAAGTACCTAGTTTAAAGCGGCTACTTGCGGCTCTGAAAGAATCTATAAATTTTGTTGGTGGCAGGGAGTCGCTTCGTTTACTCTTACATAAATTAGGTTATAAGTTTAAAAAGTGTAGAAATCAAAGGACAATTCTTATGGAGCGACAGGATATAGTGGCATGGAGGGATAGGTACTTACAAGATATCAAAGATGTAAAGGAGAGTGGTATGCCAGTTGTATACCTTGATGAAAGTTATATTCATACTTCGCTCAATCATGCAAAATGTTGGCAAAGTGAAAATGAGCCTGGCGTATCCAAATCTGTGGCTAAAGGTAAAAGATATATAATTGTTCATTGTGGAGGCAAGAATGGGTTCGTCCCAAATGCTTTACTAGTTTATAATGACAAAGAAAAAAAAGAAGATTTCCATGATGCCATGAATAAGGTAAATTTTAAGAAATGGGTATTGGATAAATTATTACCCAATTTACATGAACCCACTTGTATAGTCATGGATAATGCTAGATACCATTCTAGCCAAATTAATAAACCTCCAAGCTCAACTAATAGAAAACATGAAATTGCAGAATGGCTTACATCTATTAATATAACCTACAATGCCGATGCCACTAAAAGTATTTTATTGAATTTGGTAAAACAAAATAAACCTGACCCGATATATGAAATTGATAATTTAGTACAGGATAATGGTCACAGAATAGTAAGACTGCCTCCATATCATTGTGACCTCAATCCAATTGAAATGATATGGGGCATAGTCAAAGGGAAGGTTGCTACAAAAAATGTTGGTTTAGATAATATAACATTTCTGCAGCTTGTAAAAAACGGTTTTGAGGTACATATGAAATTTATTCATTTTGGTAATAGAGTAGCAACGTATCGTTTTAATAACTTTTTTTCAATTCAATTAATTTATTCATATAAACAATTTACATTGTATTTGAATATTACACAATAACTCATAATTATTATCTATTGTTGAAGGATATAACTGCCACTACTTGGAATAATTGTTGTGAACATACAACATAAATAGAAGATGAATATAGACGCAGGGCACATATAATTGAAGGAGAAATTGAACAATTTATCATTACTGTTGGTGGCAGTGAGAGTGAAACATCCAGTGTCACAACTGGGAATGAGTCCGATATGTCTGAAATGTCTTATGAAGCCGTTGATTATTTAGATTCTGAGTTTGATGATTCATAAATATGTAGTAGCGATACTTGTCTATTTTACCTGTTGTCTATTTTTTAAACATTTTTATCCATACTAATATCATTAATATTATCATTTCAGTACGGCGGGCGATAGGCTCACCACCTATTACGTGGGACATAATACTATAAGGTGAATTGTGGGCGTACACTATGCCTCTGCCTACCCCTTCGGGGAAAAAGGCGTGATGATAAGTTTTTTTAGTTTTTAATCCTATAAAATGTGAAAGTAACTCTCGTCTGTCTGTATGTTACGCTTTCACGCCTAAACCACTAAACCGGTCTCGATGAAATTTGACATAGAGATTTTGAGAGTTTGGTAACGGACATAGGCTACCATTTATTTAAAAGGGTGGTTTTAGCGGTTTAAAGGGAGGGAAATGGGGGTGACTGTATGGAAGTTCGTCATGTTTATCGGTAATCGACATCCACGCGAGCGGACCCGCAGGCAACAGCTAGTATTATATAAATACCATGTTCTTGTAAATGACACTTTATTTCTGCAACAGTTTCCTATTAACACTTTCCCAGTGCACCTAATCATTAAAATTTTCCCGGTACGTCCAAGCGATTATCGCTGGTATGTATCAGGTACCACATCTGGATCCCCGGACTCCCTGGGCTAATTGGGCGAGTTTTTAGCATCAGGAGTCCGGGGTCCCACATGTAGGACCCGTTTTAATTTATTCTGCGGAGGTTATTTTTTGGTCTGTGGAGTTATTTTTAATCTGTAATACTATATACTATACTATACTATCTTCAAATCCCTTGCGGGGTAGGCAGAAAGAACCGAACGCCAGACGGCACGGTCCATACACACCTCACTTGCTTCTTCAACTTTCATTTTTAATCTGTTTAAATGTATTAATTTAGTTATAGCAATCAGCTGTTTTTAATAGAAAAAAAAGGAGGCCCAAATCATTATCTTGAGGAAATACCACGTAAGGACGACAAAAAAAATATATGGAGACGATGCTCACTGTGTTACAACGAACAACGAAAATTGGGACTGACGGTTGCTCAAGCAAAATCAAAAGCCAAAAAAGTTGATAATGTCTATAAACAATGTAACAAACCATTTTGTTTGCCATGTTTTGCTAAATTTCATTTAGGTTAGGTTATATAAAACTCATTTTCACGGTTCACTTTACTGTTTTGTTTTTTTTATAACTAGGTCAAAAATAAAGATATTTGGAGGTACAAAAGATTTTTAGTTCACTTGTTTCAAGCCCTACAAGTTCACCTCTTGATAATGATCCTTTCCGTAGAATCTAAGGATATTTTCTTATATGAACTACTATGGTAGTCGGGAACCACATGTGAGACCCACATGTGGTACCTGGACTGGGAAAGTGTTAAACATGGTACACTAGCCAATTTACATGTGTATCACTATACTTGGTGTTGTCATGTTATAGACGTTTATAGCGCCCCCAGTACGAGGTTTTTATTTTATTGGTCGGGCTTTAGAGTCTGTTCAACGGTTTGTGCTCTGGGGAATTGTTTGATATGATGTACGTTCTATCATCGCACCGCTCACCATGGACAGGGTGTTAATCCTCACAATTTGCGTCCGGAGCGTTCGATCACGGTAAGGTCCGATAGAGGCTTTGTTCCACGCACGTGAAATGATCTCCCTGAGTCGGTTTTCCGTAACACTAAAGGTAATATAAATATAAATTCTTTTTTTGAAGAAAATATTTATATTTGAAAGAAAACTGCAGTTTGTAAACGACGACTACATAATATTTTTAAATATAATAATTATGTTGAAAAAAGATGATTCTGAGGTATAAAAACATATATTTCTCGTATGAAGAAGAAAAATGGAAACTGAATTCTGTTTATTGTTACACTAGATTGATGACTTGTTTATAAAGATGGTTTCTATATTTGTCATATTATTAAAGTTTAAATTAGAGTTCACTTAAAACTATTTGATACACTATTTAAGTGAAAACATGTGTTTATCAATATTCCTTTATGTTCCTCAACATGCATTTATTGTCATTCGATCTTGGTACCGGCATTTAGCAAAACAGTGTTATGTTCCTTGATTTGATGTTTCGATCATTACAGCGTGTTTCATATTTTGCAATATGCAATAAACCATTTTTTTAGGAATGATATACTAGCCTGTTGTCTTTTTATAATCACAATCTATTCCTAATCCATATTTCTTTTAAATAAACAGAAAAAAGAATAGTGGATACATATTTCTCTTAACAAACTATTTAAGAATTGGTTTAACTTCTTAAGACGCCTCTAGAGATCGTTAAAATCACTTGAAATTGGTTAGAAAATTATTGACACCATCGTTTTGATCCAACAATTATAACCTAACTTTAGAATTTGTAATTTTATTCAAATAGTGACAATATTTATTTGTTTAACGATAAAAATATAACTTAATATTATTTTGATGATGATTATTTAATTATTGAAAGTGAGACATTTCATTCAAAATTTTGTCTTTTCGATAGTTATTTTAGCATGTTTTAAATGCGCATTGCGGCTTTATATTGGCAGTGCTTGAACTTGGACCGAACCCGAACTATAATAAAGAAACGGGCCTACTCAAAAGTGAGTCAGTTTATGATAGTGCCGCTTTTTTGTCGACGACGACACGATTTATAGTATATTGTTGATCGAAGACGCACACTTGAAGCACAGTATAAAGAGTACTAAGTACCAGTATTGTTGCTCCCTACAAACGGACGAAGCGCAAGCTATACCTACGATTCTCGTTTTCGGCAGGCCTTTCAGCACGCTAGCAGGCGATTGTGCCGAGTAGACGAATGGATGGTGTGTCGTTTTTTAGATAGTAACCGCGCGTGTTTTATTTACTAAAAATATTTAATATGACAACTAGAGTCTATTGTGCTTGTTTTGGTTGCATGAATTCGTCAATACCCAGAGATAATGTTTTTTAGATTACCTGGAAACTCCGAAAGGTAAGACTATAAATTGATTTTACTTAAGTACTAATTGGTACTATACTACTAGTTGACTAAAGTTAAACAAAGTGATTGACACGAGTGAACTGGGTAGTTACATGAAGTAGGTATGTTTGTGTTTAAAACTAGACTTGTGCTTGCTCAGTCAGTGAACGGTGCGATCCAATATAGTACAATATCCAAAAAAAACTAGTTCAGAACTCTAGTACGTGTAGGTAGTACATTTAGTTCCGTTGTCAGTTCGTAGTTATTTAATTGAGAGCAATGATTTAGGTATGTTTCAAGAGTATTCATTTCTTTGTGGATGACGATGTTACAGTACACGCTAAGTGTACTGTAACATCGGTCATCCACAAAGAAACAAACCGTATGACTTTGATTGACAGCATTTTTGTTACCTTTGATTTTTATTACACGCATAGAGACAAATATGAACTTCCAAAATTTAACACAACTTGACAATGTACGAAAAGTACTAGTGTACTAGAGACTAACTAGTACTTTCAAATCGAAAAATAGTTTTAATTTCGTAAATCAAAAATTTAACGCAATGATTATAAAGACTAGAATTCCGTGATTCTATCACTGACGAAACATGTGATGAGCCGATTATTATTGTCTACGCCGCTTACTCGTTTTCAAATTTCTATACCCGTCTCACTCCATCGTTAGTAGATAACGGGCGCTGCGCCGCCACGCCGCCGCCCCGCGCCGCCAGCCGTTGCTGGGATATTATATTATTACTCACAAAGTATTTTTTTGTTTAAATAAAAAAGGTACATATTTACTCGAAATTGAAGCCGGTTGTCAGTAAAACGACAATCCTTAATACAGATTGAAGGCTTTGTGGGCGGATTGAAAAAAATTAACTGCATTATGCTCACTATATATACGCGTACGTAAAACTATAAGGTAAAATGTGGGCGTATACTATGCCTCTGCCTACACCTTCAGGGATAAAGGCGTGACTATATGAATGTATGTATGCACATATCGTCGTTGCGCTTGCAAAAGTCGCTATGTATTTTTAACCTACTTTTCAGGAGGAAGTAAAAACCGATTTACTCGAAATATAATTGTGATAGAGAAAGTTCGTATTTTTTTTATAATGTAAATATTATATTTACGTTGTGGAAAATGACTTTTAGAAAGATAACGTTTAAAACGAAAATACCAAAAAACTAATATTGTGGATCTGACACATAGCTAAAATTGTTTGGGTCACAAATATCGCCATGTGTTGTTGAGCACATAGCGGGAACAAATAAAACATAATTCACGTTGTTTAATTACACATAGCTATTTAATAAAAGGTGTCAATTGAAAATAATATCAATTTTATTAAGAAACTATGGAAAACATGGTGTTCTTTGCCGTAAAACTCTGCTGCCTTGATGTGTGAGGATGTGTTGTACGCGTTTAAAGGCGCCGAGGAAGAATCGGAAGAGCAACAGTTCTCTCCCGTACCGCAGCAGAAGCACTGGTCGCCGGAGATCCCAGAACGATCTCCATCACTCTGGGCTGGCTACTACCCTTTCCTTTTTTTAACGTGAGGGAAAATCCTCATAAATGCTATGCCAGACTTATACTGATTAAAAATCTCACGTATCCTGTAGATCAGCCTACGGTTGGGAACCCCGGGTAAGCCCGCGGAAAGATACCCGAGCACTCCCAACAGACCTACGGCTACCACTGCGTTCTCACCTAAGGGGCGGGGGGGGTCTTCAGTAAGGACAGTGGGTAGCCCCCTTACCGACAGGACCCCAGTCATGGAGGCTGATAATCTTGGGCAAAGATATGTCGGCGGCAATCCCGCCGACTGTGGAACTCGGGTGGGAGAGTTTTCTCCCGTTCCCAAACCTCTCCAAACTCTTTCGCGAGCATGACCTGCTTGCAGAAACAGGCAGCGCTGTCTCACTTACTTCTGCTAGGGTTCATGGCTCGTACTATGGTCTCCAGCGAGAGATCCACATCCAGACCTGCCACGAGATGTTTCCACGACAACCATGGCGAAAGGTCGCCGCAGCTTGGCGCCACGGCTGTTGAACCCTCAATCTGCCTGGCATTTCTTTTCGAGAGTGCACCAATATCCCTGGCTACATACAGCCGGGAAAGAGATTACGAAAAGGCGTGCTGTCGCAATTATTTACCTCTACCAACTCCTTTATAGCAACCTAAAAACCATAGTATTTTTAAGGAACCCTGGTAGGTATGCAAATGTACGTCCCACCTATAACACTAGTAGTTTTAGATACTTGTCTGTAATAATGTATCCGACTGTTGTGCTAAGATCCCGTAAGGAGGTTGATTCTCGATTAGACTCAAATATTTGTGTGATCCAAAACAAATAATGGCTGGAATGAGTGCAGCAGAGCTCGGATTTTTGAGCAAGAAATTGTAGAATGAATCGTAAAAGGGTCCTTTATGAGAAAAACAGGCTTACGTAAAGGAGATTGGGATTTTATAAGGTAATGAATAAAATAGACATTCAAGTTATCCAGCGAAGATTGAAGGAAGCCACTTGTGTTCTGGGCGAAAATATAAAATTCAGCGAGGCCACAGTAAAAGTCTGGCATAGCATTTATGAGGATTTTCCCTCACTTAAAAAAAGGAAAGGGTAGTAGCCAGCCCAGAGTGATGGAGATCGTTCTGGGATCTCCGGCGACCAGTGCTTCTGCTGCGGTACGGGAGAGAACTGTTGCTCTTCCGATCCTTCCTCGGCGCCTTTAAACGCGTATAACACATCCTCACACATCAAGGCAGCAGAGTTTTACGATATGCGTCATGCGTCGCTTCTTTCCAATTTGCCGGCATACGGTAGACCGTATGCCGGCAAATTAGCTGGCCGGCTGGCACTAAGCTGGCCAACCAGCGGCACAACTGAGACGATAGATCGTCTCAGTTGTGCCGCTGGTTGGCCAGCTTCCTGCACGGGCGACGTGTACGGGTCCTCTGTGATGGTCAGGCTTCCTGTTTTTTGCAGGTAAATGCCGGAGTACCACAGGGATCGGTATTGTCCCCAACTCTCTTTCTTCTACATAACAATGACATGCTGTCCCTTGGGTGCATTCATTGTTATGCGGCTGATAGTAGTACTCTGCATGGCAGCTATTCTGGCCATCCAGCAGAGGGGCGAGGCGACGTGGAGGGGAAGAGACGACAACTCGTGGCGGATCTCGATCGGGACCTGGGCTGCATTGCCCAATGGGGTTCGGACAACCTGGTCAAGTTCAATGCCAGAAAGACACAGGCGTGTCCGTTTACAGCTAAGAAGTCTCCATTCCTACCCCTACCCTCTCTTCAGAGCATTACGGTTCCACTAAAGGACACCCTGGAGATCCTCGGTATAGACGTACGGCGTGAGCTCAATCACAAAAACTACATAGAGAGCTGTATCGGGCTGGCCTCGCGAAAACTAGGAATCTTGAATAAGGTGAGACGGTACTTTACGCCACATCAGAGATGTTTACTGTACAAGACGCAGATTCATCCCTGCGTCGAATACTGTTCTCACCTTTGGGAGGCTCCGCGAGGTACTTACTAGACGCAATTGACGCTATGCAGAGACGTGCTATCCGAATAATTGGTTGTCCTGAGGTGACGGGGGCCTTGAACCGTTAGCGCAGCGAAGAACCATAGCGTCCCTCGCTGCCTTCTACCGAATGTATAACGGTGAATGTTCTGAAGAGCTCTTCAACCTGATCCCACCCTCTCCTTTCCGATCCCGAACAACGTGTGCCGGGCAGAGGTGCCACTGATACACAGTGGAAAGAATTTTCGCCAGAACGGAGCGTTTCAAAAGATCGTCGCTCTGTCGACCTGCCCGCACACGTGTTTCCCTTATCTTACAATCCCGGGTTCTTCAAGAGGAGCGTGAAGAGGCATATCACAGGGCCCCCAACTTGAGGACTACTGTCAGAAGTGGCCCCCAATCGCTAGATGCGCCGCGGCTTTCCATCAGGCTAGTGGCGACGTCAATTTGGCGAGCTAAATATAAAAACTGATTAACTTTTTACACTTTACTGAAATATTCTAGCTCCAAAGCAGCCTTATTATTTCAATACATTCCTGAACGGATCGATGACAAATATATCCAAAACGACTGCCAAATTTCATAGAAAAATATAAGCTATGTGACACTTGATTTGTGCATTGCGCGATGTTTCAGGTCAAATATTGTACACCAATTTCGCTATGTGCCCGCGTAAACACATAGCGGGCGCAATTCCGCGCCATTGACTATATTTTAGTTAAGGTGAACTTTTTAGCTATGTGATTTGAAGCACATAATTATTTTGAGGGCGCAAAAAAGTATTGATTTCACATAGCTATTTTTTGAAACTCCATTAATATTAGGTTTTTTAAAATTTCGATTTTTGCACCGTGTGCGCCTCGAAATAAGGATCCAAATGGCATCAAAATCCAAAATTCGAAAAAAAATCACATAGCGACTTTTACAAGCGCAGCGACGATATTTACAATCGCAATACTAAATAGAAAATCATAGTAGGCACATATTATTAAAATGCTGTAGGTGGGCAGCCCTATCGCATGCTTACGTACCGCGCGGCTGTAGGCATTTATTTCTAAAACCCGGCCGAGTCAAACTACAGTATACAGTGCTTGAAGCTATTGCCATAGATTCATTCGCTTCAGCATTTAAACAAACTTGTCTATTTGCATTGACCGTCTCCGGAGCCCATAGTAATTTATTTTAGGTTTTTCTATGGGTCGGAGTGAATGACAGATAACAGCTGAGAGCGGTGTTTTGCTTTCGATTTGTGATAAATTAGATTTATTATTTTAATATTACTGTAATTGTAAAACTATGTACCAGTGATTACTATTCTACTGATACCGATTTCAAGTGATTTTAACGATCTCTAACTACAGAGTTTACTGCTTACAACAGTGTTAGTCCTCAGTTATATGAAATTTTAAAACACTACTTTGCAGCACGAAACATGGCCTTTACGTAGCTCAATGCTGTTCTGAGAAACATTTAAGTGTTTGTTCGTCACGGTCACTGATTTCGTTTTTGTATGGACTTATTTTTACCACTATTTTAGTGCAATTCAAATCCGTATACCAGAATCATGTCTTGGGTTAAAGAGAACTGTGTTTCCTTCTTTCAATTGCTTTGCATTAAAGTTGTGAAGACTGGTCGTGTACCACAGCATATAGCTTTTATTATGGATGGTAATCGTCGTTATGCTAAGAAAAATCGCGTGGGCACTAGTGCGGGACATTACAAAGGATTTGATAAATTATCTGAAACATTAAAGGTAAGTGGCTCCTGCTGATTTTATATTAGATTGTACAAGCCAGTCTAAAACTAACTATCAATACTTACCGGTTAGAAATTCTGTCAGTAGTTACATTGTTTTTAAAAAAACTATGTTGTCACAGTGATGTCACACAACATGGCCTGAAACTGTTCTGAATTCGTTCCCTTTCCATGTCCCATGGGAATGTATTTGAGGGATTAAAGTAGCTTGTGTTATTCCAAACAATATTAATTTCAATATGCAATTTCGATAAGGTCACATCTCATACGAGATCTCATAAAATTTCCTGGCCTGTTCGAAATAGGTAATTCAATCAACCCTGTAAATTTTATTTTCAAGATCCATTCAGCTGTTAGGGTGTAATTAAATAACAAACAGCTTCACAAACTTTCACATTTATAATTGACTGCCTCTGTGGCGCAGTTGGTAGTGATACTGCCTGTGGCGCTGGAGTTCGTGGGTTCAATTCCCACCGGAAGACAAATATTTGTGTGACCATAAATGTTTGTCTCAACGAGTCTGGGTGTTTCTATGTATAATATGTATGTATTTAAAAAGTTTATAAGTATTAATATCCGTGGTCTGATACCCATAACACAAGCAGGTTATTCCTAGCTTACTTTGGGATCAAATAGCGTTGTGTGAAATGTCCATGAATATTTATTTATTATAATATTAGTATTCAAGATCTGATTAATCTTCTAGAAAACCAATAATACACTTCTACAAACCATTATTGAAGTTTTAAAGACTGCTTTTAACATTATTATTGTGTTTTAGTGGTGCCTAGACATTGGAATACCAGAAGTAACAGTCTATGCATTTAGTATTGAAAATTTCAAGAGGAGCAAGGAAGAAGTTGATGCACTAATGGATTTATCAAGAGATAAGTTTAAGCGATTATTCGAGGAAATGTATGTAATAAGCACTTTTTTTACTTTTAAATCTATAATCATCACATGGTGGTTTGAAAGGGCACAAAGTCACAAAAATACAACCTCATCTTTGAGTGGTGTACTTGTGGACTAAGAGATGAGGCTATGCCTTGACAGTTTTCCAGCTAAATTGAAGCAGATCTTGAGCCTCAAACATAGGTTCTGGATGCAGAATGATGAGAAAACATTAATATGACAATCATATTGATACCTATTTAAGTACTGGAAGTGCACTTACCTTGAACTCTTGTTGGTAGGTAGGCGCTGCTCCCAGCTTTGCGTTCGGGGTCTTGATTCACGACCGCGAAATATGCACACAGGAGTTATAACCGTAACTCTCGAGACTGTGGCTGATGATAAGCGATGTAGCGCGATATGATGGGTAATCACAGCGGCCGATAGCGGAGCGGAGCGTTAAGAGATGGGTGCGTGCGTATCTTCCAATAGCTATGGCGGAATGTGAATGTAGGAAGCGGGCGGGATAGTGTTGCCATAGACAATACATAAAAGTAAGATGCGTTTAGTGCGTGAGTGTTGACATATAATAATTATAATAAATACCATTAAATACATAAACTAAAAAATATGTATGCGTCGGTACTGGCGCATCCAACTTCGGGGGGCTTAGAGGATTCTTCCTCTACATTGAATAAACAAAAATAAAAAAATAAAAGGAATGAAAACTTATGAACTAAAAATAATTCAAAAGCGTAGGAGTTATTGCGTGGGTAACGGGCAAAGCCGAGTTACAGGACGAATGTATTCACCAGAAGAAGTCTTAATTCTGACGACTCTAATTATACCATCCTTCCCGGGAAACACCTCTGATACAACCGCGAGTGGCCACGATAAAGGATGCGTATTGTCATCCTTAACTACAACTACAGTTCCTATCGTCACAGGTTTGGACGGCATATTCCACTTATGTCTAAGTTGGAGAGAGGTAAGATATTCTTTGCTCCAACGTGTCCAGTAACTTTGAACAATTCTATTTAATAATTGATAGCGGGTGAGTCTGTTATCTGGTAATAGGGGTTCAATGTGTTCAGCGGGTAAATATTTAAGCGGAGTAACATTAAGAAAATGATTAGGCGTTAGGGGGGTTGGATCCGATGGATCCGAAGAAAGTATGCAAATCGGGCGGCTATTCAAAATGCCTTCAATTTGCACCAATATTGTACTGAATTCTTCATAGGTGAGTATTTGACTCCCGATAGCTTTAAATAAATGAGACTTAACACATTTGACATTAATTTCAGGCAACGAATTAAAATTGGGCCCGAAAGGTGGGCTGTGCTGAAACTGAATCTTATGTTGAGTTAGATATTTATTCAGATCATTTTTATAATTAGTGGACTGTATAAGCGTGTAAATTTCGTTCAATTTTCGTTTCGCACCTATGAAATTAGTGCCTCCATCGCTGTACAACACTGAAACAGGACCCCTGCGTGAGATAAAACGTTTAAAGGCAGCGAGAAATAAATCTGTACTAAGATCACTTACTAACTCTAAATGGAGCGCCTTTGTTGTGAGACAGACGAACAAGCAAATATACGCTTTATGACTTTTTACTCCACGACGCCTTATGTGAGTTACGTAAAAGGGTCCCGCGTAATCAACTGCGGTATGCACAAACGACTTTACTTGTGAAACTCTAATGGATGGAAGATCACCCATAGGTGGAGTTGTAGAACGAGGCCTAGCTTTAAAACATAAATTACATTTATGTACTCGTTGGCGAATCAAATTTCGTGCAGAAAGAATCCAATACTTTTGGCGAGTCAATGCTAACACTAGTCCAGGACCGGTGTGTAAATTGTCGGTGTGATAGTGGTCTACTAAGAGCGACACTATACGTCCTTTAGGTGATAGCAGTATTGGATATTTTGTATTGTAATTTAGTTGAGAATGAGTAAGTCGACCACCTACTCTAATTAACCCTTGTTCGTCAAGAAAAGGGTTGAGTTTTAAAATAGCCTGATTTGGACAAATTTTAGTAGCCTTAAGTGCTTGTAATTCTACCTGAAAATACTTAGACTGATCGAAGCGAACCGCATAATATTCTGCGTATTCTAAATCGTATACAGAAAGTATACCGCGGGATTTGAGAATCTTAGTGAAACGTAATACATAAACCAGTGAACGAATAAATTTTACCCAACTCGAGCAACGCTCAGCAAGTTCGTCTATCATGTGAACGTGATCGGAGACAGGCATGGTATGTGCATGGAGAGAAGCTATTTTAATTTCCGGTAATTCTGTCTTCTCGTTATGATTGATTTTATATTCCTTCACAGGCCATGCATTTATAGGTGCGGACAGCCATTTCGGCCCGTGAAACCAAAGATAGTTATTTATTAACCCTTTAGGTGTCACAGGGCGCGAGACTATATCGGCGGGATTTTCAACCCCACGAACGTGATACCAATGGGAAGCAGGCAGATATTCATTTACCTGAGCGATGCGATTAGCTACAAAAGTTTGAAACTTATGAGCGGGAGAGTGAATCCAGGTAAGGGTTACCGTAGAATCAGAGAATGCGAATATATTGTTTATTTGACACCGCTTATTAAAAACAGTGCGCACAGAATTAATTAATTTTGCGAGTAAGACCGCCGCGCAGAGTTCTAAACGCGCTAGCGTTTTATTAGAATCTGACACTTTGGATTTAGCGGTCAGTAGATTCACATTAAGAGCGTTTCCGTTCTCAGCCGTTTCTATTCGTACATAGATAACAGCACCATAACATTGCTGGCTGGCATCCGAGAAGCCTATTAGAGTAATTCGACGAGCGGATGTTAAACCTATATGTCTCGGTATTTTTATTTCAGATAAACGCGACAACTCCCTATGAAAGTGTTTCCATTTAGACAGAATGCAACCCGGGACCGTCTCGTCCCAGTCCAGTTGTAATTTCCAACATTCTTGTATAAGCAACTTCATGTATGCGACCACTGGACTGATGATTCCAAGCGGATCGAACAAGCGCGCGGTTACGGAAAGGATCGAGCGTTTAGTGCATGTTAAAGGCATGTCGATCACTATTTTAAAGTTAAAGGTATCATCGTTAGGTTGCCATTGCATACCCACGATCTTAGTGTCAACATGAGGATCCTCATCAAACTTGACAGCGAGACAGCTCTTATGAATTGACGGGATACGTGACAATAGGGTATTGTCATTAGAGATCCACTTAGTTAAGTTAAAACCTCCAGATTTAAACATAGCGACCATTTCCCTATAGGTGTCTTCAGCTAAATCTACATTCTCTATGGAACTAACGTAGTCGTCAACATACATGTGATTGTCAGCTTCGTAAGCCGCCAGAGGATATAAAGCGCGACAGTCTGACGCGAGCTGGTTTACGACTCGCATTGCCAGGAAGGGTGAGCTGGAGACGCCAAAACAAACGCGGTTGAAATGATAGCTTTCAATAGGAGAATTGGAATCGAACCTAAATAATATTCTTTGATATGCATGATGATCTTGAGTAAGTTTCACTTGAAAATACATTTTTTCTATGTCCGCGGTTACAGCAACCGGGTACATACGCAAATTGAGAAGCAAATGAAAGATATTGTTCTGTAATATTGGTCCCGTATAAAGCAAATCGTTAAGCGATTTACCTGACGTGGTTTTACACCCAGCGTCTAAGACCACACGCGTTTTAGAGGTTTCTTTGTCAGGGCGATAAACGGCCCGATGCGGCATATAATAAACTTGAGAGTCCAGAAAGCTATTTGACACTTTAGTGAGATAACCTTGATCAATATATGTTTGAATAATGGCATTATAATCGTTGCGTAAGTTAGAAGCGTCTAACTTTTTTTCTAAATTTACAAACCTGCGTTTGGCGATTGTGTACGAGTGCCCTAGCTCACTGGGAGGGTATTTAAAGGGAAGACTAACCGTATATCTACCGGTATCGTCGCGTGAGTACGTAGACGAGAACAGCTTTTCACATGCTGCGTCGTCCGTGCTAATGTGCTTCTTATCTGGCACCTGTTCTATCTCCCAAAAGCGTTGCGTTAATTGTTCGAGAGACACATCTTGAGTGTGACATAAGAAGGCCTTGTCGGACACGGAGGAATGAGACATGCGATCGCGGGGATGCTTGTTTGCCACTAGCGAATAAGGTAAAGCATGCGCCTTTCCCATTGCGACGTATCCGAGCGTGGTTTCTATCGCGATTACTGATGAGGTTGGGGATGTAATTTTTTGTGACCCTAAAATCATGGGGAAGAGTTCATTACCTAACAAACAATCTATACCACCCGGAGTATAGTATCGTTCGTCAGCCATAGGTAAATTTTGTAAATGGGTTAATTCCGCTGTATCAATTTCTACGTTAGGCAAAAAATCTGTAATAGTGTCTATAACCCGTGCACTAACCGAATAAGAACAGCGGGCATCAAATCGCGAATATATTTTGAAATGCGTAATTCCATAAGATTGGCTTTCAAGTTGACCTATGCCTTTAATGACAGAAGGAGCGTTAAGTATTGTTAAGTGCAAACGCTCACAACAAGACTTCGTAATAAAGTTACTCATAGACCCTGAGTCCAAAAACAAACGTATACGATCCGATTTATAATTTGCATATACACAAGCAGTCGGCAACAAGACCGTGGTCGCGCTGTTTGAATTACGCGGCGGAGGGATCACAGCCGATAACGACGCGATATTGCCACTATGTGACCGCGCCTCCCGCGAGTGCGAGCGGGACGGATCATCTGCCGATGACGCACGAGTCGATATGGAATGCTCGGACGGCGCAGTAGACGCGTTTGCCTGCCTCGATGCGTTGCCGGCAGCATGATTTCTTGTTGAATTTGATGCGTTCAAATTATTTTTATAACACAGTAAACTATGATGAGACCGATTGCAAATCGAACACCTATTAACAGATCTGCAAGCACTCACGTGATGAAAACCTAAACAATTAACACAAAAGGAATGTTTACGAACTATTTCATTTCGCGTTTCAACAGTCTCTTGGATAAAATGTTGACATTTGAACAAAGGGTGAGCGGAATTATTGTTACATACGATACAATTTTTTATGTTAGAAGTATCGACTGATTTCAAATTAGTAGGGCGGGTTTGCGTAAAAAATGATTTAGGTTTATTTAAATGAGAGGCGGTTGAACTCCGCTGAGCGCGATAATCACCTTTTTGGGAATGTGATGGTGAGCGGAGCGTTTGGAGTTTGCTTTGTTCTGTCAAAAATGTTTTGACGTCACTATATGTAGGTACACTCAAATGTCTATGAGATTGTTCAAACAATTCAAGCATAGGTTTATCAAACTTGCTTAATGCTAAATGAGTTATTATGAAATCTGATAAATTTGTGATAGGTAGACGCTGCAGAGCTGCTTCAGCTGAACAAAAGTTCTCCAAGATCTGATCAGCCGATTGCCCTGGCTTCTGGTGTAACATTTGTTCTAAATAGCACGACGCCTGAACCCTGGTATCGTGGTATTTAGCCAGAAGGGCTTGCCAAATAACATCGTAATTTTGTGCGGTAGCAGCTATGCCTGAACAAACAGTAAGTGCCTTACCCGAAAGGCAACCTATCAAATATTGAACCTTTTCGGCGTTGGTGAGACGAGTATTCGTATGTATCACACTACAGAAATTTTCATAAAATATAGGCCACTTACCATAAGTACCATCGAAACCTGTGAGTTTAAGTGGGGGTAATTTGATATTAAAATTATCACTTTTCTTTTTATCGTCGAGTTCTTGTCTCAGAGTAGTTTCCGTTTGCTTTATGAAACAGTATAATTCATCAAATGTATTAAAAACACTATAACTCGGCTGTACCTGCGGATTATCTTTTAATTGTTCAATTAACAATTTATCGATAGTTTCGATGTAATCCGATCGGGTTTTATCGATAGATTGAACCCGAGCGAGAAACATCATGCGTACTGTTTCATCGGTAACCTTGAGACTTAAGTTGTACACTTCTTGAACTATGTGAAACAAACTTTGTTTTTTGTATTCTAAAAAATTTATCATGACCTGACTTTCGTCTGAACTTTTACTATGGGATTTGTCTTTAGAAGCCATGATAATATAATTGATACGAGATACGAGTATGTATATAAGTGGGTAGGTAATAGAAATATTCAGCGAAAAAGTATAAAATTCGAACAACGATCAGCTGTTAGCTTAAATCAGCTGTTTGCGGTAAAGTATTCAGAGAACAAACCCAATATGGAGTCTGCGTAACAATCAGCTGTTAATCGTTTGAATACCGTTATGTATCGGCTGCGTTGCCCAGTACCGTCACAATAAAATAAATATATGTGGGTATAAAATTAACGTATAAATATGAGTTTTATCTACGATTACAATTCGAAAGATAATATGAAATTGTAATGAAATTGGGGAAACTACGTTAAATTTATGACGGTTGAGAAAATTGTTAATTTTGGATTGTCCGTTTTACTTTATGCCAAAACTCCTAATTACCAAAAAATATCAAAATGATTGCCTAGAATCGGACAACCGGACTAACATGGCCAGGATGGTCCAAGTCCTGGGTAGCGATAATTTCGGGGGGCGCTACCTGCCAGCGGGTTGATTATATATAGGTAAATATGATTATGATAAATAGCGTAAATGCGTTATAGAATATGAGTACTTATGAGTAATATAAAATATGCGGTGTGAAAAGATAATTAACTTTTCTAATGCGTGCGGGTGGCGTTAAATATAATATTTGCGTTGAGTATTTATGAGTAATATACTAAATATATATATGCGTATGCGTGAATTTAATAGGAAAAGAGGTAATTAATATTATTAGTAGAAAGAATGCGTTAGATGGAATATCCGGACGGAGGACCACAAATGGAAATGCACTTACCTTGAACTCTTGTTGGTAGGTAGGCGCTGCTCCCAGCTTTGCGTTCGGGGTCTTGATTCACGACCGCGAAATATGCACACAGGAGTTATAACCGTAACTCTCGAGACTGTGGCTGATGATAAGCGATGTAGCGCGATATGATGGGTAATCACAGCGGCCGATAGCGGAGCGGAGCGTTAAGAGATGGGTGCGTGCGTATCTTCCAATAGCTATGGCGGAATGTGAATGTAGGAAGCGGGCGGGATAGTGTTGCCATAGACAATACATAAAAGTAAGATGCGTTTAGTGCGTGAGTGTTGACATATAATAATTATAATAAATACCATTAAATACATAAACTAAAAAATATGTATGCGTCGGTACTGGCGCATCCAAGTACTTCTTTATTTTAAGATAGGGACAGTCAATAGGGCTTTTCCACAGGAGTCTGTGACACCCCTAAAAAAAGTATCAAATATCAATAACTCTATGTAGGCACTTAAAAGGGCAGTTATCAACACTGGTCTGATTACATGTCAGCTTTCAATGGGGCTTTTCCACAGAGGTCCTACTACCATCTCTAGGACCCCTAATGGTCTGGATCCTCTTCGGAGTGCATTCTGGACAACAGAATATCTACCGCTTCCCCTTCCCCTGTGGGGGAGTTGTTTTACAATAGCAAGGCGGGAGCGTGTTGTGTGTCGTTGCCGGCCGTGGGTGGCAGCAGTCAACAGTGCTGGGCCGCCGTCACCTCGTTAGCTGGCGAGGTGATGACGGCATAACACGAGGGGCACTGCGCGGGGATGCAGCGCATCAGAAACGCTCTCGCTCCGCCGTGCAGTCCGAGGGCCTGGTCACGAAGAGCCCGCGCTATCATTATTGTCTTGTGGGGACGCCGGAACCACCGGGCGGATGATCCGACCGCCTTCATACCCTGCGACCCGGTTTAGGATGAGTCGGAACACCGTGGTGGTATAGTGGGTAGGACGATGGATGCGACCCCTCTCTCTTAATTGCCCCTGCAGCAGGGATGATGGTGAGTAAATCCATTCCCTGCGTTACCAAAAAATAAACTAGACCGTGCCCAAAAGGTCAAAATTCTGCACTGTTACTGCACCATATTAACGCCATTTAGCGAAAATTTAAAGTCACTTCAAAGAATCTCAATCATACCGCGTGGACAAGGGTGCCGCGCAGGTACTTCGTTCGGAAAAACGGGGGGAAAATTGTGTAACACATTCATAATAGGTGGGTATTACCGTTGCAGTATACTCTCAACATACTAAACTGGCTACCTTCAGCCACCATTGAACAAATTGCACACACTTGCTAGCGTTCCTGTCCCATATGGTAGATACTCCAGATAACGTGTAAAACTGAAAAAGAATGCAGGAGATTGAATGCACATAATTACAAATAGGCTCCCGAGACGATCATGCCTTGCAATAGTCAATCACGTTAAATATGAATGGAAGTTGCTTCAGTGTGCGTGATTGCTGTGCATGTGTGAGTGCATCGACGTATACGTACACATGAAATTCTACGTGCTTGACAATTGCCAATTGACCATGTCGGGACCCCTTAACGCCTAACGACGCCATTATGCCATCAGCTCCATAGGTATTTAAAAGCAGTGAGTAGAGTTCTCAGTGGTACTTAAGAATGCTCGATCTCAAATGCTACCCACAGAGAATGCTCCTGTTTAGACTACACTAGCTGACCCTCGCAACTTCGTTTACGTACAAAGGAGATGTAATTCTTCATCAGACTCGTCAAGCACCGTGTGAAACGGCTCTGTTTGCTTAATCATAAAAGAGCTTAAACATTAAGGCTATTCTAAATCAATTCTTAATTGTTTTAGAATAGAATAAAATTGTTTTAGAATTATTTTACAACAGCCTTAATAATTAAGCTCTTTTATGATTAAGCCAACCCGTTTAGATTTACCCTCTAATTCAAAGGAACCCTTGAATTCTAGGTTTGGCGAAAGTTGAGGTGCCACTAATTTCTGAACTACAAACCCCTCAATCTTGAAACTTGGGTCGAAAAATCCGTAAAGTACTCCGTAGAAATAGCATCACGCGTTGAGAAATTGCAACTGAAAAACCATTTTATCTTTCATCCCCTCTCCCGCAGAAACCGCGCAAAACTTCGGGATCAAAAGTATCCTAGAACCTTACTCGGACTATAAACTCGGAATGTACCAAGTATCATTCAAATCGCTTCAGTAGTTTCGGCGTGATACTTATTCGGGATACAGACAGACAGACTGACATGAAAAGTTTAAATTACATTTTCGGCTTCAGTATCGATTAGAGAACGCCCTCCAATTAAAATTTTCAAAATATCTTCCATGTACAGACTTTCGACCCTCGTTTTATTAATTATGTATAGATTCAGCTTGCCAAAAATCTACCATGGAGGCATGAACTGCAGTGACTAATCTTTATCTTAAAAAATTACGTTCTAGGACCGACTGTTGCGATAAATCCTTGTAAGGTGTCTAATTCGACGCAGCGGATCCTGATTTTGACTACAGTAAAATTCTGCAAATGACGGACCATATCCCGTAATGCCCACTGTATTCAGCTCTGGAGGAGTGGCGTTGATAATTCTCACTGGTGATTCTATCCGTATCTTTGCGTGCTCCGAGGTCATACAGCTATACAGATACTAAAAAATATTGCATGTTTATTCGAATAGCACATTACATTATCGTATTTACAGAATTGTAACGCTCCTTACCTAATTTTAACATTGTGATTATAATCACTTAGTTTGAGTACATAAATCATTGAGGATTAAAACGGAAGGTTAAATTATTTCGTAAACATATTGTTTCATAACTAACTGGTGTAATTAAATAATATTATTTTATAATTCGTCAAAGTGCTTCATAATCTCCACAATCTGAATTCAGTGGCCCGAGTAGAGTCAACAAAATGGGTCTACTTTTAGACAGATGTTTAGTGGAACGTCATAAATTATCAAGACCATTGTTAAAAACACTGTTTGTTCCTTGTATTTTTTTTTATACCACTAAGGTGGCAGATAAGCATACGGCCCACCAGATGTACCGGTGGTCACCGCAGCCTATGGACGTTTGCAACACCAGAGGCGCCACACCCGCGCTGCCGACCCTGTAAAAACCTTCTAAGACCCCTCTTGAAGAACACCATACTGTAGGCGTTTGGGAAAACCGATATCTATTAAGCAAACCAGTAAATAGTATTTTTTTTTTTCTGGACTGAATTTTTTTAAAATGCAATAGGGTTGCTATTGCATTTTAGTTAGTGACATATTTAGTTGATACACTTTTCATCCAATAACCAGCTCGGTGAAGGTCGTTCTTAAAGGGAACTTAGACCATTGCGTGGTTGATGGTGAGAGAAAAACGCCTAGTCTTTTCAAATACTTATCTTATAATAATAGGAGCGCCGCGGGCCGATTGTCATTGCATTTAGGGATCTTCAAACATGGGCCGTGCTTAAACATCCTCCCCCGCCGTATAAGGGTAATCATATTGCTCTATATAGGTAGGTATTTAAACTTTCATGGTCACTGACATTTTAATACATATTGCTCTCCTTATTTAGTAAGACTATATCTTTAGCTCACCACCTATTACGTGGGACAAATTCTAAAAACAAAGGTGAAATGTGGGCATGTAATATGCCTCTGTCTACCTCTTCGGGGATAAAGGCGTGACCATATATGTATGTATATATGTGTATCTTTAGGCCTTGCACCATAATGAGGTCGCTTTCTAATCCTGTCACGCCTTTATCCCCGAAGAGGTAGGCAGAGGCATATTATACGCCCACATTTCACCTTATAGTTTCTTACATATTAGGTGGTGAACCTATTGCCGTGTTGAAGATGTTGAAGCCGCAATAAGGCCTACAACTTAGCTTAACGAAACCGGGTTTCAGTTCGAGTTTTCCTTCTCTACGCAATGGTTTGTTTTCCGAAAGTGTTCCCTTAGTCGTCTCCTACGACACCATCGGGATGAGTTGGGGTGGCGACATTTTGTACTCTTTCCCGTCGCCACACGGGCCACTTAACGGGTTTTAATGCAGTTTTCTGCAGTAGATAGAGTGAGTCACTTACATCCGCCTATATTTTGTTGCAGTGATCAAATTCATGAATGGGGTGTGAGAGTGCATGTCGCGGGTCGTTTGTCCCTTCTGCCCGAAGATTTGAGAACTTTGGTATCGAAAGCTATGCTGGCCACTAGGAAGAACAATAAACTGCGGCTTAACATTGCTTATGCTTATACAGGTAGGTACGGTTACATATTTATATAGGTAGGTTCTTACATAATACTGCACAGTGTCTTATAATCGCTCAGTAGCGGTCACTCTCTTCTTTTTATGTTTTATGATGGATAATAGCCAAACTAAGCAGATAGTTAAACTCCAGAATGTTTATCACCCATAGTTTTAGAAAAATTTAAGAAATCGAGAAAAGTCCATAGAAACCATAGAAACCCTTCATCTCCTTTGTTATTCGTATTATTTTCGTTGTTTCATCTTTCCATGATTAAGTTATAGTCTTGGCATCGATTTATAAAAAAAAATGAACGAATGTTGTCTAGTTTAGCGAGAATATTTTTTTTTGTAAATATTTTATTTATTTTTTTCTAGGGGCATCCCTTGACGGTCGCATTTTTTTAGATGCCGAATTGATAATTGTGAATAGTACTATTACCACAAAAAAAATTAAACGCTACAAGCCCAGGACAGCTGGGATATTCAGCTCTAAAGTTTTGAGTTAGGGTTGTCACTCAAATCTATGGTATAGTTCAGTTGTGGTCCTTAATTTTTTTATGTGTTATGATTATAAATCAAAACAGCCTGTTCTTTTGTATTAATTATATGTTTACGTATATGAAGAGTATACTGCATTTAACTGAAATAATAATAACAATCCTAAATTTCAATTAAATAAAACGTTTATCAAAAGAAACTAAGTAGTAACGATTTTAATGGTGTATAACCGCAATGGTGTATAATGCGAAACTATTTTAGAGAGAATTTTTTTTAAAAAAATGAACGAATGTTGTCTATTTAGCGAAAATATTTTTTTTGTAATTATTTTATTTATTTTTTTCTAGGGGCATCCCTTGACGGTCGCATTTTTTTTAGATGCCGAATTGTTAATTGTGGATAGTACTACTACCAAAAAAAAAATTAGACGCTACAAGCCCAGGATAGCTCTGAAATTCAATTTTAAAGTTTTGAGGGGTAAGGGTTGTCACTCATTTCTATGGTATAGTTCAGTTTGCCATATCGCAAGAAGATAAGTGTAATATCAATAAATAAATTTGGATTTCTTTTTGATTCCTAACACATAAAAATATAAAGACCACAACTGAACAATACCATTGACTTGAGATACAACACTAACTCAAATCTTAAAAACTGAACATCGCAGCTGTCCTGTGCTTGTAGCGCGCAATTTTTTTTTGTAGTAGTACTCATCAGCGCAATTAACAAAAAACATTTTGAAAAAATGCGGCCGTCAAGGAATTCCTATGAAAAAAAAAGATATAATTTTAAAAATCTCGCTAAAATAAACAAGTACACTTTTCATATTAATTGTTACCTACAATATCACTAACCCATTCCAAAACTTTCAAGCCAAAATTTAATTTCATTTCAATTATATCTCAATTGTATCATCATTCTAAATATTATAAATTTCAGACTTCCAAATTTTTTGTGACAACCCTATTTCCATAGAAAATTATAAAAAACTTAGAAACGTCTTATCTCAGCTGTCCTGCATTGAAAAAAATTAAAAATTTATGAGTAGCAAGCTACATAACTGGACATTAAAGGGGATCGGTCGGATCCAGCCAACTATCGCCCCATAGCCGTAACCACCGTCATCTGCAAGGTGTTCGAGCTAATCATCAACAAACAGCTCATGCGCTATCTGGAGGATCACTCGTTAATTAACGATCGCCAATATGGCTTTAGGCCGAAACGATCAACGGGTGACCTCCTAGCGTACATAACGCACACCTGGGGTGAGGCTATGGAGAGGCACGGCGAATCTCTGGCTATTGGCCTAGACATCGCAAAAGCCTTTGATAGGGTATGGCATGCGTCGCTTCTTTCCAAGCTGCCGTCATATGGATTATCGCATCAGTTGTGCCGCTGGTTGGCCAGCTTCCTGAACAGGCGACAGATTCGGGTCCTCTGTGATGGTCAGGCTTCCTGTTTTTTTCAGGTAAATGCCGGAGTACCACAGGGATCGGTATTGTCCCCAACTCTCTTTCTTCTGCATATCAATGACATGCTGTCCCTTGGGTGCATTCATTGTTATGCGGATGACAGTACTCTTCATGGGAGCTATTCTGACCGTCCAGCGGCAGGGCGAGGCGACCTGGATGAGAAGAGACGACAACTCGTGGCGGATCTCGATCTGGACCTGGGCCGCATTGCCCAATGGGGTTCAGACAACCTGGTCGAGTTCAATGCCAGAAAAACACAGGCGTGTGCGTTTACAGCTAAGAAGTCCCCATTCCTACCCCTGCCCTCTCTTCAGAGCATTACAATTCCACTAAAGGACAACCTGGAGATCCTCGGTATAGACGTCCGGCGTGAGCTCAATCACAAAAACTACATAGAGAGCTGTATTGGTCTGGCCTCGCGGAAACTGGGAATCCTGAATAAGGTGAGACGGTATTTCACGCCACATCAGAGATGTTTACTGTACAAGACGCAGATTCGTCCCTGCGTCGAGTACTGTTCTCACCTTTGGGATGACTCCGCGAGGTACTTGTTAGACGCGCTTGACGCTATGCAGAGACGTGCTATCCGAATAATTGGTTGTCCTGAGGTGACGGGAGGCCTCGAACCTTTGTCGCAGCGAAGAACCATAGCGTCCTTGGCTGCCTTCTATCGAATGTATCACGGCGAATGTTCTGAAGAGCTCTTCAACCTGATCCCACCATCTCCTTTCCGATCCCGAACAACGCGTGCCGGGCAGAGATGCCACTCATACACAGTGGAGAGAATCTTCGCCAGAACCGAGCGTTTCAAAAGATCGTTCCTCTGTCGAACTATAAAAACATGGAACGACCTGCCCGCATACGTCTTTCCCTCATCTTACAATCCCGGGTTCTTCAAGAGGAGCGTGAAGAGGCACATCACAGGGCCGCCAACTTGAGGACCACTGTAAGAAGTGGCCCCCAATCGCTAGATGCGCCACTGCTTTCTTACCATCAGGCTGGTGGCGACGTCAATTTGGCGAGCTGAATATAAAAAAAAAAAAAAAAAAAAACATTAGTTAGATAGTGAAAAAAAATGCGACCGTTCACTAGAAAAGTTTTTATATTTATTTTTCTAAAATTTGAAAATTAATTTTTATTTCGTATGCTGGGGCAGGTGCAGACTTGTAATTTCTGCACATCATTACGAATATATTCCTCCATTCATTGCTAATTTTAACCACCATAAATTTTGATTATTTCAAGCAAAATCTGTAAAAATGTTTTTGTCAAAGTTCAATGACCTTTTAAGAAAAGCTTCATAATTTCAAAACTATTTTTTTTTTCAATTTTTGGTGTGTCATATTATGCTGTACTACGTTTATATCTATCGTTATTGGCCATAAAAAAAGAGTGACCGCTACTGAGCGATTATAAAACACTGTGTACTGGTAATAACATTATTTTGCCATGTTGATATTCTAGACAGTAGAGTAATTCCTAGGGGAATAAAACTACGAGTTATTCTCATACCTACCAAAAAGTCTCTTAAGGTGGGTCTACGCTAGACGAGCCGAGTCGCTCTGCTCGCGATGACAAGTGTCGTCGAGGCTCGTACGTCGGTCCACACTACACGAATTTTGGCTCGGCTTGTGCTCCGCTCGTGCTCGGCTCGTCTAGCGTAGACCCACCTTTAGATAAGAAAATCCTCATGATCGGAAGTTTTTTGGGATATGAACACTTGTATCGTGTAGTGTAAATAATAACCTGATTATTAATTCAGGAAGGGACGAAATCAGCCGTGCAGCATCCCATTTAGTTGACGGAGTGAAGAACAATAAAATCCGAGCGCAGGACATTGATCAGGAGCTCGTCTCACAAGCACTAGAGCTGACTGAACCGGAGTTGATGGTTAGGACTTCGGGGGAAGTGAGATTGTCGGACTTTATGCTGTGGCAGGTAAGAATGTTTAGGCGTCTAGTAAAATATGTTAGCTCTATCTTTACTAGTATTATAAAGAGGAAAGATTTTATTGTATTTTTGCATTGAATAGGCTCCGAAACTACTGAATTGATTTGAAAAGTTCTGTCCCTAATGGGCAACTCCGTGTGACATAGGCTACATTTTATTCCCGTATTCCCACGGGAACCTGAACTACGCGGGGGTCCACGTATTTTTTTCTGGGATGTCAGGCTAATATATCTCTCACCTGACGAAAACTAGTTAGGGTGTAGTGGTAGTCTATGGAATATTGGAACCAGCCTGTTGCCGTGTTGAAATTTTGAAATGGACAGGGTCAGCCTCGATACTATGTTCAAGTTGATTTAACGAATACAGTATTACTGGCACCCTGCATCGTTTTAGCATGCCTTCAAAAGCACGGATACACTACTGCTAACATCAATTTTGTACCTTTGTAAATGGATGAGCAATTTACTTTTTTATTAAATTTCAGGTATCCAACACAGTTCTATATTTCTCAGACACCCTATGGCCGGATTTCACTATTTGGAACTTTCTGACTGCAATAATACATTTCCAACGATATGCTCCACCTCCTAAGGAAGTACAATACATCAGTAGTGCGAAGCAGCAATTTTTGGATAGCCTTGAAGACCAGCGGTGGCAGCAGTTGGAAAAGATTGTTAGCTGTTCATAACTATAGTTGAATAATTTGTTATATTTAAGGGAATAGTTGACTTACTCAACTTCATATCACTTAAAATTGAAATTTATTACTAAGAATGTTTTTTCTGAACTACCCTCATTGTACTCGGGAAGAGAATTATTTAAATCAGTTAATTTTTGCCGAGTGTATTACAGATGATGGGATTAATATAATTATGTATATATTTTGTGTTTATTATGAAATATACGTTTGTTAAATTAAATTGTTGTTATTGCACTTCTAACTTGGGTACTGATAGGCCTTATAGGAATTGTTACAATGCCTATATTGGGTTTCACAACAGATTTATTGCAGAAGAATACAATAAAATAGATTGTTGTCGTGATGTTGCCGGTAGTGTATCTCGTAACGCACTGAGTATTTGATATTATAATGACTGCAACATACTTCATCCGATGAATTTAGTATTCAAATTTTGCCAGGCGCTTTTAGGCTTATCGGCCTAAACAGCCCGCTTTCGAATTATTTTAAAGTCTACCACATGGCTTAACAACTGCCATTTTAGTGCATAACGTGCCTCCCAAAGCAAATAAACTCTCGCAAATAAAAATGTCAGAAAGTGGTCACCCATTGGAGGACCAGCCACACCGAAAGTTGCTTACTATAGTGAACGTTAACAGGACAATGAGTCCTCGGGTCCATCAGCTCTTCTTCATTGTATAAAGGATAAAAAAACAATATAGGTACTTATACATTAGTATATTACATAAATTAAAATCGTTGGTATATTATTGCATCACATCATGATTGCTTTCCGATATTGCGATAGCCTAACTTTTGATATATGACGATTCATTTTCCCTTGATAGTATACTTAGAGTATGTTTTCGTGGGGTCATAAGGTTCCCATCTTGATGCTGGGAAGATGTGCTTGTTTCTTTCATACCAGGACCTGTGAATAGATGAAAATATTTATAAATGCTTTAAATATACTTTGTTCCATCGCACCGCTTGCCACAGAAGCCCCTGTCGGATCTTATCGTGCTCGAACGCTCCGGAAACAAAGTGTGAGTATGAACAACCTGTTTATCCTCACACTTTGTTTCCGGGAAGGAGCTTCCTTTCACGCACGTTTAAGCGCAGGCCACACCGCCAGCGGGCGAGCGAGCTAGACAGTTGGCGAAGCGAAATAAGGAAGGAAGCTATGCATACTACGCGAAATATTGGCGAGCTAAACTATGGTGTTCACACCTAAAACTACGGACGACGGCGAAGCGGGCTAACCAGGGGGTGCGGAAGGGACTGGACACTGCTATGCGAAAGTTGAGCGACGGGCTGGCGGGCAAGCTAATCTAGCAAAGCGGGTGAACGAGTAGCTTCGCTGTAATCTTTGGATATTTCGTTAGCTTCGCTCGCACCGCTGACGTAGGTTAGTCGGGAGTTCGCGATGTGAACCGAAGTATTTAAAAAGGTAAAATGATGTTCGCCCGCCCGCTGGCCGTGCGGCTTGCGCTTCAGATTGTGGAATGATCTCCCTGCTTCGGTTCTCCCAAACGCCTACAGTACAGAGGTATTAGGAGGCTCTACGGGGTCGGCAGCGGGAGTGCAGCGCCTAGTGTTTGAAACATCCATAGGATAGGGACTACTTTAATACACAGACACAATATTGCACATTAGGTGGGTTTCCCATGGCAGAGGCCAACATGCATATCATCACGCTGGGCTCTCAACGGGATAGGCAGAGCTTTCCACTTACAACGATCCTGGTATACCACTGAGAGTCTGAGAGTGATACACAGTGAATTATTGATGTTTCGACGCGTAAGAAAAAGATACATATACACGGCATAAGCTGAATAAATGTAAGTGGGTATAGTATCTTATTCGAAATTATCAATACAAACATACAATAAGAATAGGTACCTCAATAACACTTTGCCAGCATGCGAGTCCTGTTTTTCCTGTGTTGCATCGTTGACAAGTCTTACATCATCAGAGGCGTCAAATTGGAATAAAGGCCCGCTTTTGCCTCTAGCCTGAAAAATAGTGATTTTGGTGTTATGATTTACCTATATGGTTCATTGTAGAAAAGCTAGTCTAAGATAACCAAAATAAGAAGTTTGCAAGTAGCAAGTTAAGTTTAACCATAATAATTTTATTTGTTTGTTTTTGAGACTCAGACTATGCAACTACAATGTCTAAGCTCTTTGTTTGACTTCGAAACGTTAGGGAGGACATTTAATGTTTGCAGATGCTTCAGTATCATTTATACAACACTAGCTGACCCGCGCAACTTCGGTTGCGTCACATAAGAGAGAGTAAATCACCCGTTCCCGTCGCATTTACTCTGAGCGACCAAAAAAGCGCATAAAAAAAGCGCGCTGAAACGGGATAAAAATATCCTATATCAGTCTCCTGGTTCTAAGCTATCTCCCCCCACCAATTTTTAGCCAAATCGGTACAGCCATTTTTGAGTAATAAATAGTGTAACTAACACGACTATATGAATATATAGATTATTATATATATATTATATATTGCAACAATACATTTATTGTTAAAAATTACAGAGAAACATAATTATTACATATCTATATTTACATTATTACTATCTAAACTAAACCTAAATAAGGCCCCCGTGGCATTGTGCCCAAAAGACTAGCAGCGTTCCCCCTTTGAATAGCAATACCTATTCGTTGAGCGAGAAAACTGCCAGCCCTTGGGTCACCAGTTGACTCCACAAGGCGCTTTTTCAAATTCTTGAAAAATTTTTGCGCATAGGGACCCCATGGACCTAGGGTCTCGACACCGACTGGACAAAAACGATACGATAAGTCGAGACCCTTATATTTATTAATTTTAATATTTTCAGCCGCTTCCGCTGCTGCACTGGCTTTTAATTTTGTTTTGGGAAGATGGGACGGGGCTAGAGTGTCAACACAAGTTGCATCCCACACCAGGGCCCGACCCATCTCCCACGGTATCAAAGTTATACCATCCGGTCTCTTGCCATCGTCCCTGAAAACGCCGTTTGGCTCTAAGAGCGCAGGCACATTGGCGGTGGCAAGAGCACGGCGGATGATATCGTTCAGCGCAGCGTGGCGTGAGAAGCGGCCTGCGCTCTTTAAACATGAAAGACCATGATGCCCCAAAGTGTCAACGTTAAAACCGCAGGGGCATCGATGTGGAGCGCAAAGCGTGACGCCAAGTCTCAAACCAACTGAAATTCTTAGGATGTCCGGTTCCAAAAAAGTTCCGGTGTTGGCTGTAGGGAAAGCTTTCAACCAATCACCGGATTCCTTTCTACTGAGCGCTAATAATCTGGCCTGATCCGGACCTAAGCTAGCATTTAGCAAGGAGTCAAAGGTTAATTTAGATTTAGCGTCGTCCCAGCTCCGTTGTAAATTTGGATGGGTGGGTAAATTTTGTCCCGGACAAGCCATTAGCCAAGCATTCTTGGCATCTGTAAGGCCAGTCGTCTCATAGTCTGTAAGACAATTCGTCAGAATTTTACCTACGAGACTCGACGTGGCATGTACAGATGACAAAAAAGCTGGCAAAGCCACACTAGAAATTTTGCGGATCCCTAGCCCACTATATTTAATGGGAAGAGATGCCTGGGTCCAAGATTGTTCGCTCAGTTGTATATTGAGAATTGATTCCAAAGAAGATTTGATTAGCGAATCAATAGAAAACAAATGACTTTGATGTTTCCAAAAAGGACAACAGCGAAGCAAATAAATAGATTTGGGAACAAACATACAAAATTTCAGAATTGTGATTGCGTAATGTGAACTAATAGAATGTAGCCGATCTACATTGGATGCAAATTTTGAAATTTTTTGTGCTATTAATTCGGGAATAGCATCTTCAAATATAGGGGACCCTAGGAGGTAAAGATTTTCTCTGCTAACAATTTTAATATTCGGACATAGGGAATTGAATTTTTCAACGAGTTCCAAATTGTTGTGATTATGATGAATATATAATTCACACTTATTAAAATTTAATTCCAAACCAATTAAATGAAATTTATTTTTAATTTCTATAAGATCTGACAGAACAGAAACTGCATCACCTCCAAGAGTCCCGTCATCTAAATACCAGACGTTAAATTTTGGATGATGGGGTTAATGGCTAGGCTGAAAATGGCTGGTCCGAGGGGATCACCCTGCTGGCAACCGACTTCAGAAGAAAGTTCGTTGCATTTATACATTAATTTGGAAGGTTCGTGATAACAGTTAAGTAAATAGTTATAAATTTCAGGAACATTGCTTCTAATTTCTGACAGCAGGATGTCACGGTTTACCGAATTAAAAGCATTTTTGACATCAATTTTCAGCAACACCTCACACTCACCTTTATTAAGGTAGGTGCGTAAGGCGTGGACCGCCGCTTCACACCCACCTTTGGTACCAAACCCTAATTGAGTCGGTTCAAATTTTTGTTGCAATTTTAACAAGATGTAACGGACAGAAATTTTGGATGCCAAACGCCTAAAAGTGGACCCAACAGCAATAGGACGGACTCCTCCGTCTTTTTTAGTGAGGGCAATGAGATTAGCTCCATAGATAACAGGAGCGATCTCAGGGTTAATGTTACCAGAGAGCATGAGGTTTACTAATTTTGTTAAACAACCGATGAGGTGCTTACCTGCATCACCCACACAGTGAGAGGTTAGGTCTTTTAGGTGTTGTGGAGAAAGACCATATTATATATTTAGATTATTATATATATAGATTATTATATTTTTATACTACATCATAATTCTATATCTTACCTTAGTAACAATAAAATCATAAAAGGTATAATGATGTGGCAATATGAGATCTTCTTTGACATACATCAGCTGGTCAGCGGACACAGTCTTCAGTTCACTGAACTCTGGCCGTAATGTGTCTAAGCACCTTTGTAGAAATTGATATATAGAATTTCCTGAAAAAGAAAAGCAAAGTCAAGTTCAATTTATGTTTTCATCAGCAAATTGATATCCAAGCCTGTGGCATTTGTGGAAAGGCTACCATAAATACGGCATTGTCATGTTTCCGAACGGCGAACTATCAAATATTTTGTATGGCTTTGGACATGTTTGAATTTTAGTTCAGAGTGACTATAATACTTGAAAATCTTTCCCTCCTCCTATAACGCTGGGTTCTTCAAGCGAGCGTGAAGAGGCACATCATAGGGCCGCCAACTTGAGGACCACTGTCAATAGTCTTGCAGACTGTGAGAGTAGCCCCAAATAGATAGATGCCGTCATGGCTTTCCATCAGGCAGCCGGCATCTTTTGGCAGGTTAAATCTAAAAAACTCGAAATGAAACCCGGTTGACAGTAAAATGACAATCGTTAAGCCAAGTTGAAGGCCTTACGGGCGGCTTGAAAAATTTCAACTGCGGGTCGCGGGGGACCTGCGCCTTTCCATTTCAACACGGCAATAGGCTCACCACCTATTACGTGGGTGGGACATAAAACTATAAGGTGAAATGTAGGAGTATACTATGCTTACCCCTTCGGGGATAAAGGCGTGATTATATGTATGTATGTAAATGTAAAAAAAATCTAGCATAGAATTTATTTGTTGTTGCATGAAAGACTTACCCTTTTTTAAAGTGACATTCTTTCTATGTCCTGAGCCGTCCCAGTAGCTGAATGTGACTGTGATGGGTTCATCTTTGAGACTCGCTTGAGTCATAACCCATTCCAATCGTAGTTCTTCACGTAATTTAAGATCAGCCTCCTCTCTCTCTCTGTCTGGCAGAAATGACGTGTCCACATCTGGATTCTTCTTTATTTTTTTTAAGGACTGAAAGAATATTATAACTATCATCGTAAATGTCAAAGAGTCAGTTTAGGGACATTTATTTTCATGATAATCTTACTAATATTATAAATGCGAAAGTTTGTGAGTGTGGATGTTTTTTACTCTTTCACGCTCAAACCGCTTAACGGATCGAGCTGAAATTTGGTACAGAGATACATTATAGCCTGGAATAACACATAGGCTACTTTTTATCCCGGGAATAAATTCCCACGGGAAAAAAAAATTCGCGGGCGAAGCTGCGGGCATCAGCTAGTATTATAATAAAAACAGAAACGTAATCAGTCGATGGAGAGGAAGAGAGCTACATGTGTCGCAACTTGGGTGCTTAGGCTGGCTGATCGCTCTTGTTCACGGTCGGCTCAGGCTGAATTTTTGAGCAGCTGACATTCACCGGTTTATAAGATGTGACGTAAAAATTTCAAAAATATGCAAATACTTTTGAATTTTTTACGTCACATCACAAAAGAAAATTGTGTGTTCCTTAAACCTACTACTGAGTGTGGCAAAATAAATGGCCAGTTAGAAACCTTATACAGAGTTGCTTTTCTTTACAGTTTTCCCCACTTGACACAGAAGGAACAAAGTTTCTAAACATCTTTTTGGGATGCCACACAAAATTGTATTGGATGATCACCTCCTCCAAGACTCATCAAGAGATTATAAATCAGAGGACACTAAGAATGATTATCATTTATACAATGCATATAGAGTGAACATACTGGTTCCTCCTTCTGTCTCCAGTTCTTCACGTCGGGTTTTTCATCAGCTGATGTGGCAGAATCATCATCTTCCTCATCCTCCTCCTCATCATTCAAATTGAATGACAAAGCTTGAATCTGAAATGAGATAGTGAAGTTTGTATACATTGGAATCAAGGAAGCTGCAAACTTGATAATTGGATTAACCTAAAAAGATAATAACAGGCCTGGTTCCAGAAACTACTGACCACTTAACCCTCTAAATCAGTGGTTCCCAAAGTTGATGGGGATGTGACCCACCTAGCAACAATCTTTAATCTTAAGACTCATCTTGGCTGGTTTCGAGGAAAGAATTCTATAGTAAAATAAAAATACTGCAAGTTGACCAATAACCATGTGGTTTTTGTCTGCCTCTGATTGTGATTGGTATTTGCTTGCAACCCACTAGTAAGTCGCAAGCAATAGTTTGGGAAATGCTGCTCTAAGTGATGTTACTCTAGACTAGAGCTCTTTTGTCAGCCAACTGGTGAGCATGCATATGAGGTTACTTGGGCCCTAGGGATTAATCTGACCCCTGTACATTCTAATAACATAAATTTACAATCAAGAAGTCCTAATATTTAAGATATGTGATTGGTATACATATAATTGTAAGTTAACATATTTCATGAAGTCATAATTTCTAGAAAAGTCGAGACACAACAGTAGCACAAGGACTGTAGGTGTAAAGGTTATAATATCTGCCGATGATATCGTAATTTTTAAATGTGCACCTACTGACATGTCACATGGGAGCTTGTAGACCCTATACTCTAATACACTGTAGACTTGTGTAACTCCGGAGTGAGTCGTTCCGAGGAACTGCTCCGATGTAGAGAACGAAAGGAAAGAGTTCCACCCTGTGGAGTTAAATCGTTCCAACTCCGAGTCGGAGTTGATACGCCGAACGCTCGTTCCGATTCATATCGTTCCTACCGGAGCCGTGCTGCCATGCCCTGCGATTCGCTCACCGTTCGCTCCGGCTGTGCCGCGCCAATCACAGCGGTTTATTTGTATACCTTGGTGAAGTCCGATTGGTCATATGTTGATAGACACTACCAGAGATGTACAAAATGGTTTTAAAAAAGCATTTAAAAACAAAATGCAAAATACTTTTCAGATTTACTATTTCAAATGCAAAATACCAAATAGTTTTGCGTTTTGTATTTCAAATGCTAAATGCAAAATAGGTATTTTCAAAATACTTTTTTTAAAATAAAATACTTTTTTACCAAATTTCACATATTTTTATTTATTTTAGGTATTTATCATGAGAAATAGAGACACAATGCCGAGCCGAATCAAAACGTCTAATATCATGTCACCTTATGAGCATGACCATTTGGTCATATTTATCAGTACGCTTATCAATAAATTCTGTTATGTTATTAATAATAATAATACTCACTTAAAATAATGTAAAAAACTAGACTAACGAAAAGAGAGCCATGGCTCCATTTTGTGACTTGTGTGGCCATTTATTTCGGTTGATTGTGTATCTAGTTCTTATTTTATTATTATTATACTTTTCTTTTATAACAACTGGTGGTTTCGTTTATAACAACTGGTAATAACAACTGGACTGGTATTGTTAAAAAGTGAAAAAAATAAACATCAATATTTATTTATTACGCTTTTTAGCAATACCGGTTGTTCAAATACATCATCACTCATTTTTCTTCTGTGAGGAGTGAGGTCTCATAATCATTCGACCGTTTCTTTTTAACGTGAGGGAAAAGCCATCATGGATGCTATGCCGGACTCCTACCGACTAAAAAACCTCACGTAACGCCCAACAGTCTATGGCTGGAGCCACGGGTAAGCCCTCGGAAGGATGTCCCAGGACTTGGAGTCTTCAGACCCACGGCCACCATTGCGGCTTCGCCTTGGGTGTAGTTCGGATGCTATCCCGCGTCTTTGGTGGGTTTCGGGTGTGATCCCGCTTTTAGGGGGGCGTGCGTGAATTTCTCACGTCACGCTGCCGTCATGGGCCTGCTTTTGTAAGGACGGTGAGCAGCCCTCTCACCGTCCTCAGGCCCCCGGTCATGGAGGCCGACAGTCTTCTGCGAAGACACGTTGGCGGCGCCCAAGACTTGACTGCGGAACTCGGGTGGGAAAGTTCTCTCGCGTTTCCGCCCCGCCGCCTCCTTCACGAGCATGACCTGCTCGCAGAAAGAGGCGGCGCAGTCCCACTTACTCCCGCTGGAGATCATGGCTAGCACCATGGTCTCGAGCGAGAGAGTAATCATCCCACCGTACGAACAATTTCGTTCATTTCATTTTGTTTGGCTGGTGATGTTGGCTGAACTTAATCACAAAGTATTTTGCATTTTGAAATGAATGTTAAAAATGCAAAATACATCTCGAAAGGTATTTCAAATAAAATACAAAATGCTTTTTAATAAAAGGCATTTAAATTCAAAATACAAAATAGGTATTTTGCATTTTGTATTTGCATTTTAAATAGAAGTATTTCAAATAAATCACATCTCTGGACACTACACAGTTACTGTCGTCTGTCGCGGTGTTTTTGGTAGGCATTACATGCTTTATTACTTTCGACTTCAAATGCGTGGGATGAAGTTTATTTCAGTGTGCTATTTGTTTACGTAAATTGTTTGTTTTCAAACAAGAGCATTGTTTTTAGAGTTCCGTACGGCGTACCCAATGAGTAAAAACTGGATTGTATTACAGAGACTACGCTGTCTGTCTGTCCGTCTGGCACCAGGCTATATCTCATGAACCGCGATAGCTAAACATTTAAATTTTAACACATGTCATGATCTATTTCTTCAGAAGCTATCACAGATCACAGCAAATATTAAAAAAAAAGAAAAATTTTAAGGGACTCCCATACTTGATTTTTACCGTTATTGATGCCTACGGAACCCTGTGCGCGAGTGTGATTTAAGTTTAAATAATATAACTCGTAGGTGCATAAAAGGGTAAAATATTTTTCATATTAAATAGGTAAGAACGTTTAAAAACTTTATTTTAATAAGTACAAAACTATTATTAATAAAGTCTCTTTACGGTTCTTAGTACAACCGAAGATAATAATACCTACTACAAGTTCATAAACACTCCATTCCACTATCCACAGTGTAACGTGCAATTCCGTTACATGGGCACTATGTGAATAAATAAATACATAATTTCGAATTTCGTAGTTTTGTTTATTTTTGTCGTGCATAGACACGCTAAATTTGGACTCATTTTCATTCACTGCTCTAGGCTGTATAGTGCAAGACCTAAACAGTGCGTCTCAGGCCAAATTTTAAAAAGTTTAGTTGTCAAGAAGTCAGCTGTCAAGCGAAAAGGATTCATTCGCCGAGCTATCGTAATGGAGTGATGTCTCCTAATTTTTAATTTGTTTTTATTTCGGCCATCCACGCGCCAAATTTACTGGATGTTGTAAGGGGATGTTCAGCCCTACATCCTGATCACTTTATTGTATAAATTTTGGTAAGTTTTGGTAGTTTTTCGATTGACTTATGGACACATAGCGTCGTGTTCCAAACCTTCATGGATTTTGTGTTTTTTTGCAGGTCTTGGAGATTATTTTGGAATATTAATTTATCTGCTTATCCGCCCAGGAGTTTCTATTGTATAATGCGGTACGTAATTTTGTTATTTTGATTGAGGTTCATCATGAGTGTAACATGTGCTCCCATACTGATGCGTGTTTTGATGTTCCTTTCAGCTTATTTAGCGCCGTACCCTTGGGGGACAGTGTGTGTCCAGGAATGTGAATCCCATTGTTGGTTTCTTCTCACCGTTGTGGTCGTGGGACCCACGTGCGGAAGGAAAATCGCGTGAGGTAATCTACCGGAACGCAGCAGGTACCTCTGTACACATAATATACCTATTATAAAGTAGCTTACCATTCTAATTACCTGACGACTAGCAGGATGTCGTGATAGTTGTCTCTGTGAAATTTCAATGGGTAGAAACCCTTATAGAATCCTTGTTAAATTTATTGCGGCTAGACCCTAAGCCTAATTCTAAGCCCTTAGTTAAGACTGTATTAAGATCCTTCGCTAGGAATAAAGTTTGGAACTTTCATACAGAGTTTCCATCCTGAATTCCAGCCCCAGGCTTGTGATTAGAAGTTCCGGGGCACTGCTGCTGACTATCTGGCATATTATGGTTGATGGACCTATAACCATCTGGCGCCCGAGTAAGCATCATTCATTTTCTAAATACATTTATCACATATACACCTTTTAATATTTTTTATATTACAATTATCGCCTTTTATTTTTTATATTACAATTGTCGCCAGCGACCAGGGACTTGAGTTGGATCTGAGTACATTCTAACAGCTAATCATGACATCCTGCAACCCCTTAGTTTGTTTGTTAATAGTTTGTTTGATAGGTACAGTAATTTATTAGTTATAGTAGTGACAAACTACAAATTATTGTATTCTTTGTTATATAGAATCTCAACAATATTTTATAGCTGTCAAGTCTTGCAGTGTTATATCTCAGTCTAGATTGTTATTATATATGTGTATTAAGAAATTCTATGTGAATTAGGGACATATTTGTATCCCATATGTATTGTTAGAAGTTATTTCTTGTGACATAACCTATTTCAACTTTTACATACAAGGTTAATGTTATTCTGTGACCTTGAGATATTTTGATGTTTAATGAGAGATTTCATTACATTCTTGTTATTGGAAGTTAATAAGACAGTTTGTCTGTATGTTTATGAAACATTTAATGATAACATTAGTTATTTTATAGTTATAATTGTGAAAAACATGTAATATTGAGAGACAACTTAAAGACATTTTTCTAGTATTGATAAAATAACTTTTGAATTTGCATTATTCGGTTTGCACTTGCTATAGTACATACAATATTAAAGTTTCATAGCTTTTGGAAACTTTTACATGAAAATATTTTGCTTTTTTGACATTCATCATTTGAGCGTCAAGCTTGGTTGCACTTCAACGTTCCCGCTATTGACTTGTCAATACTTTTGAATTTTTTGCTTTTGAATGTTTATTGGTGTGATGATATCTTGCTATTGATCATCTTCATCTGAGCGTGTGGTCCGGTTGCATTTGTGCATTTGACTATCCTTATACTTGAGGGTTCGATACTTTTTGAAACTTTTAGCTTTTGTGTGCATATAACTTACCTTTTAGCTTTACATCTTCATCTTGGCGTTAATCCCAGTTGCTTTTGCAACATATTTCTTCTGGTTTTGAATTTGTTTGGTAATTGTTAGCCATGGACAAGAGTGTACAGTTTCCACCTTTGCTGGATGATAAGGAGGAGCGAGTTGCTGATGATACTTTGACTACTATTGATGAGACAGGAGGTGATACTTCTGGATCTTTTCTTAAAAATATGAATGCTACTCATAGCTCTGCTGCGGGTTTGCCTTCTTTGGGTTCTTTGAACATAACGCTAAATGAAAATATTAAAAAACATTTACCTTCGGTTACTAAATTACCTGATTTGAAGCGTAGTAGGATTAATTATGATGGTAAGTCATGTGTTAGAGAATTTATAATTCAGATAGAGGAATATTTTCTATTTAAAAATTTTAATGAACATTTGTTAGTTGCTTCTTTTATTGATCTTTTGTCGGGTATAGCGATCAAGTGGTTCCGTAGTGTTCGCACCCAGATATCTTCTTGGCAGGATTTGAAGGCGGCTTTGTTGAAACGCTTTGATAAAAATGAATATGACTTTCTTTTGGAAAATGAGCTTCGCACTAGGAAACAAAAACATTTTGAGTCTCTTCCAGATTTTATTACTGAGATTATGGACATGAACAATAAGTTGTCAGTTCCTATTTCAGATCATACTTTAATAACAGTTATTAAGCTTAACATGTTAAGTATATATAAACCATTTCTTTTCGGTAAACAGATATCTTCTGTTAGCGAATTTCTTTACCTTAGTCGGGATCTTGAGGATTGTGTTGAACGTAGGTCTACGTCTCATAGAGATGTTAAACCAGTTAAGAGTTTTATTAAGGTGAATGCTGTTAGTCATGATAATAATAAAGCTTTAGTTTGTTTAAAATGTAAGACTCCGGGTCATACTTTCAAAAATTGCATGAAAATCCCTGGAATTATTTGCTTTAAGTGTCACAAATTGGGTGTCACGTCCAAGACTTGCGGTGCTTGCAACTCAGAAAAGAATAATAGTTCAAAAAACTGATTAGGTCTCATCGAGCACAGGTTTGTGAGAAAACTGTTGGTGACTCGATGTTAAAGAAATTTAGTTTTGCTCCTGATGCTGCAACTATTAAAAGTGAACGCAGTCATTGGTTAAATTACTTAAGAGTTTATTTTCAAAATATAAATTCAGCTCCTGTTTTGTTTGTTAAGAATAGGGATACTAGACCTTATTTAGAATTTCTCATACATGACCAAACTTTTTCTGGATTATTAGACAGTGGTTCAACTGTTAGTATTTTGGGTTCTGATAGTCACTTAGATTTTTTGCACTTGGGTTTTCAAATGAAACCAATTGTTGGTTCAGCTAGTACAGCTGATGGAACGCCACATAGGGTCGTTGGATCTATGGTGTTGCCAATTACTTGTGATGATGTAACTAAATATTTTGAATTTTTGATAATACCTTCATTTAAATCTTCTATAATTTTGGGTTTTGACTTCTGGTTAACTTTTAACGTAGCTGGGGACTTGTGGAAAAATATAGTTTATAGACACCAAGAGAAGGTGTGGTGCACTAGTGTAGCTTCTGTTTCTGAACTTTCTCCTTCAGAGAAGTCTGAACTTGATAGGGTTATAACTCTTTTTGAAAATATTTCTTATGAAAAGAAAGGCTTAGGTCTTACTACTTTAGTTCAACATAAAATTAATGTTATTGGTGAACCTTTTAAGCAACGATATTGGCCCCTTAGTCCAGCTAAACAAAAGGAACTTTATGATGAAGTAGATGTTTTATTGAAAGAAAATATAATAGAACCTTCTAAATCTCCTTGGTGTTCTCCGGTATTGGCCGTTGATAAAAGAGACGGTGGTACTAGATTGTGTTTGGATTCTAGACGTTTAAATTCAATTACTATTAAAGATTCTTATCCTTTGCCTTACCCTTCTAGAATTTTGGATAATCTTAGAGATGCTAAGTATATAACTACTATAGATCTTTCCAAAGCTTTTTTACAAATACCCTTAGAAAAATCTTCTAAAGAGAAGACAGCTTTTGTAGTGCCTGGTAGAGGTTTATTTCATTTTATTCGTATGCCATACGGTTTAACTAACGCACCCGCAGAGCTACAACGCCTAGTTGATAGATTATTTGGCCCCGAATTTGATAATGTGGCATTTTGTTACTTAGACGATTTAATTTTGGTAAATTCTGACTTTGATAGTCATATAAAATACTTGCATAAAATCTATGTCATCCTTAAAAATGCTGGTTTGACAGTTAATTTAAAGAAATGTAACTTTTGTAAGGATAGATTACGTTATCTTGGTTATATAGTTGATAGAGATGGTCTTCATACGGATCCAGCTAAATTAGAGTCCATTAAAAATTTTCCTCGCCCTGAAACAGTTAAACAACTTAGAAGTTTCCTTGGTTTATGTTCATATTACCGTAGATTTATTGTTAAATTCGCTGATACTGCTTCACCCTTGACTAAATTGACTGGTGGAAGTAAGAATTCTAAAAAACCTCTTGTTTGGAATGACGAGGCAGATTTAGCTTTTGATAGATTAAAACAAGTATTAATTTCTGCTCCTGTTTTGCATTGTCCTAATTTTGAAAAACCATTTTTTCTCCATTGTGATGCTAGTTCTGTTGGAATTGGTAGTGTGTTAAGTCAGGAAGATGAAAATTCTCATCAACATCCTGTAGCTTATTATTCTAGATCTCTTAGTAAGTGTGAAAGAAATTATAGTACCACGGAAAGAGAATTGTTATCCATTTTAGATTCAATTGAACACTTCAGACCTTATATTGAAGGTATGAAATTTACAGTTATCACTGATCATGCTAGCTTGACTTGGTTGCTTAAGCTCAGTAATCCTACTGGACGATTGGCACGATGGGCCGCTAGAATTTATCAATTTACCTTTGATGTTAAATATAAAAAGGGTGCTCTTCATTTAGTACCTGATTGTTTGTCTCGAATTGAAGTTAGTTGTGTTAATGCTACTTCTAGTAATGGTATCATATCTCCAGATGAAGATGTTGAAGATCCTTGGTATAAGCGTATTTTTATTGGTTGTCAAAAGTTTCCTACTAAATATAAAAATTACAAAGTAGAGAATCTTACCTTGTATAGGTTTTGTAAAGATAAATTTGATCCTTATAATCGTTTGAATTGGAAAATAGTTATTCCTAAAGAACATATTGTTGATACAATTAGATCTAACCATGATGATCTTAATTCTGCTCATTTGGGTATTCATAAAACAATAAAGAAATTAAAACAACATTATTTTTGGAAAGGGATGTTTAATGATGTAATGAGATACATTAACACTTGTGATGTCTGTAAGGCATATAAAGCTTCAACTAATCCACCTCATGGAATTATGGTCAATCCTAAAAAGGTTGATAAACCTATGCTCATGCTTTCTATTGACATAGTGGGTCCTCTTCCCAAGGCTCATTCTGGTCATCGATATATACTTTCTGTTGTAGATGTTTTCACTAAATATTGTTGGTTATTTCCTATGATAAACGCTACTACTAATGTAATTTGTAAACTTCTGGAGAAGGAGATTTTCCTCAAATTTGGAACTCCTAAAATATTTGTATGTGATAATGGTACTCAGTTTACTGCTAGGCAGTTTATTTCCTTTTTAAATGGTTTTAATATAAATAAAGTTTTTTATAACTCTTTGTACACTCCTCAGAATAATCCGGTAGAGAGATATAATAAAACTGTAGAAACTTGCATAGCATGTTTTGTTAGAGATGATCATAGAACTTGGTCAAAGTTTTTACCTCATGTTCAACTGGCTTTGAACAATAGTGTGAATCTTGCGACAGATTTCACACCCAATTTCTTAATGTTCGGTAGAGAACTTATTTTTGATGCATTCCTGCATCGTATTAGTGCTTCAATTGATAATTTAGATCAAGTTGAAGTAGGTGAAAGAAGTTTCTTTGCAACTTCACTTCATACACTTAGTGAAATATTTGTAAGGGTACAAAATAGTTTGTTAAAATCTTATAAACGAAATGCAAAATATTACAATATAGGCCGGCGAATCATTTCTTTTGATGTGGACGATATCGTGTGGAGAAGAAGTTTTGTGCAGTCCAATGCTCCTGCATATTTTTCTGCTAAGCTTGCACCTAAGTTTGTTAAGTGTAAAGTCGTTTCTAAAGTTTCACCTAATGTTTACCTTTTGGAGGACCTGAACAAAGGTACCACAGGTCGCTACCACGTTAAGGATATAATTAAGTATTAAATTCTTTTGTTTTGGTCTTAGACTTCTGTCTTGGTTTGTGTATTGGTCAGGAGGAATTAGTCTTTGTTTGAATGATGTATGGTGAGATGTATGAAAGGGAATGACTATTTGAAAAGAGATGTATGTTAGGTCCCTTCACAACCTTTATTGGAATCAAGATCTGAATCTTTCTAAAAAGAACTTAGGTTATACCTAATTGATTAAACTTTAATCAATTTACCTTTTGTAATTATCGAAATTTGCCTCTTGAATATTTGAAACATAACTTCTTCACATGAATAACTTTCACCCACATCGAAAGATCTTATCTTATTGTTTGTTTGTTGAAACCTTAATTGGTTATTGGAACATTATCATTCTCTACTGATACTATGGAATGATAATATTCTAACTTTGTAGATAATTATCCTTTTTTGGGATATTATTCTTGTCTTGATTTGGTATACTTTTATTGTGTTCTTATGTTAGCCTAATGTTATCTTAGGTATGACTTTTATAATTGCGATAGTAGGTTAGTGGAAGTAGCTGAGCTTCAGCGCTTCTGATCCCGAGACTAGGTCGTAGGGCTAACCTTCGCAAATTATTGTGTTAGGAGTTAGGACTACTTGCTCGGTAGAGCGGAGTACAGAACCTCATTTTTTGGTTGTACACTTGTGTTCCCTAGATGGCGGCACAACTGTCTTAACGATTGTAGATATGTATTTGCGTTCCCGTATGGCGGCACAAATATCGTATCATTATATTAATATGCTTTGTGTTCGGAAAGTCGGTAGGGTGGTGCCGGTCACAATAGTCATATTACAGGGTTTGTGTTCGGAAGTTCGGTGGAGTGGGGCCGATCACATTCTTCTGTTTCTGTTTTGTTTTTGAATAAAGCATTATCATCTTTTTGACAGCAAGTTTCTTGAAATGTTTTTAGATGTCACAGTACTATAGAGTTACTGTTTGACAGTTGGTGGTTACGACATATACTGTACTGTACTGTGTGTACTCTACTTTAATATTGTAAGTATTCTGGAATGTAAGGAAAGAAGTCGGTGGCGACGGAGCTCAACCGCATCTTCAGTATATATAAAGGTAAGTTGGTAGATAAGAGTCAGTGGCCAGGTGGCTTAACTGATCTCAAAGGTTCGATAGATTATTGGTTGGATATCTTATAGTTGATATAATTTAATATTCTAGTTGCTTTAATAAGCGGTTTCTTTTTGTTTTTTTTGTAGGGAGATAGATAGGTGTTTTTGTGAAAAGAGTGTGGCCAGTAAGGCTTAACTGGATCTCTAAATTTGATATGACTGGTTGTCATTGATATAGTTGAACTTGATAATTAAGTTAGTTTTTGTTTAGCATTTTCTTAATTCTTTCAGACCGTTGGTTCGGGTCTGAAGGTTAATAAATACTCTTTGTATGAAGAGTCCGTAGCTAAATAGCTTATGTGATCTCTGGTGATGGGAATAAGGTTAGTTTGTGTTTATATTTGATATTTACGATTCGTATTTGGTATTAAGTATTCTTTTGTCTTCTTGACTCTAGATACTTCTGTTAGTAGTGTTGGTTGTGTTACAGAGTCGGTGGCCAAGAGGCTTAACCGCACTTTAGTATATATATTGGAGCTGGTGGAGTTAGTCATAACTCGTGGTTTGTGAATTGGAATGTCTACTTTAAATTCATGTTAGAGTTCGCTCTACATTTTGTTTTTTCTAAATCTTATTGGAAAGATTTACTTCTTTTAAGATTTTATTTCTATTTCATTTTTGGATTAATTTCTGTCTTAGAATTATGTTTTTTCTTTAGACATGATTGTTCTAAAAAGAAAGTTCCTTTCTTTTGTTCTGGTTAGGGTGTGATGTAACGTGCAATTCCGTTACATGGGCACTATGTGAATAAATAAATACATAATTTCGAATTTCGTAGTTTTGTTTATTTTTGTCGTGCATAGACACGCTAAATTTGGACTCATTTTCATTCACTGCTCTAGGCTGTATAGTGCAAGACCTAAACAGTGCGTCTCAGGCCAAATTTTAAAAAGTTTAGTTGTCAAGAAGTCAGCTGTCAAGCGAAAAGGATTCATTCGCCGAGCTATCGTAATGGAGTGATGTCTCCTAATTTTTAATTTGTTTTTATTTCGGCCATCCACGCGCCAAATTTACTGGATGTTGTAAGGGGATGTTCAGCCCTACATCCTGATCACTTTATTGTATAAATTTTGGTAAGTTTTGGTAGTTTTTCGATTGACTTATGGACACATAGCGTCGTGTTCCAAACCTTCATGGATTTTGTGTTTTTTTGCAGGTCTTGGAGATTATTTTGGAATATTAATTTATCTGCTTATCCGCCCAGGAGTTTCTATTGTATAATGCGGTACGTAATTTTGTTATTTTGATTGAGGTTCATCATGAGTGTAACATGTGCTCCCATACTGATGCGTGTTTTGATGTTCCTTTCAGCTTATTTAGCGCCGTACCCTTGGGGGACAGTGTGTGTCCAGGAATGTGAATCCCATTGTTGGTTTCTTCTCACCGTTGTGGTCGTGGGACCCACGTGCGGAAGGAAAATCGCGTGAGGTAATCTACCGGAACGCAGCAGGTACCTCTGTACACATAATATACCTATTATAAAGTAGCTTACCATTCTAATTACCTGACGACTAGCAGGATGTCGTGATAGTTGTCTCTGTGAAATTTCAATGGGTAGAAACCCTTATAGAATCCTTGTTAAATTTATTGCGGCTAGACCCTAAGCCTAATTCTAAGCCCTTAGTTAAGACTGTATTAAGATCCTTCGCTAGGAATAAAGTTTGGAACTTTCATACAGAGTTTCCATCCTGAATTCCAGCCCCAGGCTTGTGATTAGAAGTTCCGGGGCACTGCTGCTGACTATCTGGCATATTATGGTTGATGGACCTATAACCATCTGGCGCCCGAGTAAGCATCATTCATTTTCTAAATACATTTATCACATATACACCTTTTAATATTTTTTATATTACAATTATCGCCTTTTATTTTTTATATTACAACAGAGACAAAGCAAAGGAACTGTGGAGCTGGAACGATAGACACATCATTCACAAATCCATGGAGCTAAAAGAACTGTGGAGCCGGAGTTATAACAGACCGTTCCTCTAGTTCGCGGAGCTAAAGGAACTGGGAGTCGGAACGATTTAGAGGAACTCGTTCCAACTCCGGAACGAGAGTTGAGGAACGAGTTCCACGAAGTGAACGATTATGCCCAAGCCTAATACACTGCAAATAATAGCTAAGTAACCACAGCGGGCTGTCCCATAGCAGTCAATCTGTGTCGTAAAAAGCAATGTGCATACCTGTCTTTTTTGCTTGTTTTTTTGTGCCTGTTTAGCTTCAATTTCTTTCTGTCTCTCCTTTTCTTTCTCTGCTTTCTTTTGTGCCAGTTTCTTCTCCCGTTCTCGAACTATATGTTCCTGTTTAGCCTTCATCTCATCAAGAGTCACTAGACCAATAGTTGAACTTTTCAATTGCTGCTCTACAGCATCATAATGTGTGGCAAATTTGTTTTCAATGTTGTCTATCTTTAGGTCTTCTTCTATTTTCTTTTTACGTAGTTCTATTTCTTGTTGAGCCTTTTCTCTCTTCTTCATCAGGTGCATGGCTCTACCAGCCTCTGACGCAGCTCCTTTGTAGTGAGCCATGGTTCTATGAATATATTACAAGGTGTGTAATAACGGAGCCAAGTTCTTTATTGATATTCCTATTGTTAGTACGATCAAATTTGCACTACTTGCTGTCAGAAAAATCAACACCCTTACGTTAGTTGTAGCAGCCCAGCAATTAACTTAATATTATGTAGTTTGTGTTCACTTGCTTCACAATATTTTCAACGATAACCAAAATCTTTACTTCGACATGAACTTATGGTTAATAGTTTAATTAGAAAGCTAGAATCAAGATTCAAGAGTCATAAAATAACATTCACAATACTTTCTGTATTTTCACCAACAAACAACACAAGTGAAAGTGACAGACTGACGACTGTCGACTGACTGACAGACAATGAATGAATGACATGGTTATGACATGACAAGTGACCAGAGAGACTGGATAGTTTTTTTTTTATTAAAACTAGCTTTGGTCACTAGCATCATCTGCCAAATCTTGTTTCCTAATGCTTATGCTCCCTCCACATTACTCGCGAAGTTGAACGAAGTTGGACGAGTTCGAATAGTGTAGAGGGGTTCCGCGGCCTACTTTGAAGCATTACACTACTCGCGAAGTTGAACGAAGTTGGACGAATATGATAGTGTAGAGAGGCACTTCGGCCTACTTCGTCAAAATTTTACTTTGCCTCGGGCGTCTTTGCCGACGAACTTCATTCAACTTCGCGAGTAATGTAGAGGAAGCATTATAATATCTTCATTTCACATCAATAAGTCAAAGTCCTTGTCCTCTAAGTCTCAGTAAAAGGCAAGTAAAACCTCAGTCAAAGTCAGTCTTGCTCCAGAAAAGCGGAGGATAACCTAAGATTGACATCTTGATAGTTTACTAAGCTATAACGGATAAGCAATTTATAAGTAAAGGGAATACCGGCCTTAGTCTTCAAGACGTGCTATCTATCAGACTTCGCACACGCGGTACCAACGAACGATTCGTGTCGCTAATACGGATAAACTTGACCGTACACGTAAATCTTGCGTTTTGATAATATTATTGATATTAGACCAGCTTATTACGTTGTTCGGCTTTAACTAAATGACGTGCAATGAAAATTATCTATTTGACATTAGAAACGGAATCATATTCAAAAGATAAAAAACAAATAGACCGACGCGATATTACCATGGAGTCTGTACCTCAAGTAGAAATCTCTTTGGAGTATAACTTCAGAACTTCGCAGATCGTCAGATCGTCGCGACATTCCCCACAAAGGAAAAAGAGAATGAAAAGCTGGAATTTAGTGCGATATTACCATGGAGTCTAGAAATCTCCTTGGAGTATAACTTCAGAACTTCGCAGATCTGCAGATCGTCGCGACAGCCTATGCTATTGAAACTTGGTAAGTAGATTAGGTATTCTGTGAACCGCATTAAGAATAGAAAAAAGCAATTAATTATAGGGGGCCCCATACTTAAAACTGAAACCCAAAATATTTTTTTAATCAAACCCATACCACACCAAGAGTATCTATAGATAGGTCTCCAAAAATGCTATTGAGGTTTTCAACATAATTTTTTTCTAAGCTGAATAGTTTGGGCGAGAGACACTTCCAAAGCGGAAAAATGTGTGTCCATCCACTCTAATTTCTTAAATAAGAGAGTGATAAATCTAATAAAAAAGATGTGATATACATTGCCATGCAAACATCCATCGAAAATTGGTTTGAACGAGATCTAGTAAGTCGTTTTTTTAATACGTCATAATCATAATCCGCAATTTTCGCTTTTATTCAATTAACTAAAAAAATACATGTAATTTCATAAACATAAACCTTATGCATAAACCGTGAACCTTTATTTTCTAATGATAAATATGTAATAGGTGCCTAAGTCAATAATATTTTTTACGACCTGGTACCGTCGCTCAGAAGAAATAAAATTTCATCACAGTGCGAAACAAGGTTGAATGAATCTTGATTGCAGTGACTGATTCTAGTGTTGAATTGCATCCAAGCGAAAGTGAAAATCAACCTTGTACCACCACAATGATAATTTTATGACCAGGTGTATAACGCCTTATACCGCTGGAGTGGAAATAATAGAAAAATCACTGCCACAGCGAACACGTTAAAATATCAATCAAAGTTACAAAGAACTATAAGAACTTTAACATTGTATTACCTGCTGCTGCGGAACCTTTCATGGGCGAGTCCGGCTTGCACTTGGCTGGTTTTTTCTGATTATAGTATTTTTTTGTTACAGCGGCAACAGAAATACATCACAAATTTAATTTGATATTTTGGTCTTGAGCAGGACTTGAGCCTGCGTCTTCTGGTTTGCTTGACCAGACGACCTGACAGTTGGACCACCGAGATACTACTTTCGACCGTCAAATTCTTTCCCCTGTGAAAATTCCAGCTCTCTAGCTATCACATCATAGAAGTCTTATGAATGGATTCCCGTTTTTACTATTTGGGTACCTGAAAAACAGTAATGAAAGTCGAGCTTTTCATTTAGCTTTCTCTGTTTTATGCTTCCTCCACATTACTCGCGAAGTTGAACGAAGTTGGACGAGTACGATAGTGTAGAGGGGCACCTCGGCCTACTTCGTCAAAAAATTTCTTTGCCTCGGGCAACTTTGCTGACGAACTTCGTTCAACTTCGCGAGTAATGTAGAGCAAGCATTAGACTTTATACAAAATCATTTGTTCTGCGCCAAAACCGTCCCTTTTGAGATTACTCTGTGTCCTTTCTGTATAACTGGACCTGGCAACACTGGTCAGGTCAGCACATCAGCACATTTCATAAGATTTTGCGCGCGAAACTTACAGATGTGCGTCTTCCTCAGCTTAAAACTTTTTCAAAACTAGTGTATTTTTGAGTGTTTCTGTATAATTTATGATGGATTCTTAAATGTAAAGGTTCGACAACGTGCACAAGTGTTGGAAAGTGATATAGCGCAGTGATACGCGACTTTTTAGGTTTATCGACAAATCCCACAGCAAGCTCTAGTAAAGTAGGTCCCATCGCTTTACTAGAGTAGAACTTAGTCCAACCGAAGGAACATATTTAGAAGTATAAGTTTCTTAGTCCAACCTTGGACATACACGAATACGCTGTTGATAATATATGGAATCCAGATTTGGCATAATGGTCTAAGTAACCAAAGCCGGTATAAATTAATTGAAAAAAAAAAGCACATCAGCACGTTTGGCAATGTGTCAAAAATGTACTCATCGTTTGACTAGTTGACGTTGACTTTGAAGTAGGTACTTGACGACCGACGGCGAGGCGACGTAGTCGTAGTCGACAGTAGTCGTAGTGTTTACATTCCTGCCTGTGTTCGTACTTCGTAGTAAATTTGAAAATAATTCACTATTATTCTACCGGTGTAGTGTTGAGTCTGTGACAGCCGACAATTCTGGTATTTATCTATTTCCCTTTCTGTACCTCAAATATTTTCATATCGTAGCAAAACTGAATTTTGCACGTTACAAACACGTGCGCGGTTTCGATACGTGGCGTTCATTTGAGGGAATTTTAGCCCGAATTTACCAAGGCGTGACTACGAGATGGACTATCAGCAATTCATGCCCGCTACAACGCTTATGTTGCAACGATTTGAAGATTATGAGAGGCTATTAATTTATAAGGTAACCTTTACTTATACCATGAAGAGTTGCAGTCATACTTCAAGATTAAGCATGTTCAAAAAAGTCTCTGAGCATACCTGATTCTTTGAAAACAAGACACGTGCTGGCATTTGAACATACATCATCACATGTGAAGAGCATGTCGCCATTGCCTGATTTTTGGAAAACTATCTGGGGTGGGCATTTGAATTACGCATCCTCGATAGCGGGGTGGGAGGGGTGTCATTTTAAAGGGGTTGATCACCCCTTTCAAATGGCACCATATTTGTGTCTAGGAGACGCGTAGTTTTTTTTTTATACATGTTTGAAGTTACGTGTAACGGAACGTTATTTTTTGTTAAATGTGTCTTAGTTATAAATTTTTCATATAGTTATTTATTGTTTTACACATAATTAGTTGTAAAATGTTTTATGTGTCATAAAAAATGAACAAAAGAAAAAAGAACAAAAAAACAATACAAAATATAAAAATGAAATGGAACGTCTCCGTCATCTTGATGTGGGAGTTAAAGTGTATTCCTGCTCGTCCCTTCGACTTCCCAAGGGGGGGATAAAAATTATATATAATTTAATTATATTTAACCGACTTGGATAGGTTAGGTTAGAAGGCTAAGACGGGAGCGGAGCGGAGCGGAGCTCCCGTCTTAGCCTTCGTGGTTTTTTTTTTATAACCACCGAAACAAAACTATTTTGTCCCCCCAAAAAAATTAAGGGGACCATCGGGAAAATAAATTAACGAATTCCACGGATTTAACGGCGCACGAGCCGAGCGAGCGAAGCAAGCGCGCCGCGGTAACGGCACGGCGAGTGCTTTGAGATACCAATTGAAAGTGATTTATTATATTAAATTTATAAGAACATGATTTTATAGAACTTAACCTCAAAAAATAAAAATCTAAATTTCTTGGAAACTATTGGTTTCCTAACTTTGGGGAGTGGTCGGGGGGATTCCTCCCCTCCCCCTCCCCCTCCCCCACCTCCTCCCCGCCCCCTATCGAGGATGCGTAATTCAAATGCAACCCCACTATCTGTGACACAATATCATGTAGGGTAAGTAGTACTTCTAATATCTAATGGGTTAATCTAACACATGCATGTAGGACAAAAAATTTACTATCTGACATTCTGTCGACACATGTTGTCTTTCGATGGGGCATTCTCAAGACTGCTTGGCAACAATTTCCATTCCTTAAAAGTTTTCCTTTAATGATGATACTGATAAAAACATTTGCGGTACATTCTGATTAATAATGAAGTTATTTAATGTGTCTGATATTTTAACATTTCAGTAAATAAAACAGGCTTTCTAAAATTTTACAATACTAATATTTTGCAATTTTTATTTTAGGTAGATATGACTGTTATTGTTATCATTGTTACCCAGCTGTGTGACATTGATGTACATACTTGGGTAACTGGATTGGAAAAATGGATCATGCTAGGTAAGATATTGAGTCATTTCACAGAGGTATTATAGCTCTCTCTTTCATGACGATACTGATTAAACATTTGCGGTACATTCTGATCTCATTGAAGTTATTTAATGTGTCTGATATTTCACCTTATCGATATCATTGATATTTTATTATTTGACAGTACTAATATTCTGCTATTGCCATTTCAGGTAGCAAATGCTGACACTGTTATCATAGTTACCTGACTGTGACATTGATGTACTTGGAAAACAGAATTGGAACATTTATTCATGCAAGGTAAAATATGAAGTCATTTTCTAAAGTATTTAAAGCTCTCTCTTTCATGATGATACTGGTTAAACATTTGCGGTACATTCTGATCTCATTGAAGTTATTTAATGTGTCTGATATTATAATTAACTTCTTAATGTAATTAATTTTATAATTGCGCTGGGCTAATATTCTGCAATTTCATTACAGGTAGCTAAGACTGCTGTTGAGCTGTGAAATATTGATGAACTTGGGTACTAGGATTGGATAAACTGGATCATGCTAGATAAGATATCAAGTCATTTCACAGAGGTATTATAGCTCTCTCTCTTTCATGAGGATACTGATATATACATTTGTGGTACATTCTGATCTCATTGAAGATATTTAATGTGTCTGATATTTCAACTTCTCAATAATTTTGACAATTTATGATTTCACAGTACTAATATTCTGCTATTGTCATTTCAGGTAGCAAAGAATGTTAATGTCCTCATGTGTACCCAGCTGAGTGACATTGATGACTCTAATGTACTTAGGTAATCAACAATGATCTTATCAGAAAAGAGAGGATCTTTGACAAAAAATATAGAGTTCACATAGGAACAAAGGAAAACTGGCAGATAGACGACAGCAGGGGCGCTATCTGCAACACAGATGGCTCCAGAATGGAGTCAATAAAGCAATCCGGTTCTGGAGTGTACATTAAATGCGAAAACGGAACTGAGATCAATAGACATATAAGCCTAGGCAAATACGCTAGCGTCTTTCAGGCGGAGATCAGCGCCATCACGGAGTGTGCGCAAATGGTTTCCCGTCAAAAGACCAGAAAGGCAACCATATATAGCGATAGCCAGGTGGCACTGAAAGCACTGAATAAAGAAGAGATAATGTCAGCAATTGTCAAAGAGTGCAGAGAGTCACTCGACAGGCTGGCGGAAAGCACTCAAGTGAGTCTAGCCTGGGTGCCCGGGCACGCGGGAGTCCCGGGTAACGAAATAGCAGACAATCTAGCCCGAAAGGGAGCAGAATAAAGCCTGGTGGGACCTGAGCCTGGGATTCCCATCGCTCACAAAATCACCAAGGGAGTAATCAGCAGGAGCATAACAGTAGAAACCAACCGCCGATGGAGATCATCGACTGGAATGAGACAGTCAAAGATCTTCATCAAAGGCATGGATGCGAAAAGAACCAGCCAACTGGTTAAATTGACCAGAGCAAATATGAGGCTGGTTATTGAGATAATAACAGGACACTGTCGCCTAAATAGGCACTTGACAGTGATAGGAGTTAAAGACGACCCCATATGCCCAGAATGCTTGGAGGAAGAAGAGACCAGTCTCCACCTACTGGCTGAGTGCCCCATGGACTCTCTAAGCAGATGGGAGACTATGGGAACGGACAGACTGAACAAAGAGGATCTGGAACTTTTGAAGGTGGATCAGATAGTCCGATTCTGCAAGGATACTAGAAGATTTGACGGGGCGCCGTGAAGAATGCTGGGATACCCAATCTAATCCCGGAGAGGTGGCTGGGGAAATGGACGAAATGGGCAGCAGAATAGGCGGTCGGATCGTCCGCTCGGCATGGCCGGCGTCCCCCACAAGAAAATAATAATAATACTTAGGTAACAGAATTGGATAAACTGGATCAGGCTAGGTAAGATATCAAGTCATTTCACAGAGGTATTATAGCTCTCTCTTTAATGATGATACTGATTAAACATTTGCGGTACATTCTGATCTAATTGAAGTTATTTAATGTGTCTGATATTACAATTTGCTACTCAATGTAATTGAATGTTATAATTTTACAGGGCTAATATTCTGCTATTTTTTTTACAGGTAGCTAAGACTGAGTACTGTGACTGTTATCATAACCAAGCTGTGTAATGTTAACGTACTAGGGTAAAAGGATTGGAACATTTAATAATGCTAGGTAAGATGTCAGCTCATATCACAGAGGTATTATAGCTTTCTCTTTCATGATGATACTGATATAAACATTTGCAGTACATTCTGATCTCATTGAAGTTATTTAATGTGTCTGATATTTTAATTATAACTTTTTATAAAATTGATGTCGTACAATTTTACAGTATTAATAAAATTCTGTATTTATTTTAGGAAACAGAGTATTATTGTTCTTATGTTTACCCAGCTGACTGACATTGATGTACCTAATGTACTTGGGTGGGTAACAGAATTGGATAAACTGGATCATGCCAGGTAAGATATCAAGTAATTTCACAGAGGTATTATAGCACTGTCTTTCATGATGATACTGATTAAACATTTGCGGTACATTCTGATCTCATTGAAGATATTTTATGTTTCTGATATTTTAATTATATATATATCTGGTCAGGTGGGGGAAAGCCACAGATAAAACATGTAATGCATGTGGAGAAGCGATTGGAACTGCTAGGCACCTGCTGGTAGGTTGTAGGACGTTACTAGACCGGAGTCATTACTCACACCGACACGATAGGGTATTGGAAATCATACGTGAGGCTGTCAGTTTGGCGGTAGCAAGAGCGAAAAAGGGATTAACCACAAACAAAAGAAATGACATTGCGTTTGTAAAGGAAGGCTGTTCAAAGAAAGTACCTCAAAAGCCATACTCAATTTTGATGGCTGCCGCCGATTGGACTATACTCTCAGACACGTATGAAAAACACTACAAAATCCCGGAGGATGTATGTGCCTCGTCATCCAGACCCGACATATTCCTGTTTTCGAGGATACACAGGCGTGCGGTGCTCGTGGAGCTGACGGTGCCGTGGGAGACCAACATACCGAAGGACCACGCCATGAAGACAAATAAATACTTTGACTTGACCAATGAGTTAACCAAAAATGGCTATGTGGTTAAACTCTATGCCGTAGAAGTAGGAGCAAGGGGAATTCCAGCTAAATCCCTGTATAATTTATTTAATGACCTTGGATTGCCAAGAGCTTCAGTAAGCTCTTTACTAAAACGAGTATCCAAAGCGGCATTGATAGGATCTTACCAAATCTGGTTGGGCAGGGGGGGAACATTGTTGACGGTGGAAGGTGATCGTTTATGCGCATAGTAAGGTGGCCACCCTAAACCTACTCGAATGGGTCGCAAGTCCCAGACGCCGTCGGGGTGTTCCCCCCTGTGCCACGCTATGGACCCGGCGCCCGCACGGAGATTCCATGGAATGCTAAGAATACGGTCTCTTTTATAAAACTGGTATTGTAGAATTTCACAGTGCTTATATTCTGCTGTTGCTTCCAGGTAGAAAACTGTTAATGTTATCATTGTTACCAGGCTATGTCACATTACTTGGGTAAATTAATGTACTTACTAGTACCTGGATTGGAAAAATGGATCATGCTAGGTAAGATATCAAGTCATTTCACAGAGGTATTATAGCTATCTTTTCATGATGATACTGATTAAACATTTGCGGTACATACTGATCTCATTGAAGTTATTTAATGTGTCTGATATTTCAACTTCTTAAAATAATAAACATTTTATGATTTCACAGTATGTACTAATATTCTCCTATTGTCATTTCAGATATCAAATGCTGTCACTATGATCATTGATACCCAACTGTATGACATTGATAACCTTAGGCCAGAGGATTGGAAAATTTATTCATGCTAGGTAAGATTACAAGTCATTTCACAGAGGTATTGTAGCTTTTTTTTTCAATCAATTCAATCAATCAATTCATTTATTTGCGAAAATGGGTTACAATGGTGTTACAAAGATTAATTTAGGTTCTCCATCCTCCACCCACAGGTATGCAAATATTAACATTTCGACATGCAGCCTTAAAATAATAATAGATAAATACAATCAATAGTCATAAAGTAATACCAAATCATTTCATTATTTATAATAAAATATTAACATTTTTTCTTTTAATCGCAATTCTAAAGGTTGCCTGGTAGAAATCGCACTTAGCGATAAGGTCGCCTATTACAAGACCTTGTATTACTTAACGATGTAATTTTTTATCTGTGTAAAACAAAGTATATTTCTATTCTATTCTATTCTATTCTGAATCAGTCAAAATTATGTAAATACAATAGACATACATTATTTTATTAGAACAAAAAGGAACAAATCTATCGCTAGAAATAAATGTCAAAATATTAAATTATTGCAATCAAATTTAAATCAAAATAAAAGAAAAACCATTAGGAAAGTAGATACATTCAGATCATAGCATGTATATTATTATCGTCAAGAAATTCCTGTATCTTATAATATGTTTTGTCAATTAGTAAATTGTTGAGTCTCTGCTTAAATACATGCGCTGTTTCAATTTTTCGTAATTCAATTGGTAGCTTATTATAGACCCTGGACACCATACCGTAGACACTCTTACTTACGAGAGTTGTTTTACGAGAGATTGTATGTATCTTAAACTTATTCCGACGGCTATTTAATTTTTCAAAAAAATTTGGATTCTTTTTCACGAAAGTTGCTACTTCTAGTATATATAGGCTTGGTAAAGTCAACAACTTTAAGGCCTTAAAATGGGGTTTGCAGCTCTCTGTTCTTTTTATTCTCATTATTGCTCTGACGCACTGCTTTTGGGCTCTAAAAGCAACCTCCCAGTCAGTACTATTTCCCCAAAATATCACTCCATATCTTAGGGTGGATTCTACATAGGCATAGTAAGCAGATAACAGTGTGGAAGTATTAACCGCCCTAGAGAGAGTGTAGATAACATAAGCGCTTTTATTTAATTTTGCACAAATATAGTCTATGTGCGCCTTCCAGTTCAATGTGCAATCTATTTGTAGACCCAAAAATTTTGCAGTCTCGACTTCACCTATTTTAGTGCCTGAATATCCGACCTCGAAGTCTAGAGGTAAATATCTTACACGATTTTTAAATACCATTATGTTTGTTTTGTCAAGATTGATAACAAGGTTATTCTTTTTTAGCCAGTCAATTATAGCAATAAGGTTGTTGTTAATTGTATCTTTGAGAATAATTTGATTTTGATTCGAAAAAACTACAGTACTGTCATCAGCAAAGAGAAACATGGGGGGAGTGACCGCTTTAGGGAAATCATTAATATAGATGAGGAATAGTAATGGACCCAAAACGCTTCCCTGGGGTACCCCATATTTTACGCCTTTATAGTTTGATGTATATGATATTTCTTTTTTCCGCATTTGACATACTCTTGTGATAGATGTAGCCTGTTTCCTACCAGTAAGATATGACATAATCAAATCTAGTACATTGCCCCGAATACCACACACGTAAAGCTTACTTTTAAGAATTTCATGATCTACGCAGTCAAAAGCCTTAGTAAGGTCCATAAATAAGGCACAGACTGGTATATTTCCATCAACACTTTTCATTATTTCTGCTAGAAATTTAAATATTGCCTGATTTATAGTTTTATTCTTTCGAAAACCAGTTTGCGCATCTGTAATTATGTGATATTTCTCTAGGTAGTTAGTTAAGTTTTCATAAATAATTTTTTCCATTACTTTAGATAAGACCGGAATAAGAGCTATGGGTCTGTAACATGTCATTTTATCACGGTCAAGTTTCTTAAAAATTGGCCTTATTATTGTGGTCTTTAATTTTGAAGGAAATACTCCTTCTAAAATACACAAATTATAAATATGGCATAGTACTGGTGCTATCACCCCACTTACGTATTTCAATACGCGTGTAGAGATTTCGTCATATCCCGTACTAGATGTGTTTTTTAAGGATTGGATAATTCTAATTATGTCATGAGGAGTTGATGGATTCATAAATATAGAGTTGCTGTTTGGAACGAAACCCAAAGTAGATTTACTATTTAATGTTGAATTATTTTTTAATTTAAAATTACTTCGTGATGTCAAATTACTACTTAATGTCTGATTGCCGTTCAATGCGAAATTACCGTTTAATGTCAAGCTACTATTAAATCTACTATTTGATGTCAAGTTGTTTTCTATTGTCGAATTCCTATTTATTGTCAAACTATTCGGTGTCAAATTATTATTCAATGTCAAATTACTATTCAGTGTCGAATTTAAGTTACGTATAATATTGCTATTTAATTCCGTGAAATTATTTAATGTCGAATTACTATTCGATGTCAAGTTTCTATTTAAGGTGAGGTTATTATTTATAATTAACATTTCAATTTGATCGATAAAAAAGTTGTTAAAATGCTGAGCAATCTCATAGGGATCTGTAACAATTTGTCCATCTACATTTAATCTCTGGATACGATCTTTAGGCATATTTAATTTATTTTTGTTTATTATATTCCAGCTGGCCTTAGATTTATTTTTACTATTACTAATGTAGTAGCTGTTTTGAGCTTTTTTTGTAAGATTAATTATTTTATTTAATCTCACTGAATAGGTTTTAAAGGCAATCTTATCCAATTCATTTTTCGACTTTCTATATTTCCAAAGTAAATGCCTCTTGCGTTTTGTACATAGTTTTATCCCTTTACTAATCCATTTCTGGCGGGATTTGAAACATTGTTTATATTTTACGATAGGGAAACATAATTTATATAAGAGACAAAATAACTCGTGGAAGTCAGCAAATGCAGTCTCAGGATCACCATTATTAAATATTTCATCAAAACTAAGGCAGCTGAGATAGTTCTTAAATTTATAAAGATTTGCTTTGCTATATTGTCTCTTTTCTACAGTCCATTGATCAATCTGACAGATTATTTTAATAGGGCACTTCAGTAGTTGTGCTGTGTGGTCTGAAAGGGCAAAGTCCGTTGTATCCGTTTTACTACCACGAATATTATAGATCATGTGATCAAGACAGGTACCGCTGGACAAACGTGTTGGTGTTTTAGAGTCTAATTTGAGATTGTGCTCCGCAAGCAGATTTATAAACCGTTTAGATTCTTTGGTCCTTATTAAAGTGTTGATGTTGAAATCACCACATATTATTATCTTTTTAGATTTGTAGCAAAAATGTCGAAGGAGATTACTAAAATTGCCGAAGAACACGTCCATTTCACTTGGTTTATTGTGAGGCGGCCGGTATACACATATGATTATTATATTACTATCGATTAGTTCTACTGCACTGCACTCAAGTATGTTTAGCAATTGAAATTTTTTTATATCCTCTATGGCCCTAAATTTATGGCGCAAATGCACGAATATGCATGACCCGCCACGTCTATTATTTCTACAATATTTACTGGTAAGGGAGTAAGAAGGTATATGTATTGAATCGTGTTGTAACATATTATGTTCGGTAATGCAGATTATATCCACGTCTATATTTCCATCTTCTAGTTCATTTAAGTTTATAAGAAATTTGTCTAATTTACTAGAGAGGCCGTCAATGTTTTGATGAAGAACATAAAAATATTTACTCTCGAAAAAAAATATTATTTACCTCATCTGCTTTTTTTGCATCTATGTCAGTTTCATCACTCACTTTCAATACTGTAGTAGATTGACTCAATTTTAGAGCATGCTCTGTTTGGGTTCCCTTTTCACACTTATGAGCATTTTTTTTTCGTAATAGCACAAAGTAATTATCTGTCTGAAGCCGGTTATGTAGATATAGGATTTCTCTAAGTAGAATTTGACATGTATGAGTGGCATAAAGTCTACGATACGGCAATTGTATAGAAAACCCCATATCGACGTAGGTTACGTTTTTAAACTTTGAACATAATAGTCTAAGTTCATAATTAAGCTTCCATTCTCTAAGATGTCTATTTAATGGAATCTCACAAAACAGCACATTTGTATTTCTTGTAGTGTATAAAAAGTTACTTATACATATATTAAAGATAGATGGAGACCTGTCATTCATCCCTCCGAGTACAACAAGATAATCGTTGTTAGTTAGTGAGTTAATTGATAGTCGTTCGGAGATTAAGACATCCTGTAGAGTAGCACCTGGTTTCCAAAAGCAGCTGACCTGGAACCGTTCCCCAATTAACCGCTGAAGCGTAGTTTGAATGTGGTATCCTTGGTCGTCAGCTATCACAATAATTTTGTTAACACCTTTCTTACATAACTTTGAAACAGAGTTTTTATTGTTAGCTTGTTTTAGCAGTGATGATTGATGCAAGGAGGATCCTGTCGAAGTTTGAGCAGTAGGAAGTGTGTCCAGATCTGCGCCAATAATAGGGCTAGTCGCGCCATCACACTTAGTACTAGATTTTCCAAAAAGCATATCACAATTATTTTTCTCGTTATTTTTGTACGAACAGCCAGCCAATGAGTCTCTTACTGGAGTCATACTTAGCGGCATTGAAGTGGTACAGTTGCTTTTACGTTTTTTACCCTTGGTCGTTTTAGGCGTTAAACTACTGTTATTGGGTAAGGTCAGGCTAATTGTTTTATATGTTTCAACCGTCTGTAAACTTTTTGCTAAATCTAATTTTAATCTGTAGTTCTCGCTGTTAAGGTTGTCAATTTCCTGATGAGCACTGGCTAGCTGATCAGTAAGATCTGTAATTTTTTCTTGTAATTCTAATATAGCTCGACCATCAACTAAGGACGTGTTTGAAGTATTTGGCAGGCTCAACATTGTTGCATCAAACAAGACAGATTCATCTTTTGTAATGTCGTTTAAAGAGTTAGATTTTACCAATTTGCGAGTACGGAGCGTAATATTTTGTTCCATGTTGTTGTAGGCGGTTGTAGTTGTTTGTATTATTCCGTATTATGTTGATACCACAAATTTCATTTATTCAAAAAGAACATGCGTCGCCAAGATTTGAAACCACGACCCAGCAGTGGTAGGTCTGCAATTTATACCTCGAGACCAACAGCTCATTAGCGTAACTTCTTGAAATTGTTCATCAGTTAAATCGAAGTTTGATACTGTTTCTCACATTACATTTGATAGATGTCGCTGTTGATATTTTTAGATAAGGTGACGGTGGGTATTATTTTTCAAAATTAAAAAGTTTTGCATAAGATTGTGCAATTCCTGATTTAGTACACAGTTTTATGAGTTCACTGTTGTTGAATTGTTGCACAGCACGAATTATGTTGTATGATCAGTTATTTCCAGTAAGTTAATTGCTTGCTAAGAATATTGTTTGGATACAGTATCACGATTTGAAGCAATTTTATTTGTTCGTGTTTTTTTTCCAATGTATAACGTAATTTCCGTCACAAACGTTGTCACAGTACATTTATCGGTCTATTAACACATTTATACTGAAAACACATTTCACAGATCACTATAACTATTTTTAATAATCAAGTAATATAGCAGCACTAACAAAAGCAGTGTTTACTTGTCAGCGCCATCTGGCGGATTCATGATGATACTGATTAAACATTTGCGGTACATTCTGATTTCATTGAAGTTATTTCATGTGTCTGATATATCAACTTCTTAAAATAATAAACATTTTATGATTTCACAGTATGTACTAATATTCTCCTATTGTTATTTCAGATATCAAATGCTGTCATTATGATTATTAATACCCAACTGTATGACATTGATATACTTACTTGGGTGACAGGATTGGAACATTTAATCATGCTAGGTAAGATTTCAAGTCATTTCACAGAGGTATTGCAGTTTTTTTTCATGATGATACTGATTAAACATTTGCGGTACATTCTGATCTCATTGAAGTTATTTAATGTGTCTGATATTTCAACTTCTTAAAATAATAAACATTTTATGATTTTACAGTATGTACTAATATTCTCCTTTTGTCATTTTAGATATCAAATGCTGTCATTATGATCATTGATGGTACCCAACTGTATGACATTGATATACTTAGGCTACAGGATTGGAAAATTCATTCATGCTAGGTAAGATTTCAAGTCATTTCACAGAGGTATTGTAGCTTTTTTTTTTCATGATGATACTGATTAAACATTTGCGGTACATTCTGATCTCATTGAAGTTATTTAATGTGTCTGATATTTCAACTTCTTAAAATAATAAACATTTTGTGATTTCACAGTATGTACTAATATTCTCCTATTGTCATTTCAGATATCAAATGCTGTCACTATGATCATTGATACCCAACTGTATGACATTGATATACTTAGGCCAGAGGATTGGAAAATTCATTCATGCTAGGTTTCAAGTCATTTCACAGAGGTATTGTATCTTTTTTTTTCATGATGATACTGATTAAACATTTGCGGTACATTCTGATTTCATTGAAGTTATTTAATGTGTCTGATATATCAACTTCTTAAAATAATAAACATTTTATGATTTCACAGTATGTACTAATATTCTCCTATTGTCATTTCAGATATCAAATGCTGTCACTCTGATTATTAATACCCAACTGTATGACATTGATATACTTACTTGGGTGACAGGATTGGAACATTTAATCATGCTAGGTAAGATTTCAAGTCATTTCACAGAGGTATTGCAGTTTTTTTTTCATGATGATACTGATTAAACATTTGCGGTACATTCTGATCTCATTGAAGTTATTTAATGTGTCTGATATTTCAACTTCTTAAAATAATAAACATTTTACGATTTCACAGTATGTACTAATATTCTCCTATTGTCATTTCAGATATCAAATGCTGTCACTATGATCATTGATACCCAACTGTATGACATTGATATACTTAGGCCAGAGGATTGGAAAATTCATTCATGCTAGGTAAGATTTCAAGTCATTTCGAGAAAAGAATAAATATTTTTTCTTTCTTTCTTTCTTTATTTCACAGAGGTATTGTAGCTTTTTTTTTCATGATGATACTGATTAAACATTTGCGGTACATTCTGATTTCATTGAAGTTATTTCATGTGTCTGATATATCAACTTCTTAAAATAATAAACATTTTATGATTTCACAGTATGTACTAATATTCTCCTATTGTCATTTCAGATATCAAGTACTGTCAGTATGATTATTAATACCCAACTGTATGACATTGATATACTTACTTGGGTGACAGGATTGGAACATTTAATCATGCTAGGTAAGATTTCAAGTCATTTCGAGAAAAGAATAAATATTTTTTCTTTCTTTATTTCACAGAGGTATTGTAGCTTTTTTTTTCTTGATGATACTGATTAAACATTTGCGGTACATTCTGATTTCATTGAAGTTATTTCATGTGTCTGATATATCAACTTCTTAAAATAATAAACATTTTATGATTTCACAGTATGTACTAATATTCTCCTATTGTTATTTCAGATATCAAATGCTGTCACTATGATTATTAATATCCAACTGTATGACATTGATATACTTACTTGGGTGACAGGATTGGAACATTTAATCATGCTAGGTAAGATTTCAAGTCATTTCACAGAGGTATTGCAGTTTTTTTTCATGATGATACTGATTAAACATTTGCGGTACATTCTGATCTCATTGAAGTTATTTAATGTGTCTGATATTTCAACTTCTTAAAATAATAAACATTTTATGATTTTACAGTATGTACTAATATTCTCCTTTTGTCATTTTAGATATCAAATGCTGTCACTATGATCATTGATGGTACCCAACTGTATGACATTGATATACTTAGGCTACAGGATTGGAAAATTCATTCATGCTAGGTAAGATTTCAAGTCATTTCACAGAGGTATTGTAGCTTTGTTTTTCATGATGATACTGATTAAACATTTGCGGTACATTCTGATTTCATTGAAGTTATTTAATGTGTCTGATATGTCAACTTCTTTAAATAATAAACATTTTATGATTTCACAGTATGTACTAATATTCTCCTATTGTCATTTCAGATATCAAATGCTGTCACTGATTATTAATACCCAACTGTATGACATTGATATACTGACTTGGGTGACAGGATTGGAACATTTAATCATGCTAGGTAAGATTTCAAGTCATTTCACAGAGGTATTGCAGTTTTTTTTCATGATGATACTGATTAAACATTTGCGGTACAGTCTGATTTCATTGAAGTTATTTAATGTGTCTGATATATCAACTTCTTAAAATAATAAACATTTTATGATTTCACAGTATGTACTAATATTCTCCTATTGTTATTTCAGATATCAAATGCTGTCACTATGATTATTAATACCCAACTGTATGACATTGATATACTTACTTGGGTGACAGGATTGGAACATTTAATCATGCTAGGTAAGATTTCAAGTCATTTCGAGAAAAGAATAAATATTTTTTCTTTCTTTCTTTCTTTATTTCACAGAGGTATTGTAGCTTTTTTTTTCATGATGATACTGATTAAACATTTGCGGTACATTCTGATTTCATTGAAGTTATTTCATGTGTCTGATATATCAACTTCTTAAAATAATAAACATTTTATGATTTCACAGTATGTACTAATATTCTCCTATTGTCATTTCAGATATCAAATACTGTCAGTATGATTATTAATACCCAACTGTATGACATTGATATACTTACTTGGGTGACAGGATTGGAACATTTAATCATGCTAGGTAAGATTTCAAGTCATTTCGAGAAAAGAATAAATATTTTTTCTTTCTTTATTTCACAGAGGTATTGTAGCTTTTTTTTTCATGATGATACTGATTAAACATTTGCGGTACATTCTGATTTCATTGAAGTTATTTCATGTGTCTGATATATCAACTTCTTAAAATAATAAACATTTTATGATTTCACAGTATGTACTAATATTCTCCTATTGTTATTTCAGATATCAAATGCTGTCACTATGATTATTAATACCCAACTGTATGACATTGATATACTTACTTGGGTGACAGGATTGGAACATTTAATCATGCTAGGTAAGATTTCAAGTCATTTCACAGAGGTATTGCAGTTTTTTTTCATGATGATACTGATTAAACATTTGCGGTACATTCTGATCTCATTGAAGTTATTTAATGTGTCTGATATTTCAACTTCTTAAAATAATAAACATTTTATGATTTTACAGTATGTACTAATATTCTCCTTTTGTCATTTTAGATATCAAATGCTGTCACTATGATCATTGATGGTACCCAACTGTATGACATTGATATACTTAGGCTACAGGATTGGAAAATTCATTCATGCTAGGTAAGATTTCAAGTCATTTCACAGAGGTATTGTAGCTTTGTTTTTCATGATGATACTGATTAAACATTTGCGGTACATTCTGATTTCATTGAAGTTATTTAATGTGTCTGATATGTCAACTTCTTTAAATAATAAACATTTTATGATTTCACAGTATGTACTAATATTCTCCTATTGTCATTTCAGATATCAAATGCTGTCACTGATTATTAATACCCAACTGTATGACATTGATATACTTACTTGGGTGACAGGATTGGAACATTTAATCATGCTAGGTAAGATTTCAAGTCATTTCGAGAAAAGAATAAATATTTTTTCTTTCTTTCTTTCTTTATTTCACAGAGGTATTGTAGCTTTTTTTTTCATGATGATACTGATTAAACATTTGCGGTACATTCTGATTTCATTGAAGTTATTTAATGTGTCTGATATGTCAACTTCTTTAAATAATAAACATTTTATGATTTCACAGTATGTACTAATATTCTCCTATTGTCATTTCAGATATCAAATGCTGTCACTGATTATTAATACCCAACTGTATGACATTGATATACTTACTTGGGTGACAGGATTGGAACATTTAATCATGCTAGGTAAGATTTCAAGTCATTTCACAGAGGTATTGCAGTTTTTTTTCATGATGATACTGATTAAACATTTGCGGTACAGTCTGATTTCATTGAAGTTATTTAATGTGTCTGATATATCAACTTCTTAAAATAATAAACATTTTATGATTTCACAGTATGTACTAATATTCTCCTATTGTTATTTCAGATATCAAATGCTGTCACTATGATTATTAATACCCAACTGTATGACATTGATATACTTACTTGGGTGACAGGATTGGAACATTTAATCATGCTAGGTAAGATTTCAAGTCATTTCGAGAAAAGAATAAATATTTTTTCTTTCTTTCTTTCTTTATTTCACAGAGGTATTGTAGCTTTTTTTTTCATGATGATACTGATTAAACATTTGCGGTACATTCTGATTTCATTGAAGTTATTTCATGTGTCTGATATATCAACTTCTTAAAATAATAAACATTTTATGATTTCACAGTATGTACTAATATTCTCCTATTGTCATTTCAGATATCAAATACTGTCAGTATGATTATTAATACCCAACTGTATGACATTGATATACTTACTTGGGTGACAGGATTGGAACATTTAATCATGCTAGGTAAGATTTCAAGTCATTTCGAGAAAAGAATAAATATTTTTTCTTTCTTTATTTCACAGAGGTATTGTAGCTTTTTTTTTCATGATGATACTGATTAAACATTTGCGGTACATTCTGATTTCATTGAAGTTATTTCATGTGTCTGATATATCAACTTCTTAAAATAATAAACATTTTATGATTTCACAGTATGTACTAATATTCTCCTATTGTTATTTCAGATATCAAATGCTGTCACTATGATTATTAATACCCAACTGTATGACATTGATATACTTACTTGGGTGACAGGATTGGAACATTTAATCATGCTAGGTAAGATTTCAAGTCATTTCACAGAGGTATTGCAGTTTTTTTTCATGATGATACTGATTAAACATTTGCGGTACATTCTGATCTCATTGAAGTTATTTAATGTGTCTGATATTTCAACTTCTTAAAATAATAAACATTTTATGATTTTACAGTATGTACTAATATTCTCCTTTTGTCATTTTAGATATCAAATGCTGTCACTATGATCATTGATGGTACCCAACTGTATGACATTGATATACTTAGGCTACAGGATTGGAAAATTCATTCATGCTAGGTAAGATTTCAAGTCATTTCACAGAGGTATTGCAGTTTTTTTTCATGATGATACTGATTAAACATTTGCGGTACATTCTGATTTCATTGAAGTTATTTAATGTGTCTGATATGTCAACTTCTTTAAATAATAAACATTTTATGATTTCACAGTATGTACTAATATTCTCCTATTGTCATTTCAGATATCAAATGCTGTCACTGATTATTAATACCCAACTGTATGACATTGATATACTTACTTGGGTGACAGGATTGGAACATTTAATCATGCTAGGTAAGATTTCAAGTCATTTCACAGAGGTATTGCAGTTTTTTTTCATGATGATACTGATTAAACATTTGCGGTACATTCTGATCTCATTGAAGTTATTTAATGTGTCGGATATTTCAACTTCTTAAAATAATAAACATTTTACGATTTCACAGTATGTACTAATATTCTCCTATTGTCATTTCAGATATCAAATGCTGTCACTATGATCATTGATACCCAACTGTATGACATTGATATACTTAGGCCAGAGGATTGGAAAATTCATTCATGCTAGGTAAGATTTCAAGTCATTTCGAGAAAAGAATAAATATTTTTTCTTTCTTTATTTCACAGAGGTATTGTAGCTTTTTTTTTCATGATGATACTGATTAAACATTTGCGGTACATTCTGATTTCATTGAAGTTATTTAATGTGTCTGATATGTCAACTTCTTTAAATAATAAACATTTTATGATTTCACAGTATGTACTAATATTCTCCTATTGTCATTTCAGATATCAAATGCTGTCACTGATTATTAATACCCAACTGTATGACATTGATATACTTACTTGGGTGACAGGATTGGAACATTTAATCATGCTAGGTAAGATTTTAAGTCATTTCACAGAGGTATTGCAGTTTTTTTTTCATGATGATACTGATTAAACATTTGCGGTACATTCTGATTTCATTGAAGTTATTTAATGTGTCTGATATATCAACTTCTTAAAATAATAAACATTTTATGATTTCACAGTATGTACTAATATTCTCCTATTGTCATTTCAGATATCAAATACTGTCAGTATGATTATTAATACCCAACTGTATGACATTGATATACTTACTTGGGTGACAGGATTGGAACATTTAATCATGCTAGGTAAGATTTCAAGTTATTTCGAGAAAAGAATAAATATTTTTTCTTTCTTTCTTTCTTTCTTTATTTCACAGAGGTATTGTAGCTTTGTTTTTCATGATGATACTGATTAAACATTTGCGGTACATTCTGATTTCATTGAAGTTATTTAATGTGTCTGATATGTCAACTTCTTTAAATAATAAACATTTTATGATTTCACAGTATGTACTAATATTCTCCTATTGTCATTTCAGATATCAAATGCTGTCACTGATTATTAATACCCAACTGTATGACATTGATATACTTACTTGGGTGACAGGATTGGAACATTTAATCATGCTAGGTAAGATTTCAAGTCATTTCACAGAGGTATTGCAGTTTTTTTTTTCATGATGATACTGATTAAACATTTGCGGTACATTCTGATTTCATTGAAGTTATTTAATGTGTCTGATATTTCAACTTCTTAAAATAATAAACATTTTATGATTTCACAGTATGTACTAATATTCTCCTATTGTCATTTCAGATATCAAATGCTGTCACTATGATCGTTGATGGAAAGGATGGTACCCAACTGTATGACATTGATATACTTAGGCTACAGGATTGGAAAATTCATTCATGCTAGGTAAGATTTCAAGTAATTTCACAGAGGTATTGTAGCTTTTTTTTTCATGATGATACTGATTAAACATTTGCGGTACATTCTGATCTCATTGAAGTTATTTGATGTGTCTGATATTTCAACTTTTAAAACTTATTAACATTTTATGGTATCACAGTACTAATATTCCGCTATTTTCATTTCAGGTAGCAAATGCTGTCACGTTTATCAATGTTACCCGACCATGTGACATTGGTGTACTTGGGTAACAAGATTTAAAAAAAAACTGGACTTTGCTAGGTAAGATAATATACAGGGTGTGGCGTAAATAGTGGTCCAACCGTCAGGGTGTGATAGACCAAGTGCCCCACTACAACATACTACAATATCATCCAAATTTACCCTGGGGTCACAGAAAAAAATAACTTTTTTTGAAAAATCGTCCCTTTTTTGTAAAGTTGCCTGTAGATTATAGGAAAACATCTATTTCTGTTTTCTGTTTTTTCTGTCTTAAAGCTTAATACATAAGCTATCAAAAAATAATAAAGTTAATAAAATTCCACGACATACGTTTGAAATAAATATAAGTTCATCTCAATTTTCTCTCTAATTTTCAGGTATCATGAAAATTGATCAGCGTTTTTTATAAAAAATATGTACTACACGGATGCTACCCAAACGTTTAAAAATATGCTTATGTAATACTGATTTCAAAATGATACCATGAATGAAAGGATTTCGCATAAACAGAAACTAGTAATTTTTACTGCTAAAGTTCAAAACGGGTTTAGAAAAATGACCAAAATCAACTTACATACATCACACTTATAACGTTTTTTTCATAGTTATAGTTCATAGTCGACATTATTATTATTTATTTAAAATCTTATAACCTAGAAAGCGCCCGCGGCTCCACCCGCGTGGGATTTTGTAACTATTCTCGCTTTTATGATCCCACCGGAAGTGGGAATAGTAACAAAATTCATCGCGGGTGAAACCGCAGGCAACATCAAGGTCGCGGTTGAACGCCCGAAACGTCGGTGAATGTAAGTAAATAGTATTTCGCGTGAAGTGTAAAAAACTGCGATAGTTTAAAAAAATCATAACCGTGATGGCGCCCGCAGTTCCGCGCCCTAATAATTTGACATGGAATGGGAACAGAATTTCAGATAGAAAATAAATTAAAGCAAGAATAGTTACAAAATCTCACGCGGGTGGAGCCGCGGGCACTATCTAGGTTATAAGATTTTAAATAAATAATAATAATGTTGACTATGAACTATTACTATGAACAAAACGTTATAAGTGTGATGTATGTAAGTTGACTTTGGTCATTTTTCTTAACCCGTTTTTGAACTTTAACAGTAAAAATTACTATTTTATTTTTATGCGAAATCCTTTCATGGTACCATTTTAAAACCAGTATTACATAAGCATATTTTTAAACGTTTGGGTAGCATCAGTGTAGTACATATTTTTTATAAAAATCGCTGTACAATTTTAATGATACCTGAAAATTAGAGAGAAAATTGAGATGAACTTATATTTATTTCAAACGTTTGTGGTGGAATTTTATTAACTATATTATTTTTGGATAGCTTATGTATTTAGCTTTAAGAGAGAAAAAACAGAAATCAGAAATAGCGGTTTTCCTATAATCTACAGGCAACTTTACAAAAAAGGGACGATTTTTCAAAAAAAGTTCTTTTTTTCTGTGACCCTTGGATAAATTTGGATGAAATTGTAGTATGTTATAGTGGGGCACCTGTTCTATCACACCCTGACGGTTGGACCACTATTTACGCCACACCCTGTTTAAAGTCATTTCACAGAAATTATAGCTCTCTTTTTCATGATGATACTGATATAAACATTTGCGGTACACACTGATCTTTAATGAATATAATTAACATGTCTGATTTTCCAGCTCTTAGACGTAGGCATTTGATAATAAGGGACTTATTGTTCTAATTAAAGGACTTTAACATTTCAGAATATGGGAAAGAGTGGTTCTATCACAGCGAGTATCGTTCGTCTTTAGTATTTTATCTGCTACAGCTTTGAAGATAGTGACAAGACGTAGTGTAACCGCACTTTTGATTTATGAAAATAAAAATATATTGCTTCATAGTACATATTGGTTATATTTTATTCCGACGCCTTACTAAACCTTTGAAACATTTTTGCCTTTTCGCCAAAGCATTATCAGTAACAAAGATGGACATTAGGAATGAGTGGACTTGAGTTAGTTTTAAGGTGGCAATAATAGAAACAGGAGGATCTTAAAAAAGACCCTACCTACCCGTAGTACCAGATAATGGCTCATAGTACTTTGTGGTGAGACCTGGCCATGCCAATCCTCCGTGTCTAAATGTTTAATGTTCAAATTCTGGGTGGGGCTCAAATATTTAAGTCACAAATGTTAGTTTCTGAACTTGAAGGCGCTCGTAGTCGTAGCCCCACTGACTGAGACTTTTGTGTTCGTTTTCGTGCTTCGGAAAGCAGTTAAGCTGTGTTGGTCTCGGTTGTCGGTAGCATACATTATGGTCACGCCTTTTATCCCCAGAGATAGGCATTATTATATGCCCACATTTCACCTTTTTAGAATTAGTCCCACGTCATAGGTGGTGAGCCGTATTGAGATGGACAGGCGCAGGTTGTGACTGCCTGCTGTACAAAATTTTCAAGCCGCTCATAAGGCCTTCAACTTGGCTTAAAACTGCCGTTTTACTGGCCACTGGGACTAACGGCTTATAGTTCCTTTCGAAGCCCAGAAACACTTAAATAAATGTCACAAAGTGGTCACCCATCCATGACCGACCGTAGTGAAATTTGCTTACTGCAGTGATCGTTTACAGAACATTGAGTCCATGGGGCCACGAGCGCTTCTTTTAGTGTGTTGTGGCAATTCTTGATCGAAGTGTCGGCAACATGGCAGTCATTATGCAGAGTTGAAGTAAAAAAAATCCTCACAACTTACGCCTGTCAATTTCTTTTGATGGCAATAGGTAGGTACACCATCTACCATGTACGACTATCTACTACAAGGACACTATCCATACTAATACACTCATTTGCAAAAAAAACGGGCGGTTTTGATTTTCGTTCATCTTTAAAAAGATACAATACCAAAAAGGTTTCAATCGTTTGTACACGTTACTGGCCGGTTTTAAAAATGCCGTGGTATTTCAAAAAGTACGTTCTAAATTCAAATTTTCATTTGATGCTCATTTTTACAGAAAACCCCTTTTTATCCTACATTTTTGGCGCGAAGTTCCAGAAGTTAACATCGACTTTCACAACTTTTATTCAATTTTATCGATTAATTTCATATCCTTGACTGTCAAAGCTTTATTTATTGCTGTTTGGCTGTATCAAAAATGGTAGATAAAGTGGTAAAAGCTACCAAAATTATCGCGCTGCTTGAAGAGGGTTGCAGCCAATGTTTCGTGGCTAGGAGGCTAAATGTTAGTCGCTCGACGGTCCAAAGGACCTGGCAGCGATATCAGGAGACTGGTTCCGTCGAGAGAAGGCCTGGTTCTGGAAGAAAACCATGTACCCAACCACGGGATGATCGTTTTCTTGTGAGTCGCGCATTGAGAAATCGCAAATCTTCGTATGTGGATCTTAAGAACAACCTCCAAGAAGTAAGAAATGTGCATATTAGTCTATGGACGGTCAGGAGGAGGCTTCTCGCTGCCAATATACGCAGTCACCGCCCGGCCCGCGGCCCCAAATTACTCCGTGAGCACAGAGTTCACAGGCTTAGGTTCGCTAGAAATTGTGAATCATGGACTCAAGAAGATTGGAATAGGGTTTTGTTCTCTGATGAAGCCAGGATATCTCTGTTCGGTGAAGATCGACGTCGGCGAGTGCTAAGAAGACAAGGAGAGCGCTTTGCAGATGCATGTTTCGAAGAAATCATACCTTATGGTGGGGGCTCTGTTATGTTTTGGGCAGGAATTAATTCAATGGAACGTACAGAGTTAGTCTTCATTGAAAACGGCTCACTGACTGGGCATCGATAAATAACGGAAGTTCTAATTCCTCATGCACAACCCGCATTGGCCGCTCTAGGTCAAGACTCGATTTTTATGGACGACAATGCTCGCGCCCACCGATCCCGCGATGTTAATGCGTATGTGCAAGAGGTCGGCATTCGTCGTTTGGATTGACCAGCTCGAAGTCCCGACCTCAATCCCATAGAACATATCTGGGACGTTCTAAAACGGCGTGTGAGATCAGTACACCCGGCTCCGCAGACCATGAGAGAGCTGAAGAATGTGATTACTGCGGAGTGGGAACGTATTCCGCAAGCAAGTATCCGGGATATACTCGCTAGCATGCCCAGACGAATTCAAGCTGTGGTTTTAGCTAGAGGGGGTCACACTCGATACTAAACATTTATCTGCTTTTACTTTATTAAAGAAAAACAAACAAACAAAAACTTTTTTATTTTTACTTCATGAGCATATGCACTACTAGCGAACATACACTACTAGCGAGGTTTAGCATTATTTCCCATAAATTGTAACAAAATTTTATGAAATACTGATGAAAACGATTATTTTCCTATTAATTTACCAAATTGTGAGGATAAAACTACCTATAATTATCAAACAAAGCAATATTAACATTTGAAATGGTTCATTGCTTAGGTGCCCGTTTTTTTTGCAAATGAGTGTATATAAAGCTAAAGAGTTTGTTTGTTTGTTTGAACGCTAGGATCTCAGGAACTACTGGTTGGATTTCAAAAATTATTTTACAGTTTGATAGTCCATTTATCGAGGATGGCTATAGGCTATATAACATCACGCTAAGAAGAATAGGAGCGGAGCAGCAAACAAGAATGTTTTGAAAACGGGGAATATTTTTTACCGCCTGAGAGCTTCCGAGGCGTACGCTGCGTAAATGGTTAAAGTTAGGTATAAATTGTGTATTACAAAATTGTTTCTCTTAAAAAGTTCTACAAAAAAGTCCGCGACAGCTTAAGTCTATCTTTTAAGGTTCGCTCACGATAACCTAATTTGTCTATCTCTTAAGGTTCGCTCACGATATAATAAAAATGAAGAGTTTGTTTGTGCTAGGATCTCAGAAAGCACTGGTTGCATTTCAAAAATAATTTTACAGTTTAATAATCTATTTATTGAGGTTGGCTTATGGCGATATAACATCACGCTAAGACGAATAGGAGCGGAGCAGCCATGAATAATGTTTCGAGAACGGGGATTATTTCTTTCTTTTGCAAGCTCCCATTGCGGACGCTGCATAAATAGTTAAAGTTACGTAAAAATTGTGTAGGTATTACAAAATTGTACCTCTTAAACAGTTATAAAAAAAAGTCCTTAACAGCATATGTCTATCTTTTAAGATTCACTTACAATAACCCTCTTAAGTTTTAAAGTACCTATTAGCGACGCGACGGGAGTAAACTTGGTCTGCAGTGGCAGCCAGTCAACTGAACGATAAAAACCGGCCAAGTGCGAGTCGGGCTTGCACGCGATGAGTTCCATACCGAAAAACGGAAGGGTGGAACTAGAAGCGACGGGAAACATTATATCACTCTAACACCTCTCTCCTTCTCAATCTCATGTGACGCAAACGAAGATATGCGGTTTAGCTCTAATGAATTCAAGCGACGCGACGCGACGGGGGTAAATGCAACGGGAAACATTATAATACTCAAAATATTAATTCCATACCTCTCCCTTTCTTACTCTCATGTGACGCAAACGAAGTTGCGCGGGTCAGCTAGTGTAGGATATAATATATGGACGTGTACCTACTCTGCCTATCCTTTTGGGATTAACATGTGTGACATAGTTATGGTATTTATCAGGTGTGGTGAGACGCTTGTAGACGCTCACAGCGCACTTACGTGTGGTATGCAAAGACTTCTATATAAACTGAGGTAGACATGCCCTACGCACCGATTTTTGAAACCTATAAACTGAGCTAATTAGCAGCGTTGCTCGCACTGTTGTGAGTCAAGACTTCGAAAGTAGGTGCTCGACTTGCAATCGGAGTCCATACGCCTTCTCTTTTAGTCTTTTTCTATTCGTATATTGCTATTGTGCGTGGTGACAATTACGTAAAAAATATTTATAAGTGAGTGTAGTCTTAAAAATTGCGTGTACTTATTGTACACACGTAAGAAGTGAAACTTCTTCATAAACTTAATTTTCACCTCACCTTAAATTAAGTCAAAAAGTACAAAAGTACAAAAGTCCAAAGTCCAAAAGTCCAAAAGTCCAAAGTCCAAAAGTCCGAAAGGCCAAAAGTCCCAAAGTCCCAAGGTCTCAAGGTCCCAAAGTCCCAAAGTCCCAAAGTCCCAAAGGCCAAAAGTCCAAAAGTCCCAAAGTCCCAAAGTCCCAAAGTCCCAAAGTCCCAAAGTCCCAAAGTCCCAAAGTCCCAAAGTCCCAAACTTCCAAACTCCCAAAGTCCCAAAGTCCCAAAGTCCCAAAGTCCCAAAGTCTCAAAGTCCCAAAGTCCCAAAGTTCCAAAGTCCCAAAGACCCAAAGTACCAAGGTCCCATCTAAAAGTCCAAAAGTCCCAAAGGCCAAAAGTCCAAAAGTCCCAAAGTCCCAAAGTCCCAAAGTCCCAAAGTCCCAAAGTCCCAAAGTCCCAAAGTCCCAAAGTCCCAAAGTCTAAAAGTCTAAAAGTCCAAAACTCCAAAAGTCCCAAAGACCCAAAGTACCAAGGTCCCATCCAAAAGTCCAAAAGCCCAAAAGTCCAAAAGTCCCAAAGTCCCAAAGTTCCAAAGTTCCAAAGTTCCGAAGTTCCAAAGTTCCAAAGTTCCAAAGTCCCAAAGACCCAAAGTACCAAGATCCCATCCAAAAGTCCCAAAGGCCAAAAGTCCAAAAGCCCCAAAGCCCCAAAGTCCCAAAGTCCCAAAGTCTAAAAGTCCAAAAAGTCCAAAAGTCCAAAAGTCCAAAAGTCCAAAAGTCCAAAAGTCCAAAAGTACAAAAGTCCAAAAGTCCAAAAGTCCAAAAGTCCAAAAGAACAAAAGTCCCAAAGCCCCAAAGACCCAAAGTACCAATGTCCCATCCAAAAGTCCAAAAGTCCAAAAGTCCAAAAGTCCCAAAGTCCCAAAGTCCCGAAGTCCCAAAGACCCAAAGTACCAAGGTCCCATCCAAAAGTCCAAAAGTCCAAAAGTCCAAAAGTTCAAAAGTTCAAAAGTCCCAAAGTCTCAAAGTTCCAAAGTCCCAAAGACCCAAAGTACCAATGTCCCATCCAAAAGTCCAAAAGTCCAAAAACCCTTAAATAACATGCTATCCCATCCCTGGATAAAGTACTCTTAATTCGAATCCACCGTGGTGGGGAACAGAACAAAGATGGCGCGTAACCAAAAATCGTGACGTGACGTGACGTGACCACTGACCTGTAATAGTATCTGGACTGGTGATCGGTTCCATAAAAGTGTGCCTAATTGAAAATCGCCATTTGGCGCTGACGGCAGCTAGCGAATGTACTTGGAACTAATACTAGTGATGTACAACACCTGTCTTGGTGTCGATAAAAACTTTACCAGATATCGACTACAATGTTAATTTTATTTTTGTACCAATGATGTTTACATAATATGAATGACTACTTTAAAGTACCTAAGTAGGCTAACCATCAGGCTCGCGAATTCAGTTTTGCGAGCTTAATATATAAAAAAAAAGAGTTTGTTTGCTTAAACAGTGGTCGCAGGTATGTTGCCAAAGTAGTGTTACTATTGTAAATCGGCTGAAAAATGACACCGGACACAGCCCACAGTCATTAAGGTTGTCTTTAATCATAATTGGGTTATGTTATGTTAGAACTTAAAGCTAGGCGTCCAATAGGCGGATGGGCCGGGCCGGGCCGCAACGCAAATATCCGCATGCCATACGTTTTTAATGAAACTGTGTTTCGTTGCGGCCCGCCTCTAGTAAAGGCAGATGCTACACAATTTCATATGAAACGTACGGCACGCGAATTTTTGCTCTGCGCTGCGGCCCGGTCCGCCTGGTGGACGCCTCGCTTAACGTGAGCCGTGCGAGCGTGCTCCCCGAAGCAGCCAATGCCAACTTGCTATTCCGCCTCAATGGCAACTATTTCCCATTTACTTCCCGAAGCAGCCGTGCCCAGAGAGGAATTTTGTTAAGTGACAGGTTAATTAGGATTAGGATTTATTGTAGTTTTGTTTGTTTGCAGTAGGTAAGTACAGAGGAGGGAAGGTATTTAAAAAAATATGAAATCACACATTTATTACGGGATATTTTTAAATGCACATCTGTATAATTTTTAAAAGAAAATTATCACATATTTTAAAAAGATTGAAAAACAAAGTAGATTCTCTTAAAATAGGCTTGTGTCCACTAAGAATAAATCTGATTGATGTGTGTTTCTGACGACTATGTCCAATATATGAATAATTAACCATAGATGCTAAGTTATATTTCACACGCTAGTTAGTTACTATTTCGATTATCTACTACAACTTTAAGTGTTTATTAATAATTTTAATATGTTCATTAATTTATTAAAGTACTTTTACCATGCCTCTTGTTTTTTAAACTACGAATTTTGGCATTGGACAGAAAATTATCGATATACATTTTGACATCCCTATTAAACATTATAGGTTATAAAAATATTCGTAAAATCCCCGAAACTCGAAGGGTATTCGCTTAGAATTATGGTTTTATAATAATTGTTTAAGAATTCGTTTCTTAGATTTACTTACTTGTGAAAAGAGACGCCACAGCCCTTCTCGTATCTTGTTTTACAATATACACACGATCTCATGATAAATATCTACTTAATTACACAATAAACTAAATGTATATATCAAAATACTTCAAATTTATAGCAATCACAGTAATAACTTAAAAATATTCCAAATTTCACACATAAACTCTTTCTGAAATAAACAAACAACGGCCATTTGCAAACTAATTTAGTTCTCAGTGCACTCGGAGGGGGGAACGGCGCACAGTGGATCGATTCATACAAATCGGCGGACATAGGAATCTTGAAACACTTTTTCCCGATTTTAAAAAAACTAATGATGCCAATGTGTTTATCTTAATAATTATAGTCGAAAACAATACTACACAATTGTGATAAGACTTCAATTTTAAAAAATATTCGACAAAAACTGATTTCAATGTATGGAAAAGCTCATTCAAAAAGGGATAGCATGCGATTTTCTCGTGTTTTCTGATTTTAACGCTTATAGTGACTTTTAATGGGTTGTTAGCAAAATATCTGCCAAACATTTTAGGTACCCCTAGGCACCCCTCTGGGAGCTATATGACAAAATATCATTTTTCTCATTTTCTTTAAGAAAATATGTCTAGTTCGTTTTTTTACAGTTATAATTATTGATAAACTACATTTTAGCTTAGTACTGTCCTACCCACATCAAAAATAATATGACTAGCATGTGGGATCGGGAGTTTTTAAGATATACTTATAAGCAGGCGACTATTAGGTTATCCTACGTTTTTAGCAACATTTATGTATTGTATATTGATTTTCCATTATGATTTGAAGAAAATAATGTATTAATTAAATAAAACAATAACACGTTATATAAAACATATATCATAGTCATAAAAATACAAAAACTTACTTATAAAATAAAAAGTGGTAAAATATTAGCTTAAAATAAATAAACATCTGGAACAGAAACGATTCAATTAACATGTATGTACATTAAATAATCAAACAAAATTAGAAAAATGTAGACAAAAAAAATCATAATCAGAACCTTCCGTTTCTGAATCTTCTTCTGCTTGTGCAGAGCCTAATTATTCATCAGTATCTATGTATTCAATCTCAGACACTTCTAGAATTAGTAACTAATAAAATAACTTATGAATACTTGTAGTATGAAGTACCAAGGGTACAATTCTATGTAAAGCTCTGCCACCCTGGTACTACATGCCATCAAGTTTTCATAAGTTATTAGTTCACGGGCCGTAAATTATTCAACATTTTATCTATTCTTCGGAAGAGTTATCTGAGTCAAGTAATAAGGATTTCAGAAAATACAGAGAACAAACACCATTCACGTAAAATAAATAGCATTGCTTGCAATGAAGATGTTCTAAATAATTTGCTGATTTCATCCAACCCAATTTTAGCACAAACATGGCCACGGATATATAAAAAGCAAAAGAAGGCATTGTTTAAAGAAACTTTAAATCTACTAATTCGAGAAGTTTCTGAAATTGAATTTATAGATACTGTTGAATTGTTAGTCTCTGCGCAAGCAGAAGAAGATTCAAAAACGGAAGCTTCGGATAATGTCGTTTTTTGTCTACATATTTCAAATTTTGTTTGATCATTTAATGTACATAGTTTTAATTTAATAGAACTTTAATGGCTTGGCAAAAAATACTTACAATAATGTACAATCATAAATAAAAATTGAACCTATCTTACCATAAATTAAAAATAAAAGCAAAAAAAAACTAATCATAATATATAATACATACATGCATAATTACATACATGCGTCGTAGAATTCCTCCGAATCATTAATTGTCTTTGTTATATACTTTTGTTTATTTTAAGCTACGATTTTTTAAAAGTTTATGTAATTCTAATTTTGTTTGATTATTTAATGTACATATATGTTAATTGAATCGTTTCTGTTCCATATTTTTATTTATTTTAAGCCATTATTTTACCACTTTTTATTTTATAAGTAAGTTTTTATAACTATGATATATGTTTTATATGACGCATTATTGTTTTTTTTTAATTTATACATTATTTTCTTCAAATCTTAGTGATAAATCACTATACAATACATAAATGTTGCTAGAAAAGTAGGATAAACTTATAATCGCCTGCTTACAAGTATCTCTCAAAAACTCCCGATCCCGTATGCTAGTCATATTATTTTTGATGTGGGTAGGTCAGTACTAAGCTAAAATGTAGTTTATCAACAATTATGACTGTTAAAAAACGAACTAGACATATTTTCTTAAAGAAAATGAGAAAAATGGTATTTTGTCACATAGCTCCCAGAGGGGTGCCTAGGGGTACCTAAAATGTTAGGCAAATATTTTGCTAACAACCCATTTAAAGTCACTATAAGCGTTAAAATCAGAAAACACGAGAAAATCGCAAGCTATCCCTTTTTGAATGTTCTTTTCCATACATTGAAATCAGTTTTTGTCGAATATTTTTTAAAATTGAAGTCTAATCAAAGTTGTGTAGTATTGTTTTCGACTACAATTACTAAGATAAACACAATGGCGTCATTAGTTTTTGTAAAATCAGTAAAAAGATTTCCAAGATTCCTATGTCCGCCGATTTGTATGAATCGATCCACTGTGCGGCGGCGCTTTGAATCGGCACAAAAAAGTAGCTGTCATTTTGTATGGAATAGCCAGTCCAGCGATTATTATTACAGGTCAGTGGACGTGACGCAAATTTTTTTCCAACGCCGATAAAGAAGTTTCACTTCAATAATGTGTGTATTTGAGGATTGCTTTTGAAATCTCGTTTGTTAGAGTAGGTACGGCGCGTCTACCTCAGTTTATATAGAAGTCTTTGGTGGTATGTACTTCATTTAAGCACACAAGGGTCATGCAGATGTTCAAAGATGCACGCAGTCGCACACCAATACACGTACTCCCTGCCGATCTTTGCAAATGGGTACATCTACAGACTGGGGTTCATATATGTCTTACAAAGTTTTTGAAGGGTCGTGAGTATAGCATCCCTGATTATGCGCATGTTTGTCTGCCACCTCAGTGGTTTTTTTTATATTTCGCTCGCCAAAATGATGCCGCCGCCTGATGGAAAGTCACAGCGACATCTAGCGATTGGGGCCACTGTCAGTCTGTAAGACTATAAACAGTGGTTTTCAAGATGGCGACAAGTGCTTATTCACGGTCCGCTTGAAGAACCCAGGATTGTAGAGGAGGTATACAAAAGACAAACATGAATAGTCCATCCCATGCTAGCCCATCCATAACTACCATTAAAAAACTCTACAAGACCTAAAAATGTCTGGGGGTTGAAAATAGAAGACCAAGTGTACAGTATTTACATTTTATTAAAATCTTTAACTTCCTCTTCAAATAAATTAATGGTATGATCACAGACTTTCTCCAGATCTTTCAGACCTCTCTTTAGTACTTCAAGTGCTGGTGTATTCCTCGACTGTATTCTAAAATGCATTTTTGTTTCTGCTGGATGAGGCACTGTGTACCCACAGAAATCAACATCTTCGCTGTGAAAAGAAACAAGGCTTCATAAAATAGACATCTTTTCATAATTTCCTAAATTAATCTACTATTCTACTCACATAAAAAGAGAAAAGATTTGTACCTACTACCTAATCCGTTCGCTCTAAGTTTGCTTCTGGCGTAGAGGCGTATACCCGATTTTTAATTAGACGAAGTAAATTGACAGTAGCTAATGTCACTTCGTCATAGAAAATACGCAACATTGTATGGAGAAGCTTTGAGTAATTATTACTACGTATAGAGAAGCTATCCAGAACGTGCGCCTCTTGCCACAAGTAAGCTTACAAGCATAAAGTTCGCTTTTGCAGCGATTGAACAAAAAATTAGTCGTTTAATCGTAATATAAATATTCAAGCGCAAGACCGCTTCTTAGTAATAGTTTTTTCACGACCAAAAGGTCTTAGGCGCCGGGAATATCAAGGCGCTTACGCGTATCCTTCAACGTATTCTAACTTCTAAGAACAAGTCACTTAAAAAGATTATACACTATAGACTGGACACGCATACGTTTTTACCCAAAGGTTTTTTGAATTACTACTTCCAGAATAGTAATTTATTTATCAGATTTAAATATACTTTTTTAGGGTTTTTCTGTATGTCTTTTTAGGAAGTAATATACATACATTTGGTCACGCCTTTGTCTCCGTAGGGGAAGGCAGAGGCCCACTTTTCACCATTTTAGAATTTGTCCCACGTAATAGGTGGTGAGCCGTGTTGAAATAGACAGGCGCAGTTTCTCCGCTGTTGAAACTTTTCAAGCCGCCTATAAAGACCTTCAACAGACGGACGGCGAAGTGTTATGAATAGGGTTCCGTATTTTACCCAAAATTCGGTTATTTATTTCACTCGTAAACGGTGAGATACTCCAGGCAATCAAAATTTGTACGATATTTTTCGTTGAATAAGAACAATGAAATTAGGTACATACATATAATCAAGACTATTTCTTTTAGGCGGTAAAACATGATTGAACACGTGCTAGTAACCCATATTTTGATAAATATAGGTACTTTAAAACTACAAGTTTAGGGTTTATTTAAAAATTTTAGTTTTACGTGTTTATAGTTACCTACTTAAATCATAATAATCTCTTCTATTATTATAATATACCGACTTCAAACTACGAAATATATTTAAAAATTCTAAATAAATAACTGCTCTTCATATAAAATGTATCATTACAATTTAGTTCAACCAACATTAGTACCTACGTGACGTATCTGAGCAGGTCACTTTTATTGATCTATGATTTCATTCATAAGTTTGGGGGAGTAATGGGCATTAAAATTATTCTATAATCCTGGAAACAAATGTAATTTACTTGATATTTTGTTTAGTTACCGATGATAAGTGACACCACTATCTTTTTTCGTGGTAGTTGTATTGTTTTTACACTGTTTTAACACACACGATGGCATTTTTACGAGCGATTGTTGCGGGCGGTTACTACGCAGTTAGCCGAGCGACTGAACGCACATAAGCCGACCGGCTCAACCTCACCGTTGCAAATTTTATGTTCGCGATGTCTGTTCCATACGTAGTAGTATTAGTTCAATGTGAAGAAGTGACATTAGTTGCTGTCAATTTACTTCGTCTAATTAAAAATTCATAATTCATAATTCATAATAATTCATAATTAACTTTATTATTGCGAAATACAGGTAGGTACATACAATGGTAGGTGTTCGAGTAAAATTTGTGTTTCACCATATTTCCGCCAAACAGACATGCAAAAGGTTAACAGGCGCTTACGTTTCTAAATCAAATACATTAATTAATCTAAAAAATCAACAATTATTCATATACAAATGTTAACAATTATTTAAAATGTCAATAAATATTATTAATAATCTAGATGTCAATAATTATAATTTATGGGCTAAAATGTCAATAAATATTCTTTACTAATAATTATATACAAATATTTATTTAATAAGTCAAAAATTACATAATTCAAAAATACATCAATTTATGATTAAAAGTAATTAATTAACCCGTCCCTCACAGTATCCGGTGCAAAGGTGCCCATTACACTGGCTGCATTGCCACGCTGGATAGCAATGGCCAACCTTTGCACCAGATACGAGCCGGAGCGGGAGTCACCTGTCTTGTCCATTAACCGCCTGCCCAATTCTTTGATCAAAACCTTGGCGTCTGCACCCCAACTGCCCATCGTTTCGACAGCGAAGGGAACAAATAAATATTGGTCTGTCAAGGCCGCATATTTACGTCGTTTTTTTTCTGCTGCATCTTCAGCAGCAGCTGCTGGAGAGCGGACGGTACGACTGAGGTGGCTAGGGGCGACGGTACTAACACACGTGGCATCCCACAAGAGGCACTTACCGTTTTTCCATGGCACCAAAGTCATGCCGTCCGGTCTCTTGCCGTCTGATCTACTAAGGCCTGGCGGCTCCAAAAGGCACGGGACATCTGCCGAAACAAAGGCTCTCCGAACAATGTCATTCAGAGCATGGTGACGCGGAAACCTACCTGTGCTCCTACGGCAACTCAATGCGTGGTGACCGTCCTCCCCCACCGTGGAACCGCAGGTGCATACATGGGATTCACACACCTTGCAGCCCAGGCGGAGAGCCATCGCCACCCGCAAAGAATTGTCGTCCAACAGGGTGCCCAGGTGAGGTGAAGGCAGCGCGTGTAACCATGCCCCCGATTCCGGCTGCGAAACAGCCAGCAGCCTGGCCCGATCAGCCCCCGAGGCAACCTCCATCAACCGCTCCCTAACGCTCTGGATGATACCGTCATCCCAAGCGCGTTGCACGTGAGGGACAACAGGGCTGGATGCCGCAGAACTGCGAGCAAACCAAGCTTCCTCGGCACCGGCTGCAAAGGGCACGCTTACCCGGTCACCATTACAGTGGAGTATTAAAGTGACAAGGTCAGCCACCCCATGCGCCGAAGCCAAGAAAGTCGGCACACCCACATCCCGCGCACATCGCACCCCTATGCCCCCGTGCCGAATGGGAAGAGTTGCCTGAATCCACTGAGACTCATTGAGACTCACGTTAAGAATCGACTCCACTGTCGATCTCAGCGTCCCATCAAAATTCGCAACCTCCACTGGATAGAGCCAGGTAGGCGCAGTCCGCAAGAGATACGTCATCTTAGGGAGCGCAAAACACATGCGCAGCAAGACGATCGCTGTATGTGCAATATAATTATATTAATGTTAATCTATTAAATAAATTTAAATTAAATACTTATTATATTAATGTTAATAAATATAATTATATTAATGTTAATCTATTAAATAAATTTAAATTAAATACTTCAAATTAATTTAGAATGTCAAAGTAAATATTGATTAGCACTATGTTAACCCATTATTTTAAAATGTCAATATATATACCTACTTAATAAACCAAAATGTAAACAACTGTCATTAATAAGCTAGAATGTCAATGAGTATTCTTTGGCAATTATGATATCCTATCATTCAAGTTCTACATGTCAATATCATTTCAATATAAAGATTTAGGTAATTTTGTTCAGGCACTTATCATATATTTCCATTTAGATATTCATTGACTGAGTAATAACATTTTTTTAGCAATAGTTGCTTTACCCTAACCTTAAATACATTTATTTCATCTATTTCTAATAATGTTTTTGGTAGCTTATTGTAAAGACGAGGGGCCATACATAGAACGCTCTTGTTCATAAAGACTGTCTTGTTTGTTGGCATGCTCAGAGTTAAGTTATGCCTTTTACTCTTTAAATTTGTGAATAAATGTCTATTTTTTCTAACAAACAATACCATTTCGAAAATGTATATACATGGTAGTGTTAATACATTCAACTGTAAGAAATGGGGCTTGCAGCTATCCATGGGTTTCAACTTACATATAGACCGGATGCACCTCTTCTGCGCTACAAATACAGCCTCTTTATCCATGGCATTGCCCCAAAATATTACGCCATACTTTAAGAGAGGTACAACATATCCATGGTATGCTGTGAGTACAGCTGTTTGACTGGTCGTTTTCCTCAGCATGTATAAGGCATATGAGAATGTATTTATCCTATTGCACAATAATTCAATATGGGTTTTCCAATTTAAGTTATTGTCTACATTTAGGCCCAAAAACTTGGTTACATCCATCTCTGTGACTTTTTTATTAGAACAGCAGATATTCATATTAGAAATTTTGTTAACTCTGTTTCGGAATGTCATAATATATGTTTTGTCAATATTAATAACTAATTTATTACATGTCAACCAGTTTATTGTATTATTTAATGTCAAGTTCACGTCAGATTCTAACTGTTCCCTATTTTTTCCAGTAAAGACAATTGTACTATCGTCCGCAAATAATACCGTCTTATAATGGGTTACTTTAGGCAGGTCATTAACATATATTATGAAGAGTAACGGTCCAAGAACACTGCCCTGTGGCACACCCGTTGTTACGTTTCTCTTATTTGAAGTATATTCAATAACCTTTTTTGTTTCTTTACACAGCCTATTTATTTTTGTGACCTGTGTTCTATTACTTAAATAGGAATTGATAAGGGAGTACACACAAATTCGACTTTAGGAGCCGAGCGGCAAACTTAGATCGAACGAGCAGTATGTTTGTAAACTTAAAACTGAAACTACGGAACCAACTATCAACTAACCAAATACAAATACAAATACGAACTTTAGAAATTTCTTAACCATTAGAAAGCCAAATTTGTGAGACCCAATGGTGAGAGTGGAGCCGTATTAACAACAAAAACAAACACATTTGGGGATTACACAAATGTTTTGTCAGATTTAAGAATCAAAACCCGAGACCTCAACAATGTTGATCGCATTTAAAACTGTAATTTTGAAAATATTCTTGATGCAGAATATTATATGTGGAAATTAAGAAGAAAAATAGATGTGTAATACTTACTATCTAGTGATTATACATTGTAAAGCATTTCCTAATGTGTGGCTTTCATTTTGGAAAACATATGTTCTGTGTGTGGGTCCAGAGTCTTCATCACCGACAAGCTGAAATTAATTATATAGATTAATATCACTTCTTTAAATAACATGTATTTTGTGCGTGGAGCCTGAGAAGGAGTCACGTTAGAATAAAAACAAATTAAGGGAAAAAACTTGAGAGGTGTCAAGGGACACCCGGATGGAAGGAAGTTCCTTTCGATTAAAGTGAAGGAATTGTAATAAAATTTTATTTTAATTTTAAAATTTTATTGTAAGCAAAAACAAAAACAGAAACAAAAACAAAAAGAAAACAAATATTAAAAAAAGTGTTTTTTAAAATAAAATAAAATAAATAAAATAAAATAAAAAATAAAATAAGATAAAATAAAATAAAATTTATTCCTTTTGAAATTTTTAAAAAAATTATTTAGGTTTGTCAAAATTTTTGTGACTCTACCGGGGGTTCGGAAATACTACAGACTGAGAAGAACACCCCAAGAAACTCAGTCTGGTCCCTTCTCTTCTAGTATCTTAGTATCTAATACAGTTTTTTTTTATGTAGAAAGGAGCAATTCGTGTCACTGCCAGGCAGCCTTGTCTTCTAGAAAGTCTTTAATGCTATAATAAGCTTTCTGGCACAATTTAAGTTTTATTAGTTTTTTAAATTTATTAACTGACAAACCTGTTATGGCTGTCGGCCAGCCCCGGATCTAGAGACTTTTTTAGGCGGGGCAAAATGTGAAAATGCCGCCCCCTTTCCCCCCCCCTCCATTTTTTTCGGTCCGTAGTTCAAATCTGAGGGCAGTCGCTAAGGTATCTAATCTGCGTCTTGTACAGCAGACACCTCTATTGTGGCGTAGTCCGCGTAACGAACCACCTCACCTTATTTATAGCTCCTATTTTCCGCGAGAGATGAATTCGGAGTTCGCGGTGGACGTCAAGGCCGAGATTGTCTAGCTAGATAGTCCTTCAGTAGTATTATCGCATTCTGAATAGAGGGATTTTTTAGATACGTATGGAAATCCGTCATGGATGCTATGCCGAACTCTTACCGAAGGAAACCACACACACCCTAACACTGCCTACGGTTTAGAGCCCCGGGCAAGCCCTCGGAAGGATGTCCCAGGATTCCCAACAGACTTTGGCTACCACTGCGACCTTACGTAGTAAGGTCTTCCAGCTTCTTTGGGGGTTGTTCAGGTGTTATTCCGCTTCTTGGGGCGTGTGGCGTGCGTAAAACGTTCACGTCGCGCTGTCTCCTTGGGCTTGCTTCTGTAAAGAAGGTGAGCAGCCCCCCGCCAGCCTCAGGCCCCCCCGTCATGGAGACTGATAGTCCGGTCCGGTTGGGCGAAGACAAGTCTGCGGCGGGGCGCCGCAGTTATCTCCGGTTTCCCGCTTCCTCATGAACTACCCGCAGAAAGTCGCGGCGACATCCCACTTACTCCCATGGCATCATGGCCACCATGATCTTCAGCGAGAGAATGTCCACATCCAAATCTGCTACTAGGACCTGACGCTGATGTGCTCATGCTGTGCACTCCTCCCATGAGTGCACCGCTGTGTCCCTGCTGCGTTCCTCGCAGTGCTGTCACTCAGCTGTGGTTTCCCGGTGTAGTCGTCACAGACATTTACACAGAAGCTCCCGTGCCCAGTAATCATCTGCGACAACCAGTAGAAGAGGTTGCCGTTGCTCCTTTCGTTCTGAAGAGAGGGTAGAGAAGAAAACGGGGATCTTTAGCTATAAACGGGTCTACCAGGATTTCTAAATTTAATTGAGAATGGTGGTCAGGCCCGGTCGAGATCCACCACGAGATGCCGCCTCTTTTCTTCTACGTCGGAACTCCCCCTCTGAACGGTCAGAGGATGTCTAGATAGTTCTTCAGTAGTATTATCGCATTGTGAAGAGACGGTAGAGGACGGAAAGGAGATCTTTCAGCTGTAAACGCACACGCCTTTGTTTCCTGGCATTTAAATCTACCAGATTTTCTAAATCCCATTGCTAAATGCGGTCAGACCGGGTCGAGATACTCCACGAGCTATGCCGCCTCTTTTCCTTCAGGTTGGGCCGCCCCTCCGTTTGACAGCCAGATTAACTCTCCTGCAGAGTACTGTCATCTGCATAACAATGAGTGCACCCAAGCGATAATATGCCGAAGAAATAGTGTTGGACAACACAGATTCCTGTGGTACTCTTGAATTAAACAGCAGAAAGCAATGAACCTGACCAGCACCAGAGGACTTGTCGACGTCACTCATGCAGGCAACTGGCCATTTTAAGAACACAACAAATTTTCAAAAATCAGAATATGAAATACTGTGGCCGCCCCTGCAGTAGCCGCCTCCAGAACATGTTGCAAGTCTGCAAAAAAGCGATGCATGTATCTAAGAATTGTTCGCTTCCTTTCAAGTATCTGGCATGTTTTTTTTGTGTTTTCATGTTATTTCTGAAATGATTTGTACAAATAGCATAATTATTTCTTGTGAAAAGAGTTGTCAAGTTTGAGTGTTTATAATTAGGTAGGTATCTACTATGGTCCAGGTTAATTAACTGATGAGTTGTGCATTTGTATGGAAAGTTTGAATTTGTCGCCCTCTGATTTGCCGCCCCCTTGAATTTGCCGCCCGGGGCACGGGCCCCGGCTTGCCCCCCCCTAGATCCGGGGCTGCTGTCGGCAATGTATTGTACATTCGAATACAATTGCCCGCAAAAGAATTGCTTATTTTATTAAGCCTAAATCTAGGTACAGCCAATTTATTCTTATTTCTTAAGTTTAGATTATGGATATCACTATTTTTAATAAATTTACTGTTATTTTTATGAGTATATAATAAGTTTTCATATATGTACTGTGAATACACAGTAAGTATGTTGATATCCTTAAACTTTTCTCTTAATGACTCCCGAATCCCCATACCACAGATAGCCCGGACAGCCCTTTCTGCAACACAAAGATAGATTCGATGTCGGCAGCGTTACCCCATAATATTATGCCATAGGTCATGACACTGTGGAAATAGCTAAAGTAGACAAGACGCGCTGTTCTAATGTCTGTCAGTTGTCGGATCTTTTTAACGGCATAGGCTGCAGAGCTCAGTCTGCCCGAGACTTTCTCGATATGAGGCCCCCACTGCAAGTTGGAGTCTAACTTTATGCCCAGAAAGACAGTTTCATCGACCAATTCTACTTGATCATCCCTAATCTTAATACTGGTGTTAACGAGCCTAACATTTGGCAAGGTGAATCTAATACATTTTGTTTTAGTTTCATTTAACAATAAATTATTTGCGTTAAACCAGTGGACTACCCTAGAGAGGGCATTGTACTTCGTCAAGATCGCGTTGTCCACGTTCAACTTTAAATATTAAAGATGTGTCATCAGCAAACAAAACTACCTCGTGATCGTCTCTTATAAGGTGAGGGAGATCATTTATGTACACTAAAAATAGAAAAGGTCCCAGAATTGAACCCTGAGGCACCCCCATTGTTACAGCAGAACCATGTGACTGTTTACCATTTATAACTACTTTCTGTACTCTATCTCTTAGGTAAGAACTAATTAAATCCAAGGCCGTCCCCTGGATCCCATAATGATCAAGTTTTTGAATTAAAGTCTGATGCTGGACGCAATCGAAGGCCTTAGATAGGTCGCAGAATACACCATAAGCATCATACGACTCCTCCCAGGCCTCATATATATACTCTAATAATTTGATTCCAGCATCCGTGGTAGACCGACCGCGCGTGAAACCGAATTGTTTAGTATGGAATAGTTTATTTGTATTAAAATGATTTTGCATTTGATTAAGCATTACCTTTTCAAAGATTTTACTAAACGTGGGTAGTACAGAAATAGGACGAAAATTGGACGGATCCGAGGTGCTACCCGATTTAAACAGAGGAGTTATTTTACTAAACTTCATTAAGTCAGGAAACACACCACTATCAACACAATTATTAAATATTATTGATAATTCAGGAGCAACCATTTCAATTAACGAATTAACTAAATGTACAGAAATTCCCCAGAGGTCAGCCGTTTTCTTAATATTTAAAGATTTAAAAGTTTTTATGATAGTGTGTAAACAAATTTTACTGAATTTGAATATTTCATTACAGCAAGGAACATTTGCTTTTAACAAGGATTCTGCTATTGGGGTAGAAGAACCTAGGGTTCTGGTCAAATCTACTGGAATACGAGAAAAAAATTGTTCAAATTCGTTAGCGACTTCGGCATCTGTTGTAATTATGTTACCATTTACTTTAAGTTTAAAATTATTATCATTTGATTTTGCTTGGCCTCTTTCTGCGTTAATTATTTTCCAAGTAGATTTAACTTTGTCTACACTATTGATAATTTTATTACTTATATACTTTCTTTTGGCCGCTAAGCAGTCTGCTTTAAACTTTTTTGAATAAGTTTTAACATAATTTAGAAATTCATCTGTTCTATTAAGCTGTCTTTCTGAGTATAGTTCATACAGTTTTAATCTACTTTTATGTATATCCTCAGTGGCCCATTCACTGAAGGCTGGCCTGTCACCGATTGTGACTTCCTTAGACTTGAATATGGAGTTGAACTCATTGTAAAAGGAATCAAAAAATAACTTATACATTACATTTGGATCTAAGCCAGTGTCTAAAAATGGAAGTTTATTGCAAAGTCCAACTCGCATACGTTCCAAGCGGCCACTAGTTACTGGTCTACATAATATTTTACGTTTTTTAACTTTTTCTCTTGTGATCTTGAAAGATGCTATTTGCCCAGTATGATGGGTGTGGTCTAAGCTAATGCTTTCAGGGTTGCGCTTTTCCCCCGCTTTCACGCTTTGCGCTTATGCACTAGCTGTAAGTGTAGCATGTAGCCTAGGCCATCCATGTAGGTCCCTCTGACCTACATGGAAGCAGAACGGTTTTGGGAGTGAGTGCAAGTCATGTAGATCCCCAAGGCAAGTCAGAGAGATTATCCTTCACGCGGTGCCACCCGTTATCGGTCTAATTCCTTCAGAAATAGACGTAACAGAAATCCCTGGCGAAGTGTCCACAGGACATCAGTGGCTGTGCTCTGTGGCGCGACTCACACTAAAACATGTGAGGGTCGTTTTAGGTGGGCAAGGGGCTGGGGGGGGGGGCTTGGGGGGATTTAGGGAAAACGGGGAGGCCACCCGCATACAAATCTGGTCTGCCCGCAGGGTATCTGTGGCTGTGCTCTGCGGCGAGACTCACACTAAAATATGTGAGGGTCGGATCAGATGGGGGGGTGGGGTTGCGGAGGGAGGGGAGGCCACCCGCGTGTTTGTGCCGTGCGTGGAGACCCGTAAGGGGGGATGAAGAGATCCTGGATTGCTGAGACTGCAGTGTTGCGTCAACACGCGTCTTTGGCCCTGATTTCTTCCGAAACGGGAGGTTCTCACCTAGCCAGTGATTACCAATCGGCTGCGTCATCCGTAAGAGGATGGCATTGGCTAGGGTTTCGGTTGGGGTGGCGGGCAGGGGGTGGTGCGCGTAGGTCGTGATTTTGCTGGTTGCGGCGTCTCTCGCATCATTCTCCTCGCTTTGTCGTCCTTTCCGGACCCTATATCTACCGTGGCAGCCTTGGCGACTGTAGATGGTGTACATCCAGCGTCCCCAGTTTGCGGGCTCCATGGAGGGTGAGCGCACCACGGTGGATGAATTCAAGCTGTTGTCAAGCATGGACTCTAAACGCAGCAACAAACCCCCTGGGCATGACGAAAGTCATGTCAACTCAGCCTGTGGAACATCCGAGGCATTTAATGTCGATGCACTGAAGAATGCCATCGACAACGCTGAGTGTTCGGCCCGCCGCGACTCTGGCTCCTGGAGCCACGTCGTCAGGAAGGGTAGAACACCCCGTCAAAAAGCCCGCGACAAGTTGCGCCTCATAGAGCACGACAAGTCGACAGGGCGTTCCCGCAAGCGGAAACGCGGACGTGGTAACGGAAGGAGGCCCGACACCAATGGAGGGACTAGCTCCCAGGTGGACTGCAGCCGCCGTGCGATGACAGAAGTCAAACACGGCTGGAGGGTCTAGCACCCAAAGCAGCCACAGCCGTGGTGAAGGTGCCACCGCCGACCAGAAACCCGCATCCGCTACTTCTCACGGCAGGAAGTTCGCTGGGAGACCGTCTGAAAAGACTGGACCACTCTCGCACTCCTCATCGAAAGATAGGCCCTCGGAAGGCGACGCTCATGGCAGGAAGTTCGCAGGGAGACCGTCTGTAAAGACTGGACCGCTCTCGCACTCCTCGCCGAAAAATGGGCCATCGGATGGCGACGCTCGGAAGGGAAGGCCCGACAAGAGGGGTCGCCCGAACGAAACCGCATTCCCGAAGGAACCAGTCAAGAGAGCGAAGGTTAACACCAGCCTTCCACCTGGAACATCATACGCCGACGCTGCGGCCAACGACGAACTCCGCGTCGCAATCACCACCGAACCCTCCCGCGACCTCACCGAGGACGAGGCCGAGGGCATCAGGAAGGCGATTAGGGCTGGACTGCGAGCGGCGATCACAGGGAAGGAGAAATTCATCCCGGCTTTCAAGGGCAAGCCGACCTTCAGCGACGGGACGCTGAAGCTATGGTGCGAAAGCCGAGAAGAAGTGGACTGGCTCCGTTCCACCATCGAACCCATCAGCTCGCCGGTACCCGGGACCCGACTCGTCGTCAAAAGACAGTCGGACATCCCGAAGCGAGTGAAAGCGGGGATTTTCATCCCAGAGAAGGAGGATATCAACGTCATCAGATCCTTCCTGGTGAGCCAAAACCGATGGTACAATGTAAACGAGTGGCACATCTACTCGGATCAGGAGCAGGAAGAGGGCGTCTTCCTCATGCTCGGGATTCCTATGTACGACGTCGAGAAGATCAAGGCCAGAGGACAAAGGATTGCCTACGAGCTGGGCAGCCTTTACCTCAAGTTTATAGGATCCTCCGTCGCGCAGGAAGAGACGAAGAAGACGACCGAAGCCGCCCAACCACCAGTAGATACCAACGTGGACAAGGCCGGACCATCGGGCATCAAGTCGCTCGCCACTCAGGGGAGAAGCGAAAGCGCCCCCGCCGGACGAGGTGCCGCCGCAAGGCCGGAAGCCCCTGGCGCATCGTCGAGCGACGAGAAGAAGAAGGAAGAGGGGATGGAGACCATCAACAATGATGACCTCCCAGCCGCCACCACCTCATCCCAATAATTCCCAGGCTTGCACTATACCGATAGTGCAAGCAAACCTCCAGCACAAGCGGCTCGCAGCGGCTGCCCTGCGCAGACACCTGGAGGTAAATAAGTCGACCATAGCCGCTATCCAGGAGCCGTGGATAGCGAAAAACAAGATCTGTGGTCTCTCCAACATTGGGGGTAAGTTACTCCTAGATACTACAGTGAGCGGGCCTCGTACTTGTGTTTATATGCCTAACAATATCCCTGCCACTTTACTAAATGAGTTCTGTTCTAGAGACCTAACTGCTGTTAGACTCAAGAACACCTCCGCTGTTGACAGCACAACATCCATGACCGGTGACATCATACTAGCGTCCTCCTACCAGCCCGGAGAAGACGCAGTGCCCAACGACGAACTGGTCAAGTTGACGAGATATTGCGAAGATGAGGGCCTGGAGCTCATCGTGTGCGCAGACTCCAATGCGCATCACCACATCTGGGGAAGCGCAGACACAAATAGTAGAGGTGAGTCATTTTTCAACTTCCTAATATCCACACAGCTAAACGTATTAAATGTGGGCTCCGAACCGACCTTCAATACTCGTAGGGCCCACACACTCATAGATATTACTTTAGCATCTAACCTAGCATCAAATCTGATAAAAAACTGGAGACTATCAGAAGAACCATCATGCTCCGACCACAGAAGAATCATGTTCGACTTGGACTGGAGCAAAATTCCCACGGCCCCAAGACGTAACCCACGTAAAACGGACCGGCAAAAATACAAAATTCTAGTAGGTCTAAACATAGGAGATGCACACTCAGAGGTAAGTTACTCAGGCACCGCCGACATAGAACAACATGTCCGGAAGGTGACAGACACACTCACCACTTGCTATGAGGAAACGTGCCCCCTAACCGTCCCTGACAATCGAACAAAATCGGGAGAAAAATGGTGGAGTAAGGACCTAGAACGGTTGAGAACCAAGGTAAGAAAACGCTTCAACCGAGCCAAAAACACCAGAACAGAGTCTGACTGGGACGCCTATAAGCTAGCACAAGCAAAGTTCAAAAAGCGTATCAGTCAGAGAAAAAAAGAGGCGTGGAAACGCTTCTGCTCCAATATTGAATCCAATAGTCACGCACTAAGAGTCAAAAAACTTCTATCTCAGGACACGGATAAGTCTATTGGATCTCTAAAAAAGGTAGACAACACCTACACAAAATCTGACTCCGAAACGTGTGAGGTCTTACTACAGACACACTTCCCAGGTTGTCAAATCCAACCAGATATCAACTGGGAAGACACAGAAGGCGCCATCGAATCCGAGCCGGACTGGCCCACAGCTAGGGCCATAGTATCCGATAACAAGGTAAGATGGGCAATCGAAAGCTTCCAACCATATAAATCACCGGGACTAGACGGTATATTCCGGACGGACTTATGTTATGGTGTATAGAGGCTATCACTACGCACCTGACAAAGATCTTCACGGGATGCATTGCGTTCAGGTACGTGCCAAAGTCATGGAGAGAAGTCAAAGTACTCTTCATACCTAAACCAGGTAAAAGTGACTACACTCATCCTAAGTCCTTCAGACCAATAAGCCTCACTTCATTCCTATTAAAGACTCTAGAGAGGCTATGCGAGAGAGAAATAAGGGAGAAAGTACTCCGACAAATACCAATGCACACAAAGCATCCGTAGTCATTTGGAGGGCAAGGCTAAGCTGGCGTCCAGGAAGCTAGGTGTACTCAACAGGGCGCGGCGGTACTTCACTGCTGCACAAACGCTGCTTCTGTACAAGTCGCAAGTGCGGCCGCACATGGAGTACTGCTGTCACCTCTGGGCGGGGGCACCTGAATATCAGCTTCGTCCATTTGACTCGGTGCAAAGACGTGCTGTAAGAGTTGTCAACGATCCTATACTTACAGGTGGTGTGGAACCTCTTCGCGACAGGAGAGACTTTGCCTCCTTATGCGTGTTCTACCGACTGTACAACGGTGTGTGCTCTGAGGAATTGTTTGATATGATGCCCACGGCTACGTTCTATCACCGCACAGCTCGCCACAGACAGGGAGTTCATCCTCACACTCTGCGTCCGGAGCGTTCCAGAACGGTTAGATCCGATAGGGGTTTTCTCCCGCGCACGCTTAGGTTGTGGAATGATCTCCCTGCCTCGGTTTTCCCAAACGCCTACAGTATGGGGTTCTTCAAAAGGGGTCTTAGAAGGTTTTTACAGGGTCGGCAGCGCGAGTGTGGCGCCTCTGGTGTTGCAAACGTTCATAGGCTGCGGTGACCACCGGTCCTTCTGGTGGGCCGTATGCTTGTCTGCCACCTTAGTGGTATAAAAAAAAAAAAAAAAAAAAAAAAAAAAAAGCAGCACGCTTACTGCTCCGGAAAATCCACCGAATCAGCACTGCATGAGGTAGTATCGTACATAGAAGACTCCCTAGAGAGTAAATCATCAACACTGGGCGTCTTTATAGACATCGAAGGTGCCTTCGACAAGACGACCTTTGTAAGTATCGAAAGAGCCCTGCAAAAGCATAAAGTACACCCCACTGTGGTAAGTTGGATAGTGAATATGCTACGACACAGGGCTATACAAATTACAGTGAACTCCACATCTAGAGGGATCGCAGCCAAAGGATGTCCGCAGGGGGGGGTTCTATCTCCGCTCCTGTGGAACCTCGTGGTGAACGAGCTCATAGATGTACTCAATAGAGAGAGATACTTCACTGTAGGTTACGCTGACGACCTCACCATACTGGTAAGTGGCAAGTTCCTAGGTACAATAACAAACCTGATGGACAACGCCTTGAGGATCGTCGAAAAATGGTGCATCAGACATGATCTCACGGTAAATCCGACGAAAACAGAAATGGTTCTGTTCACCAACAAACGCCAAATAGATAATCTGAAACTCCCACAGCTCTTTGGCACAAAACTTTCCTTAGCAAATGAAGTCAAGTACCTGGGGGTCACACTGGACAGCAAACTGCTATGGAATAAGCACCTCACACAAAAAATCAGTAAGGCCACCATTGCATTCTGGCAATGCAAACGAATGATCGGTAAGAAGTGGGGACTCTCACCGAAAATCATACATTGGCTCTACACCACAGTCATAAGACCACAGGTAACGTATGGCGCAATAGTTTGGTGGCCCAGGGCCGAACTAGCTTCAGCCATAGATAAAATGCAGCAGTTCCAGAGAGCGGCGTGTTGCGCCATCACGGGATGCTTTCGCAACACACCCACAGCAGCGATGGAGGCAATGCTCTGCTTACCGCCTCTGGACCTGTTCGTTCACCAGGAAGCGGCCGCCGCGGCGGCACGACTTCAGGCGTCAAAACAATGGACGCGCTCAAGGGTAGGTCATAGGCGCATACTAGAGGACGCAATAGAGTATGAACCTCTCGTGGAAGCCCCTAACGACAGGATACCGAAAACATACGTGTTTGACCGTAAGTACAATATATCGCTGGCAGAGTCCGCCAAGGACCACTCCGGTATAAGAGAACTCAGAGTGTACACGGATGGATCCAAAACAGACCACGGATCAGGAGCAGGCACCTACTCCCCGGAGCTCAACATACACTCATCAATACCTTTAGGGTCTCATTCGTCAATCTTCAAATGTGAGTGCATAGGTTTAATTAACGCAGCCAATGCAATCGACTCCAGGAAAATTGAGCACAACCACATCAGGCTCCTCTCCGATAGCGCAGCAGTGCTAAAAGCTCTGAGGAGCTCCACAATCGACTCTGGGCTGGTGCTTCAATGCCACCAGGGGCTACAAAAGCTGGCCCTAACACACAAGGTAAGCCTTCAGTGGATAAAAGGTCACAGCGGATCGAGCGGCAATGATGCAGCTGACGAACTGGCCAGATTGGGTTCCAGCACCACACCGGTGGGACCAAGCCCGATTATACCAATACCATTCTACCAGGTAAGGGCATGGCTGAGACAACGCACGAAAGAGCGGCATGAAAAGAGATGGGCACAAACAGTAAGTTGCAGGCAATCAAGGGAAGCTCTACCGAGACCCAGGCCAAAACTAGCTAGAACGTTGCTACATCTGAATAAAGGTGATCTACGAACCATGGTAGGCACAATAACAGGTCATTGCACAGTAAATAAGCACTTGAATGTCTTAGGTATCACGGACAGCACGCTGTGCAGAGCGTGCCTGTCAAAAGAAGAAACCATAGCTCACGCAATCTTGGAGTGCGAGAGCCTGGTTACATACAGAGTCAACATACTTGGCAGCCCCACAACACTCCGGGAGGCGTGTGAGGACCCGAAGAGGATCCTGCGCTTCTGGTCGGAGCTGGGTTGGCTGGAGTGACAGCCAACACTCACGCACAATGGGTCCACTGGCGGACCTAAGTGCGGAAAATGGGAGCCCAAGAAGACTGAAGACTGAAGACTGCCCAGTATGATCTGATTTTATCTTATTTATAATACTCTTACTTTCTGGCAACATATCACTGTATATATTGTCCAGACAAGTAGCTGTTGTATCACAATATCTAGTAGGCTCTAAAAATAAGTTAGTGAGATTGTGTGATTTAAATAAATTTAAGATATCATTGGTCTGACGCGTATTTATAAGTATATTAACATTAAAATCACCGCACACTATTAGGTGTTTATTAGTTTTTCCAAGTTTAAATAGCACTTTATCCATTACTTCCGCAAACTCACAAAAGGGTGTGACTCCAGGTTTATATACGCATACTACTATGAATTGCTCCAATTCTACGCATGATATTTCAACTGTACACTCTACAGAGAAGGACACAACATCTTTCCGTTCCTTATACTTTAATTTCTTATTTAATAAAATCAACGAACCCCCCCGTGTTGTGTTGACCCTGCAGAACGCACTACCAACCCGGTGACTACTGAAACTGAACATGAGCTCATACTCCTTACGCATATGTTCTGTAAGACAAACAATTTCAATATTTTCTGAGCTCATGAACAGTTCCAATTCTAACTCTTTGACCTGCGTTAATGTTGCAATATTATAATGCACCAGGCTGATATAATTAACATTTTTTAATTTAGTTTTATTCGGAGGACAGTTTCCGGCTTAACTTTAGATTGTCCTCCCACGAGTTTGGGGTTCATAATTTTTTTACACAAAGTTAATATTATTAGAAGCCTCCACACGAAGTTTTAACTTGCGGAGATTAATGGTTAACGAGAAAAAAAATAATGAAAATCATAAAAATTTACTAAATATTGTCACTTTTGACCACAGAATACCTACACTCTCAATGCTTTTGACATTCGGCTCGTCATTAAACGTTTCGTTTTTCATATGGTTTACGCACTAAAATGTTTAACTTCATTTAATAATGAAATAAATAGGTATATTCAGTGACTACGCAAAATTTTATGCGTAATTTATTATAATACATATATTTCGTTGACATAAATGAATGCTATTACTTAAATGTATTCTGACAATAATTTACCGACTATTGCCGCTATGTAAAACTAAACGTAAAACGCCGTCGACGCGCTGTCACTGTTACTGTCTGAGTCTACATGCCGCGGCAGCGGCCGCCGAGCGCCAGAGGTGTCCTTTATAATATTATTATAACAATTTCAGACCAAGAAAATGCGAAAGTTAGGTTATAATATAAAAAAAATCGTAACTCAAAAAGGGGGGGCGTCCGCAACTTTTCCTTCAAGGGGGGGTTCTACACCCCCTCCCCCCTCCCCCCCCACCACCTCCCCCCCCACCACCTCCCAGCCCTTAAATCGTGGGAGGACAATCCGAAGTCCTACCCAGTTTCCGATATAGTTATGGTTTGCAATTAAATTCAACTCTATCAATTTACAATTTTGGCTAGAGGGTAATTCCTCTGTTGTCCCAGGTAATTCCTCTGTTGTCCCAGTCCCAGTGTGTGCGTGTAACCTTTACGCGCGACTGAAACTGAACAGAGCGAAACTCCTATTTGCTTTGGTGTTGCTCGTAGAGTTCATGTTCATCCCCTGGCTAGCACTAGCACTATCACTACCACTATCACTATCACTACCACTATCACTATCACTACCACTATCATTACTACTATTACTACCACTTTCACTACCACTATCACTACCAAAAGTGTTGTTACAACTTTTCGTGAGATTTTTTTTCGTCTAGCCCCCTTTCACAACGCGCGATAAGGAACTTCGTTCCAAAAAGGGCACAAGAACATCTTATACAAATGCCAGTCCCAACAATATAAGAGAGATTGCCAAGATAGGAATATGTATGCAGAAACTACAGCTGTGGACTAAACTTTTTGCACATCAGTACAGCAAAAAGTTTACAGAAACATTATTATGAAAGAAATACAGTTTTAAATTCTACAGACATTCTTTCAGTTGAGACGATTATCAAAGATAAACATTTGACTCAATGTTTCAATTCATCAACACATATACACCATCAGCTTTATACAAACATTCTATGAGAAAGAAAGTAACTTTCAATCAATGAGGAAGGTTTGCCCCTTCACATTTTATTAGAATATTAGACATGTGGCATTAAGGCAGGTCCCTTATTTTACCATGCTAGCCACCATGGAGGCCAACTCCCATAGATACCTACATACTACACGTTCGCTCTAAGTTTGCCGGTCGCCTCCCATACTACGCCTCTACGTCAGCGGCAAACTTGGAGCGAACGGCATATTCTGTAGTATTCTAATAAAATTGTATTATACCCTCCAACACACGCACTTATGTTGATTATTAAATATAATAAAAATTAATGAATTCGGCGGTCTCCAGAAAACGTTTCACATCGGGAAAATTAATTTAAATATGGATAGGTTATGTGTGCAACTATACATAACCTAAACAAATCTAAATGTTTCTTAATTTGATTTCTTTCACTAGATCTAGGTTTAGAAAAGGAGTACCTACTTACTTCAGTTATCTTCATTATTAATTTATCTTTATTTCTATGGTCGTACTTGTTCACGTGTGCCACGGATATTGTTAGTTTTTGTTGAATTATGTTTGTATGTCTACTATTCTTTATATTATTATGACAGAACAAACAAAGCTTTATTAAAATGTGTTTTCGTTAGTTTTGTTTATTATCTAGCACTCAGAAATTATATGTGTAATACAATAACAACAACAAATACAAAACAAGAACAGCTGAACCGAAGTACTGAAAACTGAACTGTGAACTGACTGAACAAACAAACAACAAAGCATACAACAATGCAATGCAACTGACAAAGACAGATCTGACAGTGACAACTTCGCCGTAAAAAAAAACTTAGTTGGTTTTTTTATTTGTAGATAAAGGCAAGGGCTCAAGTATGGAGTGCGCCAACTAAAGGGCCATCAGTTTGATCAGTATAGCAGCTAAAGCACTGTATACTGTAGTCTGACTCGGCCGGATTTTAGAAATAAATGCCTACAGCCGCGCGGTACGTAAGCATGCGATAGGGTTGCCCACCTATAGCATTTTAATGATATGTGCCTACTTTGACTTTCTATTTAATATTGTGATTGTAAATATCTACATACATACATTCATATAGTCACGCCTTTATCCCCGAAGGTGTAGGCAGAGGCATAGTATACGCCCACATTTTACCTTATAGTTTTACGTACCGCGTAATAGATAGTGAGCCTAATGCAGTTGAAAATTTTCAATCCGCCACTAAGGCCTTCAGTTTGTATTAAGGATTGTCGTTTTACTGACAACCGGCTTTCATTTCGAGTAAATATGTACTTTTTTTATTTAAACAAAAAAATCCTTTGTGAGTAATAATTTCTCAATAAAAATGCATGTACCTTTTGATTGCTAGATTATATTTAAAAACCATGTTTTGTTTATGTGTGATTTATTAACAAATTGGTCTTATAAATGGGATATTTTTAAATGCACATCTATATAATTTTTCTGCACACTAGGTAACTCCACTAATTAACGGAATGCATACCAGAAATCTGAATGTTGTGCAAAAAAACCAATTGATTAACTAAACATGTACTACTTAAAAAACTAAAATGTTACACAAAACGAGATCACCTTTTTTTATCGAATTTAAACCAAAAATGTGGATCGGATATAAGATTTGCTAAACAAAGCGGTAGGTGTATAGCGCGCGCGGCCTTGAGCGAGTGACGGGGAGCCTGGCCACGAGTGGTTCAAAATCCTTTTTTTGGGAAAAGAAATGTTTATTATGTTTGGGATCGCCGTGGGACGGTGTGGGTGGGACGGCTGGCGGCGCGGGGCGGCGCGGCGTTATCTACTAACGATTGAGTGAAACGGGGATAGAAATTTGAAAACGAGTAAGCGGCGTAGACTATAATAATCGGCTAATCACATGTTTCGTCAGTGATAGAATCACGGAATTCTAGTCTTTATAATCATTGTGTTAAATTTTTGATTTACAAAATTAAAACTATTTTTCGATTTGAAAGTGCTAGTCAGTCTCTAGTACACTAGTACTTTTCGTACATTGTCAAGTTGTGTTAAATTTTGAAAGTTCAAATTTGTTCCTATGCGTGTAATAAAAATCAAAGGTAACAAAAATGCTGTCAATCAAAGTCATACGGTGCTATGTGTACTGTAACATCGGTCATCCACAAAGAAATGAATACTCTTGAAACATACCTAAATCATTGCTCTCAATTAAATAACTACGAACTGACAACGGAACTAAATTTACTACCTACACGTAATAGAGTTCTGAACTAGTTTTTTTTTGGATATTGTACTATATTGGATCGCACCGTTCACTGACTGAGCAAGCACAAGTCTAGTTTTAAACACAAACATACCTACTTCATGTAACTACCTAGTTCACTCGTGTCAATCACTTTGTTTAACTTTAGTCAACTAGTACCAATTAGTACTTAAGTAAAATCAATTTATAGTCTTACCTTTCGGAGTTTACTCCGTAATCTCAAAAACGTTATCTCTGGGTGCGTTATTGACGAATTCATGCAACCAAAACAAGCACAATAGACTCTAGTTGTCATATTAAATAGTTTTAGTAAATAAAACACGCGCGGTTACTATTTAAATAAAAAACGACACACCGTCCATTCGTCTACTCGGCACAATCGCGACTGCGGACGCTGCTTGCGTGCTGAAAGGCCTGCCGAAAACGAGAATCGTAGGTATAGCTTGCGCTTCGTCCGTTTGTAGGGAGCTACAATACTGGTTAAACAACATATTTATACTGTGGCTAAAGTGTATGGCAAAATTATTGAAAGGAGAATGAGGGTGGAATCTAACGGATTACTGTGGTAGGCGCAGGGTGGTTTCCGAAATGGACCCAAGTATTCTCGCTCCGCAACATTGTAGAGAAGCAGCTGGCTGTAGGCCGGAAGGTTTTCTGCGGTTTTGTGGACATGGAGAAAGCATTTGACAGAGTTGTATGGAAGGATCTCTGGGATATATTGCCAGGATACGGGATGCTGCTTCTTGCCGTGCAGTCTACATATATGTGGGCTGTACGGCATGTGTGCGGGTGGGCGGCAGCCTGTCTCCCTGGTTTGACGTCAACATTGGCGTCAGACAGGGTTGCCTGCTGTCGGTCAGGCTGTTTGTCCTGTACCTGGACGATTGTCTTATGAGAGTAAGATCGATGAATGTTGGATTGCGAATGAGTGACTTACTTGTGAACTGTTTGCTGAATGCAGACGATGACGTGCTCATAGCCGAATCGCCATCAGAACTACAATCACTAGTCACTGGAACAGGTGGATGAGTTTGTATATCTTGGATGTGCATTTAGCAGGGATGGACGGTACACCGCTGATGTAGAAAGGAGGCTAACTGCGGGCAATCGTTAGGCAAACTTTTGGGTACCAAAAGCTTAAGTCAAAAGGCCCAGCTCGTAGTACACAGTGCGGTGCTGATACCTACCCTAACGTATGGAAGCGAGAGTTGGGTATGGCAGAGAACGCATGAAGGTAGATTAAACGCGGTCGAGATGCTCGCGCTACGCAAAATCTGCGTAGTAACGCTCGCAGATCGCGTTCGGAATGATGATGTAAGAAAGAGAGTTGGTCTGGAAGAGAGTGTCAGTGTTAAAGTTAGCAAGGGCATGCTACGATGGTTCGGGCATGTGGAACGAATGGGAGATGAAAGAATGCCAAAACAGATATACGCGAAATTGGATGGACGTAGGAGTCAAGGAAGGTCACACGACACACCTACCACGACCAAATTAATCGTGTGTTAGCCGAAGGTGGTGTCAAGACCCGAAGAAACCGACATGCATGCATGAAAAGAAAAATGAAAGTTGAAGAAGCAAGGTGAGGTGTGTATGGACCGTGCCGGTGCCGTGTCGCGCTCGGACTCTGCCTACCCCGCAAGGGATTTGACGTGAAGATAGTATAGTATAGATATAGGTGAAGGTTTTAAAATCACAATGCCAACTTTTGTACCATAAGTCCTTGTCTAAATCGAATCACACAGCGGAGACACGAGGACCAGAAGTTAGGTAGAACCATCTTTAAAAAAAAATCCAGCCTATTGCTAGCCCTTAGTCGAACTCGTCTACCAAGGGTTCAACCCCCAACAAAAACGATGGGTGTTATAGTTTTAACGTGTCTGTGTATCTGACTGTCTGCGGCATCGTAGTGACCAACTGGATGGCCCAATTCTGAAGCAGTTTCTTTTCTTCGAAAGCCGATGTGACCGAAATGATTTTTGCTGTAAGTTATGGGGCCTAATAATTGGAAATTGTTATAATATTATCTTCTTATACTCTTATTAATTACTCAGGATCACTTAGTTATAACATCTAGGTATATAGGTACTTGAAAATTTATATCTATGTATGTAATTAGTCAATGTGATAAATATTTATAAATGCTAGAGTCTATTTAATAATAATTGTATATAATTAAAATATACGTACTTATATGGCGCCAACAACTACCAATTAGTTCCTACCAACATTATTTTCCATTCAAAAGTTGCCTGGTAGAATTTGCTTTAAGCGATAAGGCCGCCTATTGAATTGCTATTCTAGATGACTGCCTCTGTGGCGTAGTAGGTAGTGTGTGTATCCGCCTGCCACGCTGGAGGTCCTGGGTTCGATTCCTGGGTCGGTCCAAATACTTGTGTGATCTACAAATGTTTGTTTCGGAGTTTGGGTGTTTTCTTTGTATAATATAACATGTATGCATGTATGTATTTAGGTATACTGGGTGTACCAAAATTACCTCTCTAAATTTCATGAGATGACTTGGCATCGGAAATCAAATACAAATATTTAATAAAAAAGGGGGGTAAATTTTTTAATTTTTTTTTTAATTTTTTGGTCGCACAATAAGAATTCATTTTTTACCACGGCAATTCGAGGTAACATGGTCGCCGTGGCAAAACACACACAGAGCACCCGTCTGGCTGTCGTTGTCGCTTTCTACTGCCGCTCAGTAGCGAGCGATAGAAAGGGTGAAAATAGGATAAAATAGGACCTTTAAAACGGCTTTACGGTTAAAGTTTTCATGTGATTTTTTTTCTTCATTTTTGTAATGTTTCTTGACTGATGCCACGTCACGTGACGAAATTTGGATAGGTAATTTTGTTACACCCAATATAAGTAAGTATGTCTATCAGTCGTCTAGATCACAAAGCACAAGCTTATATTTGGGTTAGATGGTGTTGTGTACACCGGGAAACCACGGCCGAGTGTCAGCACTGCGAGGACCGCAGCGATGACACGGCGCTTCACACGCTGGTGGAGTGCACGGCGTGGGCGCAACAGCGCCAGGTCCTCGTAGTGGGTCTGGACGTGGACACTCTCTCGCTCGAGACCATGGTGCGAGCCATGCTCTCCAGCGGGAGTAAGTGGGACTGCGCTGCCTTTTTCTGCGAGCAGGTCATGCTCGTGAAGGAGGCGGCGGGCCGGGTGCGGGAGAGAGCTCTCCCACCCGAGTTCCGCAGTCGGCGGCCTGGGCGCCGCCGTAGGTCTGTTGTGAGTCCCGGGACATCCTTCCGAGGGTTTACCCGAGGCTCCCAACCACATGCTGTTAGGCGTTACGTGAGGTTTTTTAGTCAGTAAGAGTCCGGCATAACATCCTCTGAGGATTTTCCCTCACGTAAAAAAAAAGATGGTGTTGTGTGAGACTGTCTTCAAATATTTCTTAAATTTATTATTTATTTATTTATTTATTTATTTATTGGTTTTGTACACACAATTAAAAACAAAAGAAATCATATGGAATATTGTACAAGGCACTACTTATTTCTAATGAAATCTCTTCCAGTAGGCCTGAGAGAGGAGATGTGAATGAGAGACAAAGTAAATAAGTGTGTGCAGAATAATAAACATACATAAACCTTAAATAGCATACATACATAAATACATACATAATATACAGGGTGAATTTTTCAAAAGGGATTGGATGGCCAAATCTGAAACTATAAGGAATAGCGAAAAATGCTCAAAGGAGTCACGAGCCCGATTTTGATGAAACTTAAGACTCATTAGATTTTTGATAAACCAATAATCCTAGCTGGAAACCGAACCTATTGATTTTGAAAAAAAAAACACACCCTATATTATTACACCATATGATAGTGTTGCTATTAAGGATCTTATTCTGGGAAGTAATGACATACGGCAAATTAAAGGAAAGTGCTGATCTTTAACAAAATACAATTTATTTTTCATACGTTAATTGATTAATTGTTCAAAATGTAAACCATTGTTTTCAATACATAGCTGGAATCAAGATCTCAAGGATCGTACTGCATAAAATATTATTAATTCTGTTTAGAATATTCTCCAAAGGATGATTCTGAGCATGATTTAAAACACGGAATAGTTGCGATCTATTCTGGGATTTCGAACGAAACAAATTATGATACAAAATTTAGGTACATGGAATATGAATTTTATTAAAATTCCAAACTTTCCTTAAATTTGCCGTATATTATTACTTCGCAGAATTTGATTCTTATCAGTGACACTATCGTATGGTGTAATAATAAAGGGTGTGTTTTTTTTTCAAAATCAATGGGTTCGATTCCCAGCTAGGATAATTGGTTTTTCAAAAATCTAATGATGAGGTTTTAAGTTTTATCAAAATCGGGCTCGTGACTCCTTTGAGCATTTTTAGCTATTCCTTATAGTTTCGGATTTGGCCATCCAAGCCCTTTTCAAAAATTCACCCTGTATAGTATTATACTATCTAAATATACTTAAGTACAGAGAAATATCATAAACATCTCTAAGGATAAAATGTTATGTTAAAGATAACAGGTAATGTTCTTTCACTTTCTTCTTAAAGAGTGAAATAGTTTTACAAGTTCTTATCTCCGGTGGGAGAGAATTCCATAGCCTTGCAGCGTGAACAGTGAAGGAGTAAGAGTAAAAATCAGTTTTGTGAGAAGGGAATGTAAGGCGATTTTCAAGATGTGTTCTACAAAGAGCATCAGGTGTACGCATAAAAGAGAACCGCTCACGTAAGTAGGTAGGACATAAAGGATTGTGCAAGATATTGAATAGGACACACAATATCCGAGTATTCCTCCGAAGTCGGATTGGGAGCCACTTGAATTTTGCACGAAATTCCGAGACATGATCATACTTACGAAGATTGAAAATAAACCGAATGCATACATTTTGCAGTCTCTCAAGTTTGTTTAAAAGCTCCTCAGTAGCATCCAAGTAGCAGGAGTCCGCGTAATCAATAATGGGCTGTATCAATGTTTGAGCAAGTGAGATTTTAATATCTACAGGCAAAAAAGGTTGGAGGCATTTGAGGGTGTGGAACGTGTAGTGAACCTTTTTGCTAACATTCAGAACATGAGCATTCCAGGACAAGTTTCCATCTAAGGTAATACCAAGATCTTTTGCCGTGTCGGTATAAGGTATTCGAACTCCATCAAGTAAGAGAGGCGGAAGACAGGCCATGTCTAGTCCAGATCGCATTTGCCTACTGCCGATCACTATCGCCTGAGACTTACCTGGATTAATTAAAAGTCCAAAAGACCTAGCCCACTCGCCAATAGCACTCAGGTCACGATTCATATCGGCTATGGCGCTTCTATACTCATTCAACTTAAAATGACGATACAGCTGCAAATCGTCTGCATACAGATGGAAGTTGGAAGAAATAACTCGAACAGAAGAGTTGATGAAAATGGAAAAGAGTAGAGGAGAAAGTACGCCACCTTGAGGCACTCCAGCAATGAGGTTACGCCAATCCGAGAAAGACTCGTTAAGGCGAACACACTGCGAGCGCCCCCGAAGATAAGAGTCAAACCAAGCCACAGTCTCAGTGGAGAAATTAAGGGAATTAAGAATGCCTAGAAGAATATCTAGATCCACTGAGTTGAATGCGCTACTGAAGTCCAGCAGAACAAGTACGGTAAGGGATTTGTTCTCCATGGCCAGACGAATTATTAATATTCTGTTTCAAATTTCTATCCTGTAATACTATCTTGGCGTACAATAAAGTGTACAAATAAGTAAATAAATACAGATAAAAGTTTTATGTCTATAATTCTTCTCAAGCTCTTTTTTTTTCTTTTAACTTATACACCCTACACTCCTCTCTTGGGTCTGTTGGAAGAGATTTTTATTCAGAATTAAGCAGACCCTTTGTACTACTTTTTCTTATATTTCTCTGTATATATTTATATGTGTGTACAATAAATGAATTAATACAAAAAAAAATGCGAGACTGACAATTATGCCCTTGACAAAAAAAGTCTCAGGCGATGGTTATTGGTAGCAGGCAAATGCGGTAGGGGGCGTCAGCCGGAGAAACTTCAGACATCACTTCCGAAGTTTGGTCCCAAAACTGAGGAGGGCAAGGACTGGTTATGGGGTTGCTTCCGCTTCTCTTGCTGGTGTGCCTATCTCGTAAACCGAGACGGCCAAAAATCTTGGTATTACTATGAATTGCAATTTGACCTGGGATGATCACGTCGCATCAATACACCTTTTTACTAACCTTTATTTGCTAACCTCGCTTGATAACGTAACCTAACCCCGGGGAGGTTAGCAAGAAAAGGTTGGTAAAAGTTAGCAAAAAGGTGTATTACTTGAGGGTATGAAATGTGTAAAACACCTTTTATGTCCACGGGCAAGAAAGGCTGAAGATATTTGAATATTTTCAGCCTTTCTTGCCAGACATCAAAATCTCGTTGCTCAGTCACTAGCACAACCTATTATTGACTACGCAGACTCCTGCTACTTGTATGCTGCTGAGGAGGTTTTCAATAAACTTGAGCGACTGCAAAATGCATTCGATTTATTTTCAACCTACGCAAGTATGATCATGTTTCAGAACTTTGCAAGGAACTCGAGTGGCTTCCAATCCGACTTCGTAGAAATACTTGGATATTATGTGTTTTGTTTAATATCCTTCACAATCACCTTTGCCCTTCCTACATGCGAGAGCGTTTTTTTACATGCGTGGGCTTGACGCTCTTCGTTGGTCACACTTTAAATAATAATATCTTCTTACTATTCCTCGACATAAATCTGAATTCTACTCTTACTCTTATACTGTTCATGCGGTAAGGCTGTGGAATTCTCTCCCACTGGAGATACAATCTTGCAAAACTGTATCACTCTTTTAAAAGAAACTGAAAGAATATTACCTCTCCTCTTTGCCGTAACAATCTGAACTTAGGTATATCTAAATGGAATATGTATGAATGTATGTATGTATATGTGTATATTAATGTACCTACATATGTATTTATAATATGAGCGTATGTATGTATGTACCTTATGTATGTATATTTTAAAAATTTACATGTATCTGAGCATGTACGCTTGTACGCTATTATTTTTAAGTATGGTCCTTAACTTGCACACACTTATTAATCTTTATCTCATCTTAACATCTCCTACGGGAATAGATTTCTGTTAAGTAGGCCCTTGTACAATGCTGTTTTCTTTAATATGTTTTCTCTTTTATTGTAATTTGTGTGTACTTAAACTAATAAATTAATAAGTAAAATAAATAAAACTGCGCTAGTCTTGGTGCCGAAGGATAACTTACTATCAAAGTCGACCAGTAAGGTTGTTTCCATAAGACTGGTCGCATTTCCACGTTGTATCTCTATACTTACTTATTCTTATCACCTTGCCACTTTGATTGTGGATTCTTCGTAAAGCGGTTGTGTCGTATACCTAATCATGATACTTTTATTTGTAATTATTATTTCGGTTTTATTTTTGATAGTGAATTGGGTTCGTTTACTTCGAGAATGTAAGAGGATTACTGTCAATGGTCCCACGCCGGTGCCGATATTGGGAAACGCTCATCTGTTTGTTGTCAAGTCTACAGGTATTCTTGTTGTTATATTTTATTTATTTATTTCAAAGCCTAAATTTATTCGGGTGAAAATCTTTAGGTAAGTAAATATAATTAAAAAATTGTAAGATTAAAAATATATACGGGAATTGAGTAACCTCCTCCTTTTTTGAAGTCGGTTAAAAAACCGACTTCAAACAGAAACCCTAAAAACGTGAAAAAATTATTTACAGTATGACAAAGTAATTGATTTATCAGAAACGATTAACTTATATATCTTAAGTCGGTGCCCTGCCAAAAATCTTTAGGTAAGTAAATATAATTAAAAAATTGTAAGATTAAAAATATTTAGGTAAGTAAATATAATTAAAAAATTGTAAGATTAAAAATATATACGGGAATTGAGTAACCTCCTCCTTTTTTGAAGTCGGTTAAAAAACCGACTTCAAACAGAAACCCTAAAAACGTGAAAAAATTATTTACAGTATGACAAAGTAATTGATTTATCAGAAACGATTAACTTATATTATCTTAAGTCGGTGCCCTGCCAATTAAAACAATAACAAGATATAGGTACCTACCTATTATCATTCTTTCCAACAACTGAAGCTATTAGTAGGTAATTAGGTACCTACCACGAACTATCTGTTCAAATCGGTTCACAAACGACTCGGTCAAGAACGAGTGACTCGGGTAAAGTGGATTCCTTACCAAAAAATTACAAAAGTCACGTTTGTTGACCTATTGAAACCCTCTAAAAAGAATAACCCGCTGAGTTTCTTGCCAGTTCTTCTCAGGTGGGTCGCGTTGTGAACTGGTGGTAGATTTTGATTTATATTCTGGACGTTTTACAAGAGCATCTGTATATGCCTATGTGAAATAAATTTATTTTTCTTTCTTTCTTTCTAAAATTGTTTATCTTCTGATATTACTAGTAGTATTTGTTGTCAATGGTGTAAAGTTCTCATACAAATTAATCAAGACTAAACACAAGGTAATTGCTGTAAATCGTTGAGAACGAACGCGGTCCGCTTGAGAAGAACTGGCAAGAAACTCGGCGGACTTTTCTTTTTGTGCTCTATTTACAATAACATAAACTAAAAATCACAAAATATTGTTTGAGAATGCAGTTAGAGCAACTGTTTCAGAATGCAGTAGAAAAAACACAAATTTTTAAAGTTTGCCTCGATTTCTCTAGTTTGTTTAGTTCTATTTCATCATCAGATCCTGGTCTCCTTCTCCTTATTATGGAACCACCTTGGGAGTACCTATCTCCGAATCAGTTCATAAACGACTAAGACAGTACCTACCTAATTGGCGAACAAAGATAAAAAAAAATCGTAGTTACGGTCGAAGTAACCTCCTCTTTTTAGGGTTTCGTAGCCAAATGGCAAAAACGGAACCCTTATAGATTCGTCATGTCTGTCTGTCTGTCTGTCCGTCTGTCTGTCCGTCCGTGTGTCACAGCCACTTTTCTCCGAAACTATATGGCCTATGCTATTAACACTTGGTAACTAGATGTATTCTGTGAACCGCATTAAGATTCTTATATAAAACTAGAAAAAAGGCAGTAAATTTTGGGGGTCCCCATACTAAGAACTAAAACTCAAAATTTTTTTTTCATCAAACCCATACGTGTGGGTTATCTATAGATAGGTCTTTAAAAATGCTATTGAGGTTCCTAACATCATTTTTTTCTAAAGTGAATAGTTTGAGCAAGAGACACTTCCAAAGTGGAAAAATGTGTGTCCCCCCCCCCTCTAACTTTTAAACTAAGAGAATGATATATCTAAAAAAAATATATGATGTACATTGCCATATAAACTACCAACGAAAATTGGTTTGAACGAGATAGAGCTGGTAGTTTTTTTTTAATACGTCATAAACCTAGAAAAATCACTACCACTGCGAACGTGTTAAAACATCAATCAAAGTTACAACGGACTATAAGAACTTTTATATTATGTTACTTGCTGCTACGAAACCCTTCATGGGCGAGTCCAACTCGCACTTGGCCGGTTTTTTTGAAGTTGTTTAAAAACCTCATCAAAATACAATGGGCAGCGGCATTAGCATAGTTTTGACTGCCTCTGTGGCGCAGTTGGTAGTGATACCGCCTGCGGCGCTGGAGGTCGTGGGTTCGATTCCCACCGGAGACAAATATTTGTGTGACCCATAAATGTTTGTCTTAAGAGTCTGGGTGTTTCTATGTATTTAAAAAAAAGTATATAAGTATTAATATCCGTGGTCTGATACCCATAACACAAGCAGGTTATTCCTAGCTTACTTTGGGATCAGATAGCGTTGTGTGAAATGTCAGTGAATATTTATATTAGCAACTCTTTTGAGACCGACTTCATAAAAGGAGGAGGTTTTTCATTTCTACCATTATACGTAGTTTATTAAGGGTTTATTTTAGGGTTCCGTACTCAAAGGGTAAAAAACGGAACCCTATTCATGTCATTCATGAGACTTCGCTGTCCGTCCGTCTGCCTGTCAGTCTGTCTGACACCAAGCTGTTTCCAATCAACCTTGATAGTTAAACTTTTAGAAATACAGAAGACAGATTACCTACCCATATATTTCTATTACGGCTATTACAACAAATACTAAAAACAGAAAAATATAAACAGATATTTAACTCCATCCCTCCTCCCATACAACAAACGTGATATTTTCCCGTTTTTGATTCGGAACCCTACTTGCTCGAGTCCGATTTACACTTGGCAGCTTTTTTAACTTTATACAATTCTTTCCCAATTGTCATTATAATTGAAATCTATCTATTTATTTTTTAAGGATGTCCCAGGACTCCCAACAGACCTACGGCTACCACTGCGGCCTCGCCGGTTGTGGTTCGGGTGCTATCCCACGTCTTTAGGAGGTTTTCGGGCGTCACCCCGCTTCATTAGGAGGGGGCATGTGTGAATCCTTCACATCACGCTGACGTCTAGGCCTGCTTCTGTAAGGACGGTGAGTAGCCCTCTCACCGTCCTCTGGCCCCCGGTCATGGAGGCCGATATTCTTCGGCGAAGACACGTCGGCGGCGCCCAAGCCACCGACTGCGGAACTAGGGTGGGAGAATTCTCTCCCGCCCCGCCGCCTCTTTCACGAGCATGACCTGCTCGCAGAAAGAGGCGGCGCAGTCCCATTTACTCGCGCTGGAGATCATGGTTTGCACCATGGTTTCGAGCTAGAGAATGTCCACGTCCAGACTTGCCACGATGACCTGGCGCTATTGCGCCCACGCCGTGCACTCCACCAGCGTGTGGAGCGCTGCGGTCCTCGCAATGCTGACACTCGGCCGTAGTTTCCCGGTGTCTTCGCCACAGATACTTACCGAAGCTACCGTGCCCGGTAAGTATCTGCGACAACCGGTAGGAGAGAGCACCGTGTCTCCTCTCCAGCCACTCGTCCATGACCGATCTGACGGCCGCGATTGTGGTGAATCCCCCTTCGCACCTTCCATGTCTCCACGGTTTCCTGGTGGAGCAGGGACCGCTGGGCCTCGATTTCTCGATACGCAGGCCTTTGGCACCACTCCAGCGCCTCCTTTAAATTAAATCTATATATACCAATATTATAAAGAGGAACGATTTGATAGTTTGTTTGTTTGCATCGAATAGGCTCCAAAACAACTGAACCGTTTTGAATAATTCTTTCACTGTTGGAAAGGTGTTCCCACGGGAAGGGGATCTATGCGGGTGAAACCGCGTGACATCCACTAGAGTTTAATACAATATAAAATGTAATGAACAAAAAACCAACTTTGTTGTTTTTGAATTCATTTCGAGTATATGCTATATAATTAGAATATTTTCAGATCATTAACATTTTTGCGAGGTCATATTACTACATATTCAGAGTCATTAGTAATATACTAATATTCAAGTAATTTTTTCCTTGGATGTGGCTCTCAACATTATATTATATACTAGCAGACGTCACGCGGTTTCACCCGCGTAGCCCCCGTTCCCGTGGGAATACGGGAATAAAATATGTTTTTCCCAACAGTGAAAGAATTTTTTAAATCGGTGCTGTAGTTTCGGAACCTATTCGAAACAAACAATCAAATCTAGATTTGACTGCCTCGGTGGCGCATTCGGTAGTGTATCCGCCTGCCGCGCTGAGGTCCTGGGTTCGATTCCCGGGTCCGTCAAAATATTTGTGTGACCCTAATATTGTTAATTTGTATGCATAGCACAAGCATACGTGTAAATACTAATAGTGGTTCAACTCGGCCGTTTGGCGGAGCAACGATGCGGTGCGGTATGTCGGAGAGCGGGGTCGCCCCCCTAACCCCTAAGCCCGCTGGTATTGTATGGAATTTGAGGTACGCCCGTTCCGGTGTGTCAAATTATGAGACGAAAATACAAAATACAAAATTTGAATAGAATGTACTTGTAATGTAATATGTAATACAATAATATGATAATGTTTATAAATAAAGAAAGACTAATACTCGCGTCTCGGAATTAATGACGTTTTGTTATTTTTAATTATTTTATGTAATAAAAAGTCCTTTCGTAGACTTAAAATCAAGTCGACATTAAAAATGTAGGTAAGAAATCATTACGAAAGGTATTTTAAAAAGTTATTCAGACAAACACTGTAGCTGATTGTGAACTTAGATTTATTTCGTTAGTCTTATCATATAAAATATCTATATGACGTCACGACATGACGCGTGAACGGCTGGACCGGTTTCGCTTATTCTTTTTTAGTTGTGTTTGTTATTGTCAGTAGAAGGTTTTTATTTAAAAAAATAGAAAATTTGCAATTTAACTGTAACTGGCTCGAACTGTTCAAAGAAATGGTTTCTATTGCGATTTTGGATCGGGTCTTGGAACTCAAAGCACCAAAATGGGAACCGGGAACAGAAAAACGAACTGGGAAATGAAAACCAGGAACCGGGAACTCGGTACCCGAAACCGGGAACTCAGAACTCGGGATACCGATTTCCATATTCATAGCTACGGCAGGACAACGTCTGTCTGCTCAGCTAGTAGGTATCTTATAATATGATATAGGTACGTGGTCGCGTGGGTACCTACCATTAAGTACTTGAACTGTGTAAGGTTGATACATATATAATTTACTAACTAGCTGACCCGCACAACTTCGTTTGCGTCACAAGAGAGAGAAAGAGAGAGGTGTGGTATGATGTTAAGTAATTATAATGTTCCCCTCCGCATATACTTCCGTCGCGTCGCTTATATTCGTTAGACCTAACCCAGGAAACTTCGTTATTTATAAAACACCCCTCTTTCTCTTAAGAGACGCAACACAATAGAAAGAGAGAGGCGTTGTATTAATATATTAATATCATGTTTTCCGTCGCATTTACGACCGTTGCGTCGCTAATATTTTAGTAACTAAAAGGTTATTGTAAGCGAGCCTTGATAGACATACGCTGTTGGGGACTTTATTTTCGAACTTTATATGAGGAACAATTTTGTACCTACTTACCACACATTTTTTACGTAACCATTTACGCAGCGTAGGTACGCAACGGAAGCTTACAATAGAAATAAACCTAATAAAGATAGATCGATTATAGTGGCATGAGATAAGTAGTCTACAATATTATTTACGTACCTGCAATTACACAAACCCTTAGTTAATCAACGGAAGTATTTTTGTGACAACCCTAGCATATTGTTGGCTCGTGGTCTATTTTAATGAAAGTAGCGAGGATTTTGACACAATTTCACTTTATTGGAAAAAAATGATTATCTATCTTAGGTACATGGCTGCTCGGTGTGCACATAAATCGGGACTTGTCATTTTACATTAAATCACAAAAATGGACGCCTCAATTACCGTCACTGTCAGCGCCATCTAGTTCGCAACGTGCGCAACTGGTGCCCGATAGTTCCCCCCTATTGCCACTAGACGTCGCTGTGTTAACACATATTTTATGTCGAGATAGCGTTGTAGGTATTTTGCGATTTAACAATGGAGTTGACTCACTATTAGTATTTACACGTATGGCACAAGCTTATGTTAATTAACTTGAGCTAGATTACGTTGTGTAAGAATGTACAATAATATTATTGAAAAAAAGGGAAAAAAAATGCTTCTATACTGTATTTCAATAGCTTTGCACAAAAATGTGAACAAACACATTTGATCCTATTATTCATAGTTACTAGTGTCCGACCGAAACTGGTTTTCCAGCCGAAACCGAAACCGAACTTTCGGCCTCAGGGTCAGTTTCGGCCGAAACCGAAACCGAAACTCACGTGTTCATATTGAAAAACAAAAAACAACCAAGTGCGAGTCGGATTCCCGCATAGAGGGTTCTGTTACAAAAATTGGGTACAAAAGTTACGTTTGTTGTGTCGATGCTTTATTCTGATTTTAGTAGGTATTTTTTGTTATAGCGGCAACAGAACAGGGTGAGGTGGTGGTGGCAGTGTCTCTTGACATCGCCAACGCTTTCAACCCCTTGCCCTGGAGCTGCGTTTGGGTGGCGCTTATTTACCATGGAATGCCTCTCTACCTCCGTCGAATTGTCGGGGCCTATCTTTCCGAGAGGGCCATAACTTACCCAATCTGACTAGGGCAGGGCCAGCGAGATGTGTCGTTCGGTGTTCCACGGGTCTTGGGACCGCTTCTATGAAACATCGGTTACGTTTGGGTGCTGCTTGGTCCGTTGCTCAGAGGTGTCGGCGTAACATGTTACAACGACACCCTCATTACAGCGCGAGGAGCAACGCACTGAGACGCAGCCCTAAAGGTCACCTGCGGGATCCAACTTACATAGGGGGCGTCAGCATTGGCATCGAGCTCTCAATGACGTATCTGGGGCTCACACTCGATAACCGTTGGAACTTTGGATACCACTTCCGAAGTTTGGTCCCATAGCGGAGGGAGAAGGGCATCAGCCGCACTCGCGGTTGTTGCCCAATATCAGGAGACCCAACGCTCCCTGGAGGAGACTGTTAGTAGAAGGTGGCGGCTGTCAGGATGATAATGGGATACCGCACGATCTGTTGTGGCGGTATGTCTTCTAGCCGGGACCCCTCTATGGGGCCTGGAAGCGAGGAAGCGAGGGCCTTTGCGTCATCGTTAAATTGGCGCAAGGAGGCGTTGGAGCGGGGCCATGGGCCTCTTCTTGTGAGCAGGTTATGTTTGTGAAAAAGACGGCGGGGAGGAAGCGGGAGAGAACTCTCCCACCCGAGTTCCATAGTCTGAGGCGGCGCCCCATACTATCAGCCTCCATATTCTCCTATTTTTATATGTTTAGATATAGTTATTATCCTTCCGATCTCACAGTCAAACTGTTCTGTACAATTTTGTGGGACAATATTTATTTCATAAGTTATGTAATTGTTCATTTAATAAATAAATAAATAATAAATGACCGGGGGCCTGAGGACGGTGACGGGGCTGCTCACCGTCCTTACAGAAGCAGGCCTTAGACGATAGCGTGACGTGAGAGATTTGTGCACGCCCCCCTCAAGAAGCGAGATATCAACTGAACAACCCCCCAAAGACGCGGCCGCAGTATGCATAATTCCGAGGGCATACTCGAGGCTCCCAACCGTAGGCTGTTAGGTAGGATACACGTTGTGTTTAGTCGGTAGGACTACTGTACAGTGAAAATTTTAGGCCTCTATCCGGCACGGTTCCAGCTATACGACCTCGTGACTAATAGACAGACGGACGGCTAGGCCTCATGTCTCGTTTATAGGGTCCCGCTTTAACCCCTCCGTGCGAAAGTTTGACTCGCACTTGGCCGGTTATTTCTTCAATAGGTGCAGCAACTTCCACCAAGTATAAATCTTCTAAAGTGGTCATTTTAGAAATATCTCCCTCCACCTAAAGATGAGTTTCTTTCTTCTACGTGTGGAATTACTAATAGATACTATTGTAAACTCCTACCGACTAAAACCACACGGTGCCCTTCTACTAGCTCATGGCTGGTTTTGGTTACATTCTTGAAGTATATAACTAAAACTGGACAACAGTGAGTCGGACTAGCGCACGTAGTTCCGTAGCAGAAAAGCTGCATAAAATCACCTATGTTGTATGGGATACCCCCTTTAATATTATTAATTTGTCTATTTTTATTATTTTTTGCTATAGCGGCAACAGAACAACAGACATCATCTATAAAATTTTTAACTGTCTAACTATCACGGTGCATGAGTTACAGCTTGCTAAAAGACATATAGACGACCAACTAAGTCAACGAAACCGACAACAAAGTGGTAAGGTTATGTAATGTCCTAGCTAGATCACCTTTTTAGGATTCTGTAAAGATTGTATTTATAGAACTATTGATTGGAAGTCCTTTGTAAATCTGTAAATCTTCGGTTAGTTACATATTAACTGGTTGGGCTGACCCCAACCACGTCACAAGCAGGGCCAGGCACTCAAAGTTCATGAACACGTGAGTTTCGGCCCGGCCGAAAGTTTCGGCCCATTTTGGCCGAAACCGAAACTGCGGCCGAAACTCGATTTTTTGGCCGAAACTGGCCGAAACCGAAAGTTCGGTCGTTCACTAATAGTTACTTGCAATCGAATATTTACCCTGATTATATTTCAGTATCCAGGAGTCATAGAGTGTTCTTACAATCATTTCGACACCAAATAACTTCTTTATGACATTTTCTTTATGACAGTTTATTTTCATTTAAAATACCTACTCAGGATAGTAAAAAATTCAATGACTTGTTATACCTACTATATTTTTCTACTCATCTGTCTTAGACAACGATTGTCAAAACATGACATGTTTACATTATTGCCAGATCGGGCAGGATTGGACTATATTTATGCACAGTTAACTAGGTACTATGAAAGATTTTTTTACATCTGTTCATCAGTTTCGTTGCCTATACGATGCAAGCAAACGAACAATCAAATCTTTTCCTTTTTATAATATTGGCATAGATTATATTCCAATACATATAAATTATTTGTTTATCCAAAATTAAACATGATTAAAGTGATTTACATTCTTATCTGATTCAAGGTCATTATAAATAATTATGTATTTTTTTTTTTAAAGCTGTTTTATTGTTATTGCTGTTATGATAAAAGTGTATAAAGTAGCCTAAAATCATCTTTCAGCCTATTGTATATCGTGTCTAATTTTGAGCTCATTCGATTCAGTAAATTTTGAGTTTTTAAAGAGTACTTAAACGCACACAACATTTTTTAACTAGCCGACGTAACGCGCGCGGTGTCATTTCGTAGCTCCCGTGCCCGGGGGAATACGGGAATAAAATATAGCCTATTATCACCGGGGATAGTGTAGCTTCTCAACAGTAAGAGAATTTTTCAAGTCGGTTCAGTGTTTTCGGAGCCTATTCGATGCAAAGAAACACTTTTTATTTTTATTTATTTATTTATTTATTTAAGTATAACACAAATGCAATCTTACAAATCATTCAATTACATTACATTATTATTATAAGATTATTACATCACATTACATTCTCATAATATAGGAAGTGTAGGTACATACCTATTTCCTTCTGACTCACATTTCATTTATTCATTACACATCACTTTATCACTGGTTCAGTTCACAAGACAAGGTTATAAATTAAATTAGCTTACTACAATTCTCAAAATACCATCCAAATCACAAAAATATGTCACAAAATTTAAATAAATCAATCAAACTTCAAGAACTATCCCTGAAGTTCAATCAGCTAAACAGATAGTATTAAACAAAATTAAATAATTTCAATTCAATAAATTAAATTTCACTAATAACAACAAATCAAACAAAATAATTGAGAAAGTAAATTAACTTATGAGATGTCAGTATCAAATTCATTTAAATTAAAGAGGCAAGTTGTATAAAATTCATTAAATCATTTAACAAAATCACAAACATATTCAATTAAACATGCAGTTAGAATTAATTTAGGTAAGCAAGGTCTATAAAGTTTTATGAAGTCAGTCAAAATAAAATAATGATAGGTGTATAAACTCAATCATAACAATATATAAATAAACAATTGTAATACAAATTAAATAAGATTGAGATAGGTAAAAAAAATTAAGTTAAATCACATAAAATAAAATGAAAGTGCATGTAAAACAACAGATATATAAATAAATGGTTTAAAAAACCCTAGAAAAATACGCTTTTATAATGCACGAAAAAACCCAAAAATAAATTATGGATCGTTCAAGTTGCCTCTATTTCTGGGCTGAAGTGTAAACTATGTGCTTTTAGTTATAATATTTGATTGCAAAAGCGTGGGGCGCTGGAACAGGAAAGACTTTCCTGGCGGAAGCTGCATGAAGTCTTGTCAGATTAAGGATAAGGTCACATTTATAAAAGCGTGTTTTTAAATTATTAATTTACACTGTCACGCTTTTATATATCTATTGTGACTTTTACTATTATTAATATCATTTTAAATTTCAGAAATGTTTAACGATGATAGTCTTTAATTGAAATACATAACATACTTACTTGAAAAGTAAAGTAGTTAATCACGTCTACGCATTTTCAACACCCACTTTTGCCAGTTTTTCGTGACGCCCGCGTAATAGGAGCAAACCTATTACCGTTACGGATCTCTATTAGATAATTCATTGGTAGGTTAATTTAGTACAATATGTAGTAATCACGTAACAAACGCATATATCCCCAAGCGGGTTTTTAACGGTAACCAAAGATATCTCGTTCTCGAACAAGAACTCTACATTTTGCCACTGTTAACGTATTCCCCTCATGTATCTACTTAATTGCCTGAAAGAAAAGGCGTTCCCTTTGGCAGCATAAACGTTATGCTCTTGTGCGACCTTATGCAGCTTTCGCCAGGATTTTTATTATATAAGGATTAGTATTAATAGGAATATGCTTACAAAAAACTCTTTCTTGTTCTAGCACCCCACGCTTTTATAATCAAATATTATAACTAAAAGCACATAGTTTACACTTCAGCCCAGAAATAGAGGCAACTTGAACGATCCATAATTTATTTTTGGGTTTTTTCGTGCATTATAAAAGCGTATTTTTCTAGGGTTTTTTAAACCATTTATTTATTTTATACTTTTTAGTCACAACATTTATACCTTAACTAGCTGTTCCCTGCGGCTTCATCCGCGTAGAAGTCGTTATCGCATAAAATCATTACCCTCCTTTCGCGCAGTCAGTTAAAAAGTAACCTATGTCCTTCTCTTAAACTCAAACTATCTTTATAACAAATTTCATCAAAATCGGTTTAGTGGTTTAGGCATGAAAACGTAACAGACAGATAGACAGAGTTACTTTCGCATTTATAATACTAGTAGGGATTTCTGTATTACATGGTGTCTTGTCTGATGTCGACTAATGTGAAAATATTCCATTATTACTCTAATACATATAAATTTTCTGCAGGTACCTATGTCAATATTTACACTCAATATTAACTTCAATATTTAACAGGTTTGTTATAACCTTAAACCCTAATCGTGGTCTAAGCTCATTACACGACTTTTCTAACAAATCCAAACACAGCTATGATACGATGTTCAATCATGAAGTTACAGTTCATATCTTACGACTCCATCATCAGATCAGTTTGACAGCACCATATTATTGTATTGTTATCAGAACTACAAACATCTGCCAATTTTCATGACGCTACGATCCTTGGAAGATGCTTAAATTAGTTACCTGAGATTCCATTGCATAGTTTTACAAGTCAATTAGAAAAAGGTTTGTTATAACCTTGAAACCTAAGCCTGGTCAAAGTTCATTACAAGACTTTTCTGACGAATCCAAAAACAGATATAATACGATATTCCATCATGAAGTTCCAGTGCATATCTTCCGGCTCCATCATCAGATCAGTTCGACAGTACCATATTATCGTATTGTCATCAGAACTACATACAGCTGCCAATTTTCATGACGCTACGATCCTTGGAAGCTTGTTAAATTAGCTACCTTAGATTCCACTTTTTCCATCGTAGTTTCAGTGCCTATCTTCCTGCTCCATCATCATATCAGTTTGACCGTACCATATTATTGTATTGTCATCAGAACTACATACAGCTGCCAATTTTCATGAACCTACGATCCTTGGAAGCTGGTTAAATTAGCTACCTAAGATTCCACTTGTTTTCTGTGCTTATCTTCCGGCTCCATCATCATATCAGTTTGACAGTACCATATTATTGTATTGTCATCAGAACTACATACATTTGCCAATTTTCATGACGCTACAATCCTTGGAAGATGGTTAAATTAGTATCCTTAGATTCCACTTTTTCCATCGAAGTTTCAGTGCCTATCTTCCGGCTCCATCATCATATCAGTTTGACAGTACCATATTATTGTATTGTCATCAGAACTACATACAACTGCCAATTTTCATGACCCTACGATCCTTGGAAGCTGGTTAAATTAGCTACCTTAGATTCCACTGATTTTCTGTGCCTATCTTTCGGCTCCATCATCATTCAGTTTGACAGTACCATATTATTGAATTGTCATCAGAACTACATACATCTGCCAATTTTCATGACGCTACGATCTTTAGAAGATGGTTAAATTAGTATCCTTAGATTCCATTACATTGTTAGTTACATACACGACGACCTAATAAAGCTTATTAAAAATACAGCGGCTTATGTAAGAAATGCGTAGTACGTTAAGAATAACATATTTACTCATCTGTAGCCGAACTAGGTCGAGACCTGTATCTCGGCATACAGTGCTAGCACTTATATTTGCTCCATGGCTAGCACCCTCGGGCCTGTACTACAATAGTAATGGAGCTTGTTTTTACAAATTGAAATATGTTATGATAGGTGGGTGTCTATACTGTGGGCGCGCGCGTGCGTTTGTGTGTGTGTGTGTGTGTGTGTGTGTGCGTGTGTGTATGTGTGCGTGTGTGTGTGTGTGTGTGTGTGTGTGTGTGTGTGTGCGTGTGTGTGTATGTGTGTGTGTGTGCGTGTGCGTGCGTTGCGCGTTCGTGTGTGTGTGTGTGTGTGTGTGTATGTGCGTGTGTGTGTTTGTAATGGAAATGGGAATGGGAAAGCGTGGCCTATTCTGGTATGTTTATGAAGTTTTCAGTGTCTTCATAAGACAAGGTTAATAGGAACTCCTTTATTTTCATTTTGCACTTAATTTTATTTAATGGGAATATATTAAGGGTCTTGTCAGCCTTTTTATACAAATATGGTCCAAGAAAGTCAAAAAACCTATGCACGAAGGATGTGTTCGGCTTACAGTAATTCCCGCCCCCGAAATTTGTTCTACGTCCCCTATTGAGGCTCGGGTCATACTTAAACAGACATACGTGTTGTTTCATCATAATTGCCAAGACAAAAAGTTGACGAACCGTAAGAACCTCGCAGTATTCATACAACAATTTGGTAGGGAACAGCCGGGGTTTGAAGGTACATACCTTGAGGACAGCCCTCTGAGCTATCTCAACCGATTTCAAAGTAGTTTTTGAAGCTCCTCCCCAAGACGAAATACAGTATGTCATCACCGACTGGCACAGAGCGAGATACACCTGTTTTAGGAGATGAGCATCCAAGACATTTCTTAACCTCCCAAATGCAAACATAAGCTTTCTTACTCTGGCACTCAGGAGTTTTATGTGTTCGTGAAAGCGAAGATTACAGTCTATAATTACTCCCAAATATTTTAAATTTCGAACACTCTCAATTGGGGAACAGGTACATCCCGCGCAGTGGGAGCACTGGTGAGCAACTATTTTGTGGTTTTCGAGTGCAACGCGGTGGGCTGTCGTATACTGAAAGTCAAGTACTTTGTTTTTTCAGCATTCAGGGTTAGAAGATGGCTTCGCAACCACGTACTGACATTATTGAATCCCGTTTGGGCAGCATCAAAGACCGCACCCCATGAATCGGCAGAGATAATAAGCGCTGTATCGTCGGCGTATGAGATGCACTTGGGTATGCTGATGTTTGTGAGGTCGTTAATATAGACGAGAAATAGGGTCGGGCCAAGAATACTGCCTTGAGGAATCCCATATGAGATCGGAAGATCAGTGCTAATGCAGTTTGTTATCCGAACACGCTGCACTCGTCCGGAAAGGTAGCTCTCAAAAAGTTTCAGTTGAGTACCTCTGATCCCAAGAGCTTCTAGTTTCTTAATCATTATTGAAGTGGAAATAGTGTCAAAAGCCTTCTTCAGATCCAGAAATATACCTACACACTTTTGTTTTCTGTCCAAATTTTCACTTATGTAGTTAGTTAGTGTCGAGACGGCGTCATCTGTGGATCTACCCGCCCTGAACCCGAACTGGTTAATTGATAATAAGTTATTGTGTTCTAAGTATTTGGTTAGTCTAGTATTTACAATCTTTTCTAGTATTTTAGAAACAGCCGGGAGAATCGCGATCGGTCGATAGTTTGTAACATCGCCTTTAGCGCCACCTTTGTAAATCGGTCGAACTTCTGAAGATTTTAATTGTCTAGGGAAGATGCCAGTACTCATGCACAGGCTAAATAAGTACGTAAGTGGGGATACAAAAAAAGGACAATTTTCTTTTAGTATTTTGTTTGAAATCTTATCCCTACCCACAGCGCATTCTGTTTTCAATCCCATAATTATGCGAAAAACTTCATCCTCATCCGTATCTTCCAAAACAAAAGACTTTAATGTGCGTGTGTTTGTTTTAGGCGGTACTATCGCATCATCATCAATCTGAACTAAACATTTTTCCGCCAAGGTTTTCCCAATACTTATGTAATAGTTATTAATTTCATTAAGAGATTGTTGGGGAGACGATTTTATGGTAAGTAGATCAGTTGGGTTGTGTTGTGATCCACTTAAGCCTGCAATATTCTTCAGAACTTTCCACAGCTTTTTAGGGTCATTTTTCGCTTCAGCTACCTCCGCTTTTTCATACGATATTTTAGCCCTCTTCAAAATTGTGTTAGAGAAATTTCTGTAGCGTTTGTAAATAATTTTTAGAGTCTCGTTATCCGGCGATGCCCTAGACCTCCTGTGCAGACTATCCCTAGTTTTTAGGCATCTCAACAGACCTGGTGTTATCCAAGGTTTGATGGTTCTGTTTCTTCTTGATATTTTTATAGCGTCAGTATTTTTTTCTATTACGATCTGTACGTTGGTAGTGAGGTAGTCAACACAGAAGTCGGGGTCATCTGAACCATAAAAGGGGGCCAAGTAAGTAAGTATAGACAAGACATGTATAGTCAAGCATATCTAACTAGCTGACGTCAGCGGCTTCGCCTGCGTGGTATTCTGTTAGTATTCCCACATACTATGGGAACGTATTCCAGGGATGAAGTAGCATAATGTGTAATTCCAGACTGTAATCTATCCCTGTACCAAATTTCCGCCAGAAGTGTTCAGCCGTTAGTATGATTGAGTAACAAAGCTTCAAACATCCAAATAGTCAAACATTCAAACATCTGCAAAACTGTAAATATTCACATCAGGATGTCAGTTATCACGAGTTCACATCCACCTTACGAGAATCTATTGATTGGTTAATTGATTTATTCTTAAGTTTGACAAAAAAAGTAGAAAATCCATTATTTTCTACTCTTTTCAGCACCTCTCTATAAAACAGATTGCAGAGGGATAGTGTCCCACCGGCATCGGGTACAGGGACCAAGCTACCGGTGGTTAGGGCTGCAGAGACAGGAACCTCCTCACAATACGTGCCGTGTCTAGGAGAACCGCCTTTTGCATCTGGCTCTTGACCCAACTACCTAACCCGAGTCTCTTGAGATGTTGATCGAGGCTCTTGGCAATCAGACCATGTGCTGATACGACTATCGGAACAAATTATTTTTATTAATAACTGACATGAGTGACGTATTTCGCAGCATTTTGACAATGTAGCCAACATGCAAAATATTTTGTCCCATTTATAGCTTTTTCTGGCCAAGCTATATTTTGTGTGTGTTGTGATTGATTGCAATCAAGCAAACGTAAGATTTTAAGTCTGACCAAGATCTTTCAAATAAAAAATACCTATCGTGGCAAAATTTACTCAGTGCGTTTATGCGTCCGTCGTGGTCAAACTGACTTCCTTATAGACATACAGACAAGAATCTAAGACAACCATCTTATTGTAACCGACTACCAACCAACCCGGAGACATAACAGTGAAAGAATTTTTCAAATCGGTTCAGTAGTTTCGAAGCTTATTCAATGCAAACTTACAAACAATTTTTTTTTTATTTAAAATATTAATAGATACGGATAGGGTCCTTGGCCGTCGTTGGGTGCAAGGTTCAGCTAGTCCATATGTTTACTAAACTTTTAATTATTGATAGTATAATTATGTCGGTGATAAGTCGGTAATTATTGTATGTATGTGTATAAGTAACAGCTGTTCCGATGTTTTTACATTTGATTTCTACAAAAACACGATGTAAACAAAAAACCGGCCAAGTGCGATCTGCCTTTAAATATTACCTTTTTTTATGTTTTTAGTATTTTGTTGTTATAGCGGCAACAGGAATACATCATCGGTGAAAATTGTAACGTTTATGAGAAGCAGTTGAGGAGTGACAGACAGACGGATAGACAGCGAAGTATCACTTATACTATAAAAATGAGACCATATAACTGTTATAGGGTCTCATTGTTATCTTTAGGATATAGAGCCCTAAAATGTTCATTTCATAATTTTTTGGTATATTTTCTATTCATATCCATAGATACAAAAAATGACATGAGAAATAAGAAGTATCTAGTTTTTCAATATAATCACTGAATTTAAGGTCAGATCTGATTTCACTTTCAGAAGTTTCAGACAGTAGGTACCTACTTACCTATAATTAGTAGTAACTTACAACATTAATGATACCGAAGGGATATTTTGTAGCAAAAATGACTTTAACTTTTCGAAGATCGTTTATATCGAGAAATAGTTTTTATAGGAGCAAGTGCACTAAATAAATGCGAAACTTGCATAAGAATACAAAATTGAACATGTCTTGCAAAAATTTGAGTAGGTACATTTCATCTCTACTTCTTTACTAATATTATAAAGACGAAAGATTTGATTGTTTGTTTGCATCGAATAGGCTTCGAAACTCGATTTCAAGAATTCTTTCACTGTTGAGTAACTACACTATCCCCAGGTAACATAGGCTATATTGTATTCTCGTATTCCCACGGGAACAGGAGCTACGCGGATGAAACCGCGTGACGTCCGCTATTTTGACATATTTGCGTCATGCAAGGTATGGTGGATGGAAGATGTGGGTCCATCATAGTCAGAGGGTTTAAAAAAGATGGTCATTGGCCAGTCAAACAATTTTCAAAATAATAAACAGTACTCTCTTACTGCCAGCTAAGGCCAACTGGGATGAAAAACAGCTGGCATATTGTACGTTTTTCTCTCAATCTCGAATCACTGAAAAATTGAAAAGACCTTTTTTTAACTTGAGGAAAGTCCTAAATGGATGCTATGCTGGACGCCTACCGATTATAAACCACACGTTAACTACCTAATGCCTACGTTTGGGAGCCCGGGTAAGCCCTCGGAAGGATGACCCCAGGATTCACAACAGGGCACTAGCAAAACCCTAGAACCTCAGACTCCAAAGCAAGGGCTTTGAACGCAATCGGGATGAGATTCACGAAATACAGTACTGAGCCACAATAAACAGATAGAAGCTCTTTTCCTATAGATACTTTTGGTTCCATTAAAACTTGAAAATTACTGTGAAATCCTGTGTCGCGATATGAAAGTTCTCGTAAAGAATCATTTATACAACAGCCCATGACTACCTTGACCTGTTGGAGGATATTCCAACATAACAAGGTAATCGCAGTCGATAATGTCAGAGGAACATTGTTACCTTTTTCTCCTTCCTTATGATTCTATAAAACTACTTGACATTGACGTTCCTTGATTCTAAATTTAGATAAATGCGGCTACCTTATGTACATCAAGTTTAAATAAATAAACATAAATATAAACCTAATGACCTCTTAGCCATGAGGGTCGACAAGTCTTAGTTCCCGTTTTATAAAGTTGCTTTCAAACATAGCGTACTTAGTACGTAATACGGATATTTATGGTCTGATACTCATAACACTAGCAGGTTATTCCTAGCTTACTTTGCGATCAGATAGCGTTGTGTGAAAATATCTGTGTATATTTATTTATTTATGATTGTATTCTTGAGATTATCGCCTATTATGAGCGAATAGGCTCACCACCTATTACGTGGAACAAAAACCTAAAAGGTGAAATGTGGGCATACAATATGCCTCTGCCTACCCCTTCGGGGATAAAAATCGTGATCGTATGTACCTATGTTTCAAAATTCTTTCTAATTTATTCTCATTCTTTTTTTTCCGTGGCCTAACATGCTTATGGTGGAGAAATTCATCGGTTCCAAGTAGTTCTCGATAGCTAGTTCGATTAAGCGTCTGACCAGGCAAGGGGGGATTCGCCACAATCGCGGCCGTCAGACCGGTCATGGACGAGTGGCTGGAGAGAAGACATGGTGCTCTCTCCTACCGGTTGACACAGATGCTTGCCGGGCACGGTAGCTTCGGTAGGTATCTGTGGCGAAAACACCGGGAAACCACGGCCGAGTGTCAGCACTGCGAGGACCGCAGCGATGACACGGCGCTCCACACGCTGGTGGAGTGCACGGCGTGGGCACAACAGCGACAGGTCCTCGTAGTGGGTCTGGGCGTGGACACTCTCTCGCTTGAGGCCATGGTGTGAGCCATGCTCTCCAGCGGGAGTAAGTGGGACTGCGCCGCCTCTTTCTGCGAGCAGGTCATGCTCGCGACGGAGGCGGCGGGCCGGGTGCGAGAGAGAACTCTCCCACCCGTGTGCCGCAGTCGGCGCCCTGGGCGCCGCCGACGTGTCTTCGCCGAGGACTATCGGCCTCCATGACCGGGGGTCTGAGGACGGCGAGAGGGCCGCTCACCGTCCTTACAGAAGCAGGCCCATGACGGCAGCGTGACGTGAGCACTCACGCACGCCCCCCGTTAGAAGCGGGGTCACACCCGAAACCCCCCATAGACGCGGGATTGCACCCGAACCACCCCCTGGGCGAGGCCGCATTGGCTGCCGTAGGTCTGTTGGGAGTCACGGGACATCCTTCACTCCAAACACTGCTTCTGTATAAGTCGCAGATGGACCGATGACCTGAAAAAGGTTGCAGGGAGTGACTGGATGCAGAAGACGCGGAAGACGACCGTGTGTTGTGGCGTGATTTGGGAGAGGCTTACGTCCAGGCGTGAACTCCCATAGGCTGATTGAGATGAGATTGAGATCTCACAAGTTGGATCAAACTGCACACGGTGGGCTAATTTGGTTAAAATCGGTTCAGTTATTTAGGAGTGCATCGCGGACAAACAATGTGACACGTATTTTATATAGTAAAATTATATTAATTAGGATATTTCTTTGTTTCAGAAATGTTCAACTTGATTCAAACACTTACTGATAAATACGGCGACATCTGGCGGGTGTTTTTCTTCTCAGAACCGTTTGTGCTAATGAACCATCCCAGATATATTGAGGTAAGTAATTATTGACGTATGTACCTATTTAAGTAATCATTTTCAAGAAATATAGTATTTGTTCATCTATATTAACTCCTGGGACATCCTTGCGAGGGCTTACCCGGGACTGTTGGGCGTTACGTGAGGTGTTTTAGTCGGTAGGAGTCCGGCATAGCGTCAATGAAGGATTTTACCTCACGTTAAAAAATAAAAGTCCTGGTGTGTTGCTTTTTGTCGCTGTTATTGGGTCACAGGAAGGAAAGGCAATATCTTACTAACATTATAAATGCGGAAGTTTGTGAGTGTGGATGTTTTTTGTTACTCTTTCACGCTCAAACCGCTGAGCGGATCTATCTGAAATTTGGTACAGGGATACATTATAGTCCGGAATAACACATAGGCTACTTTTCATCCCGGGAATAAGTTCTCACGGGAATAAATTTCAAGCGGGCGAAGCTGCGGGCATCTGCTAGTAATATATACTTTCCATATTGCTATGAACAATAACAAACGGAAAGTTTATCATCACTCATAAAGAGGATCATTTATTTGACGATGAACTTTTTCTTTGAATTTATTCTTCTTGTTCTTTATTTATTTATTTAATTTTTATGTATAAATATGAATTATTCTTGAATATACATTATGTAGGTATAACGAAAAGATGAGTATAATGGTGCTGCTTATTTCTAGATCTTCTCTATCTATTTTAAATCTCTATCTATAGTATCTATCTCAATCTAATCTAATCTTAATCCTTATTTTCGTAATTTTTCTGGATTCAATAAAATCGAAGATTTGATTCAATCTGAACTTGAACGTGTGATCGGAAGTCTAGTGATTTGTTTACGGAAGTAATACAAACATGTTATAATCATAGAATTATTGATAAACAGTTGATATTGCTCCAGTATCAATATTATTATATCAGTAAAACTCTAATAACACTAATATACCTATTATATGCTGTTGTAAGTACGACTACAAAAGTGTCACTACATTTCTATGTTCGTCCGAAATGGCAAAACCATACGGTTTTGTGATGCGTATATCCAGGTGCTTCTCAGAAGCTAAAACACTAAAAATATTATACTGCACATACGTTCGAAGTCACTTTTTTTTTTTTTTTTTTTTTCTTTTAACGTGAGGGAAAATCCTCGTAGGATGCTATGCCGGACTCTTACCGACTAAAAAACCTCACGTAACGCCCAACAGCCTATGGTTGAGAGCCCCGGGTAAGCCCTCAGGAAGGATGTCCCGTGACTCCCAACAGACCTACGGCCGCCAATGCGGCCTCGCCCAGGGGGTGGTTCGGGTGCAATCCCGCGTCTATGGGGGGTTTCGGGTGTGACCCCGCTTCTAAGGGGGGGCGTGCGTGAGTGCTCACGTCACGCTGCCGTCATGGGCCTGCTTCTGTAAGGACGGTGAGCGGCCCTCTCACCGTCCTCAGACCCCCGGTCATGGAGGCCGATAGTCCTCAGCGAAGACACGTCGGCGGCGCCCAGGGCGCCGACTGCGGAACTCGGGTGGGAGAGTTCTCTCCCGCACCCGGCCCGCCGCCTCCTTCGCGAGCATGACCTGCTCGCAGAAAGAGGCGGCGCAGTCCCACTTACTCCCGCTGGAGAGCATGGCTCGCACCATGGCCTCAAGCGAGAGAGTGTCCACGCCCAGACCCACTACGAGGACCTGTCGCTGTTGTGCCCACGCCGTGCACTCCACCAGCGTGTGGAGCGCTGTGTCATCGCTGCGGTCCTCGCAGTGCTGACATTCGGCCGTGGTTTCCCGGTGTTTTCGCCACAGATACCTACCGAAGCTACCGTGCCCGGCAAGCATCTGTGTCAACCGGTAGGAGAGAGCACCGTGTCTTCTCTCCAGCCACTCGTCCATGACCGGTCTGACGGCCGCGATTGTGGCGAATCCCCCCTTTGGTTGCTCAAGTCGCATCTTCCATGTCTCCAGGGTTTCCTGGTGGAGCAGGGTCCGCTGGGCCTCGATTTCTCGAGACGCAGGCCTTTGGCCCCGCTCCAGCGCCTCCTTGCGCCATCTGAACAGTGACGCAAGGGCTCTCGCTTCCAGGTCCCATGGAGGGGTCCCGGCTAGGAGACATGCCGCCTCACCGGAGATCGTGCGGTATCCTCTTATCACCCTGACGGCCATCACTCTCTGCGGGCTCATCAGTCTAGCCTCATTGCTGGCCGTCAGGGTCTCCGCCCATACGGGAGCCCCGTACAGGGCCATGCTTCGCACGATCCCAAGGTAACGTTCGAAGTCACTTGGAATACGCTTCGCAAATATGGAGTCCACGATACCAAGTATATATTGACAGGATCGAAAATGTGCAAAAGCGATTCATTAGGTATCTCTGCTTCCACCAAAGGATACCCTACCGATCTGAGAATTATCTCGCACTTTGTAGGTGGTTCCATCTGTTACCTCTTACTAATCGTCGAGTGATAGCTGATTCTTTGTTTTTAATAAAAATAGTTAAAAATGACATGGACTGCTCGGAACTTCTCGGAAAATTAACTTTAACGTACCCAGCAAGCGACTCCATTTTAACCCTCCCTTATGTGTGCAAAGGGCATCAACCAACTATCGCCAGAATAGTTATATTGTGCGTGTGAGCAGGGCGTTTAATGAATTGTGTAAACTAAATAGTGCGGAAATAGATCTATTTTCGATGAGTGTCTCAGGGGTGAGGAGGTGTATGAGCCTTAACTTTTTTAGGGATAAAATATAATGCAAAAAGGAATAGGAAGACGATATGAATGTAACATTTAATTGCATGTCTATGTGTTATACTTGTATACCTTTTTTTTGTAACTCACAGTGTACTGCTTAACCTATCGCTATAAGCAAGGACTTGTCATTGGCTGTCTGTTTTTTTATGTAAGCTGTAAGTCCTCCATAAGTTAAATAAATAAATAAATAAAATAAAAAAAAACCATTTGCTCGATCAGGTATGATACTCGGCAGGCGTTTCAGGCCCATCTATAATTAATTCTCTGCGACTTCCAGATTTGAAATTCAAACCGGAAGTGGATCTAATACGACTGGTCTAAGAGCCCATGAACATCTACCAGTATGTATTTGACCAGACCTGAGGTTTTGTACACTGAGTCTCCTATACCTACCATGCATTATGCAGTAACTCACTAAACTCTAAGTGAGTCACGCGACGACTGCGCAGCCAGGACAGGTATCGATTTTTGACTAGTTTTAAATGCATTTGACCACGTTTGCCGTTTTAAAAAAATGAAAATATATTATTATTATTATCGGAAAATAATAATGGCAGACCATTATCGTGAGTTTTACTTAGTGGCAGACGATTTTGAAAATGCCTAAAAAATTTTTTTTTGAAAGTATTTGACCAGATCTGCCATTGAAACATTTGATTGATTATGGTCTTAAAAGCTTATATTCAAAAAGGCAGACGTCTACATAGAGCATTTACATAAAAAAATAATAAAATATTACCTACTACTCGGTGAGATGAATACGCATTCCGTTCGCTGTTTTACATTAATATCAATATAAATACTGTGTGACATTCACACACAACGCCATCTAGCCCAAACCAAGATAATATAAACTTTAGCTATGAGATTTAGACAACTGACAAACATACTTAGATCTTTCTTAATACATAGGTAGGTACTTACACATTCTACATAGAGACGCCTAAACCCTGAAACAACTATTTGTGGATCAAATAAATATTCCGACCCATGAATTGAACCCAAGATCTCAGAGCGATAGTCTGTTTCACTAACGCCCGCACCAACGCATATATTTTACTTGCGAGTACCTATGTCACTGTATTTATTTTGTATTTTAAAGTAATGATTAAAATAGGGTTGTTTTAATCTTTAAATTTGTCACGACGATTATATTACCTACTACTTATACCTCCACGTATATATTTCAATGCTATAGACACAGTATCTATAGATGTTCCTGAGTAATTTAGAACAGCAAATGATTACTTAAAATTACTTGTTAAGAGCCCACCTGACGCTAATCAGTTTAAAGAAGATAACAGATATTAATTTCAGCGTACAAGAAAGTGGTAGATACGTTCAGTTCTATGCGTTTTAACGAAATAAATTAATTAAAAGAACTGTAATAATTAAAAAACAACATGTGGTTCGAGTTAATTAAGATTTACTATTGTCTTTCTGGTAATTATAAAATACTTTTTAAACCAGACATTAAGTATAGAAGATCCGGCTTAAAATTCACGACATTTTTGACTAAAAAAGAGTTAATTTAGTAGAACTTACGACTCCTGTGATCTAGATCAAGATGATAGTCTATTTTGCGTCATACAGATACTTGAGCAATAGTTTTTAGATTTCAATAAGGCGCCTTAAAAAAGGGACATATTGAGCCTACATCTTGCGAGTGACTGAGCTGTGGACCTAAGGAGTAGATGTCTTTGCTGGGAGGCACACTCCACATGTCAATATATATCTACCCTACATAATCTGCTTATAGTTCAAGAAAAGAAAAATACTGATTGCAGATTAAACCAGAACACAAAAAAAAGGTTTCAATAACGCCTCATTTTAATAAATTTATTTTTAAGACTAAACCATACGTCAGGTTTGATATTTTTTTGTTTGACAGTCAGTATGTTCTCTAAAGCTGATCGCACATTTATTAGCAACGTGCGCCGCATTTTAGAATTCGTTGTATGTAATGATATGAAACCTCGCTCATTTCACCCGCACTGCACGCGCCGTTTTTCGTAAAATGCGTCATAATAATAAATATTCACGGACATTTCACACAACGCTATCTGATCCCAAAGTAAGCTAGGAATAACCTGCTTGTGTTATGGGTATCAGACCACGGATATTAATACCTACTTATATACTTTTTAAATACATACAGTCATACATATTATACATAGAAACACCCAGACACTTGAAACAAATATTTATGGGTCACACAAATATTTGTCTCCGGTGGGAATCGAACCCACGACCTCCAGCGCCGCAGGCAGTATCACTACCGACTGCGCCACAGAGGCAGTCGTAATGCGGCGCATACGGCGCGTGCTGGTACTCGTTGTAGCCGCATGCATGTTCAGTCTTGCCATATATACGGATTTGTCCGTATCTGTACGGAAATAATGTTCAAACCGGGCAATACATAATACATGCACACGAATTTTTATACGGAATTATCAGGCAAATGCAAAGAGTAGTTTTTTAATATTCCTAAGAAAATGAATTTAAATAAGCAGTACTTTAAAACTTATTTGATCTTTCTAAACTAGCGATTTATATTTTTAAAAGAAATTTTTACTCCTTTGACATCGAAAACTTTGCGTTTGAATTGAAGTTTCGTTTTTTGATAATCTGTCATTGCGGTGCTTGCATTTTCTTGGTGTTGTAAAATTTCTTGTATGTCAAATGCAAATATCTGAAAAATTGTTTTGAATTTGCCTGTTAGTCCTCTAACTACGAATCTACTCGTCCAAATAAAATCGATCTGAACTAAAGTTTTTCTTATCGCACATTACGGGGTTGTTATTAGGTGCACTGCGACGGCAACATCTAAATTCAAATACCTATTTTGCAAATTTCTCTGAGCCCATGTTCCCTCTTAACTCATTTAACACTTAATATTTTGACATGTCGAAATAATTACAAAATATAAATAGTAGGTAATCTATGTGATTTATCAGCGTATACCGTATTATTTATGATTCTTTCATATTAAAATTATAATAGTAAAATATATAAAATTAGAATTATAAAACTTTAGAAAGACAAATTATTTACAGATGCGTACATTTTTTACACAGTACTTATCATGTGATCCCAAAGTAAACTAGGATTACCTTGATTGTGTTATGGAAATCAGACAACAGGATATTAATACTTGAATGATTTTTTTGTTAATACCTACATAGAAACACCCAGACTGTAGACAAATTATACTTGTGGCTCACATAATTTTTTGTGGCATGTTGGGCAACAATCCACGACTACGTGATCCTCATTTGGGCTTTACGATCTCTAGACCAACGAGGCAGTAGTAATATTTAATAGTTTTTCGGAGTTCAGGTGTTTCTATGTAACTTCTAGGTATAATGTGTACCTATCTATTAAAAAAGATCTAAGTATGTTTGTCAGTTGTCTAAATCTCATAGCAAAAGCTTATATTATCTTGGTTTGGGCTAGATGGCGTTGTGTGTGAATGTCCCACAGTTTTTATATTGATATTAATGTAAAACAGCGAACGGAATGCGTATTCATCTGACCGAGTAGTAGGTAATATTTTATTATTTTTTTATGTAAATGCTCTATGTAGACGTCTGCCTTTTTGAATATAAGCTTTTAAGACCATAATCAATCAAATGTTTCAATGGCAGATCTGGTCAAATACTTTCAAAAAAAATTTTTTTGGGCATTTTCAAAATCGTCTGCCACTAAGTAAAACTCACGATAATGGTCTGCCATTCTTATTTTCCGATAATAATAATAATATATTTTCATTTTTTTAAAACGGCAAACGTGGTCAAATGCATTTAAAACTAGTCAAAAATCGATACCTGTCCTGGCTGCGCAGTCGTCGCGTGACTCACTTAGAGTTCGGTGAGTTACTGCATAATGCATGGTAGGTATAGGAGTCTCAGTGTACAAAACCTCAAGTCTGGTCAAATACATACTGGTAGATGTTCATGGGCTCTTAGACCAGACCCTAGTACCCTAACGACACAGTCATATTTTTGATACAGAAATGTTCCTCGTCAAAAATATAAGCATATAAGGTTGTAAACCTACTTGGTCCAGTTTGAAGTCAGGCAATTAGAAGTGGGTCAATTCAGATACTTGACACAATCTGAACATAATTTAGAAATATAAGGTGTGAAGCCAAAGTGTTGCTCAACTCCAGTAACTTTGTAACACCTGCCTTTGTACTATTTGATGCATCCAGAAATAAATGAAATGAAGCGCTCGTGGCCCCGCGGACTCAGTGTTCTGTAAACGATCACTAAGCAACTTTCACTATGGCCGGTCCATGGATGGGTGACCATCCATGTGATTACTTTGTGACATTTATTTGAGCGTTTCCGTGCTTCGGAAGGCACGTTAAGCCGTTGGTCCCGGTTGCCAGTAAAATGGCAGTCGTTAAGCTAAGTTGAAGGCTTTATTTTATTTCAACAGCAGGCAGTCACAACCTGCGCCTGTTCATTTAAACACGGCAATACGGCTCACCACCTATTACGTGGGACAAATTAAACAAAGGTGAAATGTGGGCATATAATATGCCTCTGCCTACCCCTTCGGGGATAAAGGCGTGACCATATATGCTGAATGACACTGATATTGCCGGGCACCGGTGCTTCGATAAGTACACATCAGTGGCGAATACAGCGGGAGTGCTAGCACTGCGTAGAACCATAAGCTGTGGTAGAACGCAGCTAGGATACTCAGCACTCCACACTATGGTAGAGCGTGAAGTGCTCGGTGTGGCCGTAGCCAGTCTGGACGTGGAGATTTCTCCTTTTTGTGAGTAAGTTAGCGAAAGAGGCGGTGGAGAGGGTGTAGGAGGCATTGTCTTTGCCCAAGGCTTTCGGCCCCGGGGCCTCTGTCTGCTCTCTCGCACAGATAATACCTAAGCCAAACCCTAAATGAAGCGGGATAAGTTCTGAATGGAGAGACTGCGGTGGTAGTCGAAGTCTGCCAGAATCACACGGTTAAAGTTTATATGGTGCATAAAACTATTTTTTTAATGAATTACTGTCCAATTTCGATGGCCGACAGGACTCTAGTAAAATGTCCGTCTGTAATATTTATTTATTTCCTTTCAGCCGATAATGTCAAGTATGGACTTCATTACAAAAGGAAATTCGTATAAGCATTTGACGTGTTGGCTCGGACAAGGACTGCTGACCTCCACAGGTAATCAGTTTGAGTAAGCTCGAGTCGGAGAACGGCACGAAGTCATACACATTTCTACCATAAGCGGGTGTTTAGCAATTTACAGCAACTGCCGGTTGACCTAGGTCAACGGGAAGTGGCTAAGAACCTTCCTCAGCAACAATAATCTAAAGCCGGTAAGGAGGTATATTGGCGCGACAAAATAGACGCGCGCAATGATACACGATACCATGAATGAACCTATTAGCATATTGGAAACCAAATATAAAGAAATAGATGGTTTAAAAGTTTAAATAATAGATAACTGAGATGAATAGTTGCCACGATAATTAATATGAGTATGAGTTTTTTTAAAGCAATGGCACTATCTATCGCCACACATATATTGGATAAATGGCGCCATTGCATTTATATAAAAAAACCTAACCTCATCATCATACATACATTGTTGAGTAGTCACTATAACAGTTCACAAATCTTTTGACTGTCGCCCTCGAGTTGCCGTTGCCGGTACAATGATGTCAAGTCCCTCTTCAAGAACCTCTTCTCTTACAACCCTGGATTCTTCACGGCCAGCTTGAAGAACCTGGGGTTGTAAGAGGAGAAAAGCACGTGCGCGGGTGAGCGTTCCAAGTTAATCCATCATATTTATGTTTTAGGTCATAGATGGAAAACGCATCGAAAATTCTTAACACCGGCGTTTCATTTTAATATTCTACAGAATTTCCTGCCAGTATTCTGCAAAAATCAGAGGATATTCACGGAAAAATTGCGCAAGTTGGCCAATGGACAATCAGTTGATATTTTCCCTCTCGTGGCTCTCGCTGCGCTGGATAATGTAACAGGTAGGGTTCAAATTTACCTGAATACAAACTATTGTATGCCACCAGGCTGGTGGCGTCACCAACCTGATGGAAAACAACGGCGACATCTAAAGATAGAAGGTGAAGAATTAGAGATTAAGTCGGAGGAGGAGAACTTGCTCGTTCAAAGCGTTCCAAGTTTCGACAGAGAAACGATCTTTTGAATCGCTCGGTTCTGGAAAAGTCTTTCCTCCACTGCATGAGAGTGGCACGTCAGCCGTCAGCACTATTTGTTAGGGATCAAAAAGGAAAGGGTGGGAGTAAGTTAAAGAGCTCGTGAGCACACTCGCCATGGGAGATTCGGGTTAAAGCCAGGGATACTATTTTCTTTGCTGCACTAGTGGCTTAGGATTCCCGTTAGATACTTCATATTTTGGTATTTTATTTTCACTTCGATGCCGTGGGGTCCACTCGCCGATCCTTTGACAGTGTGACTCCTTAGTCGAATCCGAGAAAAAGTCTTTTTTCGGATTCGACTAAGAATTGAGTATGATATATAATTTTATAAGGGATATAATAAACCGAGCCTCAAAAGTTTTTATCGGCCACGGCATTTAGCCTCTCATTTAATAACTAAGCCACGCGAAAATGAAATAGCCTCTAATATACTAATTCGTCCTCTTTAAATCGTCACCTAAACATTCCATTATAAGCATCAAATAAAGATCAACAATTATTTTAACTTGTCCTCCGTAATAATATATTAACACCTAATTTACTAATTTAGCCATTATTTTACATGTAATCACCATTTTATATTTTATAGCTTCAAAACAAGAGCCTCAAAAAATTACAATTTAAGCCTCCACAGACAACATCAGTTTTTATAACTTAGCGTGTAAAATAGACATATCATATTCTTTTTTCGTGAAAATAGCAATTGTAAGGCTAGACGCGAGTCACAGGACGACAGCGACCGGCCATTAGCATCAATCAGAGACCGCTGTTTGATATCACTTTGAAACTTAAGCCAAATTACGCTTACCGAACAAGAAGGTGAGGTTAAGAAAGCAAATACTAAACTCAAAATTGAGTACATTATAGACTGTCTAGAAGTGAATATCGTAAATGTCGTCATAAATTTACGATTAATGAGAAATTACTCGTTACTCACATTTGGGTTAAGTATTTGCATTCTTGGTCTCACTTTTTTGTTTGGTATCTGTCTTTAGTTCTATAATCTGTATTACATGCATACATAATGTCACCGACCGAAATCTGTATGATGTCTAGGCATTATAGAGAATACCTGATACTTGCAGGCAAGGCATGGCTTGTATGAAATAACGAGAGTATGGAAGGGTTGTTCGCTGCTTGCGAAGGTTAGGTTACGTTGGAACAGTTACCACTAACGCGTGAAGGCGAGCGAGCGAAGCGAGCATGCCGCTGCAGCGGACGCCGAGCGCCAGATGTATTACAGATAAATTTAATATTTTACAATATGTTACAATTTATAATTCCTCGATAGTTTATAATTTTGCGCTACTTATAATTTTATGGTGACCCGAGACCCTATGCAGAGATTCTATGCAATTCCTCAGTACTAGACAAAGTATGAACAATCATATACTTATTCAAAACATTTCTTAAATTGCTTCGCGGCTTTGGTGTGTAGACAGCTTCAAAATGTGGCCGCCGGCCTTATCCGGCGGGTTCTCGCGCCGGGCCGGCGGCTTTGGTGTGTAGACAGCTTTAGAATGCAGGGATTGTATGAAATATCTGATTTTAAAGACTGCAGGTAACACATTATAATAAATACAAGCATTTATGCCCGAAAATCTGTCCCATGTTCCCGTGTGAAACGGACAAGCGAGTCCGTTTAAGGACTCACTTGTCCGTTTCCACCAGATTGTGACACCCCACACAGTTGGCTGAACGGCGTGCCTTGCAAAGCAAAGAAACTCTCGCAAATCAAACGTTACAAAGTGGTCAACCATCCGAGCACCATCAATAGCGGTAGTTACTTACTGCAGTGATCGTTTACAAAAGACTGAGTTAGTGGCTACTAGTGGTCCTAGCTATTTAGGTAATATTAGTGGCCATAATTTGCTTTTTGGTGGCAATTTTACTTAACTTTGATGATCCATAAATGTTGGACGAGTTACATTTTAAACATGCTGAATTAGGAAATTAGAAGCTATGATATTAATATATAATGTCCATTTTGATGCCATTTTTTAGTATTTTAGAAGCTTACTGTTTGAATGCATGTTATAAAATTAGATGCTGAAAAATAATCACGATGCTGAATTATATTAACAGTGGCTAATGGAGAAGTTAACTGGTGGCTATAATCGATAAATTCTGACGCTCATTAATTGTGGCTGACTTATTAATTTACGGTGCAAAGTATTTTTCCGGAGGCTAAAAATGCTATTAAAAAGAAGGTCGTTTAATTAGCACCTATTTTATAATATATAATTTATTTCTGAAAAATACTTGAAAAATACTAGTAGGTAGGTACATAGTTGTAAAATATAAACATTACATTCACAATTTGTAAGTTACATAACGTTGTATTGTAAGACAAGGTTATTTCGTTAAACTTAGAATGATGAGGGCGATTGTATAGACGACTTGCGTGCTGCTAGTTATTAAGGATTTCATTGTTGCACTAAGACTACAATGTCAACGGCATAATTGTATATTCTAATAGCATAATTGTACGTTTCTTATTCTAGAATCGATCATGGGCGTTTCCGTGGACGCGCAGAAACACAGCGAATCTGCATATGTGAAGGCAATTGAAGAGTAAGTGACAATAAGTGTATTGATTCAACCAAAGGGAACCAAACGTTTTTAGTACAACCAGTATTGGTTTTGATTGCTACTGTGACCTTAAATGATGAAATGAAGTCAAACGGAACACTCCCGAGATGTCATCGTGGGTGTAAAGGTTCAACTGAGTTCCTGAAATCTGCTCTAAAGTGTGTTTTAGTCGATAATGTCTCGCTGTCAGTAGGTTCAAATCATCTAGGGACGAATGTGAAACCCTAGAGTAGCAAGCCAGGTGTGTACCTGACCTCTTTCTGACTCTCAATTACCTTTGGCTAAGACTGAGCAGTCTTTGCCAAATGTAACTTCAAGCCACGTCGTTCTCAAGGATCTCATTCTGCGCATTCGCGTCACACCACACTACCCCTGTCCATCAAGTCTGTTGGCGCAATATAATCCCATCAGCATACATGAGCACCAATGGTGGTTCCTTACGAGTGTGTCTGTCTTAAATGATGTCCCATGCCTATGTGAACATTTCAAGGATAAAGCCCTTATACACTTCAAGTATTACTTAGTGGAAAACAATACTTCAACCTAAATCAACCAGCTAATCTAAAACTCCCTCTCTAGTCTTAAAATTCATGGGCCACCGGTTCTTCAAGATATTGCATGCTACTTAAGAAATGTTCGCTTAAGTGGCAAGGAACTGAAGGACTCTCTTTGAGAACCTAGCATAACTCGTGAAAATATTCATCACCATAAGTTTTGTAGTCTATTAATATAAGGTAGGTTTGTACTGATCTTCTCCCCCAACTAGAAGTGAAATTAAGACTGGGAAAGTCCTGATGTCTCCCCCAGGTGGTTACCTAGGAAAGACACGAGTCTGCGAGCGAGGGCGTACTATATTTTAAGAATTGAGTAACTTGCTTATAATTTTGGAAGTAATGACGTCATTGCACAGACATTGTTTTCATTTTAGAGTCTCTTCTATAGTATCGATGAGAATGCAAATTCCTGTGATAGGTAATGATTTTATTTTCAATTGGCTCCCTTACAAGACGAGACAAGACAAGGCTTTAAAGATACTACACGACCAAACCAAGAAAGTGATCAAGGCGAGAAGTGAGGAGCTGCGGAAAGCTAATATTACTAGTCTTGACCGCACTAACGATATTGGTAAGCTTTTGGATCATTAGTTGACAAGCATCACTGTTCAGTCAAAGTAGACATTTGAAATAACAACAATTTAATTAATAATGAAATGACAAACCCCAACTTTCCACTAAAGTTTGGCTCTCCGGTAATTATTGTTATTTGACCACTATTTTTATGTCTAAATTGACTGGACTATAGTAAGTAGTAATGTATACGTACGTGTATTTTAAACAGTAAAACGATTTTGACTTCTCGACTACGAGTACCTAGTCTAATTACATCATTAGGACTACTCGTAGTTGGGAGGTCAATGTATTTCATAGGACATTCATTCAACTTGTAGGAAAAAGTGTGGCCAAGTACATATTTCACTCTTTCTTATCAGTCTTGTCATAACAGTTTCAAACATTTTTTGAATTTTATTATATGTATATTTGTATAGATCTATCTAAACTAAACCTAAATAAGGCTCCCGTGGCATTGTGCCCAAAAGACTAGCAGCATTCCCCTTTTGAAAAGCAATCCTTATTCCTTATTCGCTGAGCGAGAAAACTGCCAGCCCTTGGGTCACCAGTAGACTCTACAAAGTGCATTTTCAAATTCTTGAAAAAAATTTGCGCATTGGGACATTTGAATTTTAAATTCAGCGGTTTTTTAGGCAATACGTATGCTTAGCACACATTTTTTCTTCATCATAGAATTTTGCAGCTGAATTATCTGTCTCTCTCTGAAATAGTTCTGCACAAACAATTTTTCTCAAGTTTGCGACAGAGCAATGCTTAGGAATACGTTCACTGTTAATTTTATTGTAGGCGTTGTTGATCAAAGCAAAATTAAATCCTTTTTTTATTGTACGTATAAATGTGACTTAGAAAGGCGTTTGTAATACGTATCTACTCTTCTATACTGGGCTAAAGCACTGAAATAAGATAAGAATTACCTCAGAGAAAAGATGTAGCTCATTGTGTAGGCTAAGTAGGTTGCAGCCTTCGCTGGTTTCAATCATGAATAAAAACATGGGATAGAGGGCAAAAGTTATTTTCCATTACCTAGTGTGAGTAACAGAACTGTGTATATTGTTTAGTTGTTACTCTTATCTATATTTTAATTAATTTGGGAATCTCTAGTGATTTTTTGTGATTCCATTCTACAATTTTTTTTTCTACTTTCTACAAAATAAGAAAAGGCTAGTGGTAGGCAGAATTAATAAATCAAAAGTAAAACATGAGAATATATCACGATAATAGGGAATATTCATGACTTTTTTTTATAACTTAAATGAATTCCTTACATCATTATAAAATAAAAATAATATATAAGTAAGTCTTAAAATGATCAAATTATTCTTCAAATTCAAATTTAAAACATTGATTAAATTTGAGCACTTGAAACGCCACCAATATTGGGGCCATTTTGATGACAAAAGATGACACTTGTCAATCCGTGTATGCTTGTACTGTTTGTTTGGGTCAATGACCTTTATACATATTGACGCCTATAAGTTGAATATTATGTGAGTCAAATGACGTTCCATTTCATGTCGACCAATGGTGAAGCGATTTGCAAGTTTGAATTTCGCTCTCAGGATTTTCACTTTTAATGCAGTATTTTACAGGTTTCAAATAATAAATAAATAAAAAAAACCTTTTATTTATAATTAAATGATAACAAAAAGTAGAAAAAAAAATGATTTTTGAGGCAATATAAATTTTATGCATATTCCCTATTCAATTAAACTTCTAGTCTATTTATATTTTTAGTAACTAGGTACTTTTTTTTACGTGAGGAGGAAAATCCTTCATGCCGAACTCCTACCGACTAAAAATCACACGTATCCTACGTAACAGCCTACGGTTGGGTAAGCCCTCGGAAGGATACCCCAGGACTCCCAACAGTTTTTGTCACTACTTATAGATTACTTTCTTCTCACAACTCAATGCTATTTGTTCATATTTTCAGGTATAAAGAATAAACATGGATTCTTAGATCTCCTGCTACTGGCCGAAAGTGATGGCAAAAGGATAGATAATGAAAGCATCCAGGAAGAAGTGGACACTTTCATGTTTGAGGTCAGTACTAGGAAATGTGTGTATGGAAGTTGTAAGTTTGTACTCATAATATAGCCACTAGGCGTAATAATATCTTCCCTGTCAGACTATACTAGAGCAACGCGACAGCACGTTTGCTCTATACATATCTGACTGCCATTATGTTGCGGGGGAAAATACTATTCATTACACCACACACACTACAAAAGAAATAGGCTGTCACTTGGAACTTAAATTTAAAACAACAACTGCAATATACTCATTATTTCAGACACACACATATTTATATTTGTAATGCCATTTGGAGTATACATTGGCAGAGGGGAAAGTCTCTGAATGCCTTCCGGTCGACTTTGTCCATTAATCCTTTGCATTCCAATGCCTTCCTATCCTTTGCCCTAACTTGATCACTTCCAAACTTGTCCACTTCCTAAATTGTCCACTCCTAAGTTGTCCTTTTCCTGAATTGGCCATTCCTTCATTCTTAGTGGTGCGTCCCTTTCCGATAAAAGTCATCAGTCGTGTTGCTGCATGTTTAAGCAAAAAAAATGTTTAAGAAAAAGAGACTAGTACTTAACAAAGAACTTTTTAAATATTACACTTATACAAGGAAGCGAGCGTTGGGTATGGCAGAGAACGAGAGCACTGTATACTGTAGTTTGACTCGGCCGGATTTTAGAAATAAATGCCTACAGCCGCGCGGACGTAAGCATGCGATAGGGCTGCCCACCTACAGCATTTTAATAATTTGTGCCTACTTTGACTTTCTATTTAGTATTGCGATTGTAAATATGTACATACATACATTCATATAGTCACGCCTTTATCCCTGAAGGTGTAGGCAGAGGCATAGTATACGCCCACATTTTACCTTATAGTTTTACGTACGCGTATAGATAGTGAGCGTAATGCAGTTGAAATTTTTCAATCCGCCCACAAGGCCTTCAATTTGTATTAAGGATTGTTGTTCTACTGACAACCGGCTTTCATTTCGAGTAAATATGTACCTTTTTTATTTAAACAAAAAAATACTTTGTGAGTTATAATATAATATCCCCACAAAGGCTGGCGGCGCAGGGCGGGGGTGTGGCGGCGCAGCGCCCGTTATCTACTAACGATTGAGTGAGACGAGTATAGAAATTTGAAAACGAGTAAGCGGCGTAGACCATAATAATCGGCTCATCACATGTTTCGTCAGTGATAGAATCACGGAATTCTAGTCTTTATAATCATTGCGTTAAATTTTTGATTTACAAAATTAAAACTATTTTTCGATTTGAAAGTACTAGTCAGTACTCTTTATACTGTGACGAGAGGTCGAGATGCGCGCGTTACGCAAAATCTGCGGAGTAACCTCGCAGATAGCGTTTGGAATGAAGATGTAAGAAAGAGAGTTGGTCTGAAAGAGAGTGTCGGTGTTAAAGTTAGGAAGGGCATGCTACGATGGTTCGGGCATGTGGAACGAATGGGAGATGAAAGAATGGGAAAACGAAGTCTGGAAAGGCCACGACACACCTACCACGAGCAAATTAATCGTGTGTTGGCAGAAGGTGGTGTCAAAGGCCGAAGGAACCGACGTGCATGCATGAAAAGAAAAATGAAAGTTGAAGAAGCAAGTGAGGTGTGTATGGACCGTGCTGTGTGGCGCTCGGTTCTTTCTGCCTACCCCGCAAAGGATTTGGCGTGAAGATAGTATAGTATACAATATTTAAATAAGAAAGGATTGGGAATGTTGCTCCAACACACAATGGGAGGATCATCCGACCAGGCTAAGTGATCGCGCCTGGCGGTCCGACTTTATTCATATAGGGCACAAAGTAACACTTATGAATATGGAGATTATGGGTTCTACATTTACTGCCAGATTTGCAAAGCAGTAGCAGTAGGCAGTAGCCTGTGGGAAGAAATCTGGCAAGAAAACTCTCGGCCACTCTTTTTAAATAGTTCGCAATCACACATTTATTTAACAACACTCAATATCTGCAGTTCATCCACATAAACCAAATGATAATTCTATCAAATTAAGTACAGAGCTCTACGTACTGATCTTATTTAATTCTTCGTTCGTCCTCGACCGGTGTTCAAACAAAATGGACTTTTTCTAATTTTCAATCGTTCACCATACCAAGTAGAATGTTGTCTGTCTGTCTAAGTGCCTAGTGGTAAAGTCAAATGACTATTCAATAAAGTAAGGGCAAGGAAATGGTTGGTTTTGTAAACCCTTTACAATTTAATTGCATGTACTAGATTTAATTTTAAATCAATCGTGGGAATATTTACAGACATTATTACAATATTTACTTGTGAATTATTTATACATACCGGATTTCCGTAGTATTTTTTTTTATTCTGATGAAAATACAGGGAGCTTTTGCCCACCTGGCCACGATACCTCCATTGACTCAGTATTGTAATAGATAATCATTTTTGAAAAAGCAAGAGGTCATAATGTTCTCAATTTCAAACGGGATATAATAAACCGAGCCTCAAAAGTTTTTATCGGCCACGGCATTTAGCCTCTCATTTAATAACTAAGCCACGCGAAAATGAAATAGCCTCTAATATACTAATTCGTCCTCTTTAAAACGTCACCTAAACATTCCATTATAAGCATCAAATAAAGATCAACAATTATTTTAACTTGTCCTCCGTAATAATATATTAACACCTAATTTACTAATTCAGCCACATATTTTACATGTAATCACCATTTTATATTTTATAGCTTCAAAACAAGAGCCTCAAAAAATTATAATTTAAGCCTCCACAGACAACATCAAATTTTATAACTTAGCGTGTAAAATAGATATATCATATTCTTTTTCGTGAAAATAGCCACTGCAGAGCTAGACGCGAGTGCACAGGACGACAGCGACCGGCCATTAGTATCAATCAGAGACCGCTATTTGATATCACTTTGTAACTAAAGACAGATTACGCTTACCGAACAAGAAAGTGAGGTTAAGAAAGCAAATACTAAACTCAAAATTGAGTACATTATAGACTCTCTAGAAGTGAATATCGTCATAAATTTACGATTAATGAGAAATTACTCGTTACTCACATTTGGGTTAAGTTTTTGCATTCTTAGTCTCCCTTTTTTGTTCGGTATCTGTCTTTAGTTCTATAATCTGTATTACGTGCATACATAATGTCACCGACCGAAATCTGTATTATGTCTAGGCATTATAGAGAATACCTGATACTTGCAGGCAAGGCAATGTATAAAATAACGAGAGTATTTAACGGTTGTTCGCTGCTTGCGAAGGTTAGGTTAGGTTGGAATAGTTACCAATAACGCGTGAAGGCGAGCGAGCGAAGCGAGCATGCCGCTGCAGCGGCCGCCAAGCGGCCTTATAATTTTATTTTACACATTACCGGTGGACCAGCCGGTTTTCTATGCAATCTCTAGGAATTTTGTACAGTACAAGACAAAGTATGAACAATCATATTATACTTATTCAAAACATTTATTAAATTCCTAAAGCTGTCTACACACCAAAGCCGCCGGCAATGCAGGTATTGTTTAGAATATCTGATTATAAAAACTTCAGGTAACACATAATAATAAATAAAAGCATTTATGCCCGAAGATCTGTCCCATGTTCCCGTGTGAAACGGACAAGCGAGTCCGTTTTAGGACTCGCTTGTCCATTTCCACCAGATTGTGACACCCCACACAGTTGGCTGAACGTGCCTTGCAAAGCAAGGAACTCTCGCAAATCAAATGTTACAAAGTGGTCACCCGTCCGAGCACCAGCAATAGCGGTAGTTGCTTACTGCAGTGATCGTTTACTTAAGACCGAGTTAGTGGCTACAAGTGGTCCTAGCTATTTAGGTAATATTAGTGGCCATAATTTGCTTTTTGGTGGCAATTTTACTTAACTTTGATGATCCATTAATGTTGGACGAGTTACATTTTAAACATGCTGAATTAGGAAATTACAAGCTATGATATTAATAAATAATGTGCATTTTGATGCCAATCTTTAGTATTTTAGAAGCTTACAGTTTGAATACATGTTACAAAATTAGATGCTTAAAAATAATCACGATGCTGAATTATATTAACAGTGGCTAATAGAGAAGTTAACTGGTAGCTATAAACTATAAATTCTGACGCTCATTAATTGTGGCTGACTTATTAATTTAGGGGGCAAAGTATTTTTCCGGAGGCTAAAAATTCTATTAAAAAGAAGGTCGTTTAATTAGCACCCATTTCAAACTCCCTGCTCCTTGAGGACGATTGGAGTACATCGTTTTAGATCTTGCGACGACATAATGAGCTTTTACTTTACTAAAAATGGGACTCGAACTGCAGTATCAAAAGTATCATCTTGTTAAACAACCCCATCATATAATTTCAGGGACACGACACCACCACATCGGGTGTGGCGTATAATCTTTACTGTTTGTCCAAACACAGAGACGTACAGGAAAAGATATTTGATGAACTTAAGGGCATTTTTGGAGATGACATGGACAGAGATCCCACCTATCAGTAAGTGCTATCAAATTTTGAAATAAATTACGTTAGTTGAAAGAGAGCCCCCCCCCCCTTTAAATAGTGCTATTTTTCTATTTTCGGTATTTGTTGTAATAGCGACAACAGAAATACACAATCGTTGAAAGCTTCAACTCTCTACCTATAACCCTTTGTGAGATACAGCCTCGGGACAGACAGACGGACGGCGAAGTCTCATGAATAGGGTCTCGTTTTTTACCCTTTGGGTACGGAAGCCTAAAAATTATCGGTCTCAAGCAGGACTCAACCCTGCGTCTACTGGCATTCCGGGCCAGACGCAATCTCCACTGGACCACCGAGACACTACTCTCAACCGACAATTTTTTAGGGTTTCGTAGCCAAATGGCAAAAACGGAACCCTTATAGATTCGTCATGTCTGTCTGTCTGTCTGTCTGTCTGTCTGTCCGTCTGTCTGTCCGTCCGTGTGTCACAGCCACTTTTCTGCGAAACTATAAGGCCTATGATATTGTAACTTGGTAACTAGATGTATTCTGTGAACCGCATTAAGATTCTTATGTAAAACTAGAAAAAAGCAGTAAATTTTGGGGGTCCCCATACTCAGAACTGAAACTCAATTTTTTTTTCATATAAACAATACGTGTAGCGTATCTATAGGTAGGTCTTCAAAAATGCTATTGAGGTATCTAACATCATATTTTTCTAAACTGAATAGTTTGCGCAAGAGACACTTCCAAAGTTGAAAAATGTGTGTCCCCCTCCCTCTAACTTCTAAACTAAGAGAATGATAAATCTAAAAAGAAGATATGATGTACATTGCCAGAAAAACTACCAACGAAAATTGGGCTGAACGAGATAGAGCTGGTAGTTTTTTTTATATATATAAACCGCAATTTTCGGTTTGAAAAATCACTACCACTGCGAACGTGTTAAAACATCAATCAAAACAACGAACTATAAGAACTTTTATATTATGTTACTTGCTGCTACGAAACCCTTCATAAGCGAATCCAACTCGCACTTGGCCGGTTTTTCTGTTTTCGGTATTTGTTGTAATAGCGACAGCAGAAATACACAATCGTTGAAAGCTTCAGCTCTCTACCTATAACCCTTTGTAAGATACAGCATCGTGACAGACAGACGGACGGCGAAGTCTCATGAATGGGTCTCGTTTTTTACCCTTTGAGTACGGAAGCCTAAGAATTATCGGTCTCAAGCAGGACTCAACCCTGCGTCTACTGGCATTCCGGGCCAGACGCAATCTCCACTGGACCACCGAGACACTACTCTCAACCGACATTTTTTTTGATATTAAATTTGTGATTTGTTATTTTGTGTGAGCCACAAAGGTTGGCTTCGGGGTTTGGGTGTTTTCTATGCATAATATGTATGTATTTAGGGCTATGTAAGTGAGTCTATCAGTCATCTAGATCCCATAGCACTAACTTAATTAGCCTAATTTGAACGATGTTGTATGAGAAAGTCCACAAATATTTATTTATTTATTTGTTACTCCTCAGCGAACTTCAACAAATGAAGTATTTAGAGATGGTGCTCAAAGAGTCAATGCGGCTGTACCCCCCAGTGCCTTTCATCCAACGTTTGGTAAAGAATGATTGCGGTAAGCATACACCCCACCACATATTATGTACTAGCTGACCCTCGCAACTTCGTTTGCGTAACATAAGAGAGAGAGCGAGAGCGAGAGAAAGGTGTATGAAAGCAGAGGTATTTCTTCATCGGGCTCATAGGAGAGTATGAAACTGCCTTGTTTGCTTTACCATAAATGAGCTTATTCTAAAACAATTCAGTCTAATTACTTTACAATAGTCTCTTATTTTTACAAAGTAAATTATTTTACAAAAGCTCTTTTATGATAAAGCAAACAGTTTAGAATGAATGAGTCTTACATTCAAAAGAACCGCGTATAGATGTTATAGTATATTGATATTACCTTACTCCAAAAGCTGAAAAATTTGATGCAAATAAATTGATTTAAAAACCAGAAACACGATTGTCTCCGCTATAATTATACGGTTTATGATACTTGGAAAGAATACAATTCTGACAACACCTCACACTTTTCAATTCAATTTGACTTTTTATAAACTACTTGTCATAAATAGGTATACCACGGTTCCACAGTAGTTTTGGATTAGCTTGTGAGTCTTAAATATTATACCGCAAGCCACTATTAACTGTGTGCTGATCTGAGCATCACCACCAAAACACTTACGCTTAAATAAAACAAGAAAGCCGTGAGATAGTTCTCACCGGGCTGCCCTTCTTTAACACGTTTATTGTGAAAGTTCAATCCGATTGACGTTGTCATTTTTGTTATATTTCAACTTTTGAACAGATGGTCCACGTGACCTAGTGACGTAGTTTAATGCGACAGAGTCACAGACTGCAGAGAAAGTCTTGACATAAGCCCCTCTGCACTCAATTTTATAGAGAGGGGCTAAAATGCATTGAAAAGATTGCTTTAACCCTCTAAACAAATTTTGATGGCTATTTGAACGCCGGTGATTTGTTCAGCATACAGTTATAGTAAAAGCTATTGCGACTTTTTTCGAAAAAGACGGGACTATCAGCAAGGGACATTTAGCTAAAGAGACAATCAGCTAAAGAGAAAACAGCAAAAGATACATTCAGTGAAACAGACATTCACCGAAATCACTAAATACCATCTGCAAATAAGTCATATTTCTATACAAAGAGCACAGAAAGACATGAGTTTACCTACTTGTGTGTATAATTCTTAAATCTCTTTTTATGTTCTAGAGGTTGGTAAAATCAGAATGGTCAAAAACACTACGTTGTTAATAGACATATTCCACATGCAACGGAATCCTGACCTTTATGACAATCCCCTGGAGTTTCGTCCGGAACGTTTTAAGGACCCTTTGAGCAATGCTTTCAACTGGCTCGCTTTTAGTGCAGGTCCCAGGAATTGTATCGGTGAGTAACTGAATGAAAACCTACCGAAAGGTAGGTTTACAGCTTTACAGCGTTGTTTCCTACTTCAGGTCTTAGCATGGGGTTGTCTATGTTTGGGGTGCTAAGCATGGGGTTGTCTATGTTTGGGGTGCTATCGCAGACCACCCCAACTGTAAAGCCTATTTAGGAGTAGATGTAGAAACGTCTTGTATTGAATTGAACTACTGAGATACAAGACAATTGCCTAACAACTGTTTGTAAATATTGCTGACAATTGTTTTCGATATGCATAAAGATTAGCACAGTAGATATGACTCCAATCATCTGAGGCACAAATTGACTAAGGCAAAGTTAATAAATAAAAGATCAAAGGACATTCATAAAGTAGGTATGTACATTTTTCAATGAATAATATCGTTCTTTTTTAATTTTCTTAGGTCAAAGGTTCGCCATGATGGAGCTGAAGGTGATGATATCTACAGTAGTTAAAAACTTCGTGATATTGCCATCCGATGTAGAGCCAAAGCTGTGTCCAGATCTCATTTTAAGATCCAAGAGCGGTGTTCACATTAAACTGGTTGAGAGGAAATAAACTACTTTTAGCATAGAATCTGAAATGACTACTGCAATGAGTAATTTAAAAACACATATTATTGACAGAGAGAAGTAATTAAAAAGGCTTTTTTATAACTTGTTTTCATTGTCCTCGAAGACTCAAGTGGTTTTTGGTGACAGGTGCCCCCAGCATTACGAAAGCTTGACTGCTGGATAGTCCAGCAACTCTGGATTATTAGGACACGTTGCAGTTCATCACCATCATCAGTAAAGGGGAGCGAGCGGCGCCGCGCGCCTTCGAGCAAATATGTCTCTATAGGAATAAAGAAAAAGACCCCATTCACTGTGGCGCCACAATTTCAGGGCACATCTCTCACCATCTCTGAAAGTATAGGGATCCTTGGTGTTGACATCTCCAGTGATGTGCAGTTCCGCAGTCACTTGGAGGGCAAGGCCAGGCTGGCGTCCAGGAAGCTCGGAGTGCTCAGAAGGGCGCGGCGGTACTTTACTGCGGCGCAAGCACTGCTTCTTTATAAGTCGCAAGTGCGTCCGCATATGGAGTACTGCTGTCACCTCTGGGCGGGGGCACCCGAATACCAGCTTCGTCCATTTGACTCGGTGCAAAGGCGAGCTATGAGAGTTGTCAACGATCCCATACTTGCAGGTGGTGTGGAACCTCTTAGTGACAGGAGAGACTTTGCTTCTTTGTGTGTGTTCTACCGCCTGTACAACGGTTTGTGCTCTGAAGAATTGTTTGATATGATGCCTACGGCTACATTCTATCATCGCACCGCTCGCCATAGACAGGGTATTCATCCTCACACGTTGCGTCCTGAGCGCTTGAGCACGGTGAGATCTGGTAGAGGCTTTCTTCCGCGTACGCTTAGGTTGTGGAATGATCTCCCTGCCTCGGTTTTCCCAAACGCCTACAGTATGGGGTTCTTCAAAAGGGGACTTAGAAGGTTTTTAAAGAGTCGGCAGCGCGATTGTGGCGCCCCTGGTGTTGCAAACGTCCATAGGCTGCGGTGACCACCGGTACATCTGGTGGGGCCGTATGCTTGTCTGCCACTCGAGTGGTATAAAAAAAAAAAAAAAAAAAAAAAAAAAAAAATATTTCCTAACTTATTGGAACTTAGCAAAGTTATACCGTTGTCAATGCTGACAGTGCTACAGATCCGTATTCTAATATCCGGACAGTGTCACTACCGTCGACTTTGAGAAAAGTTGGAAACTTAATATTGGTTCAAATGATATTCCATTTTAATAAAATAGAGAAATAATTTGAATTTTTATGCTAGTATTGAGTTTTGAAAATGTGTTAGTGATTATTCTCTCCTTCTTCTGTTATTCTATGTATAATATCAATATGCATGTATTTAAAAGCTATATAAGTATTAATATCCGTGGTCTGATACCCATAACACAAGCAGGTTATTCCTAGCTTACTTTGGGACCGTGAATATTTATTTATATTATTTACTAGCTGACCCCGCAACTTCGTTAACGTCACATAAGGTGTATGAAAGGAGAGGTATTTCTTCATCAGACTCATTAAGCAGCGTGTGACACTGCCCTGTTTGTTTAATCATAAAAGAGCTTATAGATTAACTCTATTTTAAAACAATTCAGTCCACGCCTTCGGAGCGGACCAAATTATTTTAAAACATCAATCAAGCTCTTTTATGATTAAGCCAACACGCCAGTTTAGATTTACCCTCACATTATAAGAACCCCTAACCCCTACAATTAAATTTTTCAAAATATCTGATTCTTAAAAATGTACTAACTTTTTTATTTATTAACCGATTGACATGAAATAAACATACCTCAACACAATAAAATAAAACCGGCCAAGTGCGAGTTGGACTCGCCCATGAAGGGTTTCGGAGCAGCAAGTAACATAATATAAAAGTTCTTATAGTTCGTTGTAACTTTGATTGATGTTTTAACACGTTCGCAGTGGTAGTGATTCTAACCGAAAATTGCAGTTTATGACGTATTAAAAAAAACTACCAGCTCTATCGCGTTCAAACTAATTTTCGTTGGTAGTTTTTATGGCAATGTACATCATATTTTTTTTTTAGATTTATCATTCTCTTAGTTTAGAAGTTAGAGGGGGGGGGGGGGGGGACACAGGGGACACACACATTTTTCCACTTTGGAAGTGTCTCTTGCGCAAACTATTCACTTAAGGAAAAAATTATTTTACGAACCTCAATAGCATTTTTGAAGACCTATCTATAGATAACCCACACGTATGGCCTTGATGAAAAAAAATTTTTGAGTTTCAGTTCTGAGTATGGGGACCCCCGAAATTTACTACTTTTTTTCTAGTTTTATATAAGAATCTTAATGCGGTTCACAGAATACATCTACTTACAAAGTTTCAATAGCATAGGCCTTATAGTTTCGGAGAAAAGTGGCTGTGACACACGGACGGACAGACAGACAGACAGACATGACGAATCTATAAGGGTTCCGTTTTTGCCATTTGGCTACGAAACCCTAAAAACCGCATTACAATCGGTTAAGCGGTTACTGAGATTAGCGTGCACAAACGTACAGACAAACAGATTGTATTGGGTTCTATTGCGTTCATTAAGCCCCCTATGATATTTTTTCTTATTTATCTTCCATGTACAGACAGCGACCTGTTACGATTTTATTATATGTATTGATTGATTATTATTCATACGAGGGCACACCCAGGACTCCCAAAAATAGGGTCATGGAAGGGCAGCACCGTCGACGAGAAATTCCACACGTTAAAAAAATATACTAGGAATTCAATCGAAACTCATTAGATATTTTCGGCTAGGATGGAGTGGAAGGTCTATCGCTTCGCGAAAAAAGGCGTGTCGGTAACAAAATCGATTTTTTTGTGGAGTGGAGTGCTAACTGCCAACATAGCTAAAACACCTGCTGGCTAAGAGATAAATCTTTCGGATAATAGGTTGAAGATAAGCATCCTTTCTTGTAGGATGACTTCACCTGAACCACGGCCACGTGGAAGCCGTTTTACATTTATATTATCGATTGTCGGCACTTGATGGAACTTGTTGTAATGCATTATTGAAACACGCACTTGTACCACAGCCTACAGAAGGTTTTTTCTATATTATTATACTGGGCTTGTACCTATATTCCACAATTGTTTAACACAGCCTGACCGGTTTCGCTTTAAAGCATTCTCAAACGTACATGTTCTTACACTATTACTCCTAACACACACTGTGTTAGGAGTAATAGTGTAAAATCATGTATCTTCTTACACTATCACTCTTATCACACACTGTTTTAGGAGAAATAGTGTAAAAACATGTACATTTTTATATTATTACTCCTAACAAACACTGTGTTAGGAGTAATAGAGTAAAAACATATACCTTCTCACACTATCTAAGAGTGATAGTGTGAGAAGGTATATGTTTTAGGAGTAATACTAAAAAACATGTACATTCTTCGTACTCGTAAAAACATGTACCTTCTTACACTATCACTCTTAACACACACTGCGTTAGGAGTAATAGTGTAAAAACATGTACCTTCTTACACTATCACTCTTAACACACACTGCGTTAGGAGCAATAGTGTAAAAACATGTATCTTCTTACACTATCACTCCTAACACACACACTGTGTTAGGAGTAAGAGTGTAAAAACATGTACCTTCTTACACTATTACTCCTAACAGACACTGTATTAGGAGTAATAGTGTAAAAACATGTGTCTTCTTAAACTATCACTACTAACACACATTGTGTTAAAGCAAGCTTCCCCACCCCCGCCACAGCTCTCATTATAGTTGAAGGGTATTTTGAGGGAATGTTTACCTAACCTTAGTGGTCACACACACATTCAAGATCTGTACAAACATAACGTGTTTTTACTCGAACTGCCGAAGAAAGGAGGGTATTGTTTTTCGAGACTATGTATGTATGTATGTCCAATTATTTGTCACGTCCTACAGCCTGAACGGCTTGACCGATTTTGACATGCAAGGTGTCATTCGATTTGTCGTAATTGTGTGAGTGACACCAGGTCTAATATAATTTCTAAAGAATGAAAATGGCGGATTTTTGGCGCTATAATTATTTGACTGCGATGGACGAAAAGGTACTGAACCTATTTCGATGCGGTTTTATTTGTTTATAAAGTCTTAGTCAGACTTAAAATCTTACATTTGTTTAATTGCAATCGGTTGAGTAGAACCAGAAATATGACCAAAAATATAATAATTAAGGTTAAATTTTGGTGAAGTCCTTTCACTACACAAAAATTTATGACACCACTTCTAAAATAACTAAAAAGTTTCAAATAAACTTAATTATTAAGAATACAAAAAACCCGATTGCAAAGTAAAAATACAACTGAAAAGCAAAAACCAAGCTCTTCATTTCTTTTGTAATTTTCTTTAGCTACTTAATGTTTTACTTTGTCGGCATTATTTGCAGGCAGGAACAAGCTATGGACACATTTAGCTATTTTGTAAACCACCACTTGCTTGATATAGCTTGTTCCTGCTGGAAATGTTGCCGACAAAGTAAAACAGTAAGTAGCTAAAGAAAATTACAAAAGAAATGTAGACCTTGTTTTTTTACTTTCCAGTAGGGTTTTTTGTATTCTTGATAATTAAGTTTATTTAGTGTAGTAGACCAGTGCAGTCTTCAGTCTTCAGTCTTCTTGGGCTCCCATTTTCCGCACTTAGGTCCGCCAGTGGACCCATTGTACGAGAGTGTTGGCTGTCACTCCAGCCAACCCAGCTCCGACCAGAAGCGCAGGATCCTCTTCGGGTCCTCACACGCTTCCCGGAGTGTCGTGGGGCTGCCAAGTATGTTGACTCTGTATGTAACCAGGCTCTCGCACTCCAAGATTGCGTGAGCTATGGTTTCTTCTTTTAACAGGCACGCTCTGCACAGCGTGCTGTCCGTGATACCTAAGACATTCAAGTGCTTATTTACTGTGCAATGACCCGTTATTGTGCCTACCATGGTTCGTAGATCACCTTTATTCAGATGTAGCAAAGTTCTAGCTAGTTTTGGCCTGGGTCTCGGTAGAGCTTCCCTTTGATTGCCTGCAACTTACTGTTTGTGCCCATCTCTTTTCATGCCGCTCTTTCGTGCGTTGTCTCAGCCATGCCCTTACCTGGTAGAATGGTATTGGTATAATCGGGCTTGGTCCCACCGGTGTGGTGCTGGAACCCAATCTGGCCAGTTCGTCAGCTGCATCATTGCCGCTCGATCCGCTGTGACCTTTTATCCACTGAAGGCTTACCTTGTGTGTTAGGGCCAGCTTTTGTAGCCCCTGGTGGCATTGAAGCACCAGCCAAGAGTCGATTGTGGTGCTCTTCAGTGCTTTTAGCACTGCTGCGCTATCGGAGAGGAGCCTGATGTGGTTGTGTTCAATTTTCCTGGAGTCGATTGCATTGGCGGCATTAATTAAACCTATGCACTCACATTGGAAGATTGACGAATGAGACCCTAAAGGTATTGATGAGTGTATGTTGAGCTCCGGGGAGTAGGTGCCTGCTCCTGATCCGTGGTCTGTTTTGAATCCATCCGTGTACACTCTGAGTTCTCTTATACCGGAGTGGTCCTTGGCGGACTCTGCCAGCGATATATTGTACTTACGGTCAAACACGTATGTTTTCGGTATCTTGTCGTTAGGGGCTTCCACGAGAGGTTCATACTCTATTGCGTCCTCTAGTATGCGCCTATGACCTACCCTTGAGCGCGTCCATTGTTTTGACGCCTGAAGTCGTGCCGCCGCGGCGGCCGCTTCCTGGTGAACGAACAGGTCCAGAGGCGGTATGCAGAGCATTGCTTCCATCGCTGCTGTGGGTGTGTTGCGACAGCATCCCGTGATGGCGCAACACGCCGCTCTCTGGAACTGCTGCATTTTATCTATGGCTGAAGCTAGTTCGGCCCTGGGCCACCAAACTATTTCGCCATACGTTACCTGTGGTCTTATGACTGTGGTGTAGAGCCAATGTATGATTTTCGGTGAGAGTCCCCACTTCTTACCGATCATTCGTTTGCATTGCCAGAATGCAATGGTGGCCTTACTGATTTTTTGTGTGAGGTGCTTATTCCATAGCAGTTTGCTGTCCAGTGTGACCCCCAGGTACTTGACTTCATTTGCTAAGGAAAGTTTTGTGCCAAAGAGCTGTGGGAGTTTCAGATTATCTATTTGGCGTTTGTTGGTGAACAGAACCATTTCTGTTTTCGTCGGATTTACCGTGAGATCATGTCTGATGCACCATTTTTCGACGATCCTCAAGGCGTTGTCCATCAGGTTTGTTATTGTACCTAGGAACTTGCCACTTACCAGTATGGTGAGGTCGTCAGCGTAACCTACAGTGAAGTATCTCTCTCTATTGAGTACATCTATGAGCTCGTTCACCACGAGATTCCACAGGAGCGGAGATAGAACCCCCCCCTGCGGACATCCTTTGGCTGCGATCCCTCTAGATGTGGAGATCACTGTAATTTGTATAGCCCTGTGTCGTAGCATATTCACTATCCAACTTACCACAGTGGGGTGTACTTTATGCTTTTGCAGGGCTCTTTCGATACTTACAAAGGTCGTCTTGTCGAAGGCACCTTCGATGTCTATAAAGACGCCCAGTGTTGATGATTTACTCTCTAGGGAGTCTTCTATGTACGATACTACCTTATGCAGTGCTGATTCGGTGGATTTTCCGGAGCAGTAAGCGTGCTGCTTTGTGTGCATTGGTATTTGTCGGAGTACTTTCTCCCTTATTTCTCTCTCGCATAGTAGACCAGTGCAACAGGAAATAGTAGTTTTCGATACAAGTGTGGGATTTCTGTTATTACAACGAGTTCCGAGAGGTGTTGATCCGAGCCGAAGGCGAGGGTTGACAGTCGTAACAAGTTTAAAAAACAGTCCCACACGTTGTATTGAACAACTATTTTAATACAGTTGCGAAAAATATAAGCAATTTAATAAAATAATAAAAACACAATAAACCTGAATATCCAAAATGGCGCCAACCGTAAAAGAATAATATACCTTCTTATGCAGAGACTATGGCAGTGCACTTCACCAACCAACTTTTTTATATTTATAAATTTAATTTGGCCGATACTTACGAGTATATTAATTTATGCTTAAATTTTAATTAAAATTACTTTTGATCTGATATTGAAACAAGTCAGTATCTTTTTTTTGAAATATTTACATGAATCACAGACATTATTTTCACAGTTGGGAAAGAAAACGCACGAGTGCGGGAATGGTAAACAAAAAAGCACGAGTGTGTAATAGCCCACATCCCGAACGCTATACGTCCCTGTAATACGCCACTTTTTGAGCAACTGTATTAAAATAGTAGTTTTCGATACAAGTGTGGGATTTCTGTTGATACAACGAGTTACGACAGGTGTTGACCCGAGCCGAAGGCGAGGGTAGACAGTCGGAACGAGTTTAAATAACAGTCCCACACGTTGTATCGAACAACTATTATTAATACAGTTGCGAAAAAATTAAGCAATTTTATAAAATAATATAAACACAATAAACCTGAATATCCAAAATGGCGGCAACCGTAAAAGAATATATACCTTCCTAAGCAGAGACTATGGCAGTTACAAACTGCCTACAGAGCTTGGACCACGGCTCGCGCTAACTCAGATCCTAGCATCTCTGAAGTGCCTCAGTAAAAGAGCGGTTGCCAGGGCTAAATTCGATTTCGTCGGCAGAATTGGTCAGCGACTAGCCGGCTACCCCTCTGGAAGTCGTGAATTCTGGTCGCTTGCCAAAGCTGGAGGGAAACTTTTGTCGGTCGGGGTTACCACCTCTACATAGACTGGATGGTAGTCTGGCCCAGAGTGCCAAGGAGAAGGCCGACCTTTTGGGTTCTCTCTTTGCCTCCAACTCGACCATGAACGATGGAGGTGTGCTTTCGCCTGGTATCCCTTGGTGTGGCACTTCCATGCCAGAAATTAAGTTCAAGCAACGGGACGTCAGGCGGGAGCTTCAATCCCTGGATATTCATAAGTCGAGTGGGCCGGACGGCATTCCCGCGGTGGTACTTAAGCGGTGTGGTCCGGAGTTGTGTCCGGTACTTACACGTCTTTTCACGCTTTCATACTCCATGAAGCAAGTCCCGGCGTCGTGGAAGATCGCGCACGTGCATCCCGTGCCCAAGAAGGGTGACAGGACCGAGCGTGTGATTAATACACAGCTTCTGAGGTACCTTGAGGAACATGACCTGCTCAGTGACCGGCAGTACGGTTTCCGTCACGGTCGCTCGACGGGCGATCTTCTTGTGTACCTCACACACCGCTGGGCGGCGGCTATCGAGAGTAAGGGTGAGGCTCTAGCAGCGAGCCTCGACATCTCGAAAGCCTTTGACCGGGTCTGGCATCGTGGTCTTCTTACGAAATTGCCCTCCTATGGACTGCCCGAGAGTTTATGCGGATGGGTGTCCAGCTTTCTGGCCGGTAGAAGCATCAGGGCCGTCGTTGACGGCAGCTGTTCTGACTGCATGGCCATAAACGCTGGAGTACCACAAAGCTCATTGTTGTCCCCTACTTTGTTTCTGCTGCATATCAATGACATGTTGTCTATTGACGGCATTCATTGTTATGCGGACGACAGTACGGGCGACACTTATTACACGGGCCGCCCCGGTATCTCTCGGGTTGCAGTGGAAGAAAGTCGTGAACAGTTGTTCACGACTTTCTTCCACTGCACTGTGTCTGAAGTCGAGGCTACTCTCAATAGAGTGTCCGATTGAAGTCGACAAAATCTTGTCCAATTCAACCCTACCAAGACACAAGTTTGTGTTTTCACCGCAAAAAAGACCCCATTCAATGTGGCGCCACAATTTCAGGGCACATCTCTCACCATCTCTGAAAGTATAGGGATCCTTGGTGTTGACATCTCCAGTGATGTGCAGTTCCGCAGTCACTTGGAGGGCAAGGCCAAGCTGGCGTCCAGGAAGCTCGGAGTGCTCTGAAGGGCGCGGCGGTACTTTACTGCGGCGCAAGCACTGCTTCTCTATAAGTCGCAAGTGCGTCCGCATATGGAGTATTGCTGTCACCTCTGGGCAGGGGCACCCGAATACCAGCTTCGTCCATTTGACTCGGTGCAAAGGCGAGCTATGAGAGTTGTCAACGATCCCATACTTGCAGGTGGTGTGGAACCTCTTAGTGACAGGAGAGACTTTGCTTCTCTGTGTGTGTTCTACCGCCTGTACAACGGTTTGTGCTCTGAAGAATTGTTTGATATGATGCCTACGGCTACATTCTATCATCGCACCGCTCGCCATAGACAGAGTATTCATCCTCACACGTTGCGTCCTGAGCGCTCGAGCACGGTGAGATCTGGTAGAGGCTTTCTTCCGCGTACGCTTAGGTTGTGGAATGATCTCCCTGCTTCGGTTTTCCCAAACGCCTACAGTATGGGGTTCTTCAAAAGGGGACTTAGAAGGTTTTTAAAGAGTCGGCAGCGCGATTGTGGCGCCTCTGGTGTTGCAAACGTCCATAGGCTGCGGTGACCACTGGTACATCTGGTGGGGCCGTATGCTTGTCTGCCACTCGAGTGGTATAAAAAAAAAAAAAAAAAAATAGTGCACTTCATACAGCCAACTTTTTTTATATTTATAAATTTAATTTGGCCGATACTTACCTATATTCATTTATGCTTAAATTTTAATTAAAATTACTTTTAATCTGATATTGAAACAAGTTAGTACAGTTTGTCTATAAAGTCGTGAAATGAATGTTTGAGGATCTAAAAATAGTTATGTGTGTGGCAACACTGGCAACAAGAAACTTAAGTACGTCAGTTGTCAATGCTATCGTCGAATTTCGTTTACTCTCTCACGTAACTTTAATGTTTGGATTAAACTGCAACAAATTGAGACCAAACTACGCATTAAGGTTTGAGAAATGAGTAAAGAAAATCGGAGTGGTGCGCAGGAAGTGATTTTTAAAGTTTTCCAGTGATGTTTCGCGGAGTACTAAGCTGGACAATTGTTGTGGGATTTTGAGGATGTTTATGAGCGAACAGCATCTTTGGTGGGTATGTAATCGTGTTATTGTTTATTTTGAATCTGTCTGAAGTTACAAATTTACTGAATTTACGATTTGGAGACAAAAAAAGGCATTAGCATATTTTTAGGTTAGAATCACAACCTTACAATCTATATGTAAGTCAGTGGTTAGAATAACATTGTTAGTAGGTAATTTTATAGTACGACCTACATTTTTGATACTCAGTTCATTCTGGTTTTCTACCAATTTTTTATTTTGAATTAATTGCTTCATGTCAATAGTTTGTTTCCATTAGGTAATTAATTTTCTTTTTTTACTCTTTTCAGGAAAATCAGAGAGTACAGTTAGGCGAATATTTAACGAAGGTTTTAATAATGAAGGAAAGTTTGAAACTCCTGGGAAACACAGAAATGTTGGCAAAGAAAGAAATAGACGATTTAAATATTTGTGCACTGCGCCAAAAAAATCCTTGTCAGATGGGGGAAAGTTACAGATAAAACATGTAATTACATGATTGTGGCAAAGCAATTGGGACTGCTAGGCACCTGCTGGTGGGTTGTAAGACGCTATTAGACCGGGGCTTCTGGATCTGGTTCAATAACTTTATTCTGGATCTGATTCAATAAAACAGAAACAAAATTAAAAATGTTTAGTGTGTTTTATTTATTAACTCACTAGCTGATGCCCGCAGCTTCGCCCGTGTCGAATTTGTTCTCGTTCCCGCTTCCCGTAGGAACTTATTCCCGGGATGAAAAGTAGCCTATGTGTTATTCCAGACTATAATGTATCGCTGTACCAAATTTCAGCCAGATCAGTTCAACTGTTCGAGCGTGAAAGAGTCTCACATCCACACTCATAAGCTTTCGCATTTATAATATTTGTATTGTTCCCGTTCCCGCTTCCCGTAAGAACTTATTCCCGGAATAAAAAGTAGCCATGGTTATTCCAGATTATAATGTATCCCTGTACCAAATTTCAGCCAGATCCCTTTAACCGTTCGAGCGTGTAAGAGTAATAAACATCCACACTCATAAACTGTCGCATTTATAATATTAGTAAGATTTTACTCGGAACGAACTCCTCGTATCAAAATCATTTTGGTCGTACTATATAGGGTTGCATACATGCATTCAGCAGCGCCCTCATTTAATTTCACGACTTTATAGACAAACTGTATCTTTTATTAGAAATATTTGCATGAATCACAGACATTAATTTGACACTGACCCGCACTCGTGCGTTTTCTTTCCCAACTGTGAAAATAATGTCTATTAAAAATAAAAAACCAATCAAAAATTCATAGAAGTTTTAGTGATTCATGTAAATATTTATGAAAAATTATACTAACTTGTTTTAATATCAGATTAAAGTAATTTTAATTAAAATTTAAACATAAATAATATAAGCATGGCCAAATTAAATTTCTAAATATAAAAAAAGTTGGCTGTATGAAGTGCACTGCCATAGTCTTTGCTTAGGTAGGTATATTATTATTTTACGGTTGCCGCCACATTGGAAAATTCAGGTATAAATGTGTTTTTATTATTTTATTAAATTGCTTAATTTTTTCGCAACTGTATTAAAAATAGTTGTTCAATACAACGTGTGGGACTGTTATATAAACTCGTTTCGACTGTCTACCCTCGCCTTCGGCTCGGGCCAACATCTGTCGTAACTCGTTGTAATAACAGAAATCCCACACTTGTATCGAAAACTACTATTTTAATACAGTTGCTCAAAAAGTGGCCTATTACAGGGACGTATAGCGTTCGGGATGTGTGCTATTACACACCCGTGCTTTTTCTTTACCATTCCCGCACTCGTGCGTTTTCTTTCCCAATTGTCAAAATAATGTCTGTGATTCATGCAAATATTTTTTAAAAAAGATACTAACTTGTTTCAATATCAGATTAAAAGTAATTTTAATTAAAATTTAAGCATAAATTAATATAAGTAACGGCCAAATTAAATTTATAAATATAAAAAAAGTTGGCTGTATGAAGTGCACTGCCATAGTCTCTGCTTAAGAAGTTATATGTTCTTATACGGTTGGCGCCATTTTGGATATTCAGGTATATTGTGTTTTTATTATTTTATAAGATTGCTTAATTTTTTCGCAACTGTATTAAAAATAGTTGTTCAATACAACGTGTGGGACTGTTATTTAAACTCGTTCCGACAGTCTACCCTCGCCTTCGGCTCGGGTCAACACCTGTCGTAACTCGTTGTAATAACAGAAATCCCACACTTGTATCGAAAACTACTATTTTAATACAGTTGCTCAAAAAGTGGCCTATTACAGGGACGTATAGCGTTCGGGATGTGGGCTTTTTCTTTACCATTCCCGCACTCGTGCGTTTTCTTTCCCAATTGTCAAAATAATGTCTGTGATTCATGCCAATATTTCTAAAAAAAGATACTAACTTGTTTCAATATCAGATTAAAAGTAATTTTAGTTAAAATTTAAGCATAAAGTAATGTAAGTATCCGCCAAATTAAATTTATAAATAAAAAAAAAAGTTGGCTGTATGAAGTGCACTGCCATAGTCTCTGCTTAGGAAGGTATATATTCTTATACGGTTGGCGCCATTTTGAATATTCAGATTTATTGTGTTTTTATTATTTTATAAAATTGTTTAATTTTTTCGCAACTGTATTAAGAGCGTTAATTCGGTTTTCAAATTTCTTTACGATCGTAAGAAATCAGCGCGGCGCGGCGCATATAGCCGTATAGTGCCAATTGTTGCTACCAACAAGTTTGATACTTTTGTTTTCCTTGATGTATTACCGGTGTCATATTCTTAGTCTAAGCGTTCAATCTTTTATTTTAATTTTTATGTTAGTAATGTTAGTTAATAATTATTGATTATTTTTATACAAAACGGGATTTCGCGTGGCACTATTTTATTATTAATTAAAGGTTTCGGTACCTTCACTTTCCTCGACGTTTCGATAGGGTTACACCTATCGTGGTCCCGAGGTCGCCTCGGAAAGTGAAGGTACCGAAACCTTTAATTAATAATAAAATAGTTCAACGCGTGTTAGTTTAAAACAAATATTGATTACTTTATTGCAAAATTATTGATATTTAGTAGTGTGTGTGTGTGTCGAGACCCTAGGTTCATGGGCATAAAGTTTTTTAAATTTTGAAGAAGCGCCTTGTGGAGTCAACTAGTGACCTAAGGGCTGGCAGTTATTTCTCCCAACGAATAAGCATCGCCGTTCAAGAGGGGAATGCTGCCAGTTTTTTGGGCACAATGCCACCGGGGCCCTATTTAGATTTAGTTTAGTTTTATTCATATTGTAAATAGTTATTATGCTTTATTGTAACATTTGTCTCAATAAATAAAAGAAATATTTCGACTCTAGTAGTGATAGATACTGACATCAATAAAATTAATAAAGTTGACATTTATTTACCTAACTAATATCAATATAGAAATTACAAATACACACATACATGACAACGGTTTCATAAGTTTATTTTTAAAGTATCTAAATATACGAAAATTGTAGAAAGTAATGGACAATATTCTATTATACACTATAAATATTTAAATTTGACAATACACATGGTTAAAAACAAATAATATTTACGTAGCAATGCGCAGGCGCTTGGCATGGTCCGATGTTTTGCTGCCTACTACAGATTCAGTGCTGGCAGGAACATTAAAATATTTTAATAAATAATTCATAAATATTGTTGGATATTCTTACACAACATCATCTAGCCCAAACTAAGCTATAAGCTTGAGCTATGGGATCTAACTCTAATCTTAATATTGATAGTAGGTGTTTTTTTATTTACAATAAGCAAATATTTATTAAGAGGCATGTGCATAACAATGCACACCGCCAAGAAAAATGCTAAATAATTAGCCCTTCCGTATCGGCATTGATCGATTATTATATACCTACTAAGATGAATTTTGGGAGGGACCGAACTGAGTTTCTTGGAGTGTTCTTCTCAGTCTGTAGCATTTCCGAACCCCCAGTAGAGTCACAAAAATGTTGACAAACCTATTTTTTTTTAAATTTCAAAGGGAATAAATTTAATTTAATTTTATTTTATCGACTCTTTCTGGGGTTAATCATTTTCGGCAACAGACATTTGTCGTAAAAATTTAACAATTTAGGTTCCATCCTTGTAGTCCAGTACTCGTCGTCTTTCGAAATATTTACTGTGCTTATGGGCAAATTAGTGTTCAGTCAAGCCAACATTTATCGATTTGCGGTGTACGCAAATCGATAAATGTTGGCTTGACTGAAAGTAATTTTTAATACAATTCATTAAAAATATTTATTATATACACAAGATCACTAGAAGATAAAATAAACGCAGCTTCTCACTTGAATTGAAGTCGGCCTTGGATTTTAAAATACCAGTCATGCTTTGTATTAACAGATCCGTATTTTCTCCATAATTTAATTTTACCATCTGCTTTGGCTTGTTCCACATCCATGTGTATAGGGACAGTTCTAGGTAAATTGATTGATTGATTGGTTATTAGGTCGTCTACAACAAGGTTTTTTAGCAGTGGTGAGACCCCGCCTTCTTCTGGATAACCTTTGGCCATGGCTGCGCACTAGTTTCCGCTTGTCTGTAGCTTTAAAATGAGTTATTTAGCATGTTATCTATCTATTCACTTACATCGTGTATACTCGGTGTTTTGCCAGTGCCGTGGTTATGCTTCTTTTTTTGAAAGCTCCCTCTATGTTCATGAAAGTGCCGAGGCACATTGATTGATTGATTCTGGATGACCTCTTCTATTTTGTGTACCACTGCATGTAGTGCTGAGTCTGTAGACTTGCCGGGGGCAATATGCGCGTTGGTTGGAATGCAGTGTCTTATTTTGAAGGGCCGTCTCTCTGTCACACAATCTTTCCAGAGTTTTTAGCAGGAAAGACGAAGGGCTTATCGGTCTGTATAACCAGAGGTCCGAATCACAAATATAAACCCTTTACCGGGTATTGGTATAAAGATCACTTAGACCTCTCTCCACAGTCAGGGTCACAGTTCCATTCATTGTCTGGCGTACAGATACTAAGTAGCTGACAATATCAACTTGTGTCCTCCGGCCTCCCCCATTTTATCACTGCAGGGAAGACTTCATCCTGTCCTGGAGATTTAAAGGACTTGAAGTTGTTAATTACCCATTCAGATTTTTGTAAGTTGACAGAATAGAATAGAACAGGTCTTGCGAGCTCCCACTGGACTTCTTTTGTGGATACGTATTCCACCAGCCACATGAGTGTCTGCAGCAATTGGCATCCTGTGAAGTGCGTTTGAATCAAAATACTCTCGGCTTCTTTTCATGATAGTTTACGTTAGTAGAATGATGTAGTGGTAATTTATATGTTATTAATTTATTGTTTTCGAGTAATTAAGTGATGTAGTGGTCATTATATAATGTTAATTTGCCTTTGAAAATTGCCGAAAGGCGAAACCAGTCAGGTGTAAAATAAATAAATGTTGTGGAACAGTACAAGTGCCGTTAATGAATATGTGCAGCAGGTTCCACCAAGTGCCATCCATCAACAGTATAAATAATTCTTTTCATGGGTTGGTCAGGCCGCCGCGCCGTCAGGTTTCTTTATAGATACGGACAGCTCTGTCTCTTGTTTGGCCAGTATTAGTCTGACTCTAGCAGAAGTTTCTCCAAGACTTGGTACTTCTGTATCTCAGTCGCTACTTGTATTTTGCTTTAGCGGCTTTATAGCCGTCCCAATCCTGGTCTGGTTCCTCACAGGTGTTCCATAATTACCACTTATGAAATGGGGTGTTAATATGTTATTATCAATACCACACGAATAGTGACTACCTGCCTTGCGTATAATACCTACACCTACGCTGTTCGTGAAGAAAATAGTGCAACTGTAATAGCTTATAACTTGGTCAGTTTTCGTTAGATTCATTTAATTTTTTTTATACAGTATTTTGAAGCGAAACTCTAGTCGGGGTGTCTGAGCTTTGCACTATACAAAAGTTCACGTTGTATATCGACCATAAATATTTATATCCTACTATCCTACTAATATTATAAATGTGAAAGTTTGTGAAGATGTTTGGATGTTTGTTACTCAATCACGCTCTTACGGCTGAATGGATCCAGCTGAAATTTGGTATAGGGATAGAGTATAGTCTGGAATAACACATAGGCTACTTCTTATCCCAGAAAATTGTTTTCACGGGAAGCTGGAACGGGAACCAAAATTCACGCGGGCGAATCCGCGCGCATCAGCTAGTATATTATATTATACGTCACAAAGTACTAAGATTGTTTGGTCACGCTAGAATTAGACTATTTTTGTTAATTTTTTCGTATTCAAAAATGGAACATCGAGCGACATGACCACTCTCTGAGAGCCTCTCGGCGGTACTAAATCGTATTTGTTCGCGTATCTGCATTTATAGGGGTTCACAAAATACTTTGTAAAAAAAAATCTGTATCTAGTTACTTATAAAGAAATATTTTTATTGTCAGAGGTGAAGTTCTGACATAATATTACATAATTATCATAATGATTTAAACTACAGAAGCTGGTGAAAAGACTACTTTATTGTGGTGAAAATTCTCAGTATTTGAGCAAACTTGACAGTCATTTTTCTCCAAAAAAAGGAACCTACCTGATATCAGGTTATTCTACAAACAGATAGCCTAGGCCTTTTGCAATTGCTTCGTATCCCTTGCTCATTAAATTTATCAGCTATTTGACATGAATTTAAGCATCGAAATCGATGCAAATCGTATGATTTGAAAAACCTTGTTCACTTTCGTTGATATTAACCATATGTAATCTGTTGTTAGGTAAAATATGTTTTATAAAACGTTTAGAGCGCTAAATTTTCTAAGTATGTTAGTGAATACCATGTTTGTACGATAAATATTTAATGACTTTAAACGCAATGAAAAGTATGGTTTCTGAGCAAAACGTGGGGCGAAATATGTTAACCCTCTTAAAAATAAATAGTTGTTCAATACAACGTGTGGGACTGTTATTTAAACTCGTTACGACCGTCTACCCTCGCCTTCGGCTCGGGACAACACCTGTCGTAACTCGTTGTAATAACAGAAATCCCACATTTGTATCGAAAACTACTATTACGGACGATCTGAGGTCGGGAAGTCAAAAAATCAGGGTTTTGAGGGGGAAAAGGGGGTTTTCTCGATTTCCGACAAAACTACAAGTCCTATGGAAAAATGTGTCATGGCAAAGTTGTAGGAAATAAAAAAATCTACTACTTTTGGATTCACACTTTTTTTTTACATATCCTCAAAAAGTATGTCACGAAACTCAAAAAACCCAGATTTTGAGTTTTTGATTTTTTTCTTTTACAAAAGTTTTTCATGAAATTTAGCAGAAACCTTTCTTATTATGTTCCTAATGCACTGTAATTTTTTTGATACAAAATGTTTATTTTTTCTCCTTTTATTGACTTAATATGCAAAAGCATTTAAATTTTCAATCGAAAAATCACACGTCAAAATATCAGATATTTTTTAAAAATTGGTGGGCTTGTTGTTTCTTTAAATCTCTTTTTTTGATGATGTAAATATATATATACATCACAATGGTAAATTTTCTCAGAAAATGCAACAGAACCCTTATCATATTTTTTCTTTTTTAATCATTCTTGTACAATTTTGAGCTATTTATTAATATTTACTTTTAAATAATTCAAAAAACGTAAGAAGACACTAGTACCTGCATAAATAAATATAAATATAGCGTTACATATTACAACCTCCGTGTGGCGACGGGAAAGAGTACAAAATGGCGCCACCCCAATTCATCCGATTCAGAAAAGGGCTGTCCGGGCTATCTATGGTATGGAGTTTCGTGTGTGTGTGTGTGTATGTGTACTATGTATTCACAGTAAATATATGACAATTTATTATTATAGGTACTCATAAACATAACAGTAAATTTATTAAAAACTAGCTGTTCCCCGCGGCTTCGACCACATAGAAGTCGTTATCGCGTAAAATCATAATCCTCCTTTTGCGCAGTATATTAAAAAGTAGCCTATGTCCTTCCCAGGGCTTCGAACTACGAGTATCTCTATACCAAATTTCATCTCAATCGCTCTAGCCGTTTAGGCGTGAAAGCTTAACAGACAGACAGACAGAGTTACTTTCGCATTTATAATATTAGTAGGGATAGGGATAGGGATAGTGATATTCATAACCTAAACTTAAGAAATAAGAATAAATTGGCAATCTCTAGATTTAGGCTTCATAAAATAAGCAATTCTTTTGCGGGCAATTGTATTTGAATACGTTGATACATTGCCGACAGCCTTATCAGGTTTGTCAGTTAATAAATTTAAAAAACTTATAAAATTTAAATTGTGCCAAAAAGCTTATTAAGACTTTCTGGAAAACAAGGCTGCCTGGCAGTGACACGAATTGTTCCTTTCTACATATTAAAAAAAACTGTATGAGATACTAGCTGACCCCGCAACTACGTTTACGTCACATAAGGTGTATGAAAGAAGAAGTATTTCTTCATCAGACTCATCAAGCAGCGTGTGAAACTGCCCTGTTTGCTTAATCATAAAATAGCTTAAAGATTAAGCCTATTTTAAAACAATTCAGTTTTAAAATAGTCTTAATCATTAAGCTCTTTTTAAGCTCGTTTAGATTTACACTCACATTCAAAGAAACCCCTACAATTAAATTTTCAAAATATCTGATTCTTAAAAGTGTTACCTATAACTTTTAAGCTATTGCATAGCTTCTATCGCGGGCCTTGCGTGGAGACCGAATCCAGAAATTCTGTCACGAAAACGAATCACACTCTCGGCTACCTTCGTCCACGTTCGTGCACTTCATATATAGTGGAATTCAACAGATTCAAACAATGTAGTAAACAAACAGATTGGATCTCGACTCTCCATAATTACTTACATTTAAATATCAATCCTGATCATATTCGTTTTCAGGAACCATAGTTAGATTTATGCGGCCATTTCAACACTAATTTACCTTGAGAATATAGAATAATTTCATGAAAAATACTTCGATGATAAAAATTTAAACCTGTCATTCTTGCTTGTCATTAAATATTTTTTTCTCAGTCTTGTTTGTCTTTGGCATAGTGTTGTATAACGGTTGTACTCGCTTATTGATTATGAAAAGAGGTTTAATCATAATCAGTTTGACAACAATTAGTTTAATAATATAATAAACTAGCTGACCCGCGCAACTTCGTTTGCGTGATAAATGAAGAACCACTGGACCGATTTTGTGCAAACTTCACATAAACCATCTACTAAATAGTCCGAACAAAGCCTAAATATTTGGTTTGGATAGGTCAGCCCGTTCTTGAGTTATAAAATTACAACGAAAAGTGGCATTGATTTTTATATATATAGATATAGATATAGATTATTTAAAAATGAACTATAACTTTAAATAATTATAATCGGTAATCGTAAAACAGTACCTACTGTGTGAGTGTGTATTGTTCTGAAGTTCTGCAAGCTTTTTCTATTATCTCTAATTACGTATATCAACGACTTTGCTTCAAGTACTTTGGCTTTTAGACATTTTCTTTGCGATCTAATTAAAACTTTTTTATACATAGATACTCATATAATTTCTAAGTATGCATACATACGGAGAATTTAAAACGGCAGTAACTGAGTGATTAAAACCAATGGAATATGAATCTGTGGAATACCTTCTACAAGTTCTTTAAAATCAACTCACATAAACATAAATACATGCAACACACACACACCCACACACACACTCACACACACACACACTCACTCACACACACACTCACGCACACTCACACGCACACACACACACACACACACAGACACACACACACTCACACACACACACACTCACACACACACACACTCACGCACACTCACACGCACACACACACACACACACACACACACACACACTCACACACACACACATACACACACAGAGAGAGAGAGAGAGAGAGAGAGAGACATACACACAGACACACACACACACACAGAGACACTCATACACACATACACACACACACGCACGCACACACACGAAAGCCTAAGCATGATTTTGTATTGGTTTTGTTTCATATTTTATCGTTTTCTCTATGTAAAATTATTATAAGTTTATAAGTTAGTAGGAAACAATTTTAATATTTTAATAGTTCTGTGTAAACATTTCACGTGAAGTGTCAATATTTTGGGGGAGAACACTGATATCTGCAACACAGTTTGTACTAGCGCCGGTATCAGGGAATTCCAATTTCATGTATGTACACAATTAATGGCAATAAAGAATTTATCTATTTATTTATACATATTATACTTAGAAAACATCAAATCTTCGAAACAAACATTGGTAGGTCCCACGATTTTTTGGCCTGCCCGGGAATCTAACCCAGGACCCCAGCGCGACAGTCAGTTATATTACCGAATGCCACCGAGGCAGGCAAATAAGAATCTGGAGTGTACAGATATTTTTCTTCTCCTACATCCAAATTTCCTCCGATGAGGAGTTGGATTCGTCAATCCTATCCTGGTTATCCGTAACTGTTGTACGTCAGGATTGAAGAATCGAGGATGGGTACCTCTGGAGAAAGCCGATAACACCAGGATATTTTATAATTATTTTAAAGTTTTTAGGTATATTCAACAAAAAAAACAAGCCTTGCCGTGTACCTGCGATACGTCTCGATGGCGCAGTACTGAAAAGTGTTGCAGAATTTAAGCAAAGACTTTTGGGTCTTTTGGGACTTTTGGGAGTTTTTGGGACTTTTGGGAGTTTTGGGAGTTTTGGGACTTTTGGGTCTTTTGGTACTTTTGGGACTTTTGGGACTTTTGGGACTTTTGGGACTTTTGGGTCTTTTGGGACTTTTGGACTTTTGGACTTTTGGACTTTTTGGACTTAAAAGTCGTACCAAAAGTCCCAATAGTCCCAAAAGTTCCAAAAGTCCCAAAAGTCCCAAAAGTCCCAAAAGTCCCAAAAGTCCCAAAAGTCCCAAAAGTCCCAAAAGTCCCAAAAGTCCAAAAGTCCAAAAGTCCAACAGTCCAACAGTCCAAAAGTCCAAAAGTCCAACAGTCCAAAAGTCCAAAGCCCAAATGTCGACAGTCAAGTAGGTACTTGGTACTTTACTTTGTTGAACATAGGCCTTAAAATCTTACTTATATATCTTGCTAATATTATAATTGCGAAAGTTTGTGAGTGTGGATGTTTGTTACTCTTTCACGCTCAAATCGCTGAACGGATCGGGCTGAAATTTGGTACAGAGATACATTACAGTCTGGAATAACACATAGGCTACCTTTTATCCCGGGAATAACTTCCCGCGGGAACAAATTTTACGCGGGCGAAGCTGCGGGCATCAGCTAGTATTCTTATATAGAAATAATTATACTAGCATAGTTGATAAAAAATGCTATGTAATAGCTTTACCGCGGCAGTCCCCGAGTGCCACACGTCTTTTTTTTTATTTATAAACCGATCGACATGAAATAAACGCTAAATGTTAAGTGGACCGAACCTGAACACAATAAAAAAACCGCATTGCAATCGGTTAAGCAGTTACTGAGATTAGCGTACACAACCGTACAGACAAACAGATATACAGATATACAGACAAACTCTTAAAAATCTTAAAATCATTGTTTTGGGTTCTATTGCGTTCATAAAGCCCCCCTTAATATTTTTCTTATTTATCATCTATGTACAGACAGCGACCTTTCACGATTTTATTATAATATGTATTGATTGATTAACACAGTGTATAGAGAACTACTACGATATGTCGGCTGGGTCTAAGGTCGGCTGTGATATTAAGATGAATTTTGGGAGGGACCGGACTGAGTTTCTTGGGGTGTTCTTCTCAGTCTGTAGCATTTCCGAACCCCCAGTAGAGTCACAAACATTTTTAAAAACCTAAATAATTTCTCTAAAAATTTCAAAGGGAATAAATTTAATTTTATTTAGGAATTTCGAAGTGAAACCTGGTTGTCAGTAAAATTACAACTGTGGGTCGTCACGACCTACGCCTGTCCATTTCAACACGGCAATGTGCTCACTACCTATTACGTTGGACATAAAACTATAAGGTGAAATAACAAAAAAAACATGGGCGTAAATTATGCCACTGCCTACCGTTCGGGGTTAAAGGCGTGACTATATGTATGTACTAGCTGATGCCCGCAGCTTCGCCAGCGTAAAATTCCGCTTCCCGTGGGAACTTATTCCCGGGATAAAAAGTAGCCTATGTGTTATTTCAGACTATAATGTATCCCTGTACCAAATTTCAGCCAGATCCGTTCAGCCGTTCGAGCGTGAAAGAGTAACAAACATCCACACTCACAAACTTTCGCATTTATAATATTAAGTAAGATAATTCCGCTTCCCGTGGGAACTTATTCCGGGGATAAAAAGGAGCCTATGTGTTATTCCAGACTATAATGTATCCCAGTACCAAATTTCAGCCAGATCCATTCAGCCGTTAGAGCGTGAAAGAGTAACAAACATCCACACTCACAAACTTTCGCATTAAAATTTTAGTAAGATGTATGTATAACGCACTACATGAGCGTAAATATTATGTATCTTTTATCATTGAAATAGAACAGCGAAAGTTTAGTTCAGTCGGATTTATTTCATCAGTTGCAGTTCGTACTCATACACCCGTCCACTCCACATTGTAATTAAATTAGGTGGTTGTCCTTAAAAAAATTTACAAACATGATACTATTGTTTTTAATTAGTATTTTAGTTTTGTTTTTAATAGTGGATTGGGTACGTTTGCTTAAAGAATGTAAAAGGATGAATATTAACGGTCCAAACCCTTTGCCCGTTATAGGAAACGCTCATCAGATAGTAACCACATCTAGAGGTATGTAATATATAATATTTTTTTGCTATTCTGGTCAATAGGCCCAAATATAGGGTCCAACTTACATTTATTTGTGCGGAGCTAGGGGTGTTCAGAAAAAGTCCCAATAGGAGCGTAATTCAGGGATAAAAAGTAGTCTATTATGTTATTTCAAACTATAATTCTATCCTTTATACATATATCTAGTACGCTGGAAAGAGTAGACCTCGCGAGCACCCAGGAAAAAAAAGAACCTGTGTGGAATCATATCCTTCACGTTTCAGCCAAAATATCCGTTCAAAAATAACGCGACCACAATCTTGACCACTTTTCTCCCCAATCAAAAAAAGCTCTTGATGAAATTTGTAAATTAAATCAAAGAATACGTGTGCCAAGTTTGGCAAAAATCGGTTAAAAAGAAGTGCGTCCTCCAGACCGGAACTGACATACATACACACAAACATATGGATGAAAACAAATCGTCCATACTGTCAAATCGGGAGACTCCCGCTCGCCTCGCTCGCTTGGTTAAAAAAAAATAGAAATTATTTTTAACTTGACATTGTTGGAACGGCATTATTTTAATTCAACTGAAGTGGCAGAGAACTTCCCACCTGATCAAAAGGATTTTTTTGCCATATCTACCAGAGGTGCTACACTCACCTTCTAAGATCCCTTTCGAAGACGTTCAGGAACACCCAAGGAATAGTGGAATTGAATTAATATTTATACTGTTGGTTTATAGCACTTGGTGGAACTTGCTGCGCATATTGAATAACACCACTTATACCACAGTATAAATATGTTGTTTAACCAGTATTGTAGCTCCCTACAAACGGACGAAGCGCAAGCTATACCTACGATTCTCGTTTTCGGCAGGCCTTTCAGCACGCAAGCAGCGTCCGCAGTCGCGATTGTGCCGAGTAGACGAATGGACGGTGTGTCGTTTTTTAAATAGTAACCGCGCGTATTTTATTGAGGTTCAGGTTCATCATCACGCCTTTATCCCCGAAGGGGTAGGCAGAGGCATATTATATACCCACATTTCACCTTTTTATAATTTGTCCCACGTAATACGTTGTGAGCCGTATTTAAATGGACAGGCGCAGGTTGTGACTGCCTGCTGTTGAAATAAAGCCTTCAACTTGGCTTAACGACTGCCATTTTACTGGCAACCGGGACCAACGGCTTAACGTGCCTTCCGAAGCAACAAAACGCTCAAATAAATGTCACAAAGTGATCACATGGATGGTCACCCATCCATGGACCGGCCGTAGTGAAAGTTGCTTACTGCAGTGATCGTTTATAGAACACTGAGAAACAGAACACGACACTACTGGTAGAGTATTTTGGTAGTGCGGTATCTCATAGTAGTGTCGATGGGAAGGAAGATGTAAGACCTTTTAGAAATTACCCGCGACACTACTAGCTGGCACTGTAGAAGGGAAAGAAATTTCCCCACGACACTACCGGTAGTGGTGGGTAAGAATCCCAGTCCGCGGGGCCACGAGCGCTTCATTTTTATTTACTAAAAATATTTAATATGACAACTAGAGTCTATTGTGCTTGTTTTGGTTGCATGAATTCGTCAATAACGCACCCAGAGATAACGTTTTTTAGATTACCTGGAAACTCCAAAAGGTAAGACTATAAATTGATTTTACTTAAGTACTAATTGGTACTATACTACTAGTTGACTAAAGTTAAACAAAGTGATTGACACGAGTGAACTAGGTAGTTACATGAAGTAGGTATGTTTGTGTTTAAAACTAGACTTGTGCTTGCTCAGTTAGTGAACGGTGCGATCCAATATAGTACAATATCCAAAAAAAAAAATGCAGAACTCTAGTACGTGTAGGTAGTACATTTAGTTCCGTTGTCAGTTCGTAGTTATTTAATTGAGAGCAATGATTTAGGTATGTTTCAAGAGTATTCATTTCCTTGTGGATGACCAATGTTACAGTACTCTTAGCACCGTATGACTTTGATTGACAGCATTTTTTTTACCTTTGATTTTTATTACACCCATAGAGACGAATATGAACTTCCAAAATTTAACACAATTTGACAATGTACGAAAAGTACTAGTGTACTAGAGTAGAGACTGACTAGTAGGTACTTTCAAATCGAAAAATAGTTTAAATTTTGTAAGTCAAAAATTTAACGCAATGATTATAAAGACTAGAATTCCTTGATTCTATCACTGACGAAACATGTGATGAGCCGATTATTATTGTCTACGCCGCTTACTCGTTTTCAAATTTCTATACCCGTCTCACTCAATCGTTAATAGATAACGGGCGCTGCGCCGCCACGCCGCCGCCGCCACCCCGCGCCGCCAGCCGTTGCGGGGATATTATATTATTACTCACAAAGTATTTTTTTGTTTAAATAAAAAAGGTACATATTTACTCGAAATGAAAGTCGGTTGTCAGTAAAACGACAATCCTTAATACAAATTGAAGGCCTTGTGGGCGGATTGAAAAAACTCAACTGCATTAGGCTCACTATCTATTACGCGTACGTAAAACTATAAGGTAAAATGTGGGCGTATACTATGCCTCTGCCTACGCCTTCAGGGATAAAGGCGTGACTATATGAATGCATGTATGTACATATTTACAATCGCAATACTAAATAGAAAGTCAAAGTAGGCACATATTATTAAAATGCTGTAGGTGGGCAGACTGGGCAGCCCTATCGCATGCTTACGTACCGCGCGGCTGTAGGCATTTATTTCTAAAATCCGGCCGAGTCAGACTACAGTATACAGTGCTTATACTGTTCCACAACATTTATTTACGTTACACCTGATCGGTTTCGCCTCTCGGCATTTTCAAAGGTACAAAAAAGAACTCTCGAATTGAATAATGGCATGAACTCCCTTATGTCATAATTCAATTCCACTATAATTATTACACTCATACATATAGTTACGCCCTTATTTATCCCTTAAGGTCGCTATTTTCAACCGGTTGCCTGTAAAAAGGCAGTCGTTAACTCGAGTTAACCCTTCAACCCACAAAAATAATCTGTCAAAATCATGTAATCGCTAGTACCATTTTCCACCACCCTAAAAATGAAAGCAGGGTTTCTATTTTCTAAAAAAAAAACTTGAGAGGTGTCAAGGGACACCCGGATGGAACGAAGTTCCTTTCGATTAAAGTGAAGGAATTGTAATAAAATTTTATTTTAATTTTAAAATTTTATTGTAAGCAAAAACAAAAACAGAAACAAAAACAAAAAGGAAACAAATATTTAAAAAAAGTGAGTGCGTGTAACCTTTACGCGCGACTGAAACTGAACAGAGCGAAACTCCTCTTTGCTTTGGTGTTGCTCGTAGAGTTCATGTTCATCCCCTGGCTAGCACTAGCACTACCACTATCACTACCACTATCACTACCACTATCACTACCACTATCGCTACCACTACCACTATCACTACCACTATCACTACCACTATCACTACCACTATCACTACCACTACCACTATCACTACCACTACCACTACCACTATCACTACCACTATCACTACCACTATCACTATCACTACTATCACTATCACTACCACTATCACTACCACTATCACTACCACTATCACTACCACTATCACTACCACTATCACTACCACTATCACTACCACTATCACTACCACTATCACTACCACTATCACTACCACTATCACTACCACTATCACTACCACTATCACTACCACTATCACTACCACTATCACTACCACTATCACTACCACTATCACTACCACTATCACAACCACTATCACTACCACTATCACTACCACTATCACTACCACTATCACTACCACTATCACTACCACTATCACTACCACTATCACTACCACTATCACTACCACTATCACAACCACTATCACTACCAAAAGTGTCGTTACAACTTTTCGTGAGAATTTTTTCCGTCTAGCCCCCTTTCACAACGCGCGATAAGGAACTTCGTTCCAAAAATTATTTCTGGCTTACCAGACCATACTTTACGATTCGAGTTAAGGCCATGTGGGCGCGGCGGCTTCTTTTTTTTTACGTGAGGCAAAATCCGACTAAAAAACCTTACGTATCCTGCCGGACAGCCTACGGTTGGAAGCCCTCGGAAGGATACCCCAGGACACCCGCGAGGCGGCGGATTTTAACAGCAGACAGTCACAATTTGCGCCTGTCCATTTCAACACGGTGATATGGCTCACCGCCTACTACGCGGTATAAAAATAAAGGTGAAATGTGACCGTATTATATGCATCTGCCTACCCCTTCGGGGATAGAGGCGTGATTATAAATATGTAATGATTTTTTGAAACCACTATGCCGGGCTCGTACCGCCTATAACCACACAATGGGGAATGCAATCTCGACACAAGATCGCAAATTTGAAATCCCGTGGGATTAAAAATAAAAATCCTGCAAGATTCCGGAATTTTTGGGATCTCGTCTATTTGAAAAATAAAATGTAAAGTTCGGATGATTTTTTTATACCACTAAGATGGCAGACAAGCATACGGCCCACCAGAAGGACCGGTGGTCACTGCAGCCTATGAACGTTTGCAACACCAGAGGCGCCACACTCGCGCTGCCGACCCAGTAAAAACCTTCTTAGACACCTTTTGAACACTTAGTGAGGTTATTTAAACTAATATTATAAAGAAGAAAGATTTCATTGTTTGTTTGTTTACATCGAATAGGCTTCGAAACTACTGAACTGATTTGAAAAATCTTTCACTGTTGAGAAGCTACACTAACCGCGGGTGACATAATTATGCTATACTAGCTGATGCCCGCAGCTTCACCCGCGTAATAGTTTGTTCCCGTTCCCGCTTCCTATGGGAACTTCTTTCACAGTGCATGCGGTCAGACTGTGGAACTCACTCCCACCTGTCATCAGAGACAGCAAAACTGTTTCTACTTTTAAAAGGAAAGTCCGTGAATACTATTTATCAACTTTGTAACTTATGTATCTATTTATTTATGTAATTATATATACCTATTTATGTATTTGTTTATATAGTATCTATTTAAATATTTATTATTATATTTATATAGTTATAACTGCCTCTGTCCTTTTGTATGTGTGTTATATCAATTCTCTCCTGTTCTTTTCAATTACACACTTTTAATTATTCTTTTCCTACTTCATGTTCTCCTCTCGCCGGTCTGCTGGGAGATATTTCTTCTAGAAATAAGCAGTACCATTGTACCTAAGTTTCCTGCTATACCTATAATTATTATATACTAGTGTGTGCATAAATAAATAAATAAATAAATAAAAACTTGTTCAAAGGATAAAAAGTAGCCTATGTATTATTCCAGGCCATAATGTATCCCTGTACCAAATTTCAGCCAGATCTGTTCAGCCATTCGAGCGTGAAAAAGTGACAAACATCCACACTCACAAACATTCGCATTTATAATATTTTAGTAAGATTAAGTATATTTTATTCCCATATTTCCACGAGAACGAGAGCTACGCTTGAAACCGCGTAGTTAAATATCATCCGTAAAATAAAATATTTAAAAAAATAAATAAAAAACAAAACAAAAGCCTGTATTCTTCAATGTTACTAACTAAATAATTTAATTAATTTTTGGAAAGTATCCTCATAAAAACAAAAAATATAACTGAAGGAAATTACAAAATAGATACGAGTGATTTTGAAAGTAGGCTTGTAGCTTCCTAAAAAACAAAGTGTATTATGAGTGGTATGTTGGAGTGCTAAACGGCATCTAAATTCTTAAATTCAAATCTGTGTGATGAGTGTAGCGTTGCTGCCAACTGCCGTCCAATCACTTCAATTTCGAACGGGATCTCGTTATACATACCTTCGCGATTGATCCCGAAAAAATATGTGAAAACTTGCGAGATCGGGATCCCGTGAGATCGGGATTGCATTCCCTACACAAGATACACTTGCCCTACCGGTACCTAATCCCGTAGCCGTAAGACATACAAAACATACACATATCTACACATCCATACTCACAAACTTTAGCACTTTTATAATATTAGCCTATGAGGTAATAGGAAGTAGGAAGTACCTACCTAAGGATAAAAATGCATGCCTTTGGTGGAAATATGGTGATACTTTAATTTTACTTTGAACACCTTACATGTAATACTTACCTGTATTTTGCAACAATAAAGAATTGAATTGAAAAATTGAATTAAATTGAATATTTAATTGTTCCAGAAATATTGAACTTCGGCCAACGACTTTCAGATATATACGGAGATCCATTTAGGCTTCAAATATTCTCTAGGATTTTTGTAATTACGGCTAACCCGAAACAAATAGAGGTAGGTTTTATAATTTTTTACACTACTAAGGTGACAGACAAGCCTACGACCTACCCCTGATGGAATTTGGTTTCTGTAGCCAATGGTCGTTTGCGCCTATGGATGTTTGGATACTGTAGGCGCTACACTCGCGCTACAGATCCTGCAAAACACAAATTAGATAGTACAGATCCCTACCTACTAAATTTCACCACAGGGTTCACAGACACGAGGTCAAGAAATTTTCCTAGTAGTTTTCGATACCGATTTGTGCGCGCGTGGGCGTAGCAGAGGGTAGGTGTAAAAAAAGTACATATATATGGTTTCCATCTGTACTATCTCTAATTTGTGTGCAAGACCCTTCTAAGACCCCTTATGAAGAATCCCTTACTACAGTATGCGTGCAGCAAGCGTTTGGGAAAACCGAGTTATAGATCATTCTTTAAGCGTGCGCGGGAGAAAGCCTCAACTTACTCTACTCTACACTTACCGTGCTCGAACGCTACTGTCCTTGGATTAGATCTAATCTGAGATCTTAAATTCCATGGAATTACTTTATTGTGCAATGCAATTAACCTTATTACTACTATTATTAATATACGGCTTAATAGATTATCTTTTGAACAAATACCTTTATCTTTTGGCTGAAGCCAGCCTCACTTGCAACTGGTATACCTACCTGCAAAGGAACGTTATGACAAAGAGAAAGAATAGTGGAAAACAGCGCGCAAAAAGAAGAATGCGGAACCTTGTCACAAAAATATTAAATTACAGATTTCCGAACCTTTTTGCTAACGCTATACTTAAAATCTGTCACTTTTCATTTTCTTTGACAAAGTTCCGAATTCTACTCGTTGGGCGCGAATTTAGCAATATCTTGGTTACATTTTAGAACTGGTAACAAATGTTTTAATAATACTAGCTGCGTATATCTTGAACTCCCTATTTTACCCTTTAGGGGTAAAATTTGGAAAAAAAATAATTTCTTATTGGGTTGTTACATTAGGTATACGTGTAGCTAGCTAGCATACCTTAAAAATTCAAGATTCTAAAAGTTCAAGTAGGCATTGATATTGTGTATAAGCCTCCACGTAATTTTACCCTGCGGCTTCGCCCACGTGGACTTCTGTCCCCGTCTCGTATTCCAGATATAAAAGTAGCCGATGTATTATTCCACAATTTAATCTATCAGCAAATTTTTAAAGAACTTTGCTCTTTCAGCCAATACTGTCACAAATGGATTACATAACTAAAGGCATGTCATATGGGTTCCTGCACTGTTGGCTTGGACATGGTCTACTCACCTCCACAGGTAAGATGTGGCGATTTTTTATCCTCTTTTCACTGATAGACAAGTGAACAGTCTATCTGTTCAAAAATGAATAAATGAAACGTTAATATCTTTATTCATGTAGGTCACAAAGTAATAATTATGAACGTCAAGTCATCAAAGATTATTGATACTATACTGCCAGATTTGCAATAGAATAGGTAGAGCCTGTGAGATACAGCCAGATTCGTAAGGCAGAAAGTAGAGCCTTGAAAGAAAAAACCTGGCAATAAAACTCACAGCCACTTCTTTCTAAAAATTTGTCATTACAAAACTCTTTTTGTTATGTCCTAGGTTCGAGATGGAAAACTCATCGCAAGTTTCTTACGCCAGCGTTTCATTTCAATATTCTCCAAAATTTCCTGCCAGTTTTTAACAAAAACCAAAGAATATTCATTGACAAATTGCGCAAGATGACCGATGGACGAACAATTAATATTTTTCCTCTAGTTGCTTTAGCAGCGCTTGATAATGTAACAGGTAAGGATGTTTCTGTATTTTTTGTTATAGCGGCACATAATCTGGGAAAATTTTAGCACTCTGACTATCACGGTTCTTGAGATACAGCCTGATGACAGACGGACAGATAGCGGAGTCTGAGTTAAAGGGTATAGAACTCTAAAAACAAAGATTTTAATCATTTCATGTCAACTGTAACCTGGACAGGAATGGTGGCAGCATTGCCCTATTGAATGACGATGGTCGCTCTTTCTAATACATAACTGCTCTCTTAGACAAGTGGCACAAGCGTAAATCGCAAGCGAAAGGAATACAATATAGCGACCAATTGTGATTGGTCAAAAAACTGGGAAAACTACAAAAAAATCGTAGAACATACATAGGTGTTAAATCGATAGGTATGGAACCCTGCTACCAGCTAGTGGCGGCTTGACACCCTAAAAGAAACACCCAGTATATTTCCTCTGCTTCTGTGGCGCAGTCGGTAGTGATACCGCCTGCGGCGCTGGAGGTCGTGGGTTCGATTCCCACCGGAGAGAAATATTTGTGTGACCCATAAATAATTGTCTCAAGAGTCTGGGTGTTTCTATGTGTAATATGTATGTATTTAAAAGTATATAAGTATTAATATCCGTGGTCTGATACCCATAACACAAGCAGGGTATTCCTAGCTTACTTTGGGATCAGATAGCGTTGTGTGAAATGTCCGTGAATATTTATTATTAATTTATTTATTTATTATATTTATTGCTAGAATGTAGTTATACAGAAAGGTGTTAATTAGTATACCTATAACTTGTCATAAATACTGAAACAAAGGAAAAAAAATCTATTGCAAATAAAATTTTAATTAATAAATCTGCATTTGCATAATTCAGTATGTAGAGTACTATCATAAATAAAATAAATTTAAACTACCTAAACATCAATTAAAAATAAAAGGAAAAACTAATTATAATTATATTACCTACCAGCATTTACTACTTTTACAGTATGTTAGTTTAACACATAAATAACTAGCTGACCCGCGCAACTTCGTTTGCGTCATAAATGAAGAACCGCTCGACCGATTTTGTGCAAACTTCACATAAACCATCTACTAAATAGTCCGAACAAAGCCGAAACATTTGGTTTGGATAGGTGAGCCCGTTCTCGAGTTATAAAATTATTTATATATATAGATATATAAAACAACAATTAAAATATTAAAAGCTTATTCGAAGTGGTCTCCATTGGCTGCAAGTTTGCATTGATGAAGTCATTTTAACGTTCAGGCCAGTTATCAATAGAAGCATGCACTCTTTCTATGGGAAAATTCTTCACAGCTAATCGTACAGATTGTTTTAAGAATTTCAAATATCTTGGCTTTTAGAGGAAGCCGTACTCTCTAAAACTGACCATAAATAATAATCCAGCGGATAAAGATCGGGACCAGACGACGGCCAGTCTTAAGCTCTGATGAAGACCGAAACGTTCATTTCCAACCAAGTTAGAGTAGACAGAGCTTTATGACCCGGCGCTGAGTCTTGCTAGAAGGACCATTCCTGGTCATTGAACATGGTGTTGTTAAGGTGCTTCACTACCTTCTCAAGAATGGTATCTTGATACACTTGTACCGATTTTTCGATACCTTTTTCACAAAAGTATGACTCAGCCTATATCCTAGCTATCCTTCATAGCTAATATCCCACCAAACCATTACTAAAGTCGGATATTGCCTACGTTGCATTCTGTCGACTAATTGGGAAGCTTCCTTAGAGCTTTTAGCATAAATACGGTCATTCTGTTTATTAAAATGTTGCTCAATTGTAAAAAAAATCTCATCCGTAAACAATTTTTTTCTGTGACCTCCCTTTGCGTACCGCTTTAGTAGTTGTTTCGATTTTAACACCCTATTCTTTTTAAAATTATCAATTAAGAAATGATCTGTAGGTACGTCTCCATCTCCCGGGATAAAATCCTTTGCTTTCGGACAGGATTTCTTTTTGAATTATTTCCCTTCCTGCTACTATTATGACCACCTTTTTTGTACGAACACTACGTAGACGGCCAGATCTTTACTGTCTGGTGACAGTAAAGATCTGGCCGTCACAGAGGAGGTCTCAGTGCACCTATTAATAGCCCGGTACACAAAAAAATTACTAATACAAAGCGTGTGGTGAGTTTTAAACCTGCAAAAAAAATTACTTTATTGCCTTATTTATTTCCGGTTACATTTGCTTTTAACACTACTAGCACGCGCTAGCTAATAAATTTATATCTATTTACTCTATGCTAACATGTTATTTAATAGTACGTATCAGGAACTCTCTCCGTTAAAGGTCTCCTTATCTTGAGCTATTTGGATCCATTGCGGTCCCGCGATTTTTTTGATCTCATCATCCCATCGAGCGTACGGTCTGCGTTTGCCTTCTGGGTCTCTCCATGTCGTTACTGTTTTGGTCTACCTGTGGTCTTTTAGAAAATGTACTTAGCACAAACTTATTATATTCTGATTTATCAGATATCATTAAATATAATGCTGAAATCGGTGCCCAGTAAAACTTTATAAGTTTAGGTAGGCATTATTAATCTCTCTCAGTTGGTGGCACCAACTGGTGCCAATATGACACCGACTATACGAAAAAATATTTCGTAGTAAAACCAATAATACTGACTTGCACACTAAATAAATCAAATTCAAAATACTGTTTTATGGTATTTTCAGAACTGTTTTACTAAACGAATCACTATTATCAAATACTCATACTTATAGAATTCGGGACTTCACGCGAAATACTGTTTACTTACATTCACCGACGTTTCGAGCACGTTGCAGCGCCCGTGGTCGCGGTTGGGCTGAGGCGAGGATCGACAAAAACCACGAAGTTATTTCTTTGTCGAACTACCCTCCGATGTTATTACAACTTTACTTTACGTATAAAATTGAGAACAACAGGTCATTGTCTTTCTTTGACGTCAAATTAATGGTGAGAACAGACGGTTCCTTGGCCCACACTGTGTATCGCAAACCCACTCACACAAACAGATACCTGCACGCCTCCTGCATCATCACCTACTTCATTTGAAATCAGTCAGCTCGACGCTCATCAAGCCAGTCAATGACCTCTGCGACCCTGAGCATTTACAGCAGGAGTTGGACTATGTTCAGGAGATACTAAAGATGAATGGGAATCGAGCGAGTAGTAGAAAGGCACGACGTGCACCGAGGAGAGTGAGACCGGGGGTAGAACGTCAACTAGTTTATCTGCCGTATATAAAGGGAATAACGGACAAGATCGGGTCGTGTCTACGGCGGTTCTCCATACGGGCGATCTTTAAACTATTAACCAAAGTGGCTAGGTACGTGCGAACACCAAAGGACGTCATTCCTCTGCAAACACCAGGTGTCTACAAAGTGGATTGCATCTGCGGTAGTTCCTACATAGGCCAAACCAAGCGGACCATCGCGGAAAGGGTCCAAGAACATATTGCAGCTGTGAAAAATCGTCAGTTAAACAAATCGGCAATAGCACAACACCTCGATTCGGGCATTAATCACTGGATCGAACTTCACCAACCGAAAGTCCTCTCCACTGATCGCCATTATTATCCACGTATGGTGCGTGAAGCTATTGAAATCAGAAAACACAAAAATTTCAATAGGGATGATGGATATAAGCTCTCCGGGATGTGGAATTCAGTGATTAATAAACTTGAACGTAAAACTGTGCCAATTAAAACTGACGTAGTGAGTGTAGTGTGTCGCCGGCCTTATCCTTCGTTGTAATAACAACGGAGGGTAGTTCGACAAGAAATAACTTAGTGGTTTTTGTCGGTCCTCGCCTCAGTCCAACCACGACCACGGGCGCTGGCTGCAACGTGCTCGAAACGTCGGTGAATGTAAGTAAATAGTATTTCGCGTGAAGTCCCGAATTCTATAAGTATGAGTGTTAAAAACCGCGATTGTTTAAAAATACTATTTTCAAATAGTAAATCTAACAATTCCTTAGCTCAACAAACATACTAAAACTTTTTTTTAGGAGAATCATCGTCTAATTTACTTTTAGGAACATCGTTTACTGAAATTAAAAACCTAATTTAATCAGTCATCTTTACAAAATTAAATTTTATTAATGAAAAAAAAAAAAACCAAACCTAACCGATTCCGTTATAAGATTATTAGAGTGCAAGTTAGTATTTTTGATAAACAATTTGTATTTTTGTTTAGTAAATCATATATCTGGTGTGCGAACCACATTTTTGGTGTGAATTCGATAAAAAAACGTTATCTCGTTTTGTGTAGAATTTTAGTATTTTAAGTAGTACATTAGTTAATCAATTGGTTTTTTGCACTGCAGTAAGTTTTCTGTTCCTGGTATATATTTAGTTAATTAGTGGAGTTACCTTGTGTTCAGAAAAAATATACATTAAAAAATATCACTTAAAAATTGCATTTAGCTCCATACCTACTTTGTGTAATGCAATCACAGCGATTCGGTTCTCTTTATCACCCCACTCCGTTTTAATATCGCAAAATATTGTACAACTAGCTGACGTCCGCAGCTTCGCCCGCGTAAAATTTGTTCCCGCGGGAAGTTATTCCCGGGATAAAAGGTAGCCTATGTGTTATTCCAGACTATAATGTATCTCTGTACCAAATTTAGGCCCGATCCGTTCAGCGGTTTGAGCGTGAAAGAGTAACAAACATCCACACTCACAAACTTTCGCATTAATTTGGGGGCACGGCAGTGCCCCCAAGCCAAGTCGAGCGCGAAGCAAACACTGCCGTACCATCCTTTACAGGAACCATTTCGCCGCATTTTCAGGCCCCTAGTAGAGAACCTCTGGATAAGACCAGAACGCAGAAATTTTCGTCATCTAGTAAGCTATAATCACATACTTAAAATCCAAAATTTCAAGTCTGTAGGTCATTTACTTCCGGAGTTAAGCGAAAGCAAAGTTTCGCATTTATGACACTCATTCACTCATGATCATCAAAATAGAACTAGTACTTCCCATAAACTCAGAGAGCTGAAATTTGGTACAGAGTTAGGGTTTAATCACCACGTAAAGGGAAAACTATAAAAACTAGGATAATCGAAGATACCTGGTGACCCTGATTAGAAAACACAAGAGCCCAACCAAACTATTAGAGATCGACATACCGCCTTTACAAATAATATTCATCTTGGTGGGCCGCTTTATTTGAAGTCAAAAATCGAAGGTCTGAAGTATCTGATGAAGAACCTTCAGCTGGTCTCATGTGTATTAGAGATATGGTAATGCCCCCTTCTACTATTGGGACATAAAAAATCGACATCTGACACATCTTTTATTTTAATCTAGCCTATAGCATCCCACTGCTGGGCGAATGCCTCCCCTTCTGCTTTTAATCACTACATATTATAAATCAAAGTCCCCAGCCGCGTCTGTCTGTCTGTTTGTTCACGATAAACTTAAAAACCACTGCATGGAGTTTCAGGCTGAGATCACCAATCGAGAGAGTGGTTCTCGAGTAAGGTTTTCGTATATAATTTGTTGAGTTTTTGTTGACATTGACTAAAATATTACGACATTAGTTGGAGAGGTCAGAAAAAAATAAGGCGTCTGGGAGCTTTTAACAAAAACGCTGCCTAAACCCTTCGAGGTATTACAAAATAATGTACCATGGAATTGTGTATCTTATATAGGCCTACAGAAAAGTCCGCGGCAGCATATGTTTATCTCTTGAGGATAACATACAATAACCATGTTCATTCTTTAAAAATTTAGCAATTATAAAGTGGTAATTGGAATGCTATTTACATTTACACCAAAAAAGTGTTAACCCATCTCAATTTAAATACATTAGTGGGCATGAAAATATAATGAAAATTATTTGTTCCCTTTACACCATGCAAATTAAATGAATACCTTAGGAGATATAGCAAATCAAAATAATGCGCAATGAAATTAATTTTGTGTCGCCATGATTGAACTGGGTCATACATTATACGGGTCACATACTAACTTATTCTTCTACTTTTATCGCAAATTTTTTTTCGTTAAAAGTGAATAACGCTTACAGCAGATTACTTAAGGTAGGTGTAATATTTCAAAATAAGCAATTTCATAGAAAATAGTAAACAAAGAGCCTTTATTTTAGAATTTTCTTCAGTATTAGCAATTTACATACAAACATCGGCGTGTTACAATTTTATTAGGTACATGTATCAATGTAGTAGACGTAACGTGTATAAAATGACATCAATCAAATGTCATCAATACTCTGAAAAAGAAATTAAACATAGAGTTCACAAACTCTTTTGAAAATACATACTGCACCTACCTTAGAGGATCGTTATGAAAATAACATGATAGTAAACAACCACCACTAAGCAATACGCTTCTCCAGCGTGTAGCTGTGTTTCTCTGTGATAACCACTATGAGAGGTACCTTTGTTCGGGCCATCCATAAAAAATAGATGGCATAATGCTGAATACCGCAAAGAACAAGCGGCGTGGCATAGAATGGGGACTATCCTGATATCCTGAAGGATTTAGATGACGCCGATGACCTGTGCTTGCTGAGGCACTCACACGCCACAAATTAGAGATAGTACAGATGCAAACCTACATACTAAATTTGCTGAGGCTACGCACACATAGACAACTCATTCACAAACACGAGGTCAGGCGGTCTCAACCGAATTTTCGATAGGTACTGATTTGTGCGCGAGTGTGTGTAGCAGAGGGTAGGTGTGACAAAAAAGTACATACATGAGTTTTCCATCTGTACTATCTCCAATTTGGACACACGCCGTCATGCATGTCTATAGGACAACGTGCAAAATGAGACAGCGAATGGAAGGACTGAAAATAAAATCGACAGACGCGGGAGATGAGGTGTGGGGAGAAGAGTCTGTTTCGCTGCGCATTGGCACAGATGTCGAGCGCGTTCACTAATTCACGTAACTCGGGAGTGTCGTGTCGGAAACTGATGGGTTAGAAGAGTACATCACTTCGAGGCTCGCCAAGGCAAGAGCACAAGAGCAAACTTCACACAGCTGCAGTATGGCAGTTGCGAAAATTGACTCGAAAAGTGAAATCCAAAACAAAGTCAACGTTAAAACGGTACTACTATACGGATGCAAGACATGGAAGGTCAATAAAGACATTTCGCACCAGCTACAAGTTCCAAGTTGACCTCTAACGGATCTTCGGTATTATACGGGTCCGTTAAAATCACGAACGTAAGCCTTTTGGAACGCTGCAGTGAGACCCCTATCCACTAGCAGATCAAACGTCGGAAGTTTAGCTGAATTAGACACACGCTGCAAAGGGACCATGATCAAATACCAAGGCAGGCCTTACTGAAACTACTGAAAGAGCGGAGCAGCAATGTGAAATGTTTTGAAAACAGGGAAAATTTAATCGATATAAGAGTATCCGATGCGCCTCTGCGTAAATGGTTAAAGTTACATAAAAATAATGTATTACAAAATTGAAAAGTTAAAAAGTTCTTAAACAAAAAACCTATTTTCGATCTATTCATTTCGTTCGATCACAGTTACCTTCTTATTAACATGAGGAAAATCCTACATGTATGCTATGCCGGACTCATACCGACTAAAAACACACGCATCCTGCTTAACAACCTACCGTTGGGAGCCCCGGGTAAGCGGAGCTACGGCTACCACTGCGGCCTCACCTATGGGGATGCAGGAGCTATCCCGCGTCTTTTGGGAGGTTTTCGATCACAGTAACGTTAATTATTTCTAAAATAATGAATAGTAGCGACGCGACGGAAGTAAACGCGTCGGGAACAAATGACGTGAAACATAATATCAAAATAACAATAGCACACCGCGCTCTTTCTCTCTCTCTTTCTCTCTTATAAGACGCAAACGAAGTTGCGCGGGTCAGCTAGTACAAATATAAATAAAATTAAAGAAAAACTCTGGATAAGACTAGACTGGCTTTTATACTTATATTTACAAGTTTACAAGAAGAAATAGTCGAATGATTATCTTTATTCTACTCGAAAATTACACAAATTAAATAAACAAATTACACTAAAATATTAATTTCGCTCAAAATTTGGTCAAAATATAACGGCATGAACGCGAATGGGCAATACAAAAAAATGTTGTACAAGAATCAGAACCGGAAAAAAAGAAAAGAAAGATCTGTAATAATAAAAAAACTGCTCCTAAAAAGAAAAAAAACTGCGTCTAATAAGAAAATTTAATAAAATAAATCAATATTATACGTTTCTACAAAAAGAAGTGAAATCCCACCAAAAACATTCTGTAAAAAACTAGCCAAGTCTCGTTGGTGCTACTTGTTTATCTCTAAAAAGTAATGAGATCTAGACAAAGTCGTGCCAAGTCTAAGGTTCCTTACTGCGATTACTTTATTATTATAGTTAATGTTGTGTGACTTGGCCGTTGAAGGGTACACAAGGGTACAAAACAAGATGCTTCATGACACCATTGCACCAATCTGTCGCCAGAACCGCTACCCATTGACGATCGAAAATTGCCACTTGGAGAACGTTAATTCAATAACTAGTCAATTATTATTATTATAATCACTGATAGAAGTATTTCTGTACGTCTATTTTATGTTAGATCGGTGGTCGATTTGCCGCTTCAAAAAGAAGAGAGCAGAAGTCAGCATTGTCAAGGCTGAATGCATGTGTTGCCCAATCAATAACAGCCTAAAATGAGACACTAGCGTCCAATTGACAATACCAGTATGGGCTATTATCTCGCTTAACAAACATAGGTAGTTACAATAGATATAACATTACGTGTAAACAAAATTGACTTGTACACACTCACGTATAAAGAATTTTCAACGGCCAAGTCACACAACATTAACTATAATAATAAAGTAATCGCAGTAAGGAACCTTAGACTTGGCACGACTTTGTCTAGATCTCATTACTTTTTAGAGATAAACAAGTAGCACCAACGAGACTTGGCTAGTTTTTTACAGAATGTTTTTGGTGGGATAATATTATTAAGATGTATTGGCGCCAATATGGCCAACCTCAATGAACAATCATAAAAATGACAGATTCCAAATTCAGTAGTAGTTTTATTTATCCATTTTCGGATAGGCAAAGGCAATTTGAGCCATACAGCCTAGTCTTATATTTATTACTAGCTGACCCGCGCAACTTCGTTTGCGTCACATAAAAGAGAGTAAATCACCCGTTCCCGTCTTGTTTATTCTGAGTGACCAAAAAAGCGCGTAAAAAAGCACGCTGAAATGGGATAAAAAGTATCCTATGTCCGTCTCCTGGTTTTAAGCTACCTCCCCACCAATTTTCAGCCAAGTCGGTACAGCCGTTCTTGAGTTATAAATAGTGTAACTAACACGACATTCTTTTATATAATTACTAGCGGTACCCTGCCACGCTTCGCTGTGACTTTTTTATGGTGGTTTTATGTACCTATGAGAAATGAGTAACAAACTAAATGCCCATCATTTAGTTTGTTACTCATTACTGTTACCTATCTACCCTAAGTATTGAACCTTTATTATTATTATAGGTAGCTATATTATTTACGTATTCATATTGTTAACTAACAGTTTGTCTCGTCGGGGACCGCTCACCTAATCATAACCTAATCCTGCGTCTGTCTCTATTTAGGTATAGAGCGGTCCCCCCGACGAGACCAACTGTTAGTTAAAAATATGAATACGTAAATAATATAGCTACCTATAATAATAATAAAGGTTCAATACTTAGGGTAGATAGGTCATAATATAATAGTTATTTTTTTACTTTTTACAGGTTTTTTTATTGTTCTTTTTCTGTGAGTCGGGGGTTTTTTAAATTTTTAATTAATTCGAAAGAAATATCATGAAATATACATAGGAGTTAGTAGTCCAAAAGTTCAAAAGTCCAAAGTCCAAAACTACAAAGTCTAAAGTCTAAAAGTCTAAAAGTCCAAAAGTCCAAAACTCCAAAAGTCCAAAAGTGCAAAACTCCAAAGTTCCAAAAGTCTTAAGTTCAAAACTCCAAAATTCCAAAAGTCCAAAACTCCAAAAGTATAAAAGTCCAAAAGTCCAAAGTCCAAAAGTTCAAAACTCCAAAGTCCAAAGTCCAAAACTCCAAAACTCCACAACTACAAAACTCCAAAACTCCAAAACTTCAAAACTCCAAAACTCCAAAAGTCCAAAAGGTCAAAAGCCCAAAACTCCAAAAGTCCAAAAACCCAAAAGTCCAAAGTCCAAAATTTCAAAAGTCCGAAGTCTAAAGTCCAAAACTCCAAAATTCCAAAAGTCTAAAACTACATAAGTATAAAAGTCCAAAAGTCCAAAGTCCAAAAGTTCAAAGCTCCAAGAGTCCAAAGTCCAAAACTTCAAAACTCTACAACTCCAAAACTCCAAAACTCCAAAACTCCAACTCCAAAAGTCCAAAAGGTCAAAAGACCAAACTCCAAAAGTTCAAAAGGCCAAAAGTCTAAGAGTACAAAAGTCCAAAAGCCCAATAGTCCAAAAGTCCAAAAGTCCAAAAGTCCAAAAGTCCAAAAGTCCAAAAGTCCAAAGTCCAAAACTCCAAAGTCTAAAAGTCTAAAATTCTAAAAGTCCAAAAGTCCAAAAGTCCAAAACTCCATAACTCCAAAACTTCAAAAATAACATGCATAACATATACCTCTTTATTAGGTAAGTACTCTTTTTTATTATTCTGAATGGAAGGAGGCTGCAATCAAACTTCTCTTAAAAAACATCAGATTGGTAGGTACCTTCTAAATAGGTTGTTTATAATATTTTGTTCTGAAGCTGGCAGAATATAATTAAAAAAAACGACCAGCGCCATCTATAGGTAATATCACTTTTTAAAGCTATTTTATTCTTATTGCTGTTATGATAAAAGTGTATAAAGTAGCCTAAAACCATCTCTGAATCCTATTGTTTATCGTGTCCAATTTTGAGCTCAGTCGATTCAGTAAATTTTGAGTTTTTAATAGATACTTAAACGCACACAACATTTTTATATATATAGATATATTCATTTTTAAGTCACAGTCCCCGTCCTCTAAGTCTAGTCAGAGTCAAGTGCAGCCCTAAGTCAAAGTCAGTCTTCTCTAGTAAAGCGGTGGCACTTTAATAAAATTGTCTCTGGAGTTTGTCGAGAAATGGAAGAGTCACGTTTCACTGCGTTTTATCACTTTCTAACACTTGTGCACTTTGTCGAACTTTTATGCTTAAAAATCCCACCATTTTTACTCATAAAATACTCAAAATACACTAATTTTGGTAATGTCTCCAATTTGGGCTGAAAACCCAATTCCAAATTCCAATGTAATATTTTGTTTATTTTTTAATTGTACCAGTATTTATGGCCAGACTATAGTACATAAAGGTCACAGTCTCATACATTCTACCAAAGATATGATGTGCAATGTGTGTGTGTCGTGTGTTACATTAAAGCTAATCATTACATTATTTTTACAGAGTCCATCATGGGAGTTTCTGTTCATGCACAGGTCAACAGTGAATCCAAATATGTCAAAGCCGTTGAGGAGTAAGTTATAAATATCTCTTTTTACATTTAAAAAGAGTTTAAATCAAGGTTGAAAATCTTGAGAACATGTTCTCCAAGAGCTTAGTAGTAAAACATTTAAAATAGACACAGTATTGTTAAAACCAGGAGCGTCATTATGAACCGATTTATACCGATTATTTAATAAAATAAGGCGAAGTTTTTATTAAAGTCAAGAACACAATATTAAACATATCGTTCATGCCCTTGCCAGCTTGATAAACATTCAATAATGTTGGAACCATGGTTGCAATTGCAACCCTACAACCATAGATGTATTAAGTTGTAGGGTCACATTATGCTCCATTCTAAAATACCCTGCCCATAAATCCGGCTTCTACACGTATTCCTTTTCCATACAAGCAGTTAGATTGTGGAATTCTCTTCTGGATAACATTCGTGAATCTAAATCTGTCAATTTAAAAGAAGGCTTTGTTTGCACTACCTGTAACTAGTTGTAAATTCTCAATGCGTGGTTAAGGATTGTTTCACACAAGTTTCAATGTTGAGGGTTTTGTAGTTAAGGAATTAGAGACATCTCAACTTTCGCAAAACCTACAATTCGAGGATTCCTTTGAATGTGAGGGTAAATCTCTTGGTAATGTGGCTTAACCATAATGTAACTTAATTCATGAATTGTTTTAGAATGGACTTAATCTTTAAGCTCTTTTATGATTAAGCAAACAGGGCAGTTTCATACGCTCTCATGAGTCCGTTGAAAAAATACCTGTCCTTTTATACACCTTGGTGTAAACGAAGTTGTTAGGGTCAGCTAGTCTTTACATATAATAAAACTGTGAAGTCTGTAAATGGAAGATATTTTGAAAATTTTAATCGTAGGGCGTTCTCTAATCGATACTGAAGTCGAAAATGTAATTTAAAGTTTTCATGTCTGTCTGTCTGTATCCCGAATAAGTATCACGCCGAAACTACTAAATGAATTTGAATGATACTTGGCATAATTTGAGCTTATGATCCGAAGAAGGTTCTAGGATACTTTTGATCCTGATATTTTGCGCGGTTCCTTCGGGACAGGGGATGAAAGATAAAATGGGTTTTCAGCTGTAATTTCTCACCGCGTGGTCCGATTTCAAAGATTTTTTTGATGTCAGAAAGGGGGTACTTTAAGCATTGTTCGACGCAAGTTTCAATATTAAGAGTTTTATAGTTCAGACATTAGAAACATCACAACTTTCTAAAACCTAGAATTCAAGGGTTTCTTTGAATGTGAGGGTAAATCTAAACTGGCGTGTTGGCTTAATCATAAAAGAGCTTAATGATTTAGGGTATTGTAAAATGATTCTGTGACTGTGTGAATGACTGAATTGTTTAGAATAGATTTAATCTTTAAGTTCTTTTATGATTAAGCAAACAGGACAGTTTCACATACTGCTTGATGAGTCTGATGAAGAAATACCTCTCCTTTCTGTGACTGTGCGAATGACTGCATTGTTTAGAATAGACTTAATCTTTAAGCTCTTTTATGATTAAGCAAACAGGGCAGTTTCACACGCTCCTAGGAGTCTAATGAAGAAATACCTCTCCTTTCATAGACCGTATGTGACGTAAACGAAGTTGCGAGGGTCAGATATTATTAAATAAAATAGATACAATTGATTTGTTTTATATGCCTGTAGTGCGCTATCCAAACTGCGATATTATGTATCACTAGTTGAACCTGCAACTTCGTTTACGTCACATAAAGTGTATGAAAGGAGAGGTATTTCTTCATCAGACTCATTAAGCAGTATGTGAAACTGCCCTGTTTGCTTAATCATAAAAGAGCTTAAGGTTAAGTCTATTCTAAAACAATTCAGTCCACGCCTTCGGCGGTCGGCGCGGACTGAATTGTTTTAAAATAGCCTTAATCATTAAGCTCTTTTATGATTAAGCCAACACGCCAGTTTAGATTTACCCATTTTTAGATTCATATGTCTATGAATGATTCTTTAAAGTGATATAACTTTTTTATTTATAAACCGATTGACATGAAATAAACACTAAATGCTAAGTGGAGCATACTTCAATACAATAAAGAAAACGGCATTGCAATAGGTTAAGCAGTTACTGTGATTAGCGTGCACAAACGTACAGACAAACAGATATACAGACATACAGACAAACAGACAAAAATTCTAAAAATCAGTGTTTTGGGTTCTATTGCGTTCGTAAACCCCCCTATAATATTTTTCTTATTGATCTTCCAAATACAGACAGCGACCTGTTACGATTTTATTATAATGTACTAGCTGACCCGCGCAACTTCGTTTCCGCCACATAAGGTTTTTTTTATTTTTTATTTTATGTAATGACGTGCTACAATAATAGCATATCATATAAATTACAATCTAGCCATAAGACTAATAAGTAATTAACATTTAACCTAAATTGCTAATATAGAGTAAATTGTAAGAATGTGTCCATTAACACTTTTCTTAATGTCTCTATTAAGGGGAAGTCATTTAGTTCATATTGTGTTCTTTATTACAAGTTGCACTTATTACACTAAGTCACACTGACACTTCACTAAACTAATTCAAAGGGTTTTGTCCTTTTTAGTCTTCTCACTAAATCTGTGTGGTCAAGGAGTTGGATAGCCTCGACATTCACATGATGATGAAGTCTTTTTTGATGAGCTTCGGCGTACTTTTGCACTACATTAGCTACGAGGTCCACTTTAAGGTCCCTATGGAGGTCGTCATTTCTAATGTACCAAGGCGCATTTACGATACCCCTCAGTACTTTATTTTGGAATTTTTGTATAATCTGGATGTTGCTTGATTTGGTACAGCCCCATAGCTGTATTCCATAAGTCCACACTGGCATAAGGACTTGTTTATACAGTAGTAATTTGTTTTGTACTGACAGCGAAGAATGTTTGCCTAACAGCCAGTACATATTTTTGTAGCGAAGCTGTAGCTCGCTGCGTTTCTTCTTAACGTGAGCCTTCCAATGAAGCTTAGCATCTAGTGTCATGTCTAGATACTTGGCTGTATTCTCGTAGGGAATAATCGTATTATTTATATACACTGCATGATAGTTGGATCTTTTATTAGTGAAGTCTATGTGAACTGATTTGGCTTCGTTCAATTTTATTTTCCACTTTTTGTGACTGCATTTTGAACCTTTTCCACGGCTTCTGCATGAGTAACACCTGTGGCCATAATGGCTGTGGCATCTGCAAATGTTGCAATGGTATGGTTTTCTAATACCGGGATATCGCAGGTGTATAATAGGTACAGGACCGGACCTAATACACTTCCCTGGGGCACTCCAGCTTTTATTTCACTTAAGTCTGAGTATGCATCATCTTGTCGAATTCTGAACATTCTTTGAGTCAAGTAGGACTTTAAGATGGCGGTGAACTGTTTTGGGAGCATATTTTCGAGTTTTTGTGCAAGACCTTCATGCCAAACTTTATCGAAAGCTTGAGCTACGTCTAGGAAGACTGTAGAACACACTTTCTTGTCTTCTAAAGCTTTTTCAATGATATTAGTGATACGGTGTACTTGATCGATTGTAGAGTGATTTTGTCTAAATCCAAATTGATTGTTTGGGATCAGCTGACGTTCTTCTATGATGGGCTTTAACCGTTTCAGGAACAGCTTTTCAAATAATTTTGACATTATTGGTAGTAAGGAAATAGGTCTATATGAAGTAGTTTCATGGGGTGGTTTGCCATGTTTAAGTATCATAATAACTTCGGCCACTTTCCACACATCAGGTACATGGTTTAGTCTAAATGAGGCATTAATAATGGTGGTAAGTTTAATAATCGCTTTACGTGGAAGTTGCGTAAAACTTCTGCCGTAATTAGGTCATAGCCAGGGGCTTTGTTTGTATTTAGGCGTTTTATTTCATTGAACACCTCTCTCGGTGTAACTAATCTTATTTCTAACCCATCGCTTGATGCTACGTCTAAAGGTATGTTTCCGGAGGTTTAATCATTTGGTCGGAAAATTTGCTCTAAGTGTTGTGCAAATCTGGCTGCTTTCTGTTCATTATTTATAGCCCAACCGCCATTGGTATCTTTAATGGGGGGGATCTGTAAAGTTGGCTTTTTGGAATGTTTTGTACATTTCCATAGGGAGTAATTTATCGTGCGATCACTTGTTAACTGACTTAAGTAACTATTCACCGTTTTATTATGAAAATTTTGAATTTCTCTCCTGAGTCTTTTGGTAATGTTGTTTAGTTCAGTTTTGTCAGGGGGATATCTGGTTCTTTGCTATTTTTTTCGCAGTATACGTTTTTCAGCTATAATATTTCTAATACTCATAGCATAGCAGTTATTTTTAATTCTTCGCCTAATTTCCGGTGTATTACGCCAGGCACATTTTTGTATAATCTGCTATGAATTTTGACACATCAAGTTCTAGTTGTTGCGGATTTTTTAGCGGTACTTTTAGGTCAATAGCTTCTTCTAATTCGCATCTGAAGCTATCCCAGTCTGTATTTTTATTGACTAAAGAGGGCTTGCTCTCTTTTTGAATAGGAGTGTCACCTATGGTCAGTAATATGGGTGAATGGTCTGAACTCATGTCAAATCCTTCTTCAATTTGTAAGACGCCGAACGAAAAATTTTTGTAGATGAAAAAATCTATTATTTCTGGTAATTTCCCTTTTTCAGTAGGCCAATAGGTAGGTTTACCTGTTGATATAACATTACAGTTCATTTCTCTGATAGCAAAAAGTAACTGTTTGCCTTTAGAGTTCGTTAATCTCGATCCCCAGTGTATATTTTTGGCATTAAAATCGCCACCAAGGATAAATCTGTTACCAAGACTTTTAAAAAGAGTTTTGTTCTGCTCTGCTTTTAAACTATGCCTTGGTGGACAGTATATAGCAGAAATTGTAATGGGGTATTGCTTAGTTTTAATAGTAACAGCTATAGCTTGTATAAATTGTTCTTCACATTTATGTTCTACATAATGACTAATAGTATCCTTAATAATTATGGTACTACCACCTCTTGCAGTGTTGTTGGGGTGCAACGAATGATAATTTTATAGCCCTTAATTCTAATATATGATTCTCTAGTAAAATGTGACTCGGATATCAGACATATGTCTATATTTTCTGTAATTAGGACTGCTTGCAACTCATTTTGATGCAGATTTAGGAGTCCATTTGCATTCCGTGCCATAATTTTGATTGAATACAACATGTTTATTTTCTGTAAGTGTTTAATTCAAGTTTCTTTAACCTTTCATCAAACGATGTCATTAGGCTAAGAATTTGATTAATTTTATCGTCATTATTAGAACTTACTGGTTGTTGTTGTTGTTTTGTTGACAACAACTGTTGTTGTGGTGGCTGAGGTTGCAAGTGAATGTCCTTAGTCATTTGTGCGTACGATACGGTTTTTGTGACCCGCTTTTCGGGATTCGCTTTTATGCCAGTACGTTCACTAGCCATCTTAGTGGCTGTCATAGATGTTTTTGATTTTACTGACTTATTTTTAATTTTTTGTAGCTCTTTAGCTACCATACACGCTCTATAGTTAGAAGGATGTGGTTCGCCACAGTGTACGCACTTTGGCTTTACCTCTGCAGGTTTCCGGCAGTCTTTCGTTAAGTGTTTACCCGTGCATTTTACGCATTTAGGTTCTTTGGAGCAGTATTTTTGCGTGTGGCCATAGGCTTGACATCTCTTACACTGTGGAATGAGTTTTGAGGTTTTCAAAGGTTCTATATCCACTTTGCAACTCAGTATTGAATGAATACCGTAAATTCTGTCAATGCTTTCTTCTTTATCAAATGAAAGCAGAAAGATATTAAGAGGCTCTTTAGTCCTCCAACTCAATTTGTTAACTGCGTCCTGAATTTTAAGACCTTTGCCTTTCAGATCCGCGATAATTCTGTCCGGTAAACAAGACGAGTGTAATTTTTTTGCTACGACTCTTATGGGTCTGTCCTGTTTGTTTTCATAGGAGTACCACAGACAATTATTTTGAAGTAGGGTCTTAGTAATGGACCTATAAGAATCTTCGTTATTGGCGTTTATTTTTATACATTCACCGCTCATCATTTTCACGATAAAAGAATCGATTGCAGTATCTGCTGACAGCAGATCATAGAACATTTGGTAGTTCTTGACATTTTCCACAACTATGGGTGGTGGTTGTGGAGGTTTCTTGATCTTCTGTGCTTTTTCGTTGGAGCAGATAGCTCTTTGGGATGGTGGTGGGGAGGGTGTCAAGTTCAATTTCCTTTTTTTACGATTTTTTACACGTACCCACTCGGTTTCTTTAGCGAGTTCTTCCTCGTCGGTCTCATATTGGACCGCTGGAGTGGAACTTTCAGTGTTTTCAACAGTTTTGTTGTTAGTATTTTCAGGGGGTTGCTCCTGGTCAAAGTTCATTTTACTTTGAAGGTTCTCTATTTGACATCTAAGGTCATTTACTAACTCTTGCAGTTTTTCTCTCTCTTTGACATAATAGTCGTATATGATACGCTCTGTCTATGTTGTAATATTTATTTTTGTAGAAGCCATTCTTTGATATTTAAAATAGCTGCGCCTTAATTGCTAATTACTTACATATGTAATGAATCATTACGATCGGTAACTAGGTCATCGCTGCGGCCTCGTACGACTCAACGTGACGAAATCGATGGCTGCGTCAGCACTTAGCTCGAACACAAAAACAAATTTGCGCGAGGCAGCGGTGACGCGACCGTTCGCTGCGGATTTCAAACGCACATCTCCACATAAGGTGTATAAAAGAACAGGTATTTTTTCAACAGACTCATGGGAGCGTATGAAACTGCCCTGTTTGCTTAGTCATAAAAGAGCTTAAAGATTAGGTAAGTCCATTCTAAAACAATTCAGTCCATTCTAAAATAATTCAGTCCACGCCTTCGGCGCGGACTGAATTATTTTACAATAGCCTTAATCATTAAGCTCTTTTATGATTAAGCCATCACGCCAGTATAGATTTACCCTCACATTCACTTGAAAGTTGAGATGTCTCTAATACATGAACTACAAAACCTTCAACATTGAATCTTGTGTAAAACAATCTTTAAACTACTCCCTTTATGACACTAAAATTTTTTTTGGAATCGGACCACCAATTGAGAAGTTACAACTAAGGAACCATTGTGTCTTTCATCCCCTCTCCCAAAGAAACTGCGGAAAATATCGAGATCAAAAGTATCCTAGAACCTTCCTCGGATCATAAGCTCTAATTGTACCAAGTTTCATTCAAATCGATTCGTAGTTTCGGCGTGATACTTATTTGGGATACAGACAGACAGACAGACACATGAAATTTTTAAATTACATTTTCGGCTTCAGTATCGATTAGAGAACGCCCAACAAATAATATTTTCAAAATATCTTTTATGTACAGACTCTCGACCCTCTACAGTTTTATTATATGTATAGATTGATTGATGATATTGATTGATTACAGGTTAGCTGCTATTGTGACAATGAGAATAATAACGCCTTTGTTATGGGAAGATAAAATTTTTGACTGGCTCCCTTACAAGAAGAGACAAGACAGGGCGGTCAAGTTAATCCACGAACAAAGCCAAAAAGTAATCGAGGCGCGAAGTGAGGAGCTGAGAAAAGGAAATATTACGAGTCTCAAGCTTCAAGACGAGTTTGGTAAGTAGATAATCGACTATGACGATTGCTCTGTAAAGCTCTTAGACTAATATAATAAATAAAAAATTGCGTGTACTTAGTGTACACACGTAAGAAGTGAAACTTCTTCATAAACTTAATTTTCACCTCACCTTAAATTAAGTCAAAAAGTACAAAAGTACAAAAGTCCAAAAGTCCAAAAGTCCCAAAAGTCCAAAAGTCCAAAAGTCCAAAAGTCCAAAAGTCCAAAAGTCCAAAAGTCCAAAAGTCCAAAAGTCCAAAAGTCCAAAAGTCCAAAAGTCCAAAAGTCCAAAAGTCCAAAAGTCCAAAAGTCCAAAGTCCAAAGTCCAAAAGTCCAAAAGTCCAAAGTCCAAAGTCCAAAAGTCCAAAAGGCCAAAAGTCCAAAAGTCCCAAAGTCCCAAAGTCCCAAGGTCTCAAGGTCCCAAAGTCCCAAAGTCCCCAAGTCCCAAAGTCCCAAGGTCTCAAGGTCCCAAAGTCCCAAAGTCCCAAAGTCCCAAAGTCCCAAAGTCCCAAAGTCCCAAAGTCCCAAAGTCCCAAAGTCCCAAAGTCCCAAAGTCCCAAGGACCCAAAGTACCAAGGTCCCATCCAAAAGTCCAAAAGCCCAAAAGTCCAAAAGTCCCAAAGTCCCAAAGTCCCAGTCCCAAAGTCCCAAAGTCCCAAAGTCCCAAAGTCCCAAAGTCCCAAAGTCCCAAAGTCCCAAAGTACCAAAGTCCCAAAGTCCCAAAGTCCCAAAGTCCCAAAGTCCCAAAGTCCCAAAGTCCCAAGGTCTCAGGGTCCCAAAGTCCCAAAGTCCCCAAGTCCCAAAGTCCCAAAGTCCCAAGGTCTCAAGGTCCCAAAGTCCCAAAGTCCCAAAGTCCAAAAGTCCAAAAGTCCAAAAGTCCAAAAGTCCAAAAGTCCAAAAGTCCAAAAGTCCAAAAGTCCAAAAGTCCAAAAGTCCAAAAGTCCAAAAGTCCAAAAGTCCAAAAGTCCAAAAGTCCAAAAGTCCAAAAGTCCAAAAGTCCAAAAGTCCAAAAGTCCAAAAGTCCAAAAGTCCCAAAGTCCCAAAGACCCAAAGTACCAAGGTCCCATCCAAAAGTCCAAAAGTCCAAAAGTCCAAAAGTCCCAAAGTCCCAAAGTTCCAAAGTCCCAAAGACCCAAAGTACCAAGGTCCCATCCAAAAGTCCAAAAGTCCAAAAGTTCAAAAGTTCAAAAGTTCAAAAGTCCCAAAGTCTCAAAGTTCCAAAGTCCCAAAGACCAAAAGTACCAATGTCCCATCCAAAAGTCCAAAAGCCCAAAAGTCCAAAAACCCTTAAATGACATGCTATTCCTGGATAAAGTACTCTTAATTCGAATCCACCGTGGTGGGGAACAGAACAAAGATGGCGCGTAACCAAAAATCGTGACGTGACGTGACGCAAATTTTTTTCCAACGACGATAAAGAAGTTTCACTTCAATAAATAAATATTCACGAACATTTCACACAACGAACGCTATCTGATCCCAAAGTACTTAAGCTAGGAATAACCTGCTTGTGTTATGGGTATCAGACCACGGATATTAATACTTATATACTTTTAAAAACATACATATTATACATAGAAACACCCAGACTCTTGAGACAAACATTTATGGTTCACCCAAATATTTGGGAATCGAACCCACGACCTTCAGCGCCGCAGGCGGTATCACTACCGACTGCGCCACAGAGGCAGACTAATGTCACCCAATGATTTTCAGATATACGTCCTCATTTCAACTTATAGTTTTTTGTTTACATTTACGGAGGGGGGGGGGGGGGTGATTGCTGTGTTGAAAAAATAAGCAGACGCAGGGGAAGGTGACCCGCTGTTGAACTGTTTCAAGCCAATGCCTTCAACTTGACTTATGGTTTACAATATTGTCAATCTGGGCCATCGGATTAACGTGCCTGTAGAAGCACGGGAACGCTCGTAAATAACATGACACATCACAAAGTGGTCACTCATCCGAGCACCAGTCACACCAAAAGTTGCTCACTGCAGTCATCGTTTAGATTCAGCGAGACTCCGATCGCTTCTAATAAAATAATCCAAATAATATAAAAGAATATGTATGAAGGAAGCATTTAAATAAGTTAACCTTCACAGTGTTACCACTAAGACATAAACACAAATAGCAATAAAACATAAACATACTCGTATTATTATCAGACAATATTAACATTTATTTTGTACCATCTAGCATCTGCTTGAATTTTTAGTAGCCTTCATGTGTGATGTCCGGTATCGTAGAGTTCCGCTTTATTTAGTTAATCTTATATTTAAGGGTCTCAAATAGGCTCGAATTTCTCAGGCAAAGCCGTGGGGCACAGAAAGTCAATCAGTCTAAAGCAACCTCACGTAGAGAATAAAAGATTTACGAATGTAGTGAGATCGGATCTTGAGAATGAACATGCTTAAAATTTATTAGAATTACTCCTATTTTTTAAAGTGAGGAATCCTACAGGGACGCGGTTGGGAGCCCCGGGTAATCCCTAGAAAGGACGACCCCAGGACTCCCAATGACTCCTATAATAGTACAGGAGCACATTACTTTTGGCTTGAGACTTGGCGTCACGTTTTGCGCTCCACATCAATGCCCCTGCGGTTTTAACGTTGGGTCCTTGGGGCATCATGGAATATCATGTCTTAAAAGCACAGGCCGCTTCTCGCGCAATGCCGCGCAATTTTTTTTTTATTTAATTAGTAACATTACATTTTAGTGACATAATTGGTACATTATTAGTCCCCCAAAACCGAGTTGATGCTTTGACTGGGGAATCTAGTCTCCGTACATATTAAATATTATATAAAGCAATAACAGTATAGCATAATTTCCTTATTCTAGTAATGTCAGCATATATTTTTTAAGTTTCGCCGTGCTCTAGCCACCATCAATGTGCCTGCGCTCCTAGAGCCAACGGCGTTTTCAGGGACGGTGGCAAGAACGCGCTGCGCCGTTTTGGATCTGCTTCTATTCCTTATAGAAGCAGATCCAACACGTGTCGTGTTCTGTGTAAGTGAACAGTCTACCCGCCGTCTTCAGGACCCCCGATCAAAATAGTTGTACCCATTGTTTTATCCTTGTAGTACCTAATACCTAGAATTTATATAATTTTTCAGGTATAAAGAACAAACACGCATTCTTGGATCTTCTTCTGCTGGCTGAAACCGATGGTAAGAAGATAGATGCCAAGAGTGTTCAGGAAGAAGTTGACACGTTTATGTTTGAGGTCAGTATTAAGGAGTACTTTCTAAAAATGAGGTTGTATGAAAGGTTTTCCTGTTTCTTTCTTCTCACATAACCTTAGACCATATAACACGGGACTAGCCTTTGCGAACCACCGCATACAAAAATATTCTGCCAGTTTTCATACAAGTGAAGGGGGAAACACAAAGACAAATAAAATTTCATTGCATTTAAAAATGTATTAATCGACAAATGCGTAATGGCTGTTGTGTGTTAATTGTTATTGTACAGTCAACTACAATGAAATGTACTAGTTTAATCATATAAAATGATGTACTGATGTACAGGCTTTTTATAAAGCCAAAAGACCAAATGGTCATGTGCAATGGCAGAAAACAATGCTTAAGTAAGGCGCATCCTGTGGTTAGATGATCTAAGCACATAACACATAGGCTAGGAACTTTTTAATTTGGAATATGATCCCATGGAATGAAAGGAACGGAAAAAAGTTCTACATTTGAGATCAGCAGCATAATATTAGTAGGACGAAAGAGTATAATTATTATTTTTTGTGACAATCTGTTAATTTGGCTCATTGTTTTGACTTGTATAATATTTATATTTTATTCAATTTCATTTTGTCCTTTATGACTGTACCGACATTTAATTATTAAGTTTGTTTTTGACATTTTAATGTCTATTACATACCTTCCGGCTGAATATGGCAGGAAACAATGTAATACCTACTTATCATCAACTTATTTCCCCATTATTCGCAATAAAACATTTCAATTGAATTGAGTTGAATTATATCTTACTAATATTATAAATGCGAAAGTTTGTGAGTGTGGATGTTTGTTACTCTTTCACGTTCAAACGGCTGAACGAATTTGGCAGAATTTTGGTACAAGAATGTTGTTTTGGCAAGAATTTTGGTAGATATAAGTCTCGAATAACACATAGGCTCTTTTTTATCCCGGGAATAAGTTCCCACGGGAAACGGGAACAAAGCTTGACGCGGGCGGAGCTGCGGGCGGCAGCTAGTATGTAATAATACAGAAGTTGTAATCCGTTTATGAGTATATGAGTACCTACCTATTAAGTTTATTGCAGTTAATTGTCTCATAGTCAATTACAATAGTTTTCTTAAATTATTTCCCTATTTAATTTCAGGGACACGACACCACCACATCGGGTGTGACGTTCACACTTTACTGTTTGTCCAAACACAGAGACATACAAGAAAAAATATACGACGAGCTCAAGAGTATTTTCGGAGACGATATCCACAGAGACGTCACTTATTCGTAGGTTCTATATTTATTAATACACGGCAATAGGCTCACCACCTATCAATAAGGTGAAATGTGGGATATACTAGGCCTCTGCCTACCTCATTGGGGATAAAGGCGAAAAGCAGCAGAAGATCACTATACAGGGCATCCCACGGCTATGCCACATGGAGGGAAATTAAATATTGTAGATGGAACAATTTACTGAAAGAAGACATTATTTTAACTTAAAAAACAATTTAAACTGCATTCATACATTTTTAAATACTTACATGGTTGAGCCGGGAATCGAACCCGCTACACGAGAAAAAATAATTATCTCGTAGCTTTATCATACCGATCGAAAGGCTTTATCATAAGGATTATTTTTTGCTAAGGAACATAGTGTCAAAAATAAAAGGTAGACCAACTTTTGTTTAACATTTGATGTGAAATTTTGTTCAGAAAAATGAAAAGCTGGCATCGCCGGTGATCGCAATGAAGACTTAGGTCCCTGGATCGGGATGCCTTTCGATCGGTATGATAAAGCTACAGGGTAATTATTTTTTCTCGTGTAGCGAGTTCGATTCCCGGCTCAACCATGTAATTATTTAAAAATCTATGAATGCAGTTTAAATTGTTTTTTTAAATTAAAATAATGTCTTCTTTCAGTAAATGGTTCCATCTACAATATTTAATTTCCCTCCATGTGGCATAGCCGTGGGATGCCCTGTATATTATAATAACACGTGTAGTGAAAAGTTTGAAACCCTTTTTTACTTGAAGAAAGATTGTTCTCCCGCTCCCAGCATTCGCGATCGTGGCAACGGGTAAATGTTGTGTAAATGGTTTTTTTAACGTGAGAAAAATCCTATATGGATTCTATGCCGGACTCCTACCGACTAAAAAACCCACGTATCCTACGTAATAGCTTCTGTTCGTGAGCCCCAGGTAAGCCCTCGAAAGGATGTCCCCAGGACTCCCAACAGACCTACGGGTACCACTGCGGCCTCGCCTATGGGGGGGGGGGGGGGTTCGGGTGCTATCCCGTATCTTTGAGGGGTTGTTTGGATGTTGTCCCGCTTCTTGGGGTGGCGGGGGAGCGTGCGTGATTCCCTCACGTCACGCTGTCTTCTAGAGCCTGCTTCTGTAACGACGGTGAGCAGGCCCCTCACCGTTCTCAGGGCCCAGTCATGGAGGCCGATAGTCTTGTGCAAAGACGACACTTCTGCAAAAAGGTATCTTTCAAATGCGCAATTATGTAAATAAAAAAAAATAATGAAAAATAAAACCGACTTCAAACAAATCCTGAAAAATAAAATTTACTTAGCACAAAGTAATATGTATTTTGATTTATCAGATTTTATTCAATATCATATTGAAGTCGGCGCCAAGTAAACCCATAGGTTTATGTAGGTATTATTCATGGCACCAACTTCAATATTATTATATTGAATAAAATCTGATAAATCAAAATACATATTACTTTGTGATAAGTAAATTTTTTTTTCAGGATTTGTTTGAAGTCGGTTTTATTTTTTATTATTTTTTTTTTCATTATTTTAAGTGACGGGTTAACCGAAAAATATATCTATCTAGGTGAAAGTTCTCATCGATACAAATCAATCAAGCCCAAGGTAGTACAAGGTAGCTGCTGTATAGCGTTACGGAATTCTCTCGACTGTCTTTCGGTTCTATCATCAGATCGACTCCAGACATTCATTAAATTGTAGTACATTAAAGCAGTGAATTAAAAAGTTAACAAACGCACTAGTTGTCCCTACAATTTTCGGCGGTTGCCCTCAATTTCTCCTGGATCCCATCATCAGATCCTGATCTGGTTAAAATAGGACCACCTCAGAAGTAAACCCTATTTAAGAAAGAAAAAAAATTGAAATCCGTCTATAATTGACGGAAATATCGGAGAACATACAAAAAAACATAGAGACGAATTGAGAACCCCTCCATTTTTGACGTCGGTTAATAATAACTCAATGCATTAACAAATCTGCTCTTGGTATATGGGCCTTCCAGTTAAGTCTGTTATCAGTAGTTTCCATCGACCTTGCAGTACTGTGTCCCGACTCCTAATCGTTAAGGAGTTTTATAGCTTCATCATCAGCACAAGACCATCAGATGTTGTTTCAAGCATACCTCACAGGCATCACGTTAGCCCTACATACTACTGAGTACTTTCCATAGACCAATTGCAGACTGTCTCCCAACTCCTAACCGTTAAGGAGTTCTGTAGCTTCATCATCAGCACAGCAATATCATAATTATGTTGACACACTGAAGTGAATACCTGAGTAAGACTTGATTACGTAACAAAAGCACCAGGGCATACATTTTCCTGTTGTTGCCCTCGATTTCTCTTGAATCCCATCATCAGATCCTGACCAATTGAAATTGGGGCCACCTCGGAAGTGGACTCTATCCAACCTAAAACAGATTTGAAATTCGTCTATATTTGACGGAAATATCGGTGAACATACATAAAACATTGAGAACTTCCTTTTTTTTGAAGTCGAATCTATCAATCTAGGTGTAAAGTTCTGATCAATACAAATCAATGAAGCCCAAACACAAGGTAACTGCTGTAAATTGTTAAGGAATGCCCTCGACTGTCTTTCAACTCTATCATCAGGTCGACTCTAGACCTTCATTAAAGTGTAGAACATTAAAGCACTTAATTAAATAGTTAACAAGCGCACTAGTTGTCACTACAGATTTCGGTGGTTGCCCTAGTTTTCTCCTGGATCCCATCATCAGATCCTGACCTGGTGAAAATGGGACCACCTCAAAATTCGAATAGGGTTTCTATTCAACAAAAAAAGAAATTTTGAAATCCGTCTATAATTGACGGAAATATCGCTTAACATACATAAAAAAAACATGCAGACGAATTGAGAACCTCCTCCTTTTTTTGAAGTCTGTTAAAAACTAGGATGTATGTAAAGTTTCAAATTTTACAAATCTCCTTTTTACCATTTTCAGTGAACTTCAACGAATGAAGTACTTAGAATTGGTGATCAAAGAGTCTTTGCGCCTATATCCTCCGGTACCAATTATCCAGCGCTTGATAGAAAACGATTGTGGTAAGTAAATTGTGGTTGTTGAAACGTTATCTCTTTAATTCTTTGTACTTATTGAAATCCTTTCTCGGTTTATAAATTTATAACCCCTAACTTATACCTACTAATACCTACCCTAACTTATACGTTATATCTATTGGCACTTTTGTCCTATAAAAATCGATTGAGTTGAACACTGCTCCTCCAGAAGCTTGAAAGTAGTTTGTGATATTATCTTGGTTATTTTTGCAGTTGTAGAAGTGGTCCTTAAAGTCGATACCAAAAATTTACGATGGTTATTTTTGTATTCTAGTTCTACAAGGACGAAAGTAAAACTTTTACAAGTCCATTCATGTATGGTTGGGCATAGAATGGAGCAGAGGACTCATCAGTCGATAACTTTCTAGCTCGGTATTTGCGGTTTAACACTGTTGACCGAAATTCATTTGATCGTTTGACGTGTGACCGAAAAAACATTAGGCCATTTTACTATTGAACGAATGAACAACTGACCAAAAGAGTTTTTATCGAACCAACATTTGATATTTTTACTACTGACCGAATGAACGTTTGGTCGAAATGGCTAGGTTAGGTTAGGTTAGAATTGCGACCACCACGCACGAGCCGAGCGAGCGAAGCGAGCGTGCCGCGGCAGCGGCCGGCGAGTGCCAGAACCGAATTCTACTTATTTCGCTTTTGTTTGTTAAAATATTCTTTATTCAACTGTTTTTCGATCAAACGTTCATTAGATCAGTAGTAAAAATACCAAATGTTTGTTCGATAAAAACTCTTTTGGTCAATTGTTCATTCGATCAGTAGTAGAATGGCATAATGTTTTTTCGGTCACACGTCAAATGATCAAATTAATTTCGGTCACCAGTGGTAAAACCCTTTTTTTCTCTCGAAACCAACTTTTTTAAGTATAGATAGAACTTTTCTCCGAAACGTGGAAACTCGTTAAAATATTTTTTTTTTATTTCAGAGATTGGAAACCTCACGTTAATAAAAAATACATCGGTAGTAATAAACATACACCAGATGCAGCGAAATCCAGATCTATTCGATAACCCACTGGAGTTTCGACCGGAGCGTTTCAACGAACCGTTAAGCAATCCTTTTAACTGGCTTGCTTTCAGCGCTGGCCCCAGGAATTGCATTGGTGAGTTACAGAACTGGTTATCATGTACTGTGTCTAAGTCATTCTCCCCGTAATAATAAACCTGATAACTAACGGACGAGGAGGCGAGGTGCACGTGGCTTTTTAAGGAATTGGAAATCAGACGACAATCGTTTCAGTCCCCAAAAACTCTATACCCCCATCCAACAAATTTGCTACGGGCCCCAAATGGTGTAGTTACACCACTGCCAGTAACTCTGCCTATCGTATATTATTATGTATGTACATAATAATATACGACATAGATAGACACGCCACGACATAGAACCTGGTTATTAGTAACGTCGTAACCGATAAGACAGGTTGAAGATCTTACGAGACGCTGGCGAAATTCTATCGGCTGATTATCAATACTTGCTCCTGACAGTTTCAACACGGCAATAGGCTATAGATCACAAAACAATTATGAATTGTGAGTAGAGATGGGCGGAGGGAAAAAACCCGGGTTTTTTCCCGTTTGGGAAAAAACCCGGTATTTATGCGGGAAAAAACCCAATAGACGGGAATTTTCATTATTTGACGATCCGAAAAATATAAACATTCTTTTATTATCTTTAGGACAAATGCAACGAAAAATAGGTACTTTGCGATGCGCACATACTTTGCGCCGATGCATCTAGGGCACTAGCTGTTGTCTGTTGTTCGAAATGTCAAAATGTGTAGCAGTATTCAGGAACTAAAATAAAACCAAACTGTTATTATAAAAGACGATTTGTTGTTTATATCATAAGATTCTTTCTGCGTATCGTGGCGGAATGTTACTTCATTGCAGATTAAACTTATATTGAAACTTTCAAGAATCTTTGACCAAAAAAAAACGAACTATACTAACAATTATTTAGTACACTTTACAAAAGTGCCCGCAGAGGCCGTCAGGGTGATGAGGGGTTTCCGCACGATCTCAGGTGATACGGCATGTCTCCTAGCCGGCTGGATGAGTGTCTGGAGAGGAGACACGGTGCTCTCTCCTACAGGTTGTCACAGATACTGCCAGTCCCTTCGGCCGCGTATGTAACCAGTATTCCCGTATCCCACGGGAGTTTCGGTAAGTATCTGTGGCAAATACAACGGGAAACCATGTGCTGAGTGCCGAGTGCCAGCACTGAGGGGAGCGCGGGAAACACACTGGTGGAATACATAGCGTGGGCGCAATAGCGCCAGATCCTCGATCGTGGCAGGTCTGGACTTGGACACTCGCTGGAGACCAGAGGGAGTAAGTATGACTGCGTCGTCTTTTTCTGCCCCCCAAAGATGCGGAATAGCATTTTGGATCTTATCCCTCAGAGAGATTCCAAGCATAGCTTGTTCCATCGCTCGTTGCGCATCCTTAAGGGCGTGAACTAGCCCCACTCCGAGTGTCCACGTTTTGGCAACGTAGGTCATAATTGGTAGAACGCACTGGTTGAAGACTTTCGTCTTCATTCATTGCGGTATAGGCGAGTAGAAAATCCGGCGCAGTTTGCTGAATGCTGCCCAGCCCAAGCGAATCCTTCTGGTTATTTCCTTATCCAGTTTACTCGTTTTTCAAATGTGACTACCTGCCCAAGGTAGGTGTATTCATGGACAACCTCAAGCCTCGATCGTTCAACGTATATTGGTCCCGGCACGACATGCTCATTGAACATGACCTTGGTTTGGTCCAGGTTCATGCTGAGGCCAACACGTCGAAACTCTTCACTAAGACTATGCAGCATACCGCTCACCTGTTCCAGCGCTATTAAAACGATGTCGTCAGCAAACCGAAGATTTGCTGACGACATCGTTTAGAGATACATTAACCGGTCATATTCACGCCCCATCCATTCCAGTCGAACAACTTGAAAACGTCATCAAGCGCATTAGTGAAGAGCTTAGAAGATATAGCATCTCCCTGTCCCGCACCTCTGAGTAGGGCTATGGGATTGGTCTTCTTAGCGGTATCATACAAGCACCTCATCACCTCGATATATCGCCAATCAATACGACACCGCTGCAAAGCTTCTAGAATTGCCCAGGTTCCTATTATACGATATAAAAGCTATTTTGCTGCCATGTCTGTAGTGTAGTGAAACTATTTCGTTTGTGAGTATGTATATGAGCATTCGTGCTAAATGATCGTTCAGTGGCTGCTGAAGTATAGAGAGTAGTTAGAATACGTACTCACTGCAACCCTACTCAGCATTTTGGAGTTGCAGAGTCCTTTCCACCAAACTACCGGGTGCATTTTGGATAAAATTTTCCATATATCCATATAATCTCTATGATATTAATGGTTGGCCAGCTTCCTGAGCGGGCGACGTATATGGGTTCTCTGTGATGATCAGGCTTCCTGATTTTTGCAGGTAAATGCAGGAGTACCACAGGGATCGGTATTGTCCCCAACTCTCTTTCTTCCTCATATCCATGACATGCTGTCCCTTGCTTGGATACATTCATTGTTATGCGGATGATAGTACTCTGCACGGGAGCTATTCTGGCCGTCCAGCCGATGGGTGACGTGACGTGGAGGAAAAGAGACGGCAACTCGTGGCCGATCTCGACCGGGACCTGGGTCGCATTGCCCATTGGGCTCATACAACTTGGTCGAGTGCAATGCCAGAAAATCACAGGCGTGCGCGTTTATAGCTAAGAAGTCCCCATTTCTACCCCTACCCTCTCTTCAGAACATTACTACACTAAAGGACAACCTGGAGATCTTCGGTAGGTATAGACGTCCGGCGTGAGCTCAATCACAAAAACTACATAGAGAGTTGTGTTGGGCTGGCCTCGCGGAAACTAGGAGTCCTAAATAAGGTGAGGCGGTACTTCACGCCACATCAGAGATGTTAGCAGTACAAGACGCAGATTCGCCCCTGCTTCGAATACTGTTCTCATCATTGGGATGACTCCGCGATGTACTTAGTTGACGCGCTTGACGCTATGCAGAGATGCAGAGCCGTGCTATCCAAATTGTTGTTTGTCCTCAGATGGTGGAGGTTGGCGTTCGCGCGTTCGTAGATTCGGGTTACTTGTCGCTTAGAGCGGATGAATACACACACAGAGACAGGCTTTTTATTTAATTTCATTATATTTGATTAGATAGCACAGAATATTAAAACATAACTATTTATTGAATTATTAACAAGAAGCCCTGAGACGGTTTCACCCTTCTGCCCCTCTGTGAAAGTGAAAGTTCACTCCAATTGACGTTGTTATTTTTGTTTTATTTCAAACTTTGAACAGATGATCCACGTGACCTAATGACGTAATATAATGCAAAAGAGTCACAGACTTCATACAAAGTCTCGCCATAAGCCCCTCTGCAATCTATTTTATAGGGAGGGGCTAAAATAAACAAAGTTAGATTATCTCTAACTAGTTAGAAATAGTGCGTACTAAATGATATATACATGTAACTATACATTACCTAGATGTTACATATGCTAAATATGAAAAAAACCCGAATAAATTCCCAATCGGGTTTTTTCCCTGGGTTTTTTCCCGGTTTTTTTCCACATTTGGGTTTTTTCCCGGCAAATTCCCATCTCTAATTGTGAGGTGAAGGTGACCCAAAGGCTGGCAGTTTTCTCGCTCAGCGAATAGGTATATTGCTATTTAAAGGGGGAATGCTGCTAGTCTTTTGGGCACAATGCCACGGGGCCTTAGATTTAGTTTAGATAGTTATAATGTAAATTATTATGTTTCTATATATATTGTGACTTTATACTTAGTATGCGTGACTGCCTCGTTGGTCTAGAGGTCGAAATTTGCGACTGCGGATCACGAGGGTTCGACTCCCACCGGAGACAAAAAATTGTGTGACCTAAAATCTTAAATGTTTGTCTGGAGAGTCTGGGTGTATGTATTCAAAAGAAAATAACTACTAACATCCGTGGTGTGATATCCATAACACAAGCAGGTTCTTTCTAGCTTACTTTGGGATCCGTTGTATGAAGATATTCGTGATAATTTATTTGTATAATGTTATTTTTAGGTCAGAAGTTTGCCATGATGGAGTTGAAGGTGATGATATCTGCAATAGTCAAGAACTTCGTGATATTGTCATGTAACATGGAACCAGAATTGTGTTCGGATCTCATTTTACGCTCGAAGAACGGTGTTGATATTAAGCTGTTGCAGAGGAAGTAGTTTAGTAATAATGTAACTGTTTGCAGTTAGCCTCCTATCTACTACCCTCTTTTCAGAATGCGAAAATTCCATTGAAGAGCAATTTTCTATATTATTACACCATACGTTAGTGTTGCTATTAAGGATCTTATTCTGGGAAGTTATGACATACGGCAAACAGTCGGTCGGTCCCATTACAAGGTAGTAATAGCGTAATGATCTGATGAAGGCATTCCAGAGAAAACGAGGGACACTTTCGAAAATTATAGGGACAACTAGTGCGTCCCTTAACTTTTTAATAAGAGCTCTAAAAGTCTAAAATATTACAACTTACAATTCAATGAAATTCTAGAAAACCGAAAGACAGTCGATGGAATTCCTTAACAATTTACGGCAGTTAGATGAGAACTTTTAAACTTGGTTATATAGATTTTTCAGTCTACCCGTCACTTAAAATAATGAAATAAAGAAAAAATTAACAAAAAAACCGACTTAATAAAAAGACTAAAAACTGAAAAACAAAATTTACTGCAAAATGTAAATATGTATTTTGTTTTAACAGATATTATTTTTTATATGTTCAATATTACCACTAGTACTATAGAATATATTATATAATCTGTGCTAGTACATCTACTGGACGGGCCGTATGCTTCCACCTTACTAGTATAAAAAATATTTAATAATAATTTTATTTTTCAGATTTTAGTTTTTGTTTCAAGTCGGTTTTATTATTTTATGTAGAAAGGAGTAATTTGTGTCACTGCCAGGCAGCCTTGTCGTCTAGAAATTTTTTAATGCTTTAAATAATAAGCTTTGTGGCACCAATTACATTTGATGAGTTTTTTAAAGCTGTTGTACAAGACAAATTCGTCCATGCATCGACTTCTGCTCATACCTTTGGGATAACTCTATGAAGTACCTACTCGATGGACGTGCTCGATGCAGCGACGTGATATTTGCTCTATACATAGATTGTCCTGAGGTAACGGGTAGCCTTGAGCAGTTGGCGTAGAAATAGCGCCTCTGATTGTATTCTCCGGAAAATATCACGGCTAGTATTCTGAAGAGATTTTCAACTTAACCCCATCGCATCCTTTTCGATCTCGAATAATGTGTGCCTGTCAGCCATGTTACCCTCATTCAGTGGAGAGAGTCTTCGACAGGAACCGAGCGATTCAAAAGATTGTTTCTCTGTCAAACTATTGCCGGCACACGTTTCTCTATTGTAAGTGTACCCCAGGTTCTTCAAGCGGAACGTGAAGAAGCACGTTAATGGGCAGCCAACTTGCTTGAGGACTGTTGGAGTAACCCTATCATGATTATTGTTACGACAGCCATCAAATGGCACTCATCGCTCACCTGATGAGGCGGATGTTGTCATTTGAGGGAAAAGAAAATAAGCTGCCAATACAGAATGTAATTGTATTATATCGTATTAGTATATTTTTATTCTTACTATACGTGCTTACTTCAGTGGGCATATCTTCGTGTTTTTGTAATTATATCTATTATATAAAAATAAGTCGGTTTTTCCTTCCTGACGCTATAACTCCAGAACGCACGAACCGATTTCCACGGTTTTGCATTCGTTAGATAGGTCTCGGACTCCGTGAGGTTTATAGCAAAGAAAATTTAGGAAAAATTTCAACAGAAAAGCGGGAAAATCATTTTTCACATGCAGCGCCATCGCGGGCGAAGCTGCGGGCATCAGCTAGTGTTTTATAAATATAATTATATTATTGATACATGCCCTTTAATTTACTTCCTTAAAGCGACGGTCCCGAATAATCAGATACTTAACCTCAATCAGTTCGTTTCATTAAGTCGTCCTTTACAGCTCGCGCCAAATTTCTTTGCGTCTCCGAAATTCGTTCGTTTGCGTCCCAATTTTGCAATAATAGGTTTCACAGGGGGAATTACTGCTGAGGCGGGAGAGGCACCCCTCCTGCCTCAGCTGCGCAATAGTTTCCCTTGTGAAACCTATTACCGCAAAATTGGGACGCGAAAGAACGAACTTCATAGACGCAAAGTTATTTGGCGCGTGTTGTACCTCATCTAGACCAGCGCGCTATAAATAAATTGTAGTGGCATCTAAGGAGTTTGTAATTTTTTTATTAGGGGCTTTTAAGTAGTCCTACAACTTAATGAAGGTCTGGAGTCGACCTGATGATGGAACCGAAAGACAGTCGAGGGAATTTCTTAACGATTTACAGCAGCAACCTTGTGTTTGGGCTTGATTGATTTGTATTGATGAGAACTTTGCACCTAGCTAGATATATTTTTCAGTCCACCCGTAACCTGAAATAATAAAAAATAATAATAATAAAAGTGTGTGCGTGTAACCTTTACGCGCGATTGAAATAAAACTTCTTTGCCATTGACGGCATCAAATGTTATATTATTATCATTCATTCGGATTCGGAAACTGCGTTTCCGCTATTCAAAATTCAAATAGTAAGCGTTACTTCCGTCAGAAAAAAATCTGAGTTACCCCTAGTCGCGCCTAAAGAAGTTTTACTTCAAAAATATAACCGACTTCAATCAACTCCTGAAAAATAAAATTTACTTAGCACAAAGTACCTACATAATTGTATTTTGATTTATCAGATTTTATTCAATATTCAATTAAACCTATGAGCTTACTTGGCGCCAACTTCAATATGATATTGAATGAAATCTGATAAATCAAAATACATAGGTACTTTGTGCTAAGTAAATTTTATTTAGGAGTTGTTTGAAGTCGGTTTTATTTTTTACAATTTTCTTTTAATCACTGGAGTATGTATGTTTCAATGGGATCCAGCCCCAGCATCAAAATTACACGCGGGCCGCGGGCAACAGCTAGTATCTAGATAAAATAAAAGTAGGTGCTAAACCTGATAGTTTAATGCCCCGAAAAAGTGTTATACATATATACTTAAGCCATAGTTGCTATATACTTCCATACAGGACGAACATTTAAAACAGTTATTTTGTCAAACTTCTAATACATATTACTTGGTATACAGTTATTTTGTCAAACTTCTATGTAATGAAGTTTGAAGAAAACCTTTTCGTTGTACTTAATTATTACAAATGAAGCTCTAGAGTTGGTGCTCAAAGCGCCATGGACTATTCAATTAATTTAGAAATGGGCTCTCAGCTCAATTAATCGAACGATTGATATGACTTATTACACTTATTCTGTCATGCGATTTATACACACTTATCACTGTCTGTCGCTACAGATTGTATTAAGTGTGGATAAATCATCATCTGAGCGAGGCTCGAATGATGATTTATATACACCTACTTTTACTGCCTATTCATATACATACCCTCCAGTTGCATTTGAAGTCCCTCCACAATTATTTCCGAGCCTAAAGGCGATCCATTGGCGAGCCGGCGAACTAACGGATTGAAAATTGGTTCGCGTTGGTGGCATGGAACTAATATTACTAAATCTCAATGTTTGGTGATCCATTAGCGTACCAAACAGTTCCCTTGGCTGTCTATTGCACCGCGGACTTCGAGAGCTTACAGTATCCCCAAATTATTAATGCACATGCAGATCTTCGCTAATTGTCGTATTCCTGGAAACACCAAACTCAACACACATAATTCTACTAAATTATGCATGAAGAAAATGGACTTAAGCACCCTTTATACTTATTATTATATCGTCTTCCGATGCTCGGGGAATCAGTTTGGGAATCCGTGTTTTTCAAGTCGGCAGACCATTGGCAGTTCATTGGCGTACCGGACAGTATTGTTCGCAAATGTATTAAGTCCTCTTTTCCACTTCTCCTAGTCGTCAACATCTGTATTCATGAGATAAGTAGTTACCCCCACAATTTTAGAATTGTACCAAACGATGGCAATTAATATTCTTCGGCACAATATATACATAGCACTAGAATGTAGTAAGTACTATTATTATAATCTTGGGTACTAGACGAGTGCATTGCATCGTATATTCCAGAATTAGCGGTTAGGTAGATGCTGGTCATAATAATGAATTTTGTTCAGGCGTGTCTGTGGCTCGTATGCACAATAATTAATTTAGAATACATGTATTTAGATGCACTCTAAATTATTTTGTGTTCATACAACATTAATTAAACATATTAATGTCTTTATGTTTTTAAATTTATGTAAAACATCACCGCAACCTTGCAACTGTGCAAAAAGTTGAAGTAGGTAAACTGCAGCGCACTTTCCAGGTACAGTGAAAAAAAAGATGAGATGAGTGGTGAAACTTTAACTTTTCTCAGTGCTTTAAATCAATTCACCAAATCATCAAAGAAATACTGTCCTAAATTAGATAAATTCGTGTTGTTTGAACTTGGTAGTAGACACACCTATACCTACAACTGCCACGAAAACGCCTATTGTCCTGAGGTAACGCGGAAACTTAAGCCCTTGACGCTGCGTAGAGCAATAGAGTCTAGTCCTGGGACATCCTTCCGAGGGCTTACCCGGGGCTCCCAACCATAGGCTGGTGGGCGTTACGTGAGGTTTTTAGTCGGTAGGAGTCCGGCATAGCATCCATGAGGATTTTCCCTCACGATAAAAAAAGAGCAATAGAGTCTCTGCCTGCATTCTACAAATTCAATGGCGAACGAGTAATCGAAGAGTTCTTTGGTCCTGATTTTTTTCCTTTGAGTACTGAAATCTGAATGATGTGATCCCGCTGCAGCGCACGCGTCGTACGTCAGCGACGAGAATGAGTGAGATTAGTCGACATATTCTAGCGTTTCGTTTGCAATTTATGCTTGTGCCACTCTTGTCTAAGGGGGCAGGTATTACGCGTGGTAAAGGAAAAAAAAACATAGTTTATATAGGTAGTATGAAAAGCGATAGTTGAAAAAGATGTGACGCTGCACAGATGTGCCCTTTGTTATTTCTAACAATTATCTTGAATGAAGAAGGCGTAATTCCATAGTTGTATGCTAGAATTCAAGGCCAGTACCTTGTTACATAACGAAGCGGTAATGGAACCCGTCTATTTGTAGCGGTTGGGACTAATTGAGGAAGCAATTATAACTAATTGTAGTAAGGGTCAACCCTATGATCTATATGTACTTACATCCGTCGCCTTATGTACCTTATGTAAGCGGTATGCAAGTATGTGATGCTACTAGAAATGGTCTTCTTGTTTTTAAAATCTTGAACTTTAGAAGCTAGGTATACTAATAATTGCAGAAATATACATAGAATTACGCCTTTATATACAGTGCAGTATGTCTCTCCACATAAATAAATAAATATTCACGGACATTTAAACACAACGCTATCTGATCCCAAAGTAAGCTAGAAATAACCTTCTTGTGTTAAGGGTATCTTATATGTATATCATATATTCTATTCCATTCTTTTCAATACGTACTTATCATACAAAGAACGACCCAGATCCTCGATAACAAACATAATAATATAATAAATATATGGATCACACAATTTTTTGTCTCCGGTGGGAATCGAGCAAACGACCTTGTGATCCGAAGTCGCACATTTTGACCTCTAAGACCAACGAGGCAGTCACACAAAATAAGTATAAAGTCACAATATATACATTTACTGTTAAAAAATTACAGAGAAACATAATAATTTACATTATTACTATCTAAACTAAACCTAAATAAGGCCCCCGTGGCATTGTGCCCGAAAGACTAGCAGCATTCCCCCTTTGAATAGAAATATACCTATTTGCTGAGCGAGAAAACTGCCAGCCCTTAGGTCACCTCAAAATTTATAATTGCTTTGTGATCTAACGCCTATTGCCGTGTTGAAACCGTGAGGAGCAACTATTGACAATCAGCCGATGGAATTTCGCCAGAGTCTCGTAAGATCTTCAACCTGTCTTATCGGTTACCACGTTACTAACAACCAGGTTCTATGCCGTGGAACATAACATACATACATATAGTTACGCCTTTATCACTGAAGGGGTAGGCAGAGTAGTTGGTGAGCCCATTGCCATGTTGAAATAGGTTGTGACAACCTGCAGTTAAAATTTTTCAAGCCGCCTATTAGGTCTTCAACTTGGCTTAACGATTATCATTTTACTGACAACCGGTTTACATTTCGAGTTTTCTTTCTCTACGCAATGCATCGTTTTGCGAAAGTATTCCCTTAGTCGCCTCTTACGTCACCCTCGGGATTGATGGGGTGGCGAGATTTTGTACTCTTTCCCGTCGCTGACACGGGGCTACACCACGGGGAATATAACATGTAGGTATAACATTTTCGGAAACACTGTTCATTGATAATCTCACAAACAGGATATAAGTACAAATTACAAACCGGTTTCTTAATATGAACTATGGACGCTTATCTTAAACACGTGCTAAGTTCAATAAAAGCAAGTTATCTAAGTTTAAAAAGAACCAATCATCACCAGGAAGTCAAATTCCTTACTTCTTGTATAAAAAAAATGCCACAAAACATGATGAAACGGTGTGTCAGTTGACGTAAGTGCCAATATTTGTAATTTATCCCTACTGATATTATAAATGCGAATGTAAGTCTGTCTGTCTGTCTGTCTGTTACGCTTTCACGCCTAAACGGCAGGAGCGATTGAATTGAAATTTAGTATAGGGATAGATCGAGGCCCTGGGAAGGATATAGGCTACTTTTTAACCGACTGCTCAAAAGGAGGGTTATGATTTTACGATATACCGACTATTGCGCGATTACGACTTCTACGCGGTCGAAGCCGCGGGGAACAGCTAGTTTTATAAATAACTAATTGGGCCTTAAAGGTTAGCCTGTGAAATACTACGAAACCTGTAGCACCAAGTCTGCCGGGAACCGTGGGAAATCTTTCCGAGGGCATCCCTGGGACTCCCCGCCGTAGACAATTGTCAGGCGTCGTAAGGTCTTAGTCGGTAGGAGTCCGGCATAGCATCCATGTTGTATTTCCACACGTAAAAAAAAGATCCCCGTAGCATCCAAAATATATTCCCGTATACTTCTTACTAGTAATATAAATAGTTGTGCCTACAGTATGGGGTTCTTCAAAAGGGGCCTTAGAAGGTTCTTACAGGGTAGGCAGCGCGAGTGCAACCCCTCTGATGTTGCAAGCGTCCATAGGCTGCGGTGACTACCTGTACATTTTGTGGGCCGTATGCTTGCCTACCACCGTGGTAGTATAAAGGAAAACATCTGGATGTTTGTTAGTCTTACACGCTCTAACGGCTAAATGGATCTGACTGAAATTTGGTACCGAGGTAGGTTATAGTCTGGGAAAATACACAACTTTTTATCTCGGGCATAAGTTCCCATAAGAAACTAGCTGATGCCCGCAACTTCGCCCGCGATGGCGCTGTATGTGAAAATGATTTTCCCGCTTTTCTGTTGAAATTTTTCCTGAATTTTCTTTGCTATAAACCTCACGGAGCCCGAGACCTTTCCAACGAATGCAAAACCGTGGAAATCGGTTCGTGCGTTCTGGAGTTATAGCGTCAGGAAGGAAAACCCGACTTATTTTTATATAATAGACTAGCTGATGCCCGCAGCTTCGCCCGCGATGGCGCTGTATGTGAAATTTTGCTGAATTTTCTTTGCTATAAACCTCACGGAGCCCGAGACCTTTCCAACGAATGCAAAACCGTGGAAATCGGTTCGTGCGTTCTGGAGTTATTGCGTCAGGACGGAAAACCCGACTTATTTTTATATAATAGATGAACAAGATAGCACATAATAGATCCGCTCCCTTGCTGTAACATAATGATACTTAGCCTAAGTTACATCAAAATAACTTGTTTTTCTAATGATGAAAGAATTTAAATACTCGTTGAGCAGTTCTAGTGTTTATTGATAACAAACGTACAAATATTTCATTAGCTGATGCCCGCAGCTTCGCCTGCGTACATTTTTTTCCCGTTCCAACTTGCCGTGGGAACTTATTCCCGGGAAAAAAGTAGCCTATGTGTTATTAAGACTGCCTCTGTGGCGCGGTCGGTAGTGATACCGCCTGCGGCGCAGGAGGTCGTGGGTTCGATTCCCACCGGAGACAAATATTTGTGTGACCCATAAATGTTTGTCTCAAGAGTCTGGGTGTTTCTATGTATAATATGTATGTATTTAAAAAGTATATAAGTATTAATATCCGTGGTCTGATACCCATAACACAAGCAGGTTATTCCTAGCTTACTTTGAGATCAGATAGCGTTGTGTGAAATGTCCGTGAATATTTATTTATTTATTTATTATTCCAGACTATAATGTGTATCTGTACCAAATTACAGCCCGATCCGTTCAGCCGTTAGAGCGTGAAAGAGTAACAAACATCCACACATCCACACTCACAAACTTTCGCATTTATAATAATAGTATGAATAATGTTAGTAGGTATAAGTCTTTTTCTGGACAGCTCAGCAATCATGTAAACATGTCATGTTTTGACAGAAGTTGTCTATGATCATAGTGTTGTAACTAAACTGATTCTAATTATGTAAGTAATCATTGAGTTATATCTAGTTCACCGTACATTCATTTACTTCGGTTAATCAATCGCCAAATTCATCAAATCATGTAATTCGGTATATCTATATATATTATGTGCAATAACTTTTTATATTAATTTAATTAAAGGATCTTTTAAAAAAAAGAAACTTTTAGAAAATTTAATAGTATAATCATTTATTTACAATAATATATTAGTTTAGGGATGATAAAATGTGTAGACGCCTCGTTGGCTGCTCGCCGTTCTTACAGAAGCAGACTAAGACATTTTGAGAGATTTCTAATGTGGGGTTTTTAAATACAAAGAAAGGGAACAAGGCCATTATAATGACATGGTGACAGGTATATTCGAATCAAAGTAGTAAAAAATTATAGCTTTTGAACAAGCGCAATAAAAGCACATTAGGTCACAAAATTTAATAAAAAAAGTTACGAAACAAAATACATAGGTAGGTATGCTGCCAATCTCGATCTCAATCTCAATCATGTTTCATATAGGTACAGTCAGTTTGATCAACATAATTAACTTGTGTGTACTTGAATGTAATGTAAGGAATGACCAATAAAAACTACATATCTTTTCTGTCCGACTTCACCTATCCAAAAAGATAAATGCTCCGTATACTGTGGTCCGAATCAACCCATTACCAAAAGTTCTTGGGCGACTCGAACCGCGGTGCGAAACGACTCATTTAAAAAGAGCTCTTTGGCAATTCATACCGCGGCCGGTTCGAACCGCTCACGGTGCGAAACGACTAAAGACCCTAAGAGTCTGGTTGTTTATATGTATCATAATTATGTATTTACAAAAAATAAGTTACAAATAATATCCGTAATACTTTTGATTGTTGGCACTTGATGGAACTTGTTTTAATACATTACGAAAATTCACTTGTACTATTCCACTTTTATTTTAATTTTAAAAACACCTGACATATTTCGCTGTAATAGCATTATCAAAGGTCGTATTAATATTCGTGGTCGGACACCCATAACACAAGCAGGTCATTCCTAGCTTACTTTGGGATCAGATAGCGTTGTGTAAAAAATGACTGAATATTTTAACCATCCACCGTCAACCGTACCCAGTCTACCCTAAAGAATCATTATTTCTTTTCTTTTTATTCATATTTAAATGTTTATGGCGTTCGAAACAATCGATTATCTTTTTGGCAGTTCACTGATGGACGTTAGCCTCTTTAAACTTACTCCTCCACACGGTACTAAGCCTAACCGGATCCTTCTGACGATTTCTGGGTCGCACAAATACTTAGTTAGTCCCAATTTAATACAAGTACTTCTGCGAAGAGTAGACCTCGCGAGCGCCCAGGAAAAAACAACCTGTGAGGAATTATATCCCTTATGATCCCATCATATATAACGGGGCCCTTTTTCTCCCTTATTTTCCGCCCTATTAAAAAAACTTTCGACAAAAGTTGTATTTTTATCTTTTCGTAGATCAATGACTTTAAATCAAAGAACATGTGTGCCAAGTTTGGATAAAATTGGTTAACAAATGCGTCTTCTAGACCGAAACTGACATGCACACACACATACGGACGAAAGCAAAATCGTCTATACTGTAGAATCGAAGACCCAAACTCAAAGTGCCTTTTCACACGTACCGGTTGCCGGGTAGCCGGTGCCGGGTAACCGGCGGCGGCGAATGCAAGCGGTTGCCGGGCAAATCACGCCGGTACGTGTGAAAGCTATAGTACACGGCCATACACCCGGGTACCCGGCACCCGGCAACCGGTACGTGTGAAAGGGGCAAAGACTCGCACTTGTCGCTCTCTGGGTCAATAAGTTGTATTATTAAAGTAAGTACATTTTTTCGAACTGACAGATTGATAAAACAATGACCTCCTTTTAAAATCAATTGGCCAGTACAACAGTTTTACAACACTATGGCAAAGACAAACAAGTCTGAGAAAAAATAATTTAATGACAAGCAAGGATTCGGCGGGAAACTTTCAGACAAGCATTACATTATGTTTTAATAATTTTTCAAAACTAGTGTAATTTCGAGTGTTTATGTGTAATTTATGGTGGATTATTAAACATAAAGGTTCGACAACTTGCAAAAGTGTTGGAAAGTGATAAAGCGCAGTGAAACGCAAGTTTTTAGGTTTGTCGACGAATTCCACAGCAAGCCCTAGTAAGGTACCACCGCCTTACTAGAGTAGAACTTAGTCCAAACTTGGACATACATGAATACGCTGCTCATAAGAAGAATCATAATATGAAAATGATTTATATTTTCACAATGAAATTTACTTGACTTTGGCATACTCTCAAACCGAGAAAGTCCAAGAACAAGAAGAAAAAAAAAAAAAAAATGACAAGCAAAAATGACAGTCTTAAATTTTTACCATCCGAGTATTTTTCATGAACAACATTTCAGAACAGTTTTTTTTTTGTTTTACGTTAAGGAAAATCCTCATGGATGCTAAACTGACTAAAAACCCTCACGTGTCCTATTAACAGCCTACGGTTGGGAGACCCGGGTAAGCCCTCGGAAGGATACCGCAGGACTTTCAGAACAGCCTAACTATATTGTAATGAAAAAAAATACGATGATTTTTTCGTCAACCCCAAACCAACAAATAAATTTGACGCAGAACCCTTAAATAGTTGATTAGAATAAATAAGTAATAATAACAAATTAGCTTTAATCTACCATCACGTCTATTTTAAAATTTTCTAAATAATGATTAATCCATTTAGTATAGATGTGCGAATTCGTTTTCGCATTGAGGCCGTCAAAATACGCACAAAACTTAAATAATAAAGCGTAGGTATAGTCTTTTTCTGGACAGCTCAGCAATCATGTAAACATGTCATGTGTTGACAGAAGTTGTTTATGATCATAGTGTTGTAACTAAACTGATTCTATGTATGTAAATAATCATTGTGTTATATCTAGTTCACCGTACATTCATTTACTTCGGTATATCCATCGCCAAATTCTTCAAATCATGAAATTCGGTATATCAATATATATTATGTGCAATATTTTTTTTATATTAATTTAATTAAAGGATCTTTAAAAAAAAGAAACTTTTAGAAAATTTTATAGTACATATAATCATTTATTTACAATAATATATTACTTTAGGACTGAATATTTTAACCATCCACCGTCAACCGTACCCAGTCTACCCTAAAGAATCATTTTTTTTCTTTTTATTCATATTTAAATGTTTATGGCGTTCGAAACATTAGATTATCTTTCTGGCAGCTCGCTGATGAACGTTAGCCTCTTTAAATTTACTCCTCCACACGGTACTAAGCCTAACCGGATCCTTATGACGATTTCTGGGTCGCACAAATACTTATTTAGTCCCAATTTTTTAAAAGTACTTCTGCGAAGAGCAGGCCTCGCGAGCGCCCAGGAAAAAACAACCTGTGAGGAATTATATCCCTTATGATCCCATCATATATAACGGGGACCTTTTTCTCCCTTATTTTCCGCCCTATTAAAAAAACTTTTGACAAAAGTTGTATTTTTATCTTTTCGTAGATCAATGATTTTAAATCAAAGAACATGTGTGCCAAGTTTGGAGAAAATTGGTTAACAAATGCGTCTTCTAGACCGAAACTGACATGTACACACACATACGGACGAAAGCAAAATCGTCTATACTGTGGAATCGAAGACCCAAACTCAAAGTGCCTTTTCACACGTACCGGTTGCCGGGTAGCCGGTGCCGGGTAACCGGCGGTGAATGCAAGCGGTTGGCGGGCAAATCACGCCGGTACGTGTGAAAGCTATAGTACACGGCCATACACCCACCCTACCCGGCACCCGGCAACCGGTACTTGTGAAAAGGGGCAAAGACTCGCATCTCCATATATTCAATATACTCTGTGGACTAGTGGACTAGCACTCTTCGCTCTCTGGGTCAATAAGTTATATTATTAAAGTAAGTACATTTTTTCGAACTGACAGATTGATAAAACAATGACCTCCTTTTAAAATCAATTGGCCAGTACAACAGTTTTACAACACTATGGCAAAGACAAACAAGTCTGAGAAAAAATAATTTAATGACAAGCAAAAATGACAGTCTTAAATTTTTACCATCCGAGTATTTTTCATGAAATTATTCTATAATCTAAAGGTTTATTAGTGTCGAAATGTCCGCATAAATCTAACTAGAGTTCCTTGAAACGACTATGATCAGGATTGATAATTAAATGTAAGTACAAATACAAATACAAATACAAATTCTTTATTTGCTTTAAATGAGGTTACATAGTGATGGTAGGTTACAAGTATAAAACAGCACAAGCCCACTCAGCCATTACACGGATAGCATGCAAACTTAACTTACAACTATAATTGACATTAAAAACAAAAACATCAAATTAAATTGCATTTTTAGCATTACGAAATAATAAATGCAGATACAAACATTTAGTAATTATGGAGTAGTCGAGATCCAATTTCTTTGTTTACTATATTATTTAGGTCTGTTGAATTCCACTATAATCCATAATATTAAAACCGGCCAAGTGTGTGTTGGCCTCGCGCACGGAGGGTTCCGCTTCCGTACCATGACAACCGACAAGAAGCCGCGAGACCCCCTCTCTAACACGTTTATTGTGAAAGTTCAATCCGATGGACGTTGTCATTTTTGTTTTAGTTCAAACTTCGAACAGATGATCCACGTGACCTAGTGACGTAATTTAATGCAACAGAGTCACAGACTACAGACACAAGTCTCGCCATAAGCCCCTCCGCAATCTATTTTATAGAGAGGGGCTAAAACGGAAAAAAAAATCACGTTTGTTGTATGGGAGCCCCCCTTAAGTATTCTTATTCTTATTTTAGTATTTTTTGGCGGCAACAGAAATACATCATGGCACCGATTCTCGCTTAACACGACATGAATGCGTGGACGGAAATCGGCGGGTGACGCGTCGCCTGTTTCATATTTAGGAACGGCGAACATGAGACGGACGACGTTTCACCCGTAAATTTGCGTCCACGCATTCACGTCGTGTGGTCGAGAATCGGCGCCCATCTGTCAAAATTTCAGCTCTCTAGATATCACTGGTCATGAGATACAGCCTCGTTACGGTCAGACAGACAGGCGGACAGCGAAGTCTCATGAATATGGTCCCGTTTTTTACCCTTTGGGTACGGAACCCTAAAAATAAATCTCTGAATGTGTTGCTTAGCGCAAACCCTGAGACCAGCTAAACCGATTTCGCTTCTTTAGCGCTCCTGTACACGACGCCGCAACCGCACCGGCGCCGCACCGTCGCCGCAACTCTGTACTGTGTATACGTGCCGCGTACACGCCGCCGCCGCACCGCCGCGGCACATTCGCCGCGCACACGCCGTGTCTCTAACCGTGTTGCCATTCCATTACTGGCGGGCTATGATAGTGCATGTGTATGAGTTTTTTAGCAAAAAACAATCATGGAAAATTTTGATCATGAAATTTTCATAACTTTAGTTAATGTATTATGGGACAAAAATTTAGAAATTTACAGAGATAAGCGTAAAACTTTAAAAGCTTGGTTCGACATCTGCCTTATTATTATTGAGAATTTTGCGGAGCTACTATACTATACTGAGAAAAATAAATATGGTAAATAAATATGAATTTACGCCTTTTATTTTGCCATTTCTTGTACATATAATAAGCCAAGAGCAACTTCTTTTTTTCGATAAATTAGACATCTTAACACGTGTGATCTGTGTAGCCAGCAATGTATTACTATAGTATCCGCAATACGAACTGGCACGTGGGGCCATAAATCATCGGATTCATGCTATCTCTTTCGCACCTACACAGTCTTATGGAGCGGGACTCGCACCCATAGTGCTGTGCAGGTAATCTTTTACGTATTCCATAACAGTATCGACAAAAGTTATGAAATGAAAAATTTTAATATGATTTATTTATTTTTATATCAGCATTGATTTATTAAGACAAATGTATTAAATTAAATAAATATAATAAAATAAGTAGGTTGAATAGGTGAATTACTAACTAAAAAAAATTCAAATTGACTAATTTTAACTTTTTTATTGCTAAAATTTAGCTAATTATTTAAGAAAATCTTATTTGCTATTAATATCATATTTACAACTAAAAGCAAATTACCCACTTAGTATCAGATTACGACATATCAAATTTTTTTTAAATATTTTATCGACAGGGTTCAACGCCTACAATAAGTGACATTTATGGCCCAAAGTGCCAGTTCGTATTGCGGATACTATAACAACTGTGTAGTGGTACTACCCGTTCGCTCTAACTTTGCCGCTGGCGTAGAGGCGTGTATCCGAATTGTTAATTAGACGAAGTAAATTGACAGTAGCTAATGTCTCTTCGTCATAGCTAAAAAACGCAACATTGTATGAAGAAGTGACCTTAGTTGCTGTCAATTTACTTCGTCTAATAAAAAATTCGACTTTAGTATGGAGCCGAGCGGCAAAGTTAGAGCGAACGAGCAGTATGGTAAAGTGATGCGGCGACGGTGCGGCGGCCGGTGCGGCGGCGGCGTGTACGCGGCACGTATACACAGTACAGAGTGCGGCGACGGTGCGGCGCCGGTGCGGTTGCGGCGTCGCCGTCGTGTACAGGAGCGCTTTATTCTTTTTTTGTTGTGTTTTTTATTGTTAGGAGAAGGTTCTTATGTAAGAAAAAAATAAAAAAGTTGCGAGGAAAATTAGAAAATTTGCAATTATTATTTATTATTTATTTATTAAATGAACAATTACATAACTTATGAAATAAATATTGTCCCACAAAACTGTATAGAACAGTTTGACTGTGGGATCGGAAGGATAATACTTTTATCTAAACATATTAATGTATAAAGTTTAATATCTAAGTAAATCTAATAATTTAAACAATTCAAAATGTTTATTTTGAATTAAATAAATAAATTCCTGTAAATAAAATAATGAAACCTACATACAATTCAGTTAATATTACATTAGGGCAGTGAAACGTTCAAAGAAATGGTTTTCATAGCGATTTTGGCTCGGGTCTTGGAACTGGAAACTCAGAACGCACATTTCCATAATAGACAACGTCTGTCGTGTCAACTAGTTTAAATAGAAGTGGGTGTTATATTGACACATTTAAGACAAGCAATACAGACAGTGAATAGCAGAAGTCCATTTTCAGATTCATCTTATTAACTGTCTACTACAATGAGTGGATTACGCTCTGCTCGCATAATAAGAGGGAGTTAAAATTAACAATATTCATTATTTTCCCAAACCCTATCAAATTAACTAAAATAACTAAAATAAGATAACCGTACCGCGAGCCTCCTCTATTATACCAAGTAATTTCCGGCTCACTAATACGTCCTTCCTGTTAACAAATTTACTTTTAATTTGGTATACATATTATATTATTCCGTATAATTTAAAAAAAAGTGGCAATGTTCAATTTTTTCAGAACTCTCTCAATATGAGTCTCCTTCTCAGTCGTTGCACTCTTGACATCGGAAAGATTTGATTGTTTATTTGCTTGCATCGAATTGGCTCCAAGACTACTGAACCAATTTGAAATATTCTTTCACTGTTGGGAAGCTATATTCCCGGTGAACAACAAACACGTATTTTATTCCCGTATTCCCACGGGAACGGGATCTACGCGGGTGAAGCGCGTGACGTCCGCTAGTCTATACTTCTATACTAATATTATACATACATACATATACTCACGCCTTTATCCCCGAAGGGGTAGGCAGAGGCCTATATCGGCCCACATTTCACCGTGTACAATTCGGTCCCACGTAACAGGTGGTGAGCCCATCGCCGTGTTGAAATGGACCGCCGCCGTCAGAGCCTCGCCCGTTGTTCAGCAGGTGCACGAGCTTGCACGTGAGGTTGACTTGGGCCCGAAGGTGTTGGTAGGGCCCCACTACACCCTAATATTATACTAATATTATAAAGAGGAAAGATTTGTTTTTTTGTTTCTTTCTTTTTTGTTTTTTTGTTTATTTGTTTGTAACGAATAGGCTCCGGAACTACTGGACCGATTTGAAAAATTCTTTCACTGTTGGGAAGCTACACTCTTTGCGGTGAACATAGGCTATATTTTATTCCCGTATTCTCACGGGAACGGAAACTACGCGGGTGAAACATAAAAAAATTGTGATGTTATTATGCCCCCAGCACTTTCACGCGATATGAAATGACGGTAACGTGACACAATTTTGTTATCTGTCGTAAAATAATTGTAACACAGTACAGAAGATTTACATCGTAGAAGTGTGATACTTGGTACGTATAGCCCGTTCGCTCTAAGTTTGCTGCAGGCGTAGAGGCTGGTGTAGAAGCGTAGTTTGGGAAGCGATCGGCAAACTTAGAGCGAGCGGATAGTATTTCTTTAAGTTTCATTATGGTCTCCTCCTTTTCTTTTATGAATGGCCCCGTTTACCAACAATTCCGCCAACGTGTGGTGGGCATTATGGTCTTGTTCTTGTTGACCTAAAAGTTGAAATGATTGTCTTAATCAGTGGTGGGCAAACATTTTTAACGGGGGGCCAGAAAAATTAAGAAATATCAGGTGAGGGCCAGAATTATAGAAAACCGGCCAAGTGAGAGTCGGACTCTTGTACAGAGAATTCCGTACAAAAAGACGAATAAGAAATCACATTTTTTGTATGGGAGCCTCCCTTAATTTCCTCCTTTTTTTTTATTTTGGTATTTGTTGTAATAGCGGCAACAAAAATGCATCATCTGTGAGAATTTCAGTTCTCTAGCTATCACGGTTCTTGAGAAACAGCCTCGTGACGGACAGACGAAAAGATAGATGGATGGCAAAGTCTCATGAACAGGGCTATTTTTACCCTTCGGGACAACCCTAAAATATATTTTGTGCTAAACTTTTAATCATAAGACATAAAAAAATACAGTAAACTTACACACGTTAAAAAATTTAATTTAAGGCTGCAATGTCCGACCTTGACAAATCCTAAGGCAATTCGAACGATTGCAGCGTACGCTTTTGCCAGATTGCATTCGATTCTAATACATTATATTACTTCACATAATAATGTATTTCGGGTCTTTTTCGCGTAAACATCTAACTGTTCTCACCTCTCGACGTTTGGGCTATATTGCAACAGCCGTGGTCACGAGTAGACTAGAGTAGAGTCTACTCGTGACACGACCACAAGTCGTGTGAGTTTAAAAACACATTATATTACTGTTATAAAATCTGAGGGGTTTTAAGAAAAAATCTAGCCGTAAAATATTGCTCTAAAGACGATCTATTTTATGACAAGTTTTTATGAGAATTAAACTCATTTATTTAGATAAAAAAGTACATTACTTGTCAAGATTTTTGCAATATTTCTCATTTTTCGAGAGCGATTTTGATCGAACAAAGTATTCCTAATCGTGTTTTGATACGTTAAAAAAGCAAGAGCATCTAATAAATTACAATAATATAGTTTTATCAGATCAAATCGAAGAATATTTCCTAGTATAAAGTTCACCCCAAGATGAGTCTCTTTCGAACATACAAGCCTTAACTGGTAGTGGGCAAGGCCCTGCGTTAAATATATATATATATATATATATATATATATATATATATATATATATATATATATACTGTGGCCCTGCCATGCCGTGGTAGGCGTGTAGGACGTAGGAAATCGCATCTTATCTGCCATATTTCAAATGCAAGTTTGTGTTGTGACTAAGTAACTTTAGCAGCGCTAAAAGGTGTTCAACAGTAAGTCGGTTTGCGATGGAGTTGTTCAGCAATTTCATGGTCGAATAAGTCTGTTCACTTCACCGTCTTCACCTATGTGTTTATTGCTCCACAAAGAAGAATCTATATAGAAACAAAATTATTAAGACTATATTATAGCAAAATAAATCTGTTTACAGTATAGAAGCAAAAATTTGACACATTAACCAACCATGCTATAACAATTAAGGAACCTTGCTCGTAATAACCTCGTTTCAAACCAGTTAGACCAGTGTTGAATCCAGTATTCGTGGCCAAGGACTAACAAAATAAGACGAATCACGAAATCAAAGTTCCAAAAGGCTTGTAATTTATGTATGTCGAGTTTGCGAGACTAAACATAAGGCATGCTATGTTTAAAGTTTTATTTTTAGGGTTCCGTACCCAATGGGTAAAACTGGGACCCTATTCATAAGACTTTGCTGTCCGTCTGTCTGTCTGTCCGTCATGAGGCTGTATTTCAGGAACCTTGATAGCTATAGAGCTGACATTTACAGATGACGTATTTCTGTAGCCGCTATGACAACAAATACTAAAATTAGAAAAAAAGAGGAGGATTAATGGGGCTCCCATACAATTTTTTTTTTATACTACTTAGGTGGCACACAAGCTTACGGCCCACCGGAAGGTTGGTAACCGTAGCCTATAGACGTTTGCAACACCAGAGGCGCTACACACGCGCTGCCGACCCGGGCGCAGGTTGTGACGACCCACAGTTGAAATTTTTCAAGCCGCCCGTAAGGCCCTCAACTTGGCTTAACGACTGTCATTTTACTGACAACCGGGACCAACGGCTTATCGTGCCTTCCGAAGCACGGAAACCATCGTAAATAAATGTCACAAAGTGGTCCACGTGGTGGTCACCCATCCATATCCGGCCATAGTAAATGTTGCTTACTGCAGTGATCGTTTACAAAACACTGAGTCCGCGGGGCCACGAGCGCTTCAATTTGTGACTTTTAACCATTTTTTTGTTTTTTTTAATCTACGCCTATGTCTTGTAACTTGCTTTCGTTTTCTCTGATAGTAATAAGTCTGTGTACAATTACTTAAAAAAAATCAGCAATGAGGATTCCAAAATATGACTGAGAATTTTTTCTGTTTAGTTGTTCCTCTTCACGTGCTGGCCAAAGCGAGGCTCTGGTGTAGACGTTTTTACTGCGTTTGGAAATTAAACAGTCAGGATTATTCCGTTAATCCACCCCAAAAAATCCACCCGATGGGGTGGATAACCGGAATTACATGTTATGGTATGTCCGGAATTCCACCCAAGGGGTGGATTTCCAGATCTATTCATGATAATTAAAAAAGATAAAAAAAAAACAAAAGAAGATCGAAAAAACAAATGAAGATCGGCAAAACAAATGAAGATCAGCTAAACAAATGACGGTCGAAAAACAAATGAAGATCGGCAGAACAAATGAAGATCGTCGAAACAAATGACGATCGAATAAACAAATGACGATCGAAAAAACAAATGAAGATCGGCAAAATAAATGAAGATCGTCAAAACAAATGACGCTTGGATAAAAAAATGACGATCGAAAAAACCAATGAAGATCGGCAAAACAAATGAAGATCGTCAAAACAAATGACGGTCAAATAAACAAATGACGATCGGAAAACAAATGAAGATCGGCAAATAATCTAGCTGCGTTTGCCTTTGAAAAAAAATAGGTGCCAGCAATTCTCGTTCTTATGAACATGCATAATATTTATTCATTTTTTACATAGTCATGATCAGTGATGTCTGTTAACGCCTAATAGAACATTTTTAGAGAAGTGTCATTAAGGTCGAGAATTTGCTTGCACCTATTTTTTTGAATGGCACACGTATCTAGATTACAAAAAATGGCTGCAAGTAATTTTTGACCCTCAAAAATCAACAAGACTGAAAGCTCAAATATCAGAACTCAGAACTCAAAATCCAAAACTCAAAGCTCATAGGTACTTAGGTCTTTTGTAAGTTGCAAATTTTTTATCGGTTTTCATTTCTTTTCGAACATTATTTATTATGATGATCTTCATTTGTTTTTGATCGTCATTTGTTTATCTGACCGTCATTTATTTTGTCGATCTTCATTTGTTTTGTCAATATTCATTTGTTTATCCGACCATCATTTGTTTTGTCGATCTTCAATTGTTTTGTCGATCTTCATTTGTTTTTTCGATCGTCATTTGTTTATTCGACAGTCATTTATCTTGTCGATCTTCATTTGTTTTGTCAATCTTCATTTGTTTATCCGACCGTCATTTGTTTTGTCGATCTTCACTTGTTTTTTCGATCGTCATTTGTTTATTCGACCGTAATTTGTTTCGACGATCTTCATTTGTTTTGCCAATCTTAATTTGATTTTCGATCGTCATTTGTTTATACGACCGTCATTTGTTTTGACGATCTTCATTTGTTTCTTTTGATTCATTTGTTTTGCTGATCTCCATGTGTTTTGTCCAACTTCGAAATCCACCCATTTCATGGGTGTATTAACGGACTAATTGGATTAATAATATATAATTCCGGAAATCCACCCCTTGGGTGGATTTTCGTGGGTGGATTACCGGACTATTTTGATTAATAATATATAATTCCGGAAATCCACCCAAGGGGTGGATTTCCGGAATTATATATTATATTTTTATGGGTGGATTAACGGACTAATCCCGACAGAGTGACGAAAATAAAAAGTCTAGTCTAAGATGCTCTTCGCAACGATTAAAAACATATGTAAGGTTTTAAATCAAGGTAGGATTTGGAAGCAACTGGGAAGCTGACATTACGCTAGTGTGTATCTACAGAACCAATGACCGCCCGCGGAGTGGTTCACAGGACCCCTTATATTGTTTATTTTTATACTGTTGATTGATGGCACTTGGTGAAACATGCTGCACATATTGACAACAACGACACTTAGTCTTGTACAGTCTAAGTCCAAAATATTTATTATTGGCATGTATTTAAATCGATATCTGTGTTCCCTTTTTCTGAACTAAATATTTTGAAGTTAAACCAAAAATACTGACTTGCACACTAATTATGCACACTGAATAAATCAAATTCATTATACTGTTTGATGGTATTTGCAGAACTGTTTTACTGAACGAATAACCATTATTAAAATTGTATATCTAATGATTCCTTAGTTCAATAAAAATATTAAAACTTTTTTAAGGAAAACCATCGCCTAATTAACTTTTAGGAACATCGCTTATTCTAAGTAAAATCCCAATTTAATCGGTCACCTCTACAAAATTAAATTTTATTGATCAAAAAAATAAAGTCTAACCTAACCTAACCTATTCCGTTATAAGATTGTATAATTTAGAGTGCAAGTTAGTATTTTTGATAAACAATTCGTATTTCTGTTTTACAAATCATATATTCGATGTACGAACCACATTTTTGGTGTGAATTCGATTAAAAAGGTCATCTCGTTCTGAGTAAGATATAAGTTTTTTTAGTATGACATGATTTAATAGTTAGTGAATTGGTTTTTTTGCACAGCATTAAATTTTCTGGTTTGCATTCAGTAAAGTAGTGGAGTTACCTAGAGTGCAGAAAAATTAAACAGATGTGCATTTAAAATATCCCTTTATTATTATAAACTTGACCGGTTTCGATTCACGGCATATACAAATACAATAGATTAAATCGGCTATTTAAGTGATAGTCTGAAACACAGGTTAGTTCCTAGTTCAGACAAGGTAACTTACAATCTCGGTACCAAGTGAAACTCTTTTGCAGTACTTATTTAAACATGCCCCTTTGTACTAAATTAAAACATAATGTTATTATTAGTTAAACCTTTAAATTTTGAACTGTATTGTATTTCTTTTTTTATATTTATGCTTAATATGTAATAACTATGCATACAATCTAATTTTTAATACCATTGTAAACGTAAGGTCTATATTTTACAACTATGTACAAAAGTATTTTTCTGTAATAAATTATTATTATTAAAAAAAAAAAATATTGCGGAACAGTACAAGTGTTGTTTTCAATATGTGTTTGTAGTTTAGCCAACCGTGAACCAGTTTGACAAATATAGCATAGTTACAACTTTTTCATATAAATTTCATTGTAAAGTGAAAAAAAGACGACTTGTTCAGACGGAGTCTGCTTTTTTGCCTTTAAAATTGATATGGAAACGTTAACATGCTACGTAATGGTTTAAAAATACTTAAATAATACTCATTTAAATACTTCTCATACGTATTGCTATTAACAGTAAATGTCAAGCTTTTTAGCCTCAGAGCCCCAACAACCCATTGTCCAACGCAAGTGTACTCCATATTCTTAAATAATTAAATAGATATTTGTGGACAATCTTACACAACATCATCTAGCCCAAATTAAGCTAATATACGCTTGTGCTATAAGATCTAGACGACTGATAAACATACTTATATATTTATAAATACATACATATTATACATAGAAAACACCCAAACTCCGAAACAAACATTTGTGGATCACACAAATATTTGGACTGAGCCAGGAATCGAATCCAGGAGCTCCAGCGCGAGAGGCAGTCATATCAGGAACATAAAGTTTCATCATAGTAGGTACAATACAGTGCTGAACACAACACACTGTCCTGCAACTAAACTTACACATCCAGTGACACACATGACAGTAGGGATACCTAAGTGTGGCTAATAATATCTCTTGACCGTATTCGGCCTTAGCGATTGACCACTAACTAATGAACCTCCCTAATGTGGTCTTAGGTGACTGACATACTCTATCTTTGAAGTATATGTATGAACACATAATGCTGAATGAGAGAGAGACGAGAGAAAAAAAATGTGTGGGTCCATACTGCCACTGTATAATATAAATATATATGTTACGGCTAATACCCGAAGTGCGGCTGCACCTAGTTTTAACCGGTTAGAACTAGGTGTAGCCTATACTCTTGGTTAAACCCAGTACGAGCCGATTGTTTTCGAGTAAAACTAGGTCTAGCCTTCACCATGCCGGCTACAACTAGGTCCAGCCATTCCCTGTTGGATAAAACTAGATGCTAACAAGTTGAAACAAGTATCTAATAGGCGCCTGGCTCACGCGAGACGCGTCGCGCTTATTATGGTTAACACCTCGACTCGGATAGGTTAGGTTGAAGGCTCCGCTACGCTTCGCTCCCGCCTTAGCCTTCGTGGTTATTTTGTTTATAACCATTCAACACCATCGAATACATTTATAGCCGTTTACCCGAAAACAATCGGCTCAAACTAGGTTTAACCAAGAGTAAGCGGCTACACCTAGTTCTAACCGGCTAAAACTAGGTGCAGCCGCACTTCGGGTATTAGCCGTAACATATTTACACTGTGATACTGCTCTAGGGCGTACCCGGGACTCCCACCCGCAGGCTGATAACTGTGACTTTGTGGTTTTAGTCAGTCCATTTTAGCATCCATGTGGATATCTACACGTAAAAAAAATCACATAGATACATATAGTCACGCCTTTATCCCCGAAGGGGTAGGCAGAGGCATAGTTTATGCCCAAATTTCACATTATATTTTATGTCTCACAAAATAGGTGGTAAGCCTATTGCCGTGTTGAAATGGACAGGCACAGGTTGCCGCGACCCGCAGTTGATTTTTTTCAAGCAGCCCATATAGCCTTCAACTTGGCTTAACGATTGTCATTTTACTGACAACCGGGTTTCATTTCAAGTTTTCTTTCTCTACGCAATGGATCTTTTTGCGAAAGTGTTCCCTTAGTCGCTTCTTACCCTCGGGATGTATTGGGGTGGCGACATTTTGTACTCTTACCCGTCACAACACAAGACCCCGGCGCCACACGGGGCAAAAAATCACATACTCTACAAAATCCCTCTAAGAGAGGCCATACAATGATTAAAATACAGAATATGTGATGGACTCGCAGTCTGCATACATAATAATACAATTTGTTAGTAATTTTTAGTGTGCCGTAACCAAAGGGTAAATATAGGACCTGTTACAGAAATTCCGTTGACGTTGGTTGTCTGTCCGTCCGTCACACGGCTGTAAGTGTAGATGTCATCAAAAAGCGTGCTAGCCAGAAGTTGAAATTTTCCCAGATGATGTATTTCTGTTGCCGCTTGGACGTAAAATAAGTAGACACAGTAATAAAATTAACATACACAAACGTAGTTCTTTTTGCAGTTTTTTTGGTACGGAACCCTATGTGAGCGATTCCAACTCTCACTTGGCCGGATTTTAATCGTGTTGTACTCTACTGTTACGTTATCTGCCTCGTGCTGCGCATTCAGATTACACGCTTGTCCGAATGTGGTTGTCTCAGTGTCAAAGATAATTGTACTTATCAAAAATGATCGTATTATTTTTAGTGGTCGTTTTAATAGTATTGTTAGCAGTGAACTGGACTCGTTTCCTAAAAGACTGTCAAAGGATTAATGTCCCCGGTCCTACGCCGCTGCCGGTGTTAGGAAACGCTCATCTGTTTATTGTTAAATCTACAGGTAGGGTTTTTATTCATGTATTTTTATATTATTTTTATTTTAAACAAGCTGACCCGGCGAACTTTGATACGCCATTTCAAGCTGACCCGATATACGATTTTTTTTGGGATACAAACCTTGCCCTGGCTACAACTAACACAAAAAACAAAGAATTAGCGAAATCGGTCCAGCCGTTCTGAAGTTATGTGCGTACATACATTTCGAAGATACATTTATATATAATAAATAGATTATCTGATGCACGCGGGTCCGTCTGCTGGAATGTTGTTCCCGATCATTAAGGGGTATGAAAATTAGATGTTAGGCGATCGATTCTCAGACCTGCTAAATAATATTCATATAAAATTCTCGTGTCACAATTATATACCATACTTGTTCGCAACAGCCTAACCGATTTTTGAAAATCGGTTAAGTCGTTTCGGAGGTGGATCTAAACATATAATAAAATGATAGAAAAGTCAAAACTGTACATTAGAAATATTAAAAAAAAAAAACTCGCTGGGTGTTCAACATAAGATACCGAAGCCGAAAATATAGTTAGAAGTTTTTTGTCTGTTTGTCGGTTTGTCTGTTTGTCTGTTTGTCTGTTTGCTTTGCTTTGTCCGGAAGGATCTCGAAAAGTACTCAATGGATTTGATTCAAATTTTGTACAAATATTAGCTAGGGGTAGGGTCTTCAAATAGGCTATATATTATCACGCTACATTTCCTAGGGGCTAAGCAGAGAGCAATCAAATTGGCATTATACCATAATTTTCACGCGTACTAAGTCGCGGGCAACAGCTAGTAGTAGATAAATAACACTGTGATACGAGAATTTTATTCCGCCGGGGTGGAATTTCGTTCCCGTTCTCACTTCTCATGGGAAGTTATCTTTGGGTTAAAAGGTAGCCTATGTGTTATTACAGACTAATTATTCTATCTCTGTGCCAAATTGAGCCAGATTTGTTCAGACGTTCGAGTGTGAAAGACACAACACCCCCAGTTTCCGAAAGGCTGATCAACGCTAAAATTAACTAATCGGCTGTTAACGGCGGATCCTCACAGAAGATCCAAAATGGATCGCCAATTTCTGCGATCAGCGAAAACTTTTCTTGCGATCCCGCCGCGTTCCACCGACACGCTCCAACCGATCCACATTGATCCGCCTAACTATTGTACAGTTGAACTTTCGGTCGCTATGGAGTCACATGTGCAGCAACGACGTCGAATCGCTTTTGTAACAACGACCTACATTCTTCTTAAATATTTACGAAGCATTTATGTTCCTTGGAAATAGATTTTCATTTTGGATCTTCTGTGAGGATCCGCCTTTAACAGCCGATTAGTTAATTTTAGCGTTGATCAGCCTTTCGGAAACTGGGGGACATTCACACAAACTTTCGCATTTTTGTATACCTAATATTAGCTAGCGTTTCCTCTTAAATATACAGCCTTTTCCTTTTTCTACTCTTCTTTCTCAAATTTTTCACATACAATTTTCTAGGTTTATAACTGAAGTCATTTTAACTGTCCCAAACTGATTTATGACACTCGTCTTAAGTTTATAAGTTAGTCATATTATGAAATAGAATTAAAATCCTTGCATAATGAATGCGTATAATTATTATTATGCCAAAATTGAGACAACTTCGTTTACTGGTGCGTTTTTACATTAATGTAGGTAGATAGTTTTTTCCGTATACTACAGATAAACTGGTTCTATCAACCCAGCGACCTTTTGTCGGAACAATATTGTTATGTTAATAGATAGGTACATTTCGTAATAAATTAATAGCAATAAATAAAGCAAGACACATTTTCATAACTATGTCTATCAGTTGTCTAGAACCTATAACACAAGTTTATATAAGCTTAATTTGAGCTAGATGACGTGTGTCAGAATGTCGCCAAATGTTTATTTATTTTATTCTATTTTATAACCATTAAAAAAATATGATAACAGTGCCATTATCCCTAAATTACTGTATTGCGAGCTTGTTTTATTATCGGATCTAGGCAAAGAAATATTTGCAAACCACGCCCGTGTTTAGGGATCACAGAAATATTTGTGTGATTCGCCAATGTTTTGTTTGTCATAGTTTAGTGTCGTCTTGTTGGCAGCACTGTGTCCCGATTTGAACCCGAGACCTCAGCATGGTAATCGTTCATTATAATTCTAAAAGGTTTTAATTATCACCAAACTTCAATTGTATGTATGAACGGCAAATTTGACTTGGTACGAAATCCTACTATCCTACTATCCTACTAATAATATAAATGTGAAAGTTTGTGAAGATGTTTGGATGTTTGGATATTTGGATGTTTGTTACTCAATCACGCTCTAACGGTTGAATGGATCTGGCTGAAATTTGGTACAGGGATAGAGTATAGTCTGGAATAACACATAGGCTTTTTATAAAATGTTCCCACGGGAAGCGGGAACGGGAACTAAATTTCACGCGGGCGAAGCCGCGCGCATCAGCTAGTTGATCTATAATTTTGCATTTGACTTCGTACGAAATTAATCTGTAATTTTGCATGTTTATTAAATGCGGTGATAATCACGTTTGCTTCATCGTAAAAATACAAAAATATGCTTAAAAATCTGGTGGTCCAATCAGGACCGTCTTCGCATTATACAAATAATCACAATGTTCGTACAACATAGGTATACAGGGATAGGGATCTGCTATGTTTCACGTAAGTTAAGTTGAGAAAATATGAAACCTTTGGAAAAATAATCTGAAAATGGAAATCTAAGCGCACGGCAGTGCGCAGGCCAAGTTCCAGCAACAGGCCGCACGCATGCAGTACACTATTTACACGAACCGTTTCGACCCACTTTTGACCCCCCTGTAGCTCAGTGTCTATTGCAAGTACAGAAATAAAACTGTAACTACGTCATCATATACTAGTACTTAGGCAGTGTACCAAATTTCATAGATGTAGCTTCAGTAGATCCTGAAATATGGCCCTGTGAATATAGCTAATTTTGGCACTGACTGACTCACTCACTGACCGGTCATCAAAACCTCTAGGCCACTTCCAATTGTCCTAGCGTTATGAAATTTGGCACACAGATCGGGTGTTATAAGTAGATAAAGGAAAAATTGAGAAATTTAAGAAGTCTGTCAAGCGTGAGTTGGAAAAGCGTTACGAAGTTTGTATGGGACCACAGGATTCCTTGGTCGAATCTTCTTCGAATTTTGATTAAATCATCTTTAACAGAATTGATGGAAGACGTGTTTCGTATTTTATTGAAATTCATTCCAGAATATGGCTAAAAGGGGGTAAGAATTATTTTTTTCGGGGAATTTGATTCGAAGTTGTTAACAATACTTCTTAGTGATAAGAGGACTCTTTTGATTTAATTTACTTTTTATTTTCACACATGTCATGTTTAAAAACTCAATCTGAAATTAAAAAGATGCTGTCAATGTTTTCATTAATGTCAATCAAATACTCTATACATACAAATTATAGAAAAGTCAAAACTGCACATTGAATATTTTTATTCATATTTGTGAAAAATTTGAATCAAATCTGTCCAGTAGTTTAGAGATCAGCAAGCATTCTAAAGGATGACTCACGCTAGACCGTGCCGGGTCCGACCCGAGTGTCGGCCATAGCACGGTCACCGAGCCGGTTGCGTTCATGACTGCTCGGGTGAAGCTCGGCGGCACTGTATTCATGCAACGGGCCGTGGCCGAGCCGAGGCGGAACCGAGTTGTTTCCGAGCGTTTTCCGTAGTTCAGCCGTCACTCGGTTGCCGCAAAGAGAATACAATACTACGTAAGAAGAGACGGGACTTCCATAGTGCGAAATAGTCTTACGAAATGTCAAAACATGATCAACTGACAGTAGCCAATCTAACAACTTGTAACACATACAGTTGCCAACATAAGGGAAAAATAGTGATGTATACTATATTTATCGATATCGATACTATATTTATCGATATCGATAAATGCAGTGATCTTTACTTCTTTAAAAATATTTTGGCTGTTTTGGTTGTAAAATGATAAGTACATAAAATATTATTATATTTATTAAAAAAAAACAATATTTGTAATTTCAGCGCCTTATTTCTTATTCTGACTTCTGACTGTGTATCATAATGACCCTTTTTAATTACCAAATATTAGGACGCTTGCTTCATTATTGCTTTCGTCTTTAATCACTAAAGTACAGTAATTAGCTGAAACAAAATAATGAGATAATTACAATATTTTTGTGTTATCTTCTATAAGTACTGGGTGTTTCTTTTAGGGTGTCAAGCCGCCACTAGCTGGTAGCAGGGTTCCATACCTATCGATTTAACCCCCATGTATGTTCTACGATTTTTTGTAGTTTTCGAGATATAATGTTCTGCATAATTCCCTATTTTTTTATTATCGATTAAAATTTTTACATCTTGTATCAAAGTTAGGAAGGAGATTATTTTGTCCATAATACTGCAATCAATAGGCATTATAATAATAAAAAAATATCCAAGAAAAGTCGAACCAAAAAGAAGAAAGCCACGTGGACACGTAATTATAAAAAATAACGAAAAAAAATTATATCTCGAAAACTACAAAAAATCGTAGTACATACATGGGGGTTAAATCGATAGGTATGGAACCCTGCTACCAGCTAGTGGCGGCTTGACACCCTAAAAGGAACACCCAGTATATGTATAAAAATCAATGCCAGTTTTCGTTGTAATTTTATAACTCAAGAACGGGCTCACCTATCCAAACGAAATATTTAGGCATTGTTTGGACTATTTAGTAGATGGTTTATGTGAAGTTTGCTCAAAATCGGTCGAGCGGTTCTTCATTTATCACGCAAACGAAGTTGCGCGGGTCAGCTAGTTTTTAATTTTTTTTATCGTACGAGTTATAGATATGTAGCCATGATTTCTGAAGTGGCACCAACCTTTTGTTATGGTGATGGTGATTATTTTGCGCAAAATTTATTGTTTATTTATTTATTGTTTTATTTATTGTTTTCCGCAAACCAATTTTAACTAGTGGAGTTTCTCTATTGGTATATATGCTAAATCCTCGTTTCCTGTTTTCTTCACCCATTCCTTACAACTAAAAATAAAACATCGATATATAAGTAATTGCAAAACTACTACCACACTATTTTCCTAACGATTATACAATACATAATTTTCATTGTTTTCACCCATATAACCTATGAACCATTGATAGATTTAATAATATACTACTCACCGAATCTCATCCATAGGAAATCTGGCCATGATATACCGTTTTGTGCCGTCTTTTCTTCCAGATTTTAAACCCCATATTTCACGCTTTTTATAATGCATAATTCGATAAACTGTGTAGAACAAACACAAGAGAATATAATATAGAGAACGAATTGATAGCAAAAATAAGCTATTATCTGAATTATTTCAATAATATCTTTCAGAGAAAAATAAATTGAAAATAACGAATAACAACTTGACATCCACAGTGACAGACAGATGACATTTCCTCAAGGAACGAGCGAGGCAGATAGAGTAATTGAGTGAGACACATATAGTCGCCATTACAATTTGGTCAATTTTCATACATTTTTTTGCTTGTACGTAGTTGCGACAGACTGGGTTGCCGCTCGGTTTAACGTGAGTGTGTTCATGCAAAATTTAAATAATATTAGTTGACCTTGCTGCGGCCGACACTCGGCTCGGACCCGGCACGGTGTAGCGTGAGTACTAAACATAAGCTACATAATAATGTAATGACATTAATATACATTTATATTATATTTATCACACTAAATAAGAAGAAAGCTATTATACTGAAGTTGAACTTGAAGGCTATTATACTGTGTAAATTAGGGATTAACACAAAACCTATTGGATTGATCAAACTGACAATTTTGCAAGCATAATATTAAGAAGTATGTAGGTAAGCTTTAAACGTGGACTTCATATTATAATAACGCTTGAGTTGGCTTAATCAAAAATCGAATTTCTTATAAAAATATTTATGAATCAGTGATACAAAGAGAATACGATGAGGTGGGGGGGGGGGGGAGGAGGAGGAGGGGGTATAAAATATTGTCGGGGGTGTTGTTGTGTAAAGAAAAAATAGGTAAGTACGGTTTCTTGAAAAAAAGTATTGAAATCCCACCAAAAACATCCCTGTTGAAAGGGTGCCAAGTTCCTAAAGGCTAATTGTTCGCCTAAAAAGGGTTGAAATCCAATCCAATGCCATGTTTAGATGCACTTTAAAATCGATCATAATCATCTTCATCAACAGCCATTCCCAAGACTCGCCACCACACCCAGTCCTCCGCCTTCTGAATCCAGGAAATATCCACCACCGTATTCACGTAAACGGTCCACCTGATCAAAATTTACTTTACCATACACCCAACTTAAAATATGATATAGTTGTGAAAATACTTAGGTACCTACTTGGTTAAAAATATCTAAAATTATGATACTTCTAAATTTTAACTTGGCAGGTTAATTTAATTATAATAAATGAAAAATTTAATTATACAATTAATCAAGTGTTACGTACTGCACGAAAACTTGCCAAGTTAAAATTTAGAAGTATCATAATTTTAGATATTTTTCATGGTCGACCTTGTCAAATGCCTTTTTAAAGTCTGTATAAACTGCATCAACCTGCACACGCCGGTCTAGATTTTCAAACAAAAAATTGGAAAAGATAAGCAGGTTAGATACAGTTGATCTGCGCCTTACAAATCCATGTTGTTCCGACATGACAACGTTATGTATTTTCGGATAAACTTCATTGTGAACAAGCCTTTCAAAAAGTTTTGATAATGCTGACAGAATTGATATAGGTCTGTTTTGCTCAACATCCTGCCTAGAGCCACCCTTGTGCACCGGAGTCACGAAAGCCAGCTTCCACACGCTCGGAAACACGCCCTCCCGCAAGCATTTATTATAGATAATGTATAGCGGTTTGCAAACACTGGCCGCTGTAGCTCTAAAGAACATGGCAGGAAAGCCGTCAGGTCCCGCTCCCTTAGCAGGGTCAAGTTTCTTCAGCTCCTTCAGTATATCGGACTCGTCTATTTGCAAGTCGCACATCAAACTACTATCCTCTGACACCTGCTGAGGCGGCCTCCAAATAGACAGCACCGGAGAGGTAGGCTCAAACGCAGACATAAAGAAATTAGAAAACATATTACTTATTATCTCTGGGTCACCTGATCTCAAGTTACGGTAATGCATCACCGCAGGGATGCCCGTCTTACCTTTACGGTTAGAAAGGTAAGACCAGAAGCACTTGACATTAGAGACAAGATTATCCTCGATAGAGCTGATATATGAAGAATAACATATCTTACACATTACTTTAAAGTTCGCCCTACAATCAGAGAAGTCATCATAGTCCCCAGCGCTATTGTATTTTTTCCATTTTATCCAATGTCGTCGCTTGTCTTTGAATAACCTGATTAACTGCGGCGTAAACCAAACCGGGAAGGCAAGTGCCCGAGATTTTTTTAGAGGAACGTAAGGTTCAATTAGCCTATTCAGTGTGCTATAAAATACTTGTACAGCCTCTTCAGACGGAACATCATCGAGGAGGTCAGACCAACAGACCTCACTCATTTGCTGATTTATGAGATCATAGTTAGCTTTACGAAAATCCAACTTTGTTACAGACTTTCTTTTTAAATTTCGCACAGGTAAACCCACAGACACGATCGCAACAAAGGGGTGATGTCGAGAGTCAATCTTCACCAACGGCGAAGTTACGGGATAAAGAGTGCAGGGTGCATCAGAAATAAACAGATCCAGAATCCTACCTTCAACATTAGGTGTGAAGTGGAACTGGTGTGCATTCAAGGAAGCAATGAGATATGCTAACTCCGAGTGTACCTGGGGGGAACCCGCCCATGTCATGTCATCAGGTTGTCCAAACGGTGTCGCATTCCATTTAATACCCGGCAAATTAAAATCACCTAAAATATAAAAGCTTTTAATGTTATGATCACTTAAAATACATTGAATAGTGTTAAAATAGCATAAGTAAACCTCAGCGCTAGCCCAAGGGGGTATGTACACAACACTCATTACATGACAACTCAACCTGTGACCACGGTCGGGAAGGGAAACCGTAAGGTGTTCAATAGCCAATGGAAACCCACGGCCCGAACCGTTAGTGACAAATAAGTTCGATTGCAGTTCACGCAGCACTGCTATCAGCACCCCTCCCCCATCCAACTTATCTGTAGCAATACGGTCGCGATCACACCTGAACACATCATACCGCTGATCTATAATTTCGTTACTATCTATGTCAGGCGTTAACCACGTTTCAGTTAGTATGATAACGTCGTACGAGCCTGCCAAAATATTAAGATATAGGGAGCCCAATTTGGTTCTACACCCCCCGCAGTTCTGGTAATATACTGATAAATTATTTGTGCTATCCATTAATAAAGTTATGTATCCAAAAGATTATAGGAGCAGGGATACGTATTATCAGGAAGATGAGAAGTGTTGGCGGCCTGTCAACTCTACTACTACTACTCTACTCTACTAAGTCTACTCTTACAGAACACATATACATAATATACTACTTTTTATCTCAGGAATAATTCCCATGGGAAGTGGGAAAGGGACCCAAAAATCACACGTGCGAATCTAGGGGCATTAGTTAGTATGATATATGAAGATATAAGAGGCATATAATTGCCTTCACCTTGTGACATACCTAAGTGACAAGAAATCTGGATAGTAATAAAAGTTGCTTTTTTTTTCTTTTTACGTGATGAAAATACTATAGGGATGCTATACCGGACTCCTTACGACTAAAAACAGCACGTATCTTTACCTAACAGCCTACGGTTGAGAACCCCGGGTAAGCTCTCGGAAGTATCTTCCCAGGACTTCCAATAGACCTTCGGCTACCACTGCGGTACACTAAATTCCTCACGTCACACTGTCGTGTGACAGAAGCAGATACTAGATGTCTGGTTCTGTAAGGACGGTGAGCAGCCCCTTTACCGTTCCTCCCCCCGCCGTCTCTTTCACTAGCATGATCTGCTAACAGAAAGAGGCAGTGGAGTCCCACTTACTTTTGCTGGAGATCATGGGCTCGCACCATGGTCTCCAGCGAGAGAATGTCCACGTCCGGACCTGCCATGAGGACCTGGCGCTGTTCCGCCCACGCTGTGCACTCCACCAATGTGTGGAGCGCTGTGTCCTCGCTACGCTCCTTGCAGTGCTGGTTCTCAGCCATGGTTTTCCGTTGTATTTGCCACAGATACTTACCTAAGCTCCCGTGCCCGGTAAGTATCTGTGACAACCGGTAGGATAGCTACTCTCCGCCCTTCCATTAATTGTCTGATCGCCTCGATTATGGCGATTGAGCCAAGGGTTGCTCAAGTAGCACCTTCCAGGTCTCCACGATTTATTGGTGGAGCTGAGACCGCCAAGCCTCGATTTCTCGAGATGCAGGCCTGAGGCCCCACTTCAGCGCCTCCTTGCGCCATTTAAACAGTGACGCAAAGGCCCTCGCTTCCAGGTCCCATGGAGGGGTCCCTGCTAGGAGACATTCCGCCTCAACTGAGATCGTGAACATTTGCTTACTAGCAAATCATGCAGTTTCCACTTAGCGCTTTTAGCACCGGAAGTGTTCGAATACATTCAGGAAATTATAAATAGCTTGGGGGCTAGAAAAATATACTTTCTTATTTAACTTGTATTTGTGTTTTGCTAGGAACTATGGCTTATAGGCATAATATTGTCTGTCTCGTTGGTCGCAAAGTGCAACTGCAAATCACGAGGTCTTGGGATCGATTCCGACCCGGGACATAAATTTGTGTGAACCAGAAATATATGTCTCGAAATTCTGGGTGTTTCTATGGATTATAACTTTATAAGTACCTGCTGGGTCTGATACTCATAAGTCATAATACTAGCAGGCTTATCCTAGCTTACTTCGAAATCAGATAGCGTCGTGTTAAAAATGAATATTTATTTATAATTATATTTAAGAAAAAAAAATGGTTTATGTGTCTGTATATCTTATTTAATCCGATCGGCGTTTAATGAGCTATCCGATCGGACCGTACCTTTTGTGTATTTATGTAAAACTGCTAAAAATACAATAATTTTGAACAATAGCGTTTTTAGGTGCTGCTAAGAGCTGATCAACTTAATTCACCCACATCTTTCTATACTGAACACTGCTTGATTAGCTGATGTATTTTTTCTTTTCGTCAGTTTCTAATCTAATGGAAAATAACCTGTTAGATTGTAAAATCTCAACAGATTAAAATCTCGATGGGTAGATTTCAATCTAACAATTTTTTCGAATTTGGCGACATACGTAACTATAGAACATGGTATAAGTGTGTGCCAGTAGTTATTCCGTAGATAAAATCTTCAATAGGTGCCACCATAGGGCCACCATACATTTCATAACATAAATATTTTTTTAATTTTAATAAGTACGTGAAATATAGGTATAACACGAAAGATTCCATTATCGTTTTGTAGATTTGAAGGTTGAAATGCTATTGACATTGTAGGTACATTAGTCACGTTGTCATTAAGATCGACCGGTTTCTACTAGTTTACCTGTTATTATATAAGACATTGCGTAGTACATAATCTGTATTAATACATTTGCACTCATCTATCAACACCTACCTACTCAAAATCGATACACCTAGAAACATGATTTTTTTTGTGTAAACTATCATTGTATCGCTATTATTAGAGTTAACGGGATATTTACCAATTATTTTTAACGTGAGGGAAATCCTCATGAATGTTATGCCGGACTCCTACCGACTAAAAAACGTCACGTTACGCCCAACAACCTACGGTTAGGAGTCCCGGGTAAGCCCTCGGAAGGATGTTCCAGGACTTTACCATGTTATTATTCAGTATTTCCGATATTTTGGCGCAGTTGCAAGCGCCGCGATCACGGAGGAACTGAAGTATTGACGGTTGAAAGTGAAAGTCTTAGTACATATATCGATCTACCCTACTTCGCAATCACTTGTGTCGTGCATTGCCACTACCATTGATTTCAGTTTCACTATCACTGCGAACTCTCACTCAACACGCGGTTTCTGTTGAATATATTTACTGTTTGTAGTGATCACTATCACACAAAGGAATTAGAAATAGGTAACTATTGCAATGCACTGGCTCACTTGCACACACAGTCTCGAGCGCGGGCGCGCTTCCATGTCACACCGTGTCTACCGTCAGACTAACGACTGACAGCCGCCCCCTCTACTCGTGTACATGAGACAATGTATTATATCTACTGTGTAGATACAAACACTACATCCCTTCCTTGTTAATATTTTATTTTAGTAAATACAATCACATGGGAAATTATCCGACCTAACCATTTTCTTAACATTTACTTTTCCAATTACTATGAAAATAACTTTGAAATTTATAATTTATGCTTTATTTTCTTGATTTGTTTGGTTCTCATTTGCACTGGTCTTGTCTCCTATTGAGTTCCACTATCCTTCCATACGCTTAAGCTGAATCACATTCTTTCTCTGTCTTTGCTCTGTTTCTTCATTTCCTCTGCCACACATTACTCCAATACATGCAATGGTAGGTTTAGAAGTAGTAGCAAGCTTGCTAGTTATTATCATTTCCTTAACGTACTCTTTCTCACCTTCCACCAGTTCCGGGACTTCCGTCCTTCTTTTCCGTTCTCCATACTCCTCTCCTTTTTCCGTTAGCTTTTAATCTCGGTGCCTATTTTCTTGTATCAACTTCTGCCTCATTTATCTCCTTTAACGCGGGTATTCATTCCTTATTTATTACTTTGAAAACAGTTCAGATGCCTTTTTATGTGACAACGTGAATGGCGCAATTGTGGAGTTGTAAATCGTTAGATGCTCATACAATATCTCTGCAAAATACTAAAGAGCTTAACTAATTTGAAAAAAAATCCAAATCAGCAGTTATCGATAGTGGATAACCCAGTAGACTAAAGACCTCTTTTAAGATTTTTATAATATAAGAGTTCGTAATCTTAATTTATTTGTATTCTATTCTATGCATAATTAAAGACGTTATTTGGTAATATAACTAGCAGATCCGTTGCAATTTCAACCCAAGGTTCTAATGGAATCGCGACGTTTCATTGTTGCTGGAGGATATGATAAACTAACCAGGTCTATCCTTTGCAACTCTTTACCATTCAATCGACGTGCTTGTATATTCTAGGTCTCCATACCTGAGAGCGCAGTCGAATCTTAATTAAAACAATTCCTGGTTGGCTCTCATAGGCCGCCAGCAACATCTTTTTTTCTAAGATTCGGATATTTCCATAAAAGCACAGTTCATCGGAAAATACATTATATAACTTTACATTACAGAATCATGCTGTTGGTGACTATAAATATCTTTCTTTACTAATAATTTCCTAATCCTACGGGACTTGCGTCGGCTATTACTTGCATCATGTCTTTGATCTTGCGATATGCCAGTTTTTGTAATTTAGATGACATCCCTTTTAAACTTTGAGAAGCTTATTTGTGATTGTTCTTCCAGTGTTCTTCTATGTCTGTTTTCCTCTCCAGTTTCTGTATTATTTTGTTTTAAAGGTTTTGTCATAATGGTCAAATTTGGAATCCATTATCACTTTACTATGCTTTGTAATTTCTCTGTTGTTTTTGGTACCTACTCTAAAAACAGTTATTTTCTTCATATTTTTAGGTAGCGGTTTCACGCCTTCTGGTTTTAAGTCATTTCCCAAATATTGTATTGTCTGTACTTTGTAAATACATTTCTTCTGATTCAATAAAATTTTGTATTTCATTATACATTATCCAGTACCATAAAGCCACTAAATTTAATATCATCGACAAAATTGGTAGCACCTATGCACCTTTATAAGCATAATTTCCTTCATAATTATTTGAAACCGATCTGGAGCACATGTGAATTAAAACAGGAGTGTTTTGACTTGATGTAATGAAAATCGTTAAGTATCTTGAGCTTGAGTGTGGTCCTAATTGATGCAATGCATTTTATATCAAGCTTATAGAAATACTCTACTTTCTTTATTTTATGCTATAATAGTTTTCTTTATTTTATGCTATATATAGCTTTCTTTATGTTTAATAAGGTCTCCAAACGGTTACTCTCCAAAAGCTGATAATACATAATTGCGCGTCCCATATAAAAACGTAAGTAGTCCTATCACCATCATATTTACATATTTTCAAATACGTTAAACTTTATTCAATAAACATTGAGTAGATGTTACAATAAATCAAAATAACTATTCACAATATGTTATAAAGCTAAACTAAATCCAAATTGGGCCCCCAGTGGCATTGTGCCTTAAGACTGACAGCATTCCCCCATTCTTTACAAACTGGGACCATTGGAGAACCCATAGCGAAATTTCATCAAACTTTTCTATTGTAACAAAATCCTGTAGTCCTTTAATATGCATATTAAATTCTGCAATAATTACAGATCACTTTTAATTGTATTCGCACTACATTATGAACTGACTTGGAGGCATAGTCGCCACAAAGATTCTACATAGATACAGCGTTACTAGATAGTTGGATAGAGACGGAATAAACTAAAATACTTTAAGTTATATACATTAACTGAGTAGTAGTGCAGAGGGAGATTGTCATCCCGTGCCACGAACCCGAAGATGCAGTTATTGCTAAATTATATAATTGAAATATTTAGAAAATAAATTACAATATTATGGCGCAGGATTTAGATTCAAGTCGTCATAGGTTGCATAAACGTTTTACTGATTTCTCAGTAGGGATCTCAATTAGAGTATCTTTAAATTTCGGAAAAGGTACCTAAAATTGACTTCCGAACCCCTAATGTAATGCAGTACCTTTACCAACAGGTTTCTTAATCCATTATTAATTACGTAAATAGCAGTTTGTTCAATTCTTCTGTTTACTTTTATTATTGCTTCAAAAGAACTTTTCATTCTTAACGTTATTTCACTCCCGTATGCTAATACCCACTGGTTTGTTCGATTCCTTTACTTGTGTGTCACAATTTACTCTGTTCTGTTTTAAATATTCCCAGTCATCACAAGTTGTCAGATTTAATTTGCATCCGGAGTCTATCATCATTCCTAGATTTATACCTCCTCGCTTTTAAACTTTGCATCGTCGCGCGTCGTTTAGATAAAATATGTACCCTACTCCTCCATTTTCCAAAAAAATTACTGATTTCCTTCTGCTGGCACTTGTTGTAGTTATTATGTATAGCATATCTACACCTATAACCAGATTTCAATAGCATTAACTTTGGCATTAACTTATTGATTATAATCTTCTCTTTTTCTTTTCTCTTTTAGTTGAGTTGATAATTCACAATTTTTAAAGTATCGGCTATCGTTATAAATTTGTTTCATGCAATTTCATCCTTTATTGATTTTTTTTCTGATGACCAAGATTCATAATTTTTTCTCCAAGTCGCTTCAGCTCTTAACTTAATAAGAAACTTCTCAAACTGTCCTTTTCATTGTGCTTGATAAGATAGAAATTGTGCCGTTCCGTTGAAAAGTCGAGTTTCATTTAGGTAGGAAGTAGTAGTCTTGCTTACATGGTAGCTACTCCAAAGATATCAACACATTCGTGAGATTCCGCGCTTTCCCCAGAAATATTATGGAATATTTCCTGTAGTTCCTCTAGCCCTTTTTTTAAGTTGTATTTGTGATGTGTCGCTTCAAGATAAAGAAGGGCCCGTTACCGTTTTTCCATCACAACCCAATAGATGTAGTGTCACGCTTGATATGTAATTTTTCAGTGATCGGTAACTGGTGTGCCATGATTGACCGTCATGGTGTAACCTTCAATTTAATGAAGATCAATACCTCTTATTAAGAAGTGCTTTAAATTTAATTTAATGAATTTCCGGCGTACCTTCAATTTAATGAAGATCAATACTTCTTATTTAAAAGAAGTCCGAAGCGTTTTAAATTCAATTTAATGAATTTCCGACGTACCTTCAATTTAATGAAGATCAATACCTCTTATTAAGAAGTCCGAAGTTTTTAAATACAATTGAAAAATTATCTTTTCAAAATTATCTTTTCATCTCTCCAATTTAATGAAAATGAACACCTTACATCGTAGTTGACAAATAAGTCAAAATGTTTTCAATTGAATTTAAAAACCTCATAATGCTGTGAAACGGCCAATCTAATGAAAATCTTATTTACAGTTCTTTTTCCATTGAATTCTATTGAAATTCTAAGAATTACTTTTTAATTCATCACGTAAGTATTCCAGTTTAATGGAAAACTAAACCTAAATGTCAGTAAAATTTCGAATAGATTGAGAGGTCTAATATTATTATTTTATACACTCTGTTAGTATACCTACTACATGGAGCTAAATGTAGGTAATAATATGTAAGCATGCCTTTATGTAGAAAGATAAATAATTGTCCAATATATAATCTATTCGTAGCTTGCTAACAGTTATATTGCTATAGTGTATATTTATATAAAGGAATTACAATATTACCGTATAATTAAATCACTTTATACTTATATCACTAAACTCTTTTTTCTTTTTACCTGAAGAAATTTAAAAAGTGTGCTCAATAACTAATTTGACATTTTATTGCCAAGTATGAGGTAGGTAACAGAAAGAATTGTAAGTATATTTAGTTAATTCAACCTTACTGTGGTCATGTGGAATAATCGTGGCAGTAGCTACATTCCTACTTATATATTTTGCCATAGAACAAACAATCCTGGCAACTGGTAGCAAATTACTTCTATTAGAACAAATTGTGTAAAAAGACAAGGAAGGTAAATAAGTAACGATTTCGTTAACATTATATCAATGTGTCAATCAATCTATAGCAGGGCACTGCAGGATTCTTTGCCTAAATAATTTTCCATTACATTGTGCAAAATAAATTTTACTATCTATATTTAATAATTGAGTGGTTCATCCAACAGTTAGCAAAGTACTCGTAGATATGAAATGATATAAAATCCACGATAAGTTTCGCAGGTCACAAGAATATATAATTGTTCTTTTCTTTGAAGGTACCCTCCTTTTCTTTTCAATAAATATTTTTTTATTTACTGACCTTGATCCTCGTCGCCACTTGTAGTGATCACTATCACACAAAGGAATTAGAAATAGGTAACGATTGCAATGCACTGGCTCACTTGCACACACAGTCTCGAGGCGCGCTTCCATGTCACACCGTGTCTACCGTCAGACTAACGACTGACAGCCGCCCCCTCTACTCGTGTACATGAGACAATGTATTATATCTACTGTGTAGATACAAACACTACACTGTTATTTAAGCTTACGCGGACCACTGTACGAGATCATGACGCTTACAACAGCGCCGAAATATCGGAAACACATTAACACTAATATTAGTATTAGTGACCATGAAAGTTTAAATACCTAGGTATACCCTCTACCGAGTAAAACGACGCAGTAGGTACCATTGCCTACGGCCGGGAGCCCCGGGTAAACCCTCGTACGGATGTAGTATAAACGACTCTTTATATTGAAGACACCGTTTACACAAATTAAGAGATAGTACAGATGGAAACCCACATACTAAATTCGCTTAGGCTACGCACACACAGACAACTCATTCACAGACACTTCGCACACATAGACAACTCATTCACAGACACGAGGTCAGGCGCAACCGACTTTTCGATACTGATTTGTGCGCGAGTGTGTGTAGCAGAGGGTAGGTGAGAAAAAAAAGTATGATGTGTGAGTTTTTACCGTTTACCGTTTAATCACGTGCGAGAAACTGCGGAGATAAAGGCGTGAGTATTATGTATGTATGTTTATCACGGGCGAAGCTTGGAGGCATAGCTAATAATTCCATGTTCGTAACTAAAGAATTAATGCCGTGAGAATAGCAACACATACGAATTTATTCGCTGTTAAATAATTTACTGTCGTATAAAAATAAACATACATCTTCTATAAAAATAAGTTTGTTATGGCAGTTTGTGTACATACGTTTAAAAAATTCAAAAAGCTGTCCATTAAATTTTTTATTAAAACACAAACACATCATACATATTAACACATTAACAATAATGACTACATGGTATTAAATATAATTTTAAGATATGAATCACAATTACCACAAAATAATAAGTACCTACATACAAAAGTACATACACGAGATTGCGTTCTGTACCTTATTATTTTGTACAACTATTGTGAACAACGGAATTCGTCATAAAATATTTATATGATTTTATGTAAAGTGAAAATAATTCAGGTAATAATTATTATTTATACCGTCAATCGTGGCAACTTTACCATATTTTTTGACGTTTATGCAATTTACTACAACATGAGGCTGGCTATGGAAGTTTTGCTTGATCAATTTGGTAAAAAAGGACAGACTCTTTTGGTTGAATTATTGAATTCTACAAAAAGCTACATAGAATAGCTGTAATCATCAAAAGTATGAGCGGGGTAAAATTGACACATTTTTGGCAACTTTACCTAGCCTTTATATACATGGAATGTGTGCCCCAGATTGCACACGACTTAAAGTTACTTATAGCCCTGGCGCTAAAAAAGCGATGTATGTATTTTTGAAGCTGCCATCTTCGTTTAAATAGGTAATACCAATACATAGGGAAAGTTACCACAAGAATTTCTGAAATTTTATAAAAATGTATGAAAGTCATCAGGGTGTCAAAAAAAATAAAACCTTTTTTTTATTGAAAACCTCATTGATTAAAGAACCACGCAACAGGAACAGAACAATTCTCCAAAACGATAAATAATTAAATGCCTACCTGCCTATTTAACATGAAATATAGGCACATAGGTAGGTAGGTAAAGTTGCCTTTGTGCCAAATGAGGTAACTTTACCTAACCTCAAACAACATTACCTTTTCCAATAACTCCAGAAATAAAAGTTTTATAAGATTGAATAATAGTGATACATCATAATAACAATATTTCCCATAACATTTAATATAATTCACTGATCTGAACTATATTTTCTGCAAGAAAAAAACAATCTTTAGCCGGTGACACAGCAAACTTAATTGACCACATGCAATGAACAAGTACACTATTTTGACAGTTGACGAAGTTGCCAGCTTGAAAAAGTTTTTGGGTTACAACAATTTATTATAAAATCTACCAATAACCGTAAATTTGTGCTAACTGTCACAGATAAAAAAATATGTAATGATAACTAGTACAGGGCATGCTTAGGTAAAGATGCTCACGAAAAGTAAAGATGCCACGATCGACGGTACCTAACTAGGTATAGGTAGATTTATGTTGATTTGGACTAAGATTTTCTTTGAATAAATATAAAATATCTGTATCGATTGAGTTCTACTTTTGGCACGATGTACAAACCGGTACAAAGAAAGGTTTTACGTGTTCTAATGCCAAGAACCAATTTATGTAGCAAACAAGTACCTACAGATTAACTTTAGGGGCCCGTCCGTAAAAAATGCACTTAGGAGTTTGGATATATTCAAGAACTCACTTTCATTAGATTCTGATGACATTAAAATAAAATCTAAATTTCTTAATAGATGAGACTATATTAGCACACGGTGCTAATGTAGTTTCATCAACTAGACTCACAAAAGAATCGCTCAAAATTATTAAAAATCATCGAAATAGCAGAAATAATCAAATAGCACACGGTGCTATTTAGAAAATAGCAGTAGTTTCATCTTTTAAGAAATTAAGATTTCATTTTAATGTCATTTAATGAAGCGAAATAAATAAAATAAATAATAAATAATAGTTCTTAAATATTTCCAAATTCCTAAGTGTCTTTTTGTGCATTTTACCATGCGGGCGGAGCCGCGGTTAACAGAAGTATAGCCACTAACAATAGCCAAAACGAGTCTAGAATATTAAACTTAAATATACATTTGTATATTTTTGACTAGAAAAATATAGTGAAATAAAAATAATGGTAATCAAATTGTATGTAAATGAATTTTTGAATTATTGTTAACTAGCTATTCCCCGCGGATTTGTCCGCGTAGAAGTCGTTATCGCATAAAATTATTACCCTGCTTTTGCGCAGTCAGTTAAAAAGTAGCTAATGTCCTTCTCTTGGACTCAAACTATATAGGTACCAAATTTCACCAAAATCGGTTAAGCGGTTTAGGCGTGATAACGTAACAGACAGACAGACAGAGTTACTTTCGCACTTATTATATTATAGGGATTGGCTTTTGTGTTTTTTTTTCTGTTTAGTGATTAAAGGTTATATTATTCTTGAACTAGTGAATGCGCACCGCTCTGCCCGAATGGTGACAAAGAACAATATGAGAATGTTAATTCGAACAAACAGCATCGCAATAGGTAATGTAAATTACTTGTACAGACAGCAAAAAGTTACGATTTATTACGTTTGATTGATAGGATTGAAGGCCTTTTGGGTGGCTGTCCATTTCAGCACGGCAATAGGCTTACCCGTGGAACATAAAACTATAAGGTTTAATAATGCGGGCGTATACTATGCCTCTGCCTACCCGTTCTGGGATAAAGGCGTGACTATATGTCTGTACGTTGATTGATTTTGATGGTAGTGTTTAACTACTTGCATTACATATCTTATTATCTTTCTAGATATCAGTTCTTTTGATATTGGATTCACATCCTTAATGTGTACCAACTATTTTATAGGTACAGTCATTAAACTTGTACAATGAAATGTTCTAGTTTAATCCTACAAAATCATGTATCCCCCTGCGAGTGCCATAATGAACTAACCAAAGATAGAGACATCATGTCTAATCTGTGTCTCATTGATAGAGATAGAGACGTGTCTGTATCTTTGGTGATCAAAATGATATACCCATCCCTGCGAGTGCCATAATGAACTAACCAAAGATAGTAATGTTTGTCTCTATCTATGGTTAGTTCATTATGGCACTCGCAGAGATACATCATTTTGTAAGATTAAACTAGTACATTTCATTGTAGTCGACTGTACATACATAGTTGATGCAAAGCATACAATTATTATCTCCATGACACTTGATCTTTCGTCTATTGTTCTGCGACGATTACAATAAGAATTCGTGTGTTATTGACACTAAATATTGTATTAAGGTTGCTACTCAAGGCCGGGCGGTAAAATCGAATATACAGGGTGTGGCGTAAATAGTGGTCCAACCGTCAGGGTGTGATAGACCAGGTGCCCCACTATAACATACTACAATATCATCCAAATTTACCCAAGGGTCTCTGAAAAAAATAACTTTTTTTGAAAAATCGTCCCTTTTTTGTAAAGTTGCCTGTAGATTATAGGAAAACCGCTATTTCTGATTTCTGTTTTTTCTCTCTTAAAGCTAAATACATAAGCTATCAAAAAATAATATTGTTAATAGAATTCCACAACAAACGTTTGAAATAAATATAAGTTCATCTCAATTTTCTCTCTAATTTTCAGGTATCATGAAAATTGTTCAACGTTTTTTATAAAAAAAAATGTACTACACTGATGCTACCCAAACGTTTAAAAATATGCTTATGTAATACTGATTTCAAAATGATACCATGTAAGGATTTCGCATAAACAGAAACTAGTAATTTTTACTGTTAAAGTTCAAAACGGGTTAAGAAAAATGACCAAAATCAACTTACATACATCACACTTATAACGTTTTTTTCATAGTAATAGTTCATAGTCGACATTATTATTATTTATTTAAAATCTTATAACCTAGATAGCGCCCGCGGCTCCACCCGCGTGGGATTTTGTAACTATTCTCGCTTTTATTTATTTTCTATCTGAAATTCTGTTCCCATTCCATGACAAATTCCTAGCGCGTGGAACTGCGGGCGCCATCACGGTTATGATTTTTTTAAACTATCGCAGTTTTTAACACTTTACGCGAAATACTATTTACTTACATTCACCGACGTTTCGGGCGTTCAACCGCGACCTTGATGTTGCCTGCGGTTTCACCCGCGATGAATTTTGTTACTATTCCCACTTCCGGTGGGATCATAAAAGCGAGAATAGTTACAAAATCCCACGCGGGTGGAGCCGCGGGCGCTATCTAGGTTATAAGATTTTAAATAAATAATAATAATGTCGACTATGAACTATTACTATGAAAAAAACGTTATAAGTGTGATGTATGTAAGTTGATTTTGGTCATTTTTCTTAACCCGTTTTGAACTTTAACAGTAAAAATTACTAGTTTCTGTTTATCAGAAATCCTTTCATGGTATCATTTTAAAATCAATATTACATAAGCATATTTTTAAACGTTTGGATAGCATCAGTGTAGTACATATTTTTTATAATAAACGTTGAACAATTTTCATGATACCTGAAAATTAGAGAGAAAATTGAGATGAACTTATATTTATTTCAAACGTTTGTTGTGGAATTTTATTAACAATATTATTTTTTGATAGCTTGTGTATTTAGCTTTAAGAGAGAAAAAACAGAAATCAGAAATAGCTGTTTTCCTATAATCTACATGCAACTTTACAAAAAAGGGACGATTTTTCAAAAAAAGTAATTTTTTTCTGAGACCCTTGGGTAAATTTGGATGATATTGTAGTGTATGTTATAGTGGGGCACCTGTTCTATCACACCCTGACGGTTGGACCACTATTTACGCGACACCCTGTATGTACCTAGATGAATGTTCGGGAATCACAAACCGCTCGGCTGCCGCACATTACCACTCGGCTTGGTAGTTGCTAAACACAACGAGCCGGCATCAATCGGCAAAGCCGGACGGTAAAATCGAATATATATGTAGATGAATGTTCGGGAATTATAAGCCGCTCGGCTCTCACTCGGCTTAGCAACTGCCGACTTTTGCCTATGAATGAAAACCTAATTGTGCTGATCGGCCAAAGCCGAACGTAATTTAGTAGTTGCTTTGGGTTGGCTACCGACAACTTATGTGTGTAGCAACCCTTAGGGATGTGATTTTTTATGTACATTACACTAAATAAATATAATATAAGCACTTCAAAGTGGCAGTGGGCCGGCCACATCAGCAGAACAACCGATAGCTGATGGAGTAAACGAGTTCTAGAGTGGAGAACGCGACTCGGCAAACCTAGGGTAGGACTTCCACCCGCCAGATGGACCGTCGATCTGGAAAAGGTCACAGGCTGGGACTGGATGCGAAAGGCGCAGGACCGTGTATTGTGGGTTCCAGGAGTGGGGTGGGCTGCCATAGACTAATCTGATTGATGGACGTATATTACTCATCATTTTCCACGCGAGTTTAGGCAGGGCTAAGTTGCACTCCGGTAAATGTTGGCCAACATTTAGAGGTCCCAACGCTACCTGCGGGGTTTGTGCCTCAGGAACATGGGGCCGGTCATGGAGAGTGGCTGCATAGGAGCCATAGCAACCTCTCACCCAGCTATAGCCTTGCCCCCTATTACCCAAAACCACCACCAACAAAACTGCTGGGAATTTACCTCTGTCTACCCCTTCTGGGATACACTGCGACTATATGTATGTAGGTACTTAATAAAAGTTAGTACGTTTTTGCAACGAGCATATTTCTGCCTAATTTTCAACCGCAAAATCTCGTATTTCCCCAAGTAATTATTTATCATTAGGACTTAATAAATTGATAATGAGTTCAAGCATGATAAGTTCATATTAATATCGCATTATATTATCTATACTGTAGATAATAAATAACAAATCTGGCCTAGAAACAAGTAATTAGTACAGCCCCAGAACAGTGGCAGTGTATGCAGTTGCCTTTCCTGATTTCTGGGGTTCCAATCGCGGTTCATAAATAAAAGTGCGGGTCAGACTCGCGCACAGAGGGTTTAGTACCAAAAAAACGGGAACAAAAAAACACGTTAATTGTGTGGGCCCTTAATTTAAAATATTTAAGGGCCTTAAATATTTTGTTTCAGATTTGAGTATCTGTTGTTATAGCGGCAACAGAAATACATCATCTGTGAAATTTCAGCTCCCTAGCTATCAAGGTTTTGTAAGGTATATACAGTCATATTGAAAACGACACTTGTACTATTCCACAATATTTATTATTATAAACCTTAACGAAACGGTTTCGCTTTACAGCATTTTCAAAGGTCTAGATGGAAGGACACGGTATTACTGTCTCGAAAACACACCAACAATAACATTTTTCTAATATGAATATTAGAGAGGTACCAGGTTATAAATTTTCCCCAAATTTAGGGAAATTACAAATTTTAATATTTTTCTTAAATGTATGTTACAATTATGTTTTACATAACAAAGTACCAAATAACCTATTATTTTCCTATTATTTTCTACATTTACCCCAAAAAAATAGGGAGAATAAATTTATTTCATTTTTGTGATATTAACATTATAAAAATTACAAATGTCAAAATGCAATATTCAGAAATGTCAAAAGTACCCATATTCAATTATTAAATTTACAGATGTCCAATACTTATTACTAAATGTCAAAGTTAAAATGTCAAAACTAATAAATGTCAGAAATTGAAAGTGTCAAATTATGAACTGTCAAATATTGCATTGTGTTCATTTGTCACGTGGAACAATGTCCCCCCACTACACCAGTACAGACTTTAGCTAAAGGTATATTGAATAAATGTCAAGTCAATAAATTGTATGTCATTGTTTATAATATTGTAATAAAGGTGACCTGGTTATGTCTAATTGTTGGTTTAGGATGACGTTTGGATTGGTATTAACTAGTCTGCTTATTTCTAGGGCTTCCAGAGCTGACATTTTTCTACCCTTATCACAGCACGAATGCAAGACTCTAAAATTGACTTTACGGTCGAATTGGTGATTTTCAACCAGGAGATGCTCTGCGAAATTAGACTCTGTTTTTTTGAGCCGCCAGCCACTAATATGTTCTGCAATTCTAATTTTGAATGATCGGCCAGTTTGGCCAACATATTTTTTATTACAGCTAGCACAAGTGAGTTCGTAAACGCCACTTTTTTGATCAATTGGCACTGTGTCCCTATTGTTGCATAATAAGTTGTGTAGGTTGTGAGTACTATAAAATGCTGGCCTAAATTCTGAGAGACTCCTGGCACACTTATAGGAGATATTACCAATGTAAGGTATGCGAGCCCATCGTTTCTCCTGCATATTCAAATTGGTGGGCATACCTCCCCCGTATGCCAGTTTAGTAGCAGCCTTTGATCTTTTTTGTGTTACCATTTTGTCTATTAATTGGGGTGTGTAGCCGTTATTTATCGCTATTGATTTAATACACGCCAATTCCCCCCCAAAATCATCCTGCGACATTGGTATAGACCAGGGGTCGGCAACCTTTTGAGTCGGAAGAGCCAAAAATGACGATTTTAAATTACAACATTTTTAAAGAGCCACAAAATCTTTCTTGATCCCACGATCCCCCCCCCCCCCCCGCTCCCCGTAAGAAGTGGGATAGACTAGACTGCGGGGAAAGTCTGCTATAGAGACAAACCAAGTCTGTCGGAAGCTCTGAGAACATTCTTCGAAGGGTGTCTCCAGGACTTACGGCCATAGGCATATGGTAAGTCACACAGGGTGGTTTTGGAGAATTTCCACAATTAAAAAAATCTGAGTGATTATGTGGGATTCTCCCACTAAAACCCTGGGATGTTACAATGTTGCATAATTTCTATGAAGAAGTGACATTAGTTGCTGTCACTTTACTTCGTCTAATTAAAAATTCGACTTTACCTGCAACAGTCTCGACTCTGGGGGTCTAAATATTACCCACCGAAACTTCACTGACGCGACGCCTGAACACGAGGGGTGCGTCTTAGTCAGTCTCACGGCTGTCATAAAGCTTCCATCGTCGGCCACGCGTGCGAGGTTGGCATACTGGAAGTGTTAGGTCACCTCGCTCTGGCACTCGCAGCGCTTTTCTCATTGCCGTTCAAAACAACAGATTGCGCGCTCTAACCAAAGAGTATAGTAATATACTAGCTGAGCCCGCAACTTCGTTTACGTCACATAAGGTGTATGAAAGGAAAGGTATTTCTTCATCAGAGTCATCAAGCAGCGTCTGAAACTGCCCTGTTTGCTTAATCATAAAAGAGCTTAATGATTAAGTCTATTTTAAAACAATTCAGTCCACGCCTTCGGCGCGGACTGAATTGTTTAAAAATAGTCTTAATCATTAAGCTCTTTTATGATTAAGCCAACACGCCAGTTTAGGTTCACTCACATTCAAAGAAACCCCTACATTTAAAATTTTCAAAATATCTGATTCTTAAAAGTGTTATAACTCTTTTATTTCTAAACCGATTTACATAAAACAAACGCTAAATGTTAACTGGAGCAAACCTCAACACAATACAAAAAACCGCATTGCAATCGGTTGAGCGGTTACTGAGATTAGCGTGCACAACCGTACAGACAAACAGATATACAGACATACAGACATACAGACATACAGACAAACAGACAAAAATTCTAAAAATCATTGTTTTGGGTTCTATTGCGTTCATAAAGCCCCCCTATAATATTTTTTCTTATTTATCTTCCATGTACAGACAGCGACCTGTTACGATTTTATTATATGTATTGATATAGGAGGCTCTAACACGCCAGCTTTCAATCTAATCCGAATATGGTTGTTTGCCATTTTGACGCACCAAAGCATTGGGCCAGTAGATTTCTGCCACAACTGCGGCATCTAGGTTCCGCGACGGACTGTCAGAATTAGACATGCCGTCTCTTATGATATTATATTCTCTGGGCTATGGCCCGCTGCGGACATTCAAATCAAATCAAATCAAAAAACATTTATTTCGCATAATCCTAATACATAGGCACTTGCGACACGTCAATGAATACAATGCAAATAGTACCACCAGTTCGGAACGCGGCCCGCTTGAGAAGAACTGGCAAGAAACTCGGCGGGCTATTCTTTTTGTGCACTACATATTTACAATAAGTAGATACTATAAACTAAAACTCTATCAGTAGAGCAAGCAGATCACTTCCAGGCTTCCTTATCAATCAAATAATCGTCAATTGTATAGTAGCCCCTGCAGCACAATTGACTTTTTATACACTTTTTAAACTTAATTAGGGGCATGCTTTTAATTTCGCTCGGAAGCCTGTTGTAAAAACGTATACAGTTACCCAGGAAAGAATTACTGACTTTGTTCAGTCTACATTGATAAACGGCAAGGTTGTTTTTATGTCTGGTGTTCACATTGTGTCTATCGCTTAACTTAGTAAAACTAGATGAATTTTTCTGAACATACATAAGATTTTGAAAAATATATTGTGATGCCACAGTCAGAATATTTAATTCTTTACATTTTTCTCGCAGAGAGACCTTTGGACCTAATCTATATATGGCTCTTAAGGCCCGTTTTTGTTAAACAAAAATTGTATTTATATCTGCGGCATTGCCCCATAGTAGCATACCGTACGACATTACACTGTGGAAGTAACTGAAGTACACTATTCGCGCTGTTTCTACATCAGTCAAATGCCTAATCTTTTGGACAGCAAATGCTGCTGAACTTAATCTGCCTGCATACATCGCAGCAGAATCCTATTAGAAAGAAAATGGTGCTCCATATAACGCTTTCAAGCGCAGCACACCACCATTAGGCGAGTTTGCTTGTTAAACTACTAGTAAGACTTTTGTGGTATTTTTGAAAATGAAAGGGTGATAATGTTCTTGAAAATGAATAATATGACAATTATGTACGCAACTAAAGAGCCGCAGGTCAACACCCAAAGAGCCGCATGCGGCTCGCGAGCCGCGCCTTGCCGACCTCTGGTATAGACAGCAGTCTATGTACCATTGAGTGAAACGCAGCATGCTTATGGCTTAGTGGGTGTCTGGATTTAACGTGTATAACACTATCAGTGAATGTAGGCTTCCTATAAATTTTAAATTCATGTCTATTGTTTGTTAGGCTAATGGTAATGTCAAGAAAATTTATTATGCTATGTCCTATTTCTATTGTGAAAAATATATTGGAATTAATGCTATTAAGAAATGTCAAAAAATGATTCAACCTATCTACACCTCCGGTCCATAAACAAATGACGTCATCTACGTATCTGTACCAATAAATAATTTCCGGTTTATAAATACTATTGTTTAAAATTTGCTTTTCAATGTGATTCATAAATATGTCTGCACATAGTGGTGAGAGGGGACTACCCATAGCAAGGCCATCAATCTGTTTATAAAATTTATTACCAAATTTAAAATAATTTTGGTCTAGGCACACAGATATGGCATGTTCCAAGTCTATGGATATCTGAGGGTCGACTACAGATTGTGTTAAAATATCTTTAATAGCATTTTTACATTCATTTATAGGAATACTCGGAAACAAATTTTTTTTACGTCAAATGAAACCAAAATGGCATGGTCTGGTACCTGGATATTTTCAATCTTACTTACAAGTTCGAGGCTATTCTTGATTGTATTTGTAGGTATAAAGTTCGTATGTCGTTTAAATAGCTGGTTAACCTCTTTAGCTAACTTGTAAGCTGGTGCTCCAGTGTATGCCACTACTGGACGGATAGGAACTTCCGGCTTGTGCAGTTTATAGTAGCCATGAAGTTTAGGGGGTTGAGGATTCATCACTTTTAGTTTGTAGGAGCTCTTACCGAAAATGCTATTGGCTGATTGCAATGTTCCCTTCACGGCTTCGTTAAACTTTTTAGTTGGATCTTTTTGTAGCTCCACAAATGATGGGTCTCTCAGAAAGTTGTCAACTTTGGCGACATACTCCTGTTGTGTTGCTATTACTACAGTGTTGCCTTTATCTACCTTTGTAATGACCAGGTTATGTTGCCGGACTTTGGATCTTATGTTCAAAATTGTCTTCATATCCTCTATATACACAGGCCGTCCCGGTATCTCTCGGGTCGCAGTGGAAGAAAGTCGTGAACAGCTTGTGTCTGAAATCGAGGCTACTCTTACTAGAGTGTCCGATTGGGGTAGACAAAACCTTGTCCAGTTCAATCCCTCCAAGGCACAGGCGTGTTTCTTCACCGCTAAGAAAGCTCCAATTACTGTAGCGCCACGATTCCAGGGCACATCTCTTTCCATCTCTAAAAGTATAGGGATCCTTGGTGTTGACATCTCCAGTGACGTTCAGTTCCGCAGTCATTTGGAGGACAAGGCCAGGCTGGCGTCCAAGAAGCTCGGTGTGCTCAACAGGGCGCGGCGGTACTTTACTGCGGCGCAAACACTGCTTCTCTATAAGTCGCAAGTGCGGCCACACATGGAGTACTGCTGTCACCTCTGGGCGGGGGCACCTGAATATCAGCTTCGCCCATTTGACTCGGTGCAGAGGCGGGCTGTGAGAGTTGTCAACGATCCTATACTGACAGGTGGTGTGGAACCTCTTCGCGACAGGAGAGACTATGCCTCCTTATGCGTGTTCTACCGCCTGTACAATGGTATGTGCTCCGAGGAATTGTTTGACATGATGCCCACGGCTACCTTCTATCATCGCACCGCTCGCCATAGACAGGGATTTCATTCTCACACCCTACGTCCGGAGCGTTTGAGCACGGTTAGATCCGGTAGGGGTTTTCTTCCGCGCACGCTTAGGTTGTGGAATGATCTTCCTGCCTCGGTTTTCCCAAACGCCTACAGTATGGGGTTCTTCAAAAGGGGTCTAAGAAGGTTTTTACAGGGTCGGCAGCGCGAGTGTGGCGCCTCTGGTGTTGCAAACGTTCATAGGCTGCGGTGACCATCGGTCCTTCTGGTGGGCCGTGTGCTTGTCTGCCACCTTAGTGGTATAAAAAAAAAAAAAAAAAAATATATATATACAGTCGACTACAATAAAATGTACTAGTTTAATCTTACAAAGTGATGTATCTCTGCGATTGCCATAATGATTAATGAATAAAAACCGGCCGAGTGCGAGTTGGACTCGCCCATGAAGGGTTCCATAGCAGCAAGTAACAAAGTATAAAAGTTCTTGTAGTTCGTTGTAACTTTCATTGATGTTTTAACACGTTCACAGTGTTCTTGTTTCGCGTGTAATGCGCGATCATGCACACCGAACGAAAAGAGGTTCTCCTCCGTTTTTCTTATTCAAAATGGCGTTGGCGCCAATTTTCGTTATGATATTCGTGATTAGGAGGTCAAAATACCTACGTCATTACACAAAATTTCAGATTGTTTGGCGGTATGCGCTTTTCGGAAGTTTACCCCAAAAATCAACGGTCAGACTGAACAAACTACTGTAAGTGGTTCTTCAAAAAGGGTCTTAGAAGGTTTTTAAAGGGTCGGCAGCGCGAGTGTATCGCCTCTGGTGTTGCAAACGTCCATAGGCTTAGGTGACCAGCAGTACAACTAGTAGGTCGTACGCTTGTCTGGCACCTGAGTAGTATAAAAAAAAAAAAAAAAAAAGGTTTTTTACTTACCGCGGAGCTCTAAAATCGAACGAGGCTAACTGTGTTCGTGAAATGATGTGTAAAGTATCTGTATCACCTTAGTTATAAACCACAAGTTAGCCTGAATTCATTAAAGTGTCAATCATAATAATACTCCACCATAGACAGAAAATATAGTTTAGCAACATTAGGAATAAAATATGTACAGTATCGTAAAATAAGATTTTTAAGTTCTTCTGCGAAGAGTAGCCCTCGCGAACCCCCAGGAAAAACACACAGAAAAAATAAATCAAAGAACACGTGTGCCAAGGTTTGTGAAAATCGGTTAAAAATTGCTTCCTCTAGATCAAAACTGACATACACACAGACATACGGCCGAAACTAGCTTCGGTTACTCGGTCAATTAAAAGGCTTTTACGTACCGAAGATGTACCAAAAATCACCAAATGACGACTCGCTATAAGCATTTCTAATTTTAAAATGCAATGCGTTCAACGCGGAATAAAATGAAACCTAAAATCTAATAAAAAGTAATATGGAACCTACTAACAATATGTGCTTAACATTAAGTGCGTTACCTAATCTAAAAAGTTTTCTACTGTAATATTTGAGTTTTCTGCTGAAATATTTATTTAACGTAACTAATCAGCGTACGGCAGTTCACGCTGCGGGATCCTTCCAATTTTCTGTATAAGCTTTCGTTGAATAAAAAAAAATTGAACGTCAATTCAGATTTTTGTTTATTATACTTTTATAAGATAGATATTACTAACAATAATTCTTTAACAAAATAACGCACTTCCTATAGGTACCATATATCACGAAATTCCACAATTTTTAATATATTAGGAAATAAAAGATGTGGCATTTCAAAACTCGTTTTATTGGAGAATATTAGCCGCGCATCATGGCTTTGCTTATTACATGCTATGAACCCGGTAGCATCCATTCAACCAATAAATGCCCATATTTTCAATAATATATGAAACGCATTTGACATAATATGATTGTAGTAATCATTGCTCCTTTCCTACGCCAGAAGCATGATAGTACTTTAATGTGTTATTAGATCTGTGATTGAATCTTAGAGTATAATATAGAAACCTATTAGAATTAACCTTCTAAAATACTCTAAGGATTAAATATACATAGTTAATCTTCCTTCGGAATAAGTAATTAGTGTTCTAAGAAGTTTTAAAATGGGTTCTGTAGCTTCATTAAAAACAAACAAATGCTTTCTCTATATAATATAAGTATGGATGGAACTAATGCTTACCACATCTGACATTGTTTCAGAATTTCTAAATTTGTTGCAAAAATTGACTAAAAAATATGGCGATGCAGTCAGAGTCCATCTCCTCGGCGACCCGTATGTTATTTTGACTCATCCTAAGTACGTTGAGGTGAGTATTTTAAGTTACAAATTTATTAAAATAAATTATCGGTCTCAAGCAGGACTCGAACCTGCGTCTTCTGGCTAACCGGGTCAGACGCCATAACCACTGGACCATTGAGACAGTTCTTTCAACCGACGAATCTAATCCAACGCGACGTGGACACCATCTAACGCATCTTTTTAAGTTATACAGTACGTCTTGAATGTATGGCTATTTAAGTTATACTTTTTTTTAACGTGAGGGAAAATCCTCATGGATGCTATGCCGGACTCCTACCGACTAAAAAACCTCACGTTAAGCCCTGGTGGGAGTCCCGGGTAAGCCCTCGGAAGGATGTCCCAGGACTCTCAACAGAGACTCTCAGGAGTCTCGCCTAGGGGGTGGTTCGGGTGCTATCCTAGTCAACTGCAATGATCTATGATGATAATGACTCATAAATACGATCTCTTCACGAAAAGATAGACAGAAGCATAATTTGACCGTTTGTTATAAGTCCAGGTAATGTTTAAATAGACTTTAGTAGAGTTAGGTTGAGACTGTTAGTGGCAGCCATGGAAAGCTGTTTTAACCGACTTTAATAAAAGTGTTTAACTACTCCTAGGATGCCACTAGAAAGTCCTGTTGACTTTCCTCCACGACTTGATGTCATATAGGAACACGGGCCTACTAGAGTGTTGACTTGAAGGGGTATGAGATATATTCGGCAGTAAAATCTATATATTTCTAATTCTTCTCAGTCGTTGCACTCTTAACATCGTGGTTGAAGTGTTTGCGGCAGATGTAACTCGCTTCACGATCTCCCGCCATTTCTGATGAATTCTCTCGACTAGCGGACATTCTGGGGCACCCATGTAAGGGCCCTCCCACCAACGCTTTCAAGTGGTCGGTCCATCTTATCGATCTCTCGGCTTGGTACCTTCTATTCTGCCCTGCACAACAAGGCGCTCCACAGAATCACCATTCCGCCTGGAGACGTGTCCGAACAGTTTTAGTATCCGAGTTTGTAGCAAGATTAATAGACACTGTGTCATGCTGAGCTCATATATTTAGATTTAGATAGATTGTTATATATTTGGTTAAATTGCTCCCATCTAGATGACGGTACAGATCGACCGTCAAAGTCCTATTTTTTATTGAGTTCCTGATTTGTTGCTGAAGTTAAAACACCAGTCTAAAATATTATTCGTACGCCTTTTGATAAACATGTTTACTTGTAAAAAGTGCGCTTTTTATAGCGCTATTACCATAACGAGTCTAAAAATATTTTGGGGCAGAGGTCACGAATAATTTTTGACTAGATGATACACGCGGCTTCGTCCGCATGGAATTTCGTACCTGTTTCCGCTTCCCATGAGGATCTAGTCCCGGGACGATGAGTAGCCTTCATTCAAATACTGTATCAAATTTTAGCCCGATCCCGTTTAGCAGTTAGAGCGTGATTTGAGTAACAGACATCTTCACAAACTTGCACATTTATATTACTAGTAGGATTGTATGATTCTTTTGACATTCGTCGGTTGGATCAAAAGAGGAAACATTTAATAATTAATTCAATACAGTGTTGTTTTTTCAACGGTGCATGCATAATTCTTGAGAAATACCTAGTATAGAAATATCGGAGGTATTTCTTTAGTGTATTGTGAGGTTGTTTGGCGTTACTGTGCCACGAGGGGTAGGGTTGGGTTGGTGGGTACAGGATTTTATTTCTAGTTTTCCTATTTGGCACCATGATCTCGACTTTTAGTTAGCAGATGCACCACTTGCAATTGAAATTGGCCGGGGCCTGCAGAAGTCGGTATAGTCATATCGCAAACATAGTTTTGACCAGCACTAAATACAACATTCTGTCGTGGGACCTAGAGGCCAAGTTCTGGCAGTGCACCTACTTTCATTTCATTAAATAAATTAACTTTTAAATTGTTTCAGCCTTTAATAACAAGCATGGACTACATTACCAAGGCTAAAACATACAACTTTCTCACATGTTGGCTTGGACAAGGCTTGCTCACGTCCACAGGTAAAAATAAAATAAAAAAAAACTTTGTCTACCTGAATAGTACGTTTTTTTATATCCACCACTACAGGTACAGGCAAGTACACGGCCCACCAGTTGTACTGGTGGTCACCTAAGCCTATGGACTTTTGCAACACCAGAGGCGCTACACTCGCGCAGCCGACCCTGTAAGAATCTTATAAGACCCCTCTTGAAGATCCACTGACTGTACGTGTTGGTAATAATGCAAAATATTGTTTCTTTTCCAGGTCAAAGGTGGAAAACTCATAGAAAGTTTCTGACGCCAGCATTCCATTTCAATATACTTCAAAATTTCCTGCCAGTCTTCTGCAAGAACCAAAGAGTTTTCACTGAAAAGCTCCGCAAAATAGCCGACGGTAGATCAATCGATATGTTCCCCCATGTAGCTCTGGCTGCTCTCGATAATGTAACAGGTGAGAAACATAGATATTGAAATCTTTCTAATCATGAGATGAAGTTGTACCCCACTCAAAGGAGGGGTGGAAGAAGAAGCCACCTCACACTCTTAATTCGGCAAGCCTAACGTACAACAGTCAAGTACAATTTGCTGCCATGAGGGTGCAGGTGTTTTCCTATTCAACATCGAAATTTCCTTTCTTGAGGAGTTCGATTTTTCATTCCTCCCTACCAATTAGTTGTGGTTAGCCTTGACTGTTTTACGTGACAATTGAAGAATTGAGGGTGTGAGGTAGCTTCTTCTCCCTCCCCTAATTTTTTATTGTTTTAAGATGAATTTCCGCCATGACAACGCCTGATTTCATTGGTTACCCCTCTCGAAGACCTACTTGCAAGCAATCTTCTGCAAGTTGTTACCCAGGATGTCAATTAAAAAGTCCAATTAAGACCTAGTCCATTGGATGCCTAGTCTTATCGATACACATCGATTTGACTGATCGCGATCGTTTGGCTGATTTGATTGGCTTAGATTTTTTATGACTACAGCTTCTAGCTTTAAGACTAAATAGTCAAACGCTTCTAACCCAATTAAATCAGCCCAACGCAATCTAACGTTGGCTGTAGACTTCTTAATTTGCTTGCTGCATTAAGGTATTTGGACTTCTTGTATGTACAAGTAAAGTATCCTAACGATCCAGGTCCAGGGGTTTGTTTCAAGTTTTCCTTCTCTGCGCCATGATTGTTTTTAACAGGTTCACCTTTGAAAAAATCGGTTGGCAGTGAGTGTAAAACATTTTTGTCTTCTGTTGTTGCAACAACTCTACAATTTTTGGTTAAAGAAATGTCGTTGGCCTTAGACTTGGTACTTAAATTAATTAGGAATTGTGTATCTTGTTGTTATTACTAAAATATTCATATTATCAGGTTGCTAGGCATAGAATGTGTTAGAAATATAGAGGCGATCATCAAAAATCATCATAGCAAATATGAAAATCACATCGTATCTTATTTGAATAAACCTTATATTATCAAAATATCTTTACATTGTAAATTCTTAAACATTCTTATATTTGCAGAATAATTTAGAACAGTTTCGTCGCTTGTGTATTTTTAACACTGACCGACTGTACTATTGTATACACTATAATTATTATGTCTCTAATTGTGTGTTTTTCTTGTAGAATCTATAATGGGAGTTTGTGTTGAAGCTCAGAACCACAGTGAATCGGAATATGTTAAAGCTATTGAAGAGTAAGTAACTTAGAATTAGTCTTCCGTACTCCTTTCGAACGTAAAATAATATAAACTTCTTATGATGACAAAAAGATAGTCTAATTGTTGGTCAGCATCCTTGCTCATTTATGACGTTCGTGCTACAGTCAATTAAAAACTTGAACATCCTTATGTATTCAAGTGGAGTTTTAAAATCTGAACGTAAGTAGCGAATGCGACTTTTCCGCAGCTTGTTTGCGATATCCCGGACAGGAACGCTGCGTGAACCAATAGATCAGATTAATAAGAGCAGATTTATTAACAAAAGTAAATACGAGTTTACGGTAGACCTCTAAATACTCTGCTGCAATGAGTACGTGCTACACTTGCCCCTAAAGTAAACACAGAACTGGCTAACGGTAGTGGCATGTCTAAATTTGAATTATGTATTAAACTCCTTTTCCTTTTATCAATTTTGCTCTTAAAAAATAAATGTGCATCATCTGGAAGATATGTACTCATAGCAATAGATGCAGTTATTCTAATTTACTGAAGGGGTCGAAGTGGGAGTCCTGGGATATCATTCAGAGGGCTTACCTGGGGCTTCCTTCCAACTACAGGCTGTTAGGTAGGCTACGTGTGGTTTTAATTCAGTAGGAGTCCGGCACAGCATTAATGTAGGATTTTCTTTACGTTAATAAAAAAAAGGGGTCGAAGGCCTTTTGACACTTTGTCGACAATTCATTAAACCTTTAATATAATTACCAATTTTCTTTATTCTAGATTGTCTGCGATTGTTTCGATGAGGATGCAAATACCAATTCTTGGCGAAGAAGCTATTTTTAATCTTCTCCCTCACAAAGCGAGGCAAGATAAGGCACTGAAAGTATTACACGATCAAACTAACAAAGTGATCAAAACCAGAAGTGATGAACTAAAGAAAGCTAATATTACTAGTCTGGATAGTGTCAATGATATTGGTAAGTCGCCTACGCATGTAAATGCTTGTCCTTCCGAACAATAATGTTTAAGAAATTAGTTCTTGAGCTATATATTTACTGAATTTATATTAGTTTCTATTCAATTTAATTAGGTGAAGTGTCGTCGAAAAAGATTTTATAAAACCATCTAATTAACCAATGCGTCTAAGCTATAAAAAGGTCCCAAACAAAACTAAGAAAAGAACATAACGTCGACATAAGAACCTTTTCTCTTTTTAGGGTTTCGTAGCCATATGGCAAAAACGGAACCCTTATTAGGGTTTTAGATTCGTCATGTCTGTCTGTCTGTCTGTCTGTCCGTCCGTGTCACAGCCACTTTTCTCCGAAACTATAAGGTCTATACTATTGAAACTTGGTAGCTAGATGTATTCTGTGAACCGCATTAAGATTCTTATATAAAACTAGAAAAAAAGCAGTAAATTTTGGAGGTCCCCATACTCAGAACTGAAACTTAATTTTTTTTTTCATCAAACCCATACGTGTGGGGTATTTATAGATAGGTCTTCAAAAATGCTATGGAGGTTTCTAACATCATTTTTTTCTAAAGTGAATAGTTTGCGCAAGAGACACTTCCAAAGTGGAAAAATGTGTGTCCCCCCCCCTCTATCTTCTAAACTAAGAAAATGATAAATCTAAAAAAATATATGATGTACATTGCCATAAAAACTACTAATGAAAATTAGTTTGAACGATATAGAGCTGGCAGTTTTTTTTTAATACGCCATAAACCGCAATTTCCGGTTAGTGAAATCACTACCACTGCGAACGTGTTAAAACACCAGTCAAAGTTACAACGAACTATAAGAACTTTTATATTATGTTACTTGCTGCTACGAAACCCTTCATGGGCGAGTCCAACTCGCACTTGGCCGGTTTTATTTTTTTGAATAGGTACATAACGAAACTGCTTAGAATAAATGGGAATTACGAACATAATTTTTATTAGTTTTCTTTAATACTTTTCATATTTCATTCAGAATATTTTTAGGTGGTTATATTTAGTAAAGGTCCAAACGAAACAAAATATTTGAATCTTATTGTTTTAATACTTAAATAAAAAATAATTCCCACTAGTTCTTATTTTTGCGTTACTAACTTTGACTATTCATTATACCTAAATCACACAATTCTTTTAAAAAACAGGTAGATCAAAGTTTATTATTTTAAAAATATGTATTATGTAATGTTCTAGGTATAAAGAATAAACATGCGTTCTTGGATCTTCTGCTGTTGGCTGAAAGTGATGGCAAAAAGATAGATATCGAAAGCGTGAGGGAAGAAGTCGATACTTTCATGTTTGAAGTAAGTATTATGCATGTAAAATAAACTTACATAAGGATAAAAATGATGAACGGAGCAATTAAATTCGCGATAAAAACATTAGCGCGCAATTATTTTCTCGTATTTTTCCACGCCAATTACATGATGTATGACCGCAAAAACAACTAACAATAAAAATTGTTATAGGTAATCCTTGAACCAGAAAATGAGAAATGATTGTCTAGAGAAAAAGGAAAACATGTTTAGTTTACTTACTTATACATATACAATGATAAGTAAACTCTATAGGTTAAGGGTGAAACAGGCATCATCTCAAGAAATTACAAGCCTAACAAATAATAAATATAAATAAATATAGTTGGACATTCTCACACAATATCATCTAGCCTAAACTAAGCTATAAAGCTTGTGCTATGGGATCTAGCCGACTGATAGAAATATTTATCTATTTCTAAATACATACATACATATTATACATAGAAAACACCCAAACTCCGAAACAAACATTTGTGGATCACACAAATTTTTGGACCGACCCAGGACCTCCAGCGCCGCAGGCGGTACCACTACCGACTACGCCACAGAGGCATTAAAAAATTGTGTGTACTGTAACATAACAATGTGTTTACGTGTTTACTGGCATGTTTTGGACAGTTGCCAATTTTTAGACACACAATTGCCATTTGCTTACACTGCATGCAAGGTAACGACAAACCGTCTGTGACTATTTCACAATATTTTTATTATAAAGTGAAAAAAAAGACAACTTGGCCCATATGGGATTTGAACCCGCAACCTTTACCTAAACCAGGGCAATGCTCTTCCAATTGAGCTACCGTACTGAAACTAGTTGAATTTCTTCACCCTATTGTAACCGCCATTTACGAGTATGGCACAGAGCCATCTATCGAGCTTCTTAGCAACTCTGATATCAATGAATGATATTGCAAACAGTTTTATACATCGATTTGATGTCTCTGACTCAATTTATAGATAAAATATTTGAAGCAATTAAACAATTATTTTAAGCAACTCTTTAATAATATTTTTATTATAAAGTAAAAAAACGTGACTTGCCTAAATAGCATCAAGTATGACGTACAAGCGTGTTTGTACGTCATACTTGATGCTACTTAGACAAGTCACAGAAACTTGCAGAAGTAGATTTTTAATAGGTACATATATATATATACGCACATTGGAAGTCAATTGCGGAAGTAGACTTGCGCAAGGCTGGGAGCTGCTCACTGTCCTTACAGAAGCAGGCCCTAGACGACAGTGTGCCGTGAGGGATTCACGCATGCCCCCCCTAAGAAGCGGGATGACACCCGAAAAACCCCCCAAAGACGCTGGATGCGATTGAATTTCTTCACCATTGCCATTTAAGATTATGGCACAGAGCCATCTATAGAGCTCCTTAGCAACTCTAATATCAATGAACGATATTGCAACCATTTTCATACATTGATTTGATGTCTCCGACTCAATCTGTAGATAAAATATTTTAAGCAATTAGTATGCTAAATTTTAATAATATTTTATTATAAAGTGAAAAAACGTGACTTGCCTAAGTATCATCAAGTATGACGTACAACCGTGTTTGTACGTCATACTTGACGCAGAAGTAGAATTTTAAATATATATAAACGCACATTGTAAATCATTTGGGGAATTAGACTTGCGCAAGGCTTATTTCTAATGAATTCATCGCTTTAGGTAGTTCAGATTGAGGGTCATTTTTATGGCTGGGTAATAACAGTTCCTAAGTCAACCCTGATATTTAGCTTTTCTGGTCCTACTTAAAGAGCTTGTGTTTCAAAGAAGAGTAATACAGGCGTGATGGTATCGAGTTTCAAACCTCTATGCTACTGCAAACCACATTCATCGATCCGGAAATTAGCCGCAAAGATATCAGTTGATCCGCATACCTAGTATATCGCGGTTTTTTTTAACATAAAATGCGTACTCATAAATATGACTTAATTTATGTAAGGTTCTCAAACCGGACCTTTACCTGTTTTGACAGTCTTATCAAAAAAAAATGCTATTAATATATCATTAGCGATCAGGTATTAAACAGTAATATCGAAGCAAAAACGATGTGTAGTTTTTGTTTAGGTACTATTATAGAAAAAAAAAGTACAACGCTGTGTAAAGATAATTGAAAAAAAAAAAGGCTAGGTATGTAAATATGATAAACAGCACTTACCTATCTCATTATTTTTTACACTAGTATCTATTGCATTTTTTTGTTTCCGTGTTATAACACTGCTGAGCAAGAAGCGATCATCTTAACACAACGACATCTTCTTCTCTTAGGAACTAGAAGTGGGCGATAAAAATCATGTGTAGATTAAATATATAGTATATCTATTCTATGTAAACACAAAACTCAACTTCTGTATTGGTATTGCCAATATGCCCGATTTTCCATAGGAAGGAATGATTATTGCTAATTTATAGTTATCGTATCGTACCTATCTGATTTTTAAACTAAATAGATATGACTCAAAATGGTGTAAGAACGATATTGCCCAAGCCTAGGTTTTTCGTTTAATGCTATACGTCTTTCACTTCAACTAAGTAAAAGAGAATTGTTTTTTAAATAAGTATATTTATTTAAAAAACGCTTAATTTCAGGGCCACGACACAACTACAGCTGGGATAGTCTACACACTTTACTGTTTATCAAAACACAGAGACGTACAGGAAAAGATTTACGAAGAGCTAAAGACCATTTACGGTGACGATATGAGCCGGGATCCTACCTACCAGTAAGTAGTTTGATTCAACCATAACATTGATTATTATTTGAACATAAGCCGATTATGAGATTCGATGATCGACTCTCGACGGACTCGTCATTCTAAAATCGCAGTGGCAAACTAATGGTCAGCATCAATAGTAAAAGCGATCAGAAGTTTCAAAATAATTCTAACAAATCTAAGAATTAAATTGGTGGCTGAATGTCAGAAGGCTGAAGGTCTAATTGTATGTATAGATCTTCAAACAAATTTTAAAAGCACTTCTGACGTCAAATCTTATTAAATTTTGATTGAGAGGAGTTCAGTAGATTGGGTTTGGGTTACGTCGAGATCGATGATGAAATAAAGGCTATTTTCAAGTCTATGAATGGATATCAGTACCTGCCCAGTTTAGGCTTCATGCAATTTAAATCATTCAAACAAAATTATAAGAATCATAGAACTTCGTGTTTTTACCAAATATCTGATGCCCTCAGCTTCGTACGCGTGGAGGTCTGTTCCCGTACATATTCTAGGCATAAAGCGTAGCTTAATTTTTACTTCAGACATAAGTTATCCCTTTACCAAATTTGTCAGATTTTTAGCCATTAGAACGTGATTTCTTCACATGTTTTCATATAAGTAGGATTCTCAATAATTCTCAAAACATATTTTTTAACATACGAGATACTTGGGTTCTCATTATGTGTGTTAATAATACAATTTCTTTGTTTAGTGAACTTCATAACATGAAATACTTGGAGTTGGTGCTCAAGGAGTCAATGCGGCTGTACCCTCCGGTGCCACTCATTGGAAGACAGATGACGGCTGATTGCGGTATGTAAATAATCATTATCGGCATCTTACAGATCCTACAACTAATTAAACGAATATTGGAAATATTAATATTTATATAATGTTTGCAAAACTTCAAATATTGCAAAATGTGCGATTTGACTCCTTTTTCCATTTTTTTACGTGAGGGAAAATGCTCATGGATGTTACGCCGGACTCCTACCGACTATAAAACCTCACGTGTCCTGCTAACAGCCTATGGTTGGGAGCTCCGGGTAAGCCCTCGGAAGGATACCCCAGGACTCCAAACAGACCTAAGGCTGCAACTGCAGCCTCACCTGTGATTTGATCTCCTGCGCGGAGGGTTCCAACGGCAACAGAAATACATCATCTTTGACAACTATCTAGCTTTTTTTTAAAAGTTTTGCAAAGGTTGCGGGTTCAAGTCCCGTCTGGGCCAAGTTGTCTTTTTTCACTTTATAATAAAATATTATGAAAAAGTTAGCATACTAATTGCTTTAAATATTAAAAATCTATAGATTGAGTCGGAGACATCAAATCAATGTATAAAAATGATTGCAATATCGTTCATTGATCTCAGAGTTGCTAAGTAGCTCGATAGATGGCTCTGTGCCATACTCTTAAATGGCGGTTACAATAAGGTGAAGAATTTCAACTTGTATCAGTACGGCTCCCGTAGCTCAATTGGTTAGAGCATTGCCCTGGATTAGGCAAAGGTTGCGGGTTCAAGTCCCGTCTGGGCCAAGTTGTCTTTTTTCACTTTATAATAAAATATTATGAAAAAGTTAGCATACTAATTGCTTTAAATATTAAAAATCTATAGATTGAGTCGGAGACATCAAATCAATGTATAAAAATGATTGCAATATCGTTCATTGATATCAGAGTTGCTAAGTAGCTCGATAGATGGCTCTGTGCCATACTCTTAAATGGCGGTTACAATAAGGTGAAGAATTTCAACTTGTATCAGTACGGCTCCCGTAGCTCAATTGGTTAGAGCATTGCCCTGGATTAGGCAAAGGTTGCGGGTTCAAGTCCCGTCTGGGCCAAGTTGTCTTTTTTCACTTTATAATAAAATATTATGAAAAAGTTAGCATACTAATTGCTTTAAATATTAAAAATCTATAGACTGAGTCGGAGACATCAAATCAATGTATAAAAATGATTGCAATATCGTTCATTGATATCAGAGTTGCTAAGTAGCTCGATAGATGGCTCTGTGCCATACTCTTAAATGGCGGTTACAACAAGGTGAAGAATTTCAACTTGTATCAGTACGGCTCCCGTAGCTCAATTGGTTAGAGCATTGCCCTGGATTAGGCAAAGGTTGCGGGTTCAAGTCCCGTCTGGGCCAAGTTGTCTTTTTTCACTTTATAATAAAAAAATAAAATAAAAAAAACTATCTAGCTATCACGGTTCGAGATGACATCCTAATGACATACAGACCGAGAGTGGGATCACAGTAATAGATTCCCGTTTATACCCTTTGAGTACGGTACCCTAAAAATTAACTTGCAAGTGAGCTGGGGCCCCAGTGATAGGTACTGATGAAGTAAGAGAGTATACTATATTTAGCAACTCATTCGTATGCACGCACAAACTTGCTGCGACAGGTCAAACGCTTATCAAAAGTCTACAAACGTCCCACAATCCCTACTAATATAATGAATGCGAAAGTAACTCTGTCTGTCTGTCTGTTACGCTTTCACGCCTAAACGGCTAGAGCGATTGAGATGAAATTTGGTATATAGATAGTTCGAGGCCCTGGGAAGGACATGGGCTACTTTTTAACTGACAGCGCAAAAAAAGAATTATGATTTTACATGATAACGACTTTTACGCGATAACGACTTCTACGTGGTCGAAGCCGCGGGGAACAGCTAGTAATTTATATATTTATATTGGCAACGACCCAAACTGTTGATAGTCTTTGAATGTTTAGAATACTGCATTAAAATTATTATACTCAAGTAAAACAGCCTTTACTGCAGAATTGATTATAACCAATAAAAGCTTGCAATGTTTTTTTTTCATTTGTTAATCCTTTGAGTAGTGTGTGTAAAATGTTTGGTACGAAATAGGTACGCTATTAAAAAAAAAGGATATCAATAAATCTCCATATTTTCTCATTTCTCTACATAGGTACTACTAATGTAAAATCATTCAGTACTTTTAGAATGTCTATCGGTAGGACTCATGTTCTACAGAAACAGTGCCTATAAATGTATGAACAATTTTTTAAACACGGATTTCTATATTTCAGAGATTGGCCCTTTGAAGTTGATCAAAGGCACGTCGATAATAATGGATATATATCACCTACAACGAAACCCGAAGCTTTTTGATGATCCCGATGAGTTCCGGCCGGAACGTTTCGAAACTCCTTTGAAGAATCCTTTTAACTTTATCGCTTTCAGTGCTGGCCCCAGGAATTGTATTGGTGAGTAAATACTACTTTAAGGGCTAATATTAATGTGGGATGTGGTGTTATTTCTGTAAACCTAAGGTAAACAAACCTTACAATCACGCAAAACGGCTGAAACGTTCAGCTTGGTGGCGTGACGTTGCTTGCGAGGATCCTTTAATTTTTTTAATGATCACGAATATAGTCAATAGAGATTAACTTTCAGGGCTGATTCGAAAATAGATAAGACTGTTCTATTTACAGTGAAACATAGAGGAAAAATTGAATTTCATTGATTAAGAAAGCTTCATGGAAAGCTTAGCTTGGAATTAGCTTACCTGTTAAGTCTTGGTATTGTTGGAAGCGGCTACCTCCCGACTTCTTAACATTAAGAGTGTTAGTGTCAAATTCTTGTCCATTAGTTAGCAAATGGGTTCCAAAGATATTGGTGTTGCCCCAGTAGACACATTTAGACCAGCTAAAATATATTTAAAAATAAACTTTTTCATTAAAATACTATACAACTATTCGGTAAAGTTGTTTATCTGGCGCGGTTAAGTCAAAGTTAATCTTTCGTATAAAAAAAATATTCTGTGATAACTGAAGGTCATATCTAACAAACTTGTCAATATAAATAATTTAGGTAGGTATATGTGCTTATATCATAAACTAGCGGACGTCACGCGGTTTCACCCGCGTACTTCCCGTTCCCGTGGGAATACGGAAATAAAATATAGCCTATATTCACCGCAAAGAGCGTAGCTTCCCAACAAACAAAGAATTTTTAAATCGGTTCAGTAGTTCCGGAGCCTATTCGTTACAAACAAACAAACAAAAAAACAAAAAACCAAAAAAACAAAAAATCAAAAAAACAAATCTTTCCTCTTTATAATATTAGTATAGATAACTTTATCAAGTGGTATGTAACTAAGTCATTATCGATACATTAGTTTCTAATTAAAACTTTTTGTTTCAAGGTCAAAAGTTCGCAATGATGGAGCTGAAGGTCACAATATCAGAGATTGTGAAGAATTTTGTGATACTACCGTCAGACGTGAAACCAGAACTCAGTGCAGATCTCATTTTGAGATCTAAATCCGGCGTGCATGTTAAATTGATGAATAGGAATTGATGACCAAAAGTGTAAATATTAATAAGTTATGATAGTGACAAACCAAGGATTTCGAAACCAATTCATTGACGACGTAATGATAATAATAGATGGTGTTTCATGAAGGTCAGAGAGTATCTGAACGGGTTGATATTTAAACAAGAAAGTCGTGAGATCGTTCTCACCAGACTGCCCCTCTCTAACACGATTATTGTGAAAGTTCAATCTGATTGATATTGTCATTTTTGTTTTATTTCAAACTTTAAGCAGATGATCCACGTGACCTAGTGACGTAGTTTAATGCCACAGAGTCACAGCTTCAGACAAAGTCTCGACATAAGCCCCTCTGCACTCTATTTAGGGGCTAAAATGACAAAATATGTTTTTATGCTAATTTAAAGCGCCATTGTACAGACACAGAAAGTACAGTTCGTCTTAATTTTGAATCGAAAATAGTGAAGGAAGAAATTTAAAATTTTGATATTATTGTACATAATGGTTACTAAATAGGTATTAATTGGAACATTATTTTTCGTTTAAGTACACCTATGTTGTGTAACTAGCTAAAGTTAAGATAATACAAATAACGAACTATAAGTTTTAGCCCCTCTCTATAAAATATTTTGCATTTTGCATTGCAGAGGGGCTTATGGCGAGACTTGTGTCTGTAGACTGTGACTCTGTTGCATTAAATTACGTCACTATGGCACGTGGATCATCTGTTCCAAGTTTGAAATAAAACAATTGAACAGTTTGAAATGACAACGTCAATCGGATTGAACTTTCACTTTCACAATAAATGTTAGAGAGGCAGTCGGGTGAGACCGTCTCACGGCTTCTTGTTATAACTTGACGCTCCCACGGCCAGAAGCGCCACTTTGACGAAAATCAAATGGTTTCAGTGTGACATTGATAGGCTCTATCGATGGTGTGAAGCCCTCATAAAGTCTTAAAAAAAAAGAATAAGTACCATATTACATTTGGTATTCTTTGGACCAATCTAGTTTGATATGAGCCTTGCGCTGTAAAGAAAAAAAAACGTTACACAAATTAGAGATAGGTACATTATGTCTAGAATTACAGGGATCAGTAGCTTTATAACTACCTATTTTTATGCTTAACTTATTGTATTACCTATTTATTATTTAAAAAAGGGTAGAATGGTTTTTTTTAATAAATTAAAGACTAACTTTTTTCATGTCACTTAAAATAATGTAAAGCGAAAATCATAGACAACGACACAACGTACCGACCAATGTGAAGGTGAGTAAGTGTAGTCTAATTGTAAATAAATGTTTCAATTGGTAAAATTTACACAATTTAAATAATAAGTATAGATTATACTCAAAGTTTTATACAAATTTTAGTGTATAAAATAATGATTATGAATGAAAACTTACTTATTGTGTCCAGTTACCGTCATAAGTGTAAATAAAAAATGTATGTTTTAGTCTACAAGCTTAGGTAAGTACGACTTTTGACGAGATTGTAATTTGTATGTTACATAGGTACATCATATAAATGGTTAGGTCTAGCTGAAGGGGTAACAGGTATAACGGTCGATGTTAATTTTGGATGGGTTGCGTTAATTTAAGCTAAATTTACACAAATAAATAACTTTGACTAGACGACCGCCTGGCTGTGGAGACATATTTATTTGGATTGAACAGTTCTAAGGGCCTAAAAGGCAATATTGTATGTTTCATGTTATGAAACATAAAATGATCTGTATATTTTGTATTTTCTGTGTTTCAAATCATTTGAATTGTATGTTTCATATTGTGAAACACATAATGTTGTCTTTTTAGGCGCGTTGGCTATATCTGGGAGATTACGTTAAGGAATTGTGATAAATGAAATATTAGTTTTATTTTTTATACATAAAAATATTTTTATAAAATACAATCTATTTATTAAAAAACCCTTTTAGTTTTTTTTGTACCTAAAATTGTCGCAAAATAATAGGCCTGATAGACATTTGGGAAAGCGCCACTCTGATGGCAGATTCCGGGTCATTCAATGAGAATCTGACTTGGAATATGCCTGGTGACTGCTTGACCGCACGATGAAATTTCATCGTAGCTTGAAGTAGTCGATACCGGCTGCTTCAAGCTGCCCGTGTCTGGCCGGCCTTATCCGTAGCTCCCAACCATAGGCTGTTAGGTAGAAAACATGCGGTTTTTTGTTGGTAGGAGTCCGGCATAGCATTTCTGTAGGATTTTCCACACGTTAGAAAAAAGGCAATTCTGCAAGAGGCTGTGTTAGTTGATAACACTACTCACTTTTTCCTGTTCAAACCATATATTTAGAAAGCCTTTATTAATACACTTTTATTAGGTCGTCGTGTATGTAACTAACAATGTTATGGAATCTAAGAAAACTAATTTAACCATCTTCCAAGGATCGTAGCGTCATGAAAATTGTCAGCTGTATGTAGTTCTGATGACAATACGATAATATGATACTGTCAAACTGATATGATGATGGAGCTGGAAGATAGGCACTGAAACTTCGATGGAACAAATGGAATCTAAGGTAGCTAATTTAACCAGCTTCCAAGGATCGTAGTGTCAGTAAAATTAGCAGCTGTGTGTAGTTTTGATGACAAAACAATAATATGGTTCTGTCAAACTGATGTGAAGATGGAGCCGGAAGATAGGCACTGAAACTTCGATTGAACGAATGGAATCTAAGGTATCTAATTTAACCAGCTTCCAAGGATCGTAGTGTCATGAAATAAATTTTACCATACAACAAACGTGATTCTTTACCGTTTTTTGGTGAACGAGGCCGACTCGCACTTAACCGGTTTGTTTTTTTTACAACACCGTACCGTCTCACCCGCGTTCCGCGTGCTTGAGGCGTGCCTGATAATGAAAACATGGCCGCCCGGCCAGCATGCGGGCGAAAACACGCATGACAATAAAAGCGCATTAGAACACAGATATGGGTTAGTAAAATATAACCTATCGTACTCAGGGTGAGTATAGCTTTCCAATGGTGAAAGAATGTTTGAAGTCGGCACAGTAGTTTTTGATTTTATTCATTACAAATATACACACACACAAAAATACAAATTTTTCTTCTTTAAAATATAAGCATAGTGTAAATACTACTTTAGTCTTTACGCATTAAACTATTAGTTTAGATAGGCATAAATTATGTTATCTGAGCTAAGAATACGAACAATGCGTGTCGTAGGTAATCATTGTCTCTTGACTGACATCACAATCACAATTTTATACTTTTAATTACGATTAGAAGTATTTTTTGTTCTAGTCTTGTTGATATCGCTTTATTTGTTACTAGCTGACCCGCGCAACTTCGTTTGCGCCAAGAGAGAGTATTACCTGTTCCCGTAGCGTCTCGTCGTTAATATTCAATACTACGCGAGAGAGAGAGAGAGAGAGAGAGAGAGAGAGAGAGAGAGAGAGAGAGAGAGAGAGAGAGAAAGAGAGAGAGAAAGAGAGAGAGAGCGAGAGAGAGCGACAGAGAAAGGTTTCTCGTCGCGTATATTCCCGTCGCATTATTTTAAAGATTATTGCCATTAAAATGGTTATTGTGCACCAACTCAAAGATAGACACATGCTATGGCGCAATTTTTTTAGAACTTTGTAGAGAAATAATTTTGTAGAAAGAAACATATTTTTTACTTATCTATAAATATTTACGTAGCACACGCAACGAAACTCTGAAAAGGAATAACTTTTCCCCCGTTTTTGAAACATTTACTATTACTGCTCCGCTCCTATTCGTTGTAGCGTGATGTTATTTAGCCTATGACACTCCACAATAACGTAGCTTTCTATTGGTGAAATAATTTTTAAAATCGGTTCAGTAGATCCCGAGGTTACCCTTTACAATTTAACAAACACACAAACTTTACTTCATTATAATATTAGTATAGAGTATAGACTAGCGGACGTCACGCGGTTTCACCCGCATAGTTCCTGTTCCCATGGGAATATGGGAATAAAATATAGCCTATGTTACTTAGGCTGAATGTAGCTTTCTGATGATGGTGAAAGAATTATTGAAATCGGCTCAGTAGTTTTTGAGTTAATTCATTACAAACATTATTTACACACGAAAATACAAATTTTTCTTCTTTATTAATACGCTTTTATTAGGTCGTCGTGTATGTAACTAACAATGTAATGGAATCTAAGGAAACTAATTTAACCATCTTCCAAGGATCGTAGCGTCATAAAAATTGGCAGATGTATGTAGTTCTGATGACAATACAATAATATAGTACTGTCGAACTGATATGATGATGGAGCCGGAAGATAGGTACTGAAAACAAGTGGAATCTAAGGTAGCTAATTTAACTAGCTTTCAACGATCGTAGGGTCTTGAAAATTGGCAGCTGTATGTAGTTCTGATAACAATACAATAATATACTCGTAGTACTGTCAAACTGATATGATGATGGAACCGGAAGATAGGCACTGAAACTTCGATGGAAAAAGTGGAATCTAAGGTAGCTAATTTAACCAGCTTCCAAGGATCGTAGCGTCATGAAAATTGGCAGATGTATGTAATTCTGATGACAATACAATGATATAGTACTGTTGAACTGATCTGATGATGGAGCCGGAAGATATGCACTGGAACTTCATGATGGAATATCGTATTATATCTGTTTTTAGATTCGTCAGAAAAGTCTTGAAATGAACTTTGACCAGGCTTAGGTTTTAGGGTTATAACAAACCTTTTTTTAATTGACTTGTAAAACTGTGCAATGGAGTCTCAGGTAACTAATTTAACCATCTTCCAAGGATCGTAGCGTCATGAAAATTGGCAAATGTTTGTAGTTCTGATAACAATACAATAATATGGTGCTGTCAAACTGATCTGATGATGGAGTCGTAAGATATAAACTGTAACTTCATGATTGAACATCGTATCATAGCTGTGTTTGGATTTCTTAGAAAAGTCTTGTAATGAACTTTGACCACGACAGAAATCCCTACTAATATTATAAATTCGAAAGTAACTCTGTCTGTCTGTCTGATACGTTTTCGCGCCTAAACCACTGAACCAATTTTGATGAAATTTGTTATAAAGATAGTTTAAGTTTAAGGGATGGACATAGACTACTTTTTAACTGACTGCGCAAAAGGAGGGTAATGATTTTATGCGATAACAACTTCTACGCGGATGAAGCCGCAAGGAACAGCTAGTAAAGGTATAAAGGTTGTGACTAAAAAGTATAAAATAAATAAATGGTTTAAAAAACCCTAGAAAAATACGCTTTTATAATGCACGAAAAAAACAAAAATAAATTAAGGATCGTTCAAGTTGCCTCTATTTCTAGGCTGAAGTGTAAACTATGTGCTTTTAGTTATATTATTTGATTGTAAAAGCGTGGGGCGCTAGAACAAGAAAGACTTTTTTGTAAACAAATCCCTATTAATACTAATCCTTTTATAATAAAAATCCTGGCGAAAGCTGCATGAGGTCGCACAAGAGCATAACGTTTATGCTGCCAAAGGGAACGCCTCTTCGTTCAGGCAATTAAGTAGATACATGAGGGAAACACGTTAACAGTGGCAAAATGTAGAGTTCTTGTTTGAGAACGAGATATCTTTGGTTACCGTTAAAAACCCGCTTGGGGATATATGCGTTTGTATTCTTATTACATGATTACTACATATTGTACTAAATAACTCGGAATGCCGAAACTTTAAGGACCTACCTATGAATTATCTAATAGAGATCCGTAACGGTAATAGTTTTGCTCCTATTACGCGGGCGTCACGAAAAACTGGCAAAAGTGGGTGTTGAAAATGCGTAGGCGTGATTAACTACTTTACTTTTCAAGTAAGTGTGTTATGCATTTCAATTAGCCTATCATCGTTAAAACATTTCCAAAATTTAATATGATACTAGCTGACGCGCGCGGCTTCGCCCGCGTGAAATTCGGTACCCGTTCCCGCTTCCCGTGGGAACATATTCCCGGGATGTAACGTAGCCTATGTGTTATTCCAGACTATAAGCTAGCTCTGTACCAAATTACCCTATCCCAGGGCGCCTTTCTTCAGAGATTCCAGTGTGCGTGCAAGGGTAGGCTAGGGCTCTCACGAAAACAGCCAGGTAGGGTGTACACACATATATTCATAAAGTACACATTACACTACAGAGACAAGGAGATTATATACAATAGAAAGCACAGACATACATAAGAACAGTTATACAAAAAAATAGTACGGGTTTATGTACTAGAGTACAGCACTAAATTATTTCCGCGTGAGCAGGTACTAGAGGTGAGGAAGTAAGCGGCTCGACTACACATATATAAATGGGTGACAAATACTGGCCTTCGAGTCGAGTTGAGAGCGACCACGTACGCTGCCAAATCCAGGTGAAGTTGGTAGGCTTCTCTCGGAATAACCTCGCTCGTGTGGTCCACGTGTTTTCGAGTGTGGTTTAGAACTCCCTGAACTGGGCGCTTCACCCCGTACTAAAAAACCCTGTCATGAAAGAAACGACAAATTAAGCTACTGACTGCGCGACAGACGAAAATCGACCCGCTTTGCAAATAGTTAATTGAAACTTACCAGAATCTGGGTATAGGTTATTGCAGAATTCAATTCTCTCTGAGGAAAGTAGGTAAAACCCAGGCTAAATTCCTTAGCAAGTCCTCAGGTTTGAACTTATAACCTCCAAAGAAAATTGAGGTGTGCTACTCAGAGTTATCTCAAATTCACAGCTGCTTAGAAGATGGTAAAAGAGGCTTGGAACTTCATAGCAGGGCTATTTATACCCTCACTATCGAATCCTCGAGAAAATCTCTTAAGAAACCAGTTTGCTGCGTAATTCCTGCGTCCATGCTCAAAAAACCCATAGACTATCCGTCCGTTTCCTTAAGAGAGCTGTTGCCACAGCAAGAAAACAATGAATTGATTATGGCGCTCTCACACGCTCAATGATTATTGACAAGCCCAAGACCAGACATTGCTACACATAGAAAATAAATGTTACAATATTAATAATAGTAAAAGTCACAATAGATATATAAAAGCGTGACAGTGTAAATTAATAGTTTAAAAATACGAGAAAAACACGCTTTTATTAATGTGACCTTATCCTTAATCTGACAAGACATTATGCAGCTTCCGCCAGGAAAATCTTTCCGGCGCCCCACGCTTTTGTAATCAAATATTATAACTAAAAGCACATAGTTTACACTTCAGCCTAGAAATAGAGGCAACTTGAACGATCCTTAATTTATTTTTGTTTTTTTCGTGCATTATTAAAGCGTATTTTTCTAGGGTTTTTTAAACCATTTATTTATTATATTAGTGTCGATTATGTATATTATTTAATTTCACTGGAGGTAGAGGGAGTACTTAAAATAAAATAAGCAGTAATCAGTACATACCTGTTATTTATTTTAGACTAGCTGTTCCCCGCGGCTTCGACCGCGTGGAAGTCGTTATCGCGTAAGAGTCGTTATCGCGTAAGAGTCGTTATATCGTAAAATCATGACCCTCCTTTTGCACAGTCGGTTAAAAAGTAGCCTATGTCCTTCCCAGGGCCTCGAACTATCCCTATACCAAATTCAACTCAATCGCTCCAGCCATTTAGGCGTGAAAGCGTAACAGACAGACAGACAGACAGATAGACAGACAGAGTTACTTTCGCATTTATAATATTAGTAGGGATACTGCCAATAATAATATGATGGACATATTTACATAAGTCTATCGTATTATTATTGAGCATGGCATTGACTTCAAAAAAATAATTAGAGTTGGTTTCTAACACATATAAAATAATTGCATTTTAATGAATAGTGAAGACAATGTATTATGTACTTTGGTCAATTAAAACAACAAATCGTTTAAACAAAAAAACCGGTCAAGTGCGAGTCGGACCCGCGCACGTAGGGTTTCGTAACAAAAAACGGCCAAAATCACGTTTGTTGTATGGGGGGAGCCCCCTTTAATTCCCCCTTTTTTCTGATTCTGTATTTGTTGTTATAGCGGCATCAGAAATTCATCATCTGTGAAAATTTTAGCTAACTAGATATCACGGTTACGGAGATACAGACAGACAGACAGACGGACAGACCGACAGTGAAGTGTCATGAGTAGGGTCCCGTTTTGTCCCGTTTGGGTATAGAACTCTACAAACTATTACATTATTTAAAATATATCTCCTTTATTTTTCTGTTTTCAGTAATCTTGTTTTCTTTGAAGACGTCTCAATAATTTGAAAACAAAAAACTTTTATACAGCCTAAGAAATTATCTTGATCCCAGGTTTGTTTCCTATCTTTATATTCTTCAAACAGTCAATAAACACTGTGAATGCGAACAAACAACATGATTGTACTTATTTACAAATAACAATCTAAAAATAGCGTCTCAGAAGGTCTCAGACCAGTTTACAACAGTTAAAAAACACGGTCAGTTGTGTGGAGGCCTCGTTTTGAACAAAATAAAAATCTGTTAAAATGATTGTTACATTTATAGTGCTTATTTTGGTTTTACTATTGATAATAAATTGGTTTCGAATGCTCAATGATTGTAAAAGAATGAATATCGATGGTCCTACACCTCTACCGCTGATTGGAAATGCTCATATGTTTTTAGCTACGTCCTCAGGTATGTTTTCACCCTCTCATCTCTCTTTTAAATATATTTTAAATTATATTCACAAGCATCTCCGAAAATATTATATTCGGTGTTAATTTGGGACATGGTTCTTTGAGGTCTTTAGTCTATACACTTGACAGAACACGTATGGGATCCAGGTTAATTTTCCTGGGAATGATGGATGAATAAATTGATCTATAAGTAGACTTCAAAGAGCCCTAAAAAGTAGTCTTTGTCATTTACCAATAAAGTCCGAAGGGAGTAGTAGACGTACAAGAGGTTCACATTAGCTGTAGTTTATATTTAGTAGTTTTTAAGACGAAGAAACTCAATGCAGGGCAGTGAACTTGAAGGTTTGAGGACATAAAGTGCATCATTTTTCAAAGTTCGCTGACCTCTCGATGTTTCGGCTGTATTGGAATAACCGGATTGTTAAAAGATGATTACAAAATCAAATTCCTAATCTATTTATGCTAGTGGTTGTGCTATAAAGATAATAAAAAGGAAATACTTGGGTTATGTTATACTAAAGATACCTACTGAAAACATTTTTTTTTTTTTAGAAATTTTGTCTGCTTGTTCTTTTGTCTGTCTATTCGCGATGAACGCAAGACTGTTGACTAACATATACTAAAAGTAAAGTGATTTTCTATTTCACCAACAACTAATAAGCATAGGTAACGTATATAAACATACTGTAGTACCTAGTCTATACGTTGTATATGGTAGGTATACGTTGAGCTTATTAGTTGGTGGTGATATGGAAAACAACTTTACTTTAAGAATAATTACAATTATTCTCTAGCATAGTCTTACTCCGATTTTTACAAACACGACTTTCTGCAACTACGACGCGACGTTTTGCCAACCTAGACATTATGCAATTAACTTCAGTAATTCAAGACGATTTGCATACTTACATTTAATAATATTTGTGGACATTCACACACAACATCATCTAGCCCAAATTAAGCTACTATAAGCTTGTGCTATGGGATCTAGACGACTGATATACATACTTATATATTTCTAAATATATATATTATACATAGATAACACCCAAACTCCGAAACAAACATTTGTGGATCTAAAACACAAATATTTGGACCGACCCAGGAATCAAACCTAGGACCACCAGTGCCGCAAGCGGTATCCCTACCGACTACGCCACAGAGGCAGTCGAACATAGACTTTCTCCAACCCGAACATGTACAAGGTCATGTCTCAAATATCCAAGAAAAGGAATAAGACCAGACCTGAAACGGAGAAACATTAAATACAAGTGTATTATCACAGCCAACATATCATATTATACTCAAATAAATAGTTGTATTCAATAGCCAGTTTGTTCCAGAATATTTAAAGTTGATTACAAACCTCCAACTCAAATATGGTGACGCAATAAGATTCCACCTTTTCTCTGATCCGTATGCGATACTCAGTCATCCGAAGTATATTGAGGTACGTACGGTTATTATATTATTATTTTTTAATAAATTTAAATATTTTTATACAAAGGCCACACATTATAAGCGACCAACCTACTCGCTGTTCTCAGGCCCTCGGTCATGGAGGCCGGTTGTAGTCTTGAGCGTTTAGCAGCCTGCGATGATCCGTCGCCTACTGCGGAACTCAGCAGGGAGATTTCTCTAACTTGCTCGCAGAAAGATGCGGCTGCATCCCACTTTCTTCCGCTAGAAACCATAGCCCTCAGCGACTCCGCGCTGCAGGGCTCATGCTGAGCACTCCGCCAGAGTATGCAGCGCCGTGTTCTCGTTGCAGTCACCCAAGGCGTATACGCTGTGAGTTAACACTCGGGTGATACCTCCCGGCGTATACGCTACAGATACTTACCGAAGCACCTGTGCCCAGTAAATATCTGTGACTCTCGATAGGTAAGACAACCATGGTGCTTCTCCAGCCACTCTTCCATGACCGATTTCACCGTCTCAATAGTGGTGAGTCCTCACTTTGGTTGCTCAAGTCGCACCTTCGATGTCTCGGCGGTGCAGGTATCTCTGGGCCTCGATTTCTCGGAGCTCAGGTCTGGAGTCCTGCTCCAGTGCCTCCTTGCGCCCCCGCTTTCAGGTCTTATTTAGGGGTCCCGGCTAGGAGACATGCTGCCTCGACGGAGATGGTGCGGTACCCTCTTATCACCCTCACAAACTGAATAACTAAAGAATTCTACAAGAATTTTAGTAGTTCCTGAGGTCCTAACGCTTTACAGTTTAAAATTTCATGAAATCAATATATTTTTAACAAAAAAGAACAATCGAGAATTTGATCAGTAATCGTAATATTGGCTTCGAGTTCATGAACTGAAGTTGTTTCTTTTATAATGTTAATTCATTAGGTCTATTTAGCGTCATACAGACTCTTAAATATAGATATAGACGAAAGAGTAATTTGTGTTTTATTTCAGCCTTTACTCTCAAGCATGGATTACATTACAAAAGGCAGATCATACCGACATTTGAATTGCTGGTTAGGAGATGGTTTACTCACTTCTGACGGTAAGTAAAAACTTTTTCGTTTAAAAATTCCGTAACCAGCAAAATAATACGTTTAATGTATGACAATTCGCCTTAAATATTAATTATTTTTTAATTTAATATTAATTTGTTATAACAGCAACAGAAATAGGGAGGTTTATCACCTATGAAAATTTAAACTGTCTAGCTAGCACTGTTCATGAGATACAGCCTCGTGACAAACAGACGGACAGCGGAGTCGCCCTGAAACTTTGCTGTCCGTCTGTCCGTACGGTCCTGTTTTTACCCATTGAGTACAAAACCCTAAAAAGAATCAATTTCCAGCATTCTGGTTGTGTCGTGTCTATCATATTAAAATTTTAATTCCATTCTCCCGCTCACACGTTACTTTAGACACTGACTGATGCTGACACTGACTGACTGTAACTTAGACTTAGAAAGCGTACCAAAGATGACGCTGCTATTATTTAGCTGCCTCACAGGTTTCCCTGCTCCAATAATGTAAAGAAATATCTGCAATAAAAGATACTCGGAGGCACGTAGTTCATATAATATAGCGACTTCAGTACTACTTTTTGCAAACTTACACTCAATCTCTTCCTTAAGCAAATTACAATACTGAGCAATAGATTTAATAAATATTAAATTGCTTTATTTAATGTTTCAGGTCAAAAGTGGCAAAAATTCCGTAAATTTCTAACACCAGCATTTCATTTCAACATACTTCGCAATTTTCTGCCAGTCTTTTGCAAGAATCAAGGAGTGTTCACAGAAAAACTGCGCAAGCTGGCCGATGGAAGATTAGTTGACATATTTCCTCTTGTAGCTTTGGCTACCCTTGATAATGTAACTGGTATGGATTTTTATAATTTGGGTATATGGTACGGTTTTATTTAAGGTATGGTTTTTTAGACAACGGGTCTGAAACTTTGCTTACCTCTCGACTTTATAATAAACCAAAGATAATTATAATAGTACTAGCTGACGCCCGCAGTTCCGCCCGCGTCAAGTTATGTTCCCGTTTCCGCTTCCCGTGGGTAGCCTATGTGTTATTTTCCACCAGGTCATATTCTATCGCTGTACTAAATTTCAGCCAGATCCGTTCAGCCGTTGGAGCGTGAAAGAGTAACAAACATCCACACTCACAAACTTTCGCCTTTATAATATTAGTATGAAGTAAGATTATAGACTTCGGGTCTTATCGCGTATACATATAAGACTTTGCTCACCTACTACGTTATAATAAACGTCGAGACACATACAAGTAGTATGCGTTTCAAAACTTAGTTATGGTTTTAGCCCCTCTCTATAAAAAGAGTGTAGAGGGGCTTATGTCGAGACTTTGTCTGTAGTCTGTGACTCTGTCGCATTAAACTAGGTCACTAGGTCACGTGGATCATCTGTTCAAAGTTTGAAATAAAACAAAAATGACAACGTCAATCGGATTGAACTTTCACAATAAACGTGTTCATTGCAGTCGATGAGCATGAAGTCAAAAAATCGCTCTTGTCGATTACTTCTTCTGCTATTGGTGACGATCTGTTATGCTCAAGAATGTTTACTCCTATACTTCCCAGTGTAATTCCCATCCTCACACATATTTACAACTTCTCGTTGAACTCAGGTTGCTTTCCTAGTGCTTGGAAACAAGCACATATAATTCCTTTACCCAAAACTACGAATCCCACACTCATGTCCGAATTTCGCCCTATATCCATACTTCCTTTTCTCTCTAAAGTTCTTGAGCATTTAGTACACCGACAACTATCTAGTTACCTAACGCAAAATAATCTTCTGAATCCCTTGCAGTCTGGCTTTCGGCCAGGTCACAGTACTGTCTCGGCTCTCCTGAAGGTGACTGATGATATTCGTCTGGCCATGGAGAATAAATTTCTCACTGTCTTAGTGCTGCTAGACTTTAGTAGTGCGTTCAACTCCGTGGATCTAGATGTCCTTCTCGGTATACTTAAATCAATAAACCTCTCGTCGGAGACTGTGGCCTGGTTTGACTCATATCTTCGGGGGCGCTCGCAGTGTGTGCGCCTTAACGATTCGTTCTCGGAATGGCGCAGTCTCATTGCTGGCGTGCCTCAGGGTGGCGTGCTTTCTCCTTTACTTTTTTCAATTTTCATCAACTCTGTTGTTCGAGTTATTTCCTCCAACTTCCATCTTTACGCAGACGATTTGCAGCTATATCGACATTTTGCACTGAATGAATGTAGAAGCGCCATTGTCAATATGAATCGAGATTTAAGTGCTATTAGTGAGTGGGCTAGAACTTTTGGCCTACAAATAAATCCTAAAAAGTCTCAGGCAATGATTATTGGTAGTTGGCAAATGCGATCCGGAATAGACATGTCTATGCTACCGCCTCTCCTGCTTGATGCGGTCCCTATATCTTATACCGAAACAGCCAAAAATCTTGGCATTATCTTTGATTCTACTTTGTCCTGGAACGCTCATGTTGGAGAGGTCAGCAAAAAGGTTTACTATACTTTCCACACCCTGAAATGTCTACAGCCGTATTTGCCTGTGGATGTTAAGATCACGCTAGCTCAAACGTTAATCCAACCCATTATTGACTATGCGGATTCTTGCTATTTGGATGCTACTGAGGAGCTTTTAAATAAACTTGAGAGACTGCAAAATGTATGTATTCGATTTATTTTCAATCTTCGCAAGTACGATCATGTCTCAGAATTTCGCAAGAAACTCAAGTGGCTCCCAATCCGACTTCGTAGGAATACTCGAATATTGTGTGTGCTATTTAATATCCTTCATAATCGCTTATATCCTTCCTACCTAAGGGAGCGTTTTTCTTATAGGTATGCACCAGATACTTTGTGTCGGACACATCTAAAACATCTCCTTACTATGCCTTCCCACAAAACTAATTTCTATTCTTACTCCTTCACTGTTCATGCGGTAAGATTATGGAACTCTCTTCCACCAAAGATACAATCTTGCCAAACTATTTCGCTCTTCAAAAAGAAAGTAAAAGAACATTACTTTTCCTCTTTACCATAACAATTTTTTTTTATTTTTATTTTTCTCTTTTCTTAGTTATAATCATTAAGTTTGTATGTAACTAATCTAATTACACTTAAATAGTGTATGTATGTACATAATATTTAATTATATGTATGTATTTAAGTATTTATGCTATTATCTTTATGTATGTTTATTAACCTGCACACACTTATTTACCTTATTCCACTTCACATCTCCTCTCTCAGGCCTACTGGAAGAGATTTCTGTAGAAATAAGTAGTGCCTTGTACAATGTTCCTTGTTATTGTTATAGTTTCCCGTTTGTGTGTACAAAACTTATAAATAAAAAATAAAAAAATAAATAAAAACGTGTTAGAGAGGGGCAGTCGGGTGAGAACGATCTCACGGCTTCTTGTTATATCTCACTGCCGTGACCGACACACGACACATTTTAAACGGCACGTTTAATTAAATTCGACAAAACTATTCCTTAACATTAATATTATTCCTTAACATTAAACAGAATACTTTGATAGCTGTCTGATGAGGTACTGCAGTGCAAAGACGTAGTGTATACATAAACTGACCATTTATTTTTGATCTCAAAACGGGACCCGGACATAATTTTTATACCCCAGTTAGTAGGGTAACAATTAAAATAAACCTAACATCGAGTCGGATTTGCGCACAAGGATTCCGTAGGTACCAAAAAACGGCAAAAAAGAAAAACTGTTCTATGGGAGCCCCCCCCCCCCTCCCTCCACCTTTTTATACCACTAAGATGGCAGACAAGCATACGGCCCAATAGATGAACTGGTGGTCACCGCAGCCTATGGACGTATACAAAACCGGAGGCGCTACACTAGCGCTGCCGACCCTGTAAAAACCTTCTAAGACCCCTTTTCAAGAACCCCATACTGTAGGAGTTTGGAAAAACCGAGGCCGGGAAATCATTCCACGATCTAACCGTGTGCGGGAGAAAGCCCCTATTGGATCTAACCGTGCTCGAACGCACTGGACGCAAAGTTTGAGGGTGAACATCCTGTCTATGGCAAGCGGTGCGATGGTAGAAAGTTGTCGGGGGCATCATATCAAACAATTCTTCAGAGCACAAACCATTGTACAGGCAGTAGAACACGCACATAGTCTGTCTCTCCTGTCGCAAAGAGGTTCCACACCACCTCCAAGCATAGGATCGTTGACAACTCTCAGGGCTTGCTGTTGCACCGAGTCGACCAGTTGAAGCTGATATTCAGGTGCCCCCACCCAAAGGTGATAGCAGTACTCCATGTGCGGCTGCACTTGCGACTTAGAGAGTAGCAGTGTTTGCGCTGCAGTAAAGTAGAGCTGTTGAGCACACCGAGCATCCTGGACGCCAGTCTGGCCTTGTTCTCCAAATGACTTCAGAACTGAACGTCACTGGAGATGGCAACACCAACGATACCTGTATACTGTCAGAGATGGGTAGGGAGTTGTGCTTGAAATTGTGGCGTACAGTATATCGGCTTTTTTTTTGCGGTAAATACACAAACTTGTGTCTTGGTAGGGTTGAATTGAACAAGATTTTGTTGACCCCAATCGGACTCTCTGGTGAGAGTACTCTCGATTTCAGACACAAGTTTTTCATGGCTTTCTTCCATTGCAGCTCGAGAGATACCGGGACGCCCGTATTGTCGTACCTATAACAATGAATGCCGTTGATAGACAACATGTCATTGATATGCAGCAGAAACAGAGTACCGGACAACACTAAGCCTTGTGGTACTCCAGCGTTTATGGCCATGCAGTCAAAACAGCTGCTGTCAACGACTGCCTTGATGCTTCTACCAGCCAGAAAGCTGGTCATCCCACCGCTTAAACTCTCGGGCAGTCCATAGGAGGGCAATTTCGGAAGAAGACCACGGTGCCAGATCCGGTCAAAGGCCTTAAAGATGTCGAGTACTCACTGCTAGAGCCTCGCCCTTACTCTCAATAGCACGACTGGGCTATTGATGTGAGGCATACAAGGAGATCGCCAGTCGAGCGACCGTGACAGAAACCGTACTGCCGGTCACTGAGCAGGTCGTGTTCCTCAAGATACAAGTATTGTTGACACGCTCTATCACCTTTGATAAAAGGGACGAAGTGACGGCTATGGGCATTTAATTGGCCGGGTCGGTCCTGTCACCCTTCTTGGGCACAGGATGCACGTTCGCGATCTACTACGACTACAAAACGCATACTCTGCAAACTATGTCGACCACTCTGGTTCTCTGATGGATAACATTGTGTTGGATTTTATCCCTCGGAGAGACTCCAAGCATAGCTCGATCCATTAACTTTCTTTAAGGGTATGGACTAGCCCCACTGTAAGTTTCCACGTCTCGGCTCGTTTGCTCCCTAAATGGTTTCTTTGCTGTATAGGTTCACATCAAATGAACACTTGCGTTTCGGCATCCTACTTCCTAATAATATTATAAATGTGAAAGTTTGTGAAGATGTTTGGATGTTTAGATTTTTGGATGTTTGTTGCTCAATCACGCTCTAACGGCTAAACGGATCGGGCTGAAATTTGGAACCGGGGTAGATTTTAGTCTGGAATAACACATAGGCTACATTTCATTCTGGGAATATGTTCCCATGGGAAGCGGGAACGGGAACCAAATTTCACGCGGGCGAAGCCGCGCGCATCAACTAGTTACCTATAAATAAACTAAACAAAAGTGTACCTAGTGAAAACACAGACTGGTCTAAATTTCTCGACCGCGCATGTCCCACGAGCTACGAAATTTTAAAAAATTCGCAAGATTTCGGAAAACGGGACAATTTAGCGTCCCGGCGCTTTGTTTGGGGACAACGGGACAAGGGACCCAAAAAGGGGACAGTCCCGTTCAAAAAGGGGACGTATGGTCAGTTTATGTATACACTATTGTATATACTACTAGCTGATGCCCGCGGCTCCGCCCGCGTGGAATTTTATTCCCGGTCACAGGGGTATGAAAAATAGATGTTGGCCGATTCTCAGACCTACTCAATATGTTCACAAAATTTCATGAGAATCGGTCAAGCCGTTTCGGAGGAGTATGGCAACGAAAACTGTGACACGAGAATTTTATATATTAGACTAGCTGACGCCCGCGGCTCCGCCCGCGTGCAATGTTTTTCTCGGTCACAGGGGTATGAAAAATAGATGTTGGCCGATTCTCAGACCTACTCAATATGCTCACAAAATTTCATGAGAATCGGTCAAGCCGTTACGGAGGAGTATGGCAACGAAAACTGTGACACGAGAATTTTATATATTAGATTATAATTAGTTCATTATTTTGTTTTTTGTAGAATCTGTAATGGGAGTTAGTGTCAACGCGCAAAAAGATAGTGAATCGGAATATGTGAAATCGGTTGAAGTGTAAGTAGCGACTTATCGAATAAATCACTTAATATATTTGAAATTAAAAGACTGAAAGAACGTTAAACTGTTGGTCTCCCGATTGCCAGTAAAATAGCAGTCAAGCTAGCAGCTAAGTTGAAAAATTTAAACAGCAGGCAGCCACAACCTGTCCTGGGGTATCCTTCCGTGGGCTTACCCGGGGCTCCCAACCGTAGGCTGTTAGGCAGAATACGTGAGGTTTTTTAGTCGGTAAGAGTCCGGCATAGCCTGCATGACGATTTTCCCTCACGTAAAAAAAGGCACAATCTCTCCAAAATATTTATAAAATAGGTGAAATGTGGGCATGTAATATGCCTACCCCTTCGGGTATAAGGGCGTGACCATAATGCACTATAAATATCTATACAATAGTAAAAATGTAAGTAAGAATTTTGATCCATGTCTAAGAAATTTTATTGCTTTTAGGGTAAGCTCCATTATAGCGATGAGAATGCAAATACCAATTGCAGGCGTTGATACAATTTTCAATCTTCTCCCTGCCCAGAAAAGGCAAGATAAGGCTTTGAAGATATTACATGAGCAGTCGAACAAAGTGATTATGGCAAGAAGTGAAGAGCTCAAACACGCAAATATTAATAGTTTAATCAGTAGTGAGAATGATACTGGTAAGTTATTACTTATAACAAGGTTTGAAGTAAAACAGGAAACAAATAACTGATCCTTTTCTTTGCTCTAATACTGGTGCAAGGTGCAAGGTAGTGCCATGCACCGTTTGGGAGTCCTGGGACATCCTTCCGAGGGCTTACCCGGGGCTCCCGACCTTAGGCTATTGGGCGTTATGTGAGGTTTTCAGTGGGTAGGAGTCCGGCATAGCATCCTTGATGGATTTTCCCTCATGAAAAGCTGAGGGCTTTCAGGAAGAAGAGAGAAATGAGAAGAGGTGACGTTTAGAATTCAACAATAACAATTTATTTAAAAGAAAAAAGAAAGAACTCGGGGTCGTGGTAATTTCGGGCAGCAAGTGCGGTCTCAGAAGGCCTTCGCGGGGTTCGACTTATCTTGGTGGTTCTTAAGGCTGATGCAGTCCGCGACGTAGCCGTGCCGTCCACAAATTCGGCTGGCACGGTGTTTTCGACCCGTAGGGTGGATGACTGCTCGCAGAACTCGAAGGGTGCGTCTTCACCTTCGTGGAACCCGAAGAGTAGATTTTCCCAATCCGTAGGGTGGATTTCTGGAACCCGTAGGGTGGATGACTGCTCGTAGAACTCGAAGGGCGCGCCTTCACCCTCGTGGAATCCGAAGGGTGGATTGTCCCAATCCGTAGGGTGAATTTCTGGAACCCGTAGGGTGGATTTCTGGAACCCGTAGGGTGGACTTCTGGAACCCGTAGGGTGGACCCTGGAATGTTCCAGATGACGGGTTAGCTGGAACCCTTTTTTCCTGCCTATTCGCTAAGACAGCCGATCCCTGCCAACCATTGCAGGAATCGGGAGTCTTACATTGTTTGCTTACAGTACTAATTTTACAGATGTGTTTTTTCACACCCCTGTAATCTACCCTCCTATAACAGGGTTGACCAACAGCCGTTAATTTTCACTGTTTTAAAATCTAGATTACATTATAAATAATTTAACTCACCCAATGATGGGGTACTTGACGCTTGCAGCTAAACAACTGTTCACTCAGGGAGAATTTAGCTCCCTATAAAAATTAGAATTAGATTTAAATTACTTGGATAAATTTGTTACGCACAGACACCTTCGCGACGAGTATAATTTGAATTTATGAAAATGGTTTCTTTGAACTTCGCGCGCGGTCCTAATTATAGGTTTGGACAGCGCCTCTGGCGGCAAGTCGCGTCCCTACGTCTGACGTCAATCTGGGTACGTCAGTGCTGTGTTGAAGTGACTAGTTGTCGGCAGATGGCGCTTTCATATATTGATCTAAATTTCAATTTTAATCATCTAATTTTAATTAATTTATGCACACGTTGTTGCACAACGTTACACTCACGTTAAAAAAAAGCACCATGCACCGCAGGTTTTTCTTTTATATTGATACAGGGGACACAGAGTGGACATCAATAAGACAAATTAACCAAAAAACAAAGTCAAAAAGACACAAGCAAGAACTGAATACAAAAGGACCGTGTGTTGAAGCGTAAATTGAGAGAGACCTATGTCCAAGTCCAACAGTACACTAGCATAGACTGATTTGATTAGCAAACTAAATCTAGATTAGTGAATACAAATGGCTAATGCTAAAATCGGTGAAGTGAAGCACACACAAAGACATTTTCGATCACATATAGGGTAAACCACCCATTCGTTGGCACTCCTCCAATTATTGGCACTTTAGATAATTTTGCACATTTCTAACAGAAAAAGAATGCTATTTTACTTTTTAATGCATACCTACAACTACAAAATGGGCAACACCGAACTGAAATAAACTAGGTTTCCCTTATTTTTCGAAATATACTCTTAACTAAAGTGCCAATAATTCATTCTAAAAGTGCCAATAATTGGGTGGTTTACCCTACTGATTTTAATAATTTTGAGCATTTCATGGATTTATGACGTGGGATCTTAAAAACAGATTTCTTAGAATCTGAAAACTATGCTATTTTATAAAGGTCGAAAACGGTTTTCACATCGTTATAAGATGACCATTTTACCGTTAAGGTTTATTGGCAGTATAAATAGAAAGCATTTTTAAGTTGTGACCAAATCACTATCTACTTGATGAAGTCTATAACTTTTAATAAGACTCAAAACATAACACATGAAATGTTTTTAGGTATAAGGAATAAACATGCATTCCTGGATCTTCTGTTGCTGGCTGAGAGTGATGGCAAGAGATTAGATATCCAGAATGTGAGAGAAGAAGTCGATACTTTCTTGTTTGAGGTGAGTAAGAGTAGAATAAAAACCAGGTGAATTCAACTAGAAATAATTTAATTACTATACGGAATAGTGCATTCATGGTATTGTTGTGACGTTACTGATATATCATAATTTACATTTTATAAGTAATTTTTAAGAAAATACTGGTACTTGCTTATTAGGGTTTCGTAGCCAAATGGCAAAAACGGAACCCTTATAGATTCGTCATGTCTGTCTGTCTGTCTGTCCGTCTGTCTGTCCGTCCGTGTGTCACAGCCACTTTTCTCCGAAACTATAAGGCCTATGATATTGAAACTTGGTATCTAGATGTATTCTGTGAACCGCATTAAGATTCTTATGTAAAACTAGAAAAAAAGCTGTAAGTTTTTATTAGTATTTTTCATCAAAACCATACGTGTAGGGTATCTACAGATAGGTCTTCAAAAATGCTATTGAAGTATCTAACATCATATTTTTCTAAACTGAATAGTTTGCGCAAGAGACACTTCCAAATTGGAAAAATGTGTGTGTATGTGTCCCTCTAACTTCTAAACTAAGAGAATGATAAATCTAAGAAGAAGATATGATGTACATTGCCATTATAACTACCAACGAAAATTGGTTTGAACGAGATTGAGCTGGTAGTTTTTTTTAATACGTCATAAACCGCAATTTTCGGTTAGAAAAATCACTACCACTGCGAACGTGCTAAAACATCAATTAAAGTTACAACGAACTATAAGAACTTTTATATTATGTTACTTGCTGCTACGAAACCCTTCATGGGCGAGTCCAACTCGCACTTGGCCGGTTTATTTTTATTTTGAGAAAATACTCGTACTTGCTAATTGATAGCGCATTAATCAATACATTAACTAAAGCGTCAGCTAGTGAGATCGACATTATCATTATTCTTCGAGTTGGCATTTACATTTACAATTTCTTCTTTTAGAATGGCCAGCCTAGTTTTACTCTGTAAGGGACCAGCCTAGTTTTACTCTGTAAGGGAAGCAAGTCACAGTATTGAAACAATTCACTATAACGTTACGGTTTTCAAGTGTCATTCTCTTGGGAAGTATTGTTTTTTTTTAACAATGTAATTTGCAACTGATAGATTTTTTCCACGTTTGTTTTACAATATTAAGGGTTTTGTAGTTCAGAAATTAGAGACATCTCAACTTTCGCTAAATCCAGAATTCAAGGGTTCCTTTGAATGTAAGGGTCATTCTAAAGGTGCTGCGCGGCTGCGTGGCCCGTTGCTCAGAGGGGTCGGCGTAACGTGTTACGCCGACGACACCCTCGTTACGGCGCGGGGAGCAACGCACCGAGACGTAGCACTAAAGGCCATGGCAGGGGTTGCTCAAGTCGTGGGTCGGATACGGCAGCTGGGTCTCGAGGTCGCCCTTCACAAATCCGAGGCTCTGTGCTTTCACGGACCTCGGAGGGGGACACCTGCGGTATCCAGCCTACAGGTGGGGGCGTCATCATCGGAATCGAGCCCTCAACGAAGTATCTGGGGCTCCTACTCGATGGCCGGTGGAACTTCGGACATCACTTCCGAAGTTTGGTCCCAAAACTGAGGGGGGCATCAGCCGCGCTAGTGCGGTGCGGCATGATCAGGGGACCCAACGCTTCCTGCAGGAGACTGTACCTAGGGATCGTGAGAATTATGGCCCCCGTATGGGCGGAGACCCTGACGGCCGTTCCCGTAAGACACAGTGACTCCGAATTCATTCGCTATAATTTGTCTCTTGTCTTCGTCTTGCTATAACTAATCCTTTCGAACGAATATATGGTTGTGTAGTGTATCACTAATATTGTGTAAATAGCTGTTTAATTCTACCGATAATTTTTCTCTACTCCTGACGTCTCGGCCTTTTTATCTTAGTCGGAACATCGAGAACTCGCTTCTCGATGTTCCGGCTACGATAAAACGGTGAATGCTTGTTGTTTAAAAAATGTTAATTTGAATGCCCTATGGAATTACAAAAATGTGTGAACTTAAAAATATGAATACTGTTAGTTTAGTATTAGGTATATCTTCTATGGTCAACTCAAATTATAGAACATTTGCCACTTATGTGAAGCATTTACGGGCTAACACCCGAACAAACCCCCAAAGACGGGGGATAGGTAGTACCCGAAGCCCTAGGTGAGACCGCGGTGAAAGCTAATGTCTGTCCGGAATCCTGAAACATCGTTCCGAGGGCTTACCCGGGGCTCACGACCGCAGTCAGTGATTTAGTTGGTAAGTGTCCGCCTCTCCGGCCAATCATCTATGAGGGATTTCCACACGAAAAAAAGAGGTAGAGCGTTTAACTTTCATGAGTCTTACAGGGTCACGATACCACTGCAGCGGGGGTAGCTTACACAGTTTATTGTTTATCCAAGCACAGAGATGTACAGGACAAGATCTATGAAGAATTAACAACTATTTTCAATGATGGTATTAGCGGAGATCCTACTTATAAGTAAGTATCGGCTTTTAAGAGTCCGTATGACGCTAATCAGTTGAAAGAAGATATATATTTTAGCTTACAAGAAAGAGATAGATGCAATCTGTTTTGGGCATTTTTAACGAAATTAATTAATTACAAAAGAACTAAAATCATTACGAAAAAGTGGTTCGAGTAAATGAAGATTCTAAGTCCCCTTCGGCCGCCTACGAAACCGTTGCTACGTAACCAGTTTCGTACGAAGAATAATTCCTCTTAGTACGAAACCAGTTTCGTAAGAAGAAGACTTTTTCCTGCTACGAAACTGGTTCGCATACAAGCTCGTGCTACGTAACCAGTGTCGTTTTAAAAATAGTTCTTCTGTCTACGAAACTAGCATCGCGCAGATACTGGGACTTATCTGACGATTGTTTCTTTTTGTACGTAATTTGTGCCAGGAGGACAACCACCCGGTCAACACATCCCATGTAGCTTACACCTGGGTTTTACCGTGGTTATATCTATTACCTTATTTAAAAAAAAAAACTAACTAACTATCTTCACGCCAAATCCCTTGCGGGGTAGGCAGAAAGAACCGAGCGCCACACGGCACGGTCCATACACACCTCACTTGCTTCTTCAACTTTCATTTTTCTTTTCATGCATGCACGTCGGTTCCTACGGCTCTTGACATCACCTTCAACTAACACACGATTAATTTGGTCGTGGTAGGTGTGTCGTGGCCTTCCCCGACTCCTACGTCCATCCACTTTCGCGTTGTATATCTGTTTTGTCATTCTTTCATCTCCCATTCGTTCCACATGCCCGAACCATCGTAGCATGCCCTTCCTTACTTTAACACCGACACTCTCTTTCAGACCAACTCTCTTTCTTACATCTTCATTCCGAACGCGATCTGCGAGCGTTACTCCGCAGATTTTGCGTAGCGCGCGCATCTCGACCGCGTTTATTCTACTTTCATGCGTTTCCTGCCATACCCAACTCTCGCTTCCATACGTTAGCGTAGGTATCAGCACCGCATTGTGTATTGCGAGCTGGGCCTTTTGACTTAAGCCCTTGGTACCTAAAAGTTTGCCTAACGCTCCATTCACACTATTCATTATTATTACCTTATTTAATAACTTTTATCTTTCGTTTACCTAATTACTAACAGTTTAATCCAAAGATTACGTAGGACTAGCTTACCTAAACTCTCTTCAGATCTTGCAATTTACAATTGTAATTTTTTTATGGTAATGAAAATTTTTACTGTAGTGGGGGCACATATTCATAGCAAGCCTAGGGCGATCGGAACTCTAAATCAGGTTCTGCAGATAAAAGTATGCTAGTCATCTTGGAAAAAAGTTTTTACCATTGAATAATGAATTTATTCTTTTTACAAAACCATAGTTTCGTAGGAAGTAAAAGTCTTGTTCTTACGAAACTGGTTTCGTACTAAGAGGAATTATTCTTCGTACGAAACTGGTTACGTAGCAATGGTTTCGTAGGCGGCCGAAGGGTCATCCCTTACGAGTATAAATGATATATAAAACCAACGAGCCGGCAAACTCGACGAGTTTAAGCCAAAGGAGCAATCCGGGTTTCGTAGAGGCTTCAGTACCGTGGACCATATCCATACTGTTCGGCAGATTGTACAAATAGACAAACGAGTACAATCAGCCGCTATGTATAGCTTTTGTGGACTACGAGAAGGCCTTCGACTCAGTCGAAACCTTCCCATCGAACTACGCAGAGGTGTAAGACAGGGCGACGTAATATCCCTGAAACTCTTCACCAATGCGCTGGACGACTTCGTCTTCAAGACGCTGCCGCTGGATTGGAAAGCATGGGGCATGAAAAACAACGACGTGCGCATCTCGCACCTTCGATTTGCCGACGACATCGTCAGAGTGGCGGAGACGCTGGAACAGTTGGGCGGAATGTTGCACAGTCTAAACAGTGCGTCTCGACGTGTTGGTCTCGGCACTTGGAGAAAACCAAGGTCATGTTCAAAGAGCACGTCACGCCGGGACCAATTTACGGCGAAGGATCGAGGCTTGAGGTTATCCTGGAGTATACCTATCTTAGGCACGTTATCACGTTAGACAGGGGCAGACTGAACAAAGAACTCGCTAGAAGGATCCGTTTGGGCTGGGCAGCGTTCAGCAAGCTACGTCGAGTTTTTTAATTAGCCTATACCACAGTCAGTGCCTGAAAACGAAAGTCTACAACCAGTGTGTCCTACCCGTTATGACAAACGGTGCCGAGACGTGGACACTTACGGTGGAGTTAGTCCATGCCCTCAAAGTTGCACAGCGAGCTATGGAACTAGCCATGCTTGGAGTATTTCTGAGGAATAAACTCCGAAATGAGTTTATTCGGCGGAGAACTAGAATGGTCGACATACTCGTAGCTCGCAGAATAAAGCACATTAAAGTGGCAATGGACTGGTCACATCTGTAGAAAAACCGACGGCCGATGGAGCAATGAGTTCTAGAGTGGAGACTGCGACTCGGTAAGCGTAGGGTAGGACGTCCACCCGCCAGATTGATCGACGACTTGGTATAGGTCGCAGGCTGGGACTGGATGCGAAAGACACAAGACCGCGTACTGTGGCGTGAACTGGAAGAGGCTTACGTCCAGCAGTGGACTGCTATAGGCGGATTTGATTGATTGATTAAAAACTGAAATCGAGGTATTTTTAACAAAAAAATAACGATCGAGAATTGAATCAGTAATCGTGTTTTTGGTTTCGAGCATTTTTAGTTCAGGAACTGAAGTTATTTGTGTTTATATTATTAATTCATTAGACCTTACAAGTCCTGAGATCTAGATCAAAATAGTAGTCCATTTAGCCGTAGCGTCATACGTACTCTTGAGTTGTTTTTTAAGCGTTTTAAAAATTATTTTTACGAAATCTTTAGTTTTCGTTTTAATGGCATCTGAATCAATTTACGATAATGTAGTTTATTTTTGGAAATTTGTAATCTTTCTTTCACAATTTTCAGTGAATTGAAGCAAATGAAGTATTTGGAGATGGTGATTAAGGAGTCTATGCGGTTATATCCCCCCGTGCCGTATATTGAAAGGAAATTGACAAAGGATAGTGGTACGGCGATTATATTTTTATAAAATTGCTTTGAATTCATTAGATTATTGTGATTGATGAATTGCGTAAATTGGGAGAGGCCTACGTCCAGCAGTGGATCACTATAGGCTGATTTAATTAATTTGCTGTTGAGAGCTTCAGACATGCTAAATTCGAATCTTCTACAGAGTTACTAAGAAATGACTCGATTATTGTTGTGCACTTTTTAGATGTTGGCGATTTGAAGCTCATAAAAGGCACTACAGTTGAAATAAACATATATGGTGTTCAGCGACATCCTGACTTGTACGACAATCCCTCGGAGTTCCGACCAGAACGTTTCGAAAATTTGATGACTAATCCTTTCAACTGGCTTAGTTTCAGCGCGGGTCCTAGGAATTGCATAGGTAAAAAGTAACTCATTAAATGTATAATAGGTATTAATAAGAGTCAAGTAGACAGATTCCTAAGATAAGAAACAAAACTAAGTGTTTAGCCATTGATAGCAGAAAATACGTGGAAATACGTGAAAATACGTGTCAACATGAACGTGGCACCTCAGGATGCCAATTCTCGACCACTAGACTTTACGGGTGAAACGTCATCTGTCTCATGTTTTGCCGTTCCAAAATATGAGACAGATGACGTTTCACCCGAACATTTCCTTCCACGCATTCACATCTATGAACCAAGAATCGGCGCCCTATACGTCTTCTTTATTTTTGTTACTTTTAAATACTATTAAAATACAATGAAATAATAATACAATAGAATGATTTTCATTTCTAGGTCAAAAATTTGCCATGATGGAGCTGAAGGTGATGGTATCGGAAATCGTGAAAAATTTTATAATATTGCCATCCGACGTAGAGCCAGTGCCTTGCCCTGAGCTCATTCTAAGATCCAAGAACGGCGTTCAAGTTAAACTCATGCAAAGGGTGTAAAATAGAAAATTTAAATGGATAATTTTAAACAGTGTGTGTTATACATAAAACGGTAATGATTGTACAACAAAATATATGATTAAAAATGTAATGTTGTTTCCATAATAATTATAATCTACCCATAAAGATCTTAGGTCCTATATTTTTTAATAAGCAAGTGTTGTTTTTTGGTTTCTGGGCCGCTATTCTCAAACACACAACCTAAAAAGTCAAAAACCGCAGCCGGAATGTGCTGGTGAATTATTATTTGTCTCATATTTAGCAACGGCAACATAAGAGACATTCGATATTTCACAAGTAAACTTTCGTCAACGTTGTCAAGCGCACCATTGGAAATCGACGCCTTGAAGGTTTTCACTTTATTTCTGCAAGGATTGGGAGTTAACACATATCGCCTTGCAGCCCCGGAACAAGGTGGTTAACGTGCCGAATTGCATTGAACCATGCCAAAAAATATGCAATGTTGTTTCCATTATAATTATACTCTACCCATAAAGATCGTATATTTTTTAAGCAATTGTTATTTTTTGGTTTCTGGGCTGCCATTCTCAATCACATGACCTAAAAAGTCAAAAACGTACACGGAATTTGCTGGTGAAATAATATTTGCCTAATATTTAGCAACGGCAACATAAGAGATTCGATATTTCACAAGTAAACTTTCGTCAACGCTGTCAAGTCGCACGATTGGAAATCGACGCCTTGAAGGTTTTCTCTTTATTTCTGCAAGGATTGGGAGTTTGCACAAATCCCCATGCTGCCTCGGAACTAGGACGTTGACGTGCCGAATCGCATTGAACCATGCCAAAAAATAGCTAAATTCCATCCATTTAGAAGTGACTTCAATAGGTACTTATACAGAGCAAAACCCTTTTTTTTTAACATGAGGGAAAATCCTTGTAAATGCTATGCCGGACTCTTACCGACTAAAAAACCTCACGTAACGCCCAACAGCCTATGGTTGAGAGCCCCGGGTAAGCCCTCAGAGCAAAACCCTTAACCTCTCAACCGTGTTGTGCCGTATCCGTCCATACCCCACCATTTGTGTTGTCCCGTATCCGTCCCAAGAATACCGGCTCTAAATTTACGCAAATAAAACGCTAATGCTCTTGAAAATAGGTTCTTTTATTGCTTGATATTGTATCTATGATCATCAATTTTACCATTCAGTAGTGCCATCGTTAAAAAAAAAATATATATCAGTCTAACAATTCGACAAACGCCGATTTGCAATATTTGAAATCTGTTTTTAGGAGTGATTTATTGTTGGAATCCAGAGAGTTTACTTATCAATTGATTGGAAAATTATCTAGGAATGTGTAAAAATAAAAATAACCAAATTCTGTGAACTAATTTATTGACAAAATCGGTAATGTTCGGTAATATTATAAAAAACATGATTTTATAAATAAATGTTCATGAATAACATTATTCACTTATTTATCTTCCTAAAACAGTCATTTTTCATATTATGAGTCATATAAATTTTCCTTGAATTTTGAAAAATTCGAAGAGCAGTCGCGCGCTCCCAGCGGCCTGTGTAACTTGCCACAGACGACGGGTACAAGTTCGTTGCCCCTTCCACATACGAAAGGTTCAAAATGATGACTTACCTACCTACTAAATTGTTGCTTACCCTTATCAAGTCCAGACATTGCGAGTGAAATATTTTAGGAAACACATTTTAGCTACGGTTTTAATAATGATTATGCTGTTCGTTTTGAGCTTTGGAAACTCATCATTTGCGGTTTTGGAGTGATCTAGTAAATATAATTTAACTAGCTGATGCCAGCCGCTTCGCCCGCGTAAGGTTTCTTTCCGTTCCCGCTTCCTATGGGAACTTATTCCCGGGATACAAAGTAGCCTATGTGTTATTCCAGACTACAATCTATCCTTGTACCAAACTTCAGCCAGATCCGTTAAGCCGTTAGAGCGTGAAAGAGTAACAAACATCCACACTCACAAACGTTCGCATTTATAAAGGTGCGTATCGACTTCGCGCGGCAAACCAACGAACATTGACTCGCGCGGCGGCCGCGCATTATGGGTACTGAGCCGCCGCGCGCGGCAACTCGAACATCGGCGCGCTCGAACATGCCGCGCGACGAACCATTTTGTGTCGGTTTTTGACGGCGCGGCAAAGGAGCGACAGTGCGTTGTGCGCTCGCAATTGGGACGGACCTGAGTACCTGACGACTACTCACGCATTTATAGTGGATACGCGCAGCTAAAACATAGATTACGAGAAGTGTCGTACATTAATTAGATTATATTATTATATAGGCATGGCACTAAACAATTTAAAATTTAAAAGCAGCAGCGGCACGTCTCGCTGGCTTGCTTGATACGGCTGCCGCGCGCGGCTGCCTCGCTATGATGATATTGAGCGCTAAAAATGGCTCGCGAACCAAAACCCAGATTTGCCGCGGTCGAACAATGCTCGCGCGGCGACAGCGCGAAATCGATACGCACCTTTTATTAGTAAGATTAGACTATCACTCATCGCATTTTGTTTCTTTGCATGTTATCTATTAGATTACAAATCTGACATAAGTAAATGCTACCTGGATTTTGAATTCTGCTCTACTCTAAAAATGGATCTTAAAAAGTACCCACGTGGGACAAAATACGAATAGTGATAGATAAATTATATAATAAATGTTATATAGTCCCGTGTGATGGCGGGAAAGATAACAATATGTCGCCACCCCAATTCATCCCAAGGGTGTCGTAAGAGGCGAATAAGGGAACACTTTCGCAAAACGATCCATTGCGTAGAAAAGGAAAACTCGAAATAAAACCCGGTTGTCAGTAAAATGACAATCGATAAGCCAAGGAGACGGCCTTATCGGCGGCTTAAAAAATTTCAACTGTGGGTTGTCACAACCCGCGCCTGTCCATTTCAAAACGTCGAAAGGCACCTGAATATGATAACATCCTACTAATATTATAAATTGTGAGTGTGGATGTTTGTTACTCTTTCACGCTCAAACCGCTAAACGGATCGTGCTGAAATTTGGTATTGTATAGATACAATACAGTCTGGAATAACACATAGGCTAATTTTTATCCCGGAAATAAATTTTCGCGGGAACAAATTTTACGCGGGCGAAGCTGCGGGCATCAGCTAGTAAAACTATAAGATGAAATGTGGGCGTATACTACGCTTCTTCCTACCCCTTCGGGGATAAAGGCGTGACTATATGCATGAATGTACGTCTATGTTATAGTGGACCTCCGCTTACCCCTTCCAGTATTATTGCGGGACAGTTTGCACACGGATTTTGCACTGTACGGAAATTACTCGGCAAAAACTACACCCAAACGTTTTCTCTCAAAGCAAAAATCAAACTGATGGATATTGGAAAACCGCACCGGGTAGGTATTGATGCAAACAGAACATTAATCTATTCGTTTTCATTTCTGCTGCAGTATGTATTCACATTTTTCGCTTTTTGTCCAATATTTTATCTTTCAGTAAACAGGGTTTGACTGCCTCGGTGGCGCGTTCGGTGGTGTAACCGCCTGTCGCTCTTGAGGTCCTGGGTTCGATTCCCGGATCGGTCCAAATATTTGTGAGATGCACAAATGTTGGTTTCGGAGTTTTGGTGTTTCTATGTATAAAGTATTTAGAAATATTTAAGTTTGTCTATCAGCCGTCTAGATTCCATAGCACAAGCTTATTATACCAATAATGGATGTCAAACTATAAAGAATTTCCTTTTTAGGAAGAAAATCTCCCTAGATTTAATAAAAAATCACGCATGGAAAAATCACGTCCCAAAACTTATAACGTAATTTTTATTTTTTCTGATTTTAGTATGTTGTTATAGCGGCAACAGAAATACATCATCTGTAAAAATCTTACTTCTCTAGCTATCACGGTTCCTGAAAAACAGCCTCATAAGTGTTTAATGATGGACAGACAAACGCTATTCATTAGACAGCGAAGTCTCATGAATAGGGTCCCATTCTTATTTTCTGGGTACGGAACCCTAAAAAATTTAATTCGTAAGAGACCATTAAACTAATTACTACCACATATAAACATTAACGCTATTCAAAGGGGGAATGCTGCTAGCCTTTTGGGCACAATGCCACGGGGGCCTTATTTAGGTTTAGTTTAGATAGTAATAATGTAAATATAGATAATTGTAATAATTATGTTTCTCTGTAATTTTTAACAATAAATGTATTTAATAGACTAGGTAAGTATTCGGCTATTATGTCTCAGAGATAAAAAAAATCGTTGTCTTTTAATTCAAACTACTGAGTATGGATTAAAGGTGTGCCTTCTGCTATCTAAATGGATTGACTATTATTCAATTCATAGTCATCCCAGTAGAAGTCATATTGATATTCCTAGTAACTTCTTGGCGGCACCAATCCAAACTATTATAGTCATCAATGCACAATTATTTTCTAAATTCAAATAAAGTCAAAAAATATCTTTCAAGAAAGTAACAAAATAAACGTGTAATTTCATAAATCTGCAAAGAAAATGCGTGTGGTTATCACCTGAAAAGATAAATTCTGGTAACTGTTTAATTAAGCGTCAACGTTCGCGAGTAAATTACAAGGTACGACGGAACCCGGGCTGTAGATTGTAAATGTTGTGACAAGCAGACGTGATGCCTCCTTCATAATGGACCACGCCACCCGCAAAGTTTAATTTACTCAGCGAAAGATCACTTGCGAGCGCAAATATGAGATAAATTTCACGAAGTCGACGAGACAAAGGTTTTAATGGAATTTCGGATCTCATGAGCACTTCATTAAACTCAACTTTGGGTAGCGGTGGACGATAGCGTCGTTTGTACTGTTAGTAATGAAACGTAATAGCAGCCCCTTCTCGGGTAACTTAGATAACCCTTTATTAAGATTACTTCTATGTATATAAATATAAATAATAAATTAATAAATATTTGTGGACAATCCCACACCACAACATCATCTAGCCCAAATTAAGCTGATATAGGCTTGTGGCTAATATGTATGTAAATGTATACCTAATATTTATGTATTCAGAAAGAAGAAGCGTCTGGTTTAGTCGATTGGTGTTCCAGGGGCTGGCAGTTATCTCTCTCAACGAATAGGCATCGCTATTTAAAGGGAGAATGCTGCTAGTCTTTTGGGCACAATGCCACAGACTTAGTTTAGATAGAAATAATGTAAATACATTTATATAACGTAATAATTATGTTTTACTGTAATTTTTAACCATAAGTCTTTTCCATTTAATCAGTACCTACTAGCTGTTACCCGCGGCTTCGACCGCGTAAAAGTCGTTATCGCGTAAAATCATAACTCCTTCTTTTGCGCAGTCGGTTAAAAAGTAGCCTATTTCCTTTCCAGGGCCTCGAACTATCCCTATACCAAATTTCATCTCAATCGCTCCAGCCACTAGGCGTGAAAGCGTAACAGACAGACAGTAACTTTCACATTTATAATATTAGTAGGGATGTCTATCAGTCGTCCTGATCCCATAGTACAATCATAAAATTAACTAAATTTGGGCTAGATAATGTTGTGTGAGATTGTCTAACAATAATATATTTAATGTTATATTTATTTAAGATCCAATAATACTCGACTAAAACAAAGCCAAAAGTAGGGGCAATGAACTTAGCAGTCTATGCATGTTTAACCGTAGTCCCTAAATAGCCCTAAAGGCTATGTTTGGGATTTCCCGCCTTGGAAACGGGCCAGATTACCCACTGAATCATTATAGTGCCGGTGTGCCTGAAAAAAAAAATTAAGTAGACACTGTGTAAAAAAATTAAATGTATCTATCGTTTATTTTATCAAATGAAAGGACTTAGTTACCACATTATTAGAAATTAAAATTGTGTTACTAGATTTCTAAAAACTGGGAGGTACACTCTTCCGAGGAGTGCCCCGGGTAACTAGCCCCCAACCATAGACACGTCCATGTAGGGACCGAGTGGCTTTAGTCAGTTCGAGTCCGGCATATACAGGCATAATGATTTCTACACGGAAAAAAACAATGAAAGAAGAAGAAAGAAGAAGAAGAATGAGCAAAAGTGAATAGGTATTTTGTATTACAATATTATAAATTCTTATAATATTGTAATACTATTTTATTCAATCGTCGAAAACCGTTCCGTATAATCCAGTACATACCTACTCAAAAAAAAATGTTTGATGTAGAAAAATGTCTGAAAATTATTTTTATTACGACTGTGCATGTAGGATTATGTCTCAAATTAGTACTCCAAGCGACTTATCCGCTGACGAGCCATGTATCTCCGAGCATTTATCTCACAAAGAATTACCAGTATTAAAGCAAATTTATTTTTGTGCGCACATTTTAACCAGAATAGGCAATAAGTTTTGTTGAAATGTGCCGTGACGTGTGTGGCAATATTTTACCAAACATGTTGAGAATATTCGTTTCTCGATTGACTTTCTCGGCATGTTTCAGGGTATCCTTCCCAGTTATTAAATAACACTGTCACCTCCTTTGTTGATATTGAGCGAAAATACTTACGATTTTGTTAAATTCTACTTGCGTATATCTACTTTATAAAGTATTTTCACATAGACAATAGTCACGCGTTTTTCCTCGAAGAGCATTCTAAAAGCCAGCATAATAATATCACCGGCTGTATTTTGACCCCCATAATAAAGTGTTAAGCATATTGCCATGTTGAAATGGACAGTAGCAGGAATTGTGGTTAATAGACAACTTCGAGATTTTGATTCTTATTCTTACTGAATTATTAAAATACTAGCGGACGTCACGCGGTTTCACCTGCGTAGTTCCCGTTCCCGTGGGAATACGGGAATAAAATTTAGCCTATGTTCACCGCAAAGAGTGTGGCTTCCCAACAGTGAAAGAATTTTTCAAATCGGTGCAGTAGTTCCGGAGCCTATTCGTTACAAACAAACAAACAAAAAACAAAAAAACAAATAAACAAATCTTTCCTCTTTATAATATTAGTATAGACTAGTATAGATTGGAAATCAATTGAGACCGATGTTGATAACATATATGAAATGCTTTGTTTAAGAGTTAGAACTAGGAATTATAATTGAAAAAATTACGAATGCTTGACCATGTGTGGTGTTCATAGTAAATAATGGAATTCGAAAACAATTTTTTTTCAAAGGGCAAATATTGCCCCAAGCGTTTCAATCAACCATAGCCTTGTAGGCTGACAGGTCCAGTGCCGAGTGTTACCTGCAAACACGTTAAGCAAAACTTTAATTAATTCCACGAAACCCAAATAATTTCCAAATGGCTTGATTCCGTCGGGTTTGAAACAAAGACTTCTATATAAACTGAGGTAGACGCGCCGTACTCTAACAAGCGAGATTTCAAAAGCAATCCTCAAACACACACATTGCTAAGACTACACTCACTTATAAATACTATTTACGTAGTTGTCACCACACACAATAGTAATATACGGATAGAACAAGAGTAAAAGAGAAGGCGTATGGTCTCCAATTGCAAGTCGAGTACCTACTCTCGAAGTTTTGACTCACAACAGTGCGAACAACGCTGCTAATTAGCGCAGTTTATAGGTTTCAAAAATCGATGCGTAGGGCATGTCTACCTCACTTTATATAGAAGTCTTTGGTTTGAAAGTGTTTGAGAGTCGTTGTTCCTAATTTGAATTATATACAAATAAAGGCATACCCACAACAAACCTAATGTATCGTGATTTTATTTGGTAAAACAATAAAATTGTAGAATATTTATTATTATTTAAGTTTAAATTACAAGCATACAGGTCCTGTCTCCCTGCTGGTGAAATCAGTGGTTAATCTATTGCCCTGTTGGAATGCTTCTCAATTGCAATAGGGCTCAGGTTATCATGTTAAAACTTGCTAAAAATGTCCCAAGTATTATTAAAATACTAGATGAAGTTCGCTGCTTCGCCGGTTCCCGTGGGAACATATTCCCGGGAAGCAAATATGTGTTATTTCAGACTATAAGCTATTTTTGTACCAAATTTCAGCCCAATCCGTTCAGCCGTTAGAGCGTGATTTAGTAACAAACATCCAAACATCTTCACTAACTTTCACATTTAAAATATGAGTGCGATAGGGTTATAAGTATGCATTTAAAGGCTTTATAATGCCGGGGCCACATTAAAGAAAACGTCAATGCCCATCATCGCGATAAATATTGCGCTAATTACGGCGTTAATTCTTAACGTCACCATTTGAGTAGTGTGGCCGCTTCAACGTAATAATTCTCGCGTGAATGCCCATTCTTGGCGTTAAAATTGACGTTAAGTGTGACCGAATTAAATTTTACAAAAATACCTTAGCTCCTTAAAAATATACTGAAATGTATATATAATACTGGCACAGAGAAAATATACCGATAAAAATACCGATTATCAAAACGTGTTTATTCTTTAATTACTACCTTATTTTTATAAAAGAAGAACCTAGAATTTACATTTAACATTCTATTTGAAGGATTGAATTCAACGTCCTTCACCTGCAACACGCTTCGTAAAAAAAAAATTACCGAATATTATAGCAACAAACCCTACAAAGAAAAAAATCATTGCGATGAGGAATTGGGTTTTTATTTTTTCAGGTCCTTAGCGAGCTCCGGGGGAACCTCCCATCTTGCTCCCCCGAGGAGAGCCGCCAATCGGTTCTCGACGGGAATAATCTTTGGAAATTCTTTGGCTTTCGGCCGGCTATAGGGAGGAGGAATACCACCAGGTTTAATGGGTAGGACGGCCCCTTTCCGGGACCGGGAGCCCCACACCCAGCTGTCCCCGCGAGCTGGAATGACGGTGCCAACCGCATTCCCCACGTCAGCAGAACAAAAATGCTGAATATTTTTAAGGTGCGTTACCCAATGGTTAAAACGGAACCTACCTGAGATTTCGCTGTCTGTCTCCTCTCTATGTTGCCGCTATATTAAAATAATATTATGGGAGGCTTTCATACATGTCATCAAACGTGATAGGTATATCTTAACCCTTTTCGGTGGACGGAATTCTCCATGCGCGAGTCTCTCGCGAGTTTATTGTAACTGCACACCTTGAAGAACAATAATTAAAAATACCTGTACTACCTAGGTACTTTTTAAGTACCTATTTAATATTTAATGTAATATATAGATATGTATATATAAATAGTAATTTAACCGTGGTTCCATTGGCTAATGGGACTATTGAACATAAGATTATCTATGCTCTCAAATGAAATTTATTATGGACAAAATCCGGGAAATTCCCAGAACTTCAATGTTCGCTGAGACACGGAGGTGTAACCCTAACCTTTTATTCAAAATATACCCAAAAATACTGACTTTTACCAATATACCCATTAATATACTGATATCGAAAAAAGTCAATAAAATATACCGAAAAAGTATTAAAATACTGAAAACGGTCACACTCTCATGGTGCGCACTGACACACGTAGTGTGGCCGCTTCAACGTAATAATTCTCGCGTTAATCTCTTTGATGTGCTGCCACTTGAGCTATCGCCTAACGTCAAACGGCAATGTGAATGCCGTTGTCGAATTATCGCGATAATTCGCAACGCTATTTTAACTTGACACTGCAATGTCGGAATTAATTGGGAGATTCGAATTGCTAACGGATCACAATAATGTTTTTTCATTCTTGCATAACATTGAGAACTGTAGGAAAATGGAGCCGATTAAAAAAAAACAATGTCTCACCTTTTTTTTTGTTTAACGTGAGGGAAAATCCTCATGGATGTTATGCCGGACTCCTACCGGCTACACTAACGTTTAACGTCCATCAACGCGATAATTAATGGCATTTCCCCTTAGTGTGGCCCGAACATAAGACCTTTTTAAGAGACTTTCATGTTACTGATTACCGGGACCTACAACTTACCTAACGTGCCTTCCGAAGCACAGAATCGCTCACAAGTGGTCAACCATTTGAGGACCAGCAATAGTAAAAATGTCTTACTGCAGTGATCGCTTACGGAACACTGAGACAGCGGCTACTAGCGCTTTAGTTGGATTTTGTAATTCTTCTATGAAATGATGAGCTAAATGTTGTGGAATATTTTATAAACTTTCAAAATTCATTTAGAAGTCAAACGAAAGCTTTTCAATTACTTTCAGAACAAAAAGCTTTACAAACATAACAACTTGTAGGAACCGCGTCACTAGTCCGCCATCTTGTAACCAGTCGTATTCGGGTTGAACTAGCATACAGACGTGTATGACAATAAACGTACTTAGACTAAAGACTTCTATATAAACTGAGGTAGACATGCCCTACGCACCGATTTTTGAAACTTATAAACTGCGCCAATTAGCAGCGTTGCTCGCACTGTTGTGAGTCAAAACTTCGAGAGTAGGAACTGGACTTGCAATCGGAGTCCATACGCCTTCTCTTTTACTCTGTTTCTATTCGTATATTGCTATTGTGTGTGGTGACAATTACGTAAAAAATATTTATAAGTGAGTGTAGTCTTAGTAATGTGTGAATAAGAATAAGAATAAGAATAAATTTATTTCCAACAAAATTTACAAAAATTATACATGGAGATTGCCCATTATTTAATGGGCCGCCGTTTCGTAACAAATAATTTTGTATGACAGCGAAAATTTGATATTAAATTGGATGGATATCGTACTTTCATAGGAAATAAAAAAATATTCTCTTATTTTGTGGGGTTTTCTCTCATTCTTCGTTTTGCTGTTCAAATTAGAGGTTAGTATCGAAGCAAATGTCCATCAATCCGTCAAATCATTTTTGTCCAGAAAGGGCTAATCGTTACATGGATGAACATGGATTGAATTCAAATAAGATAGAAGTAATAGTTCCAACACTAATAAATAACCCTGAAAATTGACGTTAAGTGTGACCGAATTAAATTTTACAAAAATACCTTAGCTCCTTAAAAATATACTGAAATGTATATATAATACTGGCACAGAGAAAATATACCGATAAAAATACCGATTATCAAAACGTGTTTATTCTTTAATTACTACCTTATTTTTATAAAAGAAGAACCTAGAATTTACATTTAACATTCTATTTGAAGGATTGAATTCAACGTCCTTCACCTGCAACACGCTTCGTAAAAAAAAAATTACCGAATATTATAGCAACAAACCCTACAAAGAAAAAAATCATTGCGATGAGGAATTGGGTTTTTATTTTTTCAGGTCCTTAGCGAGCTCCGGGGGAACCTCCACACCCACCTAGTTACCTATACATCAATGTTTATATATTATCTCTATTTAATGCATAGTCGCGCCCGGTTCATCTAGTTGCGATAAAACTTTGTCAACCTATAGCTTGCACTTGCGTGAAAGTCATAGACATAATTTGAACTATTTTGAACCTGCCGGGTTCAAAATCTGCAATCTGGGTATAGGACTGTGCCGTGCGAAGCCGGGGTGGGTCAGCTAGTACTTATTAGGTTATGCAGGTTTGTGTAGGTAGAAGAAAATAAAAATGCTAGAATATTTTTAAGCAAGTTTTATTCATCTATGATGTCTATATCAACACCCTCATATTCATGAAATATGTTGTCCAAAAATGCAGCTGGCGGTTCAATGTATCTAAATCGAGCCCAACTTAGGTACCACAATGTAGTCAGAATGTGGGCACAGCATCCCACCGTACGAAAGCCTACCAAACAATTTTTTTTTTGGTAGGCTTTCGTACGGTGGGATGCTCTGCCATTTTTACATTGATGAAAAATACAAATCCGTGAAGTCGCAGCAGCCCTTTTGTATATATTTGACGATATATTAAGAATATGTACAACATTTGGAACATGGTACACTTGATATGTGGGTTGTGGTGGTGGTGTAGGGAATTCTTAAGGGAATAGCAGATTGTGAAACACTGTCTAACTGTTGTCTTGAAGTTGTGAGGACTTCCATATTCTCATGTGGTGTAACAGCACCTTCATGTATAACCTGCTGCCGCCTACTCTGATCGTACTGGGTCTGTCTCCTTACAGTTCTATACGCATTTGTCCAACAAGACAGGCAAACTTTTTGAAGTCTGTGAACCTGTAAGCAAAGAAAATAAAGTTAAAACCGACCTTAATTTATGTCATTTAAAAAAGGCTCTGAAAAGGTGTTCCGTTAATATTAACTAAGGTTATTTTACTGCATTTTATCTGCAACTAGAGGACGTCACGCGGTTTCACCCACGTAGCCCCCGTTTCCGTGACAATACGGAAATAAAATATAACCTATATTCGCCGGGAAGAGTGTAGCTTCCCAACAGTGAAAGAAGTTTTCAAATCGGTCCAGTAGTTTCAGAGCCTATTCGATGGAAACAGACAAACAATCAAATCTTTTCTCTTTATAATATTATTATAGATTATAGATATCACAGACTTGAAGAATGCTGTGAAAGAATGCCTTGAGGCATAGTATTATTAAAAGTATGACATCACTTGACATGATGAGATTTCCTTCAGGGCTATTAATTATCACTTTATGCGTCTTAGCTCTCAGTATGGAAGACCCACAGGCTAAGCACACTTGCTGATGCCCATAAGCTCGTACGGCTGCTGATTCACTAGATGAGCTTTGAGATTCTCTTTGTAATATTACAAAACATTCTTGACAAAGAAAATCCTCCACCGATATCTGCAAATAAATAAAATAAAATTATATACCTACTAGCCTAATATTTTCTGTTATGATATTGATTTGGAAAAATCTACTTTATTGTAACACATCACTGATATGGAAAACACAAGATCATGTAAAAACCTTTAGCACAATTGGTTATTGTCACGCTTCATTATGTATTTACTTAACCATTTGAACATAACTAATTTACTATTACAAATACATTTCAAGTATGTTACATGTACAGAATACAAAACTTAATTGAATAAGATATAGGTACTAACCACTTCTGGATCAATCCAGGATCGTAAAATTCGAATCATGACATTTGTTGCCTCCACGACTCGATGTCGAGGCAGAGGATGTACCAAAGATAGTGAACATTTCACACACCGTGGCATTTTTATCTAATCTACTGCAAAACCGCACATTCGACACCGAAAAGACTTTTTGTTCAAAAGTTTTCAATTTTTGACAGTTCGTATTATGCCGCACATTGATATTTGCGAATGGCGGCCATCTTCGTCACGTCAGTCCGCAGTGCGTAAAAAGATTACACCACGAATTATATCAAAGTTTAAACGCCACAAAATATATTATTCGAGTGAATGAAAAGATTGTTAAAAAAATATTAAATGATTTATCAATTTACTTAGGTAGCCATACACTTTTTACTTAGGTTTTTCAAAAAGAAACGAAGCCTGGGCGTTCTCCTTTTTAATCAGTTCATACAAGTACTTAAAATTATTTCATCTCTATTACACATTTAATATGATAATATATAATAATATTTATTTATTTCTCAGAAAGGTACATTCTTATCATACACAATGTCTTAGTCTACATAATGTATAATATAATAATGATTACTGTCAGCAGCTAATGTCGATTAACACACTTTAGGTATTTATGAATTCGCACATTAGATACGTCATTTTTGCCTGAACTAGGAAATCCTGTGTTTCAGGCTTAAAATACAAAAATATGTAGGTATACTAAATCTATGTAGGTATGATCGAATTTGATTTAATGTTGGCATCGCTAATTTCAAAGTACAGCGTAGTACCTATAATATAAATTCAGAGTATAATTATACTCTTTTATGCTAAAATATATAATAAAAGTTACACTACTATTATTTTATACACTTAATTATTTTATTCTTATATGAAATTCAATTTGGAACATTCAATAACTCTTCTGTTTTATCGTACGTCATTTGTTGCAATATTTTTTGTAAAGCTTGCTTACACCTAAAATAATTCAGGTCATAGATGTACGACTTAGCATTAATTCTATTATACAGTAGGGGCCCTAAGAACAAGTAAAATCTATTTGTAAATTTATGCTTTATTGCAGTTCTTTGAGTGCAAACAATGTCTTTACGTCTTTTGTTTAGAAGATCAGAGTTAAAACGAAGTGCTGTATGCTGTTTCAATACTGTATTCAATATAAACAGTTGACGTACTGTTAGTACTTCGCACGCTTGGTAAAGGAGGTTAGTGGGGAAGAGGAAAGGTCGAAAAGTGGCCACTTTGAGGATCTCTCTCTGCGCCCTCTCTATAGGCAATAAGAGAGTTTTACAGGTCCCACCCCATGATGTGATACAATAGCTTACTATTGACTGACATAGTGCATAATAAACCTGTTTAATCAATTTCGGGTCAGCAATATGTCTAATTTTTTTGAAAACGAATATGAGCTTGCGCAGCCTTTTGGTTAGTGCTTCACCGTGTTGTTTGAAACTGAGCGTTTCGTCTATTGTGATACCCAGGTATTTTATTGTATCAGTTCTTGTTATAACTGGGCACGTGCACTTACCCATATCGTCATTACCGTAAGGACAATAATGTGCGTATAGGGGTTCGCTATTTCGATTAGTACTTAATTTGCGCATCGAAAATACTACAAATTTGGATTTTTCAGTAATAAGCGTTAGCATATTATGCTGTAGCCATTTATTTACAGTATTAAAACCACGCTGCGCCATCTCATATGTATGCTTCCATATCCGACTTAGCAGAAAAAAGTAGGGCTGTGTCGTCAGCGTACGATACAATTATGCCATTTTCTAAATTAATGTTACATGGATCATTTATATAAATTAAAAACAAAGTACTTCCTAACACACTTCCTTGGGGAATACCAAAAGAGGTGTTTTTCATGTAGTCACTGAAACTGTCTGTTGTCTGAACGTGAACTGTGAGTTTGAGGATTGCTTTTGAAATCTCGTTTGTTAGAGTACCTCAGTTTATATAGAAGTCTTTGACTTAGACATCTCTAGTCGTTTGAATAAGCTCCCGCTAGTGTGTCTCTAAAAATCGTAAGACAAACGGGAAGAATCGACTATTACCCATGTATATCAAGATTCGTTTTGATCGATTTTTACCACAGGTACAGGTTTTTAGGGTTACCCGTACCCATAGGGTAAAAAACGAGATCCTATTCATGTAACCTCGCTGTCCGTCTGTCTGTCCGTCAAGAGGCTGTATATCATGAATGGTGATAGCTAGGCTAGAGCCCTGAAATTTTCACAGATTATGTGTTTCTGTTGCCGCTATAACAACAAATACTAAAAATAATAATGTTTAAGTAGGGGCTCCAATACAACAAACGTGATTTAATTATTTTAATAATGGCAACAAGTAACCGCTTGAAATGCTCCCAGAACATCGAGTTGTACATTTTCATTAAATATAAATAATTTTGGAAAATCCAACAGGGATGCTATGCTGGATTACGTTAAAAAAAGGTAGACTGCAATCGAGCGGCTTAAACAACTTAACGATGACATGAGTTTAAGTCATCGTTATCGTATGTCAAAGTCCCCTTAAAAGAACATTTAAGGGGACTTATCTACATGCACTTTCACACTATTTTCATAAAGCTGCAAAAATCCATTTTACTTAGGTGTAATAAGTTACGTCACTTAACTCTGCGCTGGGACATCATTTTCAGAGATTAACGCTAGCTGACTGGTAAGCTCTTTCTCGGAAGTTGACGTGGCAGGATAGTTAGTTATCAGTAGGGGAGGCGCCATACTGAGACGTTCCTCTTTATCAAAGCGTACTCCAAAATTAAATGGTTTAAGAAATATTTAAGTATGTTTTAAAGTATGAGTGTATTGTTTTGTGTAAGTTCTATTGTGACAGCTGATTGCTTTTTTAGTGGTGTATAGGAATACGATTTCCCGCAACGTATGACAGACAGATATATAGAGCAAACATGCTATGTCTACTCCTCTTGTCAGCTAGTACTCGTCACGTTGCTCTATGGTACTTATTCATTTACTTAAATAATATCTGTACTCAATCTAAATCTAAGACTGCCAGTTGTCTTTGTGGCTTGCTTTCGCGTGGGCAGACGTGTATCCAGACAGAAAAGGTTCGAGGCGAACTTTGTATCATAGTTTTTTGTTCATATGAAAATCCATCATGGATGCTATGTTGGACTTTTACTAAAACCACACGTTTCCTACCACTGCCTTCGAGCCGGAGTAGGGTATTCCCTCGAAAGGAAGTCACTGGATACGTTTTATCATAGTATAGATAAATAGATAGATAATATACTTTATTGTACACAGAAATCACAAAACAATACAGATATTAAGCATTTACTTCAGTACAATGGGCGGCCTTATCGCAAACAGCGATCTCTCCCAGGCAACCTTTAGATGGATAGGATTGTATTGAAATTAAGCGTGGGAAGTTTACATGGTGACTTATTTTTGTGAACAAAAAAGAAACCAATATTAAATAAGTCAATACCTATTTAAAGAAAAAACATAGTAATAATAATAATAATAATGTATAGATACATCTAATAAACTTACACAAATACCTACTGCACATTTTACCTATCCAAACATGTAAAAATAAATATACATACATATACATACATACGCAAATACATATATAGGGAAAAAATACATACTTTGATCTACATGCATAAATAATACTGTTTTACCTGTGCCTTAAAAGATGCCAAAGATTGAGCTCGCCTGACAGTTACCGGTAGTGCATTCCACAAACGTGCTGCTTGTACTGTAAAGGATTTATCGAAGAATATTGTAGAATGCACAGGTATGAGTAGCCTCAAGTTCTCCGACGACCTCAAGACCCTCGAATGCGTGTCATGTAAGAACTTAAAACGTTCTTTGAGATAAGAAGGAGTTAGGGGATTAAATAATACGTTGTAAAGTAAAGAAAGTATATGAGTATTCCGACGAAGGCGAATTGGGAGCCACTTGAGCCTGTTGCGGTATTCGGAGACATGATCATATTTACGTAATCCATAAATAAATCTTATGCAAAAATTTTGTAGACGCTCAAGCCTATCGAGTTGCTCCTCTGTAAGATCAAGATAGCTGGCATCTGCATAATCTAATATTGGAAGTAAGAGAGACTCCGCAAGCGAAATCTTTGTGCTGGTTGGAAGAAAGTTACGCAGTCTTCGTAAAGAACCCGCAGATGCATACAGTTTTCGACTGACTTCCTGCAATTGCGGAACCCAGGATAATTTCCTATCGATATGTATTCCTAAATCCTTAACAGTATTACTTATCGGTATAGGCATCCCATTAAAAAGTACTTGTGGTAGCTGTGCAATTTGTATACGAGAGACCATCCAGGGGCTGCCCACAAGAATTACTTGTGTTTTAGCGGGATTCACTTGTAGGCCATAGTTATGACTCCACTGACATACTCTCTCTAAGTCATCATTTATTACTGAAAAGGCCTCATGTATGCAAGCGAGTGGTGCCTGAGTGTATATTTGCAAATCATCTGCATAAAGGTGGCAGGATGAAATTAGTTGTTGAGTTATAGAATTTATAAAAATTGCGAACAAAAGGGGAGATAAAACGCCACCCTGCGGCACACCGACAGGTATATCACACCAAGCAGAGACAAAATCATCAATGCGAATACGTTGTCGGCGACCAGACAGGTAACTATGAAACCAATCAATCACTGTCGGAGATACGTTAATGGAGCGCAATATCCCCAGCAAGATGTGGAAATCTACAGTATTAAATGCATTGCTGAAATCCAGCAGAGTAAGGAGCGTGAGATTCCCACTCTCCATACCCATTCTGATATCATCCGTAACATTAATTAGAGCTGTAACGGTACTATGCCCTGGCCGGAAGCCGGATTGGTAGGAGTTTAAAAGGTGGTTTTTACATAGGAAAGAGTTAAGTTGGGTGTGGACAAGACGTTCTAGGACTTTAGACAAAAATGGTAGGATGGAAATAGGACGGTAATGAGCAAAGGAAGAAGGGTTTGACTTCTTAGGTAACGGTATGAGCTGAGCTTCTTTCCACATTGAGGGAAACACACCAGTTGAAATGGAATAATTTAAAAGATCACAGATTATAGGTAGAATTTCATCTAAAATGGGAAGGATCATTTTCCGGCTAACGCAGTCGTTTCCAACGGCATTAGAAGATATAGACATTACGCTTCTCTTAACATCACAAACAGTGAACTGATTAAATAGAAAAGGTGGATATTCAGGAGTTGGAAGTTGTGAAAGATGTTTCAGTGTGTTAGTTTTGGTAGAACCGTCAAAACTAGAAGTAGAGGAAAAATGCTTGTTTAATGCATTAAGATCAATATTATTTGGATTAACTTCCTGTTTTTCCTTACCTACTCCCAGGGTTTTAAGAAATTTCCAGATTTTGGCTGGATCTCCATTTTCTACTGATGATTGAATATGCTGGCGTTGTGCATTCCTACACACCTTATTGCAGTGATTACGAATTGACACATAATTTTCGCGGTTGCATTCGTTTGGCCGATATTTAAATTTAGTTTTGGCCCTCCCTTTTTTAGCTATCAGCTCTTTTATTTCCTTAGTGAGCCACGATGCTGGAGCATGTTTCACCCTGACTGCACGGACCGGTGCGTGTGTGTCATAAAGATGAACCAAGGTACTCGTCAAAATATCAACTTTGGCATCAAGAGAAACCGCACCATAAAACGACGCCCAGTCCAGCACACTTGCATCCTCACGAAGCCTGTCGACGTTCATGCCAGCAAAGTTTCGCTGCATCAGCACCTTACATTTTGCCTTAGGTGGGCGAATTCGGTATGAAAGAAAGAGAAGATCGTGATAGGAAAAAATATCAGCATTTCGCTGACCATGTTTGGCTACATGCTCAGAAGAAGAAACAATAATAAGATCTATTAGGGAAGGTGCACAGTCAGGAAAATGATGAGTAGTATCTGAGGGAAGAATATTTAAATTACAAGAATCTAAAATGTTGCGCAGAGAAGCAGACCGGAGAAGAGAGGTGGGATCCTTTCTAACAAGACATGTATTAAAATCACCCATCAAAATGGTGTGCGTATAGGAAGGGACTAGGTTTTCTAGAATGCGTTCAAAAGAAGAGAAATAATCAACTTTAGACGAATGACAGTAGTACACGCCGAGAAGGACTTTAGTGTGACAGAGTTCCATTTCTAAGAAAATATATTCACCCGAGTTTGAAGGCGGTGGCTGCGCTGATACTTCAATAATTTTATAAGGGATATAATTGCGTAAATAAATAGCAACGCCGCCACCGCGTTCACAAACACCAGGAACCGGCATGCGGTCATTTCTTATTAGCTTGAAACCAGGGAGAGTATAAGAAATGGTTGAGTGAAATTGTGGCTTGAACCATGATTCCGATACAAGAATGGCGTGTAAATTGTCACAGTCAAAGCTGGCCAGCATATCTGAGAAATGGGCGGGAATACTCTGGGCATTGATGTGCACAGCATTGAAGTTCCCAGGTACATCAGAAAACCGAGAATGTAACGTGTCTGCGAGTGATGGCACATTCAAAGCGCTATTGTTCAGGTTATTTGCAATTGAAGAAGTATTCAAATCTACATTTATGCAGTTTAAAAACGACATAAATAAAATGGTTATATATTAAAATACCAGAAATCAAAATGCCTTTATTTAAAATGCATTAGACCAAAATACCCGAATTCGAAATACCTTAACATTCAAAATACCTTATTTCAGTACACCTTACCGTAAAATGTCTAAATTTAAAATACAAATAATTATTATACCAGAATTCAAAATACAAATTTTTTTCTTTAAATAATACAAATTTATTCACCCACCAGTCGAGTGCAGTATATTAACTCCTGGAAGAGAGAGCTGAATACTCAATAGATTGATAAATAATTTTAGTTTACATAAATATTCTAAACAATCCACACAGAAATCAGAAACAAAAAGGAACACAAATTCAAGCTTTATAACAAAGCCAAAATTTAAATACAAAATAATTTAAAAAACTAAGAAGCTATTTTTGACACCTTCATTACATTGACACATGACAGCAGTGACAGGTTAAAAAGTTTATTATTTTGTTGTAATGCCGGTGAAGGTAGGTGGCCAACTGCAAAGCAAGAAGCCATTAAAAAAAAAAAAAAAAAAAAAAAAAAAAACATATAAATTGTTGTTATCAGCATGAAGCTATAGATAAACAGTTATCAGTAAGTTGTGGAGTGTAAATACAATGAAGATAGAACTTTGTTACCCAGAAAAGCAAACGGACATTACTTTTTTGATGCAGCGGCTCGCCTGGATTTGGTACTTATCGGCTTTGATGGGACAGGTGTAGCTGTCTTCACGTGATCCGGAATGCCAGGGATATTAATTCCTTCTAATTCCTGGCACGAAGTAATACGGTGACGCTTCCCATCAGGGCCAATTACGTGGATGAATCCTTCTTTTGTCCAACACTTATTGACACCAAAACGCTCTCTCGCAGCCATAAATGCGTCGTGTCTCATCTTAGTAAGAAACTCTGACACGGTAACGCCAGAGCCCTTGAGTTTACTTTTGGAGAACCAGACATTATCACGGCTACCAACCCTTGAGAACTTAACCAATATTGGTCTTGGTTTTGAAGAAGGTCTACCCATTCTATGGCATCGCTGTATATCTGCTGACACAAAATCATCAACACCAAGCTGCTTGCTGACAACATTCACCACCACCTCTGCTGTGTTCTCAGTAGATGTATCCCTGACACCATGCAAGAGTAGCATTTTTCTACGACTGCGGTTTTCAATAGAATCTGTCTTTTTGACCAATGTTTCTATTTGGCTCTGGAGGAGATTTAGAGCAGTAAAAGTGAACTTTTTAAATGCTTCAAAGTCTGCTAGCAAGTCAACCTTAGCTGGAGATGTGCCGCTATCTCTATCCAGCCTTGTCTCAAAACTAGACATCTGGTCTTGGAACATGGTTCTTAAGTTTGTCAACGAATCTTGAATGGTGTCCATTATATTATTGTGCTTCCTGTTATGTGCAAACTAATAAAATAAATAAGGAATTTACACTCACTGGTAAGTGACTATCTCTACTTTGTAATTATTAACATAAATATAAATATTAACTATATAAACTATTTTTAAATTCAAATATAATCAGAGAGCAATAAACATATGTTTCTCTTTCACAACTACCCCCGCAGAAAAAAAAGTACTCTATTTGTATCGGTCTAGAAATTTGTTTCTATTGAAACATTTTTGTTGGTGATTTTCTCATGTTTTTACTTATTCCCGCTACTTGGGGTGCAGACAAATTTAGCAAATCAAGGATCCAACCGATAGATCAGGCGTTTTTTAAACACTAAGCGAAACAGTCATTAACATCAATTTACCCAATGTTAAGATTATGCTGAATCAGCGTTTTCAGTTACAAATAAATTACTTAGTTCAAAGTTTTTGAACATCAAGAACATTTTTGGAAAAGGAACTTTATAGAATTTAAAGAAAATTAGAAAGCTAGACAAAATACCTACCTACTGAGTTGAAATTACAGCTGTTTTAAAAACTAAGGTATTTCTTAAACCTTAGTAATAATTACAGGCAATACTTTTAGCCTTATCTATATTTGTTTGAATCTCTTGTAGCTCTGCAGACTCAGTGTTTTATAACGATTACTGCTTTCAGCAACCTTCGCTATGGCTAAGTAGTGCTTGAATATGTGATGACCTCTTTGACCACTTTGTGACGTTTCATTTGCAAGCGTTTTGTACTTCGGAATGCATGGTATGCTATTGGTCCCGGCTATCAGTAATAAGACGACGAATTGAAGGCCATATGGACGGCTTCAATTTTTTTCACAGTCGTGTGTCGTTACAACCTGTGCCTGTTCATTTCAACACAGTATCTATTTCTTACGTGGGACTAAAACTAGGTACCTATAAGGTGAAATGTGGGCGTATACCTACTATTTCTCAGACTACGCCTTCGGAAATAAAGGCGTGATTATTGTGTATGTATCTTTATTTTAGGACCCTCATAAAGAGAAAATTAAATAGGTACCAAATCAACAGATAAATCCAATGCAAATCACACATACATTCAATAGCCATATAGATTTGCAAACACCTAACAAACCAAAGCTAGCCGAGCAGGATTATGTAAAAAGCATGTCCCGCGTGATCTTATTGCATTTTTTAACCAGAATGGATTTTCTCCTATTGCCTAAACAAAGGGAATTCCTATGCTCTTTTTCTTTATTAATCCGTCTGTCCATGACAGCAGATATCTAGTGTGGGATTGGGTTTTTAGCATTGGAATGCTTTGCTCCATTTCTACGGCAGCGCAGTTCATTGTCAAACTTTTGGCAGAGGATTTGTGTTGCATTTCACGAGTTTATTGCTCGTGAGTGATTTGGTCACATTCAATCACAGAGCAACGCGTGCCTAGACAGTTCTCGTTGCTCTATGCATTCAATTATTGCATTCAACGCAATGGTATTACGTATACTCTGCTTAAGGTACCTACCTATTATACCTAAGTGTGTTTTGACATAAGAAGTGCATTATATATTATTGCATTCAACGCAATATTATTTAAAATCTTACTTTGTTAAAAATGTGAAAGTTGACAAAAATATTATTAGGGTTATCCGAGGGTGGGAAGATGAATATGGGAACCGCTTGTGGCCCCACGGACTCAGTGTTCTGTAAACGATCACTGCAGCTTACTGCAGTGATCGTTTACAGAACGTGTAGTTACTTATAACTTACACTATGGTCAGTCCTTGGATGGGTGACCGTCCATGTGACCACTTTGTGACATTTATTTGAGCGTTTCCGTGCTTCGGAAGGCACGTTAAACCGTTGGTCCCGGTTGTCAGTAATATGACAGTCGTTAAGCCAAGTTGAAGGCCTTTTTAGACGGTGAGAAAAATTTCAACAGCAGGCAGTCACAACCTGCGCCGGTCCATCTCAACACGGCAATATTATTATTAGCGATGAAAACATATCACATAAAGTTTGCCATTTCTCGTACTTGCCTCCAAAACTAGGTAACCGTATACGAGGAAGATTTGTATCACAGCCAGAATTTGGCTTACTTTTACTAGTTATTGAAGAAGTTGACTCACCAATCGACGACATTTGTTGTAATGATTCTCTTAAATTTGTTTTATAGTGTACTATCGGGCGTCACGCGGTTTACCGTTCCCGTGGGAATACGGGAATAAAATATAGCCTATGTTCACCGCAAAGAGTGTAGCTTCCCAACAGTGGAAGAATTTTTCAAATCGGTCCAGTAGTTCCGGAGCCTATTCGTTACAAACAAACAAACAAAAAAAACAAAAAAACAAACAAATAAAAACAAATCCTTCCTCTTTATAATATTAGTATAGATGTATGACTCTTCAAATTTTCGTATGTACTTTCAGTAAAATATTCTTCTTTTTTATTTTTTTCATACAACTAAGGTGGCAGACAAGCATAAAGCCCACCGGAAGGACCGGTGGTCACCGCAGCCTATGAACGTTTGCAACACCAGAGGCGCCACTCTCGCGCTGCCGACCCTGTAAAAACCAACCTTTCGATCTTTCGACATGATAATTTTTTTTTCTATGACTTTCTTTGAAATCTGCAGGTATTATTTTTCTCTAATAACTCTAACCTCATTTCCAAATAAGATCGTGTAATCTTCTCCTTAAGTGTTTTCTTGTAATTTTTCTCAGCATTTCGTAAATTCTCATATTTATAGCTCGTTTTGTACCGTAATTAGTACCTCCATTTTTGTAAACAATAATCTCGTAATTTGCCTCACTAACTTTTTACTTTCAATCTTTGAGTAATTATTACTACGTAGTAGTATTAGTTCAATGCTTTCAATGAATTTTTAACATAACTCACAGTCAATTGCATGCTGCCATGCCAATCGGGTTAACGAGCTTTTTTTCCTAGTACGGGATTTGCACATGCAGTTTTGCAGGTTGGGGTTTACATCGCTCGTTATTTATCCGTTCAAATTTGAACCATAATGTTCAATGCAGTAGAGGACTCTAGCTTATTGGGATTTTTTCTCAATAAAACAACATGCTTTCAATACGATATTTTATTCTAAACTCAACCTAGAATCATTTTAGAATCATTCAAGGGTTATAATACATTTTTTCACTCAAGCTATACAATATCTACCAAAACACCAATTAAATAATATAGAACCTATGCTCTTTTTAGGAAATGTATATTATGGAAACAACATTACATTTCAATCATGTATTTTGTTAAACAATCATTAATTACCATTTTATGTATCACACTGTTTAAATTGATTCATTAAAATTCTTTGTTTTACACCCTTTGCATAAATTTAACCTGAACGCCGGTCTTGGATCTTAGAATGAGCTCAGGGCAAAGCACTGGCTCTACGTCGGATGGCAATATTATGAAATTTTTCACAATTTCCGATACCATCACTTTCAGCTCCATCATGGCAAATTTTTGACCTAGAAATGAAAGCTTGGTATTGAATAGTTTTTAAAAGTAAAATATATAAAGAACAAGCAACGCTTCTTAATACTCAGCATTTATTACTGAGTAGAACGCTATTCTCGGTTCATACGATGTGAATTCGTTGACGGAAATTTACGGGTGAAACGTCTGTCTCACTTTTAGGAACGGCAAAACAAGAGACAGATGACGTTTCATCCGTAAATTTTCGTCCACGCATTAAAGTCTAGTGGTCGAAAATCGGCATCCTGAGGTGCCACATTCATATTGATTAACTCGTTGGTCTAGTGGTCGAAATGTGCGGATCACGAGGTCATGGGTTCGATTTCTATATATTTCTTTGCCGAACCAAAGAAACTTTGAAAAACTCTGCCAGTTCACGTTTTTTCTGCCATCAATGGCTAAACACTTACCCCCAGTTTCCGAAAGGCTGATCAACGCTAAAATTAACTAATCGGCTGTTAAAGGCGGATACCCACCAGACGATGCAAAATGAAGATTTGATGTGGACGTGCCTCGCGCGATTCAAACTGCGCGGCAGGCGCGCGCTCCTTGCCGACATGAGACACCATAGCGACCGAAAGTTCAAATGTGCTATACTTAGGCGGATCAGTGTGGATCGATTGGAGTGGAATTTTGTTCGTCAGGTTACATGATCCATGCCCATGCCTCATGCTCCCGGATCGTGGATCGCAGGTACTGGCGATCCATTTTGAATCGTCTGGTGGGGATCCGCCCTTAAACAGCCGATTAGTTAATTTTAGCGTTGATCAGCCTTTCGGAAACTGGGGGTTAGTTTTGTTTCTTATCTTAGGAATCAGTCTACTAGACTCTCAATAATACCTTTTATACATTTGATGAGTTACTATTTACCTATACAATTCCTAGGACCAGCGCTGAAACTGAGCCAGTTGAAAGGATTGGTCATCAAATTTTCGAAACGTTCTGGTCGGAACTCCGAGGGATTGTCGTACAAGTCAGGATGTCGCTGAACACCATATATGTTTATTTCAATTGAAGTGCCTTTTATGAGCTTCAAACCGAAAACATCTGAATCATGCACAACAACAATCAAGTATTTCTTAGTAATTCTGTAGAATTATTTACGCTGTTGATTGATGGCATTTGGCAGAACTTGTTGCACATATTGAATAGTGACACTTGTACTGTTTCACAATATTTATTGAATACACCAGACCGGTTTCGCGTTACGGCATTCTCAAAGATTTTGACGATACTGTACCAAGATCACTCAACAATATCATTTTTAGACGACTAGATACTGTATGGAACTTACTTAAAATGTCGTTAGAAACAAACTCAAAGTTTGGTTAAGTTCGATACATTATCTAGTCGTCTAAAAATGTTTGAGTGATTTCGATACAGTACATAATCATCAAAACTTTTGGGAATGCCGTAAGGCGAAACCGCTCAGATAAATTTGATAAATATTGTGGAACAGTACAAGTCTCGCTTTTCAATAATTCTGTAGAAGATTCGAATTATAGCATGCCTGAAGCTCTCAAAAATTAATTATTCAAATCAGCCTATAGCGCTTCACTGTTACACGTAGGCCTCTCCCAATTTACGCCAATCATCAATAGCAAAAATCTAATGATTTGGTCAATTTCAGATCAATAATATACAGGGTGAATTTTTCAAAAGGGATTGGATGGCCAAATCCGAAACTATAAGGAATAACGAAAAATGCTCAAAGGAGTCACGAGCCCGATTTTGATGAAACTTAAAACCTCATCATTAGATTTTTGAAAAACCAATAATCCTAGCTGGGAATCGAATCCATTGATTTTGAAAAAAAAAACACACCCTTTATTATTACACCATACGATAGTGTTGCTATTAAGGATCATATTCTGGGAAGTAATGATATACGGCAAACTACAGGAAAGAGCTCATCTTTAACAAAATACATTTTATTTTTCTTACGTTAAACTGATTAATTGTTCAAAATCTTTGCAATACATAGCTGGATTCGAAACCTCAAGGAATAATTAAGGAATATTATTAATTCCGTTTAGAATATTCTCAAAAAAATCATTCTGAGCATAATTTAAAACACGGAATAGTTACGATGTTTTCTGGGATTTCGAACGAAACAAATTATGATACAAAATTTAGGTACATGAAATATGCATTCTATTAAAATTCCAAATGTTCCTTAAATTTGACGTATATCATTACTTTGCAAAATTTGATCCTTAACAGCGAGTCTATCGTATGGTGTAATAATAAAGGGTGTGTTTTTTTTTTCAAAATCAACAAGTTCGATTCCCAGCTAGGATAATGAGTTTTTCAAAAATCGAATGATGAGGTTTTAAGTTTCATCAAGATCGGGCTCGTGACTCCTTTCAGCATTTTTCGCTATTCCTTATAGTTTCGGATTTGGCCATCCAATCCCTTTTCAAAAATTCACCCTGTATATCCATAATCGCCGTACCACTATCCTTCATCAATTTCCGTCCAATATACGGCACGGGGGGGTATAACCGCATAGATTCCTTAATCACCATCTCCAAATACTTCATTTGCTGCAATTTACTAAAAATTGTGAAAGAAATATTACATATTTCCATAAACAAGACTACATTATATCATAACTGATTCAGATACCATTTTTAAAAACTAAAGATTTCGTAAAAATATTTTTAGGTGCTTATAAAACAACTTAAGAGTAAGTATGACGTTGAATGGACTATTATTTTGATCTTGACCTCATGAATCGTAAGGTCTAATGAATTAACAAAATAAACACGAGTAACTTCATATTATGAACTAAAATTGCTCGGAACTAAAACACGATTACTGATAAATTTCTCGATCCTTTTGTTGAAAATACCTCGATTTCATGATTGATAAAATTTATTTCGTTAAAAAAGCACAAATCAGATTGCATCTATCACTTTTTGTAAGCTAAAATGTATCCCTACTAATATTATAGATGCAAATGTAAGGAAATAAAGTCTGTCTGCTACGTTTTCACGCCTAAACCACTAAACCGATTTTAGATGAAATTTGGTATAGAGATAGTTTGAGTCCAAGGGAAGGACATAGGCTACTTTTTAACTGACTACGCAAAAGGAGGATAATGATTTTACGTGATAACGACTTCTACGCAGACGAAGCCGCGGGGAGCAGGTAGCATAGTATATCTTCTTTCAACTGATTGGCGTCATACGGAGTCTTATAAGCCGATACTTACTTATAAGTGGGATCTCTGTTAATATCATCACTGAAAATAGTGGTTAATTCTTCATAGATCTTGTCCTGTACATCTCTGCGCTTGGATAAACAATAAATTGTGTAAGCTACCCCCACTGCAGCGGTATCGTGACCCTGTAATAGACACATGAATGTTAAACGCTCTACCTCTTTTTGTTCTTGTGAAAATCCCTCATGGAAGCTTTGACGGACAGGCGGACAGTTACCGACTAATATCCCATGTTCCAAACGACTGACTGTGGGACTGTCGAGAGTTTTGTTGTGCTTTTGATGTAATGGATATCATAACTAATGTATTGATTAATGCGCGATCAATTGTAGTACCTACGAGTATTTTCTCTAAATAAAAAAATACTCATAAAATGTTAATATCATAAACGTCACAACAATACCATGAATGCACTACTTCGAACTGGTGTTCAATTCATTAGTATTTTTTTTCTAGTTCTATCACCTGGTTTTCATTCTACTTTTACTCACCCCAAACAAGAAAGTATCAACTTCTTCTCTGACACTCTGGATATCCATTCTCTTGCCGTCACTTTCAGTAAGCAACAGAAGATCCAGAAATGCGTGTTTATTCCTTATACCTAAAAACATTTCTTGTATTATGTCTTGAGTTTCTTATTAAAAGTTATAGACTTCATCATGTAGGTAGTGATTTGGTTACAACTTAAAAATGCATTCTATTTATACTGGTTGTTAAATGGTCATCTTATAACGGTATGAAAACCATTTTCAGCTTTTATAAAATAGCATAATGTTCATACATACATGGTCACGCCTTTAGCCATATTATATGCCCACATTTCACCTTTTTGTATAATTTGTCTCACGTAATAGGTGGTGAGCCGTATTGCCGTGTTTAAATGGACAGGCGCAGGTTGTGACTGCCTGCTGTTGAAATAAAGCCTTCAACTTAGCTTAACGACGCCGTTTTACTGGCAACCGGGACCAACGGCTTAACGTGCCTTCCGAAGCACGGAAACGCTCAAATAAATGTCACAAAGTGATCACATGGATGGTCACCCATCTATGGACCGGCCATAGTGAAAGTTACTTACTGCAGTGATCGTTTACAGAACACTGAGTCCGCGGGGCCACGAGCGTGATAGATATGCTTATACCTATGTAAATTACTTGGTTGACCGTGCTGGTTCGCGGTTTACAGCTTGGCATAAAAGAGTAGAAAATAGTGTTTTTGTGCTGTTTATATGGCAACCCATTAGAAAGAACCATTATTTATTGTACGGTAAACATTTTAATCTTCTGTATGTAGTTGGCAGTACTTTGTAACAATTTAGCCAACATGCAAAATAAAGTTCCGTTTCACGACAGTTTTTGAGAGACTGTGTAGTAGGTACTAATTAAGTAATATTGTTTCATAGCATATAGATATAAAATTGTAGAATAATAATAAAATAAATATGATGAGGTTAAGAATCGGCTTTGTGAAAAGAAATAGTAATAGTGTGTTAATTAACTATTTTGCTTCATTGATGTTTCCGGTAAATATCGATAGTTATTACATGGAGTAATGTATGTTAATAGTAGTTTATGACACTGTTGCATAATAAGGGTTCTTATAACACGAGTGTGTTTTAAAAAAACGAGCCGTAGGCGAGTTTTTTTATAGTATCACACGAGTGTTATAAGACCAAGTTATGTACAGTGTCATACACTACTTTATCTACTCTCATACTATAATACCTGATTTCATTTTGTTGTGATATATAGTTGCTCCTTGATTTCGCCGGTAACAGGTTCATGGTCATGTTTGACGCAGTTTCCAGAATGTCTGGTGGTGTACAATTACCACCATCCTCGCTTTAAGACATGTTTTTACACAAAAACTAATTTATTTTACAAACAAAACCAAACGTTGTTTAATTTAAATGTAAAATGTTGGCGCCAAGGCGCAAACATCGATTGCGCATGCGTGTTTCTTTTTTTTTTAGGCTGCGGAGACCATATATTTAGGATTTTTCGCTACTCTGGAGACACAATTTTTTTTTAAAGTAGAGGTTCAAACTTCTTTTTCAGCTGGAGATTGTTTATGGTGTATCGTAATGATTAAAAAGTTTTATTATGATATAGGTGTCCATACAAGACCTGTATCGTAATAAAACTTTTTTTTTGGCCTGTGCGTAATGTTTGTCATAATAGTATTGATTTCAATTTTATAATCTTTGTATTATAGTATCAGAGTAGATAAATGTAATTACTGAATAGATACTATGATGTGTCACATTTATAATTAAATTAAGTTATTTTAGATGTTACTTTGTTACAAAATGTCATTGCCTCATTCGATTCAATGTATTGGGATTTTATTTGACACTGTTTACAAGGGCAAACAGTGTAGTGAGGTTTGGGCGCCAAAAGTATAATATAAAAGGGTATAATGTTAGGTCAGCACAGTCAGTCACTGCGCAGCTGTCTTAAGGGTACGTTTCTCATTAATAACTTATGTAATTTCTCTGATCTGATGTGATGTGTAATTTATGTGTTGTATACTAGCAGAGGTCTACATCCAGCAGTGCTGGACTGCCATAGATCGATTTGATTGTTTGTAATGATGGTATTCATAAACTAAGTGTGGCGTGATTTAGGAGACAATGTATAAGTATGTACTAGCCTGCTGAACAATTTGTAAAGATTGTTTATGACCCGTGTTGCTATGAATTGTAATGGCGTGTTAATGAAATTAGATTATATAATGTAAAGGAGGACGTGATTTTGAAAAGAGTGGCTGTGTGTTTTTTTGCCAGGTTCTTTCTCACAAGCTCTACCTACTGCGAATCTGGCGGTAAATGTAGAATCAGAAATCCTGACGAGAATAAAGATATTTTTTATCTCATTTTCATTTTTTTTCATTTCATAACATGTTAGCTAATACCCTCCTTACAGAATATGCCTCTGTCTATCCCTCCGGGGATAAAAGGCGTGACCGTATGTATTGATGTACCTACCCTCTACGAGATGAATCTAACAAGCGCTTCTTTTATAATCATAATTTTTAGATTCTAAGAAAACTGTTTGATCCCACTTTGTGAATAAATGGAATGCTCAAATAAGATCAAAATCATTAGATATATATTGTGGATCGAAAATGTCTTTGTGTGTGCTTTACCGATTTTAGCATTAGCCATGTGTATTCATTAATCTTGATTCAGTTTGCTAATAAAATCAGTCTATGCTAGTGTACTGTTGGACCTGGACATAGGTCTCTCTCAAGTTCATCAATCCAGTTCTTGCCTCTGGTTTTTTGACGTGTTTGACCAATATTAATTTGTTTTAATCGAGGGGCATTTGTCTTATTGATTTTCTATATCTGTCTCTCCGTGTATCAATATAAAAGAAAATAATCCTACGGCGCATGGTGCAACCTCGCACCAGTATTAGAGCAAAGAAAGGGATCAGTTATTTGTTTCCTGTTTGACTTCAAACCACGTTATAAGTAATAATCTACCAGTATCATTCTCACTACTGATTAAACTATTAATATTTGCGTGTTTGAGCTCTTCACTTCTTGCCATAATCACTTTGTTCGACTGCTCATGTAATATCTTCAAAGCCTTATCTTGCCTTTTCTGGGCAGGGAGAAGATTGAAAATTGTATCAACGCCTGCAATTGGTATTTGCATTCTCATCGCTATAATGGAGCTTACCCTAAAAGCAATAAAATTTCTGTTGCAAAACTCTTTGGAAAGCATTTCAAGTTTTATAACTACGAGAATATAATAATAATAAAAATTATACATTTATTTCAGGTATAACCCATAATATACGTTTACAATATTAAATTAAATTAAACTATTATGTACACACACTGTTTTAAATCAATTCCATCCAGCTCCCCAAACAGTCCTGACATGTAGAGACACCCAGTGTCGGTGTATAGGGCTATCCATCCTGTTAACTAGTACCTTCAGGAGACCATTGTTGTTATTCTTCACCATTTTTTTTCACTTATTTTATTATATAAAGTGATTTATTCGTTAAGTCGCTACTTACACTTCAACAGATTTCACATATTCCGATTCACTATCTTTTTGCGCGTTGACACTAACGCCCATTACAGATTCTACAAAAAATAAAATAATGAACTAATTATAATTGTATATACAATAGTGTATACACTACGTCTTTGTACTGCAGTACCTCATCAGACAGCTATCACAGTATAAAGTAAAAAAAACCTGTCGGGTGTGCAGCTACTCGTGTCAAAGTATTCTGTTAAATAATGGTCTAAATAGGATTCTCTGTGTTGGTAAAGGAATAGTTTTGTCGAAATTAAAATAAAGACAATTTATTAAACGTGTAGTATCAATCAAATGACACTGGTGTGTTGTTCCGGAAGTGAGATATATATAAAACCATACTAAGTTGTTAAACTCACACGACTTGTATAAATACATTAGAGAATTCCGGTCTTCTACGCGTATCTCGACGTTTATTATAACGTAGAAGGTGAGCAATGTTTTATATGTATACGCGATAAGACCCGAAGTCTATAATATATAAATCCATACCAGTTACATTATCAAGGGTAGCCAAAGCTAAAAGAGGAAATATGTCAACTAATCTTCCATCGGCCAGCTTGCGCAGTTTTTCTGTGAACACTCCTTGATTCTTGCAAAAGACTGGCAAAAAATTGCGAAGGATGTTGAAATGAAATGCTGGTGTTAGAAATTTACGAGATATTTTCCACTTGTGACCTGAAACATTAAAAAATTATATACGGTCGAATTGAGTAACCTCCTCCTTTTTTGAAGTCAGTGAAAAATAGCAATATTAATAAAATCTATTGCCCTGCATTGTAACCTGCTTTGGAAAGCAATTGAGAGTAAGTTTGTAAAATTTGGTAGTAGGTACTAAAGTCGCTATTTATGAACTACGTGTCTCCGAGTATCCTGTAGGGTAGATTATTTTTTTACATAATACTTAGGAGGAGGGAAATCTGGCAGCTAAATAATAACAGCGTCATCTTTGATACACTTTTAAAGTCTAAGGTAACGTGTGAAGAATAGAATTGAAATTTTAATATGATAGGCACGACACAACCAGAATGCTGTAAATTGCTTCTTTTTAGGGTCCCGTATTCTATAGGTAAAAACAAGACCGTACGGACAGACGGACTGCAAAGTTTCAGCCTGAAACTTTGCAGTCCGTCTGTCCGTACGGACGTATTTTTACGGACAACGCAGTCTCCCTGAAACTTTCAGGGAGACTGCGTTGTCCGTCTGTCTGTCACCAGGATGTACCTCATCAACAGTGTTAGCTAGACAGTTTCAATTTTCATAGAGGATGTACCGTCTTATTTCTGAAGCCGCCGCGCCGGTGTAACAACAAATATTAAATTAAAAAATAATACTCGTACATTAAACGTATCATTTTGCTGTTTTTTTGGTACCCGCCGTGCGCGAATTCGACTCGCACTTGGTTGGTTTTTACTTACCGTCAGAAGTGAGTAAACCATCTCCTAACCAGCAATTGAAGTATCGGTATGATCTTCCTTTTGTAATGTAATCCATGCTTGAGAGTAAAGGCTGAAATAAAATACAGGTTACCCTTTCTGTCTGTATCTATATTTACGATTTAACAGTCCGTGTGAAGCTAAATAGACCTAATGAATTAACGATAAAAGACAAGCAACTTCAGTTCATGAACTTATAAAGCTCGGAGCCAAAAACATACATATAATTCTCGATAGTTCTTTTTTTTACTACCTAGTGTTTATTTGTGTTGTATCTAGATTTTGTAAAATTTTAGCTGTTCAGCGTTAGGGCCTCAAAAACTGCTAAAATTCTTGTAGAATTCACCAGTCATTCAGTTTATCAGGGTGATTAGCGGGGACCGCATGATCTCCGTCGAGACCTCTCTATGGGACCTCGAAGCGAGGGTCTTTGCGTCTCTATGTCATTGGCGAAAGGAGAGAAATCGAGGCCCAGCGATATCTGTTCCGCCAGGAGCTGATGGAGACATGGAAGGTGCAACTCGAGCAACCAAAGTGGGGAGTCACTACTATTGAGACTGTGAAGCCGGTCATTGAGGAGTGACTGGAGAGTCACCATGGTAGCTTAACCTATCGAGTGTCACAGATACTTATTAATATTAACAGCATAACCCACACATTGTGTGGTTTACTAGACATCATTGGAAATACACAAAACAATATTTCATTATAATAATAATTATAATTTATGTGCCTTATTACCATTTATCAATAACATAGATGGATTACCCTTGTATCACAGCTCAAAACAATGAGTTTTGTAAATTTGGCCGATTTTGTGTACTATCCATGAATTGAGGCAGCTATCTCCTTTGGTGATCGAGATATATTCCAGACAAGGAAAGCCAGCAGATTTGGAATCTTTTTGCAAGAGAGTTTGTCGACGAGACAAAGTATGTATTTAACGGAAAACGGTATAACTGTTAAAGACATGAATAATATAGAAAACTTTTTACGGCTTGATGATTGATATTACTATAATATGTGACGCACCATTGTCTTAAGTCACTGCATAATGTTCATCTTTAGTATTTCCGTCATCTGAACATACCGATGTTCGGGAACTTTGAACGGGACTGCTCTGCCTCTCACATACTTCATCAATGGTAACACTATTGTTAAAGTCCTGTTGTTGAATAAAACAAAAAAAATGTGCAGAACCATGTTCTATATTTTTAGGATCTGCTTAACCAATGTTACATTATTGTTTAAACATCTCTGTGTCGACTTTAATACCTAATTATACAGTTGCATACAAGACTTTATCTACACCCATAATGTGTCCTCTATAAAATATTCTGAAAAGTAAAGCCTTTTTATATAGAAGATTAGCCCTATACGAGTGTTTACGATACTGCTACGTTACTGGTACTGTAGAAGTATAAAGGTATTCATGAGAGCAGCTTTACAAGCAATTAGCCCCATAGTCATTAATATTATTGTGCATCTTTTTAACGGTTCGCCCTTCGAAGGACAAGTCGCTAAAATATAGAAAGAAAAAAATGCTGTGAACGGTCAAATCGCTTTAAAAGAGATTGCGTTTTCACCAATTCTTGCCGCGTTTATAGAATTCCATTCACTGTGTCTATCTTGCTGAAAGTTATACCAATCTTTAGAAGAAAGAACAAGCTAGACATATTGGCGCATGCAAAGTCTCTAAAATAAGTTGAATTGTAATACTTATTCATTTAAAAAGCGCGCGGCGCGCGCCGCCCAGGCAGTCACTCGCCGCGCGCTGACGATAATGGTTGATTATTGTGTACGAAATAAATGATTTCCTAAAAGAAATTTGTGATTCAGTGTTGCTGTTTAATGTGCTAATCGATTAGTAAAGTTATTTATTCAAAAAATAATCACTAAGTTTATAAAAAACGCGTGTCAAAGTTCGAGAGTATCTATAAAATATCTCGGTGTGAAGTGATGAGAAGTGTTTTGATAACAATCTCATATTTTATAAACAACCCACTTATTGAAATTGAGACTGTGTTTATAATTAAGAGTGTTAAGTGATTCAAATGTTTTGTTAACATCAACAAGCGATTCGGATTGCAGTTATCTCGGATTTCAAGTGGTGTGTGTTTGTTATTGTTAAGTGGGGCCGCCGCGGATGGTGCGTGACAGATGTATGAGGTCGGGTATATAAAAAAAAGTTTACCCACATTTTTTAAATTTTTTTTTATTGCGAAATAATGCCTATTGAAGTAAAGTGTATAATTATTTATACTGTTGATTGACGGCACTTGGTGGAACTTGCAGCACATATTGAAAACGACACTTTTTGTTAAATATTGTGGAATACTACAAGTGTCGTTTTCAATATGTAAAGTGTATAAATAAAATTCCAAATATGTGTAAAGTTTTTTCATACTAACTAATTTTATGCCATAAAATGGGGAAAAAATCTAAATTCTGATTTTATTATTTTTTTATAAACACAATGAAAAACAAAACGATAAAAGCCGAAAATGTGTAATATGTTTCATAACGATTCTAGTGATATAATAATCATAGAGGTACTATACAAAAGTTATGAGATATCGTCGATTGAAGAAAATCCGGGCATCGCTCTCGTCACCCGGTTACCGGATAGAAAGTTGTCACGTGAGACGCGCCGACTTGCGACGGGCTCTAGCGTGATTATGTAAGCGTTCTAAGTACTAAATTATGGAACTTATTAACTCTTTAATTTTTTAGTGCCAAAATGCTCTGACGGAAGCCTTTATAGTACACGCTAGCACGTTGATTACCCTTATAGAGTTACTATATCACCGACTAGTGATAAAAGGCCTTGGCCTTACAGAAGCTTCTGCTACTTGGGATATCTGTGGCGTATATGACGGGAGGTAACATCCGAGTGTCAGAACTGCGGTGACGGCAGCGAGGACACGGCTCTGCATACTTTGGCGGAGCGCTCAGCATGGGCGCTGCAGCTCGGAGGCCATGGCGAGGGCTATGGTCTCTAGCAGAAGAAAGTGGAATGCCGCCGCATCTTTCTGCGAGCAAGTTATACTCGAGAAAGAGGTGGCCGTTAGGGAGTGCGAGAGAAATCTCCCTCTCGAGTTCCAAAATCTGAGACGGAGACATGACTGAAGGCCTGATAACGGCGAGTAAGCTGCTTGCTAATTGGGTGTGGCCTTTGTAAAAATAAATTACATAAATGTTAAAGAAAAATAATATAATAACCGTACGTACCTCAATATATTTTGGATGACTCAGTATCACACATGGATGAGAGAAAATGTGGAATCTCATTGCGTCACCATATTTGAGTTGGAGGTTTGTAATCAACTTCAAATATTCTGGAACAAACTGGCTATTGATTACAACTATTTATTTGATTATAGTTAATAGCGGCGTTTTCCCTGAAAGAAAACGCATATTAAAATACTTACCTAATTCGAAGCTTATATAATGAGATAGGCATATCCGTTACCCGTAGGCTTATCTTACTCATGTTTGATGACGTATTTCCGTCGACTCAGCAGGCAGGGAGCGCCACCTGTGAACTTATAAATGCAGATGGCGTCCATTTTGTCCTCATTGGCTTTTATTCACCAGGCTGATTTAAAAAGTAAGCTTCGAATTAGGTAAGTATTTTAATATGCGTTTTCTTTCAGGGAAAACGCCGCTATTAAAAGTACTTGACTGTAATTCGAAGCTTATATAATGAGAAATGTTTGTTTTCGCCTGGTGAGTGACGGAAACGCCAATGTGATACTAATTTATTTTTAGGAAAATAATATTACAGAATGTTGTATGTATGGTATTTAGATTTATAATCTTTTCCATATTGAACAACTTAATATGTTATCTTAAATACGTAAGTTTCCTTCTATTTACAGGATTAAATAATTGCGTATTATTATTATATTTGATTGGTGGTAGTTTCCGACATTATTATCAACCCATCGTCAATTACTTCGTGTTACAAATAATTTTAATCTTACCACCACCACCAATTCTTAGAAGCTGCTGCTGACCGGGTAGTGCCGGGGCTAGAATTGTTGGAGTACCTCTCACAGTCATAAGTAAACTATTTGACTGTGTAGTCTCATATCGGTTACTCTGATTAACCTAATTTCTATCTAGAATAAAGGATTCAATTGATTAGTCGAAGGTATTATCTTTGTTTACAATAGTTTTCCAACCAGATTGTCTGAAATGAAAATGATCAGTTTCGGACTCTGATTCGGGCCTAAAGTAGTACCTACTTACCTATGACGCGAGTTAAAACAATCGAGCAAAGTTAGATCGTGGATGCGGCGACCTCAGCATAAAATCACTAAGACGAGATACTTGAAAAATGTTCTCTGTGTATCAATACTTGGTAATATTGAACTAAGTCATCAATCCCAATATCAATCAATATGTGACTTAATTTTCTTTACATTTTTCAAAGAGATCGACCAAGATATGTTTAACCAAAACATGCGAACTATGTAAGGGTGACTAGCGGTTTCTGTATTATCAAGTACAGCAACAACAGATTTATGTAACAGAATCGTATAATATAATAATCATGAATAAAATTCAAGTCGGTTAAAACTGTAAAATTTATAAGTATCTTAAAAGGTAGGTCTCCAGGAGCTCAATAGTAGAAGCTGTTGATTATATATCTGTTATTTACCTCTTCGCCTCCCCCCCCCCCACATTTCACTACTCCACAGATTCTCTATGTGAGGTGGTGGGAGACCTGTCGAGGTGTTTATTAGAAGGAAAGAAATAATGTTTATTAGGTTCTTTTGCAGGTTCTGCAGAAAGAATGGAACTAACAGAGCTCTCGCTTTGAGATCTGCCCTCTATTAATACCTTGTGCCATCGCGGCACCACAAACACAAACAATCCTGTTGACCGATTAAGGTGTGACAGCATCTTGGGTATTAAAAATGGTGGTGGAAGTAATATCCACACATTACAAACAGGCCTATCATGTAGTGTTCTCCATTTCATAATAGGAATATTATTTGTAGGCTTGCCTTAGTGGTGTTTGAAGCAAGGATGCTCACAAAAAATACCCGGAGGAGCTGATACATATGGTATAGGCTCGGAATGCAGTGTATGGTGAAGTCAATTTGATGTCGGACCATTACACGCAAGCTGACGAGTTAAGTTCGTCAAGGCAATTGATTTGGTCTCGTCCCTCTGGGGGGGTGGACTACAACTGCTTTGAACGAGTACAGACTGTAACACAGTACCGGTATATGATTTCGAATCATGTGTAAGATTGTCAACATCTCTCTTTGATGCAGTGCAATCTTTGTTATTCTGGGCCCTCGAGCCTGTTAGAGAAATGTTTTCTAGCTGGGCTCCCAAGCGAAATCTGACGCGTCCGTGGTAAGAAAGCATCTCGGATGGAAAGCTTGTAAAATTGTCGAGAACCGGTTATTGCGGACCCACTATTGGAGTTCCACTTGTACCACTCCGTGCACTACTATTTTCTTCAGTGGGTTGTCGGTTAGTAGGGGATTGACCGAATGTGACGCTAAGGTAAAGCTACCTCTAGGCACTGCGAAAGTGGTAAAAATTCAAAAGACCCACCAAGTTCGAATTTTATTTAAAAGAACTAAGTTTCTTTGATTTGGAATTAAATAAATCTTCCTTTTATGTCTAATATCTTTTCTTTTGGTATTGGACTTTCAGGTAGTTCTATGTCTATCGCATAACGATAGGAGAGGTTTCTTTGGGAACCTATTATTGTTTTCTCCCAATTGTCTAACCATCCCTGGGTTTGAAGAGTTTTCAAGGCTATTTGTACGTGTTTGTGAAGAGTAACAGGATTTTGATGCGCAAAATGAGATTTTGTGTAGGTAGACGAGAATTTGAATACTCTTATTCTATTGAAATCGAGGCACCCAGATGGTAAGAAACGAAAATGTTTTGGGTGCGGCTTACCCGAGCGGAAGACAAGAATGTGCTCTGAGAAAGAATAATGTAATAAACACTACATCAGCTTTACCATGAAAATAAGCTTGACTGAGATGTATTTTGCACATCCAATCTCATGGTTGGAGGAAATCTGGTAAACGGAACATGCTGAAAGATAGAATTATTCTGGCTTCACAAAGGCGTACAATGTCCTAAAACTGAATTCTGGGCGGATGACCTTAGCTATTTGAAGTTAGGAAAAGTGGAGAAACCAAACTTGGTGACAAAGGAACTAGTTTCAGAGGGCCTTGAGCATTCATCTTTTGAACCATTGCACAATGTGGTCATTTCAGTTAAAAAGGGAACCTTTTTAAAAAGAGTTCGTTGTATGGATTCTTAAGTTTCCAGCAATTAGTATTCCACCTTAGTCAAGTTTTCCATAGCATTTTAACATAAAGCGAAAATTTTACAACTTTGTCAGGACGGGACTTGAACAGAGTTCGGTGTAAATTTAAATGTGGAAAGGTTATCAGTTTTGAGCAGGATTCGAACCTGCGTCCTCTCGAATACCGTGCAGGACGGATTGGAGTTTCTGGATAAAGGGAATGCGGTACCCTTTAATAAATTTAAAACTTTTTGGTACTCTCGTTCCTTACCAACGTATTTTGTACAGAGTTAACTGACCGACATAGAATGACAAGGTCATATCATTTAGTGTTTCCTTTGCTGGTGTGGGCAGAGGATGTTAGACCTCTCCTCGTCTCTTTGAGAGCCTCGAGCTCGGAAATTTCGTAATTGAAGGGACATCCTTGCATGGTTACTTAGTATGTTATCGTACGCCTGGTTACTATCGTATACCCAATTATTATAGATATTGTACATACCCCTCGAGGGTGGTAACTGGTTAGTGTTTCCTTTGCTGGTATGGGCAGAGGATGTTAAACTTCTCAGTCTCTTTGAGAGCCTAAAGCTCAGAAATTTCTTAATTGAAGGGACATTTACTGTCGTATGCCCAATTATTATAGATATTGTACACACCCGTCGAGAGTGGTAACTGTAATACAGGCCTAAAAAGGCTCTTGGTGCAATGGAATCTGGATTCCATTCGATGGAGATCTGATCTTGACGCCTGATCCTCTCGAAGGCTGGCGTAATGATTTGGATGAACTTTTTTCAGGGTCATCCTTTTTGGAGATCGAAGACCAAAATGCATGCCTTCCCGAGTGCCGTTGAAAAAAGGTTTCAGCCTCGAAAATGTATGTGTTTGAAAGCGATATTTTATCAAGGTTCATTTTTGAGAATTGGGTCTTTGACAATTCTGAGAATAATATATGAAATCAGATCTATGGCCGCAGGCCATCCTCAATACATATAATAAAATCGTAACAGGTCGCTGTCTGTACATGGAAGATAAATAAGAAAAAATATTATAGGGGGGCTTTATGAACGCAATAGAACCCAAAACAATGATTTTTAGAATTTTTGTCTGTTTATCTGTATGTCTGTATGTCTGTATGTCTGTATGTCTGTATATCTGTTTGTCTGTACGGTTGTGCACGCTAATCTCAGTAACCGCTCAACCGATTGCAATGCGGTTTTTTTTATTGTGTTGAGGTTTGCTCCAGTTAACATTTAGCGTTTGTTTTATGTAAATCGGTTTAGAAATAAAAGAGTTATAACACTTTTAAGAATTTGATATTTTGAAAATTTTAATTGTAGGGGTTTCTTTGAATGTGAGTGAACCTAAACTGGCGTGTTGGCTTAATCATAAAAGAGCTTAATGATTAAGACTATTTTTAAACAATTCTTTTAAAATAGACTTAATCATTAAGCTCTTTTATGATTAAGCAAACAGGGCAGTTTCAGACGCTGCTTGATGACTCTGATGAAGAAATACCTTTCCTTTCACACACCTTATGTGACGTAAACGAAGTTGCGGGCTTAGCTAGTTTGTAATAAATTGATAAAAGATTTATGGAAATCCTATTATTAAAGTAGGTCCTCAATTTTGTCATAAATATTTTCGAAGAAACTTAAGTTTTTCAAAAGATTCTCTTTGTTTAAAAATACAACAGGTTTTGGCAGCAAAAGCCTTTTGGCAGAAAGAGCCTTGTCAGCTTTTTCAAAATGTAGCAGGGATTCGAATTGTCGGATCTCCCCGTTTTTGTCTAGGTTGACGAACCCAGGACTATGATTTTACAATAGTGGGTATCAGCATATTATCTTATCTAGGCAATTTGTCGCCAAAACGTGTCTATCAACCTCTTAGGTTATACTGTGTCTTAGGATCTTGCGTAACCGAAATCTCTTTCAATGCTGTCCCTATATAAAATACGAAGCAAGGATGATTGGCTGATCTGTGAAGAAATTTACACTTGGTCAGGACCAGTGTTAGGTAAATGAGAAATAACTCACCTTTTTCCATCATCCTTATCTGGTTTAGTGGAAGTCTGCTTCTTTTACTCCACTTACGACAATGCACGTGGCGTTGCGATCACCCTTATTTGAAGTTCGAGCTAAATGAGCTGGAACTGTAGCTATTTGACCATAATTAGTAGACCATTATTAGTATTTGTACCCATAATAGGCCATATTTTTACATGTATAGGAACCTCTAGTAATTAATGTGCCTTTATGTGGGTAGGTATAAAAATATTTTGAAAATATTTTCTATATTCGGCGGTACTGACGCTGTAAATACACGAAGCAAATAATATCTAAAAAAAAGTATTAGTACCTATGAATACAATCTATAAAATCAGTTTGATATTAGCTGTAACTAAAGATATTAAATAAAAGGAACTGCAACCTCGAAAGGTTTACGTGCTATTTTAAAATAATAGGTTATTTCACGTTATGACGTATCACACTCATATGTGATCGTAAAAATATGAAGTAAAAACATACCTGAGACTTAAACGAACGGTCAAACCGTTAAATATGTCTGTAGGTTCACTTACTTCAATCACAAGTCACTTGTTTTAGATTCACTGTATATTCAAACGAACGGCAAAGCCGTTAAATAAATATTTCTGTAAATTCATTTACTTCATCCCAAGTCACTTTTTATAACTTTACTAGGTATATAACTAGTAACTAGAAAAAAATAAATGCACTAGCAGGTGTTCCTGCTATAACCTTTTGCTACGGGAATCAAAACGCCAATGAGGACAAAATGGACGCCATCTGCATTTATAAGTTCACAGGTGGCGCTCCCTGCCTGCTGAGTCGACGGAAATACGTCATCAAACATGAGTAAGACAAGCCTACGGGTAACGGATATGCCTATCTCATTATATAAGCTTCGAATTACGGTCAAGTACTTTTAATACACTGCTTTTTTATTTAGATTAGTGTTTAAGGAGCTTTTGCCCAAGTGGGCACCACAACTTCATTGTTTAAGCTTTATTTTTTTCCTTAAACTAAATAAACACAAAATATACTTAATAGACCTTAATACTATAAAATTATATAGGTACTTATGTATTCCTACGAGTATAATATGCCTATTTTCTATGTTTTTTTGTATGTACTAGGAGACAGAGTCATCAGAGAGTACAAAATAACAAGCTATTAATTTTTGAGTAACCTCAGATTCTGGGTTCGATAAAATACTATTGGTTAGCCCAACATCTTACCTATTTAGACTGTGTTCTATTAACATCGACTCTCTTTCAGATGGATTTTGGACACAATCCATCAGCATATGTTGCACATCATCTATCTTAGGGAATTAAAAAAAGGACAGACAGACACAAAACTAATAGCTAATAATTTTGCTAGAGAATTCAAAAACATTGTAATAATAAAGTTAATTACATACTTAAAATACAAAAAAACCCGACTGCCAAGTAAACATACAACTGAAAAGCAAAAAACAAGCCCTACGTTTCCTTTGGGATTTTCTTTAGCTAAAGTCGGATTATTAATCTCAGTCAGTAAAATGACAAGTGCAACTGTCACTGATACAAAAAAGGGTGACCCGCTATAATAGTGATGTTCGGCAATCAATAGACTTAGACATTTTAGACATTCTTTGGGGTCGTCCATTAATCGCGTGAGGTTTCTTTGGGCATTTTTTGGACCCCCCTTCCCCCTTGGTGATACTTGGTGAGGTTTCAGACTACCCCTCCCACCCCTGGGCCGAATCACGTGTATTTTTAGATTTTTTAGTAACTACAAAGATTTTCTAAATTTTATAGAAGTCCCTATTGTATAATCTATCCTGGATACTTCTATACGAATACTAGCTGATAGCTAGACTGATCTAGCGGACAAAAGTAGAAAAATCACAGGGTCGGCAGCGTGAGAGTGGCGCCTCTGGTTTTGCAGACGTTCATAGGCGGTGACCGTCAGTCCTTCTGGTGGGCCATATGCTTGTCTGCCACCTTAGTGGTATAAAAAAAATCAAGGTTGAATTTCCATGCGATCATTATGCTTTTGGTCACGACTATCGATATCCAAGTGGGCAAAGCGGCGTTTCTATTTGGTCACGGGGGAATGCGATTGGGCACCGTGATCCCAGCTGCGGGGGCAGCCAAGACGGTGTATGGGGCTCCCGGTCCCGTAAAGGGACCGCCCTATCCACTAAATCCCGCGATGTTCCTCCTCATCCTATAGCCGGGCCGAAGGATATCCAAAGATTATTCACGTTAGCCCGGCCGGGGGCTCCCCGCACTTCCGGGGCCCTCCCGGGGAGCAAGATGGGCGGCTCCCCTGGAGCTCCCTGAGCAGTTAACAAAAACCCAAGCCCGCATCGCACCGCTCTCTAGCGCCTCTGGAAGCAGAGAGGGTAGATAGCGGTCGTGCGGGTGGGCGCTGAAGGCATCTCCGGAACACGGAAAGGGGCTTTCCCCCTAATGATCATCGGTGGATGGGGTCCCACGACATGCGCCCACCAGTGGACACTGCTGCGTGCTAGTCTTGCATGCATAACTTTTAATAAGGCTATAGAGAATCAAAAATCTGTATTCTAAGATTTTTTACTGGATATTCTATGTAACTTCCACATTACGTCCGATACTAAAGCTAAAATTGTTTATTTTTTGTATGTCTTTCTGTATCACGCCAAAACTATAGTACCATTTTAAATAATAGATACTGACATAATTTGAGATTATAATAGATCGGATTGATGCCGATATTCTGCGCGGTTCTTTTGGGAGACGCGATGAAAGACAAAATGATTTTTGTGTTTTATGATCAACGTATAGGTATTCCGATTTCAATTAATTTCCGATGTAAGAAAGAAATTAAGTGCTTTATGAATGATTCTATACAAGTTTTAATACTGTAGGTTTTGTTGTTCGGAAATTAGAGAGATCCCAAATTCAGGGTTGTAAAGGTTTTGTTCAATATAAATACACGTGATATCTCACACCACCCCCCACCCCCCTGGTGATGTTTTGTGATTTTTGTCAGACCCCCTCCCCCCTTTTGAACCTCACGTAATTAATGGACGACCCCTTTATTTTATTAGGTGTGAAAGTGTTTTTTTTATTGAATATTAAATTTTTATTGTAAATATAAAATTTACAGTCGGTAGTGATACCGCCTGCGGCGCCTGAGGTCGTGGGTTCGATTCCCACCAAAGACAAATATTTGTGTGACCCATAAATATTCTATGTAACTTCCACATTACGTCCGATACTAAAGCTAAAATTGTTTATTTTTTGTATGTCTTTCTGTATCACGCCAAAACTATAGTACCATTTTAAATAATAGATACTGACATAATTTGAGATTATAATAGATCGGATTGATGCCGATATTCTGCGCGGTTCTTTTGGGAGAAACGATGAAAGACAAAATGATTTTTGTGTTTTATGATCAACGCATAGGTATTCCGATTTCAATTAATTTCTGATGTAAGAAAGAAATTAAGTGCTTTATGAATGATTCTATACAAGTTTTAATACTGAAGGTTTTGTTGTTCGGAAATTAGAGAGATCCCAAATTCAGGGTTCTAAAGGTTTTGTTCAATATAAATACACGTGATATCTCACACCACCCCCCACCCCCCTGGTGATGTTTTGTGATTTTTGTCAGACCCCCTCCCCCCTTTTGAACCTCACGTAATTAATGGACGACCCCTTTATTTTATTAGGTGTGAAAGTGTTTTTTTTATTGAATATTAAATTTTTATTGTAAATATAAAATTTACAGTCGGTAGTGATACCGCCTGCGGCGCCTGAGGTCGTGGGTTCGATTCCCACCAAAGACAAATATTTGTGTGACCCATAAATATTTGTTTCAAGAGTCTGGGTGTTTCTATGTATAATATGTATGTATTTAAAAAGTATATAAGTATTAATAGCCGTGGTCTTACACCCATAACACAAGCAGGTTATTCCTAGCTTACTTTGCGCTAGCGTTGTTTGAAATGTCCGTGAATATTTATTTATGTGTAATATCTATTACATATTTACCAGCATATTAAATTTGCTTGCTATAACATTTATTATAAAAGCTGAGAAAAAAAAGACGTGTGGCACTCGGGGACTGCCGCGGTAAAGCTATTACATAGCATTTTTTACCAACTATGCTAGTATAATTATTTCTATATAAGAATACTAGCTGATGCCCGCAGCTTCGCCCGCGTAAAATTTGTTACCGCGGAAAGTTATTCCCGGGATAAAAGGTAGCCTATGTGTTAATCCAGACTATAATGTATCTCTGTACCAAATTTCAGCCCGATCCGTTCAGCGGTTTGAGCGTGAAAGAGTAACAAACATCCACACTCACAAACTTTCGCACTTATAATATTAGTAAGATTTTAAGGCCTATGTTCAACAAAGTAAAGTACCAAGTACCTACTTGACAGTGGACATTTGGACTTTTGGACTTTTGGCCTTTTGGACTTTTGTACTATTGGACTTTTGGACTTTTGGACTTTTGGACTTTCGAACTATTGAAGACCCAAAAGTCCTCAAAGACCGAAAAGTCCCAAAAGTCCCAAAAGTCCCGAAAGTCCCAAAAGTCCCAAAAGTCCCAGAAGTCCCAGAAGTCCCAAAAGTCCCAAAAGTCCAAAAGTCTAAAAGTCTAAAAGTCATAAAGTCCAAAAGTCCAAAAGTCCAAAAGTCCAAAAGTCCAAAAGTCCAAAAGTCCAAAAGTCCAAAAGTTCAAAAGTCCAAAAGTCCAAAAGTCCAAATTCCTAAAGTCCAAAAGGCCAAAAGTCCAAAAGGCCAAAAGTCCAAAAGTCCAAAAGTCCCAAAGGCCAAAGTCCAAAAGGCCAAAATTCCACTCCACCTAACCTCACCACACCCCACCTCACACCAATTCACCTCACCACACCCCACTTCACTTTACCCCACCCTACACACCTCAGCCCACCCCTCTTCACCCTACTTCACTTCATATACATAGGTACACGTTATGCAAACGCTCACGTGTACACGTTGGTATATGAAGGTTGCCGAGAGTGTGATTCGTTTTCGTGACACAATTTCTGGATTCGGTCTCCACGCAAGGCCCGCGATAGAAGCTATACAATAGCTTAAAAAGCTTAAGAATATATGACTTGTGGTTATGTATTAAACAAATTACCAAATGGTCGTAGAAAAAAATAATTTCAAGGACAAGCTAAAATGACAATTTTAAATTGTCATAAAAGTATTTTTCATGAAATTATTTTCAAGGTAAATTGGTGTGAAATGTTTGTATACAACAAACTATGGTTCCTAGAAAAGTCTATCTATCTACCTTCACGCCAAATCCATTGCGGGGTAAGCAGAAAGCGCCACACGGCACGGTCCATACACACCTCACTCTAGGAATTATATTTTAATGTAGGTAAATAATTATGGAGCAATCGAGATCCAAATTGTTAGTTAACTGCATTATTGAGTGAGTTGAAATACGGTATAGGTGGTTTTTTGTAATATTTAATTACTGTTTGATATTGGATAAAAAATATAATCTCGACTAACTTGTTGTCGACTTAAATGTAAAACTCGATTCAACCACATCCTATTTATTTGTGACAAAAAACCCACAACACTGAAAATGTCATTTTACTGACTCGAATTAAAAATCGTAGTAAACTTACTGTTTTACTTCGTCTGCAACATTTGCAGGCGGGAAGAAGCTATGTCAAGCGAGTGGTAGTTTACAAAATAGCTACATGTTTCCATAGCTTTTCCATAGCGAGAGGTGCGCGCAAGTCCACTGTTTGCCGTTTTCACTAGCCGCACTAACGCTGGTGTCCGTGCACCTCTGAATCCCATGGTCAATAATTACAATAAGTTGTTTTTAGACTTGGATGTATTCACTTTGTCGCATAGTACATTTAGAAATTCACTGTTGCGAAAATAAACTAACCGAAAAACTGTAAAATGTATCCCTGTAAGTTGAGGGTTATCCTTGATAATTAAGTTTCATACCAAGATGTTACAAATAACTCACAACTTGTTTGATTTGTGCAGCGACAAATTTCATGTATTCACAAAAAAAAACCGAACTAAGTATTAAGTACTCTAATTAATATGTGGATAACGCTGTTGGTTGCACGATTGCAACTTTTTAATGTTAATACTTTAGAGGAAAAGTATCTATTGTGTAACTGTTTGTTTTCCCGAAAAAATAAAAAAAAAATATAAAAAGATAAAACTGTGTGAAGGTTAAGAGAAAAATCCGTTGTTGGCTAACAAGGACCCAATGACAGAATATGCTTTAGATATAATGTACACGGTTCATCTGATAAACACTCAGTGTTACCTTCCATAGTCGACTATTATACTATACTAGCGGACGCCACGCGGTTCCACTCGCATAGTTCCCGTTCCGATGGGAATACGGGAATAAAATATGTTTTTTTTTTTTTTTTTATATTCAGCTCGCCAAATTGACGTCGCCACGATGGATAGCCGTGGCGCATCTTGCGATTGGGGGCCACTTCTTACAGCGGTCCTCAAGTTGGCGGCCCTGTGATGTGCCTCTTCACGCTCCTCTTAAAGAACCCTGGGTTGTAAGAAGATATAATGTATATCCTATGTTCACCGCCAAGAGTGTAGTTTCCCAACAGTCAAAGTATTTTTCAAATCGGTCCAGTAGTTCCAGAGCCTATTCGATACCAACAAATAATAAAATCTTTCCTCTTTATAATATTAGAAAGACTATGCGAAAGTTTGTGAGTATGGGTGTTTGTTACTTTTGCACGCTCTAATAGCGGAACGGATTTGACTGAAATTTGGCACTAGGATAGATTGCAATAACACATATTTTATTAATTTTATCACAAGATAAGTTCAAGTGGGAATTGGAAACACGAACTTGAACAAAATCTCACACGAGCGAAGCTGCCGGCATCAGCTAGTCTACAATAAGTCCCAAGTAAGTGTGATGTGTAACTTGCTCGATACTGCCACATGCACATGAGTTTCTAAGTGCAGCTTTATGTAGCCAATCGTGATTGTGTGCAATTATTTTAAAATAAGTTAGAGCTTTGATGTGGCTTGAATGCACATGTTTAATTTTGGTTTTATTCGCATTTAAAACCAAGCCAGCGTCATGAGACCACTCACAAATTCGGGTGAAGTCTTGTTGTAGCCATTTAGCTGCTATATTTATGTCTTTGTTAGCAACTACGAGACATGTGCCATCGGCATTTTGGTATATAGAGCATTGGTTGACTACGTGCATGTCGTTGACGTAGGCAAGGTAGTGTAAGGGTCCCAGGATTGAGCCTTGCGCCATGCCTACAGTTATGCCAAACGGATCACTACTAGTATCTCCTACCTTAACTATACATTGCCGGTTCTCCAAATAGTTTTCGCACCAGAATAGGAGTGGTCCTCGAATACCAGAGTTATCTAACTTTGTTAATAAAAGTGTTATGTCTGAGCGTATCAAACGCTTTACTAAAGTCTATGAAAAGTAAAATTACATGTTGTTTATCGTCTAGGTACTTATTGACTTCATTAGTAAATTTAGACAGTAGCTGCGTTTCGAAGTTTGGTCCCAAAACTGAGGGGAGCATCGGCCGCACTCGCGCGGCTGATGCCCAACATCAGGGGACCCAACGCTCCCTACAGGAGGCTGTACCTTGGGATCGTGCGAAGCATGGCCCTGTACGGGGCTCCCGTATGGGCGGAGACCCTGACGGCCAGCAATGAGGCTAGACTGATGAGCCCGCAGAGAGTGATGGCCGTCAGGGTGATAAGAGGATACCGCACGATCTCCGGTGAGGCGGCATGTCTCCTAGCCGGGACCCCTCCATGGGACCTGGAAGCGAGAGCCCTTGCGTCACTGTTCAGATGGCGCAAGGAGGCGCTGGAGCGGGGCCAAAGGCCTGCGTCTCGAGAAATCGAGGCCCAGCGGACCCTGCTCCACCAGGAAACCCTGGAGACATGGAAGATGCGACTTGAGCAACCAAAGGGGGGATTCGCCACAATCGCGGCCGTCAGACCGGTCATGGACGAGTGGCTGGAGAGAAGACACGGTGCTCTCTCCTACCGGTTGACACAGATGCTTGCCGGGCACGGTAGCTTCGGTAGGTATCTGTGGCGAAAACAACGGGAAACCACGGCCGAATGTCAGCACTGCGAGGACCGCAGCGATGACACGGCGCTCCACACGCTGGTGGAGTGCACGGCGTGGGCACAACAGCGACAGGTCCTCGTAGTGGGTCTGGGCGTGGACACCCTCTCGCTTGAGGCCATGGTGCGAGCCATGCTCTCCAGCGGGAGTAAGTGGGACTGCGCCGCCTCGTTCTGCGAGCAGGTCATGCTCGCGAAGGAGGCGGCGGGCCGGGTGCGGGAGAGAACTCTCCCACCCGAGTTCCGCAGTCGGCGCCCCGGGCGCCGCCGACGTGTCTTCGCCGAGGACTATCGGCCTCCATGACCGGGGGTCTGAGGACGGTGGGAGGGCCGCTCACCGTCCTTACAGAAGCAGGCCCATGACGGCAGCGTGACGTGAGCACTCACGCACGCCCCCCCTTAGAAGCGGGGTCACACCCGAAACCCCCCATAGACGCGGGATTGCACCCGAACCACACAATGGGCGAGGCCGCATTGGCGGCCGTAGGTCTGTTGGGAGTCACGGGACATCCTTCCTGAGGGCTTACCCGGGGCTCTCAACCATAGGCTGTTGGGCGTTACGTGAGGTTTTTTTAGTCGGTAAGAGTCCGGCATAGCATCCTACGAGGATTTTCCCTCACGTTAAAAAAAAAAAAAAAAAAAAAAAAGACAGTAGCTGCGTTGTAGATTGTTTTTGTTGGAAACCATATTGCGGGATAGACAAGACTTCGTTATTAGAGTAAAAATCGTGTATTTGGTTGCCTATGTATTTTTCTATAACCTTATCAATAACTGGAAGTATGGTAATAGGTCTATAGTTTGCATAATCCTCTTAGCTTCCTTTTTTAAAGATAGGTCTAACTATGCCGGTTTTTAGTTCCGAAAGACCTTTTTTACCCGAACTGCCGAAGACAGGAGGGTTATGTTTTTCGAGATAATGTATGTATGTATAATTCTTTGTCACGTCCTACAGCCTTAACGGCTTGACGGATTTTGACATGCGAGGTGTCATTTGATTTGTCGTGATTGTGTGACAGCCTTAACGGCTTGACGGATTTTGACATGCGAGGTGTCATTTGATTTGTCGTGATTGTGTGAGCGACACAAAACATTAAAATTTCAAAAAAATCAAAATGGCTGACTTTTGGCGCTAAAATGAAAACGTTGATTTATTTTCTTGCACGCTCTACAGCCTCAACGGCTTGACGTATTTTGACATTCAAGGTGTCATTTGATTTGTCGTGATTGTGTGAGTGACACCAGGTATATAAAAAATTTTGAAAAATGAAAATGGCAGACTTTTGCCGCTAAAATGTAAAGTTTGATAATTTTTCTTGGACGCTCTACAGCCTGAACGGCTTGACGGATTTTAAAATACAAGGTGTCATTTGATTTGTCGTGATTGTGTGAGTGACACCAGGTATTCATGGAAAATCAAAATGGCAGACTTTTGGCGTTAGAATTATTTGACTGCGATGAACGCAAAACTACTGAACCGATTTTGATGCGGTATTATGTGTTTATAAGGCCTAGGTCAGACCTAAATTGTTACATTTGTTTGATTTCAATCGGTTGAGTAGCACCGGAAATATGACCAAAAATATAATAATTAAGGTTGTATTTTGGTGATGTCCCTTCACTACACGAAAATTAATAACTCCACTACTAACATAACTAAAAAGTTTTAAATGAAGTTAATTATTTGGAATACAAAAAACCCGACTGCCAAGTAAACATACAACTGAAAAGTAAAAAACAAGCTCTACATTTCTTTTGTCATTTTCTTAAGCTACTTACTGTTTTACTTTGTCGGCAACATTTGCAGGCGGGAATAAGCTATGAGAACATGTAGCTATTTTGTAAACCACCACTTGCTTGACATAGCTTCTTCACGCCTGCAAATGTTGAAGAAAAAGTAAAACAGTAAGTAGCCAAAGAAAATCACAAAAGAAATATAGAGCATGTGTTTTGCTTTTCAGTTGTATGTTTACTTGGCAGTCGGGTTTTTTGTATTCTAAATAATTTAGTTTATCTACACTACAATTTACAAGTTTAGTTATGACTTCTGACACTTTCTCACAAACAAACTTTACATCTATACATCTAATGCCGTCTACGCCTGAGCCCTTATTGATGTCTAGACTTTTTATCATTTTAATCACATTTTTGTGATCAGCTTTGTTAAAATAAATCAATTTATTTTGTGGGTAAGTAAATTTTGAGATATATTCTGAGATATAAAGTAAATTTTGGTCACATTTAGGTAGGATTTTTACCCGAACTGCCGAATACAGGAGGGTAATGTTTAAATAGTTCTAATGGGTTTTCTTTGCAGTTTTGCCTTATTTTTTCTGGTACTATGAGTTTTAGAAATCTAACCTGTATGTTGAAAATCCTATCAATATGTGTTTTAAAGGTTCTACCATAGCTGGTGATGCCATACGATTTTATGGACTCTGCTAGAGCACTGTACATATTACGCAAAATATTAAACGGTATTTTAGTTTCTTAAATGTAAAAATTAAATATTGTAACATTCTCCCCATTCAGACAAAAATGAAAATGAATTTACTAACAGAACAACATAATAACAAAGTCGCCCAAGTGCCTATATCCCATAAAATTACCACAAGAAAAATTACTAAAAACCAACTAGAAGTACCGAGATTCGAAAAGTACTACGGTCGACGGATGATAGAATATTTGGTTCCGACGATAATGAACAAAATATGTTACGAGTATTTGCGAGAAATAAATAATAAAAATTATATAACAAAATATAAAAGTTCCTACTACAAAATCAAACAGCCTGTATAAAATTATCTACTCCCACTTCGCTTAGCTAGCAGTCGCGTCGTATTTTCAAGCGAATTGATGCTTACTGTTAAACAGATAAGGTGTAATACGTAGTTAGTATGCGCTAGACTCGTTGATAAATTGATAATACATTGACTTATAAGTTGTTAAACTAAGTATATAATTAAGTATACAAAATAATACCTACATACATATTTGTTATTGCCTAGTAATGTAAATGTACGAATGTGTTACTTCTTTTGATAAAAAGAAAAACGAAATTGTGAGTACCGATACAAACCCCTCCGGTTTAATGGTACAAGATAGAAATTGTATATGTTTACTCTTTTGTAGAAATAAATAAAAAAATTAAAAAAGAAAAACCTTTTCCATAACAAATTCAAATTTTGCTGATGGATAGTTCCCAGAGCGGAGACTCAGCGCAAGTTTCTCACAATTACGACTAAGAACGTTGTCATCGAACCAAGATGAACGAGGGATCTCATTATGAATTGTCTTATAGGTCATTTCATTCTGTATAGTCTGGTAGAAAAGATATTACTGTTCCTCCCCGTAACGCTTCTTTTTACACACGATTAGCCTCCTCGTTACGCTTTAGCCCTATGTGTCCCGGAACCCACTGCAACATAAGACTGGCAACATTGTTTAAACATTTATTATTACACTAGCGGCCTGCTCCGGCTTCGCACGGGTATACAGTATTCCTTCCTCTTGAATCACTCTATCTATTAAAAAAAACCGCATCAAAATCCGTTGCGTAGTTTTAAAGATTTAAGCATACAAAGGGACATAGGGACAGAAAAAGCGACTTTGTTTTATACTATGTAATGATGATGATATCTCTAAGATATCATAAGCTATCGATGCACCTCTGAATCCAGAGGCGCACCGAGCCACATGCTTAAATGCAATGGGTAAAGCACTTTTACTGTCAGTAAAAATGACAATTTTATTTAAATTATTTTTTGAAGCAAGAGCTTGAAATAGCGGGGTGCTGGGTAAGACAACCTCCACGTGGTGCATCCTGGTAACGTGGACGACGATGTAGGCTTCGCGGGAGGCGCACGTCGTCGCCCACGGCCAATAGTCCACCAAGGAGGGGGGGCCTTCATGGCCGGTTTGGAGTTCTCCGCATGCGCTCTGCTATGCAGAGCGTACTTAGCGGAGAGCTCTCAGGGCGACGAGTACTTCGCCACTGAGCGATCAGTGGCGAAGTACACGGTCCCATGGGGACCATCGTTCGGCCGAGCCGTAACCCCGTCTGGCAACAGACGGGCACGGTGGCTCTTTGGAGTTGCGAGGAAGAAAACCTCTATAAAAAATTACCCGAATCCTACGCTCTGACGCCCGGCAATGGGATGCATCGCTGGGGAGAACTCAGTGCCGAGGGCGTAACTCCTACTTTCCCAACCTTTCCCATCCTTAAGTCCACTCCCAACTTCCCCACTTCCACTCTAAAAAGTCGGCGGACTTTAAACGCAAAAAACACTATGGCTGAGGTAAATTATTCTGATAGAACTACCCAGGAGCGCACCCGGACAGTGTCCGGGGAATCGCTTGGCATGACTCGTCATGTCGACCCCCGCCAGGGTTCATCCCAGGTGGTATATGGGAGGGGTCACCACAGTCCTACAGGCCCAAGGGTGTGCCTAAAAACCACCCCCAGTGACGTCCGCGTCACCGGCACGGGTTGACGCGACCTCCGGGTCGCGTCAACCCGTGCCGGCTCCGAGATGGAGGCGGCAGTTGATATTTGTACCGAGAACGAGGATACCCTCGGTCTCCATGCCGAAGAAGTGAGACGGAAGAGACCTAGGTCAAGCGGACCAGGCAAAGGCCTGTTTCGTCGGCCTGGGTCAGTATCGTCTACCAGTGAGGAGGACCTTCCTCGGAAGGTAGTGGCCACCACCGCGGGTAGAGGTCGGAAAGCCGACCTCTACAGAGCGAGAGGAAGGGTGGCAGAGCCGCCGGCGATTGTGCCCCCGCTGCCAAGCGGGAGGGTCACGGAGGTGCCGGCGGCGAAGGAGATCATGGCGGCTCTTGCCCGCATTTCTGGCGCCGTAAAAGGCGCCAAGAATGTTGCGGGCAAGAAGAAAGTAGTGACGGAAGCCGTCACAGGGGCGACGAAGGCGCTGGAGGAGCTCCTTGAGAGGAGCGTCTCCAGCGAGGAGGGGAAGCTCCAGGCTCGGGTTGCGAGCCTGGAGAAGGAGCTTGCCGACTCCCGCAAGCAGCAAGAGCTGATGCGGGAGGAAATCGACAAGCTTACGCAGCTCGTCCAGGGGGCCGGGGAGGCTCGGGGTGTTAAAACCCCCGCTCCCCGTGCACCTAAGGCGACCCCGACGATGGTTCAACTGCTGGAGACCATCGAGCGCCGCCTCGGCGTCCTCGAGGACCGGGCATACCGCCCGCCGCTGGCGGCACCCGCCGTCACGTCGTACGCGACGACGGCTGCACCCAGTGGGGCTCCCGGTCTCCAGCGGAAGGCCTCCGCCCCCAAGAAGACGGCACCTGGTGGAGGTGGCAACCCCGCCTCCACCAGCACAGCCAGCGCTCCCGCCGCACCCCAGACTCCCTCTAGAGAGGGGATCTGGGAGGTGGCGGGAGCAAAGAAGAACGCGGCTAAGTCCGCCAAAAAGGCGGCGAAGGCCACCAAGAAGGCGGCAAAGGTCGCCGCAAAAGCGGCAAAGGCCGCCGCGGCGAAGGCGCCGAAGAGGCTCCGCGCTCCTCGCTCCACTGCCGTCGTCATTACGGTGACGACAGAAGGCAAGGCGAAGGGCGTGGGGTACGCCCAGGTACTGAGGCAGGCGAAAGCCTCAGTAGACCTCAAGGCCCTCGAGATTGAGGGGGGGCTCCGGTGCAAGGTGACGCGCACCGGAGCGCGCCTCCTCGAGGTCTCCGGCGCCATCATCGGCCCCAAAGCGGATGCCTTAGCGGCAAAGCTGCGGGAGTCGCTGGACAAGGGTGACGTACGCGTCACCAGACCCAACAAATGCGCCGCGCTGCGCATTTCGGGTCTGGATGACGCGGCCACGACGGAGGAGATAATCTGCTGAGCCCGCAGAGAGTGATGGCCGTCAGGGTGATAAGAGGATACCGGACTATCTCCGGTGAGGCGGCATGTCTCCTAGCCGGGACCCCTCCATGGGACCTGGAAGCGAGAGCCCTTGCGTCACTGTTCAGATGGCGCAAGAAGGCGCTGGAGCGGGGCCAAAGGCCTGCGTCTCGAGAAATCGAGGCCCAGCGGACCCTGCTCCACCAGGAAACCGTGGAGACATGGAAGGTGCGACTTGAGCAACCAAAGGGGGGATTCGCCACAATCGCGGCCGTCAGACCGGTCATGGACGAGTGGCTGGAGAGAAGACATGGTGCTCTCTCCTACCGGTTGACACAGATGCTTGCCGGGCACGGTAGCTTCGGTAGGTATCTGTGGCGAAAACACCGGGAAACCACGGCCGAGTGTCAGCACTGCGAGGACCGCAGCGATGACACGGCGCTCCACACGCTGGTGGAGTGCACGGCGTGGGCACAACAGCGACAGGTCCTCGTAGTGGGTCTGGGCGTGGACACTCTCTCGCTTGAGGCCATGGTGCGAGCCATGCTCTCCAGCGGGAGTAAATGGGACTGCGCCGCCTCTTTCTGCGAGCAGTTCATGCTCGCGAAGGAGGCGGCGGGCCGGGTGCGAGAGAGAACTCTCCCACCCGATTTCCGCAGTCGGCGCCCTGGGCGCCGCCGACGTGTCTTCGCCGAGGACTATCGGCCTCCATGACCGGGGGTCTGAGGACGGTGAGAGAGCCGCTCAGCGTCCTTACAGAAGCAGGCCCATGACGGCAGCGTGACGTGAGCACTCACGCACGCCCCCCCTTAGAAGCGGGGTCACACCCGAAACCCCCCATAGACGCGGGATTGCACCAGAACCACCCCCTGGGCGAGGCCGCATTGACTGCCGTAGGTCTGTTGGGAGTCACGGGACATCCTTCCTGAGGGCTTACCCGCGGCTCTCAACCATAGGCTGTTGGGCGTTACGTGAGGTTTTTTAGTCGGTAAGAGTCCGGCATAGCATCCTACGAGGATTTTCCCTCACGTTAAAAAAACAAAAAAAAAAAAAGAGCTTGAAATAGCAATGAGTTCCACGGACATTACAGATTTATATCTTCAAGAATCTTAAAATTAGTTTTATAGTTTATATTTTGGCGTTAGTAGGCTGTTCCCGACCCATTTCTAAAGAAAAATTTCAGAGATTTTTAAAACTATATTTTTTTACTAAAGTTGAGTAAAACATTATAAGCTGGACTGCATTTTCTATTCAAGCATTTAATATTGCATTCCAGCTTTTACCAAATATAGAGTCTTTCACCGAATATAGAGTCTTTCACCGAATATAGAGTCTTTTACCGAATATAGAGTCTTTTACGAAAAATAGAGTCTGGAGATCATGGTGCATCCATGATCTCCAGTTCCCACTGGGCGAGAGTAAGTGGACACCGCTGCGTCTTTCTGCGAGCAGGTCATGTTCGTGATAGCGGCGGCGGGGAGGGAGCGGAAGAGAACTCTCTCACCCGAGTTCCTCAGTCTGCGGCGGTGTGTCGCAGACTTATCTTCACCTAAGATTATCGGCCTTCAAGAGCGGGGTTTTGAGGACGGTGAGAAGGTTACAGAAACAGGCCAAAGGCGACATCGTGACTTGATGCGTGCAACTGCATGCCACACGCCTCAAAAAGAGGGATAACAACCCCTCAAAGATGCGGTATAGCACCCAAACCCCCTAGGTGAGGCCGCAGTGGTAGCCAAAGTCTGTTCGGAATCCTGGGGTCATCCTTTCGAGGGCTTACCCGAGGCTCCCAACCGTAGGCAAACTTTCAAGTTCACTGCCCTGCATTGAATTTCTTCGTCTTTAAAACAACTAAATATAAACTACGGTTCATGTAAACCTCGTTTTACGTCTAGTTCTTCCGTCAGACTTCATTGGTAAGCGTCAAGGACTTAAGGACTCTTTGAAGTCTAATAATAGATCAATTTATTCATCCATCATTCCCAGGAAAATTAACCCCGGATCCCCTACGTGTTCTGTTAAGTGTATAAACCTTAGAACTTAAAGAGCCATCTACTACATAAATACCAAAAATAATATTTTTGGCGAAACTTGTGAATACAATTTAAAATAAAATATGTCTGAAAACATACCTGAGGACGTAGCTAAAAACATATGAGCATTTCCAATCAGCGGCAGAGGTGTAGGACCATCGATATTCATTCTTTTACATTCATTGAGCATTCGAATCCAATTTAATATCAATAGTAAAACCAAAATAAGCACTAGAAATGTAACAATCATTTTTACCGATTTTAATTTTGTTCAAAACGAGACCTCCACACAACTGTTTGGAACCGTGTTTTTAACTGTTGTAAACTGGTCTGATACGATATTTTATATCGTAAATACATTCATGATGTTTGCTCGCATTCACAGTGTTAATTTACTTTTTGAAGAATATAAAGGTAGGAAACAAACGGATCAAGATATTTTTTTAGGCTCTATAATTTTTTTTGTTTAAATCATTAAGAAGTCTTAAAAAAAACCTTACTGAAAACTGAAAAATAAACGAGATATATGAATAATGTATTAGTTTTTTTTAAACGTATTGTTTTTTTGTTTAACCAAAGTAGGTACATAATAAATTATCGTAATTATTAATTACTTGACTGGCATCGCCGCCAAGTGGTTAGTGTGCCTGACTACGGATTTGGAGGTCGTGGGTTCGAATCCCACCCAGCACAAATCTCTTTGTGTGATGAGCACATTGATTTGTTCTGTATCTGGGTGTAATTTATCTATAATATGCATGTATTTAGAAATATACAAGTATGTTTATCAGTCGTCTAGATCCCATAACACAACCTTACATACATATACATATATCGACCGTAACTATTAACAAAATCGGAACTACATTTTGACGATTTCCGTTTTATTGCACCAAAAGGCTTAAAATATCTATATCTATTACCTCACAAAATTTCAAATTAAAACAGCCTCCATCACACTTTTTCTAGAATAACAAAGTTGGATTTATTAAGAGCATACGATTAATAATGTAGGTAGGTATGTTACTACGTTGTTCGCGGACTGAGGAAGAGGCACGAGCGCGAGCGAACCGGTCGTATCCACCATTTCGTTCATTGTTAACCGGTCTACGGCACAGTATTAAATGGTTAAGATTGTAGTATTTGTCAAATCCTACACTGTTAACTGATTTTATGGAAATGTTTGTGTCAGATGTACCATATCCTACATTGTTGGGCGCTTGAGTTCGTACACTTTTGTCGGACATGGTACAACTGACTTTGTTACTCGTTATTTCCTTACACGTTTTTGTCGGTTATGGTACTACTGACATTGTTAAACGAAATTATTTTGAAAATATTTCTCGTATATGTATGTATAATTTCAACGTTGTTAATTGTACATTATGAAATTTTTAAGGTCGGATATGCCATAAACTACAATGTTAAAGGAGAAGCCGCGTATTTTTTGTATCTTATGTGACATTTTTTCCTAAAATATACTATGGTAAATTACTCACTCCTCACTATCCGGATTAACTGCCTCCCCAAACGACTCACGAATGTTCATGATAGCCTGGACCGAAATATCGTACTGGTGTAAGGTACGGATATCTTTTGAGTTCTTGACTTCAGACATTTCAAGATTTTTTATCAGAAAACCCCTGCAACCACTTTACTGGCACCTGGGTCTAAGCCAGCCTCACTTGCGAGTCTTGCGCCAGTTATTTAACGAATGAAGCAAATAAAAGGAATCTCGAAAAAATCATTGTTGGACGATGGACTCACAGTTCCCGGCACCTCTGCTATTCCTAGCGATGGTTATTACCTACCATTCGCATCAGCGGTAGCTCCTACCATTTTAGGAACTACGGCTGATGCGAAGAAACTCCTGGCTACGATGGACGACCATACGCGACTGACGCTGGCCACGTACAAGGAAAGCTCTCTAAGGCTGGACGTAATCCTCACCGACATTTAACTAGGTTACCTAAACCGGCACACACTAAGTTTGCGCATAGTTAAAAGAAAGAGGGAGGACATGCTAACCCTTGCGTTAGGCGACTCACCTTTTTTCGAGAGGGTAATGTAAGGAAGGAAGGGTAGTGTTGGTTTTTCCGTTTTATGGTGAAAAAATCAACAATGTTATGAAGGTCTCGGCTCGTGTTGTTTGTACTGAGAAGCTCACCGACAAATATTCCCTAAACGGGATACAGGTATACGACTCTAGCTTGAGAAGAAGGGACGAGACTGTCAAGATAGTGTACAGGGACTTTCCGGAAGACGAAAGGATTATATGGCATTGTAATCCTTTCGGCTTAGGGTGCAGGAATGGCTGGAGCACATGCATTTAAGCTTTCTCGGTTCAGAGGGACTCTTTTAATGCATGCATAATATTAAACATCAACTGCAACTCGTTGCAGTTGATGAATAATAATATGCATGAGGCGAAAAGAAAAGGGCTACAAATATGTTTGGGTAAGGAACGGCAGGATCTTCATGCGGAAGTGTAAATTAGCTTAGATATTTAGGATAGCATATGTCTCTTTTTCTTTCTTGGTATATCTGATCGTTATATTTTTGACATTAGATTGTAGTAGTCTTAAACTCCGTAAAATTCAATCAAGTAAATATTTTTATCAGAATACGCGAGATTTAAGAACTAATAAAATTTTCAATAAAAAATACAACCGACTTCAAACAAATCCTGAAAAACAAAATTTACGTAGCACAAAGTAATATGTATTTTGATTTATCTGATTTTTTATTCAATATCATATTGAAGTCGGCGCCAAGTAAATTCATAGGTTTAGGTAGGTATTATTCATGGCACGAACTTCAATATTATATTGAATAAAATCTGATAAATCAAAATACATATTACTTTGTGCTAAGTAAATTTTATTTTTCAGGATTTGTTTGAAGTCGGTTGTATTTTTTATTGAATTTTTTTTTTCATTATTTTAAGTGACAAGTACACATAAGTGACAAAGTAAAAGTTCTGATCAATACAAATCAATCAAGCCCCAACACAAGGTAGCTGCTGTAAATTGTTAAGGAATTCCCTCGACTCTCTTTTGGTTCCATCATCAGATCGACTCCAGACCTTCATTAATTGTAGTAATGTACGAGCATTAAAGCACTTAATCAAAAAGTTAACAAACGCACTAGTTGTCTCTACAATTTTCGGTGGTTGCTCTCGATTTCTCCAGGATCCTATCATCAGATCCTAACCTGGTTAAAATGGGACCACCTTAGAAGTAAATCCTATTCAACAAAAAAAAAACTTGAAATTCGTCTATAATTCAGGAAAATATCGGTGAACATACATAAAACATTTAGACCTTTCTTTTTTTTGAAGTCGGGTCTATCAATCTAGGTGTAAAGTTCTCATCAATACAAATCAATCAAGCCCAAACACAACATAACTGCTGTAAATTGTTAAGGAATGCCCTCGACTGTCTTTCGACTCTATCATCAGATCGACGCCAGACCTTCATTAAAGTGTAGAACATTAAAGAACTTAATTAAAAAGTTAACAAGCGCACTAATTGTCCCTACAATTTTCGGTGGTTGCCCTCGTTTTCTCCTGGATCCCTTCATCAGATCCTGACCTGGTGAAAATGGGACCTCCTCAGAAGTAACCCACATTCAACAATTTTTTTTTGAAATCCGTCTATAATTGACGGAATTATCGCTTAACATACATAAATAAAAACATAGAGACGAATTGAGAACCTCCTCCTTTTTTTGAAGTCGGTTAAAAACCCATAAACATTTGTTTTAAACTAACACACGTTGAACACATACTGTTATACAAAATGGGATTTCGTCCAATTTAAAATATTGATTAGGTATACCTACCAACTACTATAATATTATCATGCATTAACCATTCTACATTGCACACCTAGCTTAATAAATGGTTACAACTACATAGTTTTGAGCCATTTAAAAGAATAAACATATATAAATACACTCATACAATATCTATACTTACAGAGTATACATACAATACACATACATATTTTAAATTTCATATTTCATTTAGGTTTACATACATAAATAGATCGGTTCATCTCCCATTCTCTCACAAGTTAATTAACAATATTTAGTTTCAATTATACCAATACATAATGAAGTTTACAAATCATTTAAAGCTTTTTTTAATCTGGATTTTAGTTGACCTTTACTGAGCTTCTTTTCTGTCCTCAAGTCTTTTAGTTTATTAAAAATCTTTGGCTCCAGGTATTTAGTGACTCTTTCTCCATAGTAATTGTTGGCTTTTGGTTGGGCTAACCTGTTTTGTATATGATGTCTCAAAGCGTATCTCCTAGCTGTCTCTTTAAATTGTATACTTAAATATTGTTCAAGACCTATCTGATACTTAACCTTTTTGTGCACTGAAAGTATTTTGCAAACAGCAAATAATTTTTCATATCCACCCTTGCATGCACGTTTAGTTTTCTCATCTACTAAATATTTTAAAAGAGCACTTCAAAGGTACTCGTGATTCTTTTTGTAGGTAGACCTTTTCAGGAGTGTAATATTGTAAAACGTTGTTTTAGTCTATCTCATAGGGTTCAGCCAGCGCGTCTGTAATGAATGTGTTTATATACGACATCAAATTAGAAGCCTTTTAGAATTTTTAAAATATTTATCTTTGTAAATGAAGATTCTCCTTAACTCAAATTAACTGCACAAAAATTTATCCTGCCAACTACAAAAATGACGAATGTGCATACAATCGTTCATACCTTATTTCACAACCTTTTAATGATGAAATATCCAAAAACTCCAAAAATTCCAAATAAATTATAGTAGCTGGTGCCGTCAGAATAAGGATAATATGCCCTAAAATAAATAAACTTTCTAGGTCAAAGTGTTTTGGCTGGATGTTGATGATTTCATGGTTTGTTTACCTGTTGTTCACTTGTATATATGTCATAATATATTCAATGCTGAAATCTGATAGGTAATTTATTCGAATCCCACCTCTCGCTTTGAAATTAATAGGTACAGTAGGTGTGTCTACCTGTTGTTCACTAGTAATATATCTAATAGTATATTCTATGTTGAAAACTTACAGGTATCACACTCATACGAATAGGTACTTTTTTGCAATAAACAAATCTATCTATCCATAGCTTTAGAGGCTGCTCCTTGTTTTAAATATAAAGTAGCTATTCTTGTTTAATACTACAAAATGATGACTCGAAGAGGTCTGGCCCGTCAGGAACAGTCAAAACTTCAACTGGTCTTAGAAGAACTAAAATCTGCCAAGGAGCAGGTTGTCCAGCTTAGTAATGAACGTGAGGACAACGAGACAGAGCTTGTCTCTGTTGTAGAACACAACGGCAAACTAAAACAGCAGCTGTCCTTGCTAAGCGTGCGGTTAGATGAAGTGACTGGGGAACGGGATGAACTCCTAAAAATAGTAAATAATTTTGATAAGTGCAGTGCAGAGTATGAACGTGCTTTAAAACGGATAGCTGATCTAGAACATGAGCTTAGGGACTCCCACCAACAAATAACTCAGCTAGAAGAAGCGTCTCTGCAAGTTAGTACTCAACAAAACCAAACATTGTTCGACGAACTCATGGATAGGTCCCCAAGGTTAGTTACTGCTGCAAAACCTAAACAGACTGACCATATAGACCTTACAAATGATACTCCTAAACACCCTGCAGTGTCGGCCAAAGTAGGTTTAGGTCATTGTAGCAACAAAAAGTTAAAACATTATATAAAAATAAATAAGTTGATAAGAAAAAACCAAAATTTGCTTAATAATAATAAAAAATTCACCAAAAATATTAAGAATTGCCGAAATAGATTGGATATTTTACATGAACTAAATTTATGCACTGAAAAGTTAGAAAGTAGTCAAAAACAGCATGCTGCAGATACACAGGAATTCAGTTATAAGTTACAACAGCTTCAAGATTCCCTGGAGTCTGTTAAGACAATGTATGATAAATCGCAGCTGATTATAAAAGAATATTCTTTGGCCATGGATAAACTCTTAAATTCAACATCTAATTATGCTGACCGTTTTAACTCCTTAGCAGATAAAACACAATGTGACTGCAGCCAACCTGAGCCAGGGAGTACACTTGCCCTATCTGGTGACCAGATGCATAGCACACTAAAATAAATTAATCAAGGTTTTAAAAAAGATAACAGTGAAGGTAGTCGTTGGATTATGTTCAGTGATGAAATTGGGAGAGACATGGGGTCAAAATTAAACTTTTGTTCACAGGGGCAGTCCTTTATAAATCACTGCATGCCTTCTACATCCTATACCCAATTAATGAAGGCCGTATGTAGTTATGAATTTCATCAGAGAGATAATCTGGTTATTTTCATAGGAAACAGGACTGATATAACCAAACAAAAACTTATTAAATATTATAATAAATTAAAGTCATTAGATTTAAATAATATTATAATTTACACACTGCCCTACTGTAAGCATATGCCAGTTGTGGAAAATAGGATTAGGTACTATTTAAATTTATCATTGGACACATTAACACTTCATAATAAAAAAAATAGTATAATTGATACTAACACTATTGTTAGGAAAAATTATTATTTCTATATGACTAAAGGAAAGCATTAGCTTCTGGATTATTTTAAAAGACAGGTAGCAATTTCGCTACATTATTTTATAGATACTTTAGCCAAAAATCTGGCTATCAAACCTGCTCCTTTTGAGCAGAAAAATGACATTGATATTAGAACTCTGGATAGTTGTTTATATCCAAGTAATTTAAATTAGATTATAGGACAAAAGAGCAACGTTCTTGCACTAAGCTTGACACAATGTATAAATCAATTAATGTTAAATCTAGCCATTTAGTTCTACATCAGCCACAGCATAATTTTATATCTGATTGCTCACAGGCCGTTGAATCTATTAATCTTAAAAATAATGCTTTACACCTGGTGCACCAAAATGTTGAAGGAATGATTGGTGGAAAAGAATTGGAATTGGAATTGTACATGAACTTGAATGGCATTGATATTTTTTGTGTAACAGAACATTGGTTAAGGCCTTATCAACTCACGTTCAATTTCAAAAATCACCAGGTTGCTAGCTCGTTCTGTAGAGTGAAATATAAACGTGGAGGCTCTTTAATTATTATTAATAAGTCAATAAAGTGTAAAGAACGTAAAGACATAGTAGCCCTCTCTGTTGAACGAGTTATTGAGATAGCCAGTATAGAGTTTGAGCGGTTCATTGTACTAAGCATATACAGTCCCCCAGATGCTCCATATGTACAGTTCGAAGAAAAACTTGAAGAAGCATTGTTTAAATGCCAAAGTACTACAAAAACGGTCCTATTTTGTGGGGATCTCAATGTAGATGTTTTAGAAACTGCACGGGAACCTTTACAGAGAGAGAAAATGTTAAATTTGTTCAAGTCATTTGGTTTGTATAATATATTTTTGGAACCTACTCGTATAACTGCCACTAGTGCTACTTGTATTGATAATATTTATACTAATATAAATCCCATTAAAAATGTATAGTGGACCCTGTAAAATCAGATCATCGCGGTCAGTTTGTTTCTTATCTGAGAAATAGTAGGGAAAATAAGAAGATAATTAGTTTTGTCCCAGTTAACACACATCGCTTGGAAACATTCAGAAGAAACTTAGTCAAGAAAATAACAGAATTGCCCAATTACACTAGTGTAGAAGAATCCTACTCTGATTTATTTAATTTGATACGTGATGTGTTTGGGAAAATCTTTACCCCGAAATCTTTATCAATCGGAGGCAGCTCTGCTTTCAGTGACTGGGAAACACCCGGAATTTATAAAAGTCGCCATAAACTACATGAACTGTATTCTGAAAAATCGCATAATTTCAACCCAGAGTTTCAGGAATATGTTAAAAAATATTCAAAGATATTTAAGCAAGCCTGTACCTTGGCCAAGTCTAATTTCATTAGAAATAAAATTTTAGATTCTGCGAATGTCATTAAAGCTACTTGGAACATTATAAATGCGGAATGTGGTAGGTGTACAGCGAATGAAAGAAAGTTTCATTTAAAGATAGACAATCGCCACGTTTCGGGGGATATGGAAGTGGCGACCGAGTTCGAAAAATTTTTCAGTAATGTACCTATAGAGATTACTAACACTCTCCGGTCGTCTTCCACATCCGCCGAGCTTTTATTAGCAGAATCTGTAGCTGCCTGTGAGGGCGCGTTCGAATTTACAGTTGTCAACTGCAACGACATCTTAAAAGCATTTAAATCTATTAATGTTAAAAAAACCGGCCAAGTGCGAGTTGGACTCGCCCATGAAGGGTTTCGTAGCAGCAAGTAACATATATAAAAGTTAGTGGTAGTGATTTTTCTAACCGAAAATTGCGGTTTACGGCGTATTAAAAAAAACTACCAGCTCTATCTCGTTCGAAATAATTTTCGCTGGTAGTTTTTATGGCAATGTACATCATATAATCTTTTTAGATTTATCAGTCTCTTAGTTTAGAAGTTAGAGGGGGGGGGACACACATTTTTCCACTTTGGAAGTGTCTCTTGCGCAAACTATTCACTTTAGAAAAAAATGATGTTATAAACCTTAATTAATAATAACGTTAGCATTTTTGAAGACCTATCTATAGATACACCACATGTATGGGTTTGACGAAAAAAAAAATTTTGAGTTTCAGTTCTGAGTATGGGGACCCCCAAAATTTATTGCTTTTTTTCTAGTTTTATATAAGAATCTTAATGCGGTTCACAGAATACATCTACTTACCAAGTTTCAATAGCATAGGCCTTATAGTTTCGGAGAAAAGTGGCTGTGACACACGGACGGACAGACAGACAGACAGACAGACAGACAGACATGACGAATCTATAAGGGTTCCGTTTTTGCCATTTGGCTACGAAACCCTAAAAACCGCTGACCTTAGTGGGCTATCAGTAAAATCCGTATCAAGTATTATAGATGTCATTGCCCCCCACTTGGCAACTGTGTTTAACGATTGCGTCTCAAGTGGTGTATTTCCTGATTTGATGAAACACAGTAAAGTTATACCACTGTTCAAGGCTGGCAGTACTTCAGATCCGGGTAATTTCAGACCTATCTCGGTGTTGCCGACCTTGAGCAAGATATTTGAAAAACTAATACTAGAGCAGATGCTGATCTATTTTAATAGTCACAAATTGTTTCATGAGAAACAATTTGGCTTCACTAAAGGACGCTCGACTACCGATGCTGGTGTAGAGTTATTGAAATGTATTTACGAGGCCTGGGAGAATAAACAAGATGCAATTGGTGTGTTTTGCGATTTGTCCAAGGCATTTGATTGTGTCCAACATGAAACATTAATCAGGAAATTACACCATTAAGGCATAAGAAGCAAGGCTCTCGATCTTCTGACTTCATATTTGAACAATAGAATTCAGAGGGTTGATGTTAATGGTACACGCTCGGAGGGCTCTGTAGTTACTATGGGCGTCCCACAGGGTTCAATACTCGGACCATTTTTATTCCTTATATATTTTAATGACCTACCCTTTTACCTGGGGGACAACAACAGGATTGTTTTGTTTGCAGATGATACTTCTTTGATTTTCAAAGTTAAAAGACAAATAGATAACTATGACGATGTCAACAACGCAATCTTGAAAGTGGTTCATTGGTTTAACACTAACAATCTTAGACTGAATGATAATAAAACTAAATGCATAAAATTTACCTTGCCTAATGTAACACAGTCAGAAACCAATGTTCAACTTAATGGTCGGGTGTTGGAACTTGTGGAATCAACGACGTTCCTAGGGTTAACGGTCGATGCTGGTTTACAATGGGGTCCACATATTGTTAAACTAGCAAATAGATTAAGTTCAGCAGCATTTGCTGTACAAAAGATAAGGCACTTGACGGATGTAGATACGGCTAGAATAGTCTATTTCAGTTACTTTCATAGCATAATGTCTTACGGTATTCTACTGTGGGGCAATGCTGCAGATATAGATGAAATTTTTATTTTACAAAAGCGTGCCATAAGAGCTATATATAGATTAGGTCCAAGGGTCTCTCTGCGCGAGAAATTCAAAGAGGTTAAAATTCTTACAGTAGCATCACAATACATTTTTGAGAATCTTATGTACGTACAAAGAAATTTACATAGATTCGCTAAGTTAAGTGATAGACACCATGTCAACACTAGAAATAAAAGTAACCTTGCTGTTTATCATAGCAGATTGCACAAAATCAGCAATTCTTTCATGGGTAACTGTAAACGCTTTTAGAACAGGCTACCAGACGAAATTAAAAGTATGTCCCTTAATAAATTTAAAAAGGTTGTAAAAAGTAAATTGTACTGCGGGGGCTACTATACAATTGGTGATTGTTTGTTGGATGGAGAAGCCAGGAAATGACCTGTGGGCCGAAAAAGGCCACATTGTACGTTTCTTTTATGGATCTTATAGTGTTTCTCTTCACTAAATTGTCATTCACTAAATTGTCTTGAAGAATCTCTTAGTGAATCTCATTGTAAATCATCTGAATTGACAGTTTTGTATTGAAATTCGTAAAATGGCCACATCCATGAATAATTATTTATAATAATGTCAAATTCTATGTTCAAATTGGTGAATTTTTAGATTGGTAAGAAGGGGACTAAGATTTCACGTTTAAATTTAGCATTTTTATTGTCATTAGTGTGTTTTTAAGTTCTTTTGGACAAAATTGCAGACTTGGGACTCTATAGAAACTTTTTAAAGCGTATACGTAAAGATAAACTCGTATTTTCATTAATGAACAGTGTAACCTTTATACTTTTGATTGTTGGCACTTGATGGATGGAACTTGTTATACATTATGAAAACTCACTCACTTGTACTATTCCACAACTTTTATTATAATTTTAACCTTTCTAAACCCTGCATTTCAATAAAAAAATATATCGAAAATTGGTCATGACGAGCAGGTAAAAAGCGGATGATGCAATCGTGACGTCATCTTACCAGTTTCGAATAAAAATTAATTTCTCACTTACCAGACCATGTTTTACGATTCTGCAAACTGCAACAGGTTGATTGATATATTGTTTATTTTCATGTATATAATAATAAATAATAATGCAAATACATTATTTATTATAACAACACAAAACACACACGCACACACGCACTTGGTACACATGCACTCCACAAAAAAAACATTTACATTACTCTACCACCACACCATATTTTACGATTCTGTAAAACTTCAACAGGATTATTGATATATTGTTTATATTACTGCGTATAATAATAAATAATAATGCAAACAAATTATTTATAATAAAAACATGAAACACACACGTACTACACAAACGCACGCCGTCCATGCGCACTCCACTCTCAACTTCAACTGTTCGATTTTTGTAAACAATATCGGACAAAAGATGTCATTCAAATAACAAGGAAATGTTCCATAGAACACATACAATCAAACTTGTTCATAGAAAAGTAGAAATAAGCACGCTAAATTTAAGTTTAAAGTCGTCTGGGGAGGTGCGGTGCAATTGCACCGCTTGGGTGTTGACGGAATGGCGCGAAAAAATGCGCGGTGCAATTGCACCGCTTTGGGGAAATAAGAGTAATACCTAACCGGTTTCGCTATTATAGCATTCTCAAAGGTATGCTATAATAGCAAACCGGTTAGGTATTATTAAAATTTAGGAGTATATACCTAAACCTAATAAATACTCTAAGATACTTATGGTCATCAAGTTATAACAACCTTACCTTTGAGAATGCCGAAAGGCGAAACCAGTCAGTTGTAAAGTAAATAAATGTTGTAGAACAGTATAAGTGGTGTTATTCAATATGAGCAGCAGGTTCCACCAAGTGTTATCAATCAACAGTATAAATAACCTTTTTGGGCTACCTACATGTCACAATGTTTCGGGGAGTGCCACGGGTCCTTCTAAGTTCACATGGCATCCGCAGTGGTAGCTTATGGGATGTGCTATGGGTCCGGAATGCATTAATTGTTGGATTTATAAGCCCTTTTGGGCTAGCAAAGAAGACCTAGGTACATATCGAGACAGAGATATCTTATTTGCCATTATTCCGGATTGACCAATCCTAAGGGAGCCACAAATCTTTCTCCAATATTTACATGGCACCCACAATGGTGCCTCATGGGGTTGTGGCATGGGTTCGGAATCCTAGGGGTACCATGGACCCTCCTCCAAAGATTATATGACACCCCCAGGGATATCTTTTGGAGGGTACCATGAGTCCGGAATGTATTATTCCTGGATGTGGCACAATCCTTCTCATAAGTTAACATGGCACCCCCGGGGTATCCTATGGGTCCAGAATGCATTTCCAACAGTGTTAAAAGCACAAGCCAACCTGTCCAAGCCAAACTCACCTGTCAACTAGTACATCTGCTGTCATTCCTGTAGACCAGAGGCTTCGATGTGAAAGGATTTTTTAGATACATTGATGGTAAAGGTGAAATTAGAGATATAAAAATGATATAGAAACTTTGTAGGTACACTTAAGTATTGCTTAATTTATTTATTCATTCATAATAACAGTGCTCTAACCATGGTAAAAAAATTGTACAATTCGCATACACAAAATCTTCAACATTCTATTGGTGTCGGTTAAATCTTTTTCTTTTGTATATGTCCTTCCAAACCGGTCATAATTAACATTGTGCATGTATATTCACATTCATTAATTGCTGCAACACATTGTTGACGTTAATGCAAGCCATGATGAAACTAGTCATGACTCCTCGAGAGCTCATCCAATAAATACTATTTGGAAAATTATCTTGCATCTGAAAATGAAACAGTTTTCAATTAGGTAAATGTGCATTTATGTTGCATAAAAGAACTTCTTGTATTATTTGAAGATTATTTATCAAGTTTTTATGTGATTCAGGCTCCTTCCTCTAGTTTAATGATTGCTATTTTGAAAACTGAACCCAATATCCTTTATTGATAATGATAACTTAGCAATTTGCACTAGGAGTTAGGAATTTGTTGCAAGATGCATTCATGAATTCAATTTGTTGCAAGATGCATTCAGGCCCTTCATGACCGATGCCACCGAATGGTGGCATCGGTCATGAAGGGCCTGTCTTTTAGCCTGATGACCCATAGAAGTGACCCATTGCATAACAAATGCATATGTAATACCAAGCCATTGTCAATGGTGTTAGATTACTGTCATGGAGCTCTCTCAACAATAGGAAATACCAAAGCATGTATGCAGGTATAACAGATAATGCAAAACTAAACCCCGCCCTGATTCCCTGGTAGTAGCCGATTGACTGCAGAATAAAGGACACATCACATGCTCTAGCAAAAGCTTTGGTAAGCACGACCTAATTATAAGATAATTTGCAATCTAGTAATTAAGAACTATGAAATAAATATGTAACTAATTATTGAATTATAATTTTGTTTACCTTTTATTGATTTTTATTTTGATACAATAAGTACATGTAATAAAGTTGAGCTTTGGGTCTTGCAAAGGACTTGAATGTGACGAATGTCCCTTGTTTATAAATCTTGATTGCCTCAGAGTGTAGGATAGCACGTTAGTAATCAATTATTTGAATTCAATCACAGAAAGAGAAAGAAATCTTTTATATACCATTGGTGCCGTCGTTATCGTTGAAGTAGATTTACTATATTCTTTGATACAATTTCTTGTTTTCTTTTTGGTGTTGAATTCAAGCTTGAAACTGATGCCTAGGCTTAGATCATCTAACCACAGGATGCGCCTTACTTAAGCATTGTTTTCTGCCATTGCACATGACCATTTGGTCTTTTGGCTTTATGAAAAGCCTGTACATCAGTACATCATTTTATATGATTAAACTAGTACATTACATTGTAGTTGACTGTACAATAACAATTAACACACAACAGCCATTACGCGTTTGTCGATTAATACATTTTTAAATGCAATGAAATTTTATATATCTTTGTGTTTCCCCCTTCACTTGTATGAAAACTGGCAGAATATTTTTGTATGCGGTGGTTCGCAAAGGCTAGTCCCGTGTTATATGGTCTAAGTGCCTAGGTCACAGAAACCAACAATAATATCTCTTTGAATTCTATTTTTGGTTATGGCTTTCTGCCGGGGCCGATGCCGGCAACTCCGCCATATCTCTTTGAAACAATACATATGTAGTAGGAATGTTCTTTTTTTTTCTAGCTACAATTATTGATCAAATTGACAATGACATGACACCTATGACAGATGCAATAATGTCTGGCGTAAATTACGAGCGACCACAATAAAAAATAAAGTGCATTAATTATGTAATTTAATGCTTCATTTTTACTCATTTTATATTCTATAGATGAAAATCACGATATATAGTTAAACTATATATAAAAACTATCGTTTTACGTAGTAATACTGGCAAAATACTTTTACAATTCGGCGGTTCCCTGTATTTTTTTAGAGCAGCAACATCGATTTCAAATATGTTGGGAGAATTGCAAAGATTCATTTTTTAATGTTATCTCTAAAGCATTTCTTGTGCAACTCTGCAAATGAATCTGATATGAATGAAACGCGCTATGTTGCCTTTTTAGGCCCGCTGCTCTACTGGATTCTCAAAAAATTGTCAAATGCATAGTTTTTAGATTCATTTTGTAAATAGAGCTCTAAAAAGAATAACCCGCTGAGTTTCTTGCCAGTTCTTCTCAGGTGGGTCGCGTTGTGAACTGGTGGTAGATTTTGATTTATATTCTGGACGTTTTACAAGAGCATCTGTAAATGCCTATGTGAAATAAATTTATTTTTCTTTCTTTCTTTCTTACATGCTTATAGGTAGAACTTCGAAAATTCCTGAAACACGTGTTCGTTTATTTTTGATTAGATGCAGGTGCACGAATTTTGAAGTAGTTTCCATTGAAAATGAAGAAATTCCCATAAAAATTTACAACCCCTAGTTTACCTCCTTATGGGTAAAATTTTGCAAAACCAAAATATACTTGTCTATGATTTTGTAACAGAGACGGGTATACCTACCTAATTTCATGATGCTGACTTTGAAAATGACGAATTTCCATACAACTGTTTATACCTTATTTAACCACCTTAATGGTAGAATTTCCAAAAAATCCTTTCCTATTACTTACCTTGTTAATAAAAGGTAGAGTAATTTCGGGTAATATGGCCTGGTCGGTCAATATGGCCTACTGCGATTTCTCTGAACTAAATGAACACTTGCGACCGCTTGACTCGGCAAACCAACGCACCCCTTCCCCTCACTTCCTCAGTCAACTCGCGCGAGACGAAGTGTGCATGTGTGTCCCGTGCGGGCGCTCATTCGAAAATTACGTAAAGTGATCTTATTTTTTGGTAAGTTTTACTCATTACATTTCTTGAAATTGTAGTTATTTTTACATTGGTACTACACAGGTTTGTAGATTAGCTATTCTTATGTAGTATTGTGATAGATTTTAAACATATTTCCTGGTCATTTTTAGGCTAGACTTTTAACTATTAAAAACGTTCCCGCGGCCAATATGGCTCACCAGATAAATGGCTAATATGGCACGAGGCCATATTGTCCCCATAATTTTATATTGTTTCTATTATGTTTTTCTTTTTTAGATAATGGATCCGCGGAAACCACATTCGCAAACAAAATGACAAATTTGCTCCGCAAAGTAACACATAATTTATTACTTACTGTATTATTTCTGGAGGGCAATATAGCTCACCTAATTTGTGGCTAATATGGCCCAGGCCATATTGCCCTTCCATTGTTAAAATTTGACAATTGTTGAAGGTTCAAATTTTGTTTTTTGTAAATTATTTCTTTATGTTGATTGTTTTGAAATTCTAATTATTTATTCTTTATTAGTTCTAAGACTGAATTGTAAAATAAAAACCGATCGATCTCAAAAAAAAATTGATTTATTCCCAAAAAGGCTTATGGCGTGCCATATTACCCGAACTTACTCTACCTACTGTCCAAATTTCATCATTCTAGGTTCAGGGGGTTAGTCTCCACGTTGATGAGTCAGTCAGTCCCTTTCTCTCTTTATAATATAGTATAGATATGTTATAGGCAAGCTTATCATCATAAACTAGCGGAATGCAAATAATATCCAATGGAGGGTACAGGCTATCGATGACACTCAAGGCAGTAAGTGCCTCGCATACCTACACAGCATGACGGTACATTTGTGATAACTCGGTCCAGGATACGCTGGTGGCAATTCACCACACGATTGTGTTGAATGAGACTGTTTAGGCTTAAGAAGTCCATCAGAGGCTGACCTATACTAGGAGCTACATAAACAGTAAAGATATTGTCGAACGAGTTCCAATTTACCTCTCGTAAGTTAAAATCTCCAATTATAAACTTCGGCAAGTCTGCTCGCTCACAGATTGCATTACAGTGGCAAAAATACGGCACAAAGAGCCACCCGACTCACAGTCCGAGCACCCGGAATATCTATAGTAACCCACAAATCCTCACACCCGCTGTCCCAGCACGCAACGCGCTCCGATTTAATTGTTTTGGTAATAGCTATTAAAACTCCCCCACACTCCATCTCACCATAAAAGCCCGACTTTTCTCTATCCCTTCTGTAAACTGTGTATCTTTCGGCGAACAACTCGCTAGTCAACACACCACTATTCAGCCTCTCTCTCAGGAAACACTATAATATCGTAGTCCACACCAGCCAGCTGGCTGAGAAATTTATGGGTTTTATACTGTTATACAAAACGGGATTTCGCGTGGCACTATTCTATTATTAATAAAAGGTTTTGGTACCTTTACTTTCCTCAACGTTTCGACGGGGTTACACCTATCGTGGTCCCGAGGCGACTCGCCAATAATAGAATAGTGCCACGCAAAATCCCGTTTTGTATAAAAGTATGTGTTCAAAGCGTGTTAGCAGTACTTTGATCCATAGTTTTTTTGCGTTTCGCACCCGCCGACGCCGACGTAAAGTTGGGAATGAGGAGGTGGAAGTGGATGTGACATCCTCACATCCGAAAGGAAGGGTGGGAAGGTGGGAGTGACGCCCTAGGCACTGAGTTCCCCCAAGCGATACTTCAAATTGCCGGGCGTCAGAGCGTGAGATTTAGGGTAATTTTTTATAGAGGTTTTCTTCCTCGCAACTCCAAAGAGCCACCGTGTGGCGTAAATCATAGATTTGCTGTAATTAGTTTATTAGGCGCTATTAAGCGTAGGTATAATGGTTATACTTAGGTCGGTATAAGGGGTGTGTCCTTAATAGTGTCATAGTAGGGATATTTGATGGAAGGAGATATGGTGGGATTTAAGCTATATATAAGCGTGCGCATTAGTAGAATAGAAAAAATCAGGAACTAACTAAATTTTTTTAATTTACTTCATACTGTCGAAGAAATTTTACATCAAAGTAAATTATTCTGTAAAATATATTCCACTGAAATAATCAGTGAGTGGCTTAATAGCCCAAGTATTTAAATAAATTTTTATATTTGTGAAAACGGAAGCTCTGGTAAGCATCAATCATCAATTTTATTAAGTAAATTAATTGTGGGTAATTTTTATGTAAAAAAGTATATTTTAAATATTCGTATTGCTAACTACTATGCAGCATTTTTGAAATGATGTAATGATGAACTTTGTAACCTACCCAAAAGGGTTTTACATTACTAAGGTGGCTATCGATATAGAAAATATATAACTTTATGAAGGTGGCAAACAAACATACGGCCCCCCAGAAGAACTGGCGGTCACCGCAGCCTATGAACATTTGCCTCACCATAGGCGACAAACTCATGCTGCCGACCCTGTAAAACCCTTTTGGGTAGGTTACAAAGTTCATCATTACATCATTTCAAAAATGCTGCATAGTAGTTAGCAATACGAATATTTAAAATATACTTTTTTACATAAAAATTACCCACAATTAATTTACTTAATAAAATTGATGATTGATGCTTACCAGAGCTTCCGTTTTCACAAATATAAAAATTTATTTAAATACTTGGGCTATTAAGCCACTCACTGATTATTTCAGTGGAATATATTTTACAGAATAATTTACTTTGATGTAAAATTTCTTCGACAGTATGAAGTAAATTAAAAAAATTTAGTTAGTTCCTGATTTTTTCTATTCTACTAATGCGCACGCTTATATATAGCTTAAATCCCACCATATCTCCTTCCATCAAATATCCCTACTATGACACTATTAAGGACACACCCCTTATACCGACCTAAGTATAACCATTATACCTACGCTTAATAGCGCCTAATAAACTAATTACAGCAAATCTATGATTTACGCCACAACCGTGCCCTTCTGTTACCAGACGGGGTTACGGCTCGGCCGAACGATGGTTCCCATGGGACCGTGTACTTCGTCTCTGATCGCTCAGTGGCAAAGTACTCGTCGCCCTGAGAGTTCTCCGCCAAGTACGCTCTGCATAACAGAGCGCATGCGGAGAACTCCAAACCGGCCATAACGGCCCCCCCTCCTTGGTGGACTATTGGCCGTGGGCGACGACGTGCGCCCCATCAAGCCCACATCGTCGTCCACGTTACCAGGATGCACCACGTGGAGGTTGTCCTACCCAGCACCCCCTACACAAGTAATTTACTCCCCGTTCCCAACCGACCACCACCTGTGAAAATTAAATTTATCTTTCATCCCTTTTGCTGAAGGAACCGCGCAAAATATGGGGGTCAAAAGTGTCCTAGAACATTCCTCGGATCATAAGCTCAGTTTGTGCCAAGTATTTTTTTTTTTGTTTAACGTAAGGGAAAATCCTCATAGGATGTTATGCCGGACTCTTACCGACTAAAAAACCTCACGCCACGCCTAACAGCCTATGGTTGAGAGCCCCGGGTAAGCCCTCAGGAAGGATGTCCCGTGACTCCCAACAGACCTACGGCCGCCTCTGCGGCCTCGCCCAGGGGGTGGTTCGGGTGCAATCCCGCGTCTATGGGGAGTTTCGGGTGTGACCCCGCTTCTAAGGGGGGGCGTGCGTGAGTTGCTCACGTCACGCTGCCGTCATGAGCCTGCTTCTGTAAGGACGGTGAGCGAACCTCTCACCGTCCTCAGACCCCCGGTCATGGAGGCCGATAGTCCTCGGCGAAGACACGTCGGTGGCGCCCAGGGCGCCGACTGCGGAACTCGGGTGGGAGAGTTCTCTCCCGCACCCGGCCCGCCGCCTCCTTCGCGAGCATGACCTGCTCGCAGAAAGAGGCGGCGCAGTCCCACTTACTCCCGCTGGAGAGCATGGCTCGCACCATGGCCTCGAGCGAGAGAGTGTCCACGTCCAGACCCACTACGAGGACCTGGCGCTGTTGTGCCCACGCCGTGCACTCCACCAGCGTGTGGAGCGCCGTGTCATCGCTGTAGTCCTCGCAGTTTTGTGCCAAGTATTATTCAAATTAATTCAGTAGTTTCGGCGTGGTACTTATTCGGGATACAGACACAAAAAAAAAAATATATATATATATATATATATATATAATACTACATTTTCGGCTTCAGTATCGATTAGAGAACGGCCTACAATATAATTAAAATTTTCAAAATATCTTCCATGTATGACCCTCGAACCTCTACAGTTTTATTATATACACCCAGACACAAAATAAATAAATGTGCTCATCACACAGAGAGATTTGTTCTGGGTGGGAATCGAACTCACGACCTCCGAATTCGTAGTCAGGCACACTAACCACCACTGGAAAACGAGGTCAGTCAAAAGGTTGTATTATTCTAAAATAGACAATGAAGATGAAAATTTTCACGCCAATGTAATATTAACATCATGTTTGCCATAAGAATGTGGTTGAAACAAATTTTCAAAGAAAGTTCAGACGTGAAATATTTCATCAGTATTTGGAATGACGAAATACAAAATAAACTTAGCATGCGGTGGCTGTATATGTTACTTGAAAATTTCAGCGGTTGTTCCTATATTTAATGTAATATTCGCTATGAAAATATACGGAAGTTGAAGCTATCTTGAAATAACTTCTTCGACGTTTGTCGTCGCAGTTAGCTGAGTATTCCAATTTATTCAAATAGTTCCAATACTTTGAACTGAAAAGTGTGGCACTTAGTTGGTTCGGAGCAAGAAATATTACGTTTCGCTATTTGATATTAAATAAGAGTTCCATTTCTACAGATTTCATATTTTCTATCGTAGTAAAATTAATTTGTTCGGAAAGTTTATGAGTGTGGATGTTTGTTAATCTTTCACGCTTTAACAGTTGAACAGATTTTACTGATATTTGGTACACAATTAGCATGCCATTTAGGCTACTTTCAGATCCCGGACTGTGTTTCCAAGAATCACGTGGGAACGAGAATCAAATTCTGCTTGTACAAAGCCGCGAGCATCATCTATGGCTATTTCTACTTTTTACGATTCTCATCGTCACCTTCATGGTAAATTTTAAATACTGATTATTTCAACTATTTTTGTGAACAAACACAAAGCGTTCGGTAAGATAAGTAACATATATCACTCAACAAATTAAATTGTGAGTCAGATTTGGAAGAATAACGTTTTGAATTATTAGATCCCACGTAGGTGACGCGACGATCCATGAAGGTGACGCAGTAGCTTTACAGACATTATTAATCATTATTTAAATACTAATTATAAGATAATATCGACCCCTCCGTACAATAACTCGGTAATCGTAAAATCAAAATTGTTCAGGAGAAAAGATTTACTGATTTTATCAAATAACTTTTTAGTGAGAGGGACTATTAAAGTCATTGAGATATCAAATTTCGCGCCGAAAGGGCCCGGATGATGAAGCCTACTCTCCGACCTACTGCGCTCCAAATAGCTGTGTGTGCCAAGAAGTTTCAATTGTAGTTTCAAAATCGTTTCGATCTGCTGGAAATCACTGGCATCGATCACGATAAGGCCGACACTGTAGTCAGGACGATACAACAAGTCTCCCGTAGGTTTCTGTCTGGAAAAAGCAAAAATAGGTGTTCCAAGCTTTCGCCCGAGACTCTCAAGCTCATGAGAATCAGACGGCAAACGCCATCTATGCATACGTCTTCGTCAGACAAGAGAGATTTAAACATCAAAATCCGAAAGCTGATACGATGCGACCTCAGACGTTATAACACCAACATCGTCGAGGCAGCGATCGAACAAAATTGGGGTAATAAAGTCTTTGCGCAACAGCGGGTTGAATGAAAATTGAAAACAGCGGGTGGCAAAACCGTGACCTCGAGGTTCGAGATTCTCGAAGATGTTAAGAGCTTCTATAGATACCTATATGCATCACGGAAAAAAACCGATGGGACCTAGCGACTGTGACCACAGAGCCCCACTAACACGCCACTATACCGAAGAGGAAGACATTCCGGATATTGACCAGGGCGAGGTCAGGGCGGCTCGCAAACAACTAAAAACCAATAAATTCCCCGGAGAGGACGGAGTTACGACTGAGCTTCTTAAAGTTGGCGGGACTCCAGTTCTGAAAGAGCTGACGAGTTTCTTTAATTCCGTCCTCCAACAGGTACCTAAAGCGTGGAGCGAAGTGCGGTGGCTCTGTTTTTATAAAAAGGTGACAAGACCTTGCTGAAGAATTACAGACCCGTCTCACTCCTTAGCCATGTTTACAAGTTGTTCTCTAGAGTAGTCACAAACCGCTTCGCCGGAAAACTCGGCGAGTTTTACTCGACGAGTACTACCTAAATGTATATAAGTTGCTATAAGTATAAGGTATTAAGTGCCTTAATTAAGCTTTAAGTGCCATGACTCTTTCCCGGGATCTGTCCTTGAGACTTGGATGCGAAGGCCGTTGTGTCTTCGTTTAAATAGCGCACAAAGGTGCTCGAAGGGTCACAGGTCTACGCCTCGAGAGCCAAAACAACGGCATGACGTGAAAGTTCTTAGTATGCTGCACGCCTCAAGAAGCGGAATTGCACCTGAACTAACCCAAAAGACGCAAGATAACACCCAAACCCGTAGGCGAGGCCACGGTGGTAGCCTACATCTACCCTGTGATACATCTTTCTAAGGTGTTACCCGGGGCGGCGCCTAACACTAGACGGGTAAGTAGGTACGGTGTGAGTTTTAGACGGTATAGACTGTGGTTTGGATCTGGCATAACGTCCGGTGGAATTTCTACTCCTATAAAAGGGCATCACACGGAATGTTATAGGTATTGCTCTGTCATTTGCCATGATTGTAGAAACCTAGTTATTTGTTCTGCTATCATTCCGCTACATACTACAATACGAATCTAAACGAGTACCTACCACTCTTACTGAACTGAATACTCATACTGAACTAGTCAAAGATCACTTTCGTGGCATAAACTCACCTTCGTGGGTAAAACGCCACGAAGGAAGTGACACGAAGGTAACGAAAATATATCTTTTTTTCAAATTCCGACAAAGTTTAGCAGTAACGGTTTAAATCAAATAGTACATAAATATCTCAATTTATTTGCGGTTTCGATGAATTGACTCTGACTTCAATAGCTATTATACAATGTACAAAAAGTCACCCACGAAAAGTACTCGAATTAAGTGTCAAATGTAGAAATTTTCCGATATTCTTTTTTCTCATGAAAGAAAGAAAGAAAGAAAATAATTTTTATTTTAGATCACAGCGCACATAGACCAAACAGTAACCTTTTTAAAAAATAAATATAAATACTCATGGAGCCAGGAGATGCACGTCGTACTCCTGCGATGCCATTCAACCAATAACGTTCAGTTAAGTTGAGTTTTGTAATTGGGACGGTCGTTTTGATCAACAGTTAACCGTTTACTACGCAAATCTAAAGTACCTACATTCGTGTGACCGACGTATATTGTGTTTTAAGTTCTAAATAATAGTTACAAGATTTTTTTTGTAATGCTGTGTGTGTAGTGTATGTTATTACGGTGAATTTAGTGTATGTTACTTTAAAATCTATGGAAATTTGGTGAAGCAGTAACCTAATGTTCAACAGAATCGGGAAGTGTGACACGAGTTTTTTTTTTTTTTTTTTTTTTAACGTGAGGGAAAATCCTCGTAGGATGCTATGCCGGACTCTTACCGACTAAAAAACCTCACGTAACGCCCAACAGCCTATGGTTGAGAGCCCCGGGTAAGCCCTCAGGAAGGATGTCCCGTGACTCCCAACAGACCTACGGCCGCCAATGCGGCCTCGCCCAGGGGGTGGTTCGGGTGCAATCCCGCGTCTATGGGGGGTTTCGGGTGTGACCCCGCTTCTAAGGGGGGGCGTGCGTGAGTGCTCACGTCACGCTGCCGTCATGGGCCTGCTTCTGTAAGGACGGTGAGCGGCCCTCTCACCGTCCTCAGACCCCCGGTCATGGAGGCCGATAGTCCTCGGCGAAGACACGTCGGCGGCGCCCGGGGCGCCGACTGCGGAACTCGGGTGGGAGAGTTCTCTCCCGCACCCGGCCCGCCGCCTCCTTCGCGAGCATGACCTGCTCGCAGAAAGAGGCGGCGCAGTCCCACTTACTCCCGCTGGAGAGCATGGCTCGCACCATGGCCTCAAGCGAGAGAGTGTCCACGCCCAGACCCACTACGAGGACCTGTCGCTGTTGTGCCCACGCCGTGCACTCCACCAGCGTGTGGAGCGCCGTGTCATCGCTGCGGTCCTCGCAGTGCTGACACTCGGCCGTGGTTAGTGTGACACGAGTAGAATGCGAAAAATGACCCCGATTTTGACCTTTCGTGTTGATTTTTGGTATGAATATTTACTTCTATTGCAACAAATTTCATGTATTTTATAGCTTAATAGCTATTTTATCCACCGTTTTAAAACATTTCTTTCTAACTCATACGGTTTAGAAAATATAAGCGTGTGACCATCAAATTTAAGCAACGAGTAGAAATAGCCCTATTACGATTTTTTTTAGTTTAACGCATAGTTCCCAAACGTTTCAGTCGATCGGAACGATCCGGGAACTAAAACAGTCAATACTCACTTAGTACTCTATTTCGTTAAAACTCTAATTAGGGATAGCTTTTATTTAAACTTTTTATTAGGTAGCATTTTACGCATAATAAATGTAATGCTTGTTAATAGCGTAGATAAACTCTCTTTTAATATTTTACTCAATTCACCTGACTCCAAAACTAAAAATGAATTTTAATTAAAATTTAACTTTAAAATGAATTATTTTGATAAAAATGTTCCCATCTCGATCATAAAATGATGGCAATGAAACTTGATATAATAGTCGATTCTTGCGTTTGTCTTACGGGTTTGTTATGTTTGAACAACGCTACCAGTGTTTAGTCAAAACGATCATCAGGAGTAGTCTATCAGTTTTCTACTGAAAGTAATTGAAGAGTTTTCGTTTGACTTTCTTAATGAATTTTGAAAAATCATAAATTATTCCACGGCATTTAGCTCATCATTTCATAAAAGAGTTACAAAACCTCAGTGAAGCGCTCGTAGCCGCTGACTCAGAGTTGTGTAAACGATCACTGCAGTAAGATATTTTTACTATGGCTGGTCCTCAAATGGTTGACCACTTGCGAGCGATTCCGTGCTTCGGAAGGTACGTTAGCCAGGTTGAAGGTTTTATAAAGTCTTTAAATGTATAAGAATATTTTAATAATACTTGAGAAATTTTTAAGAAATTTTTAACTTTAACAAAGACAACCTGAGCCTTATTGAAATTGAGGAGCATTCCAACAGGACAAATAGACTTATCACTGATTTCACCAGCAGGGAGACCGCGCCTATATGCCTGTGACTAAAACTTAAATAATATATTGTACAATTTTATTGCCTCAACCAAATAAAAAAAAAAAAAAAATTGTGGACAGCCTCCCACAACATCTTAAAGCCCAAATATGCAGCGGCGAGCTATTCGCATTATCAACTGCCCTGAGGTAACGGAAAGTCTGGAGGGGTGCTAGGTCGGTGAACCTCCTAGTGAGTTTGGACCGGTTTCCTATCCCTTCGGGCTATATGCCCGGGGGGAGTGGCAACTGGACTAAGACGGTGCATCCTGGATAGTCGGCTAACAGGCGCAGCGCTGGAGTCTGCTGCCCCTGTAAGTCGATGAACCAATATCCCGACAACCGACCCCATGTCGCAGGGGGTCGTGGTATGGCGGGCCTGCTGGGCCTGCGGTTGCGGTGTTCACCGCCGTAACAATTGTGACGTCCGCTCCCGGCTACGGCCGGTAGAAGCGCTGTCGTTCGTCGGTCCTTCCGACCGAATGCTGTATGTCAGTGGCCGCATGTGCGGGTGTTCTGCCTGTGCGGCTGTTTCCGCCTGTACGGCAGCCTGTCTGTGCGGCAGTTGAGCCCCTCGGCACGCGGCAGCTTGGGCGGCTGCTGCGGGTGGGCTCCTGCTCGCCTGTACGGCTGGACCGTCTGTGCGGCCGTTCCGCCTGTGCAGCCCGTTCGCCTGTGCGGCCGCTCCATACAGCAGTAGTAGGGGTGTGCCATCCTTTAACATCTTGGCAAGCTGACCCCATTGCACGAGGGGGTCGAAGTTCGGTGAGCCTGCTAGGCCCATGGTGTTACCGCACATCTGCGGTGGTTCTGGCCGTCATTTGACGGAGTTGACCCCATTGCACGAGGGGGTCGTAGTATGGCGGGCCTTCAAGGCCCGCGAAACGTGAGGTTTGCTCCCGGCTGCGGCCGGTTAGAGCGAGTATGCTGTGCGGCAGTGGCCGCATATGCGGCTGTTCCGCCTGTGCGGCTGTTTCCGCCTGTAAGGCAGCCTGTCTGTGCCGCAGTTAAGCCCCTCGGCACACAGCAGCTTGGGCGGCTGCTGAGTGTGGGCTTCTGCTCCGCCTGTACGGCTGGTCCGTCTGTGCGGCTGTTCCGACTGTGCGGCCCTTCCGCCTGTGCGGCCGCTCCGCACAGCATCAGTAGGGGCCTGTCACTGCCGATCGTGGTGCAAGCCATGGTCGGCAGTCAGGCGTGCCGATTCGCCATCGAATCGGCGGGAGGCACACTGCGCAGGGGAGCGGGAGTAACGGAACTCCCGCTTCGCCGTGCAGTTCGGGGGCGCCGCGGTAAGGAGTCACTGCGCGCCCCCCTGAATACTTGTTGGCCGTGGGCGTAAGGTCGGGGGACCCCGCCCATTGACGGCCACATGGCGGAAGGCACCTCCCCGTGTTCCGGAGGTGCCCTTAGTGCCCGCCCGCTCGGCCGCTCTCTACCCCCTCTGCTTGCAGAAGGGCGCTCGAGAGTGGTGCGATGCGGGCTTGTTTTCTTCAGCTCCTTAGGGAGCTCTGGGGGGCCGACCATATGGTCCCCCGAGGAGAGCCCCAACTCTATGGGGCATCCCTAGCCGGGTCGACGTAGAATCTAATTTTCATATCCCTCGGCCCGGCTATAGGGTGAGTCGGAACACCGCGGGGTTTAGTGGGTAGGACGGTCCCTGTTTTCGGGACCGGTGAGTCCCACACACCGTCCCAGCTACCCCCGTAGCTGGGATGACGGTGCCTAAATGCATTCCCCGCGTCAACAAAAAAAAAAAAAAACGGAAAGTCTGGAGCTATTGGTGCAGCGAAGAACTATTGCTTCTTTGGCTGCTTTCTACCGTATCTATCATGGTGAGTGTTCTGAAGAACTCTTCAACCTAATCCCACCATCTCCTTTCCGATCCCAAACAACGCGTGCTGGACAGAGGTGCCACTCTCACACAGTGGAGAGAATCTTTGCTAGAACTGAACGATTCAAAAGACCCTTTTTTCTGTCGAACCATAAAAATCTGGAACGACCTGCCAGCGCACGTGTTTCCATCCTCTTACAATCCTTGGTTCTTCAAGCGGAGCGTGAAGAGGCACATCATAGGGCCGCCAAGTTGAGGGCCGCTTTTTATAGTCTTACAGACGGGGACGGTGGCCGCCAATCGCTAGATGTCGCTGTGGCTTTCCATCAGGCGGCGGTGGTATCATTTTGGCGAGCTAAATATATATAAAAAAAACTTCTAGATGACTGATAGACATACGTATATATTTTTAAAAACATACATAGAAAAAAATATTAATAAAAAATAAAACCAGCTTCGAACAAATCCTGAAAAATAAAATGTACTTAGCACAAAGTAATACGTATTTTGATTTATCAGATTTTATTAAATATTATATTGAAGTCGGCGCCAAGCTTAGACCATATAACACGGGACTAGCCTTTGCGAACCACCGCATACAAAAATATTTTGCCAGTTTTCATACAAATGAAGGGGGAAACACAAAGACATATAAAATTTCATTGCATTTAAAAATGTATTTATCGACAAACGCGTAATGGCTGTTGTGTGTTAATTGTTATTGTACAGTCAACTACAATGTAATGTACTAGTTTAATCGTATAAAATGATGTACTGATGTACAGGCTTTTCATTAAGCCAAAAGACCAAATGGTCATGTGCAATGGCAGAAAACAATGCTTAAGTAAGGCGCATCCTGTGGTTAGATGATCTAAGGCGCCAAGTAAACCCATAGGTTTAGGTAGGTATTATTAATGGCACCAACTTCAATACTATATTGAATAAAATCTGATAAATCAAAATAAATATTACTTAGTAGGTTCTAAGTAATTTTATTTTTCTGGATTTGTTTGAAGTCCGTTTTATCTTTTATTATTTTCTTTTTTTCATTATTTTACGTGACGGGTGGACCGAAATATATCTTTCTAGGTGTAAAGTTCTCATCAATACAAATAAATCAAGCCCAAACACAAGTTAACTGCTGTAAATCTTTAAGAAATTTCATCGACTATCTTTCGGTTCCATCATCAGATCAACTCCAGCTCCAGACCTCCATTAAATTGTAGTACATTAATGCCCTTATTTAAAAAGTTAACAAACGCATTAGTTGTCCCTACAAATTTCGGAGGTTGTCCTCTATTTCTCCTGGATCCCATCATCAGACCCTGACCTGGTGAAAACCACCTCAGAAGAAAACCCTATTCACCAAAAGAAAAAAAAAACGGTCTATAATTGACGGAAATATGGTGAACATACATAAAAAAATATACAGATGAATTGAGAACCTCCTCCTTTTTTGAAGTCAGTTAAAATCACCGAAACTTCGAAACAAACATTTGTGGATCACACAAATATTTGGACCGACCCGGGAATTGAACCCAGGACCTCCAACGCGGCAGGTGGTATCACTACCGGCTGCGCCACAGAGGCAGTAAAAAAAAGAACAAGATACATTAGGTAGGTTTGTTGTGGGTATGCTACATAATTCAAATCAGGAACAGCGACTGTCAAACGCTTTCAAGCCCAACGGAGATAACCTATTTGGAAATTATTCGGGTTTAATGGAATTAATTAAAGTTTCGCTAAACGTGTTTGCAGGTAACACTCGGCACTAGACCTGTCAGCCTGCAGGGCAATGGTTGATTCAAATGCTAAGGGGAATGTTTGTGTTTTGAGTGAATTCTGTTTAAGAATTAGTTATTTAGGTATTATGAAGACCAAATCCTTGTTATAATTCTTAAACAAAACATTTTATATTATTATTTTTTATATCAACATCGACTTCAAGTAATTTCCATTGATTCACTATTCATGTAACATTAGAAATTTAACTCAACCACAGCTTCCCCTGTCCGTTCCAGCATAGCAATAATATGCTCAACACTTTATTATGGGGTCAAACTACAGCTGGTGATATGTTAGTATGCTCTTCGAGGAAAATGCGTGACGATATCTATGCGAAAATACAGTATTAAGTACACGCAAGTAGAATTTAACAAAATCGTAAGTATTTTCGTTCAATATCAACAAAGGACGTGACAGTATTCACAGTACCTATTATTTAATAACTGGGAAGGATACCCTGAAACATGCCGAGAAAGCCAATCGAGAAACGAATATTCTCAACATGTTTAGTAAAATATTGCCACACACGTCACGGCACATTTTAACAAAATTTATTGCCTATTCTGGTTAAAATGTGCGCACAAAAATAAATTTGCCCTAATACCTACTGGTAATCCGTTGTGAGATAAATGCTCGGAGACATATGGCTCGTCAGCGGATAAGTCGCTTGGAGTACTAATTTGAGGCATAATCCTACATTCACAAAATCTCAGTCGTAATAAAAATAAATTCAGACATTTTTGTCCATCGAACATTTTTTTAGAGTATTCTGATATGTACTGGTTACTGGTACAACACCGAATGGTTTCCGACGATTGAGAAAAATATTTTGTACTAGCTGATGCCCGCAGCTTCGCCCTCGGAAAATTTGTTCCCGTGGGAACTTATTCCCGGGATGAAAAGTAGCCTATGTGTTATTCCAGACTATAAAGTATATCTGTACCAAATTTCAGCCAGATCCGTTCAGCAGTTTGAGCGTGAAAGAGTAACAAACATCCACACTCTCAAACTTTCGCATTTATAATATTAGTAAGATTACATAACAAAATACTTATTCACTTTCAGTTTTGCGAATTGCTTTTTTCGGTGTGGAAATCATCACGACTGTTATCCTGAACTTGAACTGACTAAAGCCACTCGGTGCCTACATGGTGCCTTGAGTATAATCCTTGCCGGGCACGAGACTTGCGGCAAATATCTGTGGCACACCGAGAAACAACGGCTGAGTGCCAGCACTGCGAGGAACGCAGCAAGGACATATCGCTGCACACATTGGTGGAGTACACAGCTTGGGCGCAATCGCGCTAGTGGTAGTTTTGGACATGGACATTCTCTCGCTGAAGACCACGGCGTGGCGCAAGCCATGATAAGTGCCAGCCCTTGGGTTACCAGTCGACTAAACTAGACGCTTCTTCTTCTTTCTAAATACATACATATTTGGTATGCATCATAGAAGTGATCTTAATTAAGGGTTATCCACGTTATCCGAGAAGGGGCTGCTATTACGTTTCATTACTAACAGTACAAACGACGCTATCGTCCACCGCTACCCAAAGTTGAGTTTAATGAAGTGCTCATGAGATCCGAAATTCCATTAAAACCTTTGTCTCGTCGACTTCGTGAAATTTATCTCATATTTGCGCTCGCAAGTGATCTTTCGCTGAGTAAATTAAACTTTGCGGGTGGCGTGGTCCATTATGAAGGAGGCATCACGTCTGCCTGTCACAACATTTACAATCTACAGCTCGGGTTCCGTCGTACCTTGTAATTTACTCGCGAGCGTTGACGCTTAATTAAACAATTACCAGAATTTATCTTTTCAGGTGATAACCACACGCATTTTCTTTGTAGATTTATGAAATAATACGTTTATTTTGATACTTTCTTGACAGACATTCTACGGATTCATAGGAGTGTAGAAAATAATTGTATATTATAAATAATAAATGGGAATATCATTTGGTTTGGTTTAGTGCCGCCAAGAAGTTACTAGGAATATCAATATGACCTTTACTGGGATGACTATGAATTGAATTTATCACATGTTTTTCATCAGCCTGTCCATCAAGATACTATAATCCTTTAATCCATACACCGTAGGTTGAATTGAAAGACGATGATTTTTTTTTCTCTGAGGCAGGATAGCCGAATACCTTTCTAGTTTTTTTTTTGTGTGGAGATATAGTTTTCTCTATAGAATTCAAATTTTTAATCTAGTGAGTTTTTCTCCATAAAAAGGAATTGTTTTATAATTTGACGTTCGTTATTAGTATAATGTAGTTGCAACTTGAATTGTAGTTATACAAACTGATTGATGATAATTTTATTATTATCGTATTTACAACGATATCAAAAAACTTTTTTATCTACTCTGATACTATAATACAAAGATTATAAAATTGAAATCAATACTATTATGACAAACATTACGCACAGGCCAAAAAAAAGTTTTATTACGATACAGGTCTTGTATGGACACCTATATCATAATAAAACTTTTTAATCATTACGATACACCATAAACAATCTCCAGCTGAAAAAGAAGTTTGAACCTCTAGTTTAAAAAAAAATTGTGTCTCCAGAGTAGCGAAAAATCCTAAATCTATGGTCACCGCAGCCTAAAAAAAAAAAGAAACACGCATGCGCAATCGATGTTTGCGCCTTGGCGCCAACATTTTACATTTAAATTAAACAAAGTTTGGTTTTGTTTGTAAAATAAATTAGTTTTTGTGTAAAAACATGTCTTAAAGCGAGGATGGTGGTAATTGTACACCACCAGACATTCTGGAAACTGCGTCAAACATGACCATGAACCTGTTACCGGCGAAATCAAGGAGCAACTATATATCACAACAAAATGAAATCAGGTATTATAGTATGAGAGTAGATAAAGTAGTGTATGACACTGTACATAACTTGGTCTTATAACACTCGTGTGATACTATAAAAAAACTCGCCTACGGCTCGTTTTTTTAAAACACACTCGTGTTATAAGAACCCTTATTATGCAACAGTGTCATAAACTACTATTATTGACTACACGTCTATACTATTTCCCTTAGACCATACAATTATCTACAACGTAACATACCTATTTCCCAAATTAGGGCAAGGTCATAGGGGGTTATTTGTCAAGAGTTTTTATCATAGATTTAGAATTTTTCGCTACTCTCAATAGATATACAAAGCGTGCGAGCGAGACCTCATTATCCATAGCACTTAGCTCGAGAGGAAAAGAGAAAGCAAATTGTGTACTCATATGTCAGTATTTTGAATCGCTGAGCCCGCTGGGATCCTATGGCGGCTCTATGTTATTTATAATATCCAATAATCTGTAGTGATCTTACGATTAAAATAGAAAATTTTATATTTTCAACAATATTGTCGTGTTTAGTGTGTGAATAGGATATTACAAAACGCAATTATACGAAGAAAGACTCGTTTAACAGGTCATTTGTGACTTCGTTCATTCCATTTTTGACGTACATATTTTGCCAAATTGGATGTAAAATTTCACTGAAAGTCCAACTCATAACGTAGATTATGCATTTTCCTTCATACATAACACAATATTTAATGTGTAAATGCATTTTTGGAGGATATATAAGGCAGAAATAGAAAGGGCTGTTTACAGTAAAATAGTCATGGGTAGGTATCGATAAGGATGTCGATAGTTCATTATAGTGGCATTGCTACAAACAAACTTATCTGGATTTAATTTACTATAAATATGATTGATTTTTACTCGAACTGTGTTATTTAACCTTTTTTTAGGGATTTGTGCCTATTTTAATATAATATTTCCAAAATCCATTTTGAGTTGAATTTTTATAATTTTACTTCACTTAAGGTACTCCACGCCACATCGGGATGTTTGCTGTGCAAGGCGCAGATTAGCCTCTGCGTCGAATACTGTTCTCACCTTTGGGATGACTGTGCGAGGTACTTACTGGACGCGCTTGGCGCTATGCAGAGACGTGTTATCCGATTTCAATTATAGGTTGTCCTAAGATGACGGTAAGCCTCGAGCCGTTAGCGCAGCAAAGAACCATAGCGTCCTTGGCTGCCTTCTACTGAATGTATCACGGCGAATGTTTTGAAGAGCTCTTCAACCTGATCCCACCATCTTCTTTCCAATTCCGAACAACACGTCGGGCAGAGGTGCCACTCATATATAGCGGAGAGAATCTTCGCCAGAACTGAGCGTTTCAAAAGACAGTTCCTCTGTCGAACTACAAAATCCTGGAACGACCTGCCCGCACATGTGTTTCCCTCATTTTATAATCCCGGGTTCTACAAGCGGAGCGTGAAGAGGCACATCATAGGGCCGCCAACTTAAGGATTACTGTCAGAAGTCTTGTGTGCTGTAAGCATGGCCCCCATTCGCTAGATGCGCCACGGCTTTCCATTAGTTTCCATCAGTGGCGACGTCAATTTGGCGAGGTTAATATATTTAAAAAAATCTACGAGTAATATCTTTTATTGTTACTAGGGTTCAATAATAAATGAGTTTCTAGGTTTAGTATTACGATAAGAGTTGGATTTTTAGTACAATTTCAAATTCAATTGGCAAAATATATATGTACGGCAACAATGCAATGTACGATGCCATAAATTACATGTTAAAAGTGTATTTTCACATTCACACACTGAATCAAAATTCGTAAAATCACTACAGAATTTCTAATATTACGAGTTACCCCATATAATCCCATTTTTACTTTTTCATAGTTGATTACATTCAAATTAACAATTTATACCCCAAAACAAGAAGTTTGAGATGAAACTTCTAAGCACTTTGTGTGCTTAGAAGTTTCATTTCCATTCTATCCATTTATACAGATACTTTTATCGATAACATAGGTGTGACCATTCAACAACACTATTTAACCCACACATAGATCTTTCATTTTTGGTCTCGTCTTCAGTTTGACACTGTTCATCTTGTACATTCTAAATCTATGGTTTTTATAAATACTTAATGGCCTAAATCTCATGTATAAGGCACCTAATCCCAGTCTATACTCGGTGGCACGAGTAGCTAAATTAAAAAGCGCATTACAGAAGCACCTATTCCAAACCTTTTTAGTATTCTAGCACAGTAAAATCGTTCTACTTTAAATGCAATTGGAACTAGAATACTTTGAAATAATTACATGTAAAGCTAAGCAGTAAATCACAGAATCGTTCACGTGGCTAGTACTTAAGGCCGACTTTGACAAATCCTAAGGCAATTCGAACTATTGCAGCGTACGCTATTGCCGGATTTCATTCGATTCTAATACATTATATTACTCTTATAAAATCTGAGGGGTTTTAAAAAAATCTAGCCGTAAAATATTGTTCTAATGACCTATAACTATTTTATGACAAGTTTTTATGAGAATTAAACTCATTTATTTAGATAAAAAAAGTGAAGATTTTTGCAATATTTCTCATTTTTCAAGAGCGATATCGATAGAACAAAGTATTCCTAATCGTGTTTTGATACGTTAAAAAAGCAAGAGTATCTATTATATTACAATAATGTAGTTTAATCAGATCAAATCGAAGAATATTTCCTGGTATAAAGTTCACCCCGAGATGAGTCTCTTTCGAACATACAGGTCTTAAACACTAGAATTGGATTTTGTTCTGTACCCAAAGGGTACAAACGGCACCGTATTACTAAATCTCCACTGTCTGTCTGTTCGTCTGTCTTTCTGTCTATCACCAGGCAGTATGCTCTCATAAACCATGATAGCTAGATAGTTGAAGTTTTCACAGATTATTAGCTAAAATAACAAATACAAAAAATAGAAAACATATTAGGGGCTCCAATACATCAAACGTGATTTTTTGCCGTTTGAACCCTACTACGTGAGCGATTCCGACGCACACTCGTTCGGTTGTATTATTAGTTTTTAGAACCTTTCAGTGATTGTAACTTCAATACAGACTTCTGTAGCTGAAAGTCAAATTATTTTTGGCCTTTTCATCAATATTTTTATTTTAGCGTTCTATTTCTCAATATATTCAATATTTAGCGTGTTTCGCGTAATACGTTTCAACTATAAGTGCACATTGGCTTTTTAAAAAAAATTACATTAAGTGTTTACAAAAAAGTGACAGTCGTTCTAGTGTCAAATATTTGACGTTTTTGGCGTTAATTGTGAAACCATTTTCGATATCATGAGCCGTCGTAGCCAGGAAATCGAAATATTCATAACAACGTTATAAGTACCTACTAAAAACAATTTGAAAAATATTGTTTAATTGGAGCTCAATTTTTTTTTCACAATTTTTTTTTCACATTTTTTGATAAGAAACCCTCCGTGTGCGCCAGTTCAGCTGGCACTAAGTGGGTTTTTTACATTAACAAATACAATAATACACATAGGGTAAAAATCATTGAATGATATTCCAAAAGAAATCATAGGAATAACGAGAGCTCGAATCACAGAGTGACAAGGAGATTTACGACGATTTCACTTGTTTGCAATTTCATCGCCAAGGCTGACGGAGATTGATGCAGCGAATTTCATAAGCGGGATGAAGCTGCTTTATATTCATATCAGCCGATCTTATTTCACTGGATTTTGCAGTTTGCCTTATTGAATATTCTCCAGTAGTTTTTGAATGCAGTGCACGTTTATTGTTTAATTTATTGTTTTTTGAAATATGCTTACTTATTGATGTTAGTGGTGACTTTCTTTTGATGACCGATATAAAAACCTTTGATTATGTAAAGTCATATATTGGGTGTAACAAAATTACCTATCCAAATTTCGTCACGTGACGTGGCATCAGTCAAGAAACATTACAAAAATTAAGAAAAAAAATCCCATGAATACTTTAACCGAAAAGCCGTTTTAAAGGTCCTATTTTATCCTATTTTCACCCTTTCTATCGCTACTGAGCGGCAGTAGAAAGCGACAACGACCGCCAGACGGGTGCTCTGTGTTTGTTTTGCCACGGCGACCATGTTACCTCGAATTGCCGCGGTAAAAAATGAATTCTTAATGTGCGACAAAAAAATTTACCCCTCTTTTTTATTAAATATTTGTATTTGATTTCCGATGCCAAGTCATCTCATGAAATTTGGAGAGGTAATTTTGTTACACCCAGTATAATCAAAGAACAACACTCTGGGAGCACATTTTTCAGATTATTCTATTCTGTCTGTATTAACAGGATAATCTTCGAAGATACTGAACAGATTTAAATTTGAAAATTCATTAAGAAAGTCAAACCAAAACTTTTTGGTTACGTTTGATTATATAATTGGTTACTTTCAGGAGAAAACTGATATACTCCTGACGATCGTTTCGACTAAACATTGGTAGGTAGCTTGGTTCAAAACAACCCGTTAGACAAACGGAAAGAACCGACAACAGATGTTTTGTCAAACCAAATCTATCGAAATATATTGTATAGGTAGGTACATGTGTATTATAATATTGAACTTTGCAGAACGGTTTAGTTTAGTTGGGTTCATACAAATTTTAGTAAATTATCGAGGGATAGTCTTCATTAGCTTTTACTAGGTAAAGATATAATGATATTAGATATGATATAGATAAAAAGATAGGCTACCTAAAAAGGATTTACATCAAAAAATGTCCTCATTCTATGATGTAATTTTTGCTAATGACTAACGAGGCAGAAAGGGACTACATTTTGACAAAATTTGTTATTTAGTTTTTGAATGTCGTTTTACATGAGAATTTTTTACTTAGATAATTAAGATAATCATTTACTATATATATTCACATACATCTATACTTTTTTAAGTAAAAGTGTATAAAATATAGCAAAAAATATACATAAAAATGAAAATAAGCGTTATCATAAAAAAAACTGAGAAATCTGCAGAGCCGAAACTTCTATTTAATAACATTATCATAATATTTCTTGCTCCAAACCAACAGTGTCCCACTTTAAGTCCAAAGTATTGGAACTACTCGTATTCAAATAAATTGGAATACTGTGTTGACGACGAACGTTTTAGAAGTTATTTCACGATAGCTTCAGTATATTTTAATTGCGAATAATTACGTTAAATAACAGAAAAACCGCTGAAATTTTAAACATGTTATGTTACAATCTCCGTAGGTTGGATGGATTTACCTTCTATTTCTTCTTTCAAAATTCTGATTCACGCCGTAACTTTCTGTGGAAAAGTTGATCCAACCACGTTCTTGTGGCAAACACGAAATTGAATTTTACAATATATAAATTATGATTATGACCGTTTTATATATTTATATAATTTTTTAACGTAAGGATAATCCTACTGCCCCGGGTAAGCCCTCGGAAAGATACCCCAGGACTCCCGACAGACCTATGGCTACCACTGCGGTCTCACCTAAAGGGGGTTCGGGTGCAATCTCGCGTCTTTGGGGTTGTTCGGGTGTTATCCCGCTTCTTAGGGCGTACGTGACCCTCTCACGTCACACTGCCGTCTAGGGCCTGCTTGTGTAATAATGGTTAGCAGCCCGCTCACCGGCCCCACCCGCGCCTTTTAATAAAATGTGAAAATATAAATAAGCTTTTCAGTTTATTTTAAATACCAGCCACGTGCGGGTGGGACTCGTGCATGCCCTGAATGTACCAAATAACGGAAAAAGATATCATAATTAATTAATTAATATTATTATGAAAAATAATGATGATAATTAAATAAATATTATTATTATTTGTTGTTTTAACGGCAACTGAAATTAACATCAACTGTGAAATTTTTAACTGTTTAGCTATTACGATTCATGAGAAACCGACTGACTGGTAACATACGGTTGGTGTCTCAGTAATAAGGTCCCGTTTTTACCATTTGGGTATGGAACGCTAAAAATTTCGGTTGTCGCTATAACAATACTTAACAACAAATACTAAAATCCACATTTAAAGCACAAATATGTATGTATGTAATTGGCATATTTGGGCTGCTTTATAAAATAAGGTGAGTTTTTGCCGCTTTTCGGTACGGAACCCTACGTGCACGAGTCCGATTCGCACTTGGCTGGTATTTCTCTTCACCAGGTTAATATGGTAGTAAGTACTGCGGGCCTAAAAAGGCAACATTGTATGTTTCATAACATGAAACATACAATTCATAGAATTTGAAATACAGAACATACAAAGCATACCAAACATTTTACGTTTCATAATATGAAACATAAAGGCAACATTGTATGTTTCATAACATGAAACATACACTTCATAGAATTTGAAATACAGAACATACAAAGCATACCAAACATTATACGTTTCATAATATGAAACATACAGTGTTGCCTTTTTAGGCCCTCTTGTCTTTTTTTGTTTACCACCAAGGTGGCAGACAAGCATGCGGCCCACCAGATGTACCTACCGGTGGTCACCGCTGCCTATGGACGCTTGCAACACCGGAGGCGCTACGCTACACTCGCGTTGTCGACCCTGTAAAAACCTTCTAAGACCCCTTTTGAAGATCCCCATACTGTAGGCGTTTGGGAAAACCGAGGCAGGTGTGTCTCTAATAAGACGATAATGAGTGGGTATAACATGGTAGGGGAATACCTACTTTCTTTTTATTGGTCAAAATAAACTGAAATGTGTTGTGTATAACAATTGTATAAAATACACATAATAGAAAAACCTTATTTTAAGTAGAACCTCTCACAACAGTAAATAAATGATAATTAAATTTGATTTTAAAGAACACAGTCAGTGAAATTCACAAATCTTAATATACAAAATAAATTAAGGTAACTGTTATACCTACCTACCTATTTAGAAAAGGTTTGAATTCTTTAACAGAATTCCAAATTAGTTAGATTAAATTTCATTATAACATAAAAACTTGAACGGTTATTAAATATTTTTAGAAACCCTAATGAAAAGTAATGAGAATGAATAAAATTAAAGTATAATTTCTCTTAACAATCTGAAGCATCCAGTAGGGATTTCGAAGTTTATTAAATGTTTAAAGACAGCTTATAATCTCGTCTACGTTCTTGTTTCATAAGTAAAATTTACAAATTGTAAGCCGTAATGTGGGAAACCGTCAGATTTCATTTCGAATGTGAAAAGTTATTTATTTACAGTTCACACTGATACACACCTTTTTTTTCTTCTAATGAATGGAAAATCCGTCACGGACACAATGCCGGACTCTTTACTGACTAAAAACCAACACGTTCCCTACCTACTGCCCACAGTTAGGAGCCCCGGGTATGCCCTCGGAAGGATATCCCCAAGATTCCTCACACCTAACGCCGTCTGCACACACGTAAAAGTGTCACGTTCCGCCTGAGCCGAGTGTGCAAGCGAGAGCGCGAATCAAGCGATAGAGAGGAATATTCGACCGAAGTGTTCGGCTTGTGACATATCTATCTCCTCCACTCCGTATATGATACGTATGACGTTTGTGTTTTCTTATAATGTTAGAGAAGGAAAACTCGAAATGAAACCCGGTTGACAGTAAAATGACAATCGTTTTCCCTTATTGCTTGTTTGTTGGCTTTGGCTTGAAAAATTTCAATTACGGGTTGCGGCGCGTGATATTTGATTGAAGTATAAAGAATGAGAAGACATGATTTTCACAATAAGAATACTCAGTTTTTAGATTATTAAACCTTTAAAGAAGGTTCAATACTACAACATCCCGCCTTAATCTAAACTGGGTAAAACTAAAACAAATAAAATTAAAGCAGATTAGTACAAAACCTAAGCCTAACCTAAGTTAAACCAATAGCTGAAATACACTTTTTATGTGCTATTGGTCCTAATGGTTTTGTAAATACATCTGCTGACATATCACTAGGCTTAAGATACACTACATTAATCAGATTCTGTGACACCTTTTCCTTGATAAAGTGATATCGTGTGTCTATATGTTTAGTTCTACAATGATACACAGGATTCTTGGCTAGAGCCTGGGCACTCTGGCTGTCACTATATATTAAAATTGGTTCCGGACTAATACCGCTTACCTCTCTAATAAAGCGTCCTAAATACCAAGCCTCTTTTGCGGCATCCGTCAAGGCCATATGTTCAGCCTCTGCTGACGACAATGCCACTGTAGGCTGCTTCCTTGATGCGGGTATCCCACGATACGGGTCCACCTGCCAACTGAAAGTGATACCCAGTAAACGACCTGCGCTCCTCCTTGCAGTTTGCCCAATCGTAACACATAATCGTAACAGATTTACCCAAGGGTTACAAAAAAAGTCCCTTTTTCGTGTTGGCTGTTGTTTAAAGGGAAATCGCTATTTTTGATTTCTGTTTTCTCTATATTAAAGCTAAATACAGCTATAAAAATAATATCGTTTATTAATTTCTACTACAATTGTTTGAAAATAAAAATAAGTTCATCCTCATTTTTTTCTCAATTTTTTAGGTATCAGTAAAATTGTGCATAGCTTTTTATAAACCGCTACCAGTGGTAGTGGAGCACTTAAGTCAGAAGTCATGACAAAGAAAAGGAAAACTCGAAACAATACCTTGTACCAGAAAGTTTTTTCAGGGTGCTACAGTAAATGCCTATGTCTACGTGACTTGGGTTGATTTGATTAAACTGTATGTACATAGGTATATATTTGTATACAGTAACCGGTTTGAAAATAAACAGTGTCAGCCAAATAAATACAAAGTTGTATGTGCCAACTGAATGTACGATATTTGTCTAGTTCCAAGTCTGTTTATTAGGGTCTATTCAATTACAGCGGACGCGCGGTGGCTATAAGGCATAGATTTAAACTAGTTTAAAGAGGGCTGTGGTTTTGACAGGGGCCACATCCTTTGAAATCACTTGAGCGAAATATAGAGCGGTCTATTATTACAGTTGGGTGTTTGTCGAGGTTATTTTATTAATTTATCATTAAAGTGCCTTCGTCAATATTCGACAAATATCGATAAGGTATAAACCTAGGAGGTTCACCCTGAATGAAAGTTAAAGTGACTTCAACCTACGAAAATGAAATGAAATGAAAATTATATCTTTATTCGTGTTGATCACAAGGTAACACTTATGAACGTCAAGATTGTTGCTTCTACATTTTAATGCCAGATTCGCAAGGCAATCGGTACAAGAGCCTGTGAGGAAGAACCTGGCAATAAAATTGTGCTATTATATTATAGGAAGCAAGGACTAACTTATGCTAAGCTATAATATTTTAGTATAGCTGAGTGTGAACGTGCCTTAGTAAATGTATGGTGCATGATATTGTTTAATTATTAAAAATTTTCTCTGAAGTCACCTAAAATAACGACACATTGCATTAAGCTAACTAGGTCACAATATATTATTTGGCAGCGTTGAAAACAAATTTTAATGATTTCCGTAACCACTAACCTAATTGATTTTAGATCACAGCAATAGGTAATATGAAACTATGTTTTAGTAAATACCTATTGTGGTTGTGGTTGGCAATAATAGATTATGATATTCACTTGCTGACCCGCGCAACTTCGTTCACATAACATAAAATTTTTCAATAAAAAATACAACCGACTTCCAAGAAATCCTGAAAAATAAAATTTACTTAGCACAAAGTAATATGTATTTTGATTTATCAAATTTTTATTCAATATCATATTGAAGTCGGCGCCAAGTAAATTCATAGGTTTAGGGAGGTATTATTCATGGCACCAACTTCAATATTATATTGAATAAAATCTGATAAAACAACTACATATTACTTTGTGCTAAGTAAATTTTATTTTTCAGGATTTCTTGGAAGTCGGTTGTATTTTTTATTGAAAAATTTTTTTTCATTATTTTAAGTGACGGGTGAACCGAAAAATATATCTATCTAGGTGAAAGTTCTCATCAATACAAATTAATCAAGCCCCAACACAAGGTAGCTGCCGTAAATCATTAAGGAATTCCCTCGAATCTCTTTTGGTTCCATCATCAGATCGACTTCAGACCTTTATTAATGGTAGTACATTAAAGCACTGAATTAAAAAGTTAACAAACGCACTAGTTGTGCCTATAATTTTCGGTGGTTGCCCTCGATTTCTCCAGGATCCCATCATCAGATCCTAACCTGGTTATAATGGGACCACCTCAGAAGTAAACCCTATTAAACAAAAAAAATTGAAATCCGTCTATAATTGACGGTGAACATACATAAAACATAGGATCTTTCTTTTTTTTTTAAGTTGGATCTGTCAATCTAGGTGTAAAGTTCTCATCAATACAAATCAATTAAGCCCAAACACAAGATAACTGCTGTAAATTGTTTAGGAATGCCTTCGACTGTCTTTCGACTTTATCATCAGGTCGACGCCATACCTTCATTAAAGTGTTGAACATTAAAGCACTTAATTAAAAAGTTAACAAGCATGTCCATTCTAAGTGATTTTTGGGAATCAAGGCACATTCATTATCTCGTAAAATAAGCAAGTAATATATGTATATCTTATTTATTACGACATACTCAGTTAAAACGTTATTAAAGCAAAACAACTATGTTTAAATAGTTAATTAAGTCACAATATAGGAATTAAGTTTGGACATATAGGAGTTTGATATTTACCAGCGAAACTTACCGTCGTTTGCAAAATATAACCTTGGAGTTGCCGGACTTTGAAATGTCAGTTATGGACTTGCGTCACAAAACTTATTGGAAATGGCGGCCATTTTAGACTCATGCTCCGTTCTGATTGGTCAATATGGACATGCGCGAGTTTGATATGTCACAGTCATGGGACGTACAGAAGTTTGAAAAAAATCATAAAGTTTGACCCGTATTTTGTACGAGATATGACTGACTTACCTTAAGTTGAAAGAGATGAAATGAATAATTTTTAATTTTTGAATTCGGCGCCATTCATAGGTCAGTTTGGGATGTGGATGGACTTACGCCAGTTTGATATTTAACGACTCAGTTGTCCCTACAATTTTCGGTGGTTGCCCTCGTTTTCTCCTAGATCCCTTCATCAGATCCTGACCTGGTGAAAATGGGACCACCTCAGAAGTAACCCCTATTCAACAAAAAAAAAATTTTTGAAATCCGTCTATATTTGACGGAATTATCGCTTGACATACATAAAAAAAAATACATACAGACGAATTGAGAACCTCCTCCTTTTTTTGAAGTCGGTTAAAAAGAGGATGAGAAAGGTGTATACTTAGATTAAAAAGAGCGCGCGATATTGAACTTAAGCTCCTCTACCATACTCCAACTTGCCAGTTTAGAATTACCCTTAGATTCAAAGGAACTCTTGTATTCTAAGTATAGCTAAGGTTGAAATCTCTCTAATTTCTGAATTACAAAACTTCTCAATATTTAAAACTTGTGTGAAACAATTCTTAAATGGACAGTTATTTTTTTGAAGTGAAACTTCTTTATCGGCGTTGGAAAAAAATTTGCGTCACGTCACGTCACGTCACGATTTTTGGTTACGCGCCATCTTTGTTCTGTTCCCCACCACGGTGGATTCGAATTAAGAGTACTTTATCCAGGGATAGCATGTCATTTAAGGGTTTTTGGACTTTAGGACTTTTGGGCTTTTGGACTTTTGGACTTTTGGATGGGACATTGGTACTTTGGGTCTTTGGGACTTTGGAACTTTGAGACTTTGGGACTTTTGAACTTTTGAACTTTTGAACTTTTGAACTTTTGGACTTTTGGATGGGACCTTGGTACTTTGGGTCTTTGGGACTTTGGAACTTTGGAACTTTGGGACTTTGGGACTTTGGGACTTTTGGACTTTTGGACTTTTGGATGGGACCTTGGTACTTTGGGTCTTTGGGACTTTTGGACTTTTGGACTTTTGGACTTTTGGACTTTTTGGACTTTTAGACTTTTAGACTTTGGGACTTTTGGACTTTTGGCCTTTGGGACTTTTGGACTTTTGGATGGGATCTTGGTACTTTGGGTCTTTGGGACTTTGGAACTTTGGGACTTTGGGACTTTTGGACTTTTGGGCTTTTGGACTTTTGGATGGGACCTTGGTACTTTGGGACTTTTGGACTTTTGGAGTTTTGGACTTTTAGACTTTGGGACTTTGGGACTTTGGGACTTTTGGACTTTTGGCCTTTGGGACTTTTGGACTTTTAGATGGGACCTTGGTACTTTGGGTCTTTGGGACTTTGGAACTTTGGGACTTTGGGACTTTGGGAGTTTGGGAGTTTGGGACTTTTGGCCTTTGGGACTTTGGGACTTTGGGACCTTGGGACTTTGGGACTTTTGGATTTTTGGCCTTTTGGACTTTTGGACTTTTGGACTTTTGGACTTTTGGACTTTTGGACTTTTGGACTTTTGGACTTTTGGACTTTTGTACTTTTTGACTTAATTTAAGGTGAGGTGAAAATTAAGTTTATGAAGAAGTTTCACTTCTTACGTGTGTACACTAAGTAAACGCAATTTTTTTTTTATTGTTGGTGTGTTTTCGAGATAGTAATACCTTGTCCTCCGATCTAGACCTTTGAAGATGCTGTAAAGCGAAACCGGTCAGGTTTATAATAATAAATATTGTGGAATAGTACAAGTGTCGTTTTCAATATAGACAGGCAGATATTTTTTTCAATTACATTTTCGGCTTCAGTATCCATCAAAAATTGTCTTACAGTTAAAATTTTCAAAATATCTTTCATCTACAAATTTTGGTTTGCCTCTGCAGTTTTATCATAAGTAGATACAGATAGGTTACCGAGATTATTTCATCAAATTAAACAGATATTTCTAGACACAAGCTAGGCCAACGTTATTTACATACATATGTATATAAATGAACACAAGAGAAATGACAGAAATCCTGAAGTTTGTATACAATTTCGTTCCGGACATAATAGCTTTTGTTACTCCCTACAGACAGACTGGCTTGCGACTTTGCCCGCGTGAAATTCGGTGCCCATTCCCGCCGTGTGGGAACATATTCCCGGGATGAAAAGTAGCCTATTTCAGACTATAAAATATCCCTGTACCAAATTCATCCCGATCCGTTCAGCTGTTACAGCGTGATTGAGTAACAAACATTCAAATAACCAAACATCTTCACAAACTTTCACATTTATAATACGAGTATTATAGTAGGAATAGCTGGATAGTAGGATTACCTAATTTAGTGACGGAGTTTACACTGTCTGAGTGTATATATTTTGTCAGCACATGAATTCAATTTATGTGATATAATAGACGTAGACATGGACTGAATAATAAAGTATGTAGGCGGGAACGAGAGCTTTACAAGTCGGAAAATGTCTACATTAAAGAAATATACAAAATAAAATCTAGTTTCATTCATCATCTTTGCTCCAATACTGAAAAAAAATACATGAAAGGAGGGCTTAGATTTTTAGCATATAGGATTAAAACATAAAGTAAATAAAACTGTTTATCTTACATTTTATATCTTTAAACATTTCACAATTTTTGAAAGTAGATAAGTAAGAATTTTTGCAAATGAATTTCTAGACGTGAGTCTAGTATGAGCCACTGTAGATCGAGTGGCTGGTGAGGAGCCACGATGCTCTCTCCTACCAGTTGTCACAGATACTTACGTGGCGGGGGCCCCACAGATGTGTATTCGCCCAAGACTATCGGCCTCCATGACCGGGGGCCTGAAGATGGTGAGGGGGCTGCTCAACGTCGCCGCCGCAAGGGTAGCCGTAAGTCAGTTGGGTGTCTTGGGGTATCCTTCCAAGGGCTGTCCCGGAGCTCCAAACCATAGGCATTAGGTAGTAAACGTTAGTCGGTAGGAGTCCGGCATAGCATCCCTATAGGTTAAATAAAACTGGCCAAGTGCGAGTTGGCCTCGCCCATGAAGGGTTTCGGAGCAGCAAGTAACATAATTGAAAAGTTCATATAGTTCGTTGTACCTTTGATTGATGTTTTAACACGTTCGCAGTGGTAGTGATTTTTCTAACCGAAAATTGCGGTTTATGACGTATTAAAAAAAAAAACTACCAGCTCTATCTCATTCAAACTAATTTTCGTTGGTAGTTTTTATGGCAATGTACATCATATATTTTTTTTAGATTTATCATTCTCTTAATTTAGAAGTTAGAGGGGGGGGACACTCATTTTTCCACTTTGGAAGCGTCTCTTGCGCAAACTATTCACTTAAGGAAAAAATGATTTTAGGAACCTCAATAGCATTTTTGAAGACCTATCTATAGATACCCCACACGTATGGCCTTGATGAAAAAAAAATTTTTGAGTTTCAGTTCTGAGTATGAGGACCCCCAAAATTTACTGCTTTTTTTCTAGTTTTATATAAGAATCTTAATGCGGTTCACAGAATACATCTATTTACCAAGTTTCAATAGCATAGGCCTTATAGTTTCGGAGAAAAGTGGCTGTGACACACGGACGGACAGACAGACGGACAGACAGACAGACATGACGAATCTATAAGGGTTCCGTTTTTGCCATTTGGCTACGAAACCCTAAAAAAAGGCACTGTAAATGGAGTAAAAGTTAGCAAGAGTATACCTACTGAGTTTCAACTATTACTATTCTTTTTTATAAAGTTATAATCATTCAAGTCGAGTTACACAGATCTATAAATCACACTAAACGTCAAGTCACAAGTTTTGTTAGAATCTGTTGTCCAATAAGCTCCTTCAAGATTTACAATTCAAATCGAATCTGAAGTGAATCAGAACTCCAACTAATTCCTTTTTTCTTCCAAAATATTATTGAACCTGAAAATTAATGCAAACGACCTCAAATTCAAACTTCTACGGCACGTTATGTGAATTTACGTCCACAGTAAAACGGATTAAAATTTTAATGTAATGAAATATTTAGGGATGAAAATAAAATTTGAATAAAGCTTAAAGTTTATTGAATGTAACAACTTTGAGGATAACACTTTCTTTTGAAAAGTGAAGCAATAATGTTTAAGTCATTTTATTACTTGAATTTCTTTGCCATCTGTATATTCCCATTTCCGAACAAATCCTTTCAAAGTTAAGGGCTGTAAGTTCGAAATAGACTCATCTTGGGGTGAACTTTATACTAGGAAATATTCTTTGATTTGATCTGATAAAACTATATTAAATATTGTAATTTATTAGATACTCTTGCTTTTTAACGTATCAAAATACGATTAGGAACACTTTGTTCGATCGAAATCGCTCTCGAAAAATGAGAAATGTCGCAAAAATCTTACCAAGTAACGTACCTTTTTTATCTAAAAAATGAGTTTAATTCTCATAAAAACTTGTCATAAAATAGATATACTCGTTTTCGTGCTTCGGGAGGCACGTTAAGCCGTTGGTCCCGGTTGCCAGTAAAATGGCAGTCGTTAAGCCAAGTTGAAGGCTTTATTTCAACAGCAGGCAGTCACAACCTGCGCCTGTCCATTTTAACACGGCAATACGGCTCACAACGTATTACGTGGGACAAATTATAAAAAGGTGAAATGTGGGTATGTAATATGCCTCTGCCTACCCCTTCGGGGATAAAGGCGTGATGATGAACCTAATATTATATTAGAATCGAAAGAAATCCGGCAAAAGCGTACGCTGCAATCGTTCGTAATACCTTAGGATTTGTCAAGGTCGAACATTGCAGCCTTAAACCAAAAATACTGACTTACTCACTAATTAATTATGCACACCAATAAATAAAAAATATCCTGTTTAATGGTAAGTAAACATTAATTAAATTAACATTACCATTATTTTTCAATATGCCATAAATAATATTTTACATTGGCCATTACACACTAATTCACAAGATGAAGAGAAAATATTTAGTTTTAGCGCTGTATAAATATGTAGGTATAATAAATGCTTGCTACTAAATTTACTTTAATAGCAAGAAAATTTTATAAAACAAGTTCAATAAGCTTCAGAACGGTGTCAAATTTAATGTTTTATGAAACAGGGGTAATGTTATTGTTGTAATTTGTTTCGATTATCTACAGTTTTCTTCATTAATAAGTAGGTAGGTAAAGGTAGACTGTAAATCTGAAGTCGTACCTACGCCATTAATATAAAAAAGTTATGAAGTAGCATTTCACAGAATTGTCCCACGGAATACTTCGATCATCGATATTTTATAAACAATATTGAGGTCGATTACAGTTACCAGAAGCTGTTTTGTACTTTAGCTACGGGTGGTCCAGGGTCACCAATTCTCGATCGTACGACAGGGTCGACCAGCGAAATAATTCTGGTGGTTATGTCTTTTGCCTCATGTTTGTTTTGCAGTTTCTAAACATGAGACAAATGACGTTTCACCAGTAAATTTTCGTATTCGCATTAAAGCCGTACCATCGAGAATCCCCACTCCGTGATCTGTTTGTGGCATTTCAATTTACGAGAGCTGCTGTATTTCAGAAGACACGTTAAGCCATCGGTCTCGACTGCATTATGGGCGCTTAGAACTCTAACAATTTAGGTACCACGAGTTTGCCACCGCTTTTCTTTATCCGTTTCATCACGCAATAGAGTCGGCAGCGTACTTGTAAAGTTCCTGGTGTTGTAAACGTACATAGGTTATGGTTACCACCTACTATCAGGCGGCCTGTATGCTCTTGGATGCGAGAGTTCTCTTCCGTTCACGCCCCGCCGCGCCGCCTCTTTCACGAGCATGACCTGCTCGCAGAAAGAGGCGGCGCAGTCCCACTTACTCCCGCTAGAGATCATGGCTCGCACCATGGTCTCGAGCGAGAGAGTATCTACGTCCAGATCCACCACGAGGACCTGGCGCGCTGCGGTCCTCACAGTGCTGACACTCGGCCGTGGTTTCCCGTTGTCTTCGCCACTGATACCTACCGAAGCTACCGTGACCGGTAAGCATCTGTGACAACCGGTAGGAGAGAGCACCGTGTCTCCTCTCCAGAATTCACCCTTCTATACCTCCGGTCCAAAAGGTATGACTAAACGTTTAATGTAATAAGTAATTTGTTAATTCTTTCTGGAGATGTAACCAAATTAAGACTGCGATGCGGAAAAGTTTCATAACGAATTTATTAGGTTTGTGTTTCTTATTTTGTTGTTCTATGTATAGTCTTAGTTTACGCGCTTATTGTAACAGAATTAATATTATTTACTTATACATTATATAACAAAAAATACCGAGTACTATCTTAGAAGTGAAAAAAAAACTAATGTAAGAAAGACATTAGTTTTTTTTTTCACTTCTAAGATATGTAATAGATTTGTCTTAGCAATTTGCTATGTACAAGAATTTGGTCGTTTATCTTGCTAATATTATAAATGCGAAAGTATGTGTACACATTCACGCTCGAACGGCTAAACGGATCGGGCTGAAATTTGGCACAGAGATATATTATAGTCTGGAATAACACATAGGCTACTTTCTATCCGAGGAATAAGTTCCTACGGCAAGCGGGAACGGGAACAAATTTTACGCCGGCGAAGCTGCGGGCATCAGCTAGTATAGATATATAATTAGTTTAATGCCAAGGATAGGTAATTTTACTATCCTACTAATATTATAAAATGTGAAAGTTTGTAAAGATGTTTAGATATTTGGATGTATGTTACTCAATCACGCTCTAACGTTTGAACGGATTGGGCTGAAATTTGGTACAGAGATAGCTTATAGTCTGGAATAACACATAGGCTACTTTTCCTACGTGAAGCGGGAACGGGTATCGAATTTTACGCGGGAGAAGCCGCGAGAATCATCTAGTCAAACATATATTTCGACGAGATACTCATATAGGTACTACAGGATCTATTCTATAGGATCTATGAATGATACGTGTGATTGGCCACTGCCAGTTTCCCCCAATTTCATTGAATAGTTTCGCCTTCAATGAATTCCTAATACATTATCATTTCAATACCCTAAATCATAAAAATACGCAGTTAGAAAATGAATTTAGTAACGTGAGTAGCTATTGAGCAGAATAAATCTGTGACAGCTGGTGAATACGTGACATTATTATGAACAACATTCGTGTTTAGTTTTGCTACTTGTACCTAATTCGAGTTCATTGCTTTTTATTTGGTCCAATTTGTGCGATAGTTCAGTATTACTTTTTCTTATCTCCTCGAACTTGACGCTAATAGTTCACGAGAAAATTCGTCGATTGAGGAGTAATGTCGTGGTTTTTGCAGTTGCTTCCAAACCTTACGTGGTGACTTTTGGTTGTCGCTAATGTGGGGAGCAATTTGTCCCTGATCTCCCAAAGCTGGGTGCTTGCCTCAGAGTTTGTTAGTCAGCAGGTGTACTAATAACATATACCTAAAAGGTATTCGTCTCCAAGAAAGATCTTGGAATGCACTAGTTTATTTAAAATTTCACCAAAACAATCAACAATTCTACGTTGTTGTGTGTAAATGCTAGTTCGTATATGTAACACGAACATTATTCATATAGGCCTCCGTGTCGTAGTGACAATATTACGAGTAATAATCCCTGGTTATGGTAATATTGGCAAAGTCAATAAGCCAATCTGCATAATAATTAACCATATTACCATTTACATCGAATACGAGTACGTATTTCGATAATTTGATGGTTAACAAATCGAGGATTTATTATACGAATATTGAGACTGCGCCGCCTCTTTCTGCGAGCGGGTCATGCCCGTGAAAGAGGCGGCGGGGCGGGAACTCTCCCACCCGAGTTCCACAGTCGGCGGCTTGGGCGCCGCCGACGTGTCTTTGCCGAAGACTATCGGCCTCCATGACCGGGGGCCTGAGGACGGGGAGAGGGCTGCTCACCGTCCTTACAGAAGCAGGCCCATGTCGGCAACGTAACGTGAGGGGTTCACGAACGCCCACCCTTAGAAGCGGGATCACACCCGAAACCCTCCAAAGACGCGGTATAGCACCCGAACCACCCTCTAGGCAAGGCCGCAGTGGCGGCCGTGGGTCTGTTGGGAGTCCTGGGACATCCTTCCGAAGGCTTACCCGGGGCTCCCAACCACGGGCTGTTGGGCGTTACATAGATTTTTTAGGCGGTGGGAGTCCGGCATAGCATCCATGAGATTTTCCCTCACTTTAAAAAAAAGCGCCCAGAATATTTTGGTATTAAAATTTCGAAATCAGTTCACCCGATCTAAAGTTTTATGGTATCAAACATAAAAAAAAACGTCTTATTGAGAAACTCCTATTTATGAAGTCGGTAAAAAATGAAATTAATTTCATTTATAAGACATGCGAAGCGTGTTGGTCAGGATTCTAATTACAGTGTCAGTCATTAATTACAGCGTGATATGGAAGAAAAAGGACGCAATTTTTTACTTTATAATTACTTTTTTACTGTCATATAACTTAATTACAGCTGTCTAGTTATTAAAGGGGCCGCCAGAATTAATAAAGAACAAGCGGAATAAACTTTGTACAAAATCGTACGTCTTTCTAACTCACTGTAGATTATGATATAAACTTGTAAATCTTATACAAAACGTACAATTTTGTATAAAAAAAATATATTGCTTGTTCACACCGAAATTTATCAAAGTTGGCTAATAAATGCCGCCACACCAAAACTTTACCCATTTCACTCCCTTTTGATGTTTTTTTCTCAGCATCTTGTTTTAACTTGTTGGAGTACTAAAATAAATGTTGTTGCCAAATAACATCAAATCTGGCATTAAACGCCACGGTTGTACTACGCCCGTATATTAGGAAACTTGTAATGAAAATGGACAGCGGAAAATTTTTGAAGAATTATTTTTTGAGATTACCTTTTGGAGGGAGAGCTTTTATTTTGGATATTGTTTACTCTTTTTTTTGCCGGCCACAGCTGTCATTATATTTTGAGGGAACGTTCGCTTAACCTTACTTAATGGTCACACACACATTCAAGCTCTGTATAAACATAACGTGTTTTTACAAAATTTAAAACGAATTATTTGTATGGAATTTCCGCCCTAAGGTTATACAATACTTAATAGATTTACAAGGAGGATCTCATGTTCAAAGCTTATCCCCACGACTCCATCAGGTTTAACACACATGTCATTACCGTGAAAATTGAATTTTTGCGCATGTAAGACATTGACGAGAATGTATTACCAGTTCGCGTTACATGCAGTGTGTACGGTAATATGCATGGAAAGTAAGTCCTTGTATAATACATTTTTATAACAGAGTCAAATGTGGGAATTATGTGACGTGATTTCTCAGGAAAGATCACAAAAAGGTGAGCCATTTCACAATGCCTTAACTTCTTTAGGACTGTAATTATCATTCAAGTTTTAGTTCTGATAGCTTTTATGGCGCTTGCTTAGCAGACCAGGATCTTCTTTTCCTCTGTTCTCTATCCTCTTTGTACGGCTTTCAAATCCTTTAGCATTACTAATAATTAATCAATCATTGCTAATATAATTTCCCCAGTCAAACCATCAACTTGGTTTTGGGGGACTAATAATGTACCTATTATGTTCAAATGAAATGTTACTAAATAAATAATAATAATAATAATCAACAATAGCAGTGTTTTTTTTCGTTGACGCGGGGAACGCATTTACGCGCCGTCATCCCAGCTGCCCCCGGTGTGTGGGACTCCCGGCCCGGTCCGGAATGGACGGTCCTACCCACTAAACCCCGCGGTGTTCCTACTCACCCTTTAGCCGGGCCGAGGGATATCAAAAGATTATTCACGTCGACCCGGCTAGGGGCGCCCCGTTTATTCGGGGCTCAACTCGGGGGAGCCAGATGGGCGGCTCCCCAAAGCTCCCTAAGGAGCTGAAGACAACGCCTGCACCGCTCTCGAGCGCCCCTCTGTAATAGAGGAGACAGAGGCACCCCCGGAACACGGGAAAGGTGCCCACCGCCATGTGACCGTTGGTGGGCGGGTTCCCCCGACCTTACGCCCACGGTCAAGAAACAATCGGGGGCGCGCAGTGACTCCTCACCGCGGCGCCCCCGAACTGCACGGCAGAGCGGGAGCATTATCCGTTACTCCCGCTCCCCCGCACAGTGCACCTCCCGCTTTGCCGCCATCACCTAGTCAACCGGCGAGGTGACAGCAGCCCAGCACTATTGCCGCCGGTCACGCTGTTATTCACGGCCGGCAGCCCGAACTGCATGACAGGGCGGGAGCATTTACCCAAACTCCCGCCCCCCACGCAGTGCCTCTCCCACTTTGCCGCCATCGTCTCGCCAGCAAAGGTGGCGAAGCGACGGCGACCCAGTATTGCTGCTGCCGGCCGTGAATAACGGCACGGCTGGCAGCAACACACACCACCGAGCAACCCACAGGTGGGTTACTCCCGCCTCGGCCGGAATTAGTCAGAGTTGCACAACTCTCCCACAGAGGAAGGGGAGTGGTTGTCACTCCGTTGCCCAGGATGCATCACGAGGAGGATCCGACCCATTGGGGTCCTTAAGATGTTAGTAGGACCCCGCATCCCACACAATAGCAGTGTTATATCAGACAGGGTTAGGTTGAGACTACCCGCTTTTTATTGGGGTCTTACTGTTGATCTGTTGTAATTAAAAAGATCATAATCCTATTTCAATTTCAAATGACTACATAGTAAGCCTGTACCAATACCACTATCTGGTGAGTTACTCACCGACCAACGCTAGAATCTGGACGTTTTTAGGGTAACATAGGTAGGCACTCGCAAAGAAAGGGCTTTTCAAAATAACACCCCTTTTTTTAACGTGAGGAAAGTCCTACAGGAATGCTATGATCATCTCCTACCTACTAAAAACTATACGTATCCTAACCCAATGCCTATGGTTGGAAGCCTCGGGTTGGCAACAGACCTTGGCTACTACTGCGGCCTCACCCAGGGGGGCTCGCACCATGGTCTCCTGCGAGAGAGTGTCCAGACCTGCCACGAGGACCTGGCGCTGGCGTGCCCACGTCGCCGCGTCGTGCACTCAACCAATGTGTCACAGTATATATAATGTTGTTTAACCAGTATTGTAGCTCCCTACAAACTGACGAAGCGCAAGCTATACCTACGATTCTCGATTTCGGCAGGCCTTTCAGCACGCAAGCAGCGTCCACAGTCGCGATTGTGCCGAGTAGACGAATGGACGGTGTGTCGTTTTTTAAATAGTAAGCGCGCGTGTTTTATTTACTAAAAATATTTAATATGACAACTAGAGTCTATTGTGCTTGTTTTGGTTGCATGAATTCGTCAATAACGCACCCAGAGATAACGTTTTTTAGATTACCTGGAAACTCCGAAAGGTAAGACTATAAATTGATTTTACTTAAGTACTAATTGGTACTATACTACTAGTTGACTAAAGTTAAACAAAGTGATTGACACGAGTGAACTAGGTTTGTGTTTAAAACTAGACTTGTGCTTGCTCAGTCAGTGAACGGTGCGATCCAATATAGTACAATATCCAAAAAAAAAACTAGTTCAGAACTCTAGTACGTGTAGGTAGTACATTTAGTTCCGTTGTCAGTTCGTAGTTATTTAATTAAGAGCAATGATTTAGGTATGTTTCAAGAGTATTCATTTCTTTGTGGATGACCGATGTTACAGTACACTTAGCACTGTATGACTTTGATTGACAGCATAAAAATCAAAGGTAACAAACCTTTGATTTTTATTACACGCATAGAGACAAATTTGAACTTCCAAAATTTAACACAACTTGTAGTACGAAAAGTACTAGTGTACTAGAGACTGACTAGTACTTTCAAAACGAAAAATAGTTTTAATTTTGTAAATCAAAAATTTAACGCAATGATTATAAAGACTAGAATTCCGTGATTCTATCACTGACGAAACATGTGATGAGCCGATTATTATTGTCTACGCCGCTTACTCGTTTTCAAATTTCTACACCCGTCTCACTCAATCGTTAGTAGATAACGAGCGCAGCGCCGCGCCGCCACGCCGCCGCCCCGCGCCGCCAGCCGTTGCGGAGATATTATATTATTACTCACAAAGAATTTTTTTATTTAAATAAAAAAGGTACATACTGTTACAGAATTATTAGCATATGTAAGGTCCGGCTACTTTTTGCAGTGGCAACACTAAATAATGACCGGGTGGGGAATGTTACGCCATATTGTGGGGCTCAGTCTTAAACTAGACGTCGGTAGATAAAGTATAATAATACGGGCAATGGGGAGCATTGTTAGCAGTGGAAGGTGAGCATTTATGCGCATAGTAAAAGCGGCCGCTTCAAACCTGCAGATTGGGTTGCAAGTCCCAGACGCTGTTACAATGTTCCTCCTTGTGCCACGCGGTATTAGGTTTCCTAGTTTTTAAATTGATTAATTGTATAGTTGAGAATAAACGAGTGTGCTGCCATCTCCGTGTTTTCTTCTGAGGTCTAACAATATTTACTCGAAATGAAAGCCGGTTGTCAGTAAAACAACAATCCTTAGTACAAATTGAAGGCCTTGTGGGCGGATTGAAAAAAATCAACTGCATTAGGCTCACTATCTATTACGCGTACGTTAAACTATAAGGTAAATGTGGGCGTATACTATGCCTCTGCCTACACCTTCAGGGATAAAGGCGTGACTATATGAATATATGTATGTACATATTTACACCCACAATACTAAATAGAAAGTCAAAGTAGGCACATATTATTAAAATGCTGTAGGTGGGCAGCCCTATCGCATGCTTACGTACCGCGCGGCTGTCGGCATTTATTTCTAAAATCAGTATACAGTGAATGTGTGAAGCGCGGTGTCCTCGCTGCTATCCTTGCAAATAGCACCCCTAAATTACTCGCGGACATCCAATATAGTTACCCCTACCATAATTTATTGATTAGATATCTGCATAAACTAAGGAACAGTAAGTCTATCTACAATTGAATATAGGTATACCCAAAAGTTTTGGTTGTGTAAGTTTAGAACTTAGTTTAGTAATTAGAATAAGGGTTTCACATTAGACACGTCTTATAGAGGTCTAACTTGAAACTAACTATACAACGTAATTGGATAGAATTGGAAATGGTCACCCAATTATCAATTTGGCGTCAACTTACACGTAAACTTTGTTAGTTAAAACAATACCTTCTAATATGTATTAATCTATTACATCAGCATATTAGCTCAGCAGATTAGATGCACTAATTTCAATTTGTACGCGTAATAAGGCTCAACTCAACGTCGACCAACGGAATGTCAGCGAACATTCTAATTTGTTCAAATTCAACCCTAAAGTCTGTTTGTCTATTTGTTTGCTTTGTCCGGAAGGATCTCGAAAAGTACTCAATAAATTTGATTCAAATTTTGCACAAATATTAACTACGGGTAGGGTCTTCAAATGGGGTATATATTATCACGCTACATATCCTAGGGGCTAAGCAGAGAACAATCAAATTGCCATTATAACATAATTTTCACGCGTACGAAGTCGCGGGCCACAGCTAGTGTGTAGATAATGAGGGTTGCTTGCATCTGGAAGTTGATAGGTGAGTAAATACGCGGTGTTTTTATAAGTTTACATTAGTACATGAAATCAGCACTTGCTGATTACACACACGTAGGTAGGTACTCACAGTAGGTTCAATGATGTCCTGCTGTGGATAAATATTCGTAGGTACAAAGTTGTAATACCTAATTACGACTATCACTGGCAAGTTGAATGAGCGAGGCTAGCATTACTGAAAGTGAAGGATGGAGGTGATTCGAGCACTGAAGTATCATGAGGTGGCCACCTTAATCGTCATGTGGCACGCAGATCCCATACGCCAATTCTGTGTTCCCCTTTGTGTTACGCTATAGATTTAGCGCCCAGTTCCCGCATCGTGAATGCATAGAGCCCCTCAAGTTTGTATTGGCTAGTGTACCGCATTTGGTACACGGACTCGGCGGTACCTACCGCTCAGCGTGTACCCCATAGGGCACACTGGACTGGTACCGTGTTAAGACATGCATTCAGTCACCATTTTTTCTGACATGAGCACTCTAATAGGCTAGGAACAAAAAAGTTTGCACCTATTAAAAATGGCATTCAAAAATATCTGTAAAATATCATGTGAGCACGCAAAGCTAATATTGCTAAAAGCTCCCCAGCTGGGTCACCAAAGCGCACCGATACTTCCAATATTCGTAAAAGGCTATCGTCATACCAATAATAGTTAGTGCAGTTTTTCTTATAGATTATCCCATTTAAAAAAATGCCTTGGGTTTATAAGCCGATATAAAAAGTTATGTTTGACTATGGGCGAATCATAGTAAGATTATTATTGGGTTTTATTCAGAAACTTTAAGTGAAAAGTATAATCCAAAAGTCTTATTTTGGTAATATTACAATTTTTGTATTTTCTACAGCTTCATGAATAGGTACACTGTAATAATTATTGAAAAATATAGCTATATGTTAAGACATAAATAACAGCAACACCTCATTAATGGGGGTCTAGGTTTTGATTCATGAAACCCTAAAAATGAGGTTCCATCTTGAAAAACTAGGCAGAAAACTTTGTATTTACCTCTGAGACTTTGAAAAATGTCACACTAATTTACAATTCCAATTTTGGTACTGCTTGGTATTTAATCGAAGTTAATCTCGCAAACAAACAGTCTGTAATTACATACGAGTGAGAATAATTACGCAATTAATGTAACGAAGAATCATTACGCTTAACAAATTCATTGCTATTTCATTATGTCGTGTGTTTTAATCCCTCTGAAACTCGCTTGGTGACTTAAATCACGGTATTCAGGAATTTCAAAGAGTTATCGCAGTCGGTGGAAAGAGTTTCTGAAATTTACTGCCTCTGATGCTCAGTAGGTTAGGTCGTACGTGCTGTACATGTACCTAGGTAAAATCATATATTTTTGGGATTCGCAAATATTCATTTCGGAGTTTAAGTGTTTTCTATGTATGTTGATTAGATATTTAGATTCGAGTATTGTCTAATCAATATCAATACATGTTATAAAATCGTAACAGGTCGCTGTCTGTACATGGAAGATAGATTCGAAAAAATATTAGATTTAAAAGGACTTTATGAACGCATTAGAACCCAAAACAATGATTTTTAGAATTTTTGTCTGTTTGTCTGTACGTCTGTTTATCTGTTTGTCTGTACGTTTGTACACGCTAATCTCAGTAACCGCTCAACCGTTTGCAATGCGGTTTTCTTTATTGTGTTAAAGTATGCTCTACTTAACATTTAGTGTTTATTTCTCGGTCAATCGGTTTATAAATAAAAAAATTATATCACTTTAAACCTTATATGACGTAAACAAAGTTGCGGGGTCAGCTAGTATTTAATAAGACAGGTTCTTGTAACTCGTCCGCCGCCGAATTCCGTCTAATGATGCGTCACAGAAACCTGGAATAATATTCTTGTGATTGTTGATAAGTACCTACAACGTTATAAAATAGTGTAATAATCGTTCATAATAAGGCACTCGCGGCCTGACCCGAAAAATTCTAAATCTATGGTGTAACCTTTAGATGCTTTGCGGAACACCACATGTTTTTTCACTATAATGGGTAATCTTGGCATCATCCTCCGGAGCCAGGAGTTCAACAAAGGGCCGTTCGTTCTGTTGGGAGTCCTGGGGTATCCTTTCGAGGAGTTACCCGGAGCTTACAACCGTAGGCTGTTACTGTTAGGTAGGATACGTGTGGTTTTTAGTCAATAGAAGTCCGGCATAGCATCCATGCAAGATTTTCCTGATGTTTATAAAAAAGGGCCATAGCATCCATGCAAGTCCTCATGTTAATAAAAAACAGGGTCGTACTTTAGCCATTGAAGTAGGGTAGCGAAGGAACAAAAAAATTGTATGTCATACATTCCCCAAAATATTGTCAAATAATTTTTCAGAATTTATCAAGAATCCTGTGTCGGTAACTTGATACAGTCATCGTATTATCGCGATTATAGATAATCGCGTGCAGCCACTCGACCGTGGCCTTGTCCTCCGAACAATCATAATGTCAACAGCAATGGCCGTGATTACCTCCGTGTAACCCTGAACTTGCATGCATGCCATGTTTCCGATAATGTATGAGCACACGATACTGTGTCTAGGTTAAGTAGAACCACAGGACGGAAACTTCATACAAAATAATAAAATAAGCTTGAATGTGTGTGTGACCACTAAGTCTAGCAAACGTTCCCTCAAAAACCCTTCAACAATAATGACAGCTGTGGCGGGGGTGGGGAAGCTTGCTCAGTGGGAGGCAGGGAGTTGCCTATCTGTATGTAATATTATTATATGTATAGTAAAGTGTGTGTCATTTTTACTGAACATAAATTTAAAGGTCAGGGTTTTCTGAAATCATTATTGGATAATATAGTTTCAATATCTTTTGACAGTTATCAGATGAAGTATATATACAATGATAGGTATACGTGTTTAAAATGTAAATGAAGGAAAATATTTTTAAAAATCACAATAAAACATAATTAATATAAATTACGAGTACAGCCTCATATTTTCCTACTAAATCATAGTAGTAAAATATAAATCTAAACTCGTTGAAAGAAATGAATGCTATGAGGTCGCCCAGACTATGGGGTTCACATTCACAGTTGGAAAAGCTATGACCGAACTGATTGAAAGCGATGGAAGGACAAGCTTAAGTCTCTCCACAATCAGACACTCAAACTTTCTTTCTGCGAGCAGGTCATGCTCGTGAAAGAGGTGGTGGGGCGGGAACGGGAGAGAACTCTCCCACCCGAGTTCTGCAGTCGGGGCGGCTTGGTCACCGCCGACGTGTCTTCGCCCGCGCCGAGGACTATCGGCCTCCATGACCGGGGGCCTGCGGACGGTGAGAGGGCTGCTCACCGTCCTTACAGAAGCAGGCCCATGACGGCAGCGTGACGTGAGGAATATATGCACGCCCCCCCTTAGAAGCGGGATCACAAAATCCATCATCAAAATCCATCATGGATGCTATGCCCTCTGGCATAGCATCCACGATGGATTTTTCCTCACCCTCGCAGTTGGGCGTTACGTGAGGTTTTTTAGTCGGTAGGAGTCCTCCTACCGACTCAAAAACTTCACGTAACGCCCAACAGCCTATGGTTGGGAGCCCCGGGTAAGCCCTCGGAAGAATGTCCCAGGACTCACAACAGATCCACGGCCACCACTGCGGTCTCGCATAGGGGGTGGTTCGGGATAGCACCCGCGTGTGTGATCCCGCTTCTAATGGGGGGCGTGCGTATATTCCTCAAGTCACGCTGCCGTCATGGGCCTGCTTCTGTAAGGTAAGGACAGTGAGCAGCCCTCTCACCGTCCGCAGGCCCCCGGTCATGGAGGCCGATAGTCCTCGGCGCGGGCGAAGACACGTCGGCGGTGACCAAGCCGCCCCGACTGCAGAACTCGGGTGGGAGAGTTCTCTCCCGTTCCCGCCCCACCACCTCTTTCACGAGCATGATGGATTTTCCCTCACGTTAAAAAAAAGACACTCAAACTCTTTCTAAGCTTGCTCAGCATCGATGGCAAATTGTATGCAAAAGTGTTGATAAAAAGAGTGATGAATGAAACTGAAGGAAAAATGTGGGATGTGCAAGCAGGATTTGTGAAAGGAAGGGGATGTACGGATCAGGTCTTTTCCTTACGATGCGTAGCTGAGAAAGTTTTGGCTAAAAGTCAAAAGGTCTATTGCATATTCGTGGACTTGGAAAAGGCCTATGACAGAGTGGTGAGGAATGAACTGTGGTCAATATTGTCCATGTATGGAGTGAACAGCAACTTGATACGGGCACTGAGGTCTCTCTATGAGGGTTCTAGTGCTTGTGTCAGGATCAACGGGGCCTGCACGGACTTCTTTCACATTGAAAAAGGTGTGAGACAGGGCTGTGTAGCGTCTCCGTGGCTGTTTAATCTATACATGGACAGTTGTCTGAAAGAACTGCAAGAGAGTATGTATGGTTTAGAAATGAATGAACTGACCGTCAAATGCCTCCTATACGCTGATGATCAGGTGATATTAGCATCATCAGCGGAGGAATTGCAGCTGATGGTTAATAGTATGAATGAGGCTCTAAAAAGTAGAGGAATGAAAGTTAATGTAAACAAGACGAAAGTTATGATTTTTGAAAGAGAAGAAAGTATGACGAATTGCTCAATCTTCATTGAAGGGCAAAGAGTGGAACAGGTGAAAGAATTTGTATACTTGGGTTCCAAATTTGTGAGGGATGGAAAGTGTGACCAGGATATTGAGCGAAGAGTTTTGGCAGGAAATCAAGTGAATGGGGCTATGTACACCTTTATGAGCAGTCAAAATGTGTCTGAGAAGGCCAGGTTGGCTGTACATAGGGGAGTGCTCATCCCTACACTTATGTATGGTAGTGAAAGTTGGGTATGGCAGAAGAAGCATGAAAGCAAAATTAATGCAGTGGAAATGAGAAGTTTGCGAAGTATAGCTGGAGTGACTTTAATGGACAAAAAAGAAATAGCGTGATAAGGGAAAAATGTGGTTTAACAGAAAATGTAGTGACTAAGATCGAAAAAGGGATGCTTAAGATGGTTTGGACACGTGGAAAGAATGGATGAGAATAGACTGACAAAGCAGATTTATGAGGCGAGAATGAATGGGCAAACTGGTAGGGGTCGACCTCGGCGTACGCATGCCGATCAAATCAGAGACCTTCTGGAAAAAGGCAAGGTCAAGAGTACCCTTAACCGGCGAGCGTGTATGAAAACAGTTATGAAAGTAGAAGAAGCGAAAGTTGTATGTCAGGATCGTAGCAAGTGGAAAGCCATAGTCTCTGCTTACCCCGATGGGAGACAAGCGTGATTATATGTATGTATGTATGTAAACTCTTTCTTTTTCATATTCACAACATCTAATCTAAATAAACATAATTTATGACTTAGATTATAGTACTAACACATAATTATGTCGTAAATCCTCTCCTCTTCACCTAATTACCTCTACAAAGTGCTTCCTTAATCTCTCAACCACAACACATACATTCTAGTCTAAATCATACAACATTTTAGACTTTATGCTAGCAGCTATAACCATTAGCAAAGTTGGTGCTTTATACAATGTGCCAGTCGCGACCAAAAGTTTTTACCATTATGGGACTGAGCTGTTTGAATTATGAGAGTCGTTATAAATGCCATATTGCCGTTAATATTAGGTGCTTACATATGAAATTGGCGTTTTGTATAGGAGGAACAAAAAGTCGAATATTTTTAAATATAATATATTTAATTAATCAAAGTATGAACCATTGTTTTCTATGCATTTTTGCCATCTCATAGGTAGTTCATTGATCCCTTTACTAAAAAAACCAGTCGGACGGGAATCAATAAAATCTGTGAAGGTGATTTGGACTGCCCCATCAGAGTTGAATTTTTTCCCTTGCAAGAAGTTGTCCAAATTTCGAAAAAAATGGTAATCTGTTGGAGCAAGATCCGGGGAGTACGGAGGATGTTTTAGACATTCCAATTGAAGCTCTTCTAATTTGGTAGCCGTCTGTTGTGCAGTGTGTGGTCTAGCGTTGTCGTGAAGCAGCAGTGGCGTGGAGCGATTGACCAGCCTAGGTTGTTTAGCCGCTAGCTTTTCCATCATGGTTTGCAATTGCTGACAATAGACATCAGCCGTAATAGTCTGGCCAGATTTGAGAAAACTGTAATGAACAATACCGGCACTAGTCTACCAAACGCTTACAAGTAACTTTTTTGGGGTTAATTTTCGCTTGGGGCAGGATTTGGCTGGCTGGCCAGGATCCAACCATTGCGCTGAGCGCTTTCGATTATCGTAAAGAATCCATTTTTCGTCACAGGTAATGATTCGGTTTAAAACACCTTCATTATTGTGCCGGTTCAGTAATGTAACGCAGCAGTCGACGCGCTTTTACCGCTTTGCTTCAGTCAATTCGTGAGGTACCCACCTTTCAAGCTTTTTAATCTTCCCAATTTGCTTCAAGTGAATTAAAACAGTTTTATCACTAACACCGCAGCCTGCAGCTAACTCGGACGTGGTTTGCGATGGATCCGCTTCCACAATAGCCTTTAATACTTCATTATCAACTTGAGTCTCAGGCCGTCCACGGGGCTTGTTCTGCAGGTCGACATTTCCTGAACGAAAACGTTGGAACCAAAAACGAACTGTGTTTTCTTTTGCAACATGACCGCCATACACATCATTCACCCTTCTAGTCGTTTCCGCAGCACTAGTGCCACGGCGGAACTCGTACTCGTAAATAATGCGATATTTTAAGTTTTCCATTTTGTAAAATGAGTGACGCAAACAGAAAAAAACAGAAGAAAAAAACAAATGAATGACGGTCATCGAAGGATAAATACATGAGTAAATAGCTGGGAAAATTTGAATTTGGAATTCCTTACCAAAGAGGAGAAAATCGTAATTAAAGTGGCCAGTACGAAAAACGCCAATTTGATGTGTAAGCACCTAATATTTCAGACCAGTTTGTTTATGATGTTCTTTTTTTGAATAATCATCGCGATTTGTGTATTTTGAGACAATATACTGTGAATCTGAGCAAAAAGGTTTTACCGAGATTTCCCTCGTTTACTATTCTAACTCTGTCTCGAGGCTTTTCACCTGATTTATTGGAGTTGCACTTTCAGACCATTTTACTATTGCATTTCATTACATAATAAAAAACGATAATTTCAATAATTCTAGTTGAGTTAGTCGTCTTTTTTAGTCCCGGCGTATCATTAACATTTTTCCAATAGGTATGTTTGGCTTACAACTAATATTTGAAAGAATAACCGGCCAAGTGCGAGTTGGACACGCCCATGAAGGGTTTCGTAGCAGCAAGTAACATAATATAAAAGTTCTTATAGTTCGTTGTAACTTTTAGTTTTTAGTGATTTCACTAACCGGAAATTGCGGTTTATGACGTATTAAAAAAAAACTACCAGCTCTATCTCGTTCAAACTAATTTTCGTTGGTAGTTTTTATGGCAATGAACATCATATATTTTTTTTAGATTTATCATTTTCTTAGTTTAGAAGTTAGAGGGGGGGGGGGGGGGACACATTTTTCCACTTTGGAAGTGTCTCTTGCGCAAACTATTCACTTTAGAAAAAAATGATGTAAGAAACCTCCACAGCATTTTTGAAGACCTATCTATAGATACCCCACACGTATGGAATTGATAAAAAAAAAATTTTGAGTTTCAGTTCTGAGTATGGGGACCCCCTAAATTTACTGCTTTTTTTCTAGTTTTATATAAGAATCTTAATGCGGTTCACAGAATACATCTAGCTATCAAGTTTCAATAGCATAGACCTTATAGTTTCAGAGAAAAGTGGCTGTGACACACGGACGGACAGACAGACGGACAGACAGACAGACAGACATGACGAATCTATAAGGGTTCCGTTTTTGCCATTTGGCTACGAAACCCTAAAAAGTCATCAATCAATCCAATCGTCCCAAAGTTAAAGCTTAACAACACAGATAGAAGAAAACAAATAAAAAATATTGGACTGAATGTATACTAGTATCTATCGCGAAGGTGTGATTGACACTGAGAAATGAATGGAAACGTTTTCGACACGGAATAAATTACATTACCGATGTTTTCCTAACCAGAAACTTGGGTTCGCAGCTACAGTTCATTTGATATATAGTTTCCTTGTAGTAAAAATCGCTCCCTTGGGTATAGCGAACTTGATAGGGCTAGTCTAAGAGAGTAATGGGGATGTGTCGAGTGTTAAATTATACATGTTTGTTGCGGGAGTTTCTTGTCTTTTTGTAACGAAACGAGTGCTTAAAGCAATTTTATCATTTTGAGTTGAACGCTAAGGTTCCATTTGCTAAGAGTGGCTTTCTAAGTCTAAGGTATTATTAGAAATAGAAGTAGGTGCTTCGAAAGGCAAGTTAAGCTATTGGTCCCGGTTGGAAAACGGCAGTCGTTAAGCGAAGTTAAAGGCCTTTTAGGCGGCTTGAAAATTTTCAACAGCGTACAGATCTACGCCTGTCCATATCATATCACCACTGGAATACGGCTCACTACCAATTACGTGGGACAAATTGAAAAAGGTGAAATGTGGACATATAATATGCGTATGATCATATGATAATGATGATGATAATGAGAAATAAAGGCCGTGTCTAAATTCCAAACTCTTAACGGGAGACTAAACCATTTTTTTTCTTTTTACGAGTCGTAATCTCTCATGGATGCTATGCCGGACACTTGCCGTACCACTGTCGACGGTCGAGAACCCCGGGTAAGCCCTCAGAAGGATGTCCCCGGTTATGACTAATCCATTAAACCGTATACATTTTTTTTACTTCTTTTCGACTTCAGATACTGAAGTCCTTACGGAAGCAGGCCCTAGGCGACAGCATCACGCTGTCGTCTGGATTCACACATGCCCCCCCCCCCCCCAGCCGCGGAGTTAACACCCCCCAAAGACGCGAGATAGCACACGACCCCTACTTGAGGCCGTAGTGATAGCCGTAGGTCTGTTGGGAGTCCTGAGGTATCCTTCCGAGCGCTTACACTGGGCTCACAACCGTAGGATGTTAGGTAGGATACATGTAGTTTTCACATTGAAAATAAAACCTCTTGCTATTCCATATAAACACACTTTTCTACAAAAAGAATCTGTAAAAATGTTAATCCAAATGCAATAGCATCAAGTCGCAAGGTTTCTTAGAGCTACTTGAAGATTTACAATTCAGATCACACCTGCGCAGTCTTGTTAGCGAACAATAAGAGTAAAAGCACAATTCTATCTGTAATCTAGGTCTCGTAGAAAAAGTTCTATGTAAAAACTTCTCAAGAATTATTTGTCTTAATACTTAGGATATTACGGAAAATTTCTCAAAGTAATAAACACCCAGCTTTATGGTGGGTGTTTATAATTTTAAGAAATTTTAATGCCTATAATGACGTGTTGTGATAAAAAAACCGGCCAAGTGCGAGTTGGACTCGCCCATGATGGGTTCCGTAGCAGCAAGTAATATAATATAAAAGTTCTTGCAGTTCGTTGTAACCACAGAAATCAGAAAAAAGGAGAAATGGCATGCGCGCGTTACGGTGTCCGTAAAATCTGACAAAAATGATCAGGTTAGTCGTGAGCGGCGTGTCAGAGTGATCAGTATTGAGTTGATTGCGACAGTGAAATAGTTCAAAATGAAGCCTTGTTCCGCCACTGTATGCAAAAACCGAAGTAACATAAAAAACTGCACTACCCATGGCATCACTTACCATATGTAAATACAAGTAATTCACTGTATTTATTATTAAATTCAATTAAAAACAACACATATTTGTTACTGCTTACTGTGATATAGCAGTATTACCGCAGTATACGTAGACTCCTATTGTGTTCAAAATACATGTCGTGCTGAGTAGTACTAACTAAGTTCGATACCACATCCCACGACGCAATGGATAGAACGCGGGTTACGCGGGAAAGAATCGTACTCGATTCATGAGTCGATTAATACGCTCGCTGCATGGAGAAGCGAGTTAGGGATGTACGGGCATGTGGTCATTCAGATCAAATATCGGAAAGTTATCAATAACATTTTCCTAGGAATATTTTATTTTATAGATTGGTGAGTGAATGTTAAATATTTTTAAAACATATTTCAATTATATTACAGTGTACAAAAAATGTAAACCAGAACAATACAGTAAGTTTATCTATACTAATATTATAAAGAGGAAAGATTTGTTTTTTTGTTTGTTTGTTTGTTTGTAAAGAATAGGCTCCGGAACTGCACCGATTTGAAAAATTCTTTCACTGTTGGAAAGCTATACTCTTTGCGGTGAACATAGGCTATATTTTATTCCCGTATTCCCACAGGAACCGGAACTACGCGGGTGATACCGCGTGACGTCCGCTAGTTTGAAATAAAGTGAAGGTTAGTGAGTTACCTACATAGTTTGATATTGGTTTTGAAGCTTTCTATGGGATTATTTTGGAAATTTCTTTTTCTATACCAATATTATAAAGAAGTAAAGTTTGAGTGTTTGTATATTTGTTAAATTGTAAGGGGTAATCTCGGGATCTACTGAACCGATTTTAAAAATTCTTTCACCAATAGAAAGCTACGTTATTCTGGAGTGTCATAGGCTATATATCATCACGCTACAACAAATAGGAGCGGAGCAGAAATTGTTTCTCTTAAATAGTTCTAAAAAAAATTGCGCGATAGCATGTGTCTATCTTTGGGTTGGTAAACAATAACCATTTTAATGGCAATTAATTTTTGTCCACAATAATGCTACTGGATACCTTTTTCAAAAACGAAATTGTTCCTAAAAATAATGCGACGGGAATACACGCGACGACAAAACTTTCTCTCTCTCTCTCTCGCTCTCTCTCTCACGTAGTATTGAATATTAACGACGAGACGCTACGGGAGTAAAAGCAACGCGACGGGCGTAAATGCAACGGGAACAGGTAATACTCTCTCTTATGTGGCGCAAACGAAGTTGCGCGGGTCAGCTAGTAATTAAAATAAGGAAAGGCGTTTACAACAAATTATTATCCAAATATGTATATATTTTTTTAAAAAATCTAGACCCAATAAAGCGACAATTAAATTAACTATTAACTGGTTTTTGTTACTTTTCTTGTTGCAAATCACCCTCTTTTATGCAAGGTCAAAGTAATATGTAAACAATTAAGATTTGCTATTAAAATTTTACTATTTTTGGGTTTTCACAGCCTTCGCATGTGAGGTTTAAAAGTAACATTGCAATTAGATGCTTTTATCAAAAATGTGCCTTGCGTTATCTTTACAGATTTCTAAAAGATCCAACTTTTAAAAAGAAATGGATCGATGCTACAGGGCGGCCAGATAATTGATTCCCCACAAAAAAATAGTACCAAATGCTCAGTTCATTTTGAGCCTGAAATGTTTCAGCCTCTAAAAATAAAGCGGAGTTTAGTTTTGTCATGTCGCCGTTTCTAAGTAGAAATGAGATTTCACTAGCAAATCTCGGCCTACAAGGGGTAGGCCGAGAAATGGTATTATAGGGTTGATAACTACAATATTTTTTTTAAATCATCAAGTTTGTGTGTTTTAAAATGGTAATATGCGTACACTTAAGTACACATGATTGAAATTCAGAGTATAGTTAATAATCCTAATTCAAAATTTTAAGGGACCTAGATTATAAGAAACTATTACATACATACATACATATGGCCACGCCTTTATCCCTGAAGGGGTAGGCAGAGGCATATTATATGCCCACATTTCACCTTTGTATAATTTGTCCCACGTAATAGGTAGTGAGCCATATTGCCGTGTTTAAATAGACAGGCTCAGGTTGTGACTGCCTGCTGTTGAAATAAAACCTTCAACTTAGCTTAACGATAACGACTACCATATTACTGGCAACCGGGACCAACGGCCTTCCGAAGCACGGAAACGCTCAAATAAATGTCACAAAGTGATCACATGGATGGTCACCCATCCATGGACCGGCCGTAGTGAAAGTTGCTTACTGCAGTGATCGTTTACAAAACACTGAATACGCGGGGCCACGAGCGCTTTTCTATTACTAGTATTCAAAATAAAAGGTCCTATGCGTTGCTATAGTTATGTAGCGGATCATAAAAATGTGACATTATTTATTTCATTTACTTAGTACTAAGATTGTGATTGACTTCATGTTAATTAAATGAGTAAACACAGTATTATTTGTTTTTAATCTAACCACGCATAGATACAATACATAATACAGGTCAAAATTATAGTTATAAAACATTTAGGTACTTCCCAATAAGTATATCACAAATGTTTTTTCACATACATTATTCTCTAAAACTGTATACAACTATCGATACTGTACCATTTCTTAAAATATTGCCCCATCACTAGAGCTATTTCATTGGCAGAGAAACCGACTTAGATTTTCTACTCGTGAGCAACTACGTAATTGATTTTGATGCAGTTTTTATCACTAACATGTAATGAAATTCATTTTCATAATAATAGTCCAGTCAAAATAGACATTCCAGTTTGCATTAATTCCTAACAAGCTGGTTTTTTGTGCAGGCCTTGAATACGTCATTACAAATGATGTCAAAAGTATAAGAATAGAACATAATATATTTGAGAAGTACTTCAATTTATTTTTTTACCTATGACGATTTTTGCCAGGTTGAATGAAAAAGTAAGAATCTGCTGACCCTCTCCTTCATAGTTTTTATTTTTTGGTACTTTACTGTACTGTTTACTGTACTGTGTAATGGTACGGTACTGTGCAAAAAAGACTGAAAAATATACCTGTATGGGAGCCCTCCTTAATTTTTTTTTCTGTTTTTAGTATTCGTAAATTTCAAATGCCTAGCGATTGCATTGGTGCATGAGATGACAGATAGACGGACGGCGTAGTCTCTGTAATAGGGTCGCGTTATTACAGGTTATTTATACTGTTGGTTGATGGCACTTAGTGGAACCTGCAGCGCATATTGAATACCCACCACTTGTACTGTTCCACAGCATTTATTTACTCTACACCAGACCGCTTTCGCCTCTTCGCATTTTCAAAACGCAAAACTAACTTCATGTCATCAAGTTACTCTCTCCTCGTCTTATTTTATCCTTTGGATACCGAACTGTAAAAAACGGTCAAGTTGAAGTTGGACTGACACACTGATGAGGATTTCGCAACAAAAAAAATGCCAAAAGAATACGTTGTAGGAATGGGAGTAACCTTATTCATTCTTTATCTAGTAATAGCGGACGTCACGCGGTCCCGTTCCCGTGGGAATACGGGAATAAAATATAGCCTATGTTCACCGCAAAGAGTGTAGCTTTCCAACAGTGAAAGAATTTTTCAAATCGGTCCAGTAGTTCCGGAGCCTATTCGTTACAAACAAACAAACAAAAAAACAAATCTATCCTCTTTATAATATTAGTATAGATTTAGATTATTATAGTTGTTACAGCGGTAGCAGAAACACATCTTTGAAATGTATTACTGCCTAGTTCATGAGATACAGATGGACAAACGAACTTCGAAGTCTCAGTAATAGGGTCCCGTTTGGATACGAAACCGAAGAATATACAAAAACGAATATTCCTATATGCATATATGCAAGGGTGTATAGAGGAATAAATTTCGATACTAGTTATTTAGACTAGACAAGGCTTTAGTCCTGTCCAAACTATTACCATTACCCAAATTAAACATTCTACGTTTCATTTCGCATAGCTCTTGCCCGCAGCTTCAGCTGTGTAGAATTCTGTTCACGTTCCCACCTACCATTGGATCATATCCAGGGATAAAATAACCTTTATGCTATTTTCTAAATTATATATAATATATTCAGGAATATATTGCAGTCTGGAAAAGCATAAAATAATTATAATAGGCCACCAATTACAGCCAGATCTGCTCAACCGTTGGAACGTGATTTTGTCGCAAATATCTTCACAGACTTCAATTATATCATAATTAAATAATTCGTAAATTATATTAAATCATCAGGCACTTCTGAATATTTTGCTTTTCCGTGCTTCTGAGCCGTTGGTCCCGGTTTTCAGTAACAAATATTCATAAAATCATCTTCCAGCGCTTAACATAATAGGTACCACTATCCATTGAACATTGTATTACTGTTTTACATTATAGCTTAAAAACAAAGTTAGGGTTGTATTGACTGCATCGGGCTGTAAGCTGTTTATTTTCAGTTCACTGTTGGTTAAAATTCAAACTCATACTTACAACTTTCAAATTCAATACCTATCTGCATTAACTACGACGTACTAGTAGTAAAGTAAGACTACCAGAATATCAACAATACGCAATACGTGCATTGAAAACTGAAATTTTGGATAGGAGAATACCAATTTTTTGAGTTTTAATTTATTATAGACTCAATTTAAGGTTTATACTTACTGTTAGTATATTGTAAATTTAGGAGAATTTGCCTACTGATTCATCAGTCATTAGTATTATACTCGTAATAACATTGATTTTACTTAAATATTAATATAAATAATGTACATGTTATAAGCTCGGTTAGGGCGTCACATACATGAGCGCATTTATAGGTGAATCTTCTGGACTTATCTATTATGTGGCATCAGGCGAACTTTGTATTGAAAAATATGAAAACGTTACTATAACTTACATAATTCACCAAGGAAATTTACCCAAACAGATGCGATATTTTTACGCTCTTGAGCTTAAGCCTTGAATACTTCCTTTTTTGTTTTTTTTATTCCCCATTTTCGTTACTACGGCAGCGAATTACGTCAGCGGGCGCGACAAAGTTGTATACGGGTGTCCTCAACGAAGCCTGTCGGCTGACTGAGCGGGCGCTGTGAGGTGGCTGATAGCGGCAAAATGCACTCCCGCTCAACAAAACGTATTTTATATTCAAACAATATGATTTTAATAAATAAATAACAGCATAGGGCCTCGAGGTAACTTATTAGGGACATGGAAATAAAAAAAAATAGTGTGGTACATTATATAACTACTGAATAAAATTGGTTATAGTCAAGGCGGTCACAGGTAAATTTACAGATTCGAGGCAACTTTGGGATCAATTTCTATCGAGCCGAATTTACTCAATCGTGTTTTGGAGAGCTGACAACCCTAGTCAATATACTTAATAATAATTATCCATTTAAAAAAAATTGAAATCCTTGGTAACACCATTGCAAAATTGGTTCGAAATATGTCAAAATATGTATTTTGAGTCCCACTCCACCGTTCGCAGTGTAGTACTTTTACGAGGCAAAAATTGCGGTTTATGACGTATTAAAAAAAAACTACTAACTCGATCTCGTTCAAACCAATTTTCGTTAGTAGTTTTTATGGCAATGTACATCATATATTTTTTTTTACATTAATCATTCCCTTAGTTTAGAAGTTAGAGGGGGGACACTCATTTTTCCACTTTGGAAGTGTCTCTTGCGCTAACTATTCACTTTTCAAAAAAACAATGTTAGGAACCTCGATAGCATTTTTATAGACCTATCTATAGATACCCCACACGTATGGGTTTGATGAAAAAAAATTTTTTGAGTTACAGTTCTGAGTATGGGGACCCCCAAAATTTACTCCTTTTTTTAGTTTTATATAAAAATCTTAATGCGTGTCACAGAATACATCTACTTACCAAGTTTCAACAGCATAGGCCTTATAGTTTCGGAGAAAAATGGCTGTGACATACGGACGGACAGACAGACAGACATGACGAATCTATAAGGGTTTCGTTTTTTGCCATTCAGCTAAGGAACCCTAAAAATAGCACTGGTGAGGCCGCAGTGATAGCCGTAGTCCTGGGGTATACTTCCGAGGGCTTACACGGGGCTCTCAATCGTAGGCTGTTTTTTAGTTGTTTACCCCTTGGGTACGGAATCCTTAAATTCTAAAGAGTAATAAATTAACCAAACCCAAGTATATCAAGTCAATAAATTGTTATGACTCAATGTTCTTCACATAAGCATGTAAAGAAGTATGAATCCGCAATGAATAATGTAATGTTAAGGGTTTTCCTGTACCTAATCCTGAACATGGGTACCATTTTGAGATTCTTAGATGATCACTAAGCATCTTCCGTCATGTCGGTCCCGAGATGGGTGACTTTGGATTAGGCAGCAATACACTGAGGGGAAATAAGGCTTACTCTATTTTCATCAGAGGAACGACAAATTCAAAATTATTTTGGTATGAAAATAGATTACAGCCTAACACATAGGCTACTTTTATCGCAGGAATAAGTTCCCACGGGAAGTCAGAACGGGAACAAATTTTTCGCGGGCGAAGCTGCGGGCATCATCTAATCCAAGTACAAATACCTAAATTATCAGTTTGCAAACTCCAAAAACAAACAAGCTATAATAAAACGTTACCTAACCGAAATGTTTGTCTTAAAATATATTACTCAAAATGTCTGCACTTGATACGGGTAGAGCGGTGAGCACGACTTCACAAGTGCTTATTACTATTCAAGGACACGCCTTTTTGTCCTCCAGGCTACCTTCATTTAGCTGATTTGAAAATGAATTACCTAACTAAAGGAACAATGTTGAATATAACAGAAGATCCCTACTTAAGTAAATGTTTGAAGGATTAGTCAGATGCCTGCCGGTGGTATTTTAGTTCTGTGACATGCTCTTTGTCTTTCACAAAAACTGAAATATGACCACTTAATCCAGTTACGTTTCTAACTTTCTTTGAGAACATTGTTACAATTTTACTGTTGTTAATTTTAAGAATGATATTATTCCCATTATTAATTAGCGAATGAATAGTTTTTTTGTGAATATCAGGATCCCGGGTGTACTTCTTAGATTGGCCTAAATATATTGCCGTTATTTGGTACCTTCTGTGTACTTTTACGTACCTCTCCTGAAAATCTGTGTACGTCCGTACAATGACATTTTAAATATTACTAACCGTATTTGATTGGTTTAATACTTGTTTCATGAGGTACACTAGAGGTACCAAATGTACTTAACCAATAAATGTACCTAGGTACACTATTAAACAGAACACCCGCGGTTCTGACATCAGGATGACGGGTGTACCTAATACACTCATTTGCAAAAAAAACGGGCGGTTTTGATTTTCATTCATCTTTAAAAAGATACAATACCAAAAAGGTTTCAATCGTTTGTACACGTTACTGGCCGGTTTTAAAAATGCCGTGGTATTCAAAAAAGTACGTTCTAAATTCAAATTTTCATTTGATGCTCATTTTTACAGAAAACCCCTTTTTATCCTACATTTTTGGCGCGAAGTTCCAGAAGTTAACATCGACTTTCACAACTTTTATTCAATTTTTATCGATTAATTTCATATCCTTGACTGTCAAAGCTTTATTTATTGCTGTTTGGCTGTATCAAAAATGGTAGATAAAGTGGTAAAAGCTACCAAAATTATCGCGCTGCTTGAAGAGGGTTGCAGCCAATGTTTCGTGGCTAGGAGGCTAAATGTTAGTCGCTCGACGGTCCAAAGGACCTGGCAGCGATATCAGGAGACTGGTTCCGTCGAGAGAAGGCCTGGTTCTGGAAGAAAACCATGTACCCAACCACGGGATGATCGTTTTCTTGTGAGTCGCGCATTGAGAAATCGCAAATCTTCGTATGTGGATCTTAAGAACAACCTCCAAGAAGTAAGAAATGTGCATATTAGTCTATGGATGGTCAGGAGGAGGCTTCTCGCTGCCAATATACGCAGTCACCGCCCGGCCCGCGGCCCCAAATTACTCCGTGAGCACAGAGTTCACAGGCTTAGGTTTACTAGAAATTGTGAATCATGGACTCAAGAAGATTGGAATAGGGTTTTGTTCTCTGATGAAGCCAGGATATCTCTGTTCGGTGAAGATCGACGTCGGCGAGTGCTAAGAAGACAAGGAGAGCGCTTTGCAGATGCATGTTTCGAAGAAATCACACCTTATGGTGGGGGCTCTGTTATGTTTTGGGCAGGAATAAATTCAATGGAACGTACAGAGTTAGTCTTCATTGAAAACGGCTCACTGACTGGGCATCGATACATAACGGAAGTTCTAATTTCTCATGCACAACCCACATTGGCCGCTCTAGGTCAAGACTCGATTTTTATGGACGACAATGCTCGCGCCCACCGATCCCGCGATGTTAATGCGTATGTGCAAGAGGTCGGTATTCGTCGTTTGGATTGGCCAGCTCGAAGTCCCGACCTCAATCCCATAGAACATATCTGGGACGTTCTAAAACGGCGTGTGAGATCAGTACACCCGGCTCTGCAGACCATTAGAGAGCTGAAGAATGTGATTACTGCGGAGTGGGAACGTATTCCGCAAGCAAGTATCCGGGATATACTCGCTAATATGCCCAGACGAATTCAAGCTCTGATTTTAGCTAGAGGGGGTCACACTCGATACTAAACATTTATCTGCTTTCACTTTATTAAAGAAAAACAAACAAAAAATCTTTTTTATTTTTACTTTATGAGCATATGCACTACTAGCGAACATACACTACTAGCGAGGTTTAGCATTATTTCCCATAAATTGTAACAAAATTTTATGAAAAACTGATGAAAACGATTATTTTCTTATTAATTTACCAAATTGTGAGGATAAAACTACCTATAATTATCAAACAAAGCAATATTAACATTTTGAAATGGTTCATTGCTTAGGTGCCCGTTTTTTTTGCAAATGAGTGTATTTAAAATGTCATTGTACGGACGTAGGTACACAGATTTTCAGGAGAGGTACGTAAAAGTACACAGAAGGTACCAAATAACTGCAATATATTTAGGCCAATCTGAGAAGTACACCCGCGATCCTGATATTCACGTTTTTTTTAACGTGAGGGAAAATTTATCATGGATGCTATGCAGGACTCCTACCGACTAGAAACCTCACGTAACGCCCAACAGCCTATGGTTGAGAGCCCCGGGTAAGCCCTCGGAAGGATGTCCCAGGACTCCCAAAGTGAATGAATAGCTTCGAAAAGAATTCGGACAAAAACACCAAGAAGTATAAAAAATATACGATCTTTTTCTGTTTTGTGGGGAAACCTGAATCTTCGATGTGCGTGTGAACTGAGGGACCAGACTGGGAATTCGGAAAATAAATTACCAAGGATTTAGTAGTGGATTAGAAACAATTGTAGAACGAATCTTAGAATTTGTAAAAAAATGTATCAAAAACTACAGCCCTTTATATGTGGTCCCTCAGTTCTCACATACTATTTAGCCAGATCTCGGAAATTATCCTTAAAATGAAGGTAATGTGATTACACACATATAGTATAGAATGAGTAAGGTTCATTTACTAAATAACAGGTCCCAAAGCATTAAAGAAAAAACAAAAACAACGTCCAAACTGTGGTCCCTCAGTCCACACTAATAATATATATATTTCAGTGAAAATTACTGAATCAAATCCCCAAATTTTCAAACTATGGTTAGAGTGAAAGTCTTTAAACATTTTCTAAAAAAGAAATGGAGCAAAATATTGGCGCAATTTCAAGATAATGAGTATTAAAACTGGTCCCTCAATCCACACGTCCATTATCATATTGCGTGTGCTAACTGTTTGACCAAAGGAATATCAGAAACTCAAGTGGGTGTACCTTTTAGTAAAAAGTTTCTACTAAATAATCGAAAACTTAAATTGTTTATTAATTACCTTTAAGCTGAGATAATCATTCATTATTAACCCTAAGAAAATACACCGAGTAGTGTGACCACAAAATGAAACAAAATGTATACAGTTTTCAATGTCTTTTATGATACTTCGTATAATATAGCATTAGACAGAACTAAATAAAGGTTGCATGGTACATTTTTAGGCTCGACCGAGACAGGTATTTCGTTCTCGGCCGAGACCGAGACCGAGACCGAGAATAAAATGAAATCTCGACCGAGACCGAGAACTGAGACCGAGAATAGGCAAAAAGTGAAAAAGTCATGAAATTGCGCTAATTTGTAAAATGATAGTTTATTTGAGAGTGTAATGAAATGAATGAATCAGTTTTATTTAATAATCAAGAAATTTGACAATATGATCTTGTAACATGAAAAACTGTTAATTCGAAAATTTAAAAAAATCTGATGCCGAGAGTGCTCCAATAAGTCTAAACTACGGCCTTATTGGCCTAGAGGTCGGTTTCGATTCCCACTGGAAACAAAAATTTGTACATACATACGTACATATACTTACGCCTTTTTGCCTCCGATGTAGGCGGAGACAACAGCCTGCCATTTGCTTCTGTCCTTACATATCAAGCTCAAGCTTCCTCTACACTACATTCATTAAAACTTTCATGCAAGCCCTTTGGTTTCGAGTACTTTTGACCTGCCCTTTTTGTAACACCACTAATTTGATTGGTGTATGTTCTGCGAGGTCGACCTCGGCTTGCCTGTCCACTTACATGCGCCTTCCATACTTGGTGTGTCAGTCGCTCAGTACTCATTCGTTCTAAATGCAAAACCACCTTAGCATATTCTTTTCAATTCTTGTTGCAACATCCTCTTACAGGCCACTGCACAAAAATTTGTGTTATCCATAAATGTTTGTCTTTAGAGTCTGGGTGTTTGTATGTATTATAAGTATGTAGGTACCTATTGTATTTAAAAGTAGTTTATGTATAAGTATAGTATGTATTTAAAAGTATAATATCTGTGGTCTGATACCCATAATACTACCAAGTACCAGTATAACACATTTCCAATGGATAAAACCTGTCAATTTTAGTAAAATCCCTTCATCACTCAGGATTTTAGCTAATGATTTTCAAATTTACAGTTAAGAACCATCCCCGACAAATTGAATTTCGAATAAAAAAACCGCATCAAAATCGGCCCATCCGTTGGGCCGCTACGATGCCTCAGATAGACACACAGATACACAGGTCGAACTTATAACACCCCTCGTCTTTCGTCGGGGGTTAAAAAAGATATTCTTTTAAAGGGTGAAGCCAGAAAATGGCTTGCTGAAAATACGGCGTTTTCACCCTAGCCCAACAGAAAGTGTCGTCTCTCATCGTATAATAATCTAGCTCTGCTAAAGAGCTGTTTCCTTTCTACTACACTAGTAGGCGACGATGATAAAAACTTTTGTACTGCAGGTTTAAGTAGTTTATAACTTAATAAAGTTATAAGTTATTATTATTTAAGTAGTATATTAAAAAATGTACCATGCAACCTTTATTTAGTTCTGTCTAATGCTATAATTATACGAAGTATCATAAAAGACATTGAAAACTGTATACATTTTGTTTCATTTTGTGGTCACACTACTCGGTGTATTTTCTTAGGGTTAATAATGAATGATTATCTCAGCTTAAAGGTAATTAATAAACAATTTAAGTTTTCGATTATTTAGTAGAAACTTTTTACTAAAAGGTACACCCACTTGAGTTTCTGATATTCCTTTGGTCAAACAGTTAGCACACGCAATATGATAATGGACGTGTGGATTGAGGGACCAGTTTTAATACTCATTATCTTGAAATTGCGCCAATATTTTGCTCCATTTCTTTTTTAGAAAATGTTTAAAGACTTTCACTCTAACCATAGCTGGAAAATTTGGGGATTTGATTCAGTAATTTTCACTGAAATATATATATTATTAGTGTGGACTGAGGGACCACAGTTTGGACGTTGTTTTTGTTTTTTCTTTAATGCTTTGGGACCTGTTATTTAGTAAATGAACCTTACTCATTCTATACTAAATGTGTGTAATCACATTACCTTCATTTTAAGGATAATTTCCGAGATCTGGCTAAATAGTCTGTGAGAACTGAGGGACCACATATAAAGGGCTGTAGTTTTTGATACATTTTTTTACAAATTCCAAGATTCGTTCTACAATTGTTTCTAATCTACTACTAAATCCTTGGTAATTTATTTTCCGAATTCCCAGTCTGGTCCCTCAGTTCACACGCACATAATCTTCGGATCAAAACAAAAATGCTTGTCTGCTACCTTATTGGCATAAAACAAGAGTGGTGCAATTTCTGACTAACGAACGAGGCCATAAAAAAATTTACGCGGCCAAGTGCGAGTCATACTCGCGCACAGAGGGTTCCGTACCAAAAAACGACAAAAAACACGTTTGTTGTATGGGAGAGCGCCCTTTAAATATTATCATTTTTTTTGTTTTAGTATTTATTGTGGTTATAGTGGCAGTATAAACACATAATCTGTGAAAATTTCAGCTTTCTGGCTATCACTGTTCATGAGATACAGAATCGTGACGGATAGACTGACGGATAGACTGACGGATATACGGACGGCGAAGTCTCATGAATAGGGTCCGTGTTTTACACTTTGGGTACTGTAACCGACGTGTGTACCTCGCGATACACCTATACGTACCAATAAGCTATACATTTATAAATTTATATAGGTACTTACCTAAGATTGGCTACTAACTGTAACTAGCTATAAGTTAATTTGTTTGCAGCCTTATTAGTATAACAGATATATATCAAATATTGCTTAAGTATATATGTACCTAGATAAATAAATAAAAAGGTATAGGCTGGGTGCACTCTGTGATGTCATCGATGCATATTCGTTAAGTACCTGAACACCCGGCAGATGTCGCGCCTTTGTCGCTAACTACACTATCCCGCGGACGCACGTTGCATTTGTAGTTGTACTCAGTGATACCAAAGTTTTGTAAAACGTGTTTAGTTCATCATTTCGAGCTATAACCCCACTCCACGCTATCAGTATCCCCCACAGGTACGGAACCTTAAAACACGTCTGAATGGAGTTGTAAATTAAGAATAATCACCATTCAACAATGAAATTCGGTTAGGTCTACATTGAGTAGACTTAGATTGTATTAAATTGAATAATCTTAGCAATTCAGTCCCTGTATTCAATTATCTCCTCTAAATATAATGTAGACTTCAGAACAGATTATTTAGGAAGTCCGGTTATAGTTTAATCAAGTTTTCATATTCATAGTATAGATTCCCGACCCGCTATGAATAATGTGGTGGGTTGATCAGGTATTTTGTAGATACAAGCGATGATCTCACAAAGATAGTAATTCCGTCGAAGATATATATTTTTTACTAGCTGAACCCGCAACTTCGTTTACGTCACATAAGGTTTATGAAAGGAGAGGTATTTCTTCAGCAGACTCATCAACCAGCGCGTGAAACTGCCCTGTTTGCTTAATCATAAAAGAGCTTAAAGGTTAAGTCTATTCTAGCGCCAGTTTAGATTTACCCATTTTTAACAGACTTTAAAAAAAGGAGGAGGTTACTCAATTCGACCGTATACAGGGTGGAATTTAAAGACGGTAGTTGGAGGGAAAGTGCCTACTCTTAATATTGATAATGGCAAGTTTTGCTGAAAGAAAACATTCCTTTATTTTCAAAAGTAAGTAAAACTGCATTTAAAGATTTTTGAAAAATCACCTGCTTGAGCCGGGAATCGAACCTAAGAGATGTGAAAAAAAAAACATCCTGTATTTTCTGATACCAACCGAAAGAGTCTTTAATAATGATGAGAAATAATACTCCAATGATCCTTTACATATCCATTTATTCTTCTGCTCTTCGTATAATAGATACTACAACATTAACGCAGGTCAAAGAGTTTGAATTGGAGCTGTTCATGAGCTCAGAAAATATTGAAATAGTTTGTCTTACAGAACATATGCGTAAGGAGTATGAGCTCATGTTCAGCTTCAGTAGTCACCGGGTTGGTAGTGCGTTCTGCAGGGTCAACACAACACGGGGGGGTTCGTTGATTTTATTAAATAAGAAGTTAAAGTATAAGGAACGGAAAGATGTTGTGTCCCTCTCTGTAGAGTGTACAGTTGAAATATCGTGCGTAGAATTGGAGCAATTCATAGTAGTATGCGTATATAAACCTGGAGTCTCACCCTTTTGTGAGTTTGAGGAAGTAATGGATAAAGTGCTATTTAAACTTGGAAAAACTAATAAACACCTAATAGTGTGCGGTGATTTTAATGTTAATATACTTGTAAATACACGTCAGACCAATGATATCTTAAATTTATTTAAATCACACAATCTCACTAACTTATTTTTAGAGCCTACTAGATATTGTGATACAACAGCTACTTGTCTGGACAATATATACAGTGATATGTTGCCAGAAAGTAAGAGTATTATCAATAAGATAAAATCAGATCATACTGGGCAAATAGCATCTTTCAAGATCACAAGAGAAAAAGTTAAAAGACGTAAAATATTATGTAGACCAGTAACTAGTGACCGCTTGGAACGTATGCGAGTTGGACTTTGCAATAAACTTCCATTTTTAGACACTGGCTTAGATTCAAATGTAATGTATAAGTTATTTTTTGATTCCTTTTACAATGAGTTCAACTCCATATTCAAGTCTAAGGAAGTCACAATCGGAGACAGGCCAGCCTTCAGTGAATGGGCCACTGAGGATATACATAAAAGTAGACAAAAACTGTATGAACTATACTCAGAAAGACAGCTTAATAGAACAGATGAATTTCTAAATTATGTTAAAACTTATTCAAAAAAGTTTAAAGCAGACTGCTTAGCGGCCAAAAGAAAGTATATAAGTAATAAAATTATCAATAGTGTAGACAAAGTTAAATCTACTTGGAAAATAATTAACGCAGAAAGAGGCCAAGCAAAATCAAATGATAATAATTTTAAACTTAAAGTAAATGGTAACATCATTACAACAGATGCCGAAGTCGCTAACAAATTTGAACATTTTTTCTCTCGAATACCAGTAGATTTGACCAGAGGCCTAGGTTCTTCTACCCCAATAGCAGAATCCTTGTTAAAAGCAAATGTTCCTTGCTGTAATGAAATATTCAAATTCAGTAAAATTAGTATACACACTATCATAAAAACTTTTAAATCTTTAAATATTAAGAAAACGGCTGACCTCTGGGGAATTTCTGTACATTTAGTTAATTCGTTAATTGAAATGGTTGCCCCTGAATTATCAATAATATTTAATAATTGTGTTGATAGTGGTGTGTTTCCTGACTTAATGAAGTTTAGTAAAATAACTCCTCTGTTTAAATCGGGTAGCACCTCGGATCCGTCCAATTTTCGTCCTATTTCTGTACTACCCACGTTTAGTAAAATCTTTGAAAAGGTAATGCTTAATCAAATGCAAAATCATTTTAATACAAATAAACTATTCCATACTAAACAATTCGGTTTCACGCGCGGTCGGTCTACCACGGATGCTGGAATTAAATTATTAGAGTGTATATATGAGGCCTGGGAGGAGTCGTATGATGCTTATGGTGTATTCTGCGACTTATCTAAGGCCTTTGATTGCGTCCAGCATCAGACTTTAATTCAAAAACTTGATCATTATGGGATCCAGGGGACGGCCTTGGATTTAATTAGTTCTTACCTAAGAGATAGAGTACAGAGAGTAGTTATAAATGGTAAACAGTCACATGGGTCTGCCGTAACAATGGGGGTGCCTCAGGGTTCAATTCTGGGACCTTTTCTATTTTTAGTGTACATAAATGATCTCCCTCACCTTATAAGAGACGATCACGAGGTAGTTTTGTTTGCTGATGACACATCTTTAATATTTAAAGTTGAACGTGGACAACGCAATCTTGACGAAGTAAACAATGCCCTCTCTAGGGTAGTCCACTGGTTTAACGCAAATAATTTATTGTTAAATGAAACTAAAACAAAATGTATTAGATTCACCTTGCCAAATGTTAGGCTCGTTAACACCAGTATTAGGATTAGGGATGATCAAGTAGAATTGGTCGATGAAACTGTCTTTCTGGGCATAAAGTTAGACTCCAACTTGCAGTGGGGGCCTCATATCGAGAAAGTCTCGGGCAGACTGAGCTCTGCAGCCTATGCCGTTAAAAAGATCCGACAACTGACAGACATTAGAACAGCGCGTCTTGTCTACTTTAGCTATTTCCACAGTGTCATGACCTATGGCATACTATTATGGGGTAACGCTGCCGACATCGAATGTATCTTTGTGTTGCAGAAAAGGGCTGTCCGGGCTATCTATGGTATGGGGTTTCGGGAGTCATTAAGAGAAAAGTTTAAGGATATCAACATCCTTACTGTGTATTCACAGTACATATATGAAAACTTATTATATACTCATAAAAATAATAGTAAATTTATTAAAAATAGTGATATCCATAACCTAAACTTAAGAAATAAGAATAAATTGGCTGTACCTAGATTTAGGCTTAATAAAATAAGCAATTCTTTTGCGGGCAATTGTATTCGAATGTACAATACATTGCCGACAGCCGTAACAGGTTTGTCAGTTAATAAATTTAAAAAACTAATAAAACTTAAATTGTGCCAGAAAGCTTATTATAGCATTAAAGACTTTCTAGAAGACAAGGCTGCCTGGCAGTGACACGAATTGCTCCTTTCTACATTTAAAAAAAAACTGTATTAGATACTAAGATGAATTAATAGGGACCGGACTGAGTTTCTTGGGGTGTTCTTCTCAGTCTGTAGCATTTCCGAACCCCCGGTAGAGTCACAAAAATTTTGACAAACCTAAATAATTTTTTAAAAATTTCAAAGGGAATAAATTTTATTTTATTTTATTTTATTTTATTCTACTCCTATATTTCCACTTGATGGTATGATAAAATAAATAACAATCCAATGATTGTAGATTCGTTACATTTTTATTTTCACAATTTATCTAATACTTGCACAACTGCTAACTATTAATTAATTAATACATATATTCTACTTTAACTAATTAGCACTTTACTGAACTCGATCTGGAAACAGAATGTGTTCTTTTTCCAGAATATTCACTTTTTATCGCCTCTCAACAAATCCCACCTCATACTGAACATTTATGTCAAATCAACTACCCACTATTTTCGAATAATCAATAAATGTTTTATGTACAGGCTAATCATTCTGCTATGAGGCGGTGTTGACATCACAAAAATAACTTATTACTACTTAAAACTGAATGGTTTTAGCAAAATCACAACATTCGGCCATCAGACAGCGTGCTATCTCCGGAGCACGCAGTAATCACAACATTCGGACCTGTATATTGAACTAATCACATATTTTTATACATAACGTACATAACAATAATACCTTTATGCGGCTTTTTATAATATGCTAAATCAAAATCTTAAAGTTTAATTAAACCTAAACCTTCTCTATATCTTCTATCTACTCTGTCTATAGTCTATAGTCTTATAATATTAACTCAATCATTATTTATTTTGTAAAACTATAAGTGAGAACTTGAGTCTGGCGAAATGTCAAGAATACAAAACAAAGGCAACAAGTAACCAGTTCACAGAGCAGACCGCCTGCTGAAACTATTTACAAATGTAAAATCTAAAAAGAGATCTCTTTTTTAAAACCCAGCAGAGTCTGCAGATCACTTCCAGGTTTCATTTTCCAGCAAAAGAAATCATTACATGTGTCAGCAATTAGTGTAAAATATATTTAATAGTGGAATACAACTAGTACAAGCGAGTGATTTTTCATAAAAAAAATCATTAGGTATCTAATATTACCATCATAATAATATTACTTAAATAATATTTGTAAATTAAATTGTTAATCTCATTTTAAGCGAACTATTGTCCTTATGAGAAATAAAGTTCTTTTAACCTTAATAATCGTCTAGTTTCAGGCAACGTGATAAAGCCACAATATACCTATACCTTAACCCTAAGGACACATATAAATATAGTATTTAAGGCAGCTCTTGTGTGTTATATCAACATCTATCCTTACAGGTTTCCCTAATTCGATAGTGTTACAATGTGTTTATTATAGGTGACAATTTTAATCAATGAATTGTAACTTAGGTCATAAATACATCAATAGATTAAATTCCGATACTGTAAACTAACTTTAATAAATTGTCATGCAAATAATAATGACTTTAGATAATCATTTTAAATATTAATAAAAATCTCAGATGATAATAACAAAAATATTGGTGTCTTATAATGTAATAATAGTTTCATTCGTGTAATAATGTCAATAATTAATAATTTCATATCATACTATAATAAATTGTGTCAAACGTTTGCAAACATTAATCTGAAATAGGTACGAATTATGTCAAATAATAATAATAATATAAAGTAATCATGGTATGCGCATAAAATGTGTCAATGCAAAATGTAGGTATAAGTATTCTTAAGTCAATCACTGAGATACTCTGATTAATCTAACCATACCAATACCTTCGAATTCGGTTGGTAGCCTGTCGCAAGAGCGTATACCAACCACTGTTTAACTGGGTAACTACCCATAAAGTGTCATTGACCTTATGCAGTCTACTATGATGATAACAAGAAAGACTTTTTTTTTATGGTTGATGTACATGTTATAAATTCGCAAGATTTATTGGGAACTTTTTGGTAAGTAAAACCTTCCTATTTCACAAATACGGGATAAAAAACTAGACATATAATTATTAGACTACTACTTACTTAGAAATAGTATGGTATTACTTTAGAAATGGTATTTGAATAAAAGAAACTGCAAGGTACGATACCTATATTTCTTGTGAGGTGCAGCCACAAGATTCTGATGAATTTCTTATTCTCATAATGTTATGTACCTACTCTTTTTGCAGAGAGACTCTTGGACGTTATCTAAATTATAGAATATCGCTATTATGGACATTTTGTAAGTTACAAGATTAGGTACTCCGCAGGAGGATACAGGTTAAATTTGAATACACTGTTAAAGTAACTCAAATTTACAATTCCATCTACATCTGTTAATGCCTCAGCTTTTGCACAGCAAAAGCTGGTGAACTTAACCTTTAGCTAGTTTTAAATTGAATCAAATTATCTAAAATAAACTACTAGGGGCGGCTAACCCCACAAGTTCCAACTCTCGACCATTTAGTTAAGCATTGGTTTCTATGTGTTACAAAAGTCACGGTAAATTTAAGATTTTAGAAGGTTTTCCTTTTCCATTTTTATCAGAATAAGAATATTAACGATATTTGTTAAAAAATATGAAAAAGAAAACTCCTAGTCGAGTCGACTGGCAGACTGCAGTCATCTATCTAAATCTAAACCAATGGGTATAACTATTTAAAGGGGAAATGCAGCCAGTCTTTGGGTACAATGTCATTATTTAGATTGTCATTATTGTTGTATGTCATTATTGATTGATAAATTGAATCAAATTATCTAAAAAAAAATTTTTCAATAAAAAATAAAACCGACTTCAAGCAAATCCTGAAAAATAAAATTTACTTAGCACAAAGTAATATGTATTTTGATTTTATCAGATTTTATTCAATATCATATTGAAGTCGGCGCCAAGTAAACCCATAGTTTTATGTAGGTATTATATTGATGGCACCAACTTCAATATTATATTAAATTAAATATGATAAATCAAAATACATATTACTTTGTGCTAAGTAAATTTTATTTTTCAGGATTTGCTTGAAGTCGGTTTTATTTTTTATTGAAAAATTTTTTTTCATCATTTTAAGTGACAAGTGAATCGAAAAATATATCTATCTAGGTGAAAGTTCTCATCGATACAAATCAATCAATCCCAAACACAAGGTAGCTGCTGTAAATCGATAAGGAATTCCCTTGACTGTCTTTCGGTTCCATCATCAGATCAACTCCAAACATTCATTAAATTGTAGTACCTTTAAGCACTGAATTAAAAAGTTGACAAACGCACTAGTTGTCCCTACAATTTTCGGTGGTTGCCCTCAATTTCTCCTGAATCCCATCATCAGATTCTGACCTGGTGAAATTGGGACCACCTCAGCAGTGAACTCTATCCAACAAAAAGCAGATTTGAAATTCGTCTATAATTGACGAAATATCGGTGAACATACATAAAACATTGAGAACTTCCTTTTTTTTTTAAGTCGGATCTATCAATCTAAGTGTAAAGTTCTCATCAATACAAATCAATCAAGCCCAAACACAAGGTAACTGCTGTAAATTGTTAAGGAATGCCCTCGACTGTCTTTCGACTCCATCATCAGATCGACTCCAGACCTTCATTTAAATGTAGAACATTAAAGCACTTAATTAAAAAGTTAACAAGCCCACTAGTTGTCCCTACAATTTTCGGTGGTTGCCCTCGTTTTCTCCTGGAACCCATCATCACATCCTGACTTGGTGAAAATGGGACCACCTCAGAAGTAAACCCTATGCAACAAAAAAAGAAATTTTGAAATCCGTCTATAATTGACGGAAATATCGCTTGACATACATAAAAAAAAATACATACAGACGAATTGAGAACCTCCTCCTTTTTTTGAAGTCGGTTAATAAACTACTAGGGGCGGCTAACCCCACAAGTTCCAACTCTCGACCATTTAGTTAAGCATTGGTTTCTATGTGTTACAAAAGTCACGGTAAATTTAAGATTTTAGAAGGTTTTCCTTTTCCATTTTTATCAGAATAAGAATATTAACGATATTTGTTAAAAAATATGAAAAAGAAAACTCCTAGTCGAGTCGACTGGCAGACTGCAGTCATCTATCTAAATCTAAACCAATGGGTATAACTATTTAAAGGGGAAATGCAGCCAGTCTTTGGGTACAATGTCATTATTTAGATTTAGGTTAGTTTAGATAGGTAGTTATAATGTACATAGATAATGTTACATTGGGATTATTTTGGTAAATAAATATGTAGCAAGTCTCATTCTGTCAGATGCTACAATACTTTCTAGGCAGCAGTCCCACGATCTGATAAAATTCTACAAGAAACTCTGATAACGTAAGCTGTTCAGGGTTCTTTTTTTCATTTTGCGAACCAGTCAACTTTTGTTAGAATATAGGATATACATTTAATTCTAGCCTTTACCTCTAACAAAATGGCCCTAAGTGGTCTAAGTGCATATATACTGTTAAAAGGCAGTTTTACCTTTTCTTCAGTCTTAGTGGAATTATAAATATTGCATTAGTAAACCAGTAAGACTGAATCTGTTCTAGCGTAACCATAATAAGCATCAGAATTATACTTAGTTTACTTGGTCCTAAATTATCCCTATAGGGCATTATGTCTTAGTATACTCATTTGACTGGACACTAGTCCATGTTGAAGCGGGCTTAAAAGAAATCAACAACCGGACGCTATTTGTGGTACTAAATCCCTCTTTGTCATAGTGGTACTACAGTATTAGGACTGCTGGTACGAAGTATGTTACAGCCGGTGTACAGCGTAAAATTAAGGCCTAATAGACACCTACGTACCCTTTTTTTTTTGTTGCTAACAGTTTACAGGGCGTTCTTGCAGTGTAGTTTGTCGACTGAAATACGCAACTAGTATAATCTGATAAACTAAACTAGTCAGAGAATACCACCTAACCCTGGTGAACTGCAACCGTATGCACTTCGGTCAGGCTTCTGAAACTCGCCTACACCTACAGCAATAATTAACGCCCGAACGGAGACTTCTAAACCGCGTATGGCGCACGCAAAATGTTTTGATCTTTACTTAAATTTCTCTGTATACATATAAATATTTTTTTTTTGCGATTTGCAGGTATGTTTAGAAATACCTATAAGATAGCACAAAATAGTTATTACTCTCTAGCACTGGCTTTAATCAAGATCAAGGAAGTAAAACTTGTGTACGTACTACTAAAAGTTATTCCGAGCCTCAGTGTTTCAATCAGGATTATCTACATTAATATTATAAGAAGGAAAGATTCGATTGCCTGTATGGTTGTTTCTTTGCGTTGAATAGTCTCCAAAACCACTGAATCAATTTTAAAAACTCTTCCACTACTGCGAAGGCACACCCTCCCCGAGTAACGTTTCCGTATCTCCACAGGAATGGGACTACGCAGGGAAAACCATGCGGCAACCGCTAGTATTGTCTTCGACCAGTAGAGGTCGTTCAACTAGGTCTTTTTACAAGGATCCAAGTGTAATATTTTGCTTAACTCATACAGTCCACTGCCGTTGTATAGCTCTTTCAATTAAAAAAAAAAGGTCTTTATAATAGATATTGCTAGCTGTCTCACAAAGTCTTATCACAAAACGTCGAAATTAGATAAGAAATCCTAAAATTGTCTACCCATGTACATTGCACGGTATCTCCCGGGATATTTTGAACACCTGATATGATATGATATGGTATGGTACAATTGGTCAAAAAGGTCAACGTCTATTACAATTAGAATTTATATTATATTCCCCAATAATAGAGTCCATGCCTAAAATGGTCGCCAGGGATTTATAATGTGCGCGACACACTAAAAACACGACGCGACTATGTGTAGATAGAATGTACTGCGTATGGTGGCGCATTGGATATTGATAGTGTGACTCTGGTCATAGAAAACAACACAAATTGATTCTACTCAACACGCGTTGCGTCGCGTTTTAACAATGTGTTTCCGCCTTAAACTTCCGACGTGTATTTGACACGGATAACTCTTGAGGAAACCCACACTATAACACATATAGATTGTTATGAAGCTAAAAAGTTCAACTAATCCTCAGGCATATCACATTTTTTAAACGTGATACATTATATCTATATCTATATAATTATAATTCCATAAATAATGCACTAGGAGTTCTTATCAATAAGGTACAACTAAAATAAGTTATAAATGACCACAATTCCTTGTCTGAAGGACTCGTGTCGCGGTTGCTCAAGGTCGTTAGCAATTATCCGAATCAAAGTCTTAATTTCACCTGTCGCTCGGCCCGATCCTCACCATTGCCTTCAGTATCGCCGCCACTGGTTAGATTCCGCCTTCTGGCAGTCACACCGCTCCGCCGCGCCGCACTGTATTCCGACACGACAGTTCACCTGTCTTTCTGCTTGGGCGTGAATCTTTCACTTCAGTCACCTGGAATTGTCATTTTAAACGCAGTTACTGCTCTTTCAAGCTAATAATTTCCCATCTATCATCTCATCTAAGGCGTTTATTACGTCCAAGGCGCTTATATCTCGCCTGCTTGGCGTCCCCAAAAAAAATCTCTATGCCTTACTTACTATGCATACGGCTAGTTATGAAAAGGGTACAGTTTGTGCCGTAATCTTTCTTGAGCGATTCCGTGATTGGGAAAGCTCACTAAGCCATTGGTATGGAATCTAAATAACACTATAGGCATAAACAAGGCTGGAGGTGTTAAGTAAATCGAAAAACATCAATACTGTTTCACATACGCTCCATTTACTATTGGGCAACAAAATTTGTTATGCATTCATGTGTGTGTAATCTAAACGCTTCACACATACCAATCCAAGTAAGCCTAATGTCAGCCAAAATCATTGAAAAAGCTTCTATATTGTTATGATCGCCACCATAATAGCAGCACAACAATATGACTGCATAAAGCACAGATGATAATATGAATCATTCTCACTATACTCGCCTGGTTGAAATTGACAGCACACCTATACGGTTGCATACTAGCTGCACACTAACACGGCTGCATGTAGCATCGCTTCATGACTAAACAGATCAATCTCAACATACTTACATGATTGTGCACTGGCAGTCTACTTACATAGCTTATAGAAATCATTTGCCGCACCTACATGATTGCACTTCAGCAGCACACCTACATGGCTATGAAACTAACTCTCAACATACCTGCATGGTTGCGCTTTTACAGCTCACCTACATGACTGCAGACAGAACTCCTGCACGGCTATGGAAATAACTCACATCATACCTGCATGGTTGCGCTTCTACAGCGCACCTACATGGCTGTAGACAGCACACCTGCAAGGCTATGGAAATAACTCACATCATACCTGCATGGTTGCGCTTCTACAGCACACCTACATGACTGCAGACAGCACACCTGCACGGCTATGGAAATAACTCACATCATACCTGCATGGTTGCGCTTCTGCAGCACACCTACATGACTGCAGACAGCACACCTGCACGGCTATGGCACTAACTCACATCATACCTGCATGGTTGCGCTTCTACAGCACACCTACATGGCTGTAAACAGCACATCTGCACGGCTATGGAAATAACTCACATCATACCTGCATGGTTGCGCTTCTACAGCACACCTACACGACTGTAGACAGCACACCTGCACGGCTATGGAAATAACTCACATCATACCTGCATGGTTGCGCTTCTACAGCACACCTACACGACTGTAGACAGCACACCTGCACGGCTATGGAAATAACTCACATCATACCTGCATGGTTGCGCTTCTGCAGCACACCTACATGACTGCAGACAGCACACCTGCACGGCTATGGCACTAACTCACATCATACCTGCATGGTTGCGCTTCTACAGCACACCTACACGACTGTAGACAGCACACCTGCACGGCTATGGAAATAACTCACATCATACCTGCATAGTTGCGCTTCTACAGCACACCTACACGACTGTAGACAGCACACCTGCACGGATATGGAAATAACTCACAAAATACCTGCATGGTTGCGCTTCTACAGCACACCTACATGGCTGTAAACAGCACACCTGCACGACTATGGAAATAACTCACATAATATCTGCATGGTTGTGCTTCCACAGCGCACCCACATGGCTGCAAACAGCACACCTGCACGGCTAATGGAACTGAGTCTCAACATACCTGCATGGTTTCACCTTACAGCTCACCTGAATGGCTGCAAACAACACACCTTGCACGGCTATGGGACTAACACACATAATACCTGCATGGTTGGATAATCACTTGCAACGCTCAGGGTTGCACAGCAGCATTCATACATAAATTAATAAAATAATGTCTAAATTTGTCATAGTACGTCTCGTTGATTGGAGATCCACGCACTAAATACAGTCTATGCCCTTGAGAAGTCGTTAAGTATCTTAACCACATACTTTTAAAAATAAATAGCAAAGACTGCAAGTCTAGTCGGTCTTAACACAAAATATACATATTACACATAATAAAATTGATCTTTGTAACTGCAATAAGAACGGTGCGTACCTATCGTATTTGGTCACATTTATTTGACCTATGTAAAAATACATTTTACCGTACCGGTAGAGGGTATTCACAAAATAAATCAAAATAACTAACTGTAATTATTGCCAAAATTTCTAATAGGACATCTTATTAACTGAGGATCCACGAATTAAAATGAAGTCCTAGCCCTTGAGAAGTGGCTATGTAACTTAAATATGTACCTACTTTTGTTTCAAGGTAACTAATAGGTAGGTACATATGGGCATAATGGCGGGTATTACTACAATAAAAATATAGCTCTAAGCAACTACAATAAAACGATAAGGACCTTTTTGTCACATTTCTGTGTTCGATCTAAAACAAATGTATTCACCGTTCCGGTAGAGAATATTTCCTAAAACCCTTACCGGAGTTAAATAAAAACGTAGTTAAATGGACACCGCAGCCAATAGAGTTATGTAACCCCAGTTTGCAGCAATTCGTTAAATTCAAATACCTTCTTGACTACAGTAGAAGTTGCTACGAATATAATACACGCTAATAGGAATAATCACGAACCATGATTAGAATTCGAATAAACTTATACTTACAGTTTTAACTTGTCACGGCTTGGCTCGCAGGTTACCACTTCTGACTTGATGAGAAATAATACTCCAATGATCCTTTACATATCCATTTATTCTTCTGCTCTTCGTATAATAGATACTACTCCTATATTTCCACTTGATGGTATGATAAAATAAATAACAATAAAATGATTGTAGATTCGTTACATTTTTATTTTCACAATTTATCTAATACTTGCACAACTGCTAACTATTAATTAATTAATACATATATTCTACTTTAACTAATTAGCACTTTACTGAACTCGATCTGGAAACAGAATGTGTTCTTTTTCCAGAATATTCACTTTTTATCGCCTCTCAACAAATCCCACCTCATACTGAACATTTATGTCAAATCAACTACCCACTATTTTCGAATAATCAATAAATGTTTTATGTACAGGCTAATCATTCTGCTATGAGGCGGTGTTGACATCACAAAAATAACTTATTACTACTTAAAACTGAATGGTTTTAGCAAAATCACAACAATAAGGAACAATTTCTTTAAAACAACATAGTATCTTAAATTAAAGGAAATAAGTAAAATATGTTTTTACTGTAAAGCTTACTCACTATCTGAAGAAAATAAAACAGTCTTATCGAGATTCTTCTCCTTTTTTTGAAGTTGGTTAAAAAAAATTCTAGTTTCTGTGAATAGGAATATTCGTTCTGGTCACTTAACCAACCAACTTCAAAAAAAATAGGAGTTTCTCAATTAGACTGTTTTTTTTCTTTAGATAGTGAGTGAGCTTTACAATAAAAACATATTTTACTTGATCTTCCTTTATTTTAAGATACTATGTTGTTTAAAAGAAATTGATGCTTATTAAAGACTATTGCGGTTGGTACTATAAAATACAGAATTTTTTTTTTTTCACATCTCTTAGGTTCGATTCCCGGCTCAAGCAGGTGATTTTTCAAAAATCTTTGAATGCAGTTTTACTTACTTTTGAAAATAAAGGAATGCTTTCTTTCAGCAAAACTTGCCATTATCAATATTAAGGGTACTTTCCCTCCAACTACCGTCTTTAAATTCCACCCTACAAAACTACAAAAAATCATAGAACATACATGGGGGTTAAATCGATAGGTATGGAACCCTGCTACCAGCTAGTGGCGGCTTGACACCCTAAAAGAAACACCCAGTATATTTTACTTTTTTTATGTTTGTTCACGCAGAACTCCGTCGTTTATGGAGCGTTTGTTTCCTTCGAAAATAGTTACTCCCAAGGTGGTCGCATTTCAAGGAAGTCAGGACCTGATGATGGCATCCTGGAGAAATCGAAGGGAGCTTTTAAAAATTGTAAAATTGTAGGGGCATATTAAGCATTTGTAAATTGTTTTGTTAAGGGCTTTAAAGTAGTACAACTTAATGCAGATCTGGAGTCGATCTGATGATGGAGACGAAAGACAGTAGAGAGAATTCCCTAACGATATACAGCAGTTACGTTGTGTTTGGGCTTGATTTATTTGTACTGTCGAGAACTTTACATCTAGATAGATAGATTTTCAGTCTACACGTCCCTTTAAATAGTGAAGAAAAAATTTACAAAAAAAGAAACCGACTTCAAACAAAACTAAAACTGAAAAATAAAATGTACTTAGCACAAAGTTAGTATATTCTGATTTATCAGGTATCATAAAATATAATACTGAAGTCGGTGCTAATATGACTATGAGAGAGATTAATAATGCCTACTTAAGCCTCCATAGTTTTACTGGGCACCGTTTTCTGTATTATATTTAATGATATCTGATAAATCAGAATATACTAACTTTGTGCTTTTTATTAGATTCATATGTCTTTGTGCGATTCTTTAAAGTGATATAAATTTTTTATTTATATACCGATTGACACAAAATAAACACTAAATGTTAAGTGGAGCAAACCTCAACACAATAAAGAAAACCGCATTGCAATCGGTTAAGCGGTTACTGAGATTAGCGTGCACAAACGTACAGACAAACAGATATACAGACAAACAGACAAAAAATCTAAAAATCTTTGTTATGGGTTCTATCGCGTTCATAAAGCCCATCTATAGTATTTGTTCTTATTAATCTTCCATGTACAGTACAGACAGCGACTTGTTACGATTTTATTATATGTATTGATGATGATATTGATTGATATTGATTTGTTTTAACAAAAAAAATAAAACTTATTTTAAATTTAGCGCAATACAAGGTCATTTATAAATCATGCTCACTAATATATGTGTGACCATGTCTTTTACCATTATCCACCACTACTTCAGTTCCTTCGTAATAATGGCGCTTGTGGTCGCCGGAATAACGTAAAAACATGATAATTATCTCTCAATGAAAGTTTTTCTGTGTACAATATTATTTATTCTCACCAAACAATGTTAACAAGATAAAAACTGAATACTATATTTACAAAATACGTGATATTATCACCAGAAACCATAATTACAAAATAAATATACAATGTCAAGAAATTAAAAGAGCATTTCAATTAAATTTCAATTTCAAAAAAAGATCATTTCATTTAAATCATGACTGATATTTTATTTTCTACATCTTATTGACGACTTAATACACAATAAATTAGGTTTTAAGAAACATCATAAATTATTGTATATTTATTATCTAAACACTCATAGCGATGATGGATGAAACTAGACAGTTTTACAAATTAACACATTTTGTGCTCAACAAAATTGTTTAACAATAATAAAATATGATATCAGTACTGTATGGACGGTCTTACTATTTTATCCCATTTCTATTTTACAGGGCACGAGTGATCGAAGACACGATGCCTTGCACTGCCCATCCTCACCCTCTAGCATTACAAGTTACGAAGTAACATAAGTATCCATGTCTATGTCATAAGTTAGGCACACTGCATTAACGGAGTTTGATCAACAACACCGTTTGCAGATCAATGTACAGTCTCCACGCACCTATTGCTCTGAACCACACTTCAGGGGAGACTACGTGGAATGAGTGGGGATCGTGACGTTGTTCTTATAGACGTTAAAGACGCCTTACCAAATTAATAGTGGATCTCTGTTCTTCTTCTATTCAAAGCAGAGGCTTTTCACCTTTTCATGACGACCCTGCTATGCCCTCTTATTATTTTCCATCTCCATATACCCACTTTATATTATCACCCACCTATCTTTCGCCTCTCGCAGTCTATGTACTTTCATCCATTCTTCCTTATTCGCTATAGTTCTCAATCACTCCATCACCTGCTCTCCAATCTCCTATTCATCCTCGGATCACTACCATCAAATTTATATAATACTGTCGGCTCCTTGATCTGTCTGCTGTAATGATAAGAAACCACTACGGCATACTTGGCGTGTTCTCTTTTCTCTCTTTCATCCTGTTGCTCTATTCTTTATTTCACTTCTGCCGTTATTTTACTGTATTATCATAATTATATTTTCTTTCCTATACTCTTCCTTTCCATCTTATAAGCCTTTCTTAAAACTAATGCTAATTTAAATATACATACATAGTCGCACATATAAATAATATTATAATTTACTTTTACTTTACATCAGTAAATATAAAGTTGTAAGGTCCTTTTACGTAGATTAGCGCCTTCTGAATTAGTTTCGGAGGAGGGCCAAACCATTCCACTTTAAAGTTTTCGATGATTCGTGCTAAAAATGTTTCAACTTCTAATTCTGCTATGCGACGACCTGTAAAATTAAGTTTTCTTGTTTTTATGACAGCATTTAAAGTAGTGTTACGTAGGAAAGTAACTTCATTCTAGATGTGTGTATACTGCAATTGTTGTTATAATATGATGTGGTAATTAATAATTATCTTGTTATAATTGGGTGAAACATGAACTTAGCTGTACAGTACCAGTCAGCCTCGAATATAGATTAACAATTTCATAAATAAAAATATAAACTTTAACACTTCTCAAATTAAGATAGACTGGAAGTGGTGGATAAGAATACGTTAATATAAGGTATATCGTTTCTATGAGTGAGAACCGTCAGAGAGTCAATTCTCTTCTATCCTCCTATACGCTGTCCGCTCTTTTATTCGTCTTTTTATGCTCCCTTATTTCTTCAATATGATATTTAGTTCGTTGTAAAAAAATATAATAGCTTACCTATACAACTGCGAACTCCAAATCCAAATGGTCCGTGTGCAAATGGATGACTGTTTCCGTAGTATAGCGGATCGCTTTTCTCAGCAATCCAGCGTTCTGGAATGAACTCTTGTGCACGTGGATAATTTTGATCACTCAGTGACATTTCTCGATGGCTGAATACAACGTTCATCTAATAACAAACGAAATTAGTCAATGTTAAGGCATTAATGCTTGTATATTCGAAAGAGACTCTCATCTTGGGGCGAACTTTATGCTAGGAAATATTCTTTGATTTGATCTGATAAAACTACATTATTGTATTTTATTAGATACTCTTACTTTTTTAACGGTTCAAAACACGATTAGGAAAACTTTGAAATAGCTCTCGAAAAATGAGAAATATTGCAAAAATCTTAACAAGTAATGTTTTTTTTTATGTTCACCTCGCCAAATGGACGTCGCCACCAGCCTGATGGAAAGCCGTGGCGCATCTAGCCACGCTTTTCGTGGGCCACTTCTGACAGTGGTCCTCAAGTTGGCGGCCCTGTGATGTGCTCCTCTTAAAGAACCCGGGATTGTAAGATGAGGGAAACACGTGTGCGGGCAGGTCGTCCCATGTTTTTATAGTTCGACAGAGGAACGATCTTTTGAAACGCTCGGTTCTGGCGAAGATTCTCTCCACTGTGTATGAGTGGCATCGCTGCCCAGCAGGCGTTGTTCGAGATCGGAAAGGAGATGGTGGGATCAGGTTGAAGAGCTCTTCAGAACATTCGCCATGATACATTCGGTAGAAGGCAGCCAAGGACGCAATGGTTCTTCGCTGCGCCAACGGTTCGAGGCCTCCCGTCATCTCGGGACAACCAATTATTCGGATAGCACGTCTCTGCATAGCGTCAAGCGCGTCTAGTAAGTACCTCGCGGAGTCATCCCAAAGGTGAGAACAGTACTCGACGCAGGGACGAATGTACTTTTTACATCTATATAAATTAGTTTAATCCTCATAAAAGCTTGTCATAAAATAGATAAAGGTCTTTGGAACAATATTTTGCGGCTATTTTTTTTTTTAAAACCCCTCAGATTTTATTACCGTAATATAATGTATTAGAATCGAATGAAATCCGGCGGAAGCGTACGCTGCAATCCTTTTTCAGGTCAAATAGGAGTATTTAAATGGCACTTCTGGTTGACCACAGGTTAACCGAAAGTCACAAGAGGCTATTCACATAATGATGTTGTAGTTACACAATGGACAATACTCAGCTAATTAGAATTGCGATAGTAATAGCACGTAATAGTAAGCATTATAATTTTTACTATGAGGCGGGGCTCTTTTTTGAGGAAAATGAATTGTTATTTAAATAAAAAAAAAACTTGCAATGCGATGACAAACAGCCTTGAAGATGCATTGTGTAAAGAGGAATCACGTGTCGACTTAATACCAATATAATATTGCAAACTACTGAAAGTCTGAAGGTAATGGGTTAACACATAGGGCTCTGGTTTAGAAACTTACAAAAAAGAGATGCTGTAGAAATCATCTTTCGTCTATAAGTAGACGAAAAATAAAAGCCAAAAGTAGATTTTTATCCTAGAAAATGTGTGTCAAAATAAGGCATTTTGTTATAAATTGTATATTAAATAAACGTAAAATGATCACAGAATCAGCCCCAAATTTTAAGATGAATGCATTTTATGACTTCAATTTTTATCGATGTGAAAGAATAATCTTACTAATATTATAAGTTTGTGAGTGTGGATGTTTGTTACTCTTACGCTCTAACGGCTAAACAGATCTGGCTGAAATTCGGTACAGGGGTCGATATAGGTCTGGAATAACACATAGGCTACTTTTTATCTCGGGAATAAGTTACCACGGGAAGTGGAAACGGGAAAAAACTTGACGCGTTTAGTTAGTTAGTAGGGTTATTCAAAATCTAAGAAAACTAAATTATAGGTGTATTATTTATTCACATCAATAAAAATCTAAGTCATAAAATGCAATAGAAGCTATAAAAACTACTTTTCCCAGCTTAAAGGAAGCGTATCTTGTGAGTTCAAGGTCGTTAGCCCTATCAACCACCGAAACCAGTAAAGGCAACGTACATAAATACGTTTTCCTTATATAGGTACATCTTAGGGCGACGGCGAAGGTGGAAAAATTGGTGAAAAAATTAGAGTTGGTAAGGCGTCGCACGGTATGCGAGAAGACGCATATTTAAATTTATAATTGAGTTAGCATACTAATTGATTTTCTAAATTATCTTAATGCATACAAATAGTTCTAGCTATTATCGTAGTAGCACAAAAAAGATATAATGCGACGTATAATACAGACAAAAAACAAACAATTACTTCTGAGTCATTTCATCACACGATGATGAAATAAATAATAAACGTCGGTATTATATAACGACTTGAAACTCAAGTATATTATACAATTCTTCCGAGGGCTTACCAGGGGCTCCCATTCAAAGCCTGTTAGGCAGGATACGTGAGGTTTTTTGTGGGTAGGAGTCCGGCATGGCATCTATGCAGGATTTTACCTCACGTAAAAAAAAGTATACAATTCTTTAACTTACGCCTTTAGGTATCCTATAGCCCATCAAGTTATAGTCCTTAGTAGTCTGTCGAATGTTACCCGAGACAACAGGCATAACTCTCATGGCTTCCTTCATGCAAGCTTTGAGATATGGCCTTCTCTCAGGTTTGGATAGTATTTCTTCTCTCAGTTTATCTTGCTTGTCTTGATGTTTTGCCAGAAGATACAGTATGTTTGTCATTGTGTTAGCTGCCTGTAATTTTCACATTTTAAATTAGAATCTTTTAGGTTTTCATTGAAATCTATCGTTATCCACTACTCAACGTTTTCGTTCTATCATAATGCTTTTAAGACTATTTGCGATTGAATGGAATAACAATGTTTAAGTATTTATTCTATTTTCTCTTTTTAAATACTTTTATGCAAGATTGGTTATACTGTGGTTGGGTTTTTTTACAAAGTCTATATTTTTTGTAGTATGCATGCAATATTTATTTTTCGATACTTTGAACCAAATATTTCAAAAGCCTCTATAAAAATCAATGCACTTACGGTATCAACTCCTGCAAACAACATGTCTGAAGCCATAATATACGCATATTCTTCATTAATTTCAAGTAATTTCTCTAATACACCTTTCTCGTGTTCAGACTTTTTATTTACATTTTGCTTTAGTTGTTCTACGCCCTTTTTAACAAAGTGCTTTGTTAAGCTGAAATATTGGTACAATTATTAATAATGTCGTATTGTCAAGAACTTACTAATGTAAATATTTTTGGAGCTTAATAATGTCTTACTTTTCATGGTGCTCATATAGTTTCATCGCTTTTCTGTACATTGGGGTTGTAACATATCTCCACAAACTTGGCTTGAAATCTAAGTTATCCGATGTCTCGAATAGGTCATGGATACAGCTTATCAGCTGCTTTTCAGGTGAATCTTCGGGTAAGTTGGTACTTAAACAGTTGAGACGGCAGCCAAGAGCTACTGTGCCTATCGACTCTAGGGCCCATAAGTTCATCTCGTTATCAAAATTGCTGCGTATCATATTCTTCTCGTCGCGGTCAGCTTTCATTCTAAAAAAATAATAAACTTGTATCTTTATAGTAGAGATAAAACATGTAGTGATTAAACTATACTAAACGAACTTTGTAAAAAAACTGTTTAGGTTTCAAGTATTTTCTTCTTACTGATTAGTCATAATACTCGTAATAACCATTTAGAAGAAATAGCCGCCGGACGGAGTTGTATCAAATTTGTCACACGTTTTTATCACAATAGAAAATAATTAAAAACTCTTCCGATATCTCAAAGGAGTATATTGAGGCAAAAAAAGCCTTGATACAGCTGGTGTGCAATATTGATTTCTTACCTTTTGATCATGTCCTGAGCTACTTCATCAAGTACAGTAGAGTAAAGTTTAATAGTTCTTGGCTGCAGCATTACTTGATTGACAGAAGACCTGAAGTCCTTCCAAACCTCACCATGGCTGGAAACGGAACGGACGAAAAGAAATTTATTAACATGTTGTGACAGTGCTAATAATATCGACGCGTCAATCTTGTTCCTTATAATACGAAAATCAAACAGTACGTCATTTGGGTAAATACTTTGTTCATTCTTAAACATTCTATGTGCCATTGAGTTAAATTTTTCAGATGCTAATATTGCCTTTTCGTCTAGTGATTACAGTGCCTGACTACAAAATGCACCGTTATCAGTTATAACTTAATAATAACTTGTCCAAATCATATGGCACAAGTTATTATTAAGTTTTAAATATATTTAAATATTTGTGGACATTCTTACAAAACATCATCTAGCCCAAATTAAGCTAATATAAGTTTGTGCTATGGGATCTAGACGACTGATAAACATACTTACCTATTTATTTCTACATACATTTTATAGGTAAATTACACCCAGACACAGAACAAATCAATGTGCTCATCACACAAAGGGATTTGTCCTGGGTGGAAATCGAACCCATGACCTCTGAATCCGTAGTCAGGCACACCTACCACTGGACCACGCGGCCAGTCAAGTTAATTTTGGCTAGATGGCGCTGGGTAAAAATGACCCTAAATTATTTATTCTGTCCCTAATAAGTACACTAAAAGCACTGAATTTCAGTACCCGACAACTAAAATGGTCGTAACATCCTCTTTTCCCATATTTTCAACAATGTTTTTTCCCTTCAAATTCTTTTACTTACTCAGTAATAAGGCCTGTGGTACGAACATCGTGCCCCTTGCTAATCTTGTAAGCTCTTCTATAATGTTCAAGTGAAAAAAATCCAGGACGCACGGGAAGCCTGGTATTTTCACTCCGCAATACCTATAAAATCAAAATGAGCAGTTGTTACTTGTTATCCTTTAATTCCATAACTATTCAATACTTCTTTTTAAGTAATGTAAATTTATTTACTTCTTTTTAAATGTAGTAACAATGTAATTCAAGAGCGAATGACATTGTCAAATTGGCATAGTGGCTTGTACAGCATTGGTTAACAAAAAATCTTAGAAAGACTAACTATGATAAATGCTGACATTAATAGATCCCTAACGATTAGATCGTGTTTTGGTGAAAAATGGGAAAAGCTGTCTTTTAACTTATGCTGATTTGATTTATTGTGCTATCATAGGTATCCTCTTTGTCTAATTTTTTTCTTTTTCGATTGCATGATTGCAAAATTTTGTTTCTGTAACTCAGAGCACTAGTAATAATGTCTATCATTATATTATTTTAAAGCTATAATCGAATTCACCGATATGTTTATCAACATGCGATGTTTAGATCAACATATTATTATGATAACGACGCGACGCAATTGTTGATTACTCAACTTTATTTGTTATGAAATATGAGTATGTAGGTATATGCATTTTGATATAATTGTTCGAGAAAATATGATTTATGTTGGTCAAAACTGTTAACAGAGCTCGGTTCGGCTGAATTATGGCAGATCGCCCTATCATACATACATATACCCACGCCTTTATCCCCGAAGGGGTAGGCAGAGGCCTATACCGGCCCACATTTCACCGTGTACAATTCGGTCCCACGTAACAGGTGGTGAGCCCATCGCCGTGTTGAAATGGACCGCCGACGTCAGAGCCTCGTCCGTTGTTCAGCAGGTGCACGAGCTTGCACGTGAGGTTGACTTGGGCCCGGAGGTGTTGGTAGGGCCCCACTACACCCACCCTACCCTATCAATCGCGCACTATTTTATTACAGGACAATAAAACCGGCCAAGTGCGAGTTGGACTGGCCCATGAAGGGTTCCTTAGCAGCAAGTAACATAATATAAAAGTTCTTGTAGTTCGTTGTAACTTTCATTGATTTTTAACACGTTCGCAGTGGTAGTGATTTTTACAGGCGAAAATTGCGGTTTATGACGTATTAAAAAAAAACTACCAACTCGATCTCGTTCGAACTAATTTTCAATGGTAGTTTTTATGGTAATGTACATTACATAGTATTTTTAGATTTATCATTCTCTTAGTTTAGAAGTTAGAGGGGAGGGGGGACACACATTTTTCCACTTTGGAAGTGTCTTTTACGCAAACTATTCAGTTTAGAAAAATAAGATGTTAGAAACCTCAATAGCATTTTTGAAGACCTATCTATAGATATCCCAATGTATGGGTTTGACGAAAAATACCCCCAAAATTAACTGCTTTTTTTCTAGCTTTATGTAAAATCTTAATGCGGTTCACAGAGTACATCTACTTACCAAGTTTCAATGGCATAGGTCGTATAGTTTCGGAAAAAAATGGCTGTGACTCACGGACGGACAGACAGACAGACAGACAGACAGACAGACAGTAATGACGAATCTATAAGGGTTCCGTTTTTGCCATTTGGCTACGAAACCCTAAAAACAATAATTATAGTATGGAAAGCCACCCCCACCTGGATTGGGTAAGGGCTCGGAGGATGATTATAAACAAATAGTATCTGCAATTAGTTTCTTTACTTTTACTTTTTAAATATCGACACTTACCTGAGCAGTAGCTTCAGGATCTCCCAACAAGATCATAGCACCTACACCAAGGAAACCGTCAAATCTTATCATTGGGCCATACTTCTCGTATAATTTTTCTACTGCCCCAGGGAACTCAAAGTTTTCGAAAACACCTATAAATCAAAACACTTTGTTGAAAGAGAGGCGCTCCTAGTGGAGTCATATAAACGATCACTGCCGTAAGCAACTTTCACTGTGACTGGTCTACTGATGAATTAGCACTCTGTGACATTTTAACGACAGTTCCCTGCTTTTGGACGCGCTTTAAGCCGTGGGTCTCGGTTGTCAATATCATGGCTATCTAATATAAAAGTCGTTGAGCCAAGTTAAAGGTCTTACGGGCAAAATATTGAAAATTATCAACAAAAATGTTTACTTGTTCCTGTCCATTTCAACATTATAATAAGCTCATCACTATATTATGTGGGACTAGAACTAAACGGTGTAATGTGGGCAAATATTAAGTACAAGAAGCTGGTGATAATATTTTTATAGTTGTCATTTACGTTACCTCCAGGAAGAAAATGCCACATTTGACCAATAATGGGCATAGATGACGGTCCGGGGATTTCTTTCCATGATTTCAATTTAGCGTCTTCATTTACATCAGTACTGTTGCTTGCTAATGTTACTGATCTAAAAAAAAATCATTAAATCCATTAAAACTTAAGAAATAAATAGGGCTATTTGTTCACATTGGGCGTCCAGGGACATCCTTCCGAGGGCTTACCTGGGGCTACCAACCGTAGGATATTGGGCGTAACGTGAGGTTTTTAGTCGGTAGGAGACCGGCATAGCATCCATGATGGATTTTTCCTCACGTTAAAAAGAGGCCTATTTGTTCGAAGTTAAAGTGTTAAGTCGGAAAGAAAGTAAATACACTTCCCTCTTTTACAAAGCAAGATACCTGAAAAGCAGAAAATGAAAGCACTAGGGAATTAATTAACTTGGCTTCCTTTAAATCTAGCTGTGAATTTCAGGTACTTTTGCTTACACTATTCCTAAGAAACTTTGCAAACAATATTATGCTGAGTTCCCTTGTCGAATATACAATAACATAATTAATCTACAATTATTTTGTTTTATCAACATTATATTTGAATTATAAATTACTAATAGAATATTTACTGAAAAATGGGGGAAGAGGAAACAGGGGAACAATACACAAAACTGTCGTAACATTAGTAACATAATTTTTAACATAGACTTATGACTATTAATAAGAGTATGCATAATTCCAAAATATCACTTCGATCATAAATAAAAGCAAATCAGGGGACGGAGGTGTGGCTGTAATGAAGAAGTTACCAACAATCCGTATAAATGAACTGAATAAAATAAACTAGGGTGGGAAGAAAAAGTGGGCAAGATAAATAAATTATGTGTGTCCAGCATTACAAAAATTTACCAATACATACTTACCTATTGACCCAAATTTTCTCCTACCTAAAGACCACGTTCTCATAATTGAACACACGGAATCAACATTTTTATTGAATGTCTCACAATTTTTGATTTTGATGTATTTTTCGAACTGATTTCTTGGCCCAAATCCGAAGTAATTTACTGTTAGCGATAGTAAATTAATAACTTATAATTTAAGGTTCATTTTTAATTAATCTAATCTAATCATATCTATCAATAAATCTAATTATCACAGAAATAACCGATTTATAGATTAAAATAAAAAAAATCCCAACTCATTCGTCAAAGTGTCATAGAAACGGTAAAACCGGAAGGATTTTCTTTGAGACGTGGATAAGGGTTAAAAAAGATTTTTTTAACCCGTGTCTGCACCCTTGTCCGTCTTCACACTTTTATTTGAAGAAAGGTTGCAGGTAATCCCTAGTTATAGATGAAAATGTTGCTTATGTTATGTAATACTAGCAATACGTTAATAATGACGTTGTTGAATTTTGCAAGTAAACATTTTTGATTGGAAAATTTTACACGTGCAAAGTCAGACATAGTTTATATTAATTTGTTATTACTAGCTTTTTTTGAGACCAGTCGGTTAGATTCAAAATGCACTGCTCTTTTTGAGTAAAACCGGGGAAAAACATAAGAATATTTGGATCATCTTTGTCAGGAAAAAATAGAGGTTGAATATTTGACAACAGTATTGTTCAGATCTGTGATTATACCTTAAAGCAAGGCCACATCAACAGGTTCACCTGAGGCCGAGTTCGACACTCCATGTTTTTGTGTTTGTAAACACAATAACATTGTTTACAAACCATGTTTTGTAAATAAACCACGTTCCTAAATTGTTTAAAAATAATGGTTTTATGTTAACCAACACGAAAGCGTTGAGTAGCAGATGCGCCTTTAGTCTGCTACTTTAGGTAGGTTCTCTTGAGGCCGAGTCCGATGGTTCATGTTTTAGTGTTTGTTAACACATAACAGATTTTTTCAAACCGTTTTAGTACCGAAGTCACGCCCCTAAATTGTTTGACAACAACGGTTTTGTGTTCACAAACAAGAAGGCATGGAGCAGTGAATGCGCTTTTAATCTGCTACTATAGACAGGTCCTCGTGAGGCCGAGTCCGATAGTCCATGTTTTCAAACATAAACACAATTACATATTGTTTTCAAACCTGATTGGACTGGATATTGCCGCATGTCATTTAGAGCTACAGACTTTGATCGTTGACGATGACAAGCAACATAATGCTCGGTCGCTCGATAATTAACAAATATACAAGCCTAGATAAGGAAGTACCTATAGAAGATAAATATGCGGTAGATTTTGTATCATATGAAATTAGTAGGTACTGATACAAAATTATCGTTTTTATTTGAACTTGAACCTTTTAAACATTAAAAAAAATCTTTAAATGAGAATATTCCGACTGGAGTGCTCGCGACCAGTTGCTCAAGACTCGACTCGAATAGCAATCAAGTAATTATTGCATATAGATATCTACGATAAACCAAGCCTAGCTATGGAATGTACTATAATCTACTAACATTTGTATATGTTTACAAGCAAGAATTGGAATAAGAAGTCAATGTATTTACTACTACCTATTTGTAGATTGTTATATTTAATGTGTGGGAATCTTTCACGGATGCTATGCCGGAGTTTTATCGACTAAAATCTCACGATGCCCTGCCATTGTCTAAGGCAGGGAGCTCCGGGTAAGCCCTCGCAAGGTCTCCCGACAGACTTTGGCTACCACCGCGGCCTCATCTAAACAATATTTATGGTGAGGCCGCAGTGATAGCCTAGGTCTGTTGAGAATCCTGAGGACATCCTTCTAAAAGCTTACCCGGGGCTCCCAACCATAAGCAGTAGGTAGGGAACGTGAGGTTTTTAGTCGGTGATAGTCTATGACGGATCCTACACACGTTTTTAACGTGTGTAGGATACGAGAATTTTGATAGGTACTTAGTAAAAAACTGCTTACTCACCTTATAATCGTCTTATTATAAGCAGCTAATCTCAATACCGGTCTCAATTGATGTGTCTGCATCTTGATCACCTCACTCACAATGATCGTACACAAAACACAAACGAACACTATCTTTGTTGATAATATTATCAGTAGTTACGTTTATCTATCCATTTCACTGTCACGTGTCTAATTCACGTTTGTTTCAAAGGTAAAAATAACATTTGGTATATAATCTGTGCGATATGTCTGATCTCGTTCGCGTCGCGATACTAATGTTTTATTTTTCTCTCCTCGATTGTGACCTTCCTTACTTCCTATTATTAAACACGCGTTATGCGTCATTGGTTATTCTAGTTTGTTGGAATTTGAACCTTATTGCTTTGATAAAGAGCTTCCTTTGTATAATACTTAAGAACACTTCTATTTCATTCATGGTTTATCCTTGTGCTAAGTACATTTTGGGCCCCATAATTGTAACTATTTTATAGGTAAAAACGTTATGCAATAAGTACACATACATGCACAAATCTTAATACTAATACCTATAGGTACTTATTACATAACCATAGTAGGTAGGTAAAATACACGGCAATAAAACACGGCTGGATTCACTGTCTAACGTACAATGTTTTATATTTATCTTATCTTATCTTATCTTACATCGGGGGCTGACGAAGTCAGCAACACTTCGACCCAGTGGGATCTTTTGTGTTTGCCCCTACCTTAATGTTTCTTACTCTTTGAAGAAGTGGTCTATTAGCGCGGTGATCCCACTAAGAGGAAGAAACCTGTATTCTTCCGGTTTGGGATAAGCATTCCCAAGGAGGCTCATACGCTTCGCTGCTAAGACGTCGCATTCGCACAGGATGTGCTCCATAGTTTCCCTGACATCACCGCAGGCTCTGCAGTCGTTATTTGAAGTGATCTTCATTTTAAAAAGCATGTCGTTTGTTCCGTAATGCCCTGTAAGGGCACCAACCACAGCTGTTTTATATTTAAAACAAGTGCATTAGACAATGCTATCATATCAAAAACAAAATCTTCCAAAATCGTTTAAGTGCAAATTTAATTTACTTATTTAAAAAATATTCTATACTGAAAAGATAAATTTGCTTAATTACAGCTGAGGCTTTGCGAGGTTAGAAAGCAACCAGACCTATTCAGATTATCAACATCTAAACGCTACACATAATATTCCTAAAAGGTGGGTTTGTGAGTAAAATGATCCACTTAATTATGGAAATACCCATCCATTTGTAACTGCCCCGTTTGGTTTCGGAACTCGCGGTTGTATCGGTAAGTTTTTAAATCTTTCTAGTAGGATTCATGTAAAAATGCAGGGATAATGCCTCTGTGGCGCGGTCGGTAGTGATACCGCCTGCGGCGCTGGAGGTCGTGGGTTCGATTCCCACCGGAGACAAATATTTGTGTGACCCATAAATGTTTGTCTCAAGAGTCTGGGTGTTTCTATGTATAATATGTATGTATTTAAAAAGTAGGTATATAAGTAAGCTAGGAATAACCTGCTTGTGTTATGGGTATCAGACCACGGATATAAATATATCCGTGGTCTGATACCCATAACACAAGCAGGTTATTCCTAGCTTACTTTGGGATCAGATAGCGTTGTGTGAAATGTCCGTGAATATTTATTTATTCACTAGCGGACGTCACGCGGTTTCACCCGCGTAGTTCCCGTTCCCGTGGGAATACGGGAATAAAATATAGCCTATGTTACCCGCAAAGAGTGTAGCTTTCCAACAGTGAAAGAATTTTTCAAATCGGTCCAGTAGTTCCGGAGCCTATTCGTACAAACAAACAAATAAAAAAACAAAAAAACAAATAAACAAATAAACAAATCTTTCCTCTTTATAATATTAGTATAGATTTAAAAAAAAATAGTACCTCGTAATAGCGTGATGACGATGAATCTTTGCGGCATCCTAGAAGCATGAGATATGATGTAGTAGTGAATGGTGACCACACGCGGGTAATTTTGATTTAGTAATTATGAGGAGGACGTATCGGAACATTCACAAATTCTGGTCTACCCATTAAGCCCAAAAAGGGAACCAGGAACGCATCAATGGTTTTTGGAGTTTTTTGTGACTGGAATAAATGTCCTAGCACCCACTAACAGCTGCATCTGAGTAGAACACGAGACTTTTTCTTTATGCCACATCTGGCATGTAGCACATTATATCGACATCCTCCTGGCCTTTTTTTTACGTGAGGGATCCTCATAGACGCTGTGCCCGACTTCTACAGGCTAAAAAACCTTACGTATTCTGCCAAACAGCTTATGGTTGGAAGCTTCGGGTCAGCCCTCAGAAGGATACGCCGGTACTCCCATAAGAACTACGGCCACTACTGCGGCCTCACCTAGTTCTCCTGGCCTACCTACTTAACATCATAGAATTATAAGTCTATGCTTAACATTATATAGAGGAAACATTTGTTGATTTCTAAAAATATGGCTTTGAGCAGTACTTCATCACAAAGGAAGTCATAGTGGGTAGTCTTAAATTACAAGTAATAGGGGTTAAAGTATGAAATTGGCGTTTTAATGCAATAGGTTCTTTGAATTGACATGGAATCTTCGTGGTTTGAGGTTTTCGAATGAAACTTTTTAATAATAGTTTCTATGATGTTCTTCTTTCAAAAAATGTGAAACATTTGAATATCGACTTTCAGCTGTTTTTGATATTCAACTTAGACAAGAAAGATGGATACTGCAATAATTCGAGTAATTTTTGAATACGAGTTCCGACGCGGAAGTAACGCGGCAGAAACAGCCCGCAATATCAATGTTGCGTTTGAGAGGGGTCTTTTTCGATTTTGGTTTAAACGCTTTCGTGAAGGAAACTTCGACTTGAAGAACGAGCCACGAGGAAGACCGCCCACACAGGTGAATAACAATGAATTAAGAGAGATGGTGGAAGCCGATCCTAGTCAAACTACCCAGGAATTAACTGCATGGTTTAACGTTACCTTACCCACAATATTGACTCATTTGCCTCAAATCAATAAAATAAAAAAATACGAAAAATGCGTGCCTCACGATTTGACCGATCTGCAGAAAGAAACGCGTGTTGAAACTTGTGTTGCCTTGTTGAATCGGTACAGTAATAAAGGAATATTGGATCGAATTGTGACATGTGATGAAAAGTGGATTCTTTATAATAACCGTAAAAGAAAAATGCAATGGCTGACCTCAGGTCAAACGCCACAACAGTGTCCTAAAGCGAAACTTACCTATAAAAAGGTAATGGTAACTGTTTGGTCTCAGCATGGTGTTATTCACTATAGTTTTCACCGATCTGGTCAAGCAATAACGGCAGATGTCTATTGTGCCGAACTCCGTACAATGTTGGTAAAACTAGCAGTAAAACAGCCCCGACTCATGAATCGATCTTCACCATTATTGCTCCATGACAACGCGAGACCTCATACATCACGAGAAACCATTTTCACCCTACAGGAACTGCGCTTAGAAACCATTCGTCATCCTCCGTATTCGCCAGACCTTGCTCCAACGGACTACCATTTTTTTCGTGATTTGGACAATTATCTACGTGACAAGAAGTTTTCTTCCCAGGAGGCAGTACAAAATACTTTCACAGAGTTTGTGCAGTCTAGATCCTTAGAGTTCTAGCGCAAAGGCATAAATGACCTTCCTATTAGATGGCAGCAATCCTACTTCCTACTAATATTATAAATGTGAAAGTTTGTGAAGATGTTTGGATGTTTAGATGTTTGGATGTTTGTTACTCAATCACGCTCTAACGACTGAATGGATCTGACTGAAATTTGGTACAGGGATAGAGTATAGTCCGGAATAACACATAGGCTACTTTTTATCCCGGGAAAATGTTCCCACGGGAAGCGGGAACGGGAACCAAATTTCACGCGGGCGAAGCCGCGCGCATCAGCTAGTGTATAGATAATAATGGTAACTATTTTGAATAAATAAGTTTGTTAAAAATTAAAAAAAATAACAATTTAGATTTTCGGTACTAATCGGCAATTTCATACTTTAACCCCTAATATTTATTTGTTAACTAGTATTCATAAGGCTTATTCATTTTACCAGGTCGTCGTATTGCTGAGTTGGAGATAGAAACGTTTCTAACCAGGATCATAGAAAATTTCAAGGCGGAATGGTTTGGATCACCCCCAGAGCTGATATCCATGTCACTCATCGACATCAAGGAGCCATTCAATTTGACTTTCTGTGATGTATAATAAATATTGTTGGATACAATAAATGACGTTTCTATACCTACTAACTTCATAAAGAGGAGATTTTGATTGTTTGTTTGCATCGATAGACTCCAAAACTACCTACTAGCCGATTTGAAAAGTTCTTCACTGTTAGAAAGCTGCACTATCCCAGGGTAACATAAGCTATATTTTATTATCGCATTCCCGGCGGTTCCACCTATCCCACTTGGTTATCTCACCTGGGTGGGAAAAGTGGAATACTTTTCCACTAACGTGGAACAGAGTGGAACACAAAAAGTGGAACATTTTAATTTAGGTATCATAGGGGAAACTACTGCTGAGGAGGGAAGGGCGCCCCTCGCGCCTCAGCTGCACAGTAGTTAGGTACCCCTGTGATGATGTGATGTTCCCCACAAGTATTATTATAATCTCATTCTATTGTCACATGTCCCGAGGTCTGGTGAACATCTACTTAAGTTGCCACTATCCTATAAATAAAGATACAGCACTAAACAAGCGGTTTTTTTAACGTTAGGAAAATCCTACAGGGATGCTATGCCGCACTCCTACCGACTAAAAACCACACGTATCCTACCTAACAGCCTACGGTTGGGAGCCCCGGGTAAGCCCTCGGAAGGATACCCCATGACTCCCAACCTTCGTAGACTTGATTCACCTTCATAATTCACCCAGGTGCACTAAGTCAACCAATTAGTGTACCTTATTCACCCAGGTGCATTAACACAACCAAATAGTGTACCTTATTCACCCAGGTGCATTAACAGTACCAAATAGTGTACCTTATTGACCCAGGTGCATTAACACAACCAAATAGTGTACCCTATTCACCCAGGTGCATTAAGTACACTTATTTAGCATCTTTAATTTACCTAGGTTGGTCATCCATGTATGTAACCTATATTTTAAGATTCTACAAATTGCGACTGCTGCCTAATTGCTTAACCTAACGAAATAATATAGTCGAATAAAATTTATGTAACCTATTTTAGTATTAATTATTTCTATTAAAACCGGTAATTAACGGATTTTTGAAGTGAAACTTCTTTATCGGCGTTGGAAAAAAATTTGCGTCACGTCACGTCACGTCACGATTTGTCTAAAAACTTACTACTAGTAGTCTAGTACTTTTATAACAAGTTTTAATCATAATTATCACAGTTGTTTCATTCGTTTAATCACAGCAATGTTCTACTATCATACATATATGATAGTAGAACATACATATATGATAGTAGAACATTGCTGTAATTACACGAATGAAACAACTGTGATAATTATGATTAAAACTTGATATAAAAGTACTAGACTACTAGTAGTAAGTTTTTAAGACAATGACAGGATATATGGATTGTTTACACTTTTGGTATGTAACATTACATATTTTATTCCCGCATTCCCACGGGAACGGGAGCTACGCGGGTAAAACCGCGTGACTTCCTCTAGTATCATTGGAAGTTACAAATTTTGTACACGACTGTCCATCAATAGAAATGTAGGGAAAATAAAAAGTTTTTATTTTCACATTAAATCAACTCAAATTTATTATAGCTTCATACGACTATTTCATGACTATTTTTTGGCACAAACTTTGAACCGAAATTCGCAGGCGTTCCGGAGAAATTTGAAGTTTTCAAAGGTTCAAGCTATAATCCTCACCAGGGTACCTTCATATCTCGGGAACCGCTTATGGACTATTTCTGAGATTTGGCAGGTCGTTACGACTATTTCACGACTATTTTTTGGAACCTAAACCGATTCGATAGAACTTACCGTTTGCTTGCACCATAGGTGAGGATTACAGCTTGACGTTCAAGCCATAATCCTCACTAACCTATAGCTATAACGCCGAAACTATATTATGAATATTTTTTTTACATATAGGTACGACTATTTACGACTATTTCACGGCTATTTTTGGCGTTGTCAAAATTCGTTTTCATTGAGATTTCAAATGTGAGGATTACAGCTTGAAGCACACCTTATTGTCACTCTCCTATGGAATACATTGCTATTAGAAATTCTGTAGGCACAATCATAAGGGATGTACTGATGTAGGTATGGGAAAAAGTATATAGTACCTACTGTACGCTTTATACGCGCCTTGAAAAACCGTGGGGACGAGAGACTTAAAGGCATGAACGTCTCAGAAATCTGTATCAAGGACTTTGGGAAAATTTGCTGACACTAATTTGTTATTGTTAATGGTTAGCTATTATTAAATAAGGTAGGAACCCAATTATTATTAAATCATCTGCTAATATAGGATAATAACTGATAGGTATACTTAAACAGTCACACATAGCAAAAATCTTGCTAATATTAAGAGTCACGGGCTCCATCTAGTCTATATATATAAAAACAAGAACTGACTGACTGACGATCAACGCACAGCCTAAACCGCTGGGTCTAAAAGCATGAAATTTTGCACAAATGCTCCTTAAGTGGCGTAGGCGAGCAATAAGAAGGGATTTTTGAAAATTCAACTCCTAAGGGGGTAAACAAGGGTTGCAAAGTTTGTATGGGACTACGTGATTCCTTGGTCCGATCTTCTTCAAATTTGGCATAAAACATCTTTAACCGAATTGATGGGAGACGTGTATTTTATTTTATTGAAATTTATCATTTAACATGTTTTAAACGGGTTAGAAAAAAAAATTGGGGGCATTAGCCTCATATTTCATATTGATACTCCGTAGTCGGTACTTTTTAAACTTTTTTTTTTTTTTTTGACACATGACAGCTGAATTTTTAATTAAAAAATTGATCTTATTTTTGATAAACGTCAAAACATTTCAGGATTCGGCGGGAAACTTTCAGACAAGCATTACATTTTGTTTTAATAATTTTTCAAAACTAGTGTAATTTCGAGTGTTTATGTGTAATTTATGGTGGATTATTAAACATAAAGGTTCGACAACGTGCAAAAGTGTTGGAAAGTGATAAAGCGCAGTGAAACGCGAGTTTTTAGGTTTGTCGACGAATTCTACAGCAAGCCCTAGTAAGGTACCACCGCCTTACTAGAGTAGAACTTAGTCCAAACTTGGACATACATGAATACGCTGCTCATAAGAAGAATCATAATCATAATATGAAAATGATTTATATTTTCACATTTCACAATGAAATTTACTTGACTTTGGCATACTCTCAAACCGAGAAAGTCCAAGAACAAGAAGAAAAAAAAAAAAAAAAAAACATTTCAAATTGTATTAAGTAATTTTACTAAAACTGTGTATTTTATTTATGCGTATATTTATTTCAATAAGCGAAATTGCCTTCATATTATTTTGTATGTCATAATACATTTGTGAGATGAAAACCTGAACATGGCTGGTTAGGAATTATGAAAGAATAAGTACTAGATAAGGTGTACTGTACACGGTTCATCCGAATAACAAAGAGTAGGTATTCCATCTTCGTTTACTCTTATATGTTGTACAGGGATTGCCAATTAGATGAATAAAAACAATCAGAGGCATTATAGATGAACAAATTAGCAAGTAAATGTCTGGTCACAATAGGAGAAACTGTATTAGCATTTTGTAATCAAAGTATTATGTATTACCACAAAAACAGTAAGAGGACAAAGCCTGCAGCCTCTTTTTTTTTTTGTTTAACGTGAGGGAAAATCCTCATGGATGTTATGCCGGGCTCCTACCGACTAAAAAACCTCACGTAACGCCCAACAGTCTATGGTTGGGAGCCCCGGCTAAGCCAAGGACTCGTGGGACTCCCAAGAGACCCACGGTCGCCACTGCGCCCAGGGGGTGGTTCAGGTGCTATCCCGCGTCTTTGGGGGGTTTCGGGTGTGATCCCGCTTCTAAGCGGGGGCGTGCGTGAGTTCCTCACGTCATGCTGCCGTCATGGGCCTGCTTCTGTAAGGACGGTGAGCCGCCCTCTCACCGTCCTCAGGCCCCCGGTCATGGAGGCCGATAGTCCTCGGCGAAGAGCCTGCAGCCTCTTGAATTAGGAATGGGACGATCGGAAACTGATTAAATATTATTTTTGTGACTTCCCGTTTGTCCCCTTCGGAGGATAAAGTCGAGGGGACGAACGGGAATACACTAGACATCATCTATTTTTACAAATACCGTTATAGATTTACTTCGCTCAAAGTAACACGTATTTTGATTTAGTTATTCAAAATTATATCTATACATATAAAAACAGAAAACTGCGGAAGGAAACGGCCGAATAAATTCTGATTTTCTGAAGCGGCCACCGCGACTCGGTCTACCCGACAGATGGACCGAGGACGAAGTGGTCGCAGACTGGATGCGGAAGACGCAGGATGCAAATTAGAAGAGGCCTACGTCCAGGAGCGTACATGCTGATTTGATAGAATTATATAAAAACAAAAACTGCCTAACTGATCGATCTAGAACCTTGAAGTTAAAAATGGCGTAGGTTGCGCACCTGTTGAAACGATTTTTAGAGTTCGTACCCCGAAAATCCTACATACATGCTATACGACTCCTTCCGACCAAAAGTCACAAGTATCCTACCTAATAGCCTACGATTGGGAGCCCCAGATAAGTCCTCGGCAGAATACCCCTGGACACCCAACAGACCTTCGGCTACCATTGCGGCCTGGGTGTTATTCCGCTTCCTCGGGGCGTGCGTGAATGCCTTACGTCAGTCTGGGTTCGTACCCTATTCATGAGACTTCGCTGTCCGTCTATCTGTACGTCATGAGGCTGTATCTCAGGAACCGTGATAGCTAGAAAGCTGCAAAATTCAGATGATATATTTCTACCATGCGATAAGAATAGTCGCGACGGGGAATCTTCCTATTTCTCTTTCTCTCTTACGCAAACGAAGTTGCGCGGGTCAGCTAGTATACTATAACGTCCAATTTTTCTCAGTTATTTACATTTAGTTCGTAATAGGAGATGAGCCTATTGCCGTGTTAAAACGGGCACGCGCACATTTGACCTATCTTCAGTTGAAATTTTTCAAACCGCCCTAAATTTCTAAAGCCTTTAACCTTTTAACATAAGGACAACCAATCATAATACTGGCAGCATTTAACAGTTGGTTGTCAGGCATTGATATCAAATGCATCCTACTAAGTTAAAAAAAAATCAGTTTACCTCCATTTTTAAACAGCATCAAGGAAAAAATAAAACGAGCCACCGTCAAAGACATTCTGAAATTATAATTATTACGCGTGCTGTGGAGTCGTCGTATAAATCATAATTCAGTGAATTATCCGTACTAATATTATTTTTGCAAAATATATCCAACCCAAGAAGTGAGTAAGTATTATACAAGTTTAAGAATATACATTAATGGTGTTACTGTACATAGAATCTTTTTTGAAGTAAAACTTCTTTAGGCGCGACTAGGCAGTAACTCCGATTTTTTTCTGACGGAAGTAACGCTATTTGAATTTTGAATAGCGCAGACGTACCTAGTTTCCGCTCTTCAAAATTCGAATGAACGATATATTGCATTTATTTATTTGCATTTATTTAACGATATATATTGCATTTGGTGCCGTAAATGGCAAAGAAGTTTTACTTCAATCGCGCGTAAAGGTTACATGCACACACTTTTTTTTTAACGTGAGGGAAAATCCTTCATGGATGCTATGCCGGTCTCCTACCGACTAAAAAACCTCACGTAACGCCCAACGACCTACGGTTCAGAGACCCGGGGAGGCCCTCGGAAGGATGTCCCAGGAAACATAGAACCTTATTAAAACTTGTTTGATTTAGAAGCAGTCAATATAATTGTGATTCCTTGGATTCCTTTAGAGATTTTAGCGCGTAATTATTTGATTTTTGATATAATTGGTGATACGCTTTCTCTTTTGTAATACAGTATTTTTAAACCTTGAATCAGACAGATTTGAAGCGCTCGTGGCCCCGCGGACTCAGTGTTCTGTAAACGATCACTGCAGTAAGCAACATTTACTATGGCCGGATATGGATGGGTGACCACCACGTGGACCACTTTGTGACATTTATTTACGAGCGTTTCCGTGCTTCGGAAGGCACGATAAGCCGTTGGTCCCGGTTGTCAGTAAAATGACAGTCGTTAAGCCAAGTTGAAGGCCTTACGAGTGGCTTGAAAAATTTCAACTGTGGGTCGTCACAGCCTGCACCGGGGTCGGCAGCGCGTGTGTAGCGCCTCTGGTGTTGCAAACGTCTATAGGCTACGGTTACCAACCTTTCGGTGGGCCGTAAGCTTGTCTGCCACCTAAGTAGTATAAAAAAAAAAAAAAAAAAAAAAGATGAAATTTAGGAATATCGTTAGGCACCCAAATATTTGTACAAGCGTAGGTATGTCAAAGTATGATTACTGAACCTCCGCTGTTCATTTGTCTGTCTCCAGTCTGTATCTCAGGAACCGGTCAGGAAGGACAAATACCGGAGGTTCTGTAACATGGTCCCGCTTTTATCCTTTGGGTACGGAACCTTTGGATGTCACGAATTATAACCCGCTTAGTTACCGTTAAAATTTTTGAAATCGGTCGAGGAGTTTTGGAGTTTATTCGGTACATACAAAACTACGAATCTTGCCACTTTATTATTAGTGTAGAAAAGATATTATGGATCTATTCTTATTCTTTGCGATGTTTCAGATACCAGTTTTTCTACCTTCTCGTGTGTAACAGTACGGTATTGAAGATGCAGACGTCTAAATTGAGCCCAGTTTTCAGATTAGAATACGCAAAGCAGATATTAAGGTAAATCTTTTGACTATTAATATTTTCAAAACCTCAAGTTAGATTGAAAGTTATTGTAAGATATTGAATATCAAAACGCGTCATATATGTAATGAAGCGTTTTGATATTCAATATACCTATACCACAACCACAGTCAAAGGATAAACAGGGAGCCAGTAAAGAGTCAGTCTATAAATAGTAGAATACAGATAGCAGATACAGACAGCAACAACAACAAAGAAGACACCTTACGATTAGACTTAACAGTTTTCTATATGCCACTGTTTTATACCTGCCCGGAACGTTTTGGTTTTTGCTTGAAACAAATACAAATTTTCATAATATATCTTGCGGCAGCTATATATTTTATATTATTCAGAACGAAATCCCAGATCTAAAAAACTGACGTATTTGCAAGAGACTGTGAGAGAGGCCCCAATCGCTAGATGCGCCACGGCTTTCCATCAGGCTGGCGACGTCAATTTGGCGAGCTTAAAAAAACAAAGAGACTAAAAAATCTCATAAATATAAGCTTTCCCAAACTGCCACCGTAACCATCAAATGCACGCTATAATCCGTCAAATGAATGCTTATAAAAATAAATGACGGCCATTTCCATGATATGTCGAGGTTCGTCCGTACTTTATAGGGTTCCGTACCTCAATATATAAAAACGGAACCCTGATTTGATAATTTTTTTGTACTTCTATCCGTTTGTTTCTTAAGACCCTTTAACCCAAGAACGTGCGAAGGTAGATAACTAGACAGTTGAAATTAAAACCATTATACTTCGATATAAGGTTACTTTTTCTTTTTTTAACGTGAGTGAAATCCATCATGTATGCTATGCCGGACTCCTACCGACTAAAAACCTCACGGAACGCCCAACAGCCTATGGTTGGGAGCCCCGTGTAAGCCCTCGGAAGGATGTCCTAGGACTCACGGTCCCTTGAAGCTGTAAAGAAATAACGAGTGAAAAAATGCTATGTGAAAAAATTGTACGGAAACCTCGGTGAGCAATGGGCAAGTCTAGCTTGCTCTTGTCCGTTTTTTTTAGATCCAAAGAATATTTCCCTATTTTCCATTATTCCTATTAATAATTCCTAAAATAAAGGAACAGGCGTGATGATATTTATGTATGTATTCCCTATTAGATCCCTTTTTTTTTTTGATGTGAGGGAAAATTCTCGTAGGATGCCGGACTCTTACCGACTAAAAAACCTCACGTAACGCCCAGCAGCCTATGGTTGAGAGCCCCGGGTAAGCCCTCAGGAAGGATGTCCCGTGAGGCCTATTAGATCCCTATTTTCTTACTCTGACCGGGATATATAACCAAGTACCTACATTGCTTCTAGATCATTGTCAGCAACAAGTGATACGTCAAGCGGTTGTGCATTGAAACCATGGAGAGAGGTACCTGGACCACCATCACTGCCAGGAATTGGACAATTGCATCATTTTCTACCTGGAGGTAAGTTTACATACATTCATACATATAATCACGCCTTTATCCCCGAAGGGGTAGACAGAGGCATCGTATAAGCCCACATTTCACCTTATAGTTTTATGTCCCACGTAAAAGGTGGTGAGCCTATTGCCATGTTGAAATGGATAGGCGCAGGTCACCGCGACATGCAGTTGAAATTTTTTAAGCCACCCATAAGGTCTTCAACTTGGCTTAACGATTGTCATTTTACTGACAACCACATTACTAGTAAATAATAATGTAGGATCGCTTGTTCTGTCATAATTGACATAGCAGACTTAGCCCCTGCACACCAGTTTCAGCCACGACCCTTATTTGAATGTATTTTCCCTTTCCCACTTACCTGGGCCTGCTTGCTAAGACTACAGTAAAGACAGTGCCATACACAAAAAAGCACGCTACTCTTTTGGCAAATCGCGTTAACATTGTACTCGTACTACTCGACGCGACATGCACTCAGCGATAATCATTGTGTACTAGCGGACGTCACGCGGTTTCACCCGCGTAACTCCCGTTCCCGTGGGAATATAATATAGCCTAAATCGCCAAGAGATAGTGTACCTTTCATACAGTTATTTTTTTTTCAAATCTTCTTTGGTTCAGTAATTTTCGAGTCTATTCGATGCAAACAAACAAACAAAGAAACAATCAAATCTTTCCTCTTTATAATATTAGTATTGACAGAAGGAAAATACATGTGGGAAATTGCACAACTGCACAGACAGTGAACACGAATGTCATTTGCGAATACCAATAACTATAATCTGGCACCGTTACTCTAAGTCAAGCTCACGAATTTTCCACTCTTGTCAAGACAAAAATTTTGTCATTTCAAAAACATTTGATGTTCAACTGATTTTGATAAATATTTTTCTGTTGATTCATTTTGACCCTGATATAATTTTATAGATGAAATATTTAAAGCAATTAGTATGCTGACTTTTTCATAATATTTTTTTTTGTTTTTTTTTTCCCGTGCGGGCCAAGTTGTCTTTTTTCACTTTATATTAAAAATACTGACATAATTTTCTTCTGTAAATTGAAACCTGATATTTTCTGTTACTAGGTGAGCTCAGAAACTTTGAAGAATCTGATTCTTTGATAAAGTTATATGGCAAGTATGGACCTATGTTGCGACTGGATGGAATGTTTGGTATGGGAAGCATGCTCCTGTTGGGCGATCCAGAAATGACAGCACATGTACGTTTGTGAATCGTAATTACCTGAAACCACAGACAATACAACCTAATAGACAACGCGTCACCGGGGTTACGCACTCACCGGCAGTGGTAGCCGTAGGTCTGTTGGGAATCTTGGAGTTTCCCTGCGAGGGCTTACCCGGGGCTCCCAACCGTAGGCTATTAGGATGGACACATAAGGTTTTTTTAGTCGGTAGGAGTCCGGCATTGCAGGCATGTAGGATTTTCTCTCACGTAAAAAAAACGCTCACACCGATGTTTAGTACTGAGACTACCATACTGGCGGATCTCGCCCTGTCTTCGAATCAGGCGTAATATTAATGTCGTAAGACTGTGATTGTCAGGGCGTGGTCTTGAAGAAGTCAATAGTATTTACTAGTCAATTTTGTCCCAGCATCCAACCAATATTTTGCGGTTACATTCTCATAGCATAGTTCTAGAAAGCGTTGTCTTCTAGTTTGTATTATCTGTGCCCGAAACTGATTGTTCGAAAGTAGAATATGTTTAAAGTCATGTTATATTTCGTAGGTGTTGAGGAGCGAGAATGTTTTACCGGAGCGACCAGGCTTTGTTTCACTTGAGTATTACAGACGACACTATAAAAGAAAAACTGGCACAACTGGTCTTATGACCGAGTACGTAAGCATATTGTATTATTTTTCGTTTATTTGAAGTAGATTGGTACTCTAAAACTTGAGCTTTTGATATTAAAACAAAACTGTTTATTGTTAAACATCATACACAAGCAATATAATTAGGACTTTGATAAGGCTTCGTATTTGTCTAAAACCTCAAAGTCACGTGAAAAAAAGTTATTATTTTGCATCATTGATATTTTTTTCTTAGTTTTTTTTCTTTATCTCATGAAATAGTGGCTAAGAGTAGCCGACTGTTTACACTTTTAGAGCTAGAGTAGGTACTCACTCTTTAGACGAGGCTAACTTCGTCGAGTTGTAGCACTTCTCGTTGGAACGGAATGGTGATTTTGAGTACTCAGACACTCAGACATTTATACTGTAAATCAAGTGTTGGCAATACTTTTCGACATAGTTATTCAAGAAGATAAAAATGAAAATAAATTATAAGGTTTTTTGTAAGGCGTAAAAGCCAATACATTGTAAAACTTGCTTACAGTCATGGAATGCTATGGAAAAAGCTGAGAAGCACGGTGAATCCTATAATGTTGCAGCCAAAAACCATTATGCTATATTGTAACGTAATTAGCGAGGTAACCCAAGCCATGGTCCCAAGGTAAGTCTCATAAATTTCTTGACTTTTGTTTATAATTAAGTGAAGGGAGGACTGGTGTAAGTGTACAAACCAGTATCACAGTATAAAGAGAACTACTGGCTGTGCCAGTATCTTGCAAAATTTATATTCATAGGTATTTAACATTCCTGGGATATTTATTTATTTTATTTATTTATTTACACTTTATTGCACGCCAGATAAAAAACTTAAGATAGGAACATTTGTTAAAAAAGCAGTACAATGGGCGGCCTTATCGCTAAAAGCGATCTCTACCAGGCAACCTTTGGATGGAAAAAGTTGGTTGCAGGTAATGAGTGGTAGTTGTTTGGCGTATTTCTAACTCCAGTGTTTTATTGAGTTACGTACATCATAATTATGTAATTTCCTTGCTATACTTCACATATAAATACGGCATAATATTTATACATATCATATATCTATGTATTATTTATACAAACATACTCTATACAAATATATATCTATAAATAAATACATATCTATAAACAAATTTATACACACACATACATATAGCTAATCTACTTTGATAGATAGTGTTCCTTAACCATATCTTTAAATTTCGAAATTGTCTGCGCTCGCCTTATTTTTACGGGTAGTCGATTCCATAGTCGAATCGCAGTGACTGTAAAAGATTTGTCATAAAAAGTTGACGAGTGAGACGGCATCTTTAATCTTAAGTTTTTTGACGACCTCAGACATTTCACATGCGTATCGCAAAGGAACTTGAATCGTTCCTTAAGATAGGAAGGAGTTGAAGGGTTAAATAATATATTAAACAGCTGTGAAAGAATATGAGCATCCCGGCGACGTCGTATGGGTAACCATCCAAGCTGCGTTCTGAAATGAGAAACGTGGTCATACTTGCGTAAGCCAAAAATAAACCTGATGCAGAGATTCTGGTAACGCTCAAGTTGGTCTAGCTGGTTTTCGGCAAGATCAGGATAGCTGACGTCTGCATAATCTAATATAGGCAACAGTAACGCACTGGCAAGTGCAATTTTGGTGGTTATGGGTAAGAGGCATTGCAGTTTACGCAATGAGCCCACCGCCGCGAACATCTTACGACCCACTTCTTGTATCTGTGGCTCCCATGTTAGTGTTGAGTCCAGATATATCCCCAAATTCTTCACTGTATTACTAATGGGAATAGTTGTACTATCAAAAATTACCGGGGGGATATCTGACCACACAATTTTTGATCGAGTTCTGGAGCTGCCCAAGATAGCAACTTGAGTTTTCACGGGATTCACCTTGAGGCCATAAGAACTACTCCAGTCGCTTATGTGCCTTAAATCTCTATTTATGATTTCAACAGCTTCCTTCAATTGTTGAAGTGGTGCTTGACAGTATATTTGTAAATCATCTGCATAAAGGTGGCAAGAAGAAGAAATATGAGTTGTGATGGAATTTATAAAAATTGAGAAAAGCAAAGGAGAGAGAACGCCACCCTGGGGTACGCCAACGGTAGTATTACACCAATTTGAGAACGAATTTTCAATACATACGCGTTGCCGGCGACCACGCAGGTAACTTTGAAGTCAATCAATCACTGTTGGAGATATATTAAGAGAGCGGCAAACACATAGCAATACATCAAAATCAACGGTGTTGAACGCATTACTGAAGTCTAATAATGCGAGTAATGTCAGCTTTCCAGCTTCCATTCCACATCGGATATCATCAGTAATTTTGATCAGGGCTGTACCAGTACTATGACCGGGACGGAAGCCGGACTGAAAGGGATTGAGGATATTATTTTTGCTGAGGGATCTACTAATTTGTAAGTGTACAAGACGTTCAAGGACTTTAGATAGGAATGGGAGTATGGATATGGGGCGGTAATCTGTGAAAGTTAGTGGTTTGGTCTTTTTAGGAATGGGAATTATGCGACTGTTTTTCCATTAGGTTGGAAAGACACCACTGGTTATGGAGTAGTTAAAAATGTGGCATATAATGGGAAGGAGTTCATTGAGGATGGGGAGGACCATTTGACGACTGATACAGTCTTCACCAATTGCTTTCGATGAGATTGATATGATTGCCCTCCTAACATCACAAGCAGTAACGAGGTTAAAGACGAAAGGGGGATAGTCGGGTTTTGGAAGAGATGAAAGAAAGTCAATTGTTTGTTCCTTAGTTGTCCTATCAAAGTTGGACGACGCAGCAAAATGTTGATTTAATAAATCAAGATTTAAATCCTTAGGCATTATATCTTGTTGTTTTCTTCCAACCCCCAAAGACTTGAGAAATTTCCAGACTTTTCCTGGGTCGCTATTTTGTATATTATTGTGAATGTGTTGGCGTTGTGCATTCCTACACACCTTGTTGCAGTGATTACGTATTGAGACATATCTGTTATAGTTGTTTTCGTTGGGTCTTATTTTATATTTAAATTTAGCAGCCGCCTTTTTACGTAGTTGATTTTTTATTTCTGCGGTAAGCCATGGGGCTGGTGGATGCTTCATTTTGACAGCTCGGATGGGTGCATGCTTATCATACAGTTCAGTGATGACTGTGCTGAACATGTTCACCTGTTCATCAGTCGACCCCGAGGTGAAAAGTGGACTCCAATCGACATCATTGATGTCCTCACGTAGACTTTCCAGATTCATACCACCAAAATTGCGCTGCATGAAAATTTTTCGCTTAGCTTTTGGGATACGAATTTTGTAGGACAGGAATAGTAAATCGTGTAAAGAGAATGCATCGGCTGGGTATTGACCATGCTTCACGACGTGATGCCTGGAAAATACCAAAATTAGATCAATAAGACTGGGTTTACATTTTGGGACGTGATGTGTTGTATTTGAAGGAAGAATGGATATCCTTCCAAGGGCTTACCCGGGGCTCCCAACCGTAGGTTGTAGGGCTGAATACGTGAGGTTTTTTAGTCGGTAGGAGTCCTGCATAACATCCATGAAGTATTTTCCCTAACGTTAAAAAAATAGGTATTTAAAATTAGTTTATAATAGAATACGGATATTTATATACAATTCTATTTTGCTGGCATATTAATTTTAAATTTTACCTTTTTATGTTAAAGTTCGTGCTATAATTTGATTTACGTTACTTAATGTTGAATTTTTTATATAAGTATTTTCGTACTGTGCAAAAAGACAAGTTGCCTCAAACGTGAAATAAACCCATGGAATGGACTGCGTGGATTTATCAATTTTAATCAATTTAAAAAAAGTCACGGAATTCAAGTTCCGTCTAAATTAAGTTACCTTTTCTGATACATACATACATATAGTCACGCCTTTATCCCCAAAGGGGTAGGCAGAGGCGTAGTATACGCCCACAATTTAACTTACAGCTTTGTTTTCATACGTAGTGGTGAGCCTATTGCCGTGCTGAAATAAATATCATTTCTCACTATCTATACTTATCTATGACTAGCTGACCCGCGCAACTTCGTTTGCGCCACATAAGAGAGAGTATTACCTGTTCCCGTCACATTTACTCCCGTCGCGTTGCGTTTACTCCCGTAGCGTCTCCTCGTTAATATTCAATACATAACTATAAATATTTACGCAGCACACGCAACGAAGCTCTCAAAAGGAATAACTTTTCCCCCGTTATTGAAACATTTACTATTACTGCTCCGCTCCTATTCGTTATAGCGTGATGCTGTATAGCCTATGACACTCCACAATAACGTAGCTTTCTATTGGTGAAAGAATTTTTAAAATCGGTTCAGTAGATCCTGAGATTACCCCTTACAATTTAACAAACACACAAACTTTACTTCTTTATAATATTAGTATAGATAAATCTGTAGAAGTGAAAATTCTGTACTAGACCGACACCGAATCCAAAACTGTGATAAAAACAATTGTTGTCTGTCTGTCTGTCGGTTTGTTCAGGCATCACGCAGAAAGTACCGGTTCCATTACGATGAAACTTGGTATAATTATTCTTTAATATCCTGGGCACCACCATTACGAATACGAATGTATGTGAGTGTGGATGTTTGTTACTCTTTAACGCTGTAACGGCTGAATGGATTTGGCTGAAATTTGGTACCTACAGAGATAGGTTAGAGACAATGTAGGAACCAAATTTCAGGCAGGCGAAACTGCGGACATCAGCTAGTTAATAATAAATGTATATCTTGTTTATCTTAGTATCTAGGCAGGTTTTGCAAATCTTACCTGTATTTGGAGGTGGTTTGTGTTTTTTAATAACAACATTATTACTGTACATATGGTAATGAAAACAGCAAAACACTACAATACACGTTATGTTACTTTCAGAATAAAGGCTCAATGTGATAACAATAACATGTTTCACGGCAATTTCGAAAACGAAATGAAACTGTGGGCTCTAGAGTCACTGGGTACCGTGGCTCTTGGTTGCCGGCTCAACTGTTTGGATCTAAATTTACCAAAAGCCTCACCAGAAAAGCAGCTGATCCAGTGCATCAATGATCTGTTCCATGTAGCATCGCAATTGGACTTCAAGCCAAGTGTTTGGCGATATGTTTCGACACCAACATACAAAAGAGCAATGAACCTGTATGAAAAACATGAAATGTAAGTTTATCGTCTCAAAAACATTTTTAAATAAATAATCGCTGTGATTCTTGCGTCATAGTGAAGCTGCCGTGCGTCATGATATGCTGTTATACTTATAATAATAAGTATGAATAGTTTTTAAGCTTTACTTTTGTATAATTAGAAATACAATGACACCTAATTCTCCGAGTAGATATCTAAAGAGGAATATTACACATCCACCCTGTGAGAGTAGTTTTGTTACGTAATAGTTAGCGCGCCTTTTGCCATCAAGGTATACATCCCTATACAAAAAAAAAGAAATATTCTGTTATCTACACAAAATTCCATCAGCCACATGAAAAGCTATGGGCTTTCAGGAAGAGGAGAAGAGAGAAATAATACTATAGAATTTAGAACATGAAAATCAATAATTTATTTAAATTAAGCACTTGGGGGTCGTGGGTGTGGTAACTTCAGGCAGCAAGGATTTTAGCGATTCCCGAAGGATTTCGCAGGGTTTCGACTTATCTTAGTATTGGTCTTCCTGTAGAATGCTGCAGTTGTTGATGTAGCCGTGCCGTTCACAACTTCGTCTGGCACGGTGTTTTCAACCCGGAGAGTAAAATCTTTCCCGTAGCCCGGAGGGTGAACCTCTGGAACCCGTAGGGCGGACGTTCCTGCTTGGAACCCGAAGGTGGTTCTCTGGATACCGTAGGGTGGACGTTCCTGCTTGGAACCCGCAGGGTGGACCCTGGAATGTTCCAGATGACGGTTTAGCCGGAACCCTTTTTCCCGCCTATTGCTAAGACAGCCGATCCCTGTTAATCATTTCAGGAATCGGGTGCCTTACAATGTTTGCTTATACTCTAATTTTACAAAGACATTTTTTCACACCCCCGCAACTACCTCCCTAAAAGAGGGTTGACCAACAGCCGTTAATTTTCACTGTTTTAAAATCTAGATTACATTATAATTAATTTAACTCACCCAATGATGGGGTAATTGACGCTTGCAGCTAAATCACTGTTTACTCAGGGAGTATTTCGCTCCCTATAACTTATCTTTATTTCGATTAAATATATTTACTGACACACATACGCCTTCGCGACGAGTATATTTTAATTTTTCGAATAATGTTGCTTTGAAATTCGCGCGCGGTCGTATTTATATCTTTGTACAGCGCCTCAAGCGGCAATTCGGGTCCCTACGTCTGACGTCACTTGGTAACGTCAGAGCTGTGTAGATGAGACTCGTTGTCGGCAGATGGCGCTTTCATTTATTTTCATTAAATTTCAATTTTAATACTCTAATATTAATCAATATCTGCACCCGTTGTTCCACAACGTTACACACAACAGAATTTTACACATCCATATTTATAAGTTCTAAAGTCCGAAATGTAATTTCAATCAGTAATAAGTATCCTGAAGGCAAATTTATTTTGAGAAAGTCCTTGAAATTTACAGGCTAACAAAACACTTTGTCAACAAGGGAATAGAGGAACTGAAGACCAGCAGCTCAAAATCAGAACAAGAAAAAGGAGTACTGGAAAAGCTATTACAAATTAACGAAGAATATGCACATATAATGGCTAGTGACATGTTGTTTGCTGGAGTTGATACGGTGAGTGAACACAAAGACTAAATTCATAAACTAGTTGCTTTGAGAGAATAAACATTGCGCAATTTAACATACCTGCTTTAGGGAAAGTAAGAGTATTTCTGTATTATTTCATCCTTGGGACGAAGGAGATTGACATTATTATACCACGCTGGCCAAACGGGTTAGGTACGAGTATCATGGATTTTTTTAAAATTACAACGATCGCCTGACGAAAAGCCATAGCGACATCTAGTGATTGGGAGCCGCTCTTACACTCCATAAGACTAATGACAGTGGTCGTCAAGTTGGCGACCCTGTGATGCCGCTTTAGGGTCCGTTTCAGGAACCTGGGATTCTAAGAGGAGGGAAACACGTATGCAGGCAGGTCGTTCCAAGTTTTTATGGTTCGACAGAGAAATCGCTCAGTTCTGGTGACGATTTACTACCCTGTTTAAAAGTGGCACCTGTGCCCTTCACCGGTTGTTTGGGATCAAAAAGGAGGGGATGATAGTCCTGTTTCGAGTTTACCTTCTCTTTGTAACGATTTTCCATTAGTAAGCAGTGTACCACTTGAAGGTGAGGCAGGCTGGGCTTCAGCGCACATTTAGTTTATAAAATTTCTTACGAAACATCAATTTAACATCAATATTGTTAACCCCTAGACTGCTAACGCTGCTACTGGTATACTTTACCTTCTTGCTGTCCACCAAGATAAACAAAATAATTTGAGGGAAGAAATACTGTCAAGGTCACCCAATCAACCATATCTAAGGGCGTGCATCAAAGAAGGGCTGAGGTTGATGCCTGTAGTCTCAGGCAACTTTAGAAGATCTACAAAAGAGTATAATTTAAATGGTTACAGAATTCCTAGCAATGTAAGTTGATTTCCTTTTAACTTTATATCGTTCTTTTGTAATGACGTTTTGAGTGTGTTTTAACAAGAGATATCCATATTTACTCACAAGTAGACTATGAAATCTGCTAACCATACATTAGCTTTGATTTGTTTTTTTTTTGCTGAACGGTGGATTCTCAGTTACATAATCAAATTAAAAACTAGCCCTTTCTTGAATTTAAATTTGACATTCAGGCTCCAAGAGATCGTCCATTAATTAACAGTAAGATTACTTTGGCTCCTAAAGTTTTTCTTTGCAGTAACCAAAAGTAGGACTATTTCAGCTATCCTCTGAAACAACGTTATTTTGTGTTTTCCTCTTTAATGTTATTTAAAATTTCACGCTAGTATCTACTGTTTAAGTTTGAAGTCTTAATCATTGAAATTCTTTCGCTGCCTTAGTCAGAGATAGCATTGACTACAAAAACGACCGCTTTGTTTCAAGTATCATAATATTATTCTTTATTTTAAATGTGTTCTAAATAACAGGCGTTTTTTTAAGATATACATTGGATTCAGCACGCGTGAAATGTCATTATTGGAGTCTCATTACCCACAACCTCAGGCTTATATTCCTGAACGGTGGACTGCCAAGAGAGATGAACCTTTTTACTACGGAAACGCTCATCCATTTACATATGCGCCATTTGGATTTGGAATTCGCAGTTGTCTTGGTAAGCTGACACATTAGTAAGAAATTTTATTATTGAAGTTTTTTTTGTATTAGAGCCCATATACTGACATGACGTAAAGTAAGGATGTTACAAAATATAATGAAAATACTATGTATAGTTGTACCTAATATTTTTATTGTGTTTAGATTTATTGTGTAAATGAAAATGAATTTTGTGGGTTATTTTTTGGTATAATGAAATAAATAAAAGTTGGTGTGGTGTATATCATGTAAACCATTATTTTGCTGCTGATATCTTTTTTTGGCTGCCCTGGTAGCACAGGCGGTAGTGTAACCGACAGGCGCACTCAGGTCCTGGATTCGATTTCCAGGTTGAACCAAATTTTAATATTTGTGTGTCCCAGGATTTTTTTATTTCGGAGTTTAGAGTTGTCTATGTATAATGTGTATGTATTTAGAAATATATAAGTAGGTCTATTAGTTGTCTAGATCGCATAGCACAAGCTTATATTAGCTTCATTTGGGTTAGATGGTGTTATGTGTGAATGTCCCTCAAGATGAATTTATGGTAATGTTTACAGGTCGTCGTATAGCTGAGTTGGAGCTCCGAACCTTTATATCCCACATGATCGAGAACTTCCACGTCCAATGGGTTGGTCCTCCGCCGACCTTGTTTCAATCGTCAATATTACAAGTCAAGGGACCATTTAACTTCGTTTTTAAAAATATAAAGTAAATTGTCCTAAATTCATAAATTTTAACTAATAAATTATACTAGATGATAATTGTTAGAAAATATTAATATTACGCCTTTGCACTGTGATATGAAATTAAATATTTAAGTTATTTTATAGTAGGTATTTCTAATTTAGAGGTATTATTTAAACAAAAGTGAATTAACCCATACAGTTTCGTGAGGATTTATTTTCGCGTCTAATTATCATTTTATTAGCTTTGCTCACAGCTGTTTGATCTGAAAAGTATCAAAAATGGTAGTTATGCTCGAAAAAGACCAGAAAACTAAAATGAATTGTCGTCTTAATACTTGTTTGGGTTACTTGTCTCATAAAATATATATACTGGAAAAGGCTTCAAAAATTGTATATCTTAAAATTGAGCAGACCTATTATGCTTCCTTGTAAAAGTCTGATGATTTGAACTTTCACATACACTATTTTTAAAAGAAAACTTTTTGTACTATAAAAACTAAAATTATATAAATGATTTGAATCACTTTTATACAGCTTTGGTTGTTATTATCAATCACGCATAAATGTAATCCACTGTCAGTCTAAATGTCATATAATTACGAACATTTTTAAAGATGGCTATCTCGAAATCATGTGACATGAATCCTTGTTAAAACTATTTTAACCACAAGTTTAATATCATTCTGGAACCAATTACAAATATATAATGGTTTATAAGTAATCATGTTACAAGTTTCTATTTTCTAACACAAAATTTGATTCTGATTTGATCTTCGAAAGGCAGAAAGACTGATAGTTGACAACATAAATTATGTATCCACACATTAAAAAGTGCTGGTAACTTTCAAAATACTTACCATAATTTTCAATCAAACTGTTTTTGATTTGTACAAGGTCGATTTAATCTTGACGAGTCTGTGTGTTATAGGTTTGTTTTTAAATTATATATTGTTATTGTTATGATAAATAATAATTATACTGTTATAACATTGTATCTTAACTTTTTAGTTGCCTTATTTTTTACAATCTTCATTACAATATCCTGATGGTGAAATGGAGAAATCTTTTGTGGCTTTCACGGCTAGTTTTACAATAATGGATATATCGCTTATAATAGTAGTTTATCTACTCTGATACTATAATACAAAGATTATAAAATTGAAATCAATACTATTATGACAAACATTACGCACAGGCCAAAAAAAAAGTTTTATTACGATACAGGTCTTGTATGGACACCTATATCATAATAAAACTTTTTAATCATTACGATACACCATAAACAATCTCCAGCTGAAAAAAAAGTTTGAACCTCTACTTTAAAAAAAAATTGTGTCTCCAGAGTAGCGAAAAATCCTAAATCTATGGTCTCCGCAGCCTAAAAAAAAAGAAACACGCATGCGCAATCGATGTTTGCGCCTTGGCGCCAACATTTTACATTTAAATTAAACAAAGTTTGGTTTTGTTTGTAAAATAAATTAGTTTTTGTATAAAAACATGTCTTAAAGCGAGGATGGTGGTAGTTGTACACCTCCAGACATTCTGGAAACTGCGTCAAACATGACCATGAACCTGTTACCGGCGAAATCAAGGAGCAACTATATATCACAACAGAAGAAAAGAACCCTTATTATGCAACAGTGTCATAATAGTAGTTTATGACACTGTTGCATAATGAGGGTTCTTATAACACGAGTGTGTTTTAAAAAAACGAGCCGTAGGCGAGTTTTTTTATAGTATCACACGAGTGTTATAAGACCAAGTTATGTACAGTGTCATACACTACTTTATCTACTCTCATACTATATTACCTGATTTCATTTTGTTGTGATATATAGTTGCTCCATGATTTCGCCGGTAACAGGTTCATGGTCATGTTTGACGCAGTTTCCAGAATGTCTGGTGGTGTACAATTACCACCATCCTCGCTTTAAGACATGTTTTTACACAAAAACTAATTTATTTTACAAACAAAACCAAACTTTGTTTAATTTAAATGTAAAATGTTGGCGCCAAGGCGCAAACATCGATTGCGCATGCGTGTTTCTTTTTTTTTTAGGCTGCGGAGACCATAGACTTAGGATTTTTCGCTACTATGGAGACACATTTTTTTTTTAAAGTAGAGGTTTAAACTTCTTTTTCAGCTGGAGATTGTTTATGGTGTATCGTAATGATTAAAAAGTTTTATTATGATATAGGTGTCCATACAAGACCTGTATCGTAATAAAACTTTTTTTTTGGCCTGTGCGTAATGTTTGTCGTAATAGTATTGATTTCAATTTTATAATCTTTGTATTATAGTATCAGAGTAGATAAAATGCATTAAAGGTCCACTTTGGGCTAAAGATCACAGAATACTTGATATTATTGCAATATGAAAATTGGATGGATTTTTATCGAAATTACATTTTTTTTTCTAAAAACGTAACTAAGAATAAAATGCAAATAATCTATTATGTTCCTCTAAATTCTAGGGACAAAACGTTTTTCACATAAATAATACTTAAAGGTGAATTTATGAGGATAAATTCATTGCAATAAAATTTTCCAGCTAACGAAGTGTACTTGACACGGGTAAGGGTAGCGAATTTGCACATTTCACGAACTTTGAACTCGATTTCCCCTTGAAAGAGACAAGCTATAAATTAAAGAATTCGCTGAATTCGTTTCGAATTTAGAATGCAATCATTTACAATACCTGCCTTAATTACTTTACCTACATTTAAGTACTTTACCTTTTAGTTTTATAGGTACGGTTTTAAATGAAAGAAGTACTTTAAGCATTCAGAATATAGTGGAATTTCATACGAATATATACTAATAAGTTTCCATATATTATGTAACTATATCTCTACAAGTGCCTGGTGTTGCTACAAACACTTACTTTTCTATGTTACGTGAACTTCTCTTTTGACAAAGATAATGATTAATAATTTAAAATTAGAACGTCCCCATCAATTCGTCTAGCGCGGCCGCGCCGGGAGTTCCAAAAAAGAACTACTCAGAATGATGTCTTTTTTTTTAACGTGAGGGAAAATCCTTCATGGATGCTATGCCAGACTTCTACCGACTAAAATACATAACTTAACGCCCGATAGCCTACGGTCGGAAGCCCCGGGTAAGCCTTCGGAAGGACCAACGGAATGATGTCATAACGAAATTCTGCATAACCTACCTACTATGAAATAAAATCAATCAATATCAATACATATAATAAAATCGTAACAAGTCACTGTCTGTACATGGAAGATAAATAAGAAAAAAATATTATAGCTGGGCTTTATGAACGCAATAGAACCCAAAACAATGATTTTTAGAATTGTTTTAAAATAGACTTAATCTTTAAGCTCTTTTATGATTAAGCAAACAGGGCAGTTTCACACGCTGCTTGATGAGTCTGCTGAAGAAATACCTCTCCTTTCATACACCTTATGTGACTTAAACGAAGTTGCGGGTTCAGCTAGTATCAAATAAAACCTTTTACAAAACAATTACCACAAAAATCGCTCGCTTTGTGTATCTACATAGATATTTAGCATAAACACAAAATCAGTATAATAGTATACATATATTATACAAAATTTCTTAACTCATTCTTCAACCACCAATGAAATTGTGATACAAGATTTTACCGCAGTACTTCGGTGTGAGAATAACATACGAGTATATATTTTATAGCCCTTGTTATGAGTGTCTCAACTCATGCTTGAAACTTTGTTGTTGTTATGACAGCTTATTTTGTTATCTGGCAAAGTTCATGTAACTGGAGAACTCCAATAGCAATGAAACGGATTTATTCAGTTATATAAATAAGAATAATATGGCACACCTCGTTGTTAAACAAAAAGGGTTAAAAATGAATATGTACCACAGATATATATGTATTAACCATAGAGCAACAAGAACTATATATTATTATGCGCAGATGGTATGAATCGAGATTCGTTTATTTGGGACTAGCTGACGCGACAGACGTTGTCCTGCCATGACTAAGAATATGGAAATCGGTATCCGACTTCTGAGTTCCCGGTCCCATGATCCCGTTCCTAGTTCATTTTTCAGTCCGTCTTTCGGTTCCCGATTCCCATATTGGTACTTCGAATTCCAAGAATTGATCCAAAATCGCAATAGAAACCATTTCTTTGAACAATTCGAGTGACAGTTATTGCAAATTTTCTAATTTTTCACGCAAATTTCCTATTTTTTTTCCACAAGGACCATCTCCTGACAATAACAAACAATAAAAGAAAATTGCAAAGTCGGACCAGCCGTTCACGCGTGATGTCGTGACCAAGGAAATAGGGATTCATAGATTGTAAGGTAACACGGTTAAACCAACACTTCTTTTGTTAGCCTGTAACTCATAGAACAAGGCGTTGTTACTCTGTGCCTGTAACTACATCGTGCTGTATAACGGCGTCGCCGTCGTTTCAAACACACAAGGATTTACGTTTTTGTGTCGTAAGTTGTTCAGTCCACTCATAAGTTCTTAGCACATTATTGACAACCAAGGGCGAAACGGTACAATGTGCGTTTTCTTTAAATGAATAATACAACGCCACAACCGGTCACAGATTTTACGCCACCTATTAGTTATCGATTACACACACTGATCAGGTAATAAGTATTCTAGAATAAATTTTGTAGAAATATAGAATGCAAAATTATCAATAGAACTTTTAGAAATTTGTGTCCAGAGTATTATTAAAAGGTAACCATAAATTATTATTAAACTCTTAAACGAATTTAGAGACTTCTCTCAAAATTTTCTAAGATTCTTTTAAGTACTTTTTATTCTAGCGACCTTCATAAAACAGCCTTATCAGTACTTATTATTTTTTGAAATTCAATCATGAGAATCCTGAAATTTTTATGCTGTTACTAACACAACTACACTCGATCAGAAGTTATAAACATTTTTTGAAATCTAACAATATTTACTTTAACACCCTAAGAAAAATGACTCAATTTTGTAGTAACTTGGTGCTCACGTAGCACTCAGAATCGTGTCCATTAGTGACTAAAAGCCCTACTTTCGTTTCAAAGTACGGGAATGAGTCTTTTAGTATACTGTGATGGCTACTCTATGACGCGTGACTGTCTTTAATGTCTCCAGTAAACAATTAACGTGAAGCAGTGGGTTGAAACTGCATATTTATTGTAGTTTGTGAGTCTTGTGACAGAGCGAGTAAGACTTCTGTGTAATATGAGGATAGGTTAGGATTTTAAAAAGTTTGGGAAGATAAGAACCGTATGGTGTGACGTCTTCTATACAAATAGTATGTTTTTAGTCTATTATAACTTATCAAACCTTTACTGTGCATGGTAATGAAACTTACAGTGTATTAGTAGTCAAACCGCAAATCCATTTCTTTATTCGTTTTTTTTATTTATTTATGCACACACTAGTATGTCATAATATAGGTATAGCAGGAAACTTAGGTACAATGGTACTGCTTATTTCTAAAAGAAATATCTCCCAGCAGACCGGCGGCGGCGAGAGGAGAACATGACGACGATTTCATACAGCTTACCGCTTACATTCCCATAACCCCCATGTTACGACTTAACTATTCTATTTGTCATGTTCCTCGCCTTGCTCCTCATGCTTCTGCGATGCTAAAGCGATGATGCCACGATTTTGGCACAGTATATATATGTTGTATACAGTGATGTTGGTGCGTTGGTTTCAGAGTTTAGATTTTTTTACGTATAAATTGAATGTATTTGAAATATATTTATTTCATCAGTTGTTTAGGTACTCATACATTTGAGCTAGATCGCGTTGACTCGTTATCAAACAGTTGGTGATAGACAATAGCGATACATTTATTATATTCAGCCTTGAAAACTATAATAACACGAGCTTACTATCTGACATTGACCTCAAACTCGCTAACAACGAACGAAAGTTGAACTTGTTGCTTTAAGTTCGAAACTTTCTGATGTTTTTTGTAGTTAATACATTTCTAACATGTTCGTTCTACAAAGGAAACTTGTAACATCAATATCATCAATATCAATACATATAATAAAATCGTAACAGGTTGCTGTCTGTACATGGAAGATAAATAAGAATAAAAATTATAGTGGGGCTTTATGAACGCAATAAAACCTAAAACAATGATTTTTAGAATTTTTGTCTGTTTGTCTGTATGTCTGTATATCTGTTTGTCTGTACGTTTGTGCACGCTAATCTCAGTATCCGCTTAACCGATTGCAATGCGGTTTTTATTGTGTTGAGGTTTGTCCCACGTAACATTTAGCGTTTATTTCATGTCAATCGGTTTATAAATAAAAAAAGTTATAACACTTTTAAGAATCAGATATTTTCAAATTTATTTGTAGGGGTTTCTTTGAATGTGAGTGTAAATCTAAACTGGCGTGTTGGCTTAATTCATAAAAGAGCTTAATGATTAAGACTATTTTAAAACAATTCAGTCCGCGCTGAAGGCGTGGACTGAATTGACTGAATGTGAATTGTTTTAGAATAGACTTAATCTTTAAGCTTTTTATGATGAAGCAAACAGGGCAGTTTCACACGCTGTTTGATGAGTCTGATGAAGAAATAACTCTCCTTTCATACCACTTATGTGGCGTAAACGAAGTTGCGGGGTCAGCTAGTAAGTAATAATGTACACAAAAAACAAAACAATTTAGTTTGGGCAAATTCGTTTTATCGTTCCGCTTTGTAGTCTATCAGAAGAAGTTTTTTGGAATTCTTGAGACATCCCCTACAAGTGCCCGGGTCTTAGAGCAAAAAAACAAACAGTTTTCTTTTACTCAAAGACTCAGGAGCTCATAGAGGATGTCCCAAGAATTCCAATGCATGATCTTTGGGTGGTCCAACAACTGTGACTCATTGGGACATGTTCAGTTGTAGTCCTCACCAGTAAGGAGACGCGCACTATCGCGCATACTACACATCTTGGACTTGTCTTTGCTAGGTGAAAACCCAAACCCTTGTTCCCAGGCCTACACTAATGGTGGTCAGTCTGAAGCGCAGTCTATTTATTTATTTATTTTATTTATTGTACGCCAAAGTAGTATAACAATTAAGAAACTTAATACAAAAGGAAGCAATACAATGGGCGGCCTTATTGCTTAAAGCAATTTCTGCCAGGCAACCTTTAGATGGAGAAATATGTTGGCAGGAAGTTGGAAGTTGTTGGCGTATAATTTATTAGATATATTTCTATGAATAAGTAACACATAAATTTTAAGACGTAAGCAGATTAATAATAATAAGTAGTAATAATGTAACAAAGTATTCATACATTTTCAATACATACTTTTATGATATATATACATAAAATATATATATTTATATATTTACATGATAAACATACCTAAGTACATACAAATATTCAAATAGGAAGATACATATTAAGTACAACATTAAGATGATTCCAGTACCTACTTATTTTATAATATAGTGGAAGAAATTAACAATTAGGTACTTGCAAAGTAATGGTCTTTAATACAAGTTTTGAACTTCTGTAATGTCTCAGCCCGTCTAATTTCTAATAGTAACTTATTCCACAAACGGACTGCTGTAACAATAAGCGAGTGGTCATAAAAGTTTTTGGAATGCGGTGGCATTTTCAATTTCATGTTCTCCGATGACCTCAAACATCTGTCGTGAGTATCATGAAGGAACTTGAAACATTCCTTTAAATAGGAAGGTGTAGATGGGTTAATATGTTCAGTTTTCTACTTGTAATAGTTCGTGTTTGTTGGAAAGCATTTGGGCACTTTACTACCCTACGAGGGCAGCAGAGCAGGGCATCTTTATGCTCCCAGTTTGGGTGAGAAGCCAGACTACCTACTAAACTTAACCCCGATATATGTAAATTGTTGATGAATAAATAAACAAACAAACAATAGTCTCCTTGACCTGAATTCATGACCAAAGCAGTGGACGGAGTAAGAGCAACAGTCACAGCTGTGGTTTTGAACGCGTCCTGGAATTATTTTAAAATACATGCATAATAATCACCTCCTTATCCCGGAAGGGTAAGCCGAGGTGTACCACATACTTATATTTCACGATAATTTTTGTTCCATGTAGTACATGAACTTATTGCTGTGTTGAATGGAAAGGCGCCAGTTGTTGAGCAATATTTTCAAACCACGCGGCCCCTTTAGGTATTCAACCTGTCTTAACGACTGCCATGTTACTGACAACCGGGAACAACTGTGTACCTACTGCTCGTTCGCTCTAATTTTGCCGCTCGGCTCCATACTAAAGTCGAATTTTTAATTAGACGAAGTAAATTGACAGCACCAAGCAAGCAAGCGCTCGTGGCCCCGCGGACTCAGTGTTCTGTAAACGATCACTGCAGTAAGCAACTTTCACTATGGCCGGTCCATGGATGGGTGACCATCCATGTGATCACTTTGTGACATTTATTTGAGCGTTTCCGTGCTTCGGAAGGCACGTTAAGCCGTTGGTCCCGGTTGCCAGTAAAATGGCAGTCGTTAAGCTAAGTTGAAGGCTTTATTTCAACAGCAGGCAGTCACAACCTGCGCCTGTCCATTTAAACACGGCAATACGGCTCACCACCTATTACGTGGGACAAATTATACAAAGGTGAAATGTGGGCATATAATATGCCTCTGCCTACCCCTTCGGGGATAAAGGCGTGACCATATGTAATGTCACTTCTTCATACAATGTTGCGTATTTTCTATGACGAAGTGACATTAGGTACTGTCAATTTACTTCGTCTAATTAACAATTTGGGTATACGCCTCTACGCCAGCGGCAAAGTTAGAGCGAACTGGTAGTAACATGCCTTCCGAAACAGGAAAACTCGCAAATGGAAATGTCACAAACTGGTTATCCATCTGAATACAAACCAAAGCGATAGTTACCTACTGCAGTAATTGTTTATCTGAATCAGGCTATGAGCGATCAATATTGTCTATTGACATTTTTTTATTTTTAACAGTCGCCGACATTTTGTCGGCGTCTTGGCCAAAAATCCGACTGTAAAGGACTAAAACCAAATTTATTACTGTGGGTAAAAGTGCGTACGTGTCCAATATACAATATTTTCAAAACAATAAAAATATCTTTATTAGTTGGACCAAATTTTATTAGTTTGGTAAAAAAGGCGAACATGCCTAGAATCCACACAGTAAAGTGGTACAAAGTTTCCCATTGTGAGTTATGTGGCAAAGATGTACATCACTTGCTAGTTTAATGTGTGCAGAATTATGAAAAATGGTAAACTGATGTATGGTGGGGAACAAGAAGGTACCGAAAACCTTTATTTAATAGTGTCGTGCAAAATCCCGTTTTCAATACAAAATGGTAAACTGTAATGGATTGAGTACTGGGTGGTACACCGTTGTTTTTTTCCACATGGATGCCATGCCGGTCTTCTACCGACTAAGACCAGACGGTGCCGTAAGTCCTCGGAACGATAACATCAGGGCTCCCGACACTGAATTCTTGCATTATCGCGTATTCTATGGGTTTGGGTTTTATCCCACTTCTTAGAGGGTCAGGTGTTATTCTTTTCATCCATTATGCTTCTTTGGGCGATGGGAGACGGGACTATCTAACTTCTATGGGGGTGAAGAGATTTGCCACCGTCTTAGCCTGCTTCTACAAGAATAGCAAGCAGCATTCGATCATTGTTGATCGAAGCGAGCAGCCAACCCGCCCTTCTCAGGCCTCGATCACGGAGGCCAGTAGCCCTGAGCGAACACTGGCCTGCGGCGACCTCATCGCCGATTGGTGATAGGTACCATAATCGTCAGAGTGGCTGATATTCAAACATTGACTTTATATTTAAAACTGTCTACGATACGAAACAACATTATGTCACATCTAGGGGTGTATAATACCTAACTTAAACTAAACTCAATTTTATTGTGAAGAAAAGTTAGTTTCGAAAAAAATTGGATTCATGCTTCAGATTTCCCCCGAGAGAGACGGTCCTCCGAATTCATCGCAACAAATTTCTGTATGATAATATGAAAAACCGTTTCGTTCATATTTCACGACCCGAGACTTCACTTTATATTAGTTTCCAACAGTTTTCTACTTGACTACGGCAAAGTGTAGACGGAGGGTAACGATTTTAGAAGTGTATGTATATTTTATATTATGTTTCGCCTAGTGTTTAAACTACTTATCTTATCTACTAATATTATAAATGCGAAAGTTTGTTAGGTCCTCTAATAGATAGTGGTCACTGTATTCTATGGACGTTTGCAGCACCAGAGGCGATATACTCACGCTGCCGACCCTGAAGAAATCTTCAAAAACCAAGACCCCTCTTCTTTTTACTGTGAGGAAAATCCTACATGGATGCTATGCCGGACTCCTACTGACTAAAAGCTACACGCATCTTATCTAACAGCCTGCGGTTGGAAGCCCCGGGTGAGCCCCAGGACTCGAACTAAGACCCCTTTAAAGAACCCCGTACTAGGTATAGGCGTTTGGGAATGGTAACGAACTGATTGTGCTAACTACCTTCTCTGTTGAAATGGACTACCTGCTATTGCCGACCCCTGGACCTTTTTATTTTTTAAAAGGTAGTTCACCTAAATAAGTTGCGAGATAACGAAAGAAGTTGCGACAAAACAAAAAAAGTTTCAGACGCAAGTTGAAACACTCTCTTAACAAGTTCGACTGGCTTCGAATGTTGTTCTACTATTAACTTTTCTTAAAATTTCATTGCTTTAGGGAGCACAATGTAGATACTAAAAAATCTGTAACGTGTTATTTTATTCAAACGTGATTAATTTTTAGGCTGGCTGTTGGAATTTTTGGTTCGAATTACAGAATGATTTTGGGATCCTTTTCTACCCCGTCCTTTCCTACCTTATTCATTTCCTTATCCGCAAATCCCTTCCTACCCCATCCTCATCCCCTCCACTCTCCGCCAAGCGAAGGTCGCCGTGCCGATGAGCTGCGTGGCTACGGGCGAGCGTAGTCATAAGCGTGCCTATTATTATTATACCCTGGGACCGGGCGAGCCCAGAATAAGGTTAGCCTTACTTGGACAAGCGGGGCTCTGTTCAGGTGGACATGTTTTTCCCTTGCTACTCGTGGGAACGCAATGGAGTTGAATTTAAACATCCAGAATGACGGCGATGTGGTTCGCAACCCGTCACGTCTCGTCTCCCATCGGGGCGAAAAGTGGCTAATGATAGCCGCTTTGCTACGTTGAATGTAAGAGGAGGTATGGATGATAAAATTGAGGAGGTATGCGAGATAATGCGAGAGAGGCGACTGGATATTTTGTGTGTGAATGAGACAAAGCGGAAAGGCTGCGACACCACGACGCATGGAACCTATACGGCATACTGGTCAGGCGTAGGCACGACCCGTGCGGCTTGTCAGGGTGTCGGTGTAATACTTTCCGCGAGAATGAATGAATGTGTGACAGATTATGAATGTGTGAGCCCAAGACTCGTTTGGTTGAGGCTAAAGGTTGGACTCACCCGCATCTTTGTGTTAGGAGTGTATGCTCCACAGGATGCGCGGTGGCGCCGGTCCTCAAAAGACCAAAGTGAGAGGCAGGCATTCTGGGAGAGTGTGAATGATATTCTGGGTAAATGCAAACAAAACGAAAGGATTGTAATGTTAGGTGATTTTAATGGATGGGTTGGAGTGAAGCGTGATGGATATGAAAGTGTATTGGGTAAGTTTGGGGATGAGCGAGTGAATGAAAATGGCGAAAGTTTGCTAGAAGTATGTTTGGAGAGGAATCTTGTGGTAACCAACACCATATTTAACCACAAAGATATCCACTTGTATACAAGGACACAAGAAAGCCAGAGAAGCAGGATTGATTTTGTGATAGTAGACGCAAGAATGAGAAAGAATGTTCTGGACACCCGGGCATACCGCAGTGCCGGGATTGACACAGATCACTTCTTGGTAATTAGCTTGGTAATTAAAAAGAGGTCTGTTTCAGCTGTGGCGGCATCGTGTGCATAAACCCATATGTGTATTGGAGCGCATTAAAGTCGAAAATTTGAAAGATATACGCGTGAAAGAGGAATTTGTAAGTAAATTGAGCGAGAAATTTGTAAATTTAGAGGAAATATGTGAGATTGAAGAATTATGGAAGCCGATTAAGGAAGGTCTCGTAAAAGTTGCAGTAGAAGTATGTGGGATAAGCAAAAGGAGACAAGGATGTCAGGTAAAGAGTATGTGTGCTGAAGTTTTAAAAGTTTTGTCTGATAAGAAGCAAGCATGGTTGAACTGGTTGGCTACAATGGCCAACCAAAGAATGCAGAAGGCAACGGATGAGGATGTAAAAATGGCAAAGGATGAGTATAAAAGGTATAAGCGTGTTGCGAAAGAAGTCATAAAAAGTAAGAGAGAGAATGATGAGGATGACTTTCATAACAGGTTATCTGATGACTTCCAACAAAACATAAAATTCTTTTGGAAGTCTATAAGAACAATGAGGACTGAAAAGACAACCTCACAATTTAAGCAAATCAGAAACCGTAATGGCAGTCTTGTGATAGGAGAGGAATGTGTGTTAAAAACGTGGAAGGAATATTTTGAAAGTTTATTTGAAAAAGAGGATGTGCAAATGGAGACTCATGTTTCGGAAATGAATGAACTTGAGAATGAAAGCCACTTAAGTATGGAAGAAATTGTGGAAGCGTTGAATAGTATGAAATTAGGAAAGGCTGCTGGGATTGATAGAATTTCTGTCAAGATGCTGAAAGCGGGTCGTGGCGTGGTAGCTTGCCAGCTGTACTGCCTTTTTAATCTTTGCTGGCGAAATGGCAGAGTACCAGAAGAATGGTGCAAATCTGTCATAGTGCCGCTGTACAAAGGTAAAGGGTCACAGCAAGAGTGCAAAAACTACCGCGGCGTAAGCTTGCTCAGTGTCGTAGGCAAATTGTATGCGAAAGTTTTGATAAAAAGAGTGATGAATGAAACTGAAGGAAAAATGTGGGATGTACAAGCAGGATTTATGAAAGGAAGGGGATGCACGGATCAGGTCTTTTCATTAAGATGCCTAGTTGAAAAGTTTTTGGCAAAACGTCAAAAAGTGTATTGCATCTTCGTGGACTTGGAAAAGGCCTATGACAGAGTGGTGAGGAATGAACTGTGGTCAACACTGTCTATGTATGGAGTGAACAGCAACTTGATACGAGCCTTGAAATCTCTATACGAGGGCTCCAGTGCTTGTGTCAGGATCAATGGAGCTTGCACAGACTTTTTTCCCATCGAAAAAGGTGTGAGACAAGGCTGTGTAGCGTCACCATGGCTGTTCAACCTATACATGGACAGTTGCTTGAAAGAACTACAAGAGTGTGCGTATGGATTAAAAATGAATGAGCTAACCGTCAAATGCCTCCTTTATGCTGATGATCAGGTAATACTGGCATCATCGGCGGATGAGTTGCAATTGATGGTTAATATAATGAACGATGCGCTTAAAAGTAGAGGAATGAATGTTAACGTAAGCAAGACAAAAGTAATGGTTTTTGAAAGAGAGAAATGTATGACTGATTGCTCGATATCGATCGAAGGAAAGAGCGTGGAACAGGTGAAAGAGTTTGTTTATTTGGGTTCAAAATTTGCAAGAGATGGAAAGTGTGACAATGATATTGAAAGAAAAGTTTTGGCAGGAAATCAAGTGAATGGAGCCATTCACACCTTTATGAGCAGTCAGAACGTGTCTAAAAAGGCAAGGATGGCTGTACATAGAGGAGTGCTTGTCCCTACACTTATGCATGGTAGTGAAAGTTGGGTGTGGCAGGAGAAGCATGAAAGTAAAATTAATGCAGTGGAAATGAGAAGTTTGCGAAGTATAGCTGGAGTGACATTGAGGGATAAAGTAAAGAATAATGTGATAAGGGAACATTGCGGTATGACAGAAGATGTAGTGACTAAGATAGAGAAAGGGATGCTCAGATGGTTTGGACATATGGAGAGAATGGATGGAAATAGGCTGACAAAACAGATTTATGAAGCGAGAGTGAATGAGCAAACTGGTAGGGGTCGACCTCGGCATACTCATATCGATCAAATCGATAATTTTCTGAAAAAAGGCCAGGTCAAGAGTACCCTTAACCGAAGAGCATGTATGAAGACACTTATGAAAGTTGAAGAAGCGAAAGTTGTTTGCCAGAATCGTAGCAAGTGGAAAGTCATAGTCTCTGCCTACCCCGTTGGGAGACAGGCGTGATGTTATGTATGTATGTATGTACTTTCACACGTCATCTAGCCCTATATAAGTTAATTTTGGCTAGTGTAGGATCTAGAAAACTGATAAACAAATAAATACTAATGTTAATCAGTTCTCCTGACCCTATAGCATAAGATATTGTTGTGTGGCAGTCTCTGATATACTTATTTAGGAAGCTTATGAAGGAACTTAGTTACATTTTTTTGGCATAATGTGTACGGTTTAGACAAAATTTTCTCTAGTAGGTAGGTATAAAATATAAGCAAATTTAAAGCAAGTAATTCAACTATATTTCATTGGTAGGCGAGTATAATAATAAGCCGATGTTATAATAGAATTACGTAGATCAGCCTGCTTAAACCATGTCTTTGTAGAATGGGTATTTGTCGTTTGTATAGCTTTGTATTAAACAAAGAGAGTACCAACCGAGGTTTATTTATATAAAGTGTTTGCCACCAGATGAAATACTTGCTTTGATATTTACAATATCTACCTATTTATGGAAGCATACAGCTATAAGCTTACCAACTATTGCGTGGGATAATAACCAGATGTTGAAATGTATGTATAATATTACCTTTTGAGGACAAAGTCCTTTTTTTTATTAAAGTGAGGGAAAATCCTTCATGAATGCTATGCCAGACTCCTGCCGACTAAAAAACCTCACATAACACCCAACAGCCTACGGTTGGGAGCCCCAGGTAAGCGCTCGGAAGGATGTCCTAGGACTCCCAACAGACCTACCACTGCGGCCTCGCCTAAGGACTAAGTCTAGTTCTAGTCAAGACTAAGTCTTCGTATTGTGTATGTGTTTACAGAAATCTGTAATGGGTACCTCTACACGAGAGGTGTTACAAAATCCTTTCTAAAAAGTTACAAAGAATCTATGCTTATATTTTACGATCACGAGTAATTTTCACGTCACGCTGTCGCCTAGGGCCTGCTTCTGTAAGGACGGTGAGCAGCCTCCTCACCGTCTTCTGGCCCCCGTCATGGAGGCCGACAGTCTTGGGCGATAGTGACATTATAGTCACGCACAATTAAGTTACAAACCAGACAATATTTGGCTAAGAAGACATGCTGTTTTCAGAAATGAAAAGACATTTATAAAGTTGATAAATACTATTCCGATTCTTAGAAATAACAAAGACATTAGTTCCATTGACATAAGGTTGAAATTGTCCACAAATATACCCGATATTTCACAATATCTACTCCAACTTTATCTACCACTACGTGTAGCTTTAAACGAACCACTGTTTGGAAGGTGTTGGTTAGATTACTAATGTAACGGGAATATAAAACTTCTAGACAATAGTTTCAACGCTATTTTGACCGAATAAGAAATTCTAAGCTGTCGTGGTCAAGAATACAAATGAGTTTTACTTGAAGACTGTGGAGACTGGAAAAGTGGTTTGCTTTTGTTTAGCTAAATTTGAAATCAATGCAGTTAGGTATATTTACTTTGTTCATACAATTTATTGAAAATATTTTTTTATATTGCAAGAAAATATAAGTTACATTCGCATTTTGCCATCGCTATTGTTAGGGTGATAGTAGGTCAATGTAAAAATTATAGTTGAGATATTTTTTTCTGTGTGAAAATTCTCATGAATTCTATGCAAGCTCCTACCGACTAAAACCACAGTGTTTTTTTTTGGTTAACGAGAGGGAAAATCCTCATGGATGTTATGCCGGACTCCTACCGACTAAAAAACCTCACGTAACGCCCAGCAGCCTATGGTTGGGAGCCCCGGGTTAGCCCTCGGAAGGATGTCCCAGGACTCCCAACAGACCCACGGCTGCCACTGCGGCCTCTCCCAGGGGGTGGTTCGGGTGCTATCCCGCGTCTTTGGGGGGTTTCGGGTGTGATCCCGCTTCTAAGGGGGGGGGGGGGGGCGTGCGTGAGCTTCTCCCGTCACGCTGCCGTCATGGGCCTGCTTCTGTAAGGACGGTGAGCTGCCCTGTCACCGTCCTCAGAGCCCCGTATAGTGAATGGTCCCGGTCATGGAGGCCGATAGTCCTCTGCGAAGACAAGTCGACGGCGCCCAGGCCGCCGACTGCGGAACTCGGGTGGGAGAGTTCTCTCCCGTTCCCGCCCCACCGTCTCTTTCACGAGCATGACCTGCTCGCAGAAAGAGGCGGCGCAGTCCTACTTACTCCCGCTGGAGAACATGGCTCGCACCATGTTCTCGAGCGAGAGAGTGTCTACGTCCAGACCCACCACGAGGACCTGGCGCTGTTGCGCCCACGACGTGCACTCCACCAGCGTGTGGAGCGCCATGTCATCGCTGCGGTCCTCGCAGTGCTGACACTCGGCCGTGATTTCCCGGTGTTTTCACCACAGATACCTACCGAAGCTACCGTGCCCAGCAAGTATCATTCTAAGTCAACCGGTAGGAGAGAGCACCGTGTCTCCTCTCCAGCCACTCGTCCATGACCGGTCTGACGGCCGCGATTGTGGTGAATCCCCCCTTTGGTTGCTCAAGTCGTACCTTCCATGTCTCCACGGTTTCCTGGTGGAGCAGGGACCACTGGGCCTCGATTTCTCGAGACGCAGGCCTTTGGCCCCGCTCCAGCGCCTCCTTGCGCCATCTAAACAGTGACGCAAGGGCTCTCGCTTCCAGGTCCCATGAAGGGGTCCCGGCTAGGAGACATGCCGCCGCACCGGAGATCGTGCGGTATCCGCTTATCACCCTGATGGCCATCGTCCTCTGCGGGCTCAGCAGTTTAGCCACATTGCTGGCCGTCAGGGTCTCCGCCCATACGGGGCCCCCGTATAGGACCATGAAACCACATGGTGTACATCTTTTTTTATTTGTGAAAAATTCGTCATGGATGCTATGCCGGACTCTTGCCGACTAAAAACCAACACGTTTCCTACCTACTGCCTATGGTTTGGAGTCACGGGTGAGCCTTCGGATATCGATATATTATACCCCTCCTTAACCGTTCGGGGATAAAGAGTCATATTATGCATGTATATTCAAATAATTCCAGTACGCAATCAAAACCATAGCTGTGACTGTTGCTCGTATTCCGCCTACCACTTTTGTCTTGAGATCAGCTCAAGGAGGCCTTGTCTTCTTTAAGTTTAGTGGGTATTCTGGCTTCTCTCCAGAACTGCGAGCTTAAGGATGTAAGAGGTAGTACAGTGCCCAAATGCTTTTCACCAAACACGAATACGTAGAAAACAATCGTATCTTTACAAATACATAGAATAATCAAGTATGCAGTATAATACCAAAAGCGCAAACGGGAACCGTAAAGGCAACGTATACACATTAGAGTGCAAACATTGTTCGTAGTAATGGGACCACACTAGTCTTGAGTAACTGGTTGTATAAATCTACAGCTAGTACAATATCGAGCTTTCTGTATATTTGTTGATCGAAGCTTTCTGGTAATGAATTTTACTAATAGGTACGTCTAGTTGCTACACGTAAATATGATAAACGAGTGAATAGGGATGCCTAGTGGCTCTGAATGTGGAGTAGACTTCGCTTCAGACTGACCACCATTAGTGTAGGCCTGGGAACAAGGGTTTGGGTTAACCTCGACCTAGCAAAGACAAGTCCAGGATGTGGCATGTAGCATTGAGCGATAGTGCGCGCTCCCTTACTGGTGAGGACTACAACTGAACATGCCCCAATGAGTTGCTGGACCATCCAAACGTAATGCATTGGAATTTATGGAACATCCTCTACGAGTGCCCGGGTCTTTCAGCAAAAGACCAAGCACTTGTTTCAATGAACTTTGCACTCCACAAATTTCTTCTGAAAGACTACAAAGCTAAACGATGAAACGAATTTGCCCAAACTAAATTGTCTTGTTTTTTGTGTACATCATTCTTATGTTACAAGTTTCCTTTGAATAACGAACATGTTAGAAATATATTAACTACAAAAAAATGTAAGAAAGTTTTGAACTTGAAGCAACAAGTTCAACTTTCGTTCGTTGTTAGTGAGTTCGAGGTCAATGTCGGACAGTAAGCTCATGTTATTATAGATTTTCAAGGCTGAATATAGTGTGTCATTTTCGTCTATGACTAACTGTTTGAAAATGAGACAACGCTATCTAGCACAAATGTAGCTAATATACTAGCTTATGCTTACTTAGACAACTGATAAATACACTATGTAATATATTTCAAATACAATATAATCTCCCGGGTAAGCCCTTGGATATCTCCAGGTGGTGCTCATCTATTTTTTGCTGAAATTGTCTATGAAATCAATATAATCAACTCAGCCTTTCTCGTCGTTTCTTCTATACTTATAATAAAAATGTTGAGGGTCGAGAGTCTGTACATGGAAGATATTTCTATACTTATAATAAAACTGTTGAGGGTCGAGAGTCTGTACATGGAAGATATTTTGAAAATTTTAATTGTAGGGCGTTCTCTAATCGATACTGAAGCCGAAAATGTAATTTAAAATTTTCAAGTCTGTCTGTCTGTCTGTCTGTCTGACTGTATCCCGAATAAGTATCACTCAGAAACTACTGAATCGATTTGAATGAAACTTGGTACAATCTGAGCTTATGGTCCGAGGAAGGTTCTAGGATACTTTTGATCCCGATATTTTGTACGGTTCCTTTGGGAGAGGGAATGAAAGAGAAAATGTTTTTTTAGTTGTAACTTCTCACTGCATGGACTGATTTCAAAAATGTTTTCAGTGTCATAAAGGGAATACTCTAAGGATTGTTTCACACAAGTTTCAATGTTGAGGGTTTTGCAGTTCAGGAATTATAGACATCTCAGCTATCGCAAAATCTAGAATTCAACGGTTACTTCGAATTTGAGGGTAAAATCTAAACTGGCGTGTTGGCTTAACCATAAAAGAACTTAATGATTAAGTGTATTGTAAAATGATTCAGTCCACGCCGGAGGCGTGGGCTGAATTGTTTGCTACTTGCTGAAGCTAGTATCTCATAAAATTAGAGATACTTCAAATTCTAATTATTTAAATTGGATTTCTATAATTCAAAACGGTTTAAAATCGGGCGTTTAAAGTTAGTTTATCTCTAGAAGTTTCAGAAATAATAATTATAGATCAAAATTACCCGATAAACAGTGGACATGAATTTGATTTTTCATTACCTGCTCCTTGATTCTAGCCGAAATATTTGTCCAAACAGCATTGTAACTTAATTTCATTTACTTGTACTGTGGTACAGATAGCGACGTACTTAATTAACATGTCCGTATAAACCCACGAGATTTGTAGTATTTAGTAGTAGCAGTATTCCAGTGAATTCCATCTCGTTTCGTACCAGTAAATAAACATGTAGCACTTTCATTATCTCTATGACGTAACTAATTAAGCTCTTCGTCTGCGAATATGTTACTGTTTCTCTTTGGGATTAGATTTATTTTACCATACACGTCTTTTATGACAAACGTCGACCTTTCTTGCATTACATAGTGTACTTTTCCTAAATAACAATACTAAGATTGAGCTGTAAAAGTTAAAAACGAGCGGTTCCTTCCATGCCAATAAACAGTAAAACCCCTAATGATTGAGCGTGTTTTACGCATAATTTTTCTGTGTATCCTTTACATAAAATACAGATGCACAGAATGTACGTAACAATCTTGATTATAAAGTAGTATAGGTGAATACAATAAAATTAGTATCAAGAAAACGTGATTTAATGAATAATTAAAATTTATTATTGGTAATCAGATGACAATTAAAGTCAGGTTGAAGTATTTTTCTTAGCAATACCTAGAGATAAGATGCTCTCAACAAATTGCGCTGACCACTGACGTGCAATTCAAATCATCATAGACACTCTTAAGTACGTAGTATATTACTACCTTCACAACGAAACCTACACTTTCTTTTCTCCCAGAATAACACATTGTAGGTCCTGCTGAAAGACACTGTCCCAAAACAACGCGGAATGCTCTGCCAGTACACGCATTTTTCTCGGGTCCCCCCCAAGGGGGCCGTGAAGCGGCACATTGTTGGGCCAAGTTAAGGACAACAGTCAATTGTTTTGCGAACTGTGAAAGTAGTTACCAATACGCTAGACGTTCCTGGGGACAGCCTTCCGATGGCTTAACCAGAATCTTTAAGCGTAGACAACATGTAGCATAGCATCCATGACGGCTCCGAAACTACTGCACCGATCTGAAAAATTCTTTCACTGTTGGAAAGCCATACTCTTTCTTCCTCGTGATCATAGACTCTATTTATTCTTGTATTCCCACAGCAACGGGAACTACGCGGGTGAAACTAGTAATTATATAAAAAAAAACAATGGAGAAAATATCTGTTGTAAATCTAGCCTATTTGCACTTTTTAGCTATAGGTCTTTACGAGTAGACTGAAATTCATTACTGATTTTACGACGTGCACACAGTTGTGTACACCTCGTAAAATCCCGGATTATGTGAACCCTTTTCGAAGACCACTTAGGTTTGGGTACCAGGAGTAGTTCAGATCAACTTACACAATATTGCAGGTAATTCAATACTTATTTGTACTTTAATTAAAATATAATCCTACTGTAATAATTATTTCATATACTTTACTTTGAAATAATATTACTTACAATTATTTGTGTGCATAGATCATTAGTATCAAACTTACACTATCGCATTTCGACAATAGATTTGATTTCCTAATACTGTTACAGTTTTGCTTGGTAATAAATTTAAGATCACTACCTGACAAAATGGTTCAAATAAGTAGTTTGAAGTAACATAATAGTAATACTACTCTCTAGCTTACAAACATTTTTTTATGCCTACCAGATGTACTGGTGGTCACCGCAGCCTAAGGACGTTTGCAACAACGGACGCGCCAGACTTGCGCTGCTGACCCTAGAAACTTTCTAAGTCTTCTTGACGTGAAAGACGCAGGCAACTTCGATAGAGGAATGACTAAAAGACATCTAATCATCAAATTAAAGAAAAAGAATGAAAGAAAATGATTTATTCGGTAATATAATAAACATTAGAGGAAGAAAACTTAATCCTAGGCCTAACAAATAATGCAATAAATTAATGTGTCACGTCATTTGTAATTTGTTTTTTACTTATCTAGAGTAATTTCGATCTAATGCTTAGTTACACTGAAATAAAATTAATGATCAATGGTACTAGGTATATTAAATGATTTATTGATACAGAATAATAGTCTACTGGTGCTTACTGTTGGCCAAGACCAAACTTTGTGGAAATCTATTGTAGAGTACAAAACATTTCCAGAACTTTTGGTCATGCACCATGCATTTTCGCTGCCTTATGCGCCCTTTCGTCGTCAGTCCACGCTCCGCAAGGTCTACTTACAATAATTTTTTCGGCATAAGGTCAGCAGACATCGCTCCACCCATCGGTTTTCAGTCTAATATTCACCTACCTATTTACTTTCTACTTCACGTTTCACTAATAGGTGCTTACATTTACTGTGACATCACAATATTGATAATGTATTACTCTATATTGATACATGTTACTATGTTCATTATTAGTTATTTTATATCCTTGAATATAAAATTATTAGGGCTTATAAGTTGGTTAATATGAGTTGGATAGATATCAGGCGGTGGTCCAAACCAACTAATATCAAAGTTTTCTAACAGTCTGGATATAAATACTTTCAGATCAAGCTCAGCAACCCGTCGACCTACAACAGAATATTCATTTAGGCATAAATTGTGCTTATTGAGTAAGTTATTACTGTCGCTTACAAGAAAAGTGATATTTTAGATAAAAATAGGTAGGTACATATATTTCTTTTAAACCGCTTAAGTGACAGGCAAACTTAAGCCCTGCCGTAGTATATAGATGCAAAGTTTTACCATAAAGCATGATGCTTTGGCAAAACTGTGATCAGGAGTCCAAGTCTGCTCTTTAAATTATGTCATAATAGAATTGTAATCGTCGAAAAAGCTGCGAAAACTCACCTATGCAAGTGCGTGAACCGTAACCAAAAGGCAAACAAGCAAATTTATGACCAGGGCCTGGGTGCAGAGGATGGTTTGTATCCAACCACCTTTCTGGTATAAATTCGTTCGGTCTTGGAAAGTATTTCTCCGTCTTTGACATATGTAGATGACAAAATAGTAGGGAGGTCTGAAAAATAATATTGTCATAAGTTGCAGCCAAAACTAAGGAATAGATACATTATTATGCTGGGCCATCCAGCATTATGCTAGCTAAGAAATTAGCTGTGCAGCACCTGCTAATTAGCAGCAGAGATGGCGATGAGAAAACCGATGCCAGATTTTTTCTAAATTGCATATTGGCCCTACACTATGTTGAGAGTGAGTCTCACCTTCACAAGTTTGTATAAATAATGAAAATGGAAAGATGAAGGATATAAGTTCTACATCCACACGGAAGGTAAGACTGATTGAAAACATACAAAACTCCATCATTGGACAGCTAACTTGAGAGTTGTTGTCAATAATCTTCTTGACTAATGATAGTGACCCACAGATAACATGTCGCCATGGATTTGAATCAGGCCAGTGTAGATCATTTTCGTGAGTTAAATGTAAAATGAAAAGTAATTCCTAATAATTTACTTACACCTTTCGCAATATTATGTCCCATGAATTCGTAGTCTTTTGAAGTTTCTCTCACAATAAGACCTGCAACTGGCAGCATGCGCATAGACTCTTTAAGGCATGCAGATAAATATGGTGAAGTTGGATTTGATTTGAGATCTTCTCTTAACTTTTGTTGTATCTTTGGATTTACGGCAAGCAAATATAGCATTGATGAAAGAGAGTTTGAAGTCTGAAAACCAAAAATATTGTAGCTCTAGTGAAGTAACTATTGCTGTATTTATTTTGACCTTAATATTTATTACTGTAGTTACCGTATCTATTCCTGCAACTAACATATCCATTGACATAACGTGGGCCACATGTTCATCTATTTCTAATAGTTTTTCAAGGATACTTCTTTCCTCGTCAGAATTTTTTTGTTTTATTTTTAACTCATCCAGAGTCATTTTTATATAATGCTTGGTTACACTGAAATAAAATTAATGATCAATGTGAATACGAGTATAGCATATATAAAGGATAATTCGTTTTAATAATTAAAATATTCAATCTACAACGAAAAGTTCTCAGGAATATTGGGTCAACCAAAATCAAAAAAACTATTTTATCATGACGACAGTGTTTTGTTTAAACATTGCAAAATTCTTTCTGTTCAAACACAATTTGAATACACATTACTAAAAGAAAATGTCTTTAGAAGCGAATTCAATAATTAAAAACGCAGGCTGTATATACACGGACAGCTACTCGGAATCTTTTGTACGAAATTTGCCGAACCACCACGAAAAATATTTAACAGTAAAATAAATAAATAAAAAAAATACCTCTTTCTGAAAGGGATAGGCAGACGCAACTAAACGACCACATACCAATTGTCTTGGGCATGACTCGCGACGTGACAAGTAGAGAGTCTATTGCCGTCGAAATGGTCAGAAGATATATCGATAACGATCGATCATCGATAACTAAGGCATCTACAAACGACAAAATCATTCACCAGCAAGGGATTAAGGGCGGATAGAGAATAACTTGTGCTTAAGTTATTCTCTAGTACCTATAGTCTTCCTCCGATTTTGGTCGAATTCACCCTAAGGGATATACAGGTTTGAAGAATGTTGCGGGCACTGAACAATCATACAGCTACAGTCATATTTGTGATGTTGTCGCTCTTCTTCAGGTACCCCGGTAGGCAAGGTTAACCCCAAACCCTTATACAATTTTATCTCGGATCTGTCTTGTGTCTCGGATCTGTCTGTTTGTGTCTCATATCTGTCCGTTTGTGTCTCAGATCAGTCTGTTTGTGTCTTGGATCTGTCTGTTTGTATAATTGTCCTTTCTATAAACACAAGTTTATAGGAATTTAATGTTAGGCATGTTAAAAAATGTTGGTTATCCCGTAATTGGCTATTACATATTGTCTAGTTTAGTTATAAATTTTATAAATTAGTTATGTTCGCACGAGCTGTGGGAAGACCTTAATAAATCAATAAATAAAAAAAATCACTGCGTCAAATAAACAAACTTACTATTCTAAATCTCCGTAAACTTCCATCGCATATTTGAAATACTTCGTCGGATAATACTGCCAAATACAAGGTCTGTAGTCTAAGGTACTCGCTATATCGAACAGATTATGTGTACCATTTATTAACTTCATTATTAAAGGGTCCTTATTATTAGGATCCAAGCAGTTGATACGACGACCTAAGGCTATTGTGGCAGTAGATTCCAATGCCCACAGTGTCATTTCCTTATCGAATTCGCCTCGAAATACATTGTTTTCGTCTCGTAAGCTTCGTAATCTGTGAAAATGCGTAGTCTTATAGAATGAAATGGCTTAATGAAATGTTAATAACGGAGATTGGGTGTTTTCTATGCAAAATATATTAATTTTGCGAAAGCTCTTTATTATTGACTGCCTCTGTGGCGCAGTCGGTAGTGATACCGCCTGCGGCGTTGTGTAAAATGTCCGTGAATATTTATTTATTAATATCTGTTTGTTTATAAATATTCACAGACATTACACACAACACTATCTGATTCCAAAGTAAGCTAGAAATAACCTGCTTGTTTTATGGGTATCAGACCACGGATATTAGTACACACCTACATACTTTTAAATACATACATATTATACACAGAAAAACCCAGACTCTTGACACAAACATTTATGGGTCACGCAAATATTTGTCTCCGGTGGGAATCGAACCCACGACCTTCAGCGCCGCAGGCAGTATCACTACCCACTGCGCCACAGAGGCAGATTGTCTAAATCCCATAGCTTATATTATAAGCTTTATTTTTGCTAGATGGTGGTAAAATATAATAAACAAACTCACAAGTCAAATATGTTTTCCAAAAAAATATATTACCTTGCTATCATATCATTTGCCACATCCTCTATTTTTGAAGTATAGTTTTTCACGTTTTTGGGAGTCAGCATAGTTGAATTCACTTTGGAGCGAAATATTTTCCATGTTTCACCATTTCTTAAATGTTATCAAAATATACATGATTATTAATTTTATAAATTAAACAGCTTGTATTTCGTCTTACTAAAAAAAAATTAAAAAACCCCTATCTTGAGACTATTCTAATAAGCCCAAACATCGTATACATGCCATAATTTTCTGAGGAGTTGGGTATTCCTCAGACTTCTTGGTGCATCAGCCAGTTTCAGGATACCATGTCGTTGAAATAGCATCAAAGTATCCACATTACCGATGAATCGGACTTGTGAATTTTAGTAAAAATCCCAGCATCACTCAGGAAGCGAGCTGATGATCTTCAAAATTTATAGCTAAGAGCCATCCCGTCACATCGACAATCGAACAATAAATTTCACATCGACATTGCACAATTCGTTGGGCCTCTACGGTGCCACAGACAAACACACACATATACACACATACACATATACACACATACACATATGCACACATACACAAATACACAAATACACACATACACTTATACACAGATACACAGGTCAAACTTATAACACCCCTCGTTTTTCGTCGGGGGTTCAAAAATCTTATTTACTTACTCAGTTACTAATCCAGAAGGTTTCAATTGATGCTCTTTACTTCTGTTGTGATATTTTTTAAAGTATGCGAATGAAAAAAATGCTGGCCGAAGTGGCATTAAGTCTTCCGAGCGATATACCTGAAATCATAGAATTATAACGTGTCATAAGTCTATGCCTGAAATCAGATTAAATTTTTTAAGATTTATGATCTATCTTAGGTATCGGACTTTCTAATTTCATTCAAAGATTCATAATCCATAGATTTTCATAATATTATGTGGAAGTGGAGTGTAGAACTGCTGTAACTGCATTGGCTGTATTATTAAGTTTAGCACTGCACACACATAACTAATGAAATCAGGCGCTTCATGACAAAAATCAATCGTAGATATTGAAAGATGTTCAATTACCTACACGTGTTGTCGAACCCAAAGGTTGATTTTTTTAAATTTCCACACCACCTACTTTGTTTCAGTATTAAAATAAAATTGTTTCTTGATTTATTCTCCTTCCTTCTAGCCCTAGTATCGTCAGTTTCTCATCACTCTTTTAAGAGAAGGTGAGCTTATTTCTCGTCCCTCGTTTTAGGGAGATAGGTACTATTGCTACTGAAATCTTGTGACGTGGGGTAGGTTATAACTCTTAGGATGTTGCGCCCCGTATAATTTTATTTGACATCACTTTAGGTAAGTTCAATAAACCATTAATTATACTTCAACGTCGCCTCCTTCAGATTCAATTCAATTGGCAGATTGCTTATAGCCTGAACGTTACAGCGAAATAGACGAATTAAATGATGGAAGTAGGAACAATAACAATACATCGCTTTTGTTTCTAAACGAATGGTATTATTACTTATCAGATATCTGCTTATGGGGCTTGGTTTAAAAAATGACGAAAAAGATTTGCATATATTTTTTTTTTTCAGCATATATTATGTAGTCGAAAAATAATAGCCAAAAGCAGATTATTAATCTAATGTGTTAAAATATGCTTTTGTTATAAATTGTATACCTAATAATTATAAGTTTATGAGTGTGAATGTTTGTTACTGTAACGACTATACGGATCTGGCTAAAACTTAATACAGTGCTAGATTATAGTTTGTAATAAGTCCTGGGACATCCTTCCGAGGGCTTACCCGGGGCTCACAACCATAGGCTGTTGGGCGTTATGTGAGGTTATTTAGTCGATAGGAGTCCGGCATAACATCCATGAGGATTTTCCCTCACGTAAAAAAAAAGTCTGGAATAACACGTAGGCAAATTTTTTATCCCAGAAATAAGTTACCATGGGAAGTGGGAACCGAAACAAAAGCTAAGCGAAGCTGCGGGCATCAGCTAGTCATACATAATCGTGTAATGTGGTCATAGAATTAGTCCTAATTTTTTAGATGAATGCATTTTACTGAACAATAATAACAAAGGACATATGTGAACTATCCATGGAAGTGTTGTGGTGATGGTGACAGTTGCTGTGCAGCATTATATGAAAATACAGTGCTATTAAAAATTAGGGTCTGTTTCTACAGTGAATGATTATTTATTATCTGTAATCTTTACCTATGGATATAAAATCCACGCAACAGTATATTTCCACCAAAAATCTTTAAAAACATGAATAGGTAGATATATTATGAAAGTTGAGCTTCTCCAAAAATTAAGGGTTTTTAACCGACTTCAAAAAAGGAGGGGGTTACTGAATTCGGGCTTTATTTATGTTTGTTCGCCCATAAGTTCGCCTTTTATTAACCGATTTAATTTTTTTTTCGTTGGATAGAACGCTAGTGAATGATGAAGCTAAATAGCATAAAATAATATAAAAATAGCACATTTTTAATTTTTACGTTAACTCTTTTGAAGTCGGGAACAAAATTGATTAATTTTGTTTCCTTTGCCACTTTCCATGGAAACTTACTTCCCAGGGGATATAAGGTAGCCTATATGTTGTCGCAGACTATACCCATCTATCCCTGTACCAAATTTTAACCACATTTTTTCAGCTGTTAGAGCGTGAAACTGCATATTATCGCTTTTTTTTGTGTTTCTATCTAGCCGAAAATGTATTGAACGAATTCAGAAAACAATAATATTTTATTCAACAGTATACGCACCTGTTCTGCCAAGTCTGCATCAAATACCACTATTAAGTCTGGTTGTAAGAAGCTGCTTAATCTCATTATAGGTCCGTAAGTCTTATACATTGTATCCCATATATGAACACCTTTAGCTTTTTTATAAAAACCTGGATATGAAAAATTTTACGTTTAAAATCATGTCTCTTACAACACAATTTGCATGATTGAAAATGGTGCTGAGATTATGATCACACTTTAAATCATTCTATGGAAGCCTCTAGTAACTCTTTCTTGCTGAAAGGTATAACGTGATATCTAGTTCGCACCTATTACTATTACTGTGGTTACCACACGCTGTACGTTACACATAATGTATATAGTAAACTTTGTCGCGACCGCAATAAAGTGGTAAAGTTATAAACTTTTTGTTTAAAGTCGTTGTTTTTGTTATTTTTTTATTTCATTATTATTAGTTCTCGCGCGCTCGTAGCCCCGCGGACTCAGTGTTCTGTAAACGATCACTGCAGTAAGCAACTTTCACTATGGCCGGTCCATGGATGGGTGACCATCCATGTGATCACTTTGTGACATTTATTTGAGCGTTTCCGTGCTTCGGAAGGCACGTTAAGCCGTTGGTCCCGGTTGCCAGTAAAATGGCAGTCGTTAAGCTAAGTTGAAGGCTTTATTTCAACAGCAGGCAGTCACAACCTGCGCCTGTCCATTTAAACACGGAAATACGGCTCACCACCTATTACGTGGGACAAATTATACAAAGGTGAAATGTGGGCATATAATATGCCTCTGCCTACCCCTTCGGGGATAAAGGCGTGACCATATGTATGTATGTATGTATTATTATTAGTGACGGTTAGGCTGCAAATCTATCCATCTAATCTGCCTTTGCCGCAAGGTAGCGGAAAAACTTAACAAAGGCATGTTTATTCCCTTTTTCCGAACTAAATAATACAATGTTAAACCAAAAATACTGACTTACACACTAAATGCTTACTAAATAAATCAAATTTATTATACTGTTTCATGGTATTCGCGAGTGTTTCCCAATTTTGCACCCTTTGGGGTAGATTTTCGAAAAATCCTGAAACACGTGTTCATTTATTTTTATTTAGAAGCAGGTATACGAAATTTGCAGTAGTTGTTTTTGAAAATGAAGAAGTTCTCATACAAACTTACATTCCCATACATGTGTCCTTTTGTAATAAAAACACGTGTATGTAATTTAATGCTGCTAACTTTAAAAATGGTGAAGTTCCATACAACCTTTTATACCTTATTTTGCCACCTTAATGGTGGAATTTCCAAAAACACTTTTGTATCGGTAGCCCACTATATAAGAGTAGATTAACCTAAAAGTTTCAAGTTTCTAGGTCTAAGGGTTTGGACTGGGTGGTGATAGATGACTAGATAATCCTCTAATTTTATGAATATAGATATTTCACCATTTTACCCGAACTGTTACCCAAACTGCCGAAGAAAGAAGGGTAACGTATTTTGAGACTACTCACTCTCGCACTCACCCACTGTGCAGTACCCCGATGAGGCACTCTGCAATGACACGCTCAAAGAACTTGCATACCTCGTCGAGCAACATGATTGGCCGATACCCGGATGGTAAGTCTGCTGACCGCCCCGCCTTTCGGATCAAGACCAGTTTTACCTTTTTCATACTTACCTTAGGAAACTGGCCTTTTTCGAGACACCACTAAGGACCTTATGCATACATGTCGAAACACATTCTCCAAGCCGATTGGGGATGATAGTGGCGCGACCAAACAGTGAGGACGCACGTACGCACCGCACAAATTTATAGCATAACGGAGAAATTCAATAAGTAACTTACCCCATGGTAGAATAAAGTGATGAAGTTGTCCAAAGATCGGCAGGGACGATGGTCCTGGAATTTTCTTCCAATGCTTTAAACTTACGCCATTTGTATTGATTTCTCTAGTAAACGATGTTTGCATTAAATGTCTGAAATTTAAGATAATGACGTATTCAACTGCTGGACAACTTTAACCTTTAAGAATTTCTTCAGATCAGATTTACAAAATAAATGTCGGGGACAGTGGAAAGTGAAGACAATTGTATTATATTTACATGGATACATGTGTTATCTATACTAATATTATAAAGAGGAAAGATTTGATTGTTTGTTTGTTTGCAACAAATATGCTCCGAAACTACTGAACCGATTAAAAAATTCTTTCACTGTTGGGAAACCAGACTATCCCCGGGAAACATAGGCTATATTTTATTCCCGTATTGCCACGGAAACGGGAACTACGCGGGTGAAACCGCGTGACGTCCGCTAGTGGATAATATTTTTAGAACTCGTATATACTTATACATAATACATACATAGATAATGGTCACGCCTTTATCTCCGAAGGGGTAGGCAGAGGCCTACGAATAATGTATACTATAGAAGCATAATTCGGCTCAAAAAATGGCTCCACCAAATGGGGACCGCGGAAGGCGTTGCTTAAAATGGGGACCGCGCGACACATTTACACGTTCGGTTGTGTCACCGGAACCAATCTGTCAGTGATTTTAATGGTTTTTTCGCGTTAATTATATTTCAAATATGCCTTCGTGTGTTCTGAAGTGGTGTAGAAACCATACGGATATGAAAAACGCTGGAATCACCCTCCATAGGTGAGTAAATATTCATTTTAAAAACACGTACTGGTGACGTTGAAAAGTGTTATGCAACATGAACTCAATTCGAAAATCAAATTATTTTTTTGCAGTGTTTATAGTATGTTATGCGCTAAGGTAATATTGTTAGTACGATATTATATTAGTAGGATGATATTATGCATAGAAATTAAATTATAATTAGAATTTCACGGATTCCCAACAAATGAAGTCCAGCGTGAAAAATGGGTTAATGCGATTCGTTTGGAAAGAAATGAACGTAATTGGATGCCTAGTCAGTACAGTAACATGCGCGGTACAGTAACATACACTTTAAACTAATGACATGTACACACTAAATAATGGAAAGGTTAAGCGATTAAGAAAATCTGCGGTGCCTATTTGTAGGTACTGTAAGATATTTTATATATGTTTTTGCAATTAATAAAAAATAAGTGTTTAGCCAATATAAAAGAACGAAATGACGTCACGAAACCCCTTAAAGAAAGCCATCCTATAGAAAGCAATTACGACGTTATGTTGTTAAAAGCATAAATGAACAATTTGTCATAATTCGTTTGCATTAATTTGCTAAAAAGGAGTTTTTACCAATTTCCAACCGCCATAAAAATTAAAAAAAACTAATTAATTTTTCCGAGGCACATAATTGTAAAAAAACCGTAACCGTTTTTCATTTGTAGGCGTATGTTGTTCAATGAATAGAAAAATAATAACTTTCTATTGATTGAACAACTTATTCAATAACAAGCTTTCTTATTATAGTATAACACCGTCCACGTTCGCCGCTTCGGGTGGGGCGCCGAGCCGCCATGACCTTGGCGCGACCATGGAGCAAATATAAGAGAGGAGAGGGCCTAAGCAAGCGGGCACTGTGACCGTTCAATGCGGGTCCTGACGTCATCAGTGGGCGTGGCTTAAGTCAGTGCGCTGTCCTCGTTCGTCTAGGCAACTTCCGGTTAGTTATACGCAAATATATGTCAAAATTCGTATTTTCGCGAAATTAGACAAATTTATAAAGATAAGGATAAAGTGTTGTGTATTATCATGTAAAAAATACTCGGATAGACGTTTTGATGCTATGCATGGCATCACATTTTAGTTGTAAGTATTTTTATTCTTTATTTTCATAAATAGTTCTAGAAACATCTCTGATCTCCGGATACAGCAAAATATTTTTTACTCGATGCTAGATGGCGATACTTTGTGTTTTGGTTACCTAAAATATGTAGGTGCGTAGAGCTCAGTAATAATATAATTTTAATATTGTTAAGTAATTAAACTTATTTAGCAATAATTCCGAAATAAATTTAGGCAACCAAAGATTATTTTTACAAATTTATTTAAGAACTTCGATAACAGACCGCCATCTATCGCCAAGAATAAACAGCAACAAAAACAGGATCGAATTTAGAATTTCACCGAGGGGCCCATAACCGTCCTACCTACTAGTAGTAGGTACAAAAAGTAATTTAGCTAACGACTGGATGCAGTTCGTTCGTACTACAATAGGAGCCATTTTTATCTATCTTTATACACTCATTTGCAAAAAAAACGGGCACCTAAGCAATGAACCATTTCAAATGTTAATATTGCTTTGTTTGATAATTATAGGTAGTTTTATCCTCACAATTTGGTAAATTAATAAGAAAATAATCGTTTTCATCAGTATTTCATAAAATTTTGTTACAATTTATGGGAAATAATGCTAAACGCCGCTAGTAGTGTATGTTCGCTAGTAGTGCATATGCTCATGAAGTAAAAATAAAAAAGTTTTTTTGTTTGTTTTTCTTTAATAAAGTAAAAGCAGATAAATGTTTAGTATCGAGTGTGACCCCCTCTAGCTAAAATCACAGCTTTAATTCGTCTGGGCATGCTAGCGAGTATATCCCGGATACTTGCTTGCGGAATACGTTCCCACTCCGCAGTAATCACATTCTTCAGCTCTCTGATGGTCTGCGGAGCCGGGTGTACTGATCTCACACGCCGTTTTAGAACGTCCCAGATATGTTCTATGGGATTGAGGTCGGGACTTGGAGCTGGCCAATCCAAACGACGAATGTTGACCTCTTGCACATACGCAATAACATCGCGGAATCGGTGGGCGCGAGCATTGTCGTCCATAAAAATCGAGTCTTGACCTAGAGCGGCCAATGCGGGTTGTGCATGAGGAATTAGAACTTCCGTTATGTATCGATGCCCAGTCAATGAGCCGTTTTCAATGAAGACTAACTCTGTACGTTCCATTGAATTTATTCCTGCCCAAAACATAACAGAGCCCCCACCATAAGGTGTGATTTCTTCGAAACATGCATCTGCAAAGCGCTCTCCTTGTCTTCTTAGCACTCGCCGACGTCGATCTTCACCGAACAGAGATATCCTGGCTTCATCAGAGAACAAAACCCTATTCCAATCTTCTTGAGTCCATGATTCACAATTTCTAGCGAACCTTAGCCTGTGAACTCTGTGCTCACGGAGTAATTTGGGGCCGCGGGCCTGGCGATGACTGCGTATATTGTCAGCGAGAAGCCTCCTCCTGACCGTCCATAGACTAATATGCACATTTCTTACTTCTTGGAGGTTGTTCTTAAGATCCACATACGAAGATTTGCGATTTCTCAATGCGCGACACACAAGAAAACGATCATCCCTTGGTTGGGTACATGGTTTTCTTCCAGAACCAGGCCTTCTCTCGACAGAACCAGTCTCCTGATATCGCTGCCAGGTCCTTTGGCCCGTCGAGCGACTAACATTTAGCCTCCTAGCCACGAAACATTGGCTGCAAAATTTGGTATAGGAATAGCTTACAGTCTGAAATAACACATATTTTAACGCTTTTTATGCCCGGAGTCGATTCCCATGGAATGCGGGAGAAATATGAGAATGTGTCATGAATTATTTTCGTAGTGATAGAAATAAAAAAATAATACACTATTGATCTTGCTAAGAGTTAATACTCAGGGGGACAAAATATTCCAACTTCGGCCCTGTTTTCAGTGTACAGTAGGAGTACTACGTAGTCACCCGGAAGTTGAAGTAAGCAAGTAGTTTTGACACTGACCGCTAGATGGATAATAGTAAAGTGGGCGGATACAAACCCCTCCTCACCACACCCTCCCCCCGCGCCGAGTCACACATTGTGTCATAGGGAAATCATATTACAACACCTCCTCTCTTATATTTGCTCCATGGGCGCGACCAATCGCGGGCAAGTGTTGAACTATGAATGTGTGAGTGTTGTGTTTTATTGCTGTATTTTAGTATGTGTAAGTTGCTCCAAGATTTTGGCGGTAACTTTATAGAAGTTACATTTTTATAGTATACATTATTCGTAGGCAGAGGCTTATCGTCGCTTCAGTGCTTATTTGTTCTATCGACTTAATTTTCGAATATGGACTTTAAATGCAGAATTGTTAAGACAAAAATTTCACTCCTGTTAGTCGGAGAAAAATTAAGACATTTTACTACTAAAACACATACATACATATGGTCACGCCTTTATCCCTGAAGGGGTAGGCAGAGGGATATTATATGCCCACATTTCACCATTGTATAATTTGTCCCACGTTATAGGTGGTGAGTCGTATTGCCGTGTTTAAATGGACAGGCGCAGGTTGTGACTGCCTGCTGTTGAAATAAAGCCTTCAACTTAGCTTAACGACTGCCATTTTACTGGCAACCGGGACCAACGGCTTAACGTGCCTTCCGAAGCACGGAAACGCTCAAATAAATGTCACAAAGTGATCACATGGATGGTCACCCATCTATGGACCGGCCATAGTGAAAGTTGCTTACTGCAGTGATCGTTTACAGACCACTGAGTCCGTGGGGCCACGAGCGCTTCCGCTACTAAAACAACCAAAAATAATTTTAATTTTATTTGTGACACGACACTGTAATTAAAATTTTGTGCTTATTTGTTCTATGTCCAATGTTTGTCATTATATCCTACATCGTAAGAGATATTGAGTGCTTGAGTGTTCCATGTCCACCCAAGCGACCAATCACAGCCCGCGACGCCATATGCGCCATTTTATTGAATTTGCCATAGTGGCTGGAAACTTTACGAGAATCTTTCAGTCGCTCCCGAAAATCATTTCAAAACCTTATAAATTGTTGCGTTTTCATCATCAAATTGGTTCAGACAAATACTACATAATGTCAAAAACAGCTCATGAAAAACGAAGTATTGAGACGCGACCGCAAAGTAGTGAGTAGCAAGTACTTTTTAATTTACAGTCGAATCCGTTTTGAATCTGAAACAGGTGATGTTTTTTTTATCAGCCTTCAAATAAGCGGGAAATCAATTCGACCTATACCTAAATATATATGTAATATTGTTGTGTTAGTAAAATTGTATAAAATTTTCCAATCAATATTCATGAAACAAAAGTTTTTGATTAAAAATAAAGAAATTTTATTTCCAATTTCTTCACTTTTTGCTTTGTGTTTTCGGGTCCCTTCGTACTTATGTAAAGAACTAAGACGACCAGCAAACTTATATTATTAGTAAGAGTAATTAATATCTAAAGTGTTTTGTCTTCTATTTTCCAACTCCTGTCATAATTTTAACAAAGAAAAAATTACAAAACATTCTCAACTTAAAAGTTAAACCCATTTCTGTTTGTTATGTATGACTATTATGGTGAAATATGCACCATCCTGTACAGAAAATCTGGGAGATAGCACAAATAAGCATCCAAAAATAAATGAGTATCTTTGTACTATCTCTAATGCGATAATGTTCTAAGTCCGTATTCGTAATTTAATTTGTGCATCTTTGTTCTATATCCACGTGAAACAGTGAAATAGGGTATTATTAATTGGCATCTACAGATGAAAATTAAAACGTTAATTCGTAAGTAGCACACGTATTGGTAAATAACTTCAAATCTAAAAACTAAACCTTTTTAATTAAAAATAAAGGAAAAACGCTTATACAGTAAAATGTGACACATTTCACTTTTTAGAATTTGTCTCACGTAATAGGTGGTGAGCCGTATTGCCGTAGACAGGCGCAGGTTGTGACTGCCTGCTGTTGAAATTGTTTAAGCTGCCTAAAATGTGTTAAACTTGGCATATAGACTTCCATTATATAGGCAACCGAAATCAACGGCTTAACGTGCCTTCCGAAGCACGGAAAACTAAAATAAATGTCACAAAATGGTTACATGGATGACCCATCCAATAACCGGCCATAGTAAAAGTTGCTTACTGCAGTGATCGTTAACAGAACACTGAATCCGCGAGGCCACAAGTGTATATGCAATGAATATCTTTATTCATATAGGTCACAAAATAACACTTTAACCTTAAAAACTGTTGCGTCAACATTAACATTGACTACAGATTTACGAGACAATAGGTTGAGCCTGCGACTAAAAATCTTGCTATAACCACACTACCACTTTTTAGGGCTCCGTAGCCAAAGGCAAAAAACGGAACCCTTATAGATTCGTCATGTCTGTCTGTCTGTCTGTCCGTACGTCACAGCCACTTTTCTCCGAAACTATAAGACCTATGCTGTTAAAATTTGGTAAGTAGATGTATTCTGTGAACCGCATTAAGATTTTTTTATATAAAACTAGAAAAATAATAGTAAATTTTGGGGATCCCCATACTCAAAACTGAACTCAATTTTTTTTTCATCTTCAAAAATGCTATTAAAGTTCCTAACATCGTTTTTTTCTAAAGTGAATAAATAGTTTGCGCAAGAGACACCTCCAAAATGGAAAAACGTGTGCCCAAATAACTTCTAAACTAAGAGAATGGTAAGTCTAAAAAAATATATGATGTACATTGCTATAAAAACTACGAACGAAATTTGGTTTGAACGAGATCTAGTTGGTAGTTTTTTTTTAATACGTCATAAAATACAATTTTCGCCCTGAAAAATCACTACCACTGCGAACGTGTTAAAACCAAAGACTTTTATATAAACTGAGGTAGACATGCCCTACGCACCGATTTTTGAAACCTATAAACTGAGCTAATTAGCAGCGTTGCTCGCACTGTAGTGAGTCAAAACTTCGAGAGTAGGTACTCGACTTGCAATTGGAGTCCATACGCCTTCTCTTTTACTCTTGTTCCATCCGTATATTACTATTGTGTGTGGTGACAATTACGTAAATAGTATCTATAAGTGAGTCTAGTCTTAACAATGTGTGTGTTTGAGGATTGCTTTTGAAATCTCGCTTGTTAGAGTACGGCGCGTCTACCTCAGTTTATATAGAAGTCTTTGGTTAAAACATCAATCAAAGTTACAACGAACTACAAGAACTTTTATATTATGTTACTTGCTGCTACGGAACCCTTCATGGGCGGGCGAGTCCAAATCGCACTTGGCCGGTTTTTCATAGGAATATATATAGCTGCCATTACATTACATGAAATAATAAGCTACAGTACTTTTTACCCGAACTGCCGAAGAAAGGAGGGTAATGTTTTTCGAGACTATGTATGTATGTATGTCAAATTCTTTGTCACGTCCTACAGCCTGAACGGCTTGACGGATTTTGACATACAAGGTGTCATTTGATTCGTGTTGATTGTGTGATTGACACCAGGTACATTAAAATTTCTAAAAAATCAAAATAGCAGACTTTTGGCGCTAAACTGTAAAACTTAATATTTTTTCTTGGACGCTCTACAGCCTGAACGGATTGACGGATTTTGAAATACAAGGTGTCATATGATTTGTCGTGATTGTGTGAGTGACACCAGGTATAATAAAATTCAATGAAAATCAAAATGGCGGACTTTTGGCGTTATAATTATTCGACTGCGATGAACGCCAAACTACTGAACTGATTTTAATGCGGTATTATGTGTTTATAAGGCCTTGGTTAGACTTAAATTCTTACATTTGTTTGATTGCAATCGGTTGAGTAGCACCGGAAATATGACCAAAAATATAATTATTATGGTTGAATTTTGGTGATGTCCCTTCACTACACGAAAATTAATAACTCCACTTCTAACATAACTAAAAAGTTTTAAATAAAATTATTTACAACTAGCTGATGCCCGCAGCTTCGCCTGCGTGAAATTTAGTTCCTACACTGTCTCTAACCTCTTTAGGTACCAAATTTCAGCCAGATCCGTTCAGCCGTTACAGCGTGAAAGAGTAAAGGTGCGGTTAAACGGCCTGTGATAACACGAGCCTACGCGAGCCGCGCCATCCGTGTAGGCGCGGCTCGGCTTAGTTCGGACGCAAGCCTGCTCATTTGCACGACGTGGGGTAGCACGATCATACGCGAGCAGAGCCGTCCGTGGAGATGCGGCACACATCTCGGTGTTGAAATAAAAACGTCGCTAAAAAACAAAAGAGGTCTTCCTTCGTCGCGCGCTCTGGATCATCTGTCTGTTTAGACGGCGCGTATTAACACAAGACGAGCCGAAGATGGCGCGCGCGCCTTTGATCCGTGTCGAAAAAACCGACAAGTGATGGATCGTGCGAAATTTGCCGAGCCGCGCCGAGCGTAGTTGTTTAAACAGCGCGTGGCGCGCTAAATCACGAGCCGAGTCAGGCTCGGCTCGCGTGTTTGCGCGCCGTTTATTCGTACCTTAACCAACATTCACACTTACAAAGATTCGTATTCGTAATAGTAGTTCGATAGATAGATTTCTGATTAACAAATTCATAATACATATTATATGAGTTATGTAAATTTATTTATTAAATACATTTCTTAATTCATTGGCTAGACTACTACTTGACTCAACTTCTCTTCTAAGCAATTGACGTCGTAACTTAGTTCCTTCTTCAGGTGGTCCCAGTCATACTGTAAGCCTACGACGTATGGGAAAACCGAACTACGGTAGACTTTGTCCTCTTATTACAGATGGTCCAACCAAGATCTGTTAACTTAATAACCATGTAAATTTCATCTGCTAGGCGTTCATGTTCATTTTAATGGCTCTTTTTACTTGTCAAATGTGATCTTCGTAGAGGTCATTCCCGTATTTTACAAAGACTTAGTGAGTCTGTGTCCTGCACCGAATGCAGCCAGCACTATAGAATAAAGTTCATACCTTCCATGACCAGTCGCTTAGGGCTGCTATCTTTCATTCTAATGCACAGTGGACACTACCTGAAGCGTGGTCTTTCATTATTCCTGGCTAGCCATCTTCGAATTTTCTTCTTCTTTCTCATATTTATTTTTTGTTATACAAAATTTAAAAAAATTAACAATAATATTTCCGATAGTACTTTAAAGCAAAATCATGAAAATGACAATGTCATTTGTATTGAACTTCCACAAATGTGTCAAAATAAAAAGTAATTAAAATCAAAAATAAGAGTATTTAAGGAGTATTGATATCAACTCCGGAGAAAATCAGCTCCAAAATAATTAACATTCCCTTTTTAGGTCGATAATGTATAAATTTCAATAAAATAAGGAACACGTCTTCCAACAATTATGTTTTTATTGCTATGTGCCAAATTTTAGGCAGATCGGACCAAGGAATCGAGTTGTCCCATACAAACTTGACCCTCCTTTTTTATACCTTTGGAGATGGAATTTGCAAAAATGGTAAAATTACTTATTTCAAATTGTAACAAACAACGCTCATGCTGAATTTCATCATCGTACCATTAACCGTTTAAGCAATAATTGATAATAACTTTATACGACTTAAGTTCGTTTTTTATTCTATCATAAGTATACTTTTCCGGGATAAAAAGTACCCAGTGTGGTGCCCAGGATATTAAAGAATAACTATACCAAGTTTCATCGTAATCGAACCGGTAGTTTTTGCGTGATGCCTGAACAAACAGACAGACAGACAGACAGACAAAAAAAATTTTAATCTCATTTTTGGGTTCGGTGTCGGTCTAGTAACACCCCCTGCTATTTATTTTTTTTTATATTTTCAATGTACAGAATTTTCACTTCTACAGATTTATTATAAAGTATAGATACCTAATACCCGACTGCCAAGTAAACATACAACTGAAAAGCAAAAAACAAGCTCTACATACGAAAATCACAAAAGAAACGTAGAGCTTGTTTTTTCTTTTCAGTTGTATGTTTACTTGGCAGTCGGTTTTTTTTGTATTGTAAAAATTAAGTTTATTTAATCTAAATTATATAAAAATGGATCTTCGAAATGCATGTACGCTCATAACTTCAGAACGGCTAAACCAATTTCGCTAATTCTTTTTTTTGCTGTGTTAGTTATAACCAGGGCAAGGTTTGTATAAAATAAAATATAGTAAAATAATAGGCATTTTTTATTAAAATTCAATTTAAAAAATCTCATATTAAAGATAGTGAGTGAGTGAGACAGAATGACAGTCTGTTGCTAAGGCAACGAATGACAATTTCAAACATACCATTACATCAAACGGTTTTTCGGGTTTCGTAGCCAAATGACAAAAGCGGAATCCTTATAGATTCGTCATGTCTGTCTGTCTGTCCGTCCGTGTGTCACAGCCACTTTTCTCTGAAACTATAAGGCCTATGCTATTGAAACTTGGTTACTAGATGTATTCTGTGAACCGCATTAAGATTCTTATATAAAACTAGAAAAAAAAGCAGTAAATTTTGGGTGACCCCATACTCAGAACTGAAACTCAAATTTTTTTTTTCATCAAACCCATACATGTTGGGTCTCTATAGATAGGTCTTCAAAAATGCTATTGAGGTTCATTACATCATTTATTTCTAAAGTGAATAGTTTGCGCAAGAGACACTTCCAATGTGGAACAATGTGTCCCCCCCCCCCTCTAACTTCTAAACTAAGAGAATGATAAATCTAAAAAAATATATGATATACATTGCCATAAAAACTACCAACGAAAATTGGTTCGAACGAGATAGAGCTGGTAGTTTTTTTTTGTGTAAAAATCACTACCACTGCGAACGTATTAAAACATCAATCAAAGTTACAACGAACTTTAAGAACTTTTATATTATGTTACTTGCTGCTACGAAACCCTTCATGGGCGAGTCCAACTCGCACTTGGCCGGTTTTTCAAATTGTGTTTTTGCTAAGAGAAATAACGTCGTAATAGTTCTTGCTCATCATCACTACATTAGTATAAAACACAGTCGCTTTCTCTGTCCCTTTGTATGCTTAAATCTTTTAAACTACGCAACGGATTTTTATGTGGTTTTTTTTATTAGATAGAGTGGTTGAAGAGGAAGGTTTATATGTAAAATAACATCCATTACTTAAATATTATTTGTATTTAGTTTCAGCATTGCACCCGTGCGAAGCCGGGGCGGATCGCTAGTATTCATTTATCTCGTAATTTATTTGTTGTTTACATACTTATACTAAACTTCGTATATAACAATGAGTCCCTATTTCCTTGGTCACGGCATCACGCGTGAACGGCTGGACCGATTTCGCAAATTTTTTTTCGTGTTTGTTACTGTCAGGAGATAGGTAGTTCTTATGGAAAAAATTGAAAAAATTAAAAAATTAACGTGAAAAATTAGGAAATTTGCAATAACTGTCACTGGCTCCAACTGTTCAAAGAAATGGTATCTATTGCGATTTTGGATCGGGTCTTGGAACTCGAAGCACCAATTTGGGAATCGGGAACAGAAAGAGGGACTAGGAAATGAAAACCAGAAACCGGGAACTCGGAACCCGAAATCTGGTACAGGGATCAGAAAACCAGGAACGGGAACGTGAATCTCGAAGAACCAAAATGGGAATCGGAATATTAAGATTTACTGGGAAATGAAAACCAGGAACTGGAAACTCGGCACCCGAAACCGGTTACATGGATCAGGAAACCAGGAACGGGATCATGAATCTCAAAGAACCAAAATGGGAATTGGGAATAGAAAGACGGACTGGGAAATGAAAACCAGGAATCGGGAACTCGGAACCCGAAATTGGGAACAGGGATCAGGAAACCAGGAACGGGAACATGAGATCGGGAACTCCGAACTCGGGAGACCGATTTCCATATTTATAGTTATGGCAGGACAACATATAAAAGTAAAAAAGTAAATAAATAAATATTTGTGGACATTCTCACACAACAGCATCTAGCCCAAATTAAGCTAATCTGAACTCTTGCTATTTTGATCTAGACGACTTAAGTATGTCTATCAGTCGTCTAGATCAAATAGCGCAATATTTCTAAAAAACATTTGTGGGTCACACGAACATTTGTGGGTCACAGGAACATTTGTGCGTCAGACAAACATTTGTGGGTCACACGAACATTTGTGGGTCACAGGAACATTTTGTGGGTCACACAAATATTTGGACCGACCTGAATCTAACCCAGTACCTCAGCGTGGTAGACGGTTACACTACCGAATGGGCCACCGAGGCAGTCAAAAATAATTTAATAGAAATAATAAATAAATTATTTTACAAGTTAGTACTTACCTTTTGCAATTAACTGAAGATGACAGTATTACATCTCCACACTTTCTTCCAATCATGTTTATATGGATTCTGAAAACAACAACAGGCAACTCAGTCTTGGCAGCGCAAGTAGGTACAGCACCTCTGGGGGCATGCTTGGGGTCTGAGCTGTTCCAAAACTGTGAGATTTTACCGTCGAATACGACATCTATACTGATTTTAAATATAAATAGGAAAGATTTTCATTGTTTGTTTCTTTTAAATTCAATAGTTTCCAAAACTACTGAGCAGATTTCAAAAAATCTTTCACTATTGAGAAGCTACACTATTTTTAGGTGATCGAATTTCACGGAAACGAGTACTACGCTGGCGAAACCGCCTGACTTCCGCTAGTTATTTAAATTAAGATAGTTATGGATACCGATTCAAGAAAACAATAGTCACGCCTTTATCCCCGAAAGGGTAGACAGAGGCATACTATACGCCCACAAATCACTTTACAGTTATATATCCCACGTAATAGGTGGTGAGCCTATTGCCGAGTTAAAATGGCCAGGCGCAGGTCGGGGAGACCCGCAATTGAAATATTTCAAGCCTTCAATTTGTTTGTGTTAACGATTGTTGTTTACCTGACAACCGTTTCATTTCGAGTTAGTAAACAATCCTTACGTCAATTGTGGGCGATGGTCATCTCGTGTCATGAACACTAAAATGCTATTGCTGCTAAATTTTAAAAAAAACATATTTAAGTACAATAAATATCTATAGCCGCAATACGTGATTAGTTCAATCAACATAAATTGTTTGCTCATACTTACTAATCACGTCCGTCCGCCCGTCAATATATAAGTTTTTTTTTTTTTTTGGATCCCTGGCTCTCAAACTCGGCTATAAGCCTGTGTCTTGGAAATCAGTGTTCCTCCCAACAATTATCACAATTGGTAGTCTATATGGCCATATACGTCAAGTTTCAGATCAATCAGTCCTATGATTTATTGTGAACTCTCTTTATCGTCACCCAGGAAGTAGTTGTTTATTTCGAACAAAGCCCTAAATCAATATGGCCCATTCCTTGGCTCGTTATACAAACAGGTTAAACTTATAATACCCCTAATTTTCATTGGGGGCCCGCGGGGGCTAATAATGTAAAGACAAAATGTAACTAATTACGAGTAGAAGTAAATTTTAGAGTAAATGATAGGTATATTGATTGAATTTTTTGACGAACATTTACGCGCCATCATCGCAGCCGCGGGGGCAGCTGGGATGGTGAGTGGGACTCCCGGCTCGGTCCGGACAGGGACCGTCCTACCCACTAAGCCCCGCGGTGTTCCTCTTCACCCTGTAGCCGGGCCGAATGATGTCAAGAAGATCATCCACGTCGACCCGGCTAGGGGCGCCCCGTTAATTCGCGGATCTTCTCAGGGCGTCAGATGGATAACTCCCCAGAGCTCTTTATTGAGCTAAAAGCCACACCCTCACCTTCACCGCTCTCGGGTGCCCCCTAAGCAGAGGGGGTAGAAAGCGGCTGGCGCGGGCGTGATCTAATTGGCACCCCCCGGAACACAGAGAGGGTGCCTACCGTCATGTTACCGTTAGTGGGCGGGGCCCCCGACCTCACGTCCACGGTCAAGAAACAATTGCGCACAGTGACTCCTTGCCGTGGCGCCCCCGAACTGCACGGCGGAGCGGGAGCATTTACAGAGTGATTGGTAAGGTAGAAATCAACAGGAAACAAAAATTGAAGAAAATGCACCCATCACGCACGGAAAGGAATTAAATTGCCAGGGCAAATCTCACTTCCCTATACCTTTTTAGGGTTCCGTACCTAAAGGGTAAAAACGGGACCCAAAGATAAAAGATGGGATTGAGTGGGGCTCCCATACAACAAACGTGATTTTTTGCCGTTTTTTCCGTGCGCGAGTCCGACTCGCACTTGCCCGGTTCTTTTATGTTTTTCGGTTCGGTTCCACAATTTGACCAAAGACTTCCATATATTTATATAGAAGTCTTCGAATTTGACAATATAAACAGTCAATGTTATTAGTGCACCGACGAACTAGTAACATTGACTGTTTACCAAGTAATAGTTTAGACGGGCCCACGTCATACATTAGGAACTCAAAAAGTGAAAATAGTTGACACACAAAGATATTGCAGCAAGGACACGACATGCACACATACATTATTTTTTCGAATTTAGGGTAGTGTTTTTACACTTCGGGAACGCACAGGAAGGCATCTTGCATGTTTCACCTTCGAAACAATAACACCGACTTTTATTTTGTTTTGTTTTGGAAAGACACCGTTAGACCATTAACTTTATAGAATAGAATAGAATAGAATAAACTTTATTGCACACCAATACACAAAACACCAATACTCAATGTGTTGACGTCCGAAAATGCGCTAAATACCTACGTAAGAAATGTTAGGCCTATCCTAGGACATCTGGAATGACCTTAAAGACCTTGATTAAAATGACGATATTTCATTACTTTTGTATAGTAGCTATATAATGATACTTATATCACTAGAATCGTTATGAAACAAGCTAAAAACAAGTTTCAGCTTTTATTGTTTTGTTTTTTATTGTTTTTTAAAAAAAAAAAACTGAATATGAGATTTTTTCCCCAGTTTTTGGCACAAAAGTAGTTAGCATAAAAAAACTTTACCGATTTTTGAAATTTTTCTTATACACTTTACTTCAATAGGCAAAAGGTAAAAATGTACAAAGGCGGCTTTATTATATAAATTTTAAGTATAAATATTTTTTTATTCTAAAAAAATATTCTATTCTATTCTTATCGCTAAAAAGCGATCTCTTGCAGGCAACTTGATGTCACATTTAATGACTATTTCAGTTGCTTTTGCGACTCTCAAGTTTTGGAAGTTTACTTAGGCCTATTATCAGCGAATGGCACGGTGATTTTGTCAAACCAAATAGGTAGGTAATAAAAAAAATCAAACTAAAAAAACTTACCTGAAAATTTTAGAACGACAATGACTATACCTAAATAGTGTTCACTTGACTAAGATCAGTGTGATATTAATTTAGTTATTAAACCCGACATCGTTTTATTGCTCTCTCCATTTATTGTAAAATCTGCTCTCAGCTCGTTAAGGCTGCTTACGTCATTAAACGCCTACATTGATATTTTACATGCACACAAACGTATCGCGCACGGTTTTTATTCACCGTAATGAACGAACGACGCAGGACCGTGTGTTGTTGTGAAATTTGGGAGAGAACTATGTTCAGTAGTTAACTGCTATAGGCTGATTTAATTGTAGCAACGAATCAATCCACTTGGTTTTTCGTACAAGTTCGATATCTATCGAACATTCGTCTTTGTTAAATGTTTGTGAATGAAAGAAAGTGAGAAATTTTTATTCAGCCCTTGAGCTATACATACCTACTTATTTAATAAAAAAAATAGTGAACTAGTTCTAACAATTCATAGACACCTATACCTGCAAGCATGCCGAATGGAATTTGTTGCAGCTCAGTTTCATGTGCCAGACTGGTGTCTAGCACTGATTTTCAACCAACCATCACCATTACCTTTATTTACTACTTAATAAATAACAGACTACATAGACAAAGATAAAATAAAAAAATAGAAATATGTAGGTGAATTTTTCAAAAGGGATTGCATGGCCAAATCCGAAATTATAAGGAATAGCGAAAAATGCTCAAAGAAGTCACGAGCCCGATTTTGATGAAACGTAAAACCTCATCATTAGATTTTAGAAAAATCAATAAGCTGGGAATCGAACCCATTGATTTTGAAAAATAAAACACTCTCTACTATTACACCATACGATAATGTTGCTATTAAGGATCTTATTCTGGCAAGTAATGACATACGGCAAACTAAAGGAAAGACCTCATTTTTAACAAATTACATTTCGTTTTTCTAACGTTAACTGATTATTGATTAATTGTTAAAAAAGTAGAGCTTTTTAAAAATATTTGTGTGAAATGTTTGTTTCGGAGTTTGGGTGTTTTCTATGTAAAATATTTATGTAGGTATTTAGAAATATACAAGTATGTCTATCGGTCGTCTAGATCCCATAGCACAAGCATAAAGCTTAGTTTGGGCTAGATGATGTTGTGTGAGAATCTCCAACAATATTTACTTATTTATTTATTTAATACCTACATAGCTGCTTTAATGCATAGCTTTATTTAATACATTTCGATGTTATTGTCCCCGTTCAGAATATTCTCTATTATAACTAAAGAATCATTCTGAGCATAATTTAAAAGACGGAATAGTTACGATCTTTCCTGGGATTTCGAACGAAACAAATTATTATTCAAAATTTAGGTACCTACATGAAATATGAATTCTATTAAAATTCCAAATTTTTATTAAATTTGCCGTATATCATTACTTCGCAGCTAGGATTATTGGTTTTTCAAAAATCAATGATGAGGTTTTAAGTTATATCAAAATCTGGCTCGTGACTCCTTTGAGCATTTTTCGCTATTCCTTAAGATTTGGATATGGTAGCAAAACAATATTGAAATTTAGCAACGTTAGCAACCACCCATCCCCAACAAATAAAGAAATAATATAAAATATAAAAAGAAAAATCTAAGTATGTACTTAAGAGTCTGTATGACGCCAAATAGACTATTAAAAGAACGCACTAGGCTAAAAACACGATTGCTGTTAAAATCCTCGATAGATTTTTGTTTCGAAAATACCTCGATTTCTTGAAATTTTAACCTAGATCTCATAAGTTTTAAGTTGTTTTTATAATATTATAAGATATTTATAAGACGTAAAATCTTCATTTGCACTAGTCCACTTTTTAAATATTTTACAAAAACCGATCTCATCTCTCTCTGTCTTGCACGCTAAAATGTATATCTTCTATCTTCTTTCAACAATTTGGCGTCTGGTAGGCTCTTAAAGAAGAGCACTGATGTAGGCTCGACAGTAGCCGGCACACAGAACACGCAATGTAATATGTAGCGACAGAGTTCGTCGCATCGCAAAGCGCGCAGGCCTGTAGTGACTAGTCAAAGCACCGACTAAGTAACCAGCGATAATGGCGCAATTTCATTAGTCGATGTCGATAGGTACCACATGTGGGGTGCGGGAGATTTTTGGAACGCATGCCACAGGGCCCGTATTCGGGGAACCGTTTTCATTAGTCGACAGGGCCCGCATGCGGGGTGTAGATGTGTGGCATAGCCTAGCATAGGATAACACTAATTATTGATCCCAAGATCAATAATAAATGTTATGTGAAGCAATTTTGACTTTTTGTGTCATTGTCTTTATCAGCCATTTTGCGCAGCGTTTTTTTAATCCAACAAGCACTCACTAATAAAATTGAATAATGAAAAGTATTTGACTCACTACCCGCAAGCCGTATATCGACCGATGAATTTCATTGGTCGATAACACGGTCGGTATAAAGCATGCGGGGTACCCCGAACGCCTATCGACTTGTTGACTTTCATTGGTTGTTATCTCGCATGCGGGGACTTCGTATACCGAACGATTTAACGTCCAGTGAAATTGCGCCATAACGGGTGTGGCCCAAATGTACGTTTCTGAGTATAAATTAGTCTTATATTATTAACTACTATTTTTTATGGAGAAATGACAGAAAATTGTAAGTATTAATGACATTTTATTTTCACAACACCATCAAGCACTAACTAAGCTAGTATAAGAAATGCGAGGTCGGGAAACCTCCACGTTGGCGGATATTCCTATCTCTTTGGACTATACGCCCGGGGGGAGTTGAAATCAAACTTGGCTGGTGCACCTCAGAACATTGGCTAATGGGTCAGCATGCTATCCCGATAGTTAATGTACCGATATCTCACCAAGCTGACCTCATGACGAGGGGGTCGCAGTTAGGCGTTATCAGACGCAGGCGGGCCTCCTAAGCCCGCGGTGTTGCTGATGCTGGTGCCAGCCGTGACTGACCACGCGGTTGGCAGCAGCGTTGCTAAACCACGGTCGCTTCGTTTGCTGACGAGGTGATGGGGCGCCGTGCGTCGTGAGGAACTCGCGCACGGCCCCCTGATTATAATTTGTTGGCCGTGGGCGTAAGGTCGGGGAACCTCGCCCACAAGCGGTCACATGGCAGCGGGAACCCTCCCTGTGTTTGGGGGTGCCCATTAGCGCAAGCCAGCGCCAGCCGCTCTCTACCTCCTGCCAGATGAGGAACCCTCACAAGTAGAGTACTTGTGAGGGTTCTTCATCTGGCTCCCTCAAGGGAGCCAGATGAGGAACCTCCTCAAGGAGAGCCCCGAAATAATGGGGCGCCCCTGGCCGGGTCGTCGTGGATAATCCTCTTAATATCGTTCGGCCCGGCTATAGGGCGAGAAGAAACACCGCAGCGTTTAGTGGGTAGGTAGGTCATACACTGTCCCAGCTGCCCCCCGCAGCGCGTAAACGCATTCTTATAAGACACATTGCCGTGTTAGAATGGACAGGTGCAGGTTGTCAAGCAATAAAGAACAACCCGCTGAGTTTCTTGCCCGTTGCAGTTCTTCTCAAGTGGGTCGCGTTGTGAACTGGTGGTAGAGTTTTGTTTTATATTCTGGACGTTTTACAAGCGCATCTGTATAATGCCTATGTGAAATAAATATAATTTTGATTTGATTTCATTTGAAGACCCGCTTTTGAAATTTTTGAAACTGCCAATGAGGCCTTCAACTTGGTTTAACGACTGCCATTTGACTGGCAACTGGGACCAACGGCTTACCGTGCTTTCCAAAGCACGGAAAACGCTCGCTAATCGAAATCGCAAATCGCAGAATAAGTGGACACACTGGACACCCATTCGAGGATCAGTCACGGCGAAACTCGCTTACTACAGTGACACGAGCGCTTCAGTTAGTTTTTTGGCAATTGCACTAAATACACCAAATTAGTAATATTAGATGATGTTTGTGTGGGATTGTATACAAATATAAAAAAAAACTGATTCATTAGCTGCAAACTAACGTAACGTTTTAAATTAATCTAATAATACACCAATTGCGTCAGTAACTTTGTAATTTCATGTTAATATATAATTTACATGAAATTACAAAGTTGCTGACGTGATTAAACGCTTCAGTCGGCTAGGAAATCGGTGACGCGTAACTGGTTTCCATTAAGTATTTTTACAGTAAGTAGTTAGTAAGTTAGTCATCCCACCAAAATATAATTGTGAAAAGAGAGCCAAATTCAATATTATGATATACGCTTTGCTCGTTGACTTCAACGACAATAGAAGTGAGATCTAAATGGGTGTCAAGTTCAATTGTCAGTCCTGAAATGTATTGATAACAACATAGAATATCATTTCTTCTTATAAATTAGGATAATATATTGCAGTCTGACTTGGCTAGTTTTCATATACGAATTATAAGCCTTCATAAGTTCTACCTGTTACATTAATTTTTTTGATGGGATATCATTATTTTTTGTACATAAATTATTAGAAGGTACTTGTTTATAACAAAATTAATACCAAAAATGGTACATTATTACAGTTACAGGCACTAGGTATAAGTAATTAAGTGGTCCAAATAGAAAGAACCAACTAAATGAAAAATTATAAAAAAAATATAAAAAATTTACCAGTTTTTGATTCATTCCTTTTTATTCTCCTAATTACCTCCACGTACCTTTTAACATGTACTCAGTAATATATAGTACTCAGAGTAGCATGCCAAATTTGAACTTTCTAGGTCATCTGGAACTAGGTTAGAGTTTGGATGGTTATATATTAAAATACCAGAAATCAGAATGCCTTTACTTTTTTTTTTTTTTATCCCAAAATACCCGAAATCGAAATAACTTAATATTCAAAATACCTTTATCCAGTACACCTTACCGTACAATGTCTAAATTTAAAATACATATTTTTTTTTTTTCCGTGAGGGAAAATCCTCAGAGGATGTTATGCCGGACTCTTACCGACTAAAAAACGTCACGCAACGCCCAACAGCCTGTGGTTGGGAGCCCCGGGTAAGCCCTCGGAAGGATGTCCCGGGACAAAATACGTCTCTCGTTCAGAAACAGAGTACGTCAACTCTATAGGGTCCCTTAAGCAGAATATTACTTTATTGCTAAGGTTTTTCATGTTCGTATTTATTTATTCGTAGTATGTATGACAATATCTATTTATTATATTGTATTTATATAGAAATATTTATCTATATTTATTTATATAAGTATCTACATAGTATATAATCTTTGTAGTATGTTATATTTATGTAATTAGTAAGTAAATTCTTAATATTTCTTCCTTGTATTTAATTTGTGCCATTTTATACATACCTTTCGTCTTTATACTTTTAGCACCTGCTTTATCTTATCTCTGCATCACCCAAAGGTTGACTGGTAGAGAATGCCATTGGCATTAAGTCCGCCTTTGTACATGTTTTTGTGCAGAAAGTTTTAAATAAATAAATGAAAAAAATACATATAATTATTAAATCAGAATTCAATATTCAAGTTTTCAATTATCCTTAGAATACAATAGGTATGTCACTGGCATAACTGCGTAAAATGTAACACATAATTATATTTTATGTGTTACATTTTGCACACAACAGGTACCCCATGCAAAATAGTTAAAATGATTAATATATTGTTATAATAATAATATTATAATAGGGCATATAATAGGGCACCTGTGGCGCTCGACGGCCGCTGCCGCTGCACGCTCGCCTTCGCGCATCTATGGTCACAGTTCCAACCTAATCTAACCATAATAGGTGCATAGATAGCTTGTGGCATTCGCACAACTGTACTTTCGATCTTATGACTGTCGCACATTTGTCTTTTCGATTAAATGGCCCATCGGCTAAATAAATCGATTATATTATTTGAGAAACCCCATAAGTCACGTTTTTTTGGGAAAATTGCTTTTATGCGAATGTGTGTTCTATGGCAGTAAATACACATTTCAGAGAGAAATCACCCAAGTGTGATACAAAGGAAATTGTGACAGGCTGAATATTTGGTTTACTTGAGTAACCCCATAAGTCAGTGACTAACGGGGTTTCTCAAATAAATGAGTGGCAATACCAAGAAAGCAGTCGTGTTAGCTATCACTGTCAGTCAGTGCTTTGATATTTTAGTTTGTAACGGTTTTTATTGCTGTTGGTTATTTGTTCATGGTGGTTCATTTTATTTTAACAAGTTTTTGAAAATGGCTGAAAATAGTGATTCAAGCAGTAAATGCGGTAGTCCGAAGAAGAGGAAAAGGGGGGTAATTAACAAATCTGCTTATAAATATTCCTTAAATAAGAAACAAGACGGACTGATCAGATCTACACAGTGAAGGAAGTTGCATCATTGATTCTAAGCGCAACAGCGAAAAACATTTTCCTAGTCTCTTTGCCTTCGTCCCTTGACATAATAGATTATAAAAAGTGGTGGCCAACATTTTACAAGAAAAATAGGTATGCTTGCCGTAGAATCAGCTGGTAGACACATACCCAAAGAACAGAAAGTGTCATTCAAGATCAGCCAATATTGCTACTTTCGCCATTTTTACGAAAGTAATGGAGTAGTGGTTATAAAGGACTTTATTGACGGTCTTGTTGAGCATTCTTTTAAACTTGAGAATGTTAAAAAAGAGAGGTTGGTTTTGCCTTGCAATAAAGCTTTTTCGGAGGGTCAGATAAACAAAAAGAAAATTGAAGATCCAATAAAATTAAGAAATTACTTACCACAGGATAAAGAAATACAGGACTTTTTGAAGAGATATACCAATGGCCAATCACAGACCGTGAAATGGATAACGATATAATAAGTAAAATAATTGTTTATATTGTCTAATTTATTTAAATAAAACCTTGTCTGAGTTTATCATTATGGTGTCAAACCTGTCCTGTTTCTTTTTTTTTTCGTTTATTTGAGAAAACCCTTAAGACGACCTTCAGGCACTATTTATTTCATGATAATGTCAATATTATAAAAAACAAACAATTTATATGAGTAGATATCATTTAAACAATTTAAACTAAATACAAAACACATCCATGGCCGTACGATTTTTTTCATTAAAAGCATTTTTTCATCTCCTGTAAAGTTAGGGTATCATGACTTATGTGGTTTCTCAAATAATCAATTCAAATGGCGTTTCGTTCATATGACACTTCGATTATCTGGCATCGCACAAATCTTTACTAACATAATGTCTTTCGAAATCGGGTCCTAAACCCGGGTATCCTTCCCAGGGCTTACCCAGGGCTCCCAACTGTCGGCTGTTAGGTAGGATCGTAAGGAGGTCGGTAGGAGTCGGGCATAGTATCCATGTAGGATTTACCTACCTCACGTTAAAAAAAAGTATTTTGTGTTTGAATATTTTAGTATTTAGTAAATTTAGTTTTTGGGTTTCGGTTATTCGACCGTAAGGCATTTTAAATTATTTATATTCTACATACTTGGCCTTTTTGAATATTGATATTTTAATTTCGGGTATTTTGGGCTAATGCATTTTAAGTAAGGGTAAAGTAAGGAATTATGATTTCTGGTATTGTGAAGGTATACCGTTTGGATCTATAGGTCAGTTAGTAAAAAAATTACGAATTTTGGACGTTAATATCTAAATCACTGTTTGAGACGTGCTTATAAATTTGGAGCACATAATGTATTTCGCAATTCTCTTTATATAAGCCAAATTTGACACGTTTCTGTGATCCACTTTTTGAATTATGAGGGAGTCAAAAGTGGCTCCAAATGGTTCGTGTACACACACGGTGCTGCTAGCCAGTTATGTTACTTGAACTTGGCTTGACACGCTGCCGCGTGTCTAGACACATTTATTGTAACACCAAAACACGTCATTTAGATTTTATACATATTAATCATCTGATACAGGTTATACAATTGGCGGTTTTTTATAGACTTAAATTAGCGGATGTATGTGACTCCACCCGCGTGGATAGATTATTGTTCATAATATTTCTGATTCTTACTGAACGCAGGATGGTACGTTTGACCAGAACCTTAATTCTTCTTCTTAAAGTGCCTCTCCAACTAGTAAAGTTTAGCGGTTAGGCCTCTCGGTCTCTTGCTCGTTGGAACAGTTTAGCTGCTTCAGATATTGCGGTTCACTCTCGGATTTTTGTTGCAAAAGAGTTGAAGTTTAATGTAATGTGAATTTAATTTTTGCAACATGAAATGAAAGACATACTTTTTATTTTTATTTATTTTTGGTTTTTGAACAATAAAATGATAATCTACATTTTTATTTTATTTACCTACGTCACTTTGTATCATTACCGTGTCTGCATATTTCATCGCCTTATACTGAAAAAATCATTACAAAGAGTTCATTACCGTCACTTGAGGGACATTTTAAAAGGCAATAACTCTTATCAGTAACTCGTACAAATAAACGACTGAACAAACGGCAGAACACGACTAGACCACTTTGGAAGTATCTCTTGCGCAAACTATTCACTTTAGAATAAAATTTTGATAGAAACCTCAATAGTATTTTTGAAGACCTATCTAAAGATACCACACACGTATGGGTTTGACGAAAAAAAAATTTGAGTTTCAGTTCTGAGTATGGGGACCCCCAAAATTTACTGCTTTTTTTCTAGTTTTATATAAAAATCTTAATGTAGTTTACAGAATTCATCTACTTACCAAGTCTCAATGGCATAGGCCTTATAGTTTCGGAGAAAAGTGGCTGTGACATACGGACTTACAGACAGACAGACATGACGAATCTATAAGTGTTCCGTTTTTGCCATTTGGCTACGGTACCCTAAAAAGGAACCGGGATAAATGAGATTCTGATTTCATTTACAAATTTATGTGTTCACGACGTCGACGAAATATTTGTGTTACCAAGGGACTTAAACGCATCGGTGCAGTTCACATTTAATCCGAATACAAGTTTTAATTAATTTGAGTTCCGCGGGAAAATATTTTTGGCGTTTGTAATTAAAAATGTTAGCGCAGGGCATAGTGACGTTTACACTGAAATTTTCAACTTAAATTTCACTAACTGACTCCGGCTTCAGGAAACTGTAATCCTTGACACTAATGATATGCATTTCTACCTACTCGTTTACCTGTACCAAAAATAATATAACAGTGTTAAATACTGAAGCGCTCGTGGCCCCGCGGACTCGGTGTTCTGTAAACGATCACTGCAGTAAGCAACTTTCACTATGGCCGGTGCATGGACGTGATCACTTCGTGACATTTATTTGAGCTTTTCCGATCTTCGGAAGGCACGTTAAGCCGTTGGTTCCGGTTGCCAGTAAAATGGCAGTCGTTAAGCTAAGTTGAAGGCTTCATTTTAACAGCAGGCAGTCACAACCTGCGCCTGTCCATTTAAACACGGCAATACGGCTCACCACCTATTACATGGGGCAAATTATAAAAAGTTGATATTCGGGGATAAAGGCGTGACCATTATGTATGTATGTATGTATTAAATACACATAGGCAGGTTCCTGTCCCACACTGAGCAAGCTTTCCCACCCCCGCCACAGCTGTTATAATATAGTTGGAGGGTATTTTGAGTGAACGTGTGCTTAATCTTAGTGGTCACACATATCAAGCTCTGTACAAACATAACGTGTTATTAGTGTAGGTGACAGAACTTAACCTCTAGCGGCCCACGAATAATTTAGGAACTTCTCGATTACGGCCCTAGTCCTTTCTAAGCGACTAAAAATATTTATCAATTAACGGCCAAAAATAATTTGTCAATTAATGGGGGGTAAGGCACTTTTAATGTGCTTATAATGTAACCAGGGGATAGAAAAGTTTTATAAAATGATCCTAAACTAGTTAAATTGACCAATTAAATAAGTGCATTTAAAGGGACTTTGGGCCGAAATGCAGTCATACATCAGCAAGTTTTGTAGGAGAGATATGAGTAGATAAGGAGATAAACGTATATCCAGTTAACAAAAATAGCATATCATCAACTTTCAAATTATATAAGACTTCGAAACGTGTCTAATAAAACCAAAATGTATGTATTTGATTTTTTTATATTATTTTCTTTTGAACCATAACTATTCTAAGATCATGTTAATTACTAGAGACCCCGCTGCAATAGCCGATGAAGAGGAGGCCGATGACTATTGGAGACGTTTCCACGACGACTTCCCAAGCATTAGCCCCTTTCTCTACCGCTACCTCATCTAAGCCGCATTATTGATGAGTCTGGGGGTATCATGGAAAAATTTGGAATTCTTAGTGAATGGAGACACGCCCATACTTAATGAAGGTTTAAACTCCAGGTCGTTATCATCACTGACCTTCTAAGTCATGCAGCAGCTATTCTACATCCATATATTAGGTGCTGAAGCAATATAAATAAAAGTTAATAAACTCTGTTAAAGCCCGCGGTCCCTTACAAGACACTAATAATATAAAACTTCACGCAAACTACGTCCTGAGGGAAATTCAGAGGGACTATTCCTTTTCTACCAAAAAATTATCATAAATGCTATAAATTCCACGAAAATAATTAATTCCTTCGTTATTATATTTCAATATCTTTAAAATCATGTATATTTTATCATTATAAATGTAATATAACCACAATAAAATACGATTGAATTGTTGTTTACCTATAAGACGTGATGACGCCTTAATAAACTCTGGAAATTAGCTTATCACACTTTTGTCTTCATTCTTAAAGCCGAGAACCTTGTTGATTCAGTTCGTTATAGATTGAAAAGTTTGATAAATCAATCAGAAAGTTGCTAGGCCGGTAGTTTTAAAAAAAATCAAATAAATGTTTTTGGTCCCTTAAAAAGGACCTGGGCGGTAAATAAGAAATTCATAATATTTGTTTGGGCTGTAATGACATAAGTAAATAAGGGTATTAGAAGGGACCTTGGGCCGCTAGAGGTTAAAACGAATCATTTGTATGGAATTTCCACCGTGTGCTACCGATAGCACGATGTCTCCCCAAGGAGATAGGGGCAATTGTATACACGCATGCTAAATTATTAATCATTCATCACTGACACTATTAATCACGTGTAGTAGTCTTGAGAGGACATGCAATAAATCAGAGACGCATCTGTCTGTACTAATTAATGTTTGCATACGTATATCTACATATTGTACACACTAGTAAACTATTATTGCATTTGCAACAGGATGAGATTTGCCCTAACAATATTATTACATATCTAATACTAAATGGCGCCCGCGTATAATAAGTTTACGTTCCCGTTTCCAACAAGACTATAATCTATCCCTGTACCAAATTTCAGCCAGATCCTTTGAGCCGTTACAGCGCGAAGGAGAAAACAAACATACCTACACACTCACATGACTTTCGCATTTATATTATTAGTAAGACTAGACAAATAATCTTATTTAATGTATTACTTGTGAGATAGGTACACATAATGTTTTCATGCGATTGCCAAGTCAATCTACACTCGAGAGCAATGAATCCGGGTCACTTAAAGAATGTTAAAAATCTCGGAAACTAAAAATGATAGGTTAATGCAATAAATTGTATTTAATAGACAATGTAATACTCCTTAAATGAAAGTAAAAAAAATATGAGTCACCATACATTTTATTAACACAAAATTACATAAAGAAAAAACTGCTGATCTCTCCTTAAAACAAAAATAGGAAACATGAAATTTTTGAACTTTATTACGATTTTCTTGAATTTTAATACTTCGTATTGCCTCCTCGTGCTTCCATTACTGCGTTTACGCGGTTTGGCATGCTGTACACCAAGTTCCTTATACGATTTTGGGGAATATTCTCCCATTCCTCTGTGAGAGCAATTTTGAGCTCACGAAGCGTGATTGGGGGAGGGTTTCGTTGTTTTACGCATCTGCCTAGCTCGTCCCAAGCATGCTCGATCGGGTTGATATCCGGGCTGCGCGCTGGCCACTCCATACGAGTAATGTTCATCTCTTGAAGGTAGTCATTCACAATCCTACCTGTATGAGGTCGGGCATTGTCATGCATAAATATAGCATCCTCACCTAAATTGACCATAAATGGACCAACGTGATCATTGAGGATTTCTTCCACATATCTTACGCTAGTTAAAGAGCCGTTTTCTATGATCACCAGCTCTGTGCGACTTTCAGAAGAAATTCCGGCCCACACAAGTACAGACCCACCACCGTAGGCTACTTTTTCTTCGATGCATGCTTGCTTGAATCTTTCCCCTGGTCTTCGATACACTCTGTGTCTTCCATCGTGCTTGTAGAGCATAAATTTTGATTCGTCGGAGAACATAACTTTTGACCAATCTTCAATACTCCAATTTACGTGGCTCTGGGCATACCTTAGTCTCGAAATACGATGCCCACGCTCCAGTTTAGGGCCGTTTGCAGGTCTAAGGGGTTTTAAGTTAGATTCAGCAAGCCGACGTCTTACTGTCCATGCACTTGGGTTACTTCCTCCGAGGCGTCGAAACTGATTGGTGAGTTCAGTTCCTGTGAGAAAGCGATTTCGAAGCATGGTGTTCACCAAGTATCGGTCTTCTCGTGCTGTGGTACACCTGGTTCTGCCCGTTCCTGGTCTGCGTAGGTTAGAACCAGTTTCTTCGTAACGTCGGAGAACTCTTTGTACTGTTGACAGCGACACACCGACAGTCCTGGCTGTATCGCGCTGACTCCGGCCGGTTTCTAGCATTGTAAGTATTCTGGTGCATTCTTCAGGCGTAAGCGACATAATTTCAGCTTGATTAATGAATATAGAGCACTATCAACATGGTTTATGTACCCACATAAATGACAGATTACAAACAAAAGCAACACCAAATGCTGTAATTTCGTAGTTCCATCTTCGAAAGTGGCCCTTTTTCAAATTTGATTTTTTTATGATATAACTTTACAATAACTAAGAAGTTTTAATACCTTCATTTAAGGAGTTTCATTCTTCATTGTCTATTAAATACAATTTATTGCATTAACCTATCATTTTTAGTTTCCGAGATTTTTAACATTCTTTAAGTGACCCGGATTCATTGCTCTCGAGTGTATTTATTTAAAACATCAAAGATTGTAGATATTGATTTATGAACAAAATAAGATGTCGATGAGTTGGCTAATTACCTACGTAAAATTTAAGATGGAAGGTCCCAATGCAGGGACTGAATAAAATAACCGACTTGGTAATGACCTGAATCTGAATCTTACTACTTTTTACGGTAGAAGAACTAACTTGCGAGACTTGGTTTTTTTTACAAGTATTGTTTTTGATGGGATATAATATTTGTTCTTCTTCTGTCTTTGGTAGAACTATTATTTATTATCTATGGAAATACTCAGACCATTCGCAATGTACCTTCTGCGCTTTCGGTATTCCTCAAGGCAGTGTGCTCTCACCAACCTTATTCCTGGTGTATATTCAGGACTTCATGAACCCACCACTTGAAAAGGGGGAGATGATAATATTTGCTGATGACACTGTACTTTTGTTTCACGCAAAAAACATGGGAACACATCGTCCTTGTTGCAGAAGATGGTCAAGCCAAAGACACCCAATGGCTCGAAAACAGTTTGCTATCACTCAACACCTCCAAAACAAAGGTATTACACTTTCAGAAATCCCACCTGGCTAACCCCGAGCATAACGTACAGCTTAGAATCCACACCTATCCCTGTAACCGGAAAACAGACCTTCTTGATCTTTGTGCGTTTTCTGGCCAAGGCTAAAGTTATCAGATATCTAGGCACTATAATAGATGAAGAAGTAGACTGTGGCAATCACGCGGAATTAATGGCCGGCAGGGTAGGAAATTAAAACCTTCGAGAGTTGCTGAATTTCGGACACTGAAACACACGTACCTTGCTCTGTGTGAGAGAGAGGTTAAGTATTGCATTTGTGCATGGGGTGGAGCTTCCCAAACACACCTACTTCCTGCGGAAAGAGCACAACGCGCAGCGTTTCATCATGCAGCGTTTCGGTCATGCAGAGTTTACCGTAGCGTCATCAGACGTTTAATGAAAGAGTCCAGTTACTTTCAGTTCGGGTATTTACTGGAAATGCTGCGAAAATTCCACTGGGAAACCTCACTTATCCTGGAAATGACCACAAAACGTATCGTTCGCAGGCCATTACTGCATGTTTTTCTTTTTTATTTTAACAAGAGGAATATCAGGGTTGCTATGCCGGACTCCTACCGACTAAAAGCCACGCGTATCCTACCTAAAAGCCTACGGTTGGTAGCCCTCGGAAGGATACCCCAGGACTCCCAAGAGACCTACGGCTACCACTGCGGCCTCACCTAGGGGGGGTTTGGGTGCTATCCCGCGTCTTTGGGGGGTTATTCGGGTGTTATCCTGCTTCTAAGGCGCGACGACACGTCTGCGGCGCACCCGCCGGAACTCGGGTGAGAGGGGTTCTCTCTAACTCCCTCCCCGCCGTCTCTTTTGCGAGCATGGCCTGCTCACAGAAAGAGGCAGCGATCATGGCTCGCACCATGGTTCCCAGCGAAAGCCGTACAGTAATTTCCTATCCCAATTTACTTACAATAAAGTCTTAAAACTTGACAAAATAATTAAATTAAATTTACAAGTGTGAGTTTGAATAATGAAATGTAACCAACTCAGTGACCACGATTTCAAAGGGTTAGTAGGACATGGCCAAAACCATTTAACTACAACGAGGTCGAAACTATGATTGGTGGTTTAAACATAAACGCCTGAATACATAATTATACAGGGTGTGGTGTAAATAGTGGTTAAACGGTCAGGGTGTGCTAGAATAGGTGCCCTACTAGAACATACTACAATTTTACCCAGGTTTACCCAAGGGTTACAGAAGTAAGAACTATTTTTAAAAATACGCCCCTATAAGGTAATTTGACTGTAGTTTAAAGAAAGATCGTTATTTTTGAACTATGTTTTCTCTATATTAAAGCTAAATACATAGCTGTCAACGAATAATAGGTATATAGGTATTAAGGCCGCGTGGGTCAGATTTTGAGTTTTTTGAAACAATCCTAGTCAAAAAGTAAAGGGTTTTTAAATCTGAAAAATATATATATAATAGTTAAGGATATAAGCTAAACATATTCCGAGCCCGTTACACGATGCAATAAATTTCACTAGATAGAAAAAAATCCCAAAGTTGACTCTCTCAGAAAAGTTTTTTCAATACTGTGGCTAAACTATTAACATTTTATATATTTTTTTTGCACTCAATTAAAGGTATTAAGTTTTTATACACATTTTCCGAGCGTTTTTCTATAAACAACTATTTACATAGTTATCATGTACGAATATCTACCAAACGCAATAGAATTGCGCCGCTGACGGCCGATCAGTCTCGCCCTGGCGCTTGTGGAGGCAGGACCTGTGTCAGTTTTTTTCGCAACTATTTCGTAATTATTATGCCAAATTACGTTGAAATCGCGCCACAGTATAAAAATATCAGTAATGGGCAAAATGTAATTAGATTAACCGTTACAAATACATACGCGACTCATGGTAAAAATGTGGTGATCTTTTACTTTTTAAGTGTTTTCACGACATGGTAACCAGCTACCTAATGCATTAAAATGTCTACGAATTACATGATAATTTCGCAATCCAACATGGCGGCCACGCCGTAATCACAAAATTTCATGATGGGTATCGTTTAAGGGGTTTTTTGGTATGCTGAGTACGAAGTACGTGATAATTTTGCAATCCAATATGGTCGCCGCGCCGTAATCACAAAATTTCATGATGGGTATCGTTTAAGGGGTTTTTTGGTATGCTGAGTACGAATCACGTGATATTTTTGCAATCGAATATAGCCGCCGCGCCTTAATCACAAAATTTCATGATGGGTATCGTTTAAGGGGTTTTTTGGTATGCTGAGTACGAATCGCGTACTAATTTTGCAATACAAGATGGCCGCCGCGCCGTAATCACAAAATTTCATGATGGGTATCGTTTAAGGGGTTTTTTTGTATTCTGAGTACGAATCACTTGATAATTTTGCAATCCAATATGGCCGCCGTGCCATAATCACAAAATTTCATGATGGGTATCGTTTAAGGGGTTTTTTGGTATGCTGAGTACGAATCACGTGATAATTTTGCAATCCAATATGCCCGCCGCGCCGTAATCAGAAAATTTTATGATGGGTATCGTTTAAGGGGTTTTTTGGTATGCTGAGTACGAATCGCGTACTAATTTTGCAATACAAGATGGCCGCCGCGCCGTAATCACAAAATTTCATGATGGGTATCGTTTAAGGGGTTTTTTGGTATGCTGAGTACGAATCACGTGATAATTTTGCAATCCAATATGGCGGCCGTGCCATAATCACAAAATTTCATGATGGGTATCGTTTAAGGGTTTTTTTGGTATGCTGAGTACGAATCACGTGATAATTTTGCAATCCAATATGCCCACCGCGCCGTAATCGGAAAATTTTATGATTGGTATCGTAAATGGTAGTATCGTAAATCATACGTAGCAGACTGTAGTGTAAAAGAGATAGAGACACATGTTCCATTCTTCGTTCTAACATTTGTGTGTGGTTGGATTGCATGGAACGACACAGACTAAAAAAACTTGTTCGGTTTACTGTGAATTAGTTAACCGCGTGCCAATTTGCAATTGTGCAAGACGTGGTCAGAGTTAAGAAGTTATTTATTTAACTCAGAGCTTACTAACTCTATATTTATATATTTAACTCGACTCTTCGCGCAAGTGGGCCTAAATAGCTTAGGCGGCCAAATTGAATTCCAAAATGATCATGTTATTCGTACTCAGCATACCAAAAAACCCCTTAAACGATAACCATCATGGATTTTTGCAATTACGGCGCGGCGGCCATATTGCATTTCAAAATTATCACAGGATTCGTACTCATCATACTAATACACCCCTTAAACGATACCCATCATGATATTTTGTGATTACGGCGCGGCGGCCATATTGTATTGCAAAATTATCACGTAATTCGTACTCAGCATACCAAAAACCCTTTAAACGATACCCATCATGAAATTTTGTGATTACGGCGCGGCGCCCATATTGGATTGCAAAATTATCATGTGATTCATACTTAGCATACCAAGAATTCCCTTCAACTATACCCATCATGAAATTGTGTGATTACGGCGCGGTGGCCATATTGGATTGCAAAATTAGTACGTAATTCGTACTCAGCATACCAAAAAACCCTTTAAACGATACCCATCATGAATTATTGTGATTACACCGCGGCCGCCATTTTGGATTGCAAAATTATCACGTGATTCGTACTCAGCATACCAAGAAACCCCTTAAACGATACCCATCATGAAATTTTGTGATTACGGCGCGGCGCCCATATTGGATTGCAAAATTATCATGTGATTCGTACTCAGCATACCAAAAAACCCCTTAAACGATACCCATCATGAAATTTTGTGATCACACCGCGGTGGCCATATTGGATTGCAAAATTATCATGTGATTCATACTTAGCATACCAAGAATTCCCTTAAACTATACCCATCATGAAATTTTGTGATTACGGCGCGGTGGCCATATTGGATTGCAAAATTAGTACGTAATTCGTACTCAGCATACCAAAAAACCCTTTAAACGATACCCATCATGAATTTTTGTGATTACACCGTGGCCGCCATTTTGGATTGCAAAATTATCACGTGATTCGTACTCAGCATACCAAGAAACCCCTTAAACTATACCCATCATGAAATTTTGTGATTACGGCGCGGCGCCCATATTGGATTGCAAAATTATCACGTGATTCATACTCAGCATACCAAGAAACCCCTTAAACGATACCCATCATGACATTTTGTGATTACGGCGCGGCGTCCATATTGGATTGCAAAATTAGTACGTGATTCGTACTCAGCATACCAAAAAACCCTTTAAACGACACCCATCATGAAATTTTGTGATTACACCGCGGCGGCCATTTTGGATTGCACAATGATCCCGTGATTCATACTTAGCATACCAACTTTAGAAAACTTTAGATGTTTTTATGACCAGCTATTATGTAATTTACATTTTTTATGCAACTGTAGCAAACGTACGCAACGGAAACTCTCAAAAGAAATGAAATATCCTAGTTGTCGAAAAATGTTTCGTTGCTGCTAAGCTCTTATTCGCCTTAGCGTGATGTTATATATTTTGGTATTTTTCAAAAATGGACATCCTGTTAAGAAACTCTTGAAATTCACCTAGCAGTCTCTTAGACTCTAGAGTTAGAACAACTAAACAAACAAACAAACTCTTTAGCTTAAAAATAATAGTATAATATACATGATTTATTTACGATTAACTCATTTATTTTTATTTACGAAACTAATAAATCACTACACTTAATAAAGTTAGATGCATTTACTACGTCAAACAAAGTTAGCATGCTGTTTCTTTCTACTATACTGTATACTGTGGCATGAGAGTTGACTGCCGCTGCCGGCGCGCGGTGTGTCTTGCGCCCGGGGCGAGGGGAGCGCCAAATGCCTACTTGTGCGGGTTAACCGCCCCTTAATTTGTTAATTTTCATTTTAAACATTTCAAATAAAAATAAGTTAATCTCAATTTTTACTCTCATTTTGTTGTATCCTAAAAGACGTTGCAGAATTTTATATTACAATATAAAATTGTGAAACGTTTTTTGTAAAAGAATGTGTACTACACTTTTGCTGCCCAAACGTATAAAGTTATGCCTATATAATGCTGATTTTGGTATCGTATTAGGATTCCCCATAAAAAGAAAAGAAATAATTTATACTGTTATAGTTAAAAACGGGTTATGAAAAACCGGCCAAGTGCGAGTCGGACTCGCGCACGGTGGGTTTCGAACCAAAAAACAACAAAAAGGCTTATTTGTTGCATGGGAGCCCCCCTTAAGGTATAGCGAATAATGCTGAAAGGAGTCACGAGCGATGAACGATGAAACTTAAAATGTTATCATTAGGTTTTTGAAAAATCAATAATCCTAACTGGGAATCGAACCCATTGATATCGAAAAAAAAAAGAAATACCTTTTATTGTTATTTACACCATACGATAGTATCGCTGTTAAGGATCAAATTCTGCGAAGTAATGATATACTTACGGCAAATTTAAGTACAATTTTGGAATTTTGATAAAATTCACATTTCATAAATAAATAAATAAATACATAAATAAACCTAAATGTTGTATCATAATTTGTTTCTTTCGAAATTCCAGAAAAGATCGTAACTATTCCGTGTTTTAAATTATGCTCAGAATAATTCTGGTAGGCTGGTAAGTGGAAGTGGAGCTGTAGCCCATAATAATAGTAAAAGAGATAGTAAAAGATATAACAGTAAAAGAGATTTTGATTCAGCAGTTTGGCGACAATTTTATTACTCCTAACTAACTAACTCCTTACGTCTCCCCGGAGATCAACGGATCTTACCCCTTAGACTACTTTATCTGAGGGTATGTCCAAAACGAAATTTACAAAGACGTGTACGATACAGTTGATGACTTGAAACGTTCTTTGGAGAATATTCTAAACGGAATCAATAACATTGTAATATTAAATGCAGTACGTTCCTTGAGGTCTCGAATCCAGCTATGTATTGAAAACAATGGTCTACATTTTGAAAGATTAATCAGTTAACGTAAGAAAAATAAAATGTATTTTGTTAAAAATGAGCTCTTTCCTTTAGTTTGCCGTATGTCATTACTTCCCAGAATAAGATTCTGATTATTTAGAGATTCTGATTATCAAGAGGTTTTAAGTTTCATCAAAATCGGGCTCGTGACTCCTTTCAGCATTTTTCGCTATTTCTTAGAGTTTCAGAGTTGGCGATCCAAGCCCTTTTAAAAATTCATATTTCTGTATAATGGATGCACAGAATACACAATTACACAATAATAGGAACCTATAGGCATGTATAAATAAGGTATATGCGTGCGTATACCTATAGGTAATATTTGTAAGTTGAAGAACTTATGGGTGGTATGAAAATGAAGATGATGAAAAGATTCACCATCTATTATCACCATTTATAAGGACCACGATATACATTTACACGGACTCTTACGCTAATTTTCTGCATATCTAGAATTTAAAAAATCGACCCTTTTACGCTAGGACTACGCACACTATCAGATAGCGTTGTGTAAAAATACATTTGTATATTTATTATTTAGGAAAAACGATATTAAGGTAAAAACTGCGCACAAACGTGCTAAGACTACGGTAGCCACATTATGCGCCCCTGAGGTTATGCAAGAAAAAAAGAAAGAAAGAAAGAAAATGGTTTTATTCAGTAGCCTATTTATACATCAATGTTCTCCTACCCAGGACGTGCCTGGGACTCCCGGCTGCTGGCAATAGAAAGGACACCTTGTGGTTTAAATCGGTACGAGTTCAGCATAGCATCCATGATGATATCCATGCCTAAAATAAATTACATTGTGAGATGATGTTAAACTATCTCACCACCGTATGTAAGATCTTTTTTCACGTGTGGAAAATGCGTCATGGATGCTATGCTGGCCTCTTACCGACTAAAAACCAACACGTTCCTTACCTACTGCCTACGGTTGGGCGCTCCGGGTAAGCCCTCGTAAGGATATCCCCAGGACCGTATAAAATATCTATACCTGATCACCAATACGTTCGTTTACATATTATACCGATTTCCAACTATAGGTACTAAGTACTAAGTCTTTAAATTAAATTCAATTAATTAATGTTACGACATTACTAACTTGTGTACTTTACCGTAGGGTGCAGAGGAAGGTAGCTTAGATATTTGTTTACTCTAATTAAAATTCAAATTGGAGCTGACTTGGCGCCTTGATTAAATCTTATATACAGTCTTGAGTGGTGCTTCCCCAAAAGTGGGTAGTCACAAAGTAAACACACAAAATTTTTAGCTCGTAATTTTATTTTGAAATTAATTTAATATATTAGTGTATATTATATTTATGTGCGCTAATTGTACTTAAAGCTCACCAGTGCTCGCTGTCTAGTGAAAATCAATTTGAATAAATCAAACAAGGCGTGTTAATCACTAAACTAAAATGGACCTCAAGTTGGCAAATGGTTTGGAAGAGTTGCAGAAGCTGTTTGCCTCTAGGATGGCGGATTATGATGAACAACTGGCTAAGTTCACATCTGGAGCTGCACCGCCTGATGTTGTGAGTCTGGCTACTGACTTCAACAACTTCAAAAAGTTTGTTTGGCAGTCACTGTCCAGCTTCAAGGTGCAGATCGAGCTCCTCACCTTGGGGCTGGATAGGCATGAAACTGTGATGCGTCGAAAGGTCTTGTTATTTCATGGCATCCCAGAGAGCCCAAATGAAAACCTACATGAGGTTGTACATCAAGTAATATCCACTGAGATGAAACTCCCTGAGGTTGGTTTACAGCATCTTAACATCTGTCATAGACTGGGTGGGGCACGAGGAAAAACTCACCCAGTGTTGGTGAGATTTCATGGCCTGCAGCAACGTACTTTGGTTTGGGACAGTAAAACTTCACTAAAAGGTACGCCAATCACTGTTTCTGAGTTTCTGACCAAGGCGCGGCACCGGGTTTTCACTGCTGCACGGCAGCATTTTGGCGTGAGGAGCTGCTGGACTGCTGAGGGCCGGGTAATTATCCTGACCCCGGATAAAGTACGTCGGAAGATAGAAACAAAATCTGAACTTGACAACATTATTCAGCAATATCCGAGCCCTTTAAATGAGACCGAAAAATCTTCACAGCCCGCTGTCGCTGTTGCCTCCTCTTCAAAGCCTGGCGAAGCATCAAAGCCGGTGAAAGCACTCAAGTCCAGCCGCCGACGTGTATGAAATCCAGCTACTACACTCATAGCATTGTTATGTCACAGTAGGCACCACGCTTCTGGACTGTCTGCGTCACTTTAGTATTCCGTATGCTCAAAATTGCCTTTAAATAGATGCACTTAGTGATATTTCAATATTGGGTTCCAAGTATATTTTATTATGGATGAAATATCTATTGTATTAGTACGTGATGTAAACACGGAACAGATATTTTTTTTTTTTTCTTTTGAATTTGACATTCGATGTGTAGGTAATGTCAGTGACTTATAAGTGACGTTGACAGTTTTCTTCCATTTAGGACTAATGCCGTCTACACACACTCGTCCGGAAGTTATGGTGGCCTGATATAATAGTCTTATTTTTTTTTTTTTTATGTTGCTTTCTTTTGCAATGTTTTGTTGTCCTAATGTACTTTTTTTTTTTTTTAATGTATTTTCGTCTTTCAAATTCTGTGACAATGATGTCTTGTAATTGTTGAAGTTTCTACCACATCAGCGAGTTGGTGAGATACGAGACGTCTTTGCTTTAGTTCTTGATATATTTTAATTTATTTATATACCTATTATATATTATAATATTTATATACATTCCCTCATGCAAAACACGGACGACCTGTGCAACTTAAACAGTAGTTTTTTCACTCGCTCTTCTGTCTCTGATAGTCTCCACGGCGGGGGTGGTGATACACCTGCTGCACATTCTTCGGCTGCTCTGACTCTGCACGATAAGCTCTCCTCTTTTACTTCAAACTATCCAAAAAACCTCAATCTGGCGCATATAAATGCACAGAGTGTTACCGGTCACTACTCCGATCTTCTGGCATCCTTTAGCAACTCCTCTCTTGACGCTATCCTTATTTCTGAAACTTTTTTAAAGCCATCTATTCTTTCTACACAGTGCTCACTACCGGGCTACGTGTTAATACGCAATGATAGAACGGGTATACGCTGCGGAGGTGTAGGAATTTACTTGCGTGCTGACATTCCGTATAAGATTGTTAGCGCATCTCCTTCTGCCTACACGGAATCAGCTGAGCACCTATTCCTAGAAATTTCCTTACTTCATACAAAATTTCTCCTAGGAGTATTTTATATTCCGGACTTGAGTATCGATTATTTCAACTCTTTTGATGCCCTTCTACATGACCTCACCCCATCCTACAGTCACGTAGTCATAATGGGTGACTTCAATACTTGTCTGCTAAAAGCTGATTCTCGCTCTCGCAAATTATTATCTCTATTGACTACCTTTAACCTGCATGTTCTGCCACTCTCTTCAACTCACCATGTACCTAATCGAAGGCCCTCATTACTTGACCTTATCATAGTTTCTTCTCCCGATGATGTATGCGCCCACGGTCAGCTGAACGCTCCATTCTCCTTTCACGACTTAATTTACCTCTCTTATCGTGTTCGCCCTCCCAAACGTAAACCTCAAATCTGTTTTCTTCGAAATTTCAGGGGTATGAATCTGGAGGCATTACAAATTGATGCATGCTCTGCTGATTGGTCGTTGGTGTTTAACTCCATGAATGTTAGCGATATGGTAAACCATTTCAATAAAACTGTTATTTCCTTATACGACCAGCATGCCCCCGTCAAACGAGTCCACATCAAACATTACCCGGCTCCTTGGTTGAATGCCACTATCAAAAACTTAATGGGTCTTAGAGATAAAGCAAAAAGGCGCCTCAGGAATTGCCCCTCAGAACAAAACTTGGTAACTTATAAATCTTTACGGAACCGCTGCAGTCGGATGTGTAGGGATGCAAGGAAACGCCACTTCTATGAGTCTCTTAACTGTCGGAATTCTGCTGACACCTGGAGGTTTCTTAGGTCTGTTGGCGTCGGCAAATCCCCAGTTTCCAACACTAAGGATATTGACATTAACACGTTGAACAAACACTTTTCACGGCCACCTGTCTCTTTGGATGCAGCTGTGAAATATGACACTTTACTCAGGCTTATGGGTAAGCCTGTGCCTCAGACCTCTGATTTTCAGTTCCAGCCGGTCACGGAGCTAGACGTTAAGAGATCTCTAATGTCCATTTCTTCATCAGCTTCAGGAAACGATGGCATATGCTCAAGGATGATCCTTCCTATTCTCCCTATCATACTTCCTGTCATAACCCATATATTCAATTTTTCATTATTCTCTGGTACCTTTCCCGAAGTCTGGAAGTCAGCGTATGTTATACCTTTACCTAAAACAACAAATCCCTGCTTGTTCACTGATTACCGACCTATCTCCATTCTTCCTTTTCTCTCCAAAGTTCTTGAGCATATTGTTCATCGACAGTTCTCCGTCTTTCTATCCTCTTCTGGCTCCTTAAGCTCTTACCAGTCGGGTTTCCGCTCAGGGCATAGCACTGTCACTACGCTTATCAAAGTCACGGATGACATTCGCTGGGCTATGGAGCGAAAGGAGTTAACCCTTCTAGTCTTACTTGATTTCAGCAGCGCATTTAACTCTGTGGATTTTGATGTACTACTTGGTACATTGAAGTCTATAAATGTCTCTCCTTCTGCTATCACTTGGTTTGACTCTTATCTTCGAGGGCGCTCCCAGTGTGTCCGTATCGGTCAGACATCGTCGGAGTGGTGCGGACTATCTGTGGGTGTTCCTCAGGGTGGCGTCCTATCTCCTCTTCTATTTTCTGTCTTTATTAATTCTGCTACAAGTCTTATTTCCAGTAACTTCCATCTCTATGCTGATGACCTGCAGCTGTACCGTCATTTTTCGGCTACTGATGCCTTTTCAGGGATTTCATCAATAAATCAAGACTTGGATCGACTGAGTGACTGGGCTGATTCGGTTGGATTACGTATGAACCCTAAAAAGTCGCAAGCCATCGTTATTGGCAGTAAATACCAATGTGGCGTTCTTCCAGTGTCTGAGCTGAATCCTGTGCTTCTGGCCGGTATTCAGATTCCGTACGCGGATACTGTGAGAAATCTGGGTGTTATTATGGACACTACGCTATCTTGGAGGGCTCATATTAGTGATGTCAGTAAGAAAGTGCATTTTTCCTTTCATTCTCTGAAGTGCCTCCAGAGCCTCCTGCCCCTGAAAACGAAAATTACTCTTGCTCAAACTATTATTCAACCCATTATTGACTACGCTGACGCTTGCTATTTAGATGCCAACGAGGAGCTACTAGACAAACTTGAGAGATTGCAAAATTTATGTATACGTTTCATCTTTAATCATAGAAAATTTGATCATGTTTCCCACCTTCGCAAAGAACTCAAGTGGCTCCCAATTCGTCTTCGTCGGAACACTCGAATCCTCTGCCTCCTTTTCAATATCCTTCACAATCCATCCTTTCCATCTTATCTGAGGGAGCGGTTTTCATTTCTTCGCCGTCCTGATGCTCCCTGTCGCTCAAATCTACGCTCTACTCTCAAATTTCCTAATCATAAAACCGAATTCTACTCCTATTCCTTCACAGTGCATGCGGTTAGATTGTGAAATTTACTACCGCCTGTTATCAGAGACAGTAAAACTATTACTACCTTTAAAAGGAAAGTCCGTGGTTATTATTTGTCTTCAATGTAAAGTTACTTATTTATTCGTGTAACCATATTTATGTATATATTTTAAGATATTTGTTTGTATATATTATTTATATATATATATATATATATATAATTATTTATTATTATATATTTATACAGTATACTATTTGCATATTTAACTTACTTATACTTCTGCATGTGTGTTACTTCTATTCTATCCTGTTCTTTAAATTACACACTTTTACTCGTTTTATCCTACTTTATGCTCTCCTCTCGCCGGTCTGCTGGTAGATATTTCTTTTAGAAATAAGCAGTACCATTGTACCTATGTTTCCTCTTGTTATTTGTATTTTGCATCCCTAGTGTGTACAAGAATAAATAAATAAATAAATAAAAAAAAGTGTCCCAAACTAACTGTTCAAACTTCGTCACGTGACGTGGCATCAGTCAAGAAACATTACAATAAAACCGGCCAAGTGCGAGTTCGACTCGCCCATGAAGGGTTTCGTAGCAGCAAGTAACATAATATAAAAGTTCTTATAGTTCGTTGTAACTTTGATTGATTTCTAACCGAAAATTGCGGTTTATGACGTATTAAAAAAAACTACCTGCTCTATCTTGTTCAATCTAATTTTCGTTGGTAGTTTTTATGGCAATGTATATCATATATTATTTTTAGATTTATCATTCTCTTAGTTTAGAAGTTAGAGGGGGGGGGGGGGGGACACATTTTCCACTTTGGAAGTGTTCTCTTGCGCATACTATTCACTTTAGAAAAAAATGATGTTAGAAACCTCAATATCATTTTTAAAGACCTATCTATAAATACCCCACACGTATGGACTTGATGAAAAAAAAAATTGAGTTTCAGTTCTGAGTATGGGGACCCCAAAAATTTACTGCTTTTTTTCTAGTTTTATATAAGAATCTTAATGCGGTTCACAGAATACATCTAGTTACCAAGTTTCAATAGCATAGGCCTTATAGTTTCGGAGAAAAGTGGCTGTGACACACGGACGGACAGACAGACAGACAGACATGACGAATCTATAAGGGTTCCGTTTTTGCCATTTGGCTACGAAACCCTAAAAATGAAGAAAAAATACTTGAAGAATACTTTAACCGTAAATCAGTTTTAATGATCCTGTAAATTTTCATTATCAACCTTTCTGTCGCTACTGAGCGGCAGCAGAAAGCGACAGCGACAGCCAGGCGGGTGCTCCGGGGTTTGTTTTGCCACGCCGAGCATGTTACCTCGAATTGCCGCGGTAACAAACGAATGCATAATGTGCTACAAAAATGTAATTTTTTAAATAGAATTTTTTTAATATAATCATAAAATAATAATAATAATTTCTTATAATTTAATATCATAGAATACAAAAGAATCAAATACAATGTCAAAAATAAACTTAGCCTATTAGTCAAACAACCCACCCCTAACCGTTCCTGGTGCAAAGGTGCCCATAACACTAGCCGCATTACCACGTTGAATGGCTATAGCCAGCCTTTGCACCAGGAACGACTTGGAGCGGGAGTCACCCGTTTTCTCCCCAATCCTTTGCCCCAACTGTCCTATAATTTGTTTTGCCTCGGAGCCCCAGCAACCCATTGTCTCCACGGCGATGGGTACGAACAAATAACGTGGTTCCATTGCAGCGTATTTCTGCTTCTTCTTCTCGGCTGCATCCTCCGCGGCCGCCGATGGTGAATGAACGGTGCGACCCAAATAGCTGGCGGCCACTGTACTGACACAAGTCGCATCCCACACCAGACACCTGCCATTCATCCACGGAATCGCGTCCGGCCTCTTTCCATCAGATCTACATAGACCCGGTGGTTCGAGGACGCAAGGGACACCCGCTGAGACGAAAGCCCTCCGAACAATGTCGTTCAGGGCATGGTGACGTGGAAATCTTCCCGTACAGCGACGACAACTCAAAGCGTGGTGGCCATCAGCTCCCACCATGGATCCGCAGGTGCATCTATGGGGTTCACACACCCTGCAGCCCAAGCGGAGAGCCACTGCCACACGCAGAGAGTCATCGTCTAACAAAGTGCCCAAGTGAGGCGACGGCAGTGCGTGCAGCCATGCCCCCGACTCCGGCTGCGATACAGCAAGAAGCCTGGCTCTATCGGCCGCAACAGCACCGTCCAGCAACAGTCCCCAAACTCGCTTTGACGCTATGTCATCCCACGCCCGCTGACTGCATAGAGCCTCAGTCGCCACCGCACTCATGCCTAGAGTGAACCAGGCCTCCAGGGCACGCGAAACAAAGTATATACCATCCACGCCACCATTAGTACGGAGTATTGCAGTGACGAGACTGGCAACCCCATGCACGGATGCCAAGGAAGCAGGCAAACCCACATCATGTGCGCATCTTACACCAAGGCCCCCGTAACGGGTCGGAAGAACTCCACTGGGGCCCATCAAGGAAGACATTCAGGATGGATTAGAAAAAATTAACACGGAATTTTTTATTAAATGTTTGTATTCGATTTTCGATGCCGAGCCATCTCATGAAGACGAGTCAATTTTGGGACACCCAATATAAGAATATAAATACTACATTTATTTAGTAAGTGGGTCGGTCGTATATTTAACTTTGTATTATTCTAAAGTTATCATTGATTGTATTTTTTTGCAAGTAGTTTTTAGTCACACTGCACGCCGCGCGGTAAAACTTTGAAATCCTAAAAACGATTCAAAGAAGACTATGGAAAAAAAATACTCAATGACCACAATGATATAACTATTATTATTGAGATAAAACCTAATCTAGTATTGGTAACTCTCAATAATTATGATACCTACTTTTGAGATTTTGCAAAAACGAAAAATATTATTTCATATTTACAAGAATTGTGCGATTCTTCTATTACTTTCCTTGATTATAGATATCGGTTCATTGGCTCCAGCCGAGCTCTGGATTATCAATATACGTTATTATGATCTATTAATGAACCGAAAGTGCTCATGGCCCCACGGACTCAGTGTTCTGTAAACGATCACTGCAATAAGTAGGATTTACTATGGCCGGTCCTTAGATGGGTGCTATGCTACTCATGTGGCCACTTTGTGACATTTATTTGAGCCTTTCCGTGCTTCGGAAAGTACGCTAAGCCGTTGGTCCAGTTGTCAGCAAATTGGCAGCCGTTGAGCTGAAGGCCTTTATGGGGCGACTTGAAAAATTTCAACAGCAGGCAGTCACAACCTACGCCTGTCCATTTCAACACGGCAATACGGCAATGTGGGCATATAATATGCCTCTGCCTACCCCTTCGGGGATAAAGGCGTGCCTATATGTATGAATGTAATGTACCGGTTGCCTGTGTAATAATTAGACGCAGTTACTCTTTATAGTTACTATTTAATTATGTACGTGCGTCACTCAATTCAGTAAAAAACAGTTAGCAGACTAAAATTTTAATAATAACTATTTTAGATCTCTCTGTAATTTTTTTCCTTGCACTGTATATAGGTACTTAACTGTAATTTGGTTTTCTATTATGTTCTACTTAGACCAAAGTTACTAATGAAATTACTTGAGGATAAAATTATTCAATTCATTCTGAATCTACTTTTGTAGCTACGGATTGTCTGTCATAACTTGACCCATGATACAATTTGACTTATCTTTAACGATTCGAGTTTTATCCCGCTTCTATGAGTACTATCCTACTTGTCTGAAGGGTCAAGAGACACCACACTGCTTCCGTAAGAGCAACGGGCAGCCAACCTGCCGTTCTCAGGCAGTCGGTCATGGAGGCCGGTAACTCAGGGTGTAAAGTGGTGCCCCACCGCTGACCTTGGAACTGAAGGAGAAGGAAGGATGATCTCAAAAAGGCGGGACCCCCTAGACCATTGTTTATCGAGCTGATAAATATTTGGTTTACTTAATGCCGAGAGTAAATATTGTTGGAAATTGTCACACAACATCATACAGCTCAAATTAGCTAATAAAAGCTAGTGGAGATACTAAAAATTTTTTTGATTGTTCTATAACTGTCTTTAGTAATAGATATCGGTTTATTGACTCCAACCGGGCTCGAGATGATCAATATACGCTATTGAGATCTGCTATACGACCGATGGATATGCTTATATAATTCTAATTACATATTCTACACTGAAAACACCTAAACTCCGAAACAAATCGAATGAATGGGAAACCTGGGAATCGAACCCAGAACCTCAGCGCGGCAGTCGGTTACACTACCGTTTTTGCCACCGAGGCAGTCAAATAAGCATCTCGATTATATAGTCACATAAATATTTCTAAACACATTTGTGAGTAAAGAAAAAACTAAATGAATTTGACATGACATCTACAACAACAATGTCATAATATTGTGTCAAAAAAGATGAACAGTGTCAAACTGAAGACGAGACCAAAAATGAAAGATAAGTAGGTATTGTGTGCTTAGAAGTTTCATTTCCAACATCTTGTTTTGGGAAATAAATTCTTAATTTGAATGTAATCGACAATGAAAAAGTAAAAACCGGCCAAGTGCGAGTTGGACTCGCCCATGAAGGGTTTCGTAGCAGCAAGTAACATAATATAAAAGTTCTTGCCGTTCGTTGTAACTTTGATTGATGTTTTAACACGTTCGCAGTGGTAGTGATTTTTCTAACCGCAAATTGCGGTTTATGACGTATTACAAAAACTATCAGCTCTATCTCATTCAATCTAATTTTCGTTGGTAGTTTTAATGGCAATGTACATCATATATTTTTTTTAGATATATCATTCTCTTAGTTTAGAAGTTAGAGGGGGGGGGGAGGGGGGACACACAATTTTCCACTTTGGAAGTGTCTCTTGTCCAAACTATTCACTTTAGAAAAAAATGATTTTAGGAACCTCAATAGTATTTTTGAAAACCTATCTATAGATACCCCACAGGTATGGGTTTGATGAAAAAAAAAATTTAGAGTTTCAGTTCTGAGTATGGGGACCCCCAAAATTTACTGCTATTTTTCTAATTTAATATAAGAATCTTAATGCGGTTTACAGAATACATCTAGTTACCAAGTTTCAATAGCATAGGCCTTATAGTTTCGGAGAAAAGTGACTGTGACACACGGACGGACAGACAGACGGACAGACAGACAGACAGACATGACGAATCTATAAGGGTTTCGTTTTTGCCATTTGGCTACGAAACCCTAAAAATGGGGTTATAAGTAACTCGTAATACTCGTATTTGAAATTTTGTAGTGATCTTACGAATTTTTGTTCAGTGTGTGAATGTAAAAATACACTTTGAGCAGGTAATTTATGGCATCGTACATTGCATTTTTGCCGTACCTATATATTTTGCCAATTAAATTTGAAATTTTACTGAAAATCCAACTCTTATCGTAATACTAAACCTAGAAACTCATTTATTATTGAACCCTAGTAACAATAAAAGATATTACTCGTAGATTTTTTTAAATATATTAACCTCGCCAAATTGACGTCACCACTGATGGAAACTAATGGAAAGCCGTGGCGCATCTAGCGAATGGGGGCCATGCTTACACCACACAAGACTTCTGACAGTAGTCCTCAACTTGGCGACCCTATAATGTGCCTCTTCACGCTCTGCTTGTAACGGGTGTTTTTTTTAGAGGTATAGAACTTTAAGTTGGCATAACTGTTTTAACTGGCGGTATTATTATCAGCTGTAAAGTGATTTATGTTTAGTTTGGTTGGGCATTTCAACATGAATAGACTGAAGCCTGAACAACGCTTCCAAATTGTGCAAATTTATTTTGAAAATATTGGTTCTGTCCGTAATGCGTATCGTGATTTTCATAAGCGAATTTTGTTTAGCGGTGCCGCTCACTTTTGGTTGAATGGATACGTCAATAAACAAAACTGCCATATTTGGGGTGAAGATGATCCTCAAGTGTATGTTGAGACACCGTTACATCCAGAAAAACTGACTGTGTGGTGTGCTTTATAGGCTGGTGAAATAATTGGTCCGTACTTCTTTAGAAACGATGCTGACCAGAACGTTACAGTCAATTGTGACTGCTATAGAGCGATGATTACTGACTTTTTTGTTCATCAATTGAACAACCATGATGTGCTGTAGTAGTGGTTTCAACAAGACGGCACAACATGTCACATAGCTCGTGCCACAATTGATTTATTGAAGGAAACGTTTGGTTACCGCATAGTTTCGCGTTTTGGACAAGTGGATTGGCCTCCAGGGTCGTGCGATTTTACGCCACTTGACTATTTTCTGTGGAGATATGTGAAGTCGCTCGTCTACGCCGATAAGCCCGAAACGATTGACCACTTGGAGGACAACATTCGGCGCGTTATTGTCGATATACGGCCAAAAATGTTGGGAAAGTCATCGAAAATTGGACCTCTAGATTAGACTACGTCCGAGCCAGCCGTGGCGGTTATTTGCCAGAAATCATATTTTAATTATAATGCCAGAAGATTTCCTTTCGAATAAAGTCATTTTCATATCAATAAAAACAATCACCTTCGTTTTATTCCATTTCAAAGTTCTATACCTCTAAAAAAAACACCCTTTAGAACCCGGGATTGTAAAATGAGGGAAACACATGTGCGGGCAGGTCGTTCCAGGATTTCGTAGTTCGACAGAGGAACGATCTTTTGAAACGCTCAGTTCTGGCGAAGATTCTCTCCGCTATATATGAGTGGCACCTCTGCCCGACGTGTTGTTCGGAATCGGAAAGGAGATGGGTGGGATCAGGTTGAAGAGCTCTTCAGAACATTCGCCGTGATATATTCGGTAGAAGGCAGCCAAGGACGCTATGGTTCTTAGCTGCGCTAACGGCTCGAGGCTAACCGTCATCTTAGGACAACCTATAATTCAAATCGGATAACACGTCTCTGCATAGCGCCAAGCGCGTCCAGTAAGTACCTCGCACAGTCATCCCAAAGGTGAGAACAGTATTCGACGCAGAGGCTAATCTGCGCCTTGCACAGCAAACATCCCGATGTGGCGTGGAGTACCTTAAGTGAAGTAAAATTATAAAAAAATCAACTCAAAATGGTTCACAAATTTTGGAAATATTATATTAAAATAGGCACAAATCCCTAAAAAAGGTTAAATAACACAGTTCGAGTAAATATCAATCATATTTATAATAAATTAAATCCAGATAAGTTTGTTTATAGCAATGCCACTATAATGAACTATCGACATCCTTATCGATACCTACCCATGACTATTTTACTGTAAACAGCCCTTTTTATTTCTGCCTTATATATATCCTCCAAAAATGCATTTACACATTAAATATTGTTTTATGTATGAAGGAAAATGCATAATCTACGTTATGAGTTGGACTTTCAGTGAAATTTCACATCCACTTTGGCAAAATATGTACGGCAAAAATGGAATGAATGAAAAATGGAAGTCACAAATGACGTGTTAAACGAGTCTTTCTTCGTATAATTGCGTTTTGTAATATCCTATTCACACACCAAACACGACACTATTGTTGAAAATATAAAATTTTCTATTTTAATCGTAAGATCACTACAGATTATTGGATATAATGAATAACATAAAGCCGCCATAGGACCCCACAGGACTCAGCGATTCAAAATACTGACATATGAGTACACAATTTGCTTTCTCTTTTCCTCTCGAGCTAAGTGCTATGGATAATGAGGTCTCGCTCGCACGCTTTGTATATCTATTGAGAGTAGCGAAAAATTCTAAATCTATGGTCATAACTATCTAAAATACCTATATTTTATTGCCTTTCACAGTATTTTCGCAGCAGCACAATTTTATCGCTGTATAACCTACAAAGAAATGCCTGAGGCTAGTGTTGTGATTGCGTGGCACAAAAATTGGTACGAAAGCGCTGATTTGAGGCACTGATTTGATTTCGCGGTGTAAAAACTCTCGTTCCTTTTTATTTAACGTAGGCAAGTGTAGAAACACAGTGATTTATGCATCCCTATCAACATTTAAGTTGATGAACATTACGTAATAAACTGTAAAAGCTTAATTCATAAACCAAAAAGAAAAATATCAGTCAGGGTAAAGAATGTACTCGTATATTTGCAGTGCAATGTAAAGAGTAATGACATTAAACATGAATGTTGTATAGAACAGTCAAAGTGCCCCTATACTTTCATGACCGCGGAATATCAACTGAAATATCAGCAATAACATAGGTAAACGCTGCCCAAAATGCTGCACAATCTATGACGTCAACCATGTTCTGAACATTTAAAGTGTCTCCTTCAGTGTGATGGTACCAGTAATAGTTTTCATTCTGAGTTAGCAAAGATGCTCCAGGAACTCCTTTAAATGTAAATATTACTATATCCGACCCAGTGTATCCACTGTTTGTCATCTTATTAATTGGCGAAAACAGTTTTAAGATTTCTTTCACAATACAACGAGCTTGCGTTGTCCCTGACACATCCAAACCTAATGGTTTGAAAGTTCCTTCATCAGATTCCATAATAAAATTTATATTGGATAGTTCATTTTCATGTCTTTTTAAATATGCCTGTGCACCGACCAGGTCCATTTCTTCAGCAGTCCAGAGAATTGCACGTACGGTTCTTCTTGGTTTCAAATTTGCTTGGTTTAATATGACGGGAACAAACCAACTTATCATCATACCTCCTCCGTCATCAATTGCTCCTTGTCCTACATCCCAACTATCTATATGTCCAGATACAATTACAGATTTATCAGGTTTTTGGGATCCTTTTAAGTCAATAACTGTATTACGAGACGTCGTTGTGTTCGTTGCATACAACATTTTAACACTTATTAAAATTGTTTGACCTTCATCTTGCAATCTCCTCATTAAATCAGCGTCTTCTAGAGTTATCGCTGCAGTAGGTATTTTTGTCACATTATCGTCATAATGCTGAGAACCCGTGTGTGGAGAATAAATTGAAAATGGAGTAATACTTCTGACGAGAGTAGCGAGAGCACCCTTTTTAGCAGCTTTTGAAGCACCTTGGGTTCTGTAGATAACGGTTTCGCCGTAGGATTTATAATGCGCATCAAACACTACAATTTTTCCTTCAATGTCTTTTCGATCTTTGCTGTCAAGCTCATCAAAACTATTTATAACTATGACTTCAGCAGTGATGCCTTCCGGTGGTGTACTGACACTGGTACCAAAACCTAATAAAGCAATGTTCTTAGACTGCGGTTGTAACATTTTTGCAGATTCGTGTAAACGCTCCCAATGTTGTACCTGAAAATAAGCAAAAAAACACAGTAAATGACACTGTTCTTATTAATTTTATGGATGAACGTCCTTTCATACTACAGTATATTTATACATTTATAAACATAATACGTCATAAAATATAGAGCACCCTGTTCGTCTCCGTGGATGATAAGGATAGCTAGTTTCGCTTTGGACAAAGCTATCTAAAAAATATGGGAATGCGACCAGCCTTATGGGAACTTTACCGGTTGGCATCGATGGGGAGGAATTCTTTGACTCCTGAGCGAGGCATTGTCAGTCTTGTCACTCCCCTCCCATCTTTTTTTGTTGTTTGTTTTCTTTGTTTTTTTTTCTGTATATAACTGTAGAATATAAGTAATTCTAAAAAAATCAATATCGAGTTTAGAAAAGAGTAAATTTATTTAATGGTTAGTTGTCTTAGACCATATATCACGGGACTAGCCTTTGCGAACCACCGCATACAAAAATATTCTGCTAGTTTTCATAGCAGGTGAAGGGGGAAACACAAAGACATATAAAATTTCATTATATTTAAAAATGTATTAATCGACAAACGCGTAATGGCTGTTGTGTGTTAATTTTTATTGTACAGTCAACTACAATAAAATGTACTAGTTTAATCATATAAAATGATGTACTGATGTACAGTGCTTTTTATAAAGCCAGAAGACCAAATGGTCTATTGGCTTGGCAGAAAACAATGCTTAAGTAAGGCCGCATCCTGTGGTTAGATGATCTAAGTTAGTTGTCAATCCCAGGCTTCGTTTGTTTCCCACTATCTACCACTCAGTAGTTCCTGCAAAGACCTTATGGGTTGATCGCTGCTGGATGTAGACCTCTGCAAATTTGATTTTAGGAAAGTAAATAGCTGGCTGGGGAAACGGATTTATACAAAGTTTAATTTGGGATTCTCCTTCTCTTTACTATGACTTCGTACGATAGTCAATATATGCACCAATTATTATAGTCGAGGCATTGGAAATATCAGTAAGTTTCTATCGCACTTCACTTGTGCACGAAGTGTAATACTGGATAGATTAATTAGTTGACCTAAAATCTATTACTGACGAAGTTTCTTTTTTAGAACAGAGTGGAGAGGGACAATTATTCAGAACGGGAGTTGAAATAGCAAATGTTTACCTGCAGTTCCTCAGTTGTAATGTCGTCCAGGTGGTTCTGTCTAGTAAGGTTTATCATATAATCTATAGCATTTTCTAAGTTTTTGGTTCCTGACGGTCGAGCTCCAAATTTATCAATAAACTTAGTGTATCTGAAACAAAAATTAGTGTTATTATTAAAAGAACATAGTGTATTATTTATGTAAAATATATTGGTCTGCGCACTGCCGTACGCTTAGATAAATAGAACAGTAAATTTTAATGATCCACTATACATTAGTAGTGCTGATTAATCGATTGCCGGAATCCTATATTGTTAATTTTTTTACCACAAATAGCTAAACTTATTTCAATTCGAAAGTGAAAATTGGAGTAAGGATAAGCGACTTGGGCTACAAAGCGTAAGATAAGTACGTTGAAATAAACGAAGCAGTAAAACGTTATCAACTATTGGTTATTCCGTTATGTTTCTATTGTTTGTTTTTGTTTAGTTTCATTATCGTTGATTTGTTGTTTGTATATCGATAATATTGTTTACATATTCGATAGATCATCAACATGTAGTACAATATAAATTACTTGCAGATGTCAAGCGGTTTCACCGCGTAGTTCCCGTTTTCGTGGGAATACGGGAATAAAATATAGCCTATGTTCACCAGGGCCAACGTAGCTTCCCAACAGTGAAAAAAAATTCAAATCGGTTCAGTTTTGGAGCCTATTGAATTGACCCTTAGCCGATCAACGTGAACGCCATGGTAAGAAAACGCTGCTAAAAATTAAATGGTCCTACTGAACACTAGTCATTTTGATTTAGAAAACTGAGCAGTGTCTAAGGGTTTATTTTGATGTACTGCAAGATTACGTGGTCACACACATTCACAAGGGAGTACCGTGGCGTCTTAAGGCCACAACAAACGTAGCTATAATATATATTAATATGAAATATAGCAAGGTATATTACGACATATTTTCCATATAAATTTTCGAAGGACCACACACGCAGCTATAATATATATTTCTATGACGTCATCAAAATATGTCGACAGATATAGCTTGGTATATTTTAGCATATTACTATATATTTTCGTATATTACTATATATTTTCGTATATTTTGAAGATAAAGGATGATCCGTTTGTTTACCGAACATTCGGGGAGAGTATCATCATCAATGGTAGTACTTCCATTGTATGACTAAAGCAAGTAAATGGTAAATTAATCATAATAAAATTAATCTTGCTTGTAATATTCCTGGAATCTTGAACAGAAAATCTTAAAGGTGAGTTCGAACTAGGCAGCAAGAAGCACTGCTGTCGCTGCAGTGCTGCCGCCGAGGTGCTGCGCGGCAATGCTGCCTGCCGCGTTAATTCTGAGCACAGCAGCAGTGTCGCGCTGCACGTGGTGGCACATACATACATTTAGTCACGCCTTTTTGCCCGAAGGTGTAGGCATAGGCATATTATATGCCCACGGTTCACCTGTAAGATTTTGTCCCATGTAATGTGGCGTGAGTTGGGAGAGGCCTACGTCCAGCAGTGCACTGCTGCCGAGTTCAGAATGTATTCTAAAATAAACCTATACAAAATAATTATGGAGGATCAGAGGTTCTCTAGCAGCAATGCAGCGGCAGCAGTGCTGCTTGCTGCCGAGTTCAGGCTCATACTTTAATGGAAGACATAAATGAAGTTCGGTATAATAAATGAAGATCGACAAAACAATGAAGATTGTTAAAACAATTGAAGATCGATGTAAGGTGAAGTCGTAAAGCGTCTAGTTGACTCCTGTTATGACCATGGGGCTGGCCTATTTCTCGTTCAAAGAATTAGCTTGTAATTAAACGTGATTTTTGCCTTTTTTGGTACGCAACCCATCGTGCGCGAATTCGACTCGCACTTGGCCGGTTTTTAGGATAGGTACGCTGGAACTTGAACATCCTGTGCATAAAATACGCATTAAAACCGTGCGCTTGCAAGTACGGACGCAGACCGAGTGTGCACGAGTGAGGGCAAAATATATATTATAGTATAGCTCCCGTGTGTGATAGCTTGCTATAATATAATATATATCTCGATATATTAATATATATTATAGCTATGTATGTGATGGCCTTTAATCGGTGCATCGCTGATTAAAACGATCCCGACATAAGTATTTTTTTCGAATTATTGCAAAAACTTCCTGTTTAGTATCTAACTAACACATATCACTAGAATATAAATCGTTTTAAATTACTGAGTGTCTCACTCTTGATACATCTTCACGCCCGAACCTCCTTTAGTTATATCTTCCATAATACTTTTGGTCACATTTTTGTACGAAGCAATTTCTTTCACCAGTTCTTCGTCTAGGACACATTCTTCATCGTCATGACGATTTATAACAACACTTGGTTCTGCTATTATGCAGACCGATATCAAAACTACGAATATTTTAATTTTCATTATTCATTACTCGTCAAGCACTGGCGTTCTACTAATGAGAGAGATTTCTTATCGCTTTGTAGTTGAACTCTCATATTATCAACAATTTGGTACAGTACCTACTGTTGTGATTATAATGGCTAAATTCTGTTGATAGGAACTTGAATTGTTTGCTTTGTAAGTAACATTAGGATCGTTGCTTTCATTTTTATCATCATTTTTTTAACGTGAGGAAACTCCTATTTAGATGCTATGCCGTATTCCTACCGACTAAAAACCGTACCTTGCCTAACAGCCTACGGTTGGGAACCCCGGGTAAAACCTCGGAAGGATACCTCAGGACTCCCAATATACCTAGTTAAGAGCGTGATTGAGTTTCATACATCTATTTTACACACATATAAAATAAAAAAAAATTGATGGAATTTGGTGCAGTCCACCCAAATTTCGTCACATACCTACATAGGTACATTATATTTACAATTAAGTAATTTTTTACATAGATTTCGGGAGAATTGGAATTTTATTAACGCTATACATATAAACCATTTTAGTAACTTGGCGCCTGGATCAAAATTTCTACAATATGTAAAATAAGTAGAAAAATGTAAGGTTCCGGCCAAGAAGACGTGCCGATTCTAAATGAAGTCAATAAATATTATAGACATTGCGCTTTACTAAATGGCAAGGTATATATGGATTTAAAGTTACATTAAATTCTTGCCACAAACATTTTTGATTGTATTTAATAAAATCATGTGAGTATCAAAATAGTAACATAAGTTTCCTTTTATCTATAGGTACTAATATTATAAAGAGGAAAGATTAGATTGTTTGTTTGTATCGAATAGGCTCCAAAACTACTAGACCGATTTGAAAAATTCTTTCACTTTTGGGAAGCTACACTCTTTGCGGTGAACAAAGGCAATATTTTATTCCTGTATTCCCACGGGAACGGGAATTACGCGGGTGAAACCGCGTATCGTCCGCTATTGTTTCAAATAGACATTGGGTGTTGTATTGCGGAAAATAATTAAGTTAAGAGGAGTTCTTTATTCAATAAAGTGGAGGACAGGAGCAAACCACTACAAACTCCCAATTCATCAATAACCTCAACTTTATTTCGAAGCGTTTGGAAGCGCTCGTGGCCCCGCGGACCCAGTGTTCTGTAAACGATCACTGCAGTAAGCAACTTTCACTATGGCCGGTCCATGGATGGGTGTCCATCCATGTGATTACTTTGTGACATTTATTTGAGCGTTTCCGTGCTTCGGAAGCCACGTTAAGCCGTTGGTCCCGGTAGCCAGTAAAATGGCAGTCGTTAAGCTAAGTTGAAGGCTTTATTTCAACTGCAGGCAGTCACAACCAGCGCCTGACTATTTAAACACGGCAATACGGCTCACCACCTATTACGTGGGACAAATTATACAAAGGTGAAATGTGGGCATATAATATGCCTCTGCCTACCCCTTCGGGGATAAAGGCGTGACCATTATGTATGTATGTACCTACTTTATTAGTTGAGGTTACTCTTGGTTGTTAGTGATTCTGGGGATATCTTACCAAGGGCTTACCCGGGGCTCCCAACCGTAGATATTAGGTAGGAAACATGTGGTTTTTAGTCGGTAGGAGTGCGACTTAGCATTCCTGACGGATTTTCCGCACGTGAAAAAAAAACTCTTCGTTGTTGCGCACTGCATTATAAGTTCCAGGAAATGCAGGTTATACTTCCTTTGTAGAGCGCAACTCCTAATAATAATATTTGATGGTACACTTTTATCGGAATCGGACAACCGGAGGTGAGAATGATTATTTTGAACTTTCATCGTCTTATTATGTTTGTTGCTGTGCTCGTGTAAATAGTGTTAAACTATGTATCAGTAAGTATTATAATAATCATATACGATTTTCACTTTCAAAATATGCACTATAGGTACTAAACCACTAAAAACTTGGGAACAAGTAATTTTTAGCAAATAGGTAAACAAGTAGAATACGTGACAGAATTAACTGTCAATGTCAAGAACATAGTCATAGTGAAATGTTTTGCTTTAGAATAGAATAGAATAGAATAGAAGAAACTTTATTGCACACCAATGTTAAATTTTCATACATGTACAGAGGGCGGCCTTATCGCTAAAAAGCAATATTTTACAGGCAACCTTTGGATGGAAAAATACCGTCAAGAATCACGTGGTAAAAGGGGTAGTCATTGGTGTCAAATAAAACATACTAAGTCTACTAAACGTCTCAAGTCAATAAGATATAGGTAGGTACCTACATAGGTACCAATAAATACATACACAAACACATAATATATATACAATACATATAACAGTACACAGGTTGATATTTGTTGATATTTGATACACACTAATTACATACATATTTATATTATCACACAAATATAATACATTATTATTTACATTCACAAAATTAAATACTATGAAGCTAAGTAGTGCTCCTTAATCAGTCTTTTGAAAGTATTTAAGGACTGCGCACGCCTAATGTTTAACCCTAGAACCGTACCCATCATAGACTTTAAATAACAGTACCCAGGTACCCAGGGGTACTAGTGTACCCCGTTAAAGAAAACTTTTTTTCATAAGAATAGACATTTATTAATATAATTAACATACATAGACTTTTATGGCACTTATTTCAGTCTCACGTTACATAATTAAACAAAAAATTACCAAACTTATATTAACAGTTTTGGCAAATCTTCTATTGGTGCTCTAAACATATAAAATTTTTAAATTTTTCCCATCGAGTGCTTGATTTACGGTCTTTCGACCTGGGACAAAAGAAACATCTACCAGATTTTGAATCTGAAGAGAATGAAGCACTAGAAGGTCGTGCTTTTTTAAAATACCGCCAATACTTATTTGTGCATGCATTTTGTAGATGCACACCCAAGGGTGCTGTAGTACTCCACTCAGGATTGCCACGATCGCACGCTAACAGGACTCGCGCCCGGCTGATGCTTCGACACGATCCCCCGCCCTCCGTAAATACGCGGAGGTGCGAAAAGATCCGTTTTAAAACAAAAAAGTTATAGCCAAAATTATATTTTTTTTTCAGTTGTACCCCAGGGTACGGTTCTAGGGTTAAAGGTAGTAAATTCCACAACCGAACTGCTTGCACAGCGAAAGATTAGTCGTAAAAATTTGTGGAATGTCTGGGAACTACTAATTGCAGTGACTCTGATGACCTTAGAGATCTCAAATGTGTGTCATTCAGGAACGTAAAACGTTCTTTTAAATAATTGGGAGTAGAGGGATTGGAAAGGGTGCTGTAAAGCAAAGACAGATGTTTATGAGTGTTTCGACGAAGACGAATAGGGAGCCAGTTGAGCTCTTGACGAAATTGTGTTACGTGATCATATTTGCGTAGGCCAAATATAAATCTGATACAAATTTTTTTGAGTCACTCAATTTATCTAGCTGCTCGTCAGTGACATCAAGATAGCTGACATCTACATAGTCGAGTACAGGAAGGAGAAGGGATTCTGCAAGCGCTCTTTTAGTGGCAGTTGGTAGGATATTACGTAATCTACGCAATGATTCTGCAGATGCAAAAAGCTTACGGCTGGTTTCCTTTATTTGGGTACGCCAAGATAGTGTGCTGTCTATTATAATTCCCAAATCCTTGACTTCGCTGCTAACCTGCAGGGTAACACCATCAAATAAAATGTTCGGAAGGGTTGTCCATTGCACTTTTTCTAACATTCGAGAGCTGCCAACCAAAATAACCTGTGTTTTAGAGGGGTTTACCTCCAAGTACTACTGTTTGCTCCATTGACAGATTTGCATCAGGTCTGTGTTGAGTATTGTAATTGCTGTCGACAATTCAGACAAAGGAGGTTGATTGTAAATTTGAAGGTCATCTGCATAAAGATAGTAGGAAGAAAAAAATACTTTGAGATTGAATTTATAAAAATTTAATTATCATGGGAGAAAGCACGCCACCCTGTAGAACACCGACAGACATATCTTCTCGCGATCTTCAACGCGAACACGTTGCCGTCGTCCAAACAGGTAATTATGAAACCAATCAATTACTGGTGGAGATATGTTAATAGAACGTAATATACCAAGCAGGATACGAAAATCCACAGTGTTAAAAGCATTGCTAAAATCTAATAAAGTCAGCAAAGTGAGATTTCCATTTTCCATGCCCAGTCGTATGTCATCAGTTACCTTGATCAATGCACTGGTCGTACTATGGCCTGGCCGAAAACCTGATTGAAATGGGTTTAAAAGGTTGTGTCTATTGAGATATGCATTTAATTGGGAGTGAACAAGCCGTTCTAGGACTTTAGACAGGAACGGTAATATTTATATGGGACGATATTCGGAGAAGGATGTGGGATGTGATTTTTTAGGTAAAGGAATTATTTGTGATTCTTTCCAGGCTTAAGGAAATTCCGCACAGCTAAGGGAATGATTTAAAATATGACAAATTATCGGTAAAATTTCATCAATGATAGATAGAACCATCTTACGGCTAACATTGTCATCGCCAATTGCATTTGAACAAATCGACATAATAGTCCTCTTAACATCACACTCAGATAATTGATCGAAATTGAACGGTGAGTGGTCAGGAATTGGAAGCGATGATAGAAATTGCAAGGTATAGTGTCTATTTGACTGATCTAAATTAGACGTTGATGAGAAATGTTGGTTGAGTTAATCAATATCAAGTGAGTTTGATGAGATGAGATTTGACGTTGCTTTTCAACTCCTAATGTTCTCAGAAATTTCCATATTTTGGAAGGGTCTCCGTTCTCGACTGATTCATGTATATATTGGCGTTGAGCTTTTTACACACCTTGCTGCAGAGATTACGTAACGCAATATACTTCTCTTTGTTATTTGATGTATTTACCTTTACGGCCCGAACTGGGGCATGTCGATCATAAAGTGCAACAATTTGATTATTAAAGTAATTTACTTTGGCATCGATCGTTACAGCTTCCAACAACGGATTCCAGTTTATGTTGCTAGCATCTTCACGCAATTTACTCAAACTCATGCCACTAAAATTTCGCTGCATGAGGAGTTTAGACTTAGGCTAAGGTGGACGAACTTTATAAGAGAGAAATATCATGTCATGATAAGACAAGGCGTCAGCAGGATACTGACCGTGTTTAGCAACAAGGTCAGTTGAAGAAACAAGTATTAAATCAAGAAGAGATGGAGGATGATCAGGAGCTTTATCCGTTTAGAATAATACAAGCCTTTTCAGTATTAATTTATTACTCAGTAAAAGCATAAAATTGTTTTGGAAAGAATCCCTACTAATATTATGAATGCGAAAGTAACTTTATATGTCTGTCTGTTAGTTTTCACGCCTAAACCGCTGAACTGATTTTAAATTTGGTATGGAGATAGTTTGAGTCCAAAGGAAGGACATAGGCTACTTTTTAAGTTACTGCGCAAAAGGAGGGCAATGAATTGAAACGATTACGACACGGCGCGGCTTCGACCGCGTAGAAGTCGTTCAAAATCGAAATAACTAGTTTTTAGTAATAAATACCTATTCCATGAAATCGCTTGACATGGAACTTTTAAGGTTCGGTACACAAATTAATGGTATAAACAGTAGCATATTACTGAGACTCCGCTGTCCATCTGTCTGTCTGTCCGTCCGTCTGTCTAGACAGACAGACGGGTAGATGTTTGCTAGACAGCAGACATTTTCACACATGATGATATTTCTGTCGCCTCCCCGTAACTATAATACTAAAAACCGAAAAAAAATATTCTTAAGGGGGACTCCCGTAAAACAAACGTTAATTTTGCTGTTTTGTCCTTATTCTTTACACGGAGGGTCCGTGTACGAGTCCGACTCGCGCTTTGCCGGGTTTCTGTACTACGGATGTCATCTAAAACAGAGGTTTTCGCTTTCTTACCATAATCTACCACGTTTTTGGACATGATCTTAGTTAACTAACTGGTTTTCGACCATCACCAAGTAAAAGTGGTTTATCACTAGTTCGAAGGACTAGTTTAAAGTGTGTTACAAAACCCTTTTACTACATTATTCTTGACGGTATATTTTCATCCAAAGGTTGCATGTAAAAGATTGTTTTTGGCGATAAGGTACTGTACATTTAAGAAATTGTGATATCTGTATAAGAATTTTTAACATTGGTGTGCAATAAAGTTCATTCTATTCTATTCTAAAAACTGCGACACCCGATTCTCAAACTATCATTAATTAAAAATTAATAAATTTGTTTGGACCCCTCGGTAGACAAGTCCCACTCGCACAGTCCTGTTATTGTTTTCCTTAATGATTTTGTTCCCGGTTTTCTTACATTCCAAAATTAAAAAGGAAAGCAATGAAAAGAAAAAGGTTTTGACCCGGCCTTTATTGAAAGAATGGCGATATTATAAGGTAGCAATGTTCGACAAGTAACAAGCAATATTACTTCTTATTTTTATACAATACCTTCAAAATGACCGGCTTCCAATATCTTGATATTTTAGGTATTTTTCATTATAAAGAAACATTCTACAAAAGATATGAGGCGATTCTCAGCAAGGGGCTAGGCTCTATATTATCAACGTGTGAAAAGTTATGTGACTGCGTGTTACGAGAAGGGTCGAGCACTGTAATTCTTGTCGTAGCCGTAGTACATAATGTATATCGTAGGTGTTTGTAGGAATACATTTTTTTTACGATCCATATCGACTTGGTTTTATCCCGTATTGGGTAAAGAATTTTTTGTGTAGGTAATTATGTGTAAAAATAACAATGTCTGTAATTTTCAAGAAACTCTTGTGATGTTTGTTCTGTGTTGCTGTGTTTTTTTTTCTGTTAATTAGTGTACTAATTGACAGAAAAATAACACAGTATTTTTTACACAAAACCTTTCAAACTAATAACATGGATAATATCAGTTTGAAAATAAATTTCAAATCCAAGGACTTGAAAATACCGTAATAGTGCCTTACGCTTATTAAATTTAATTGATTATTCATTCGCTTTTCTTCTTTGATGAGAAAAGTTTGCTTAAAATTGAACATTTCCAATCAATCTTTGAAATAAATGAATACATTTTGCCTTTATTGGCGGGAACTTTAAGGGTCTTTTAGTTTATTGAGTATCGATTATAAGTTTAATATAAAATGTGCTTTGGATGGACATAGATGCAGTGGACGCGAGTTCACGCGAGAAGCTTTTGTCAATTTAACAGTTCAGTGGGTTTAAGTGCAGGACTTGAGATGGTAGCGAAGCGGAGTAAGCTGAAACGAAACTAGACCTTTTCATTCATCTTGTAGTGTTGTTAGGTTCTTATGTATTTAAGCTGTAAAAATAATAAGTAGGTATTATCAGTCGTGCTTCATTACTTTTTTTGTGTTACGTGAGGGAAAATCCTCATGGAGTTTTGCCGAAATCCAACAGAACCTCACGTGTCCTGGTAACAGCCTTGAAGCTTGCAGCCATACACAACAGAGTATAGTAGCAAAGTTATACCAACAAAAGATATTTTTTATTAATACTTTTATTAAATAGTTCGTTTAGCAGCTATGTTCACATTAAAATATCCTTCATTACTGTTAAAGTAATAAAACTAGATGTTATTTTGACTTATGAGGACGGATGAAATGAAATGAAAAATTTGAAATAATCTAGTTTAGTTAGTTTGGTTCTAGAGTTATTGGAAAGACCTTGAGTAGCCTGAGGCCGATTTTTTATGTCAAAAATTACAGCTACAACTAGGTTACAACAAATATCAAAGTGTGAGCATTATCTATTTAGACTGAATTCGTATGAGATAAAGAAGGCTCGTTGAAAGAGATGCTGGGAAAAATAGTAATAAAATTGTCTCTACTGATTTCGTTCCTGATCATCATTGGTTCTGAGCTTCTTCGGTACCAAAGAAGTTGAGTCATTAAAGTTGTTGTGTATTCAGATTCTTTTGTCTTAGCCGTGACCACGTCCATTAGTCAACAGATGCACCATTTGCAGGTGGGGACTGTCTTGAGTGCCGAAGATTTCGGTAGAGACCTAATGCAGTCAGCCCAGTGTTTTTCAGTAGCAGATCTTTCGAAAACGTATAATTCAACACCGGTTCCTGTAAGAAGCGGGTGGAGCTCTAGGCATTCTACATAAATCTTCTTCTTAGTCAGTAACTCTTGTCAGATGGTCGTCCGCTGCTGATAAGCAGGACTGCGGTTTGCGCTCGCCACTTCCTTTCTCCTTCCGCACCAACAGTTCTATAGGTACTCAAGATAGAAATATTTATGCTGAAGGCAAGGCATTTGTCGTATACGTCTTCAGCACCATTATCTCGAGAGCATCAGTTTGCCACAATTCGGTAGCCTACATAAGTGACATGATAAGTAAATAATATTATGAAAAGGATCTAATCGTTAATCACGCTGCATGCAACAGCTAGTTAGACGTTTCTGTGTGAATGTGGACAAGCGCATTAAGCTCAAACTAACGTGAGTGGCATATAGAAAGCGCTAAATATTTTCCAATATCTATTGGACCGCAACTCGAACTAGGTCAACATTATTGATGTACTTTGAATGACATAGTTCTGTATACATACGATCATGACATTAAACATCTTACGCTAAGGTCAGTTCTAAGATGGGGTAGTATTTATGGAATTGACATGATGAGAGTTTCCGTGCTTCGTCAGACAAGTATAGATCCTGGTTCCCAGTGACATACAAGTGGTTTCGCCAAAGCTTAAGAATATTGCTGTATCAGGTAGACACACTACTGCCACAGCACGTCATTATATGTTTCAAAATGGCGCAGTAGCGAAAAATTCTAAATCTATGCGCAGTAGAGTCATCACAGCATTAGTGTAGATACCCCTGGTGTTATAAACATCCATCTGCTGTGGTAAATACACCTACTATCAGTATAATACAAGATGATGAACACTAATAAATCGGCAAATGTTATTGTGATTGTAACTGTACCGGAACTATTGGGATTAATTTTCTCGTGTAGATATGCATAAAAATCTTAGTAGTTCAATGGAACTACTGGGATTTTTTTATCCCAGTAGTTATATCATGGAACTAGACAATGGAACTATTGGGATATGGCGAACAAAACAGGCAAATAATTATGAAACTACAAGCCTACTAATGCATTAATAACACATTTTCAAATTATAACCTAATAAAATATCAATCAACCGGTGTTCCTCACGGAAGGGTTGAAAACTTTAGTTTGAAAACTAAAAGTTCGGTGACACGTAAGTACCAATTGGTACGCTTTCTAAAAGGCTTTCCGTAGTTTACGATAATTCAAGGAAGTGTAAATCTATAGGTGCTCCGAAAACCAATTTTGTTTGACTATGAAGTAGGTAAGGAAAGAAGAAAGTGTGATAATTTTTTTTTTGCCATAATATGTACACGTTTCAAAGCCGTCAACACGTGTCTAAGAAGGCAAGCTTGTTTGTACTTAAAGATATGAGTCCGAACTCAGCTGCAGGCAGCATCGCTGTCGCAGCGGCAAGCCGACAGTAGGTACTGAGTGCAGTCGCGACGCTGCTGCCGAGTTCGTGATGTATTCTAATACAAATCTATACAGAATGTATGGGAACCAGTAGTTCGGTCGCGGTATTGCAGCGACCGCAGTGCTGCTTTCGGTCGAGTTCAAACTCATACCTTAAGGGAGTGCTTATTCCTGCACTTATGTATTGGTTGACAAAAGAAACATGAAAGTAAATTCAATGCAGTGAAAATGAGAAGTCTCCGCATGACTTTGAAGGACAAAACAGAGTATAAGACTGACGAAGATATCAGCCCAGTTTCCAAGCCCTACCTAGGTGTAAAACCTTTGCAGCATTATCACCAACCTTTAATCCTGACCCTCATTCTCGTTTGTTGGTCAGCCGGTTCACAGCTAGCGCAGGTGAAATCGTTCAGACACCGGAGATATTGTGGAGCCACTTTACATCCTAGATAGATGAAATCCCGTAATCTACAGTTTCTTTATATATGACGATATTACAAATACAATAGTGTAGCGCCTCTGATATTACAAACGTTTATAGGCTACGGTGACCACCAGTCTATTCTGGTGGCCCGTATGCTTGTCTGCCACCTTAGTGGTATAAAAAAAGCACAAAATATTGTTCTAAATGTATTTGAAAATTGTGAACTGTGTAACACTCATCTCGTTATACATTCATAAATAGTCACGCCTTTATCCCCGAAGGGGTAGGCAGAGGCAAAGTGTACGCCCACACTTCACTTAACAGTTTTATGTCCCACGTAATAAGTGGTGAGCCTATTGCCGTATTGAAATGTACATGCGCAGGTCGTGACGACCCGCATCACGTTCGTTTGGTTGGCCCGGCCCTCCCGGAATTTATGACTTCGGAGTATAGCAATCTACTGTACTCATCACCAGAAACATATGTACCGCTTTCTTTTTCAATGTAACTCTGTATTTTTGGAGAAAAACTCATGAAAAGGGGGCCGGGCCAACCAAACGCTTTCAGCTCGGCCCCCCTTGTAACTCGAAAAATATACAGCCAATTAAAAAAACACTTGAGCTTGAGAAATGTACCCCGGCATCTCGTTATACGTTCCAAAACAGATTTTGTATATTCGTAATATCAAACGATAAATCGATGTAGAAAGGGGGCCGAGCTGAAAATTTTTGATAAGAAAATACGTACAGAAGGACAAAAGATTTTTATTAAAAAACTATAAATATAGAATCTACACATGGTAAATATCATATGTACCGCCTTAGTTTCTAATAAAACTTGCTAAATTTAAAATAAACACCAACCTCAGTTCGTTCAGCTCGGCCCCCTTTAAACGTCTATAGCTTCTAAACTATGACATGTTTCGCTACGAAAAAACTATTTCCTGACTCATATAAAGGAGTACACTCCTTCTAAATGAATTAGGATTCTGTGAAATTAGTATTTGAAAAGATTAATGGGATCGAAAATATCATACAGGATAAATGATAAGGTGACCATGATTTAGAAAATAGTATTTCTAACTGTAAAATTGCGAAAAGTTGTTTAGCCGAATGTTTTTTGCCAAATGAAAATTTGGGAAACATGCTTTGGCATGTGACACTTTGGATATCGTTTTTTGCCAAACATAAGTAAACCGCGTAAATCGTTAGTTATTTAGTATGCATTATGTAAAGTACCTAACCCTACACAATGCCTACTAAATGATGCAAAAAGAAAATCAATAAAATAAATCACTTTCGTTAAGAACTTCAAAAAACTCCTGAATCCAGATGTTTAGATTGAGGAGCCACTTCATAAATGTAACTTAAAAGCTACTAGCGGATGTCACGCGGTTTCTTCCGCTTAGCTCCTGTTCTCGTGGAATCACGGGAATGAAATATAGCCTATGTTCAATGGGAAGAGAATAGCTTCCCAACAGTGAAATAATTTTTCAAATCGGTCCAGTAGCTTCGGAGCCCTTTCGATGCAAACAAACAATTAAACCTTTCCTCTTTGTAATATTAGTATACATTTACCAACTTTTTCCAAAAATTAACCTACACATTTTCCGATTGCCTAGGATGTGAGCTTCCTGTAAAAAGGTGAGGTTCATACAGACAGTGATGCAAAGAGTTTTATAGTAACCTATAGAAAATAAACTATTTTCTATAGCTTACTATAAAACTCTTTGCCCATAGGGCAGGATGACGCCTAAATAAGAAGAAAATGTTAAAATATATTACAACTACGGTAATAAAGTCTATCTGAACAGTAGAACAACTCGGTTGTTGTGCGACTGCCATCGGCAGGCGGAGTAGCGGCGCGCGGGGATGGCCTCCCATCGGCGCGGTCCAACGTTCGACAACCATTACTACCTTGGACACTACCAATATACTCGCATTGGGACATCACTGCAGTCGATCCTATTAAACTAATTTTATTTTTCTATTTGTACAAAAGTGGACATGACAAGTTTAAAAAATTACCTCCTGGAGAGTAGTTTAAAACCCAAGCGTACACATCGTATCATGATTCATGAACTTCATATAACTACCTAGTTTACTCGTATCCATCAATTTCAACTTTACTCAACTAGTAGTACCAACCAGGCCTCCGTCACTCGCTACAAGTCATAATATAAGCACCTACTCGTAAGTATGTCGTGAAATAATATTTCGCTTCATTTAGTCATGCTTTTTTTTCATCTCGCTTCTAACTAATATTCTAAAACCTGCTGACCCCCGCTACTTCGTTTACATCACAGGTGTGTGAAAAGAGAGGTATTTCTTCGTCAGACTTATCAAGCAGCGTGTGAAACTGCTCTTTTTATAATTTGTCCCACGTAATAGGTGGTGAGCCGTATTGCCGTGTTTTTAAATGGACAGGCGCAGGTTGTGACTGCCTGCTGTTGAAATAAAGGTGAAACTTGGCTTAACGACTGCCATTTTGCAACCGAGACCAACGGCTTAACGTGCTTTCCGAAGCACGGAAACGCTCAAATAAATGTCACAAAGTGATCACATGGATGGTCACCCATCCATGGACCGGCCATAGTGAAAGTTGCTTACTGCAGTGATCGTTTACAGAACACTGAGTCCGCGGGGCCACGAGCGCTTCAAAATATCTATGTAATATATTCTTAAGAGAGATATAACTTTTTTATTTATAAACCGATTGCCATGAAATAAACACTAACCCCCTTATTCATAATCGTTTATTAAACCTATTTTAGTTAAAACACACTTTAATTCTATTGCTGTCTCTAACCAATGACAGAGTATGGTTAGAGACAGCAATAGACTTAAAATATGTTTTAACTAAACTAGGTTTAATAAACGATTATGAATAAGGGGGTTAATGTTTAATGGAGCAAACTTCAACCCAATAAAAACATCCTGAGTCATCTAAGTCATCCTGAGCTGCGTCGCGAGCAGATTGGACTGCCTGTATGTAAATCACTGCTGCAAGTTGTTCACCTCGTTGATAGACGTGTGGCGGTAATTCGCATACCAGCGGCTACCTATTTATTTTATTTTTAGATTAGGTAGTTGCTTTTGTTTATGTTATTTTGTGTGCTTAGGTTAAAAATACTAACATAGAATAAGAAATATTGTTACTAACATAATAAGTCTAGTTACTTGTGGAATAAATATATTATTATTATTATCAAATTTTTTTTTTTAAATTTGAGTAGATAAAATGTTATGAGTACAAAAATAAGTAGTTACGCTTACTTTTGTAAAGTTAGCTTAAAATAAATAATTTTTATTTTGACTTTTTGTAAAACTGGACATTTTTTAAAACTGGACATTTGACACTGCGGACATTTTGTAAAACTGGGCATTTTGACACTGCGGAAATTTTGATACATGGGAAAATGAAGCTGTTGAGTTGTTTATTCATTTAAAGATTTACTCAATTTATGCAGCTTTTTCTTAATAATTTTCACTGAAATCATGGTCACCCTACACATACAATATGATATTTTCGATCCCATTTATCTTTTAAAATACTAATTTCACAGAATCTTAATTCATTTAGAAGGAGTGTACTCCTTTATATGAGTCAGGAAATAGTTTTTTTGTAATGAAATATGTCATAGTTTAGAAGCTATAGACGTTTAAAGGGGGCCGAGCTGAACGAACTGAGGTTGGTGTTTATTTTAAATTTAGCAAGTTTTATTAGAAACTAAGGCGGTACATATGATATTTACCATATGTAGATTCTATATTTATAGTTTTTTAATAAAAATCTTTTGTCCTTCTGTACGTATTTTCTTATCAAAAATTTTCAGCTCGGCCCCCTTTCTACATCGATTTATCGTTTGATATTACGAATATACAAAATCTGTTTTGGAACGTATAACGAGATGCCGGGGTACATTTCTCAAGCTCAAGTATTTTTTTAATTGGCTGTATATTTTTCGAGTTACAAGGGGGGCCGAGCTGAAAGCGTTTGGTTGGCCCGGCCCCCTTTTCATGAGTTTTTCTCCAAAAATACAGAGTTACATTGAAAAAGAAAGCGGTACATATGTTTCTGGTGATGAGTACAGTAGATTGCTATACTCCGAAGTCGTAAATTCCGGGAGGGCCGGGCCAACCAAACGAACGTCCCGCATCTAGTTAAAGTTGGAATAATATGCCAAATTAATTCAACGTTTGCGAAGTTGTACACATTTTCATTTGACTGAAACTAAACCGGAACAATATTAACATAACAATGTAAAATGGCATTTGCATAGTTTCTGTTGTTTGTAATAATATGTTTAATATCTAAGAGAAATAGTAACATAATCTATTATGGAAAACTACATTCAATAGTTTCAATGGCGAAAGCCCCTCATCGACTTCAACTGACTTATAAGCCTTCCCTAGACCAAGTAATTCCTACTCGGATGCACACAATAGTTGAAGTGTGTTTGAATAATCCATACAAAAAATAGGTACTGTCTGCCAGTCGTAATCTGCAGAACTCCAAAGACGGGACTAGAATTGGCTAGTGGCTATTAGGGAGCTGATTTTATAAGAAATAACTTTAATATACTCGTGGCTCCGCGGACTAAGCTTTCTGTAAAGTGTAAACGATCACTACAGTAAGCAAATTTCACCATGACCGTCCTTGGAACGGTGACTACCGCGTGACCACTTTGTGACAGTTATTTGCGAGCGTATGCGTATCTTCGGAAATCACAAACTGACTGCCGCTAAACCAAATTGAAGGCCTCATGGGCGGTTAGAAAAAATCCAACAGCGGGCAGTCACGACCTGCGTTTGTATATTTCAATACGGCAATATGGTTAACGCCATATTACCTAGTACGTAGGACAAAAAATATTTGAAAAAGCGTGAAATTTGGGCAAATAATATGCCACTTACAACCCCTTCAGGGATTAAGGCATATATGTATGCAACATAAGTTACAAACACACTTTTAAATATCAACTTGTCACGCGAATAAAGTCTCAAACCCATAAGAAGAAAATAAGTACCTACTATTCATGGAACTTGGAAAATTTTAATAAAGCAGCGTTTCCATAAAGAAACCATATGTGTGAAACGGAATCTCTTTCACATATTATTTTAATAAAGACCATGCAATATAATTTCTCGAGCGATCGTATCAGTGGTTTGAAATAGGTCAAGTGTGAACTTATCTGACTAAACCAGGCGCCGCGTTGGCACGTCATAAAAGCAGTATCGTAGTAATAAGCGTATCTAACATTGGGTATCTATTCTAATGATATTAATATGATATGAGATTTCAGTAACATATTCTATAGTATAGAAGCGCTCGTAATGGGTTCACATTTTGTTTTCTTGGGGAAATCCTCATGAATACTATGCTGGACTTCTACCGATTAAAACCACTAGGTGCCCTTTTATTTAGCTACGCCCGGGAGTCCTGGGTACGCCGTCGGAATTTCAGTAATTTATTCTATCTATAGGTACTAATATTATAAAGAGTATTGATATGATTGTTTGTTTGCATGGAATAGACACCGAAACTACTGGACCGATTTGAAAAATTATTTTACTGTTAGGAAGCTACACTCTTCCCGCTGAGCATAGGTTGTATTTTATTCCCGTATTCCCACGGGAACGGGAACTACGCGGGTGAAACCGCGTGACGTTTGCTAGTAGTGTATAGGCGCTCGTAACCCCACTACATCAATGTGTCTGTAAACGATCACTTAAGCATCATACGCTACGGCTGGACCTGCGGTGATCGCTTTTTGGTGTTTCCATTTATGATTTTTTCGGCCTTCGAAAGGCATGTTAAGTCGTTATTCTCAGTTGCCGTAATATGGCAGTCGTAAAGCCAAATTGAAGGTCTTATAACAAGAAAATAATATTAATAGTAGTTAGCTACAACTTGCGCCTGTCCATTAAAACATGGCAAGAGGCTCACCGCCTATAAAAATGGCGAATTGTGGAAGTATGGTGTTGTGTTTCTTCGCCTACGTTTGAAAACATGATGACGTCAACATGACTATCATTATGTCGTGTAGTAGTTAGAATGAAGCAATATTTCGTCCTTTCAAGAATCCAGTCACCTCACATTATTAAATGACCTTTATTCCCTTTTTGTATTCCGTGCGTAGTTCCGGTTCTTGACACAGGCGTAATTATTTAGGTCAATAGAAGAGTTGCAACGCCACGAAGACAAGGGGCCATTTGCAGAAAGTTTTGATTACAAAACAGATAGTTTATACTGCTAGTTTTAATTGAATTAGTTCAAAAAAGTCTATAATCTCAATACCGGTGTACCTCGGGACGCTTATTAGACCTATCCATGATCAAAACGGATTATGGCTCCGATTGGGCACTATACTTTTTTTAATAAGCTTTTATTAGGTCGTCGTGTATGTAACTAACAATGTAATGGAATCTAAGGATACTAATTTAACCATCTTCCAAGGATCGTAGCGTCATGAAAATTGGCAGATGTATGTAGTTCTGATGACAATACAATAATATGGTACTGTCAAACTGATATGATGATGGAGCCGGAAGATAGGCCCAGAAAACCAGTGGAATCTAAGGTAGCTAATTTAACCAGCTTCCAAGGATCGTAGGGTCATGAAAATTGGCAGTTGTATGTAGTTCTGATGACAATACAATAATATGGTACTGTCAAACTGATGTGATGATGGAGCCGAAAGATAGGCACAGAAACTTCGATGGAAAAAGTGGAATCTAAGGATACTAATTTAACCATCTTCCAAGGATTGTAGCGTCATGAAAATTGGCAGATGTATGTAGTTCTGATGACAATACAATAATATGGTACTGTCAAACTGATATGATGATGAAGCCGGAAGATATGCACAGAAAACAAGTGGAATCTAAGGTAGCTAATTTAACCAGCTTCCAAGGATCGTAGGGTCATGAAAATTGGCAGCTGTATGTAGTTCTGGAGACAATACAATAATATGGTACTGTCAAACTGATATGATGATGGAGCTGGAAGATAGGCACTGAAACTTCGATGGAAAAAGTGGAATCTGAGTAGCTAATTTAACAAGCTTCCAAGGATCGTAGCGTCATGGATATTGGCAGCTGTATGTAGTTCTGATGACAATACAATAATATGGTACTGTCGAACTGATCTGATGATGGAGCCGGAAGATATGCACTGGAACTTCATGATGGAATATCGTATTATATCTTTTGGATTCGTCAGAAAAGTCTTTTAATGAACTTTGACCAGGCTTAGGTTTCAAGGTTATAACAAACCTTTTTTTAATTGACTTGTAAAACTATGCAATGGAATCTCAGGTAACTAATTTAAGCCGCTACGATCCTTGGAAGATCCAAGGATCGTAGCGTCATCAAAATTGACAGATGTTTGTAGTTCTGATAACAATACAATAATGTGGAGCTGTCAAACTGATCTGATGATGGAGTCGTAAGATGTGAACTGTAGCTTCATGATTGAACATCGTATCATAGCTGTATTTGGATTTGTTAGAAAAGTCGTGTAATGAGCTTAGACCACGATTACCTGTTATATATTGAAGTTAATATTGAGTATAATATTTTGTAAATATTGACATAGGGTACCTGCAGAAAATATATATGTATTAGAGTAATAATGAAATATTTTCACATTAGTCGAACTCAGACAAAACACCATGTAATACAGAAATCCCTACTAATATTATAAATGCGAAAGTAACTCTGTCTGTCTGTCTGTTACGTTTTCATGCCTAAACCACTAAACCCATTTTGATGAAATTTGTTATAAAGATAGTTTGAGTTTAAGAGAAGGACATAGGTTACTTTTTAACTGACTGCGCGAAAGTCGGGTAATGATTTTATGCGATAACGACTTCTACGCGGATGAAGCCGCAGGGCACATCTAGTTAAGGTATAAATGTTGTGACTAAAAAGTATAAAATAAATAAATGGCTTAAAAAACCCTAGAAAAATGCGCTTATGCACGAAAAAACCCAAAAATAAATTATGGATCGTTCAAGTTGCCTCTATTTCTGGGCTGAAGTGTAAACTATGTGCTTTTAGTTATAATATTTGATTATAAAAGCGTGGGGTGCTAGAACAAGAAAGACTTTTTTGTAAGCATATTCCTATTAATACTGATCCTTATATAATAAAAATCCTGACGAAAGCTGCATGAGGTCGCACAAGAGCATAACGTTTATGCTGCCAAAGGGAACGCCTTTTCTTTCAGGCAATTAGTTAAATACATGAAGGGAATACGTTAACAGTGGCAAAATGTAGAGTTCTTGTTCGATAACGAGATATCTTTGGTTACCGTTAAAAACCCGCTTGGGGATATAAGCGTTTGTATTCCTATTACGTGATCACTACATATTGTACTAAATATCTCGGAATGCCGAAACTTTAAGGACCTACCAATGAATTATCTAATAGAGATTCGTAACGGTTATAGGTTTGCTCCTATTACGCGGGCGTCACGAAAAACTGGCAAAAGTGGGTGTTGAAAATGCGTAGGCGTGATTAACTACTTTACTTTTTAAGTAAGTACGTTATGTATTTCAATTAAAGCCTATCATTGTTAATACATTTCCGAAATTTAAAATGATATTAATAATAGTAAAAGTCACAATAGATATATAAAAGCGTGACAGTGTAAATTAATAGTTTAAAAACACGAGAAAAACACGCTTTTATAAATGTGACCTTAACCTTAATCTGACAAGACATCATGCAGCTTCCGCCAGGAAAGTCTTTCCTGTTCCAGCGCCCCACGCTTTTATAATCAAATATTATAACTAAAAGCACATAGTTTACACTTCAGCCCAGAAATAGAGGCAACTTGAACGATCCATAATTTATTTTTGGGTTTTTTCGTGCATTATAAAAGCGCATTTTTCTAGGGTTTTTTAAACCATTTATATATTTTATTACAGGCTCGCGTAATTTACGCCATCCGCATAATGGAAAGTCATAACGACATCAAGGTCACAGACCATACGACTTCTGACAGTATACAAGTATTTATTGCTCTAATATAAAGCCATATAAACATAACTACTCCATACAAATCCTTTGCGTGCCTTTCTTCCTTATTGCCCCTTGTAACATAAATCAAGCTTCAAGAATCTATAGAAATTTTGCCATTTTCGGGGTTCTATTTTTCGAGAAAATATTGTTTGAGAAAGTTTTATTCATAGAACTTTTATCGGTAAAGTGTATTTTGGTAAAATTTAATTCGAAGACCTGTTTTTGGAAAAGTTTTATCGTGAAACAACACTTGGCAAAGTTTTTCCGGGAAAATGTCGTTTCTTAACTTCATATTTTCAATCGCTTTGGTACCTACCATAAATTAAGTACTTACCTTATTTTAATTTTGTAGAGGACATGTCGGCCTGTGTGGTGTGTGGATATTTAAGACAGATGGCACCACTCGCGGTTAGAATCTTTCTAATATTATAAAAGCGAAAGTTTTTGAGTGTAATTGTGTGGATGTTTGTTACTCTTTCACGCTCGAACGGCTGATCGGATCTGGCTGAAATTTAATACAGAGATACATTATAACCTGGAATAACACATAGGCTACTTTTGATTCCGGTAATAAGTTCCTACGGGAAGCGGGAACGGGAAAAAATTTACGCGGACGAAGCTGCGGACTTCAGCTAGTTAATACATAATCGTCAGTTTATATGATGAATTGCTAGATGGCTCTACTAAAAGATGTTTGTGTCTCAATCATGTTCTAACGACTAAACTGATAGGGTTCAAATTACGTAGGTACAGGGATAGAGATAAATGTATCTGGATAACACATAGATTACTTTTTACCCCAGGAATATGTTTCCATGGAAAGCGAAAAGGGGTACTGAATTCCAGCAGGCTAAGCTGGGAGCATCATCTAGTCTGATGTAATATACTTAATGTTGTTTGGGTGGTTCAACGATTCCTTGTCGCCGTTTTAGTTGTAGAGCGCGAGTTCACTTCATAGGTCCATGGATCTTAATCTACTATACCCTGAATCTCTTTCCAATAAAACAACTGATTTTATGAAAGCAATACCATGAACAGGAAGAAAATCTAGTAGTTGTTTTTCAGTATTCAAGCAAAGATCAACTTCGAAATGGTCAGATGTGTTATGGATGATTGACATTTTCTATAGTTTAAAATGTATTGTGGCGACTGATACATTATGAAAATTAATACGACAATTTTATTTTAAACTAGCTGAGCCCGCAACTTCGTTTACGTCACATAAGGTGTATGAAAGGAAAGGTATTTCTTCATCAGAGTCATCAAGCAGCGTCCGAAACTGCCCTGTTTGCTTAATCATAAAAGAGCTTAATGATTAAGTCTATTTTAAAACAATTCCGATTCCGAATGAATTGTTTAAAAATAGTCTTAATCATTAAGCTCTTTTATGATTAAGCTAACACGCCAGTTTAGGTTCACTCACATTCAAAGAAACCCCTACAATTAAAATTTTCAAAATATCTGATTCTTAAAAGTGTTATAACTCTTTTATTTGTATACCGATTTACATAAAACAAACGCTAAATGTTAACTGGAGCAAACCTCAACACAATAAAAAAAACCGCATTGCAATCGGTTGAGCGGTTACTGAGATTAGCGTGCACAACCGTACAGACAAACAGATATACAGACATACAGACAAACAGACAAAAATTCTAAAAATCATTGTTTTGGGTTCTATTGCGTTCATAAAGCCCCCCTATAATATTTTTTCTTATTTAACTTCCATGTACAGACAGCGACCTGTTACGATTTTATTATATGTATATTGATAATGCTCTGTCATAGTGCCGCTGTCAAAAGAGTGCAAAAACTACCGCGGCATAAGCTTGCTCAGTGTCGTAGGCAAATTGTATGCGAAAGTTTTGATTAAAAGAGTGATGAACGAAACTGAAGGAAAAATGTGGGATGTACAAGCAGGATTTATGAAAGGAAGGGGCTGCACGGATCAGGTCTTTTCATTAAGATGCCTAGTTGAAAAGTTTTTGGCAAAACGTCAAAAAGTCCATTGCATCTTCGTGGACTTGGAAAAGGCCTATGACAGAGTGGTGAGGAATGAACTGTGGTCAACACTGTCTATGTATGGAGTGAACAGCAACTTGATACGAGCCTTGAAATCTCTATACGAGAGCTCCAGTGCTTGTGTCAGGATCAATGGAGCTTGCACAGACTTTTTTCCCATCGAAAAAGGTGTGAGACAAGGCTGTGTAGCGTCACCATGACTGTTCAACCTATACATGGACAGTTGCTTGAAAGAACTACAAGAGTTTGCGTATGGATTAAAAATGAATGAGCTAACCGTCAAATGCCTCCTTTATGCTGATGATCAGGTAATACTGGCATCATCGGCGGATGAGTTGCAATTGATGGTTAATATAATGAACAATGCGCTTAAAAGTAGAGGAATGAATGTTAATGTAAGCAAGACAAAAGTAATGGTTTTTGAAAGAGAGAAATGTATGACTGATTGCTCGATATCGATCGAAGGAAAGAGCGTAGAACAGGTGAAAGAGTTTGTATATTTGGGTTCAAAATTTGCAAGAGATGGAAAGTGTGACAATGATATTGAAAGAAGAGTTTTGGCAGGAAATCAAGTGAATGGAGCCATTCACACCTTTATGAGCAGTCAGAACGTGTCTAAAAAGGCAAGGATGGCTGTACATAGAGGAGTGCTTGTCCCTACACTTATGCATGGTAGTGAAAGTTGGGTGTGGCAGGAGAAGCATGAAAGTAAAATTAATGCAGTGGAAACGAGAAGTTTGCGAAGTATAGCTGGAGTGACATTGAGGGATAAAGTAAAGAATAGTGTGATAAGGGAACATTGCGGTATGACAGAAGATGTAGTGACTAAGATAGAGAAAGGGATGTTCAGATGGTTTGGACATGTGGAGAGAATGGATGGAAATAGGCTGACAAAACAGATTTATGAAGCGAGAGTGAATGAGCAAACTGGTAGGGGTCGACCTCGGCATACTCATATCGATCAAATCGATAATCTTCTGAAAAAAGGCCAGGTCAAGAGTACCCTTAACCGAAGAGCATGTATGAAGACACTTATGAAAGTTGAAGAAGCGAAAGTTGTTTGCCAGAATCGTAGCAAGTGGAAAGTCATAGTCTCTGCCTACCCCGTTGGGAGACAGGCGTGATGTCATGTATGTATGTATGTATGATAATGCTTAAATTAGAAGTAGGTACCACAAAATATTTATTTCTGTGTAATTTTTTATTCCATTACATTTTGTCAACGTGGCATGAAAACCTCATGTTCCTTTGCATCTAAATCTTCGTATTATTAGAGCTGAAACTCAATCTTCAATCAGTATTTCTGGCAAAAATAAATCTAAGTGGAAGATAAAATCTCGGGGATATTGCTGGCTTGAATATATTTAACGTAATTGTATTGAGACTTCTTTTAAAGATATTGGCAACGGAATATTACGAGTCACTTTAGCAATGCTGTTCAGCATTTATGTACATGTACCTATGTGTGAGAGAGTGTGCGCATAAACGTATGCATACATGCATTATTTACTTTTTGCTTCATACGCAGATTCGTTTACGTTACATAAAACTAATATGATATTATGCATGTATTATTTAGGCACTACGTATCTTTAAACTGAAATAAAAATAAACATTTTATTTTTATTTCAGTTTAAAGATAGGGTAGGTACTTAGGTATTATTATGTAGGAGGCACATAACTCATTGCTATGCCGATGATAGTACTCTGCATGAGAGCTAATTCTGGCCCCTCGCCCTATGGAGGGGCGAAGCAACTTGGAGGAAAATAGGCAGCAACTCGTGGTGGATTTCAAACTTTGTCGAACTATAATAAACCTAGAACGACTTCGGAAAGAGGCACATCACAGAGCCGCCAGCTTGAGGATAACTGTCTGAAGTCTTACGGACTATGAGAGTAGGCCCCAATCGCCAGATGCGCCATGATTTTAAAAAAAGGTCCCATTGAAATTTTTCAAGTCTTTGAAAAACTTATCTACGTATGCTATTAATTTGCTGCAACAACTGCGACTTTAGAAATTCTTCAAAGAAAAAGTACATCGGGGTCCACAATCTCAGTAGCAAATTCACATCAGATCAAAAAATAACAATTTAATTATTTTCCCGTGTTTTCGAACGGTTATCTTTACTAATATTATAAAGAGGAAAGATTTGTTTTTTGTTTCTTTGTTTTTTTGTTTTTTTGTTTGTTTTTTTTGTAACGAATAGGCTCCGAAACTACTGGACCGATTTGAAAAATTCTTTCACTGTTGGAAAGCTACACTCTTTGCGGTGAACATAGGCTATACTTTATTTCCGTATTTTCACGGGAACGGGAAGTACGCGGGTGAAACCGCGTGACGTCCGCTAGTCAATTATAAAGCTGTCCACAGTGGCGGCGTAAGTCGTGGGCGACGTGGGCCACCGCTTACGGCCTCGCGGTACGAGGGGCCACGCGCCCCAATTTTTTTTATGTATTGTTTCAAAGCGAGAATAAAATAAAAAAATATATAAAAACATTTGCTCACGTTGCGTAACAATTATATCGCGAGTAATCCTTGCCGCCGCCGACCAGCGCGGGGAATCCCTTGTTTAATTTGTTTACTTTCTTTACTAGGTAGCCAACCACAACCAATCAAATCAAAGTACCACACGCACGCAACTAGGGCTTCCAAAATTACGGATTTTCTAATAACGGAACTGGTTACGCATTTTTATGTACCAATAATGTAATTACGGAATTACGTAACTGCTTTTTTTTGTTTTTGTTTTAACGTGAGGGAAAATCCGTCATAGCATGCCAGACTTCTACCGACTAAAAACCTCACGTAACGCCCTATGTTAGGGAGCCCCGGGTAAGCCCTCGGAAGGATGTCCTAGGACTCCAAACAGACCTACGGCCACCATCGCGGCCTCGCGCAGGGGGCGCTTCGCGTGCTATCCCGCGTCTTTGGGGGGTTTCGGGTGTGATCCCGCTTCTAAGGGGGAGCGTGCGTGAACTCCTTACGCCACGCTGCCGTCACGGGCCTGCTTCTGTAATCTGTACATGGAAGTTATATTTTGAAAGTGTTAACTGTAGGTACTACTGCTATTTTTCAATCGATACTGAAGCCAAAAAATGAAATAAAAAAAAAAGTCATCTACATGTTTCCCAAAAAAGTACCTACCTATCACGCCGAAACTACTGAATTAATTTGAATGATCTTGGCATAATCTGAACTTGCGATCCGAGGAACGTTCTAAGATACTTTTTGTACCGATATTTTACGCGGATCCTTTGGGAGAGGGGATGAAAGTCAAAATAGTTTTTCAGTTGTAATTGCTCAATACTTAGTAGTACGATTTAAAATATTTTTTAGAGAAAGTGACTCACTTATTTTGAGTCACGATAATCAAAATTCATATTGATGTCAAAAACAATTGTCGATGAAATTATTATATTTAGAAGCAAAGCATTATTCTTTTTTGCTCGATTGCACTAGAGACTGTAGTAGAGGTTTGACGCCTATGGTGGTTGACCTTATACAGCATGAAGATAATATTTAAAATGTTAAATAATGTCCTGACTGCTGTCCTGATTGCATAAATATCACTGGCACAATCATCATCAGTACTATGGAGCCATATTTAAAAAAAAAAATTGAATTAAATTGATCGTTTTTTGGACTGGAAGCATCCTTTGAAAGCCGATATTTAATCTATTGGTATTGTCATTAATCTAATTTGTATTTTTATAAAAAAAACTTGACAGTGTTAATAGTTTTGTTTTTTTTTCATCTATTATATAAAAATAAGTCGGGTTTTCCTTCCTGACGCTATAACTCCAGAACGCACGAACCGATTTCCACGGTTTTGCATTCGTTGGAAAGGTCTCGGGCTCCGTGAGGTTTATAGCAAAGAAAATTCAGGAAAATTTCAACAGAAAAGCGGGAAAATCATTTTTCACATACAGCGCCATCGCGGGCGAAGCTGCGGGCATCAGCTAGTTATTTTATAAAATCCGTCTTCAGGTCGCCACAGAACAGGATCTCGCAGAATCTGTTTTGCCCACATCAAATTTAGGTCTTGCCCCGCCACTGGCTGTCCATCTATGGTTATTTCGCTAAAAAGCTTAAAAAACCGGCCAAGTGCGAGTTGGACTCGCCCATGAAGGGTTTCGTAGCAGCAAGTAACATAATATAAAAGTTCTTATAGTTCATTGTAACTTTGATTGATGTTTTAACACGTTCGCAGTGGTAGTGATTTTTCTAACCGAAAATTGGTTTACGACGTATTAAAAAAAAACTACCAGCTCTACTCGTTCAATCCAATTTTCGTTGGTAGTTTTTATGGCAATGTACATCATAAATTTTATTGTTTTTTAATTTGTCATTCTCTTAATTTAGAAGTTAAAGGGGGGGGGGGGGACACACATTTTTCCACTTTGGAAGTGTCTCTTGCGCAAACTATTTACTTTAGAAAAAAATGATGTTAGGAACCTTAATAGCATTTATTAAAACCTATCTATAGATATATCCCACACGTATTGGTTTAACGAAAAAAAAAATTTTGAGTTTCAGTTCTGAGAATGGGGACCCCCAAAATTTACTGCTTTTTTTCTAGTTTTATATAAGAATCTTAATGCGGTTCGCAGAATACATCTAGTTACCAAGTTTCAATAGCATAGGCCTTATAGTTTCGGAGAAAAGTGGCTGTGACACACGGACGGACAGACAGACAGACAGACATGACATGACAATCTATAAGGGTTCCATTTTTGCCATTTGGCTACGAAACCCTAAAAATGACATCAAATTTAAAAGACGGAACTTCAACATCTAGCCTTTATCGACGTCTAAGTTCGAAAGTTCTCATTGAAGGACCGTTAACAAAATTTAAGCGTAACTTACAAAAATATATGTTTAGCTGATGAAATTATTCCAAAATAGGTAAAAAAATTTTTGGTTGTCTTAAAATTTAGAGATATCTTGCAAAAATATTTACTCCGGAATTCTGTTACAATTTTCCAACAGATGTACCAACTCGAATATTCAACAAACTTTTTCTACTTCATTTAGTTCTGTTTCATTCGTAGGGTTGTCTCATATTTAATTTGATTAATGTAGTTTAGAAGATGTATTATTTAATTAATTGATGGGGTGGGTGTAGAACTAATTTATCTGCACTTTCTTAATTGATTAGCCAAACAGTTGTTGTGGTAACTGAAAAATAATCCTGTCGCAAATGGGGAATTTTTTTTTTTTATATACCACTAAGGTGGCAGACAAGCATACGGCCCACCGGAAGGACTGGTGGTCACCGCAGCCTATGAACGTTTGCAACACCAGAGGCGCCACACTCGCGCTGCCGACCCTGTAAAAACCTTCTTAGACACCTTTTGAAGAACCCCATACTGTAGGCGTTTGTAAAAACCGAGGCAGGAAGATCATTCCACAACCTAAGCGTTCGCGGATGAAAACCCCTATCGGATCTAACCGTGCTCGAACGCTCTGGACGTAGGGTGTGAGGATGAAATCCCTGTCTATGGCGAGCGGTGCGATGATAGAACGTAGCCGTGGGCATCATGTCAAACAATTCCTCAGAGCACATACCATTGTACAGGCGGTAGAACACTCTCACAGCTCGCCTCTGCACCGAGTCAAATGGACGAAGCTGATATTCAGGTGCCCCTGCCCAGAGGTGACAGCAGTACTCCATGTGTGGCCGCACTTGCGACTTATAGAGAAGCAGTGTTTGCGCTGCAGTAAAGTACCGCCGCGCCCTGATGAGCACACCGAGCTTCTTGGACGCCAGCTCGGCCTTGTCCTCCAAATGACTGCGGAACTGAACGTCACTGGAGATGTCAACACCAAGGATCCCTATACTTTTAGAGATGGAAAGAGATGTGCCCTGGAATTGTGGCGCTACAGTAATTGGGGCTTTCTTAGCGGTGAAGAAAAACGCCTGTGTCTTCGAAGGGTTGAACTGGACAAGGTTTTGTCGACCCCAATCGGACACTCTAGTAAGAGTAGCCTCGATTTCAGACACAAGCTGTTCACGACTTTCTTCCACTGCGTCCCGAGAGATACCGGGGCGGCCTGTGTAACAAGTGTCCCCCGTACTGTCGTCTGCATAACAATTAATGCCGTCAATAGATAACATGTCATTGATAGGCAGCAGAAACAGAGTAGGGGACAACACTGACCCTTGCGGTACTCCAGCGTTAATGGCCATGCAGTCAGAACAGCTGCCGTCGACAACAGCCCTGATGCTTTTACCGGCCAAAAAGCTAGACACCCATCCGCATAATCTCTCGGTCAGTCCGTAGGAGGGCAATTTTTTGAGAAGACCACGGTGCCAGACCCGGTCAAAGGCTTTAGAAATGTCGAGGCTCACTGCTAGAGCCTCGCCCTTACTCTCGATAGCCGTCGCCCATCGGTGTGTGAGGCACACGAGAAGATCGCCCATCGAGCGACCGTGACTGCCGGGCACTGAGCAGGTCGTTTTTCTCAAGGTACCTCAGGAGCTGTGTATTAATTACACGCTCCATCACCTTAGACAATAGGGAGGTGACGGCTATAGGCCTGTAATTGGCCGGGTCGGTCCTATCACCCTTCTTGGGCACAGGATGCACATACGCGATCTTCCACGACGCCAGGACTTGTTGCATGGAATATGAAAGCGTGAAAAGACGTGTAAGTACCGGACACAACTCTGGATACCACCGCGGGTATACCGTCCGGCCCACTCGACTTATGAACGTCTAGAGAACGAAGTGTTGAAATATAACGCTGGCCACATAAATACGGTATAAGTTTTTATATTTTTATATCAAGGAACGAACTGCTGTCACTAGTGTGTTCTATGGTATTACGTGGTGTCATGTATTAGCTTTACAAATTATAATTTTAATATATCATTTAATAATATTTTCTGCGGTACTCTGATTTTACCTTACAAGAGGTTATGGGCTGCATCACGTAGAATGTTATGTAAGTGATTATATTTATAATTTAATTAAATTTTGAAAATGGAGTATTCAAACAACTCAACAGCTATTGCCGTTGAAAGGTTGAAAGGCACAACCAACTATAGAGATTGGGCATTTCGAATGAAAAACATACTCATATTCGAAAATTTGTGGCAATGCATCACCGAAAAACTCGAAACAGCTGAAGGTGCAAATGCTGAACTGAATGCTCGCGTAGAAGAAAAAGCTAAAGCGAGACTGTGCTTGAGTGTTGACAAGTCATGCTATTCTCACATTGTAAACGCTAAAACGGCGAAAGATGTGTGGAATGCCTTGAAAAAGGCGTATGACGACACTGGTTTGCACAAAAGGTTGTCATGTCTTCGACATTTATGCTCGATTAAGCTGGAGCAGTTTGAGAGCATGGAGTTTTATGTAAATGAAATTTTGTCGCTAGCTGAACAGCTAGATAACATGAAGAAGCCTTTAGATGATGAATTTCTAGCAGCTATTATGCTTCAGGGGTTACCACAGGAGTATGAACCCATGATTATGGCTCTGGAACACTCAGGTGTTAATATATCCACAGATATGATAAAAATTAAACTTCTGCAAGATCATCGATGGAGAAAAGGCACTGGTGGTCCTGATGACTGCTTGTTGACACGTGATCGTGGTAGCGGTAGCAAGACCAGTTTCCGAGGCAATAGAAAATATGTGCCTATTACATCGAAACACGTAAATACTTCGCCAAATACAAAGAAACTATGGTGTTGGAAGTGTCGATCGAAAGGTCACGTCAAGAAAGACTGTCCTCAAACTGATGTATCGACTTCTATGATGTTGACTGCACTCAGCACGACTAGGGATGACAGTTCTTGGATTGTTGATTCTGGAGCCACGGACAATATGACAGGATGTCGGGAATTGTTTGAATCGCTTGATCAATCACTGACAAAGGAAGTATGTGTTGCTGATGGAAAGAAGTTAACAGTGAAAGGAAAAGGTGATGTACATTTTACAGTGAACTTTCATGGTAGTAATATTGACATAACTTTGAAAGATGTAATGTTTGTACCTGGCCTTACTGTGAACTTGATATCTGTATCAACTTTAACCGCAAAGGGTTTTATATTTAATTTTACTAATACAGAATGTAAAATATTAAAATCTGGTAAGGTTGTTTTAAGTGCTAGGAAATCTGGGAGAATTTACAGACTTGTAAATGTTAGTAGAGCTAACCTGTCAACATCCGCATCGTCTAAAGACATGATGTTATGGCATCTAAATTTTGATAGCTTGGCATCGCTAAGGAAGGTTGCTAATGATATTGATTTTCAGGTTGCTAGTCAGAAGCAAGTTTGTGATGTATGTCTTAAGGGTAAGCAATCCCGCGCCCCTTTTGTGACTAATTCTGACAAACAGGTAGCTAAGACACGACTGGCGCTTATTCACACTGACGTCGTCGGGCCAATGCCGACAACTTCTCTCGGAGGAAAGCGCTACATCCTTACGTTCCTAGATGACTATTCCAGGAAGGTGTTTGTATACTGCATTGCAAAGAAGAGTGAAGTATGTAAGTATACTATAAATTTTATAAATCTTGTTGAGAATCAGTGTGACGCTAAAGTCAAAGTACTGAGGTCAGACAATGGCTCGGAGTACGTAAACGCAGGATTAACTCAGTTTCTGAAGAAAAAGGGTATTATCCATCAATTGACAGTACCGTACAGTCCTCAACAAAATGGATCTGCTGAACGATTTAATCGTAGTTTGCTTGACAAAGTCAGATGTTTATTGTACAATGCTAATCTAGACGACAAGATGTGGGCAGAGGCTGCGAACACAGCAGCATTTCTTATAAATCGATCTCCTAGCTCACGACTATCTGGTAAAATACCGGAAGAGATGTGGAGTGGTAAGCGAGTGAGTCTTAAGTTTCTGCGCGTTTTTGGTTGCGAGGCATTTGTACACATAGATGACTGCAAACGAAAAAAATTAGACCCTAAAAGTAAAAGACTAATTTTTTTAGGTTACTATGACAACGTAAAGGGATATCGTTTGTTCAACCCTGATAACAATAAGATCGTTGTATCAAGCGTTGTGGTTTTCAACGAATCTGTGTTTCCAGGTAGACACTCTAAAATTGGTGAGAAACGTGTGTTTGAACCTATTTATCTCACAGAAGGCAATGATAAGAATCTAAAAACTACTCCAGTTGAGGCAGAGCTAGATCTAGATTGTCCTGTTGAGGCGGAGCCAGAACTGGATGCCGTTTCCGTCAATTTGCCAAATTACCGTGGTGAGATGGAGTGTGAACATAAGCCTAGTGAAGACTCAGCAAGAGCGTCTATACAGGCAGATGAGTCTACTAGTCAACGGTATAACCTGCGTCCACGTTTGCCTAGACCGACGTGTAATGTAACTAATGTTTGTAATGTGACAGAACCTATAGAGCCGCGAACTGTAAAAGAAGCTTTAAATTGTGAAGATAAGGAGTTGTGGCAGAAAGCCATGCAAGAAGAAATAGATTTTTTTATCTTTCATGGAGCTTGGGAGCTTACTGACAAACCGATTGACAAGAAATTGGTTAAAAATAAATGGATTTTTACACTGAAGCGGGACTCTGATGGAAATATAATACGTTACAAAGCAAGGTTGGTAGCGAAAGGCTTTACCCAAAAGTATGGAGAAGATTTCAATGAAACTTTTTCGCCAGTCATTCGTCACTGTTCTATAAGATTGTTATTATCTCTGGCTGTCAAAATGAATCTGAAGATTGATTATTTGGATGTACAAACAGCATTTCTTAATGGTGAACTTCAAGAGGAAACTTACATGGAACAACCAGAAGGTTTCATAAGCCCTGGGAGTGAACACAAAGTCTATAGACTACGAAAGGCGGTTTACGGGTTGAAGCAAGCATCGCGATCCTGGTACCAAAAGGTAAAAGATGTTTTACTTTCCCTTGGATACAAACAATGCAAGCAAGAAGACTGCATCTTTATTAAGAGATCGGGTGAGTCGATTGTTTTCATTGCTTTGTATGTTGATGATTTTTTCGTGTTTTACAATGACAAGCGTCAAGCAGAGACATTAAAATCTTATTTGCTGAAATTCTTTAAGATTAAAGACTTAGGGCCGGTAAGAAATATGTTAGGTATTAAAGTCGAACGTAATGAAACCTCTATCAAACTTAGTCAGGAAAATCGGATTGACAAATTATTAGATCGTTTTGGTATGACAGACTGCAAGTCTGTAAAGTCTCCAATGATGACTAACTAATATTAGTTCTGTCAATGAGGAATTTGATAATGATAATGTTAGGAATAATAATGTCAGCAAGTTTCCGTACCAAGAGTTGATTGGTAGTTTAATGTATTTATGTGTTACTACGCGACCTGATATTTCGTTTGCCGTGTCATATTTAAGTAAATATAACAACTGTTATACGGAATTTCATTGGAATCAAGCTAAGCGTGTTTTAAGGTATCTTAAGGGTACAAAACAAAAGGCTTTGGTTTTTGAGAAGTCTAATGAGAACCCCACCTTGGAGGGTTATTCCGATGCAGACTGGGCCTCTGATTCTGATCGAAAATCGTATACAGGGTATCTGTTTAAGTACGGTGGTAATTTGATATCATGGGGTTGTTATAAACAATCGTGTATTTCATTGTCGTCTACCGAGGCGGAGTATATTAGTTTAAGTGAAGCTAGCAGAGAAGCGGTATTCCTCCAAGCGTTATTAAAAGAACTATTAATGATACCTGTTTGTGATATTGTGTTGTATTGTGAAAACCAGTCCGCTATGCAACTAGCTGTTAATAGGGTGCATCACAAGCGTAGTAAGCACATTGAGATTAGGTACCATTATGTAAGAGACATGGTAGATCGATACAATGTAAAAATATTGTACATTCCAACAGATGCAATGATAGCAGATGTGTTTACCAAGCCGCTGGGTTGTGTCAAGCATCAGGACTTTACTAAGCAGCTTGGTGTAGCATAACTGATGATGTCCACGTTATGGGGGGGTGTTGAAATATAACGCTGGCCACATAAATACGGTATAAGTTTTTATATTTTTATATCAAGGAACGAACTGCTGTCACTAGTGTGTTCTATGGTATTACGTGGTGTCATGTATTAGCTTTACAAATTATAATTTTAATATATCATTTAATAATATTTTCTGCGGTACTCTGATTTTACCTTACAAGACGAAGCTCCCGTCGGACGTCCCGCTGCGTAAATTTAACTACCGGCATGGAAGTTCCACACCACGGAACGTCCGGCGGCACAGCACCCCCGTCGCTCATGGTCGAGTTAGAGGCAAATAGAAAGCCCAGAAGGTTGGCCTTCTCCCTGGCACTCTGGGCCAGACTACCGTCGGGTTTAAGCAAAGGTGGTAAACCTGACTGACAGAAGTTTTCCTCGGCAGCTTTGGCAAGCGACCAGAATTCACGACTCCCTGAAGGGTATCCTGCTAGCCGCTCACCAATTCCGCCGACGAAGTCGAATTTAGCCCTGACAATTGCTCTTTTGCTGGCCCTCGAGGCGGCATTTAATTTGCGTTTCACCTCAGAGATGTTAGGATCTGAATTTGCACGAGCCGTGGTCCAGGCTCTGTAGGCAGATTCTTTTAGCATCAAAGCTTCTCTGCAGAGCCGATTAAACCACGGTCGCTTTTCAAATAAATAAGGTTTTTCAAATAAATAAGTAAATAGGTGTCTCCACTATGTATCACAATACTATAACCTAATAATTATTATCTAATACATTATGAAAATTCACTTGTACTATTCCACTTTTATTTAAATAAAAGTGGAATAGTACAAGTGAATTTTCATAATGTATTATAACAAGTTCCATCAAGTGCCAACAATCGAAAGTAATAATATTTATAACGGATATTATCTAATAGTTAAAATAAATAAATAAAATAAATAATCATTTATTGCACGAAACATGGTTAGGCATAAAGATGATAGATGAATTAGGTACATTAGTGTTCAGCATGTTCCACAGATTTTCTGCATGCAACATTTATAAGAGAACGAGATTCTATACAATGCAATTATTACAATACAACAAGTCAAAAATTTAATAATATTATCAAAATTTAAAATAAATATGTCGATTACTTTCTGTCATAGATACAGATTTTCCGCATGCAACATCTAGTAGTCAAAGAGTAATATAACAAGATCAAAAACATTAAATATGCAACGAAATCAAATCATAGTTCAGCATGTCAAAAGAAGTTAAAATATGTCAACGTTAAATTATGTCGAAATTTAAAATAAACATGTCAGTTACTTATGACATAAGTGCAGATTTTCTGCATGCAATATTTAGAAGCATGGGAGTTATTAAAGAAGTCAAGATACTAGAACAGGCAACGATATCATATTTAAGTAGGTGCAACATGTCAAAAGTTAAATAAGTCAAAAATTTAAAATACAAAATGTCAGAAGTTAAAATAAGTCGTAATGTAAAATAAGCCTGTCGATTATATCTAGTATCAGTATGACTGAAACAATGTCTCCCAGTCAATGCGCACCGAAACGGCAAGAGCTGTTTTTCAGGAAGTCTTCAGTGGAGTAAAAACTTTCCTTTAATAACCACTCCTTTAATACACGCAACAATTTAGAACACGGTAATTCCGCCATTCCTTTGGGTAAGGAGTTAAAAATAAGTGGTGCCATGTATACACAGTTTTTCCTGAATAGCTCCAGTTTGGGTGCTGGCATTTTTTTGAAAGGTGAGTTACCTGTCGCTTGCCTATGTTATCGTAGTTTTGAAATAGATGGTCATGGAGCTTAACAAATTTAGCAACTTCGTAAATGTATATGCTCGGTACAGTTAGTAGATTTTCTAATTTGAATACTGGTCTACAGGACTCAGACCATTTTAAGTTAAACAGCGTGCGAATACATTTTTTCTGAGCTCTGAAAACTCGAAGAAGTTCAGATGAGTTACCCCAGACGACTATCCCGTAACGTATAATGGAACAGACGTAAGAGTGATAAACCAATAAGGCGGTTTGCCTGCTTGTTACGTCTTTGACCCTACGTAAAGCAAAAATAAATTTGTTTATTTTAATGCATAGTTGATCAATATGTTCCTTCCATGTGAAATGTGCGTCCAATGTTATACCTAAGAATTTGGCGCTAGATACCTGTTGAACTAATGTATTGTTATGGCTGATTTTCAAGTTTATTACTTTACCATAAATTTAATGTGAAAAATTTTTTTGATCTCGAGCAGGATTTGAACCCGCGTCTTCTGGTTTGCCGGACCAGACGCCTTAACTAACTAGACCACCGAGACACCGCTCTCGATCGTCAAATTCTTTCACCTCATTACGTCTTGCTCAAATCCTGCTCGAGATCAAAAAAAAAAATTTTTCACATTAAATTTATGATTGAGTCAGCATACTAATTGCTTTTCAAAATTATCTTTATTACTTTACTTTTAAAAGTCTTAAATTGGATCAATTTTGTTTTGTCAAGATTTATTTGCAATTTATTTATATTCAGCCATTTAATTACGTCATCTAAAGTTTTGTTTATTTCAAGTTCATATGTATTTATGTTCTTACAGTCCAAGATAATTGTTGTGTCATCCGCAAACAGGACACATTTATTAGAGATGGCACATGGAAGGTCATTTATACATAAAAGGAACAACATAGGTCCTAAAATACTCCCCTGGGGAACACCAAAATCATTAACTCTATGCTCTGAATCGAAGACATCAACATTGCTGCTCTCATTGTTATATTTTTGGTTATTCTTGTAAATTATCTTCTGTTATTCAGATATGATTGAAACCATGATAAAGCAGGACCCCTTATCCCATACTTTTCTAATTTTGTAATAAGTATTGAGTGTTTCACAAAATCAAATGCCTTGCTAAGGTCTAATAATAGAGCAGATGTGGGAACTCTAGAATTTATATTGGTGAGTAGGGATTTCATCAAAGTATAAGTTGCCAACTGTGTTGATTTATATTTCCTAAACCCATATTGTTCAGGTGTAAGAATGTTATACCTATCTATGAAGCTCTGTACTCTTTTATGCATGGCTCTCTCAAAGATCTTTGACAATACAGGTGTCAGAGAAATTGGTCTGTAGTTGTTACGATCCGATTTGCATCCTTTTTTGTGTAAAGGCTTAACTACAGAAAGCTTTAGCCTATCAGGAAAACAACCTTGCTCAAAAGACAGGTTCATCATAAACGCCAAGGGCTCTGCTATATATTGTGAAATGCCCTTTAGTAGGGCTGTGTTAATGTTGTCATAACCAGAAGACTTGGAGTTCTTTAGTGACTTAATTATACCTATAACTTCACCAGGAGTGGTGGGTTCTAAAAAGACACTTGAGTTACTACCCTTGATTAAATAACCGGCCCGAGCTGACCCATTGTCAATGTTGTCACCCCTAACTGTGTCAATAAAAAAGTTATTAAAAGAGTTTGCTATGTCAGATCCAGATGTAGCTATGCCAGCATTGTCGATAATACTATCAAAACATCCACCAGTCCTAACATCACCCACACAGCGCTTAACAATATCCCAGGTGGCTTTCCCTTTGTTTTTTGAGTTTGAAATATGCATCCGGTTGTACAGTGATTGTATGCCGTTTACACATTTCTTCAGTATTTTGGAATATATTTGATATTTAGATTTGTTTTCATTATTTTTATTCATATAGTATCTATATCTCAGTAACCGTCTAGTTTTACAACTAATCTTTAGGCCTTTTGTTATCCATTTTGGTTTACCTGCTGCACGGCAAATTTTTAACTTTTTTATGGGAAAGCAAAGCTTATGGAACAAGATCAACTCATCATGAAAGATATTAAAAGCCACATCCATGGATGACACATCATAGATTTCAGAAAAAGTAAGACTACTAATGCACTCGTTAAACTTTTCAATGTTATTCTTACTCATGTCGTAAATAGTTATGAAGTGATGTCTAGCTACACTCTCTTTCCGACAGTGTTCAAATTCGATTGCCTGAGCTGTGTTATGATCCGACAGACAATAATTTTATGTCCTACCCTTTGCTGTTGGGATGTTACTAATGATGTTGTCAATGCATTTATGCTGTCTAGTTGGTTCCCTTATGTGGCACTCCATACCATAGTTCGAAAAAAATTCCAAGAATTGAGTACTAACCTTACTTGTCTTCAATATATCAATATTAAAATCACCTCCAATTACTATATTATGTTTTTTGTGTGCAAGTTTGTTAGAAAATCGTGATTCTAAATTTGAGATAAAGCACAATTGAGAAAATAAACAGTTAATCGCGCATATTTCGTTTTAAGATAATAATACACGGTGCAGTCATAAGTCTGTGTTCAACAACATCAAATGTGCTCATAATATAAAAAAAATACTTTTTTTGTATAGTAGGTATATACAAAAAGTAGTTTGTAAAAAATAAACATTTTGGCAAAACTTTAACGAAAAATAAAATGCTTAAAAAAAGATAACAGCAACCGGACTTAATTTCGAGAGACATAATTATGTTCGAATATTGGAATATCGACTGAACGATTGTGCGAATAGAGTTTATTGCGAAACAACTTTTTGTCGCTAAACGCTGCTTCGACTGAACGATTCTTCGAATATTTATTAATCGATAGACTGATATTTCGAATGTTAAATTTAAAGTAGTTACATGCAAATTGATTGGTTTTGAAGAAAAAGCATAATTTTTAATTCAAGTAGGTATTTATTTTAATTAAGCAATATTGACATTAAATATGTACTAAAAAAACTCAATATAAGTATGTGTTGTTTTATTTTTTTAGAGTGGCAAACGTAAGCCATCGAGATCATGAATTCAATTTGCTTTTTCTTTTTTAACCGACATCAAAAAGGAGAAGGTTTTCAATTCGTCTGTATGTTTTTTTTTTATACATGTTCACCGATATTTCCGTCAATTTATACACGGATTTTTTTTCTTTTGTTGAAAAGGGTTGACTTCTGAGGTGGTCCCATTTTCACCGGGTCAGGATCTGATGATGGGATCCAGGAGAAAACGAGGGCAACTGAGACAAAAAAATTTTTTTAGTTTTTGTTAGAAGTCGGTTTTATTTTTGTTTATTTTTGTTATTTTTTTTGTTGGAAAAGACTGAAGTCAGTCTCTCCTTGATTCTAGCAAATGTTCTCGCTGAATATGTTTGTTCCCGCCTGAAAAATGGCCTATCCATGATCGTTTAGTATTACGTTTGCAACGTTTCGTTGGCAACACCGATGGAAGTGGCTCCTAGGAAGAAGGAAGTGGAACTTATTTAAAACAATAAAAGAAATTGAAATAGAACAAAAGACTAATGAGCTGATTACAGAAAAACATTAAAGACAAAGATGAGTCAGTGTATCCCAACAAAAACAAAAAGCAGGCAGGAAAAGAAGAAAAATTGAAAAAGCTTTTAAATCAAAAAGATCACATGGAGAGGCTTGACTTCATGAGCTCGATGGCTTGCGTTTGCCACTCTAAAAAATAAAACAACACATATATTTAGTTCTTTGTTACATATTTTATGTCAATATTGCTTAATTAAAATAAATACCAACTTGATTACAAAATATGTTTTTTTCATACATAGGTACCAATCAATTTGCATGTAACTACTTTAAATTTAACATTCGAAATATCAGTCTATCGATTAATAAATATTCGAAGAAGCGTTCAGTCGAAGCAGCGTTTAGCGACAAAAAGTTGTTTCGCAATAAACTCTATTCGCACAATCGTTCAGTCGATATTCCAATATTCGAACATATGTCTCTCGAAATTAAGTTACGGACCCATCTAATCCATTAGGTTATTACAACTTAATATTCTAAGAAAGTACCTGAAGAAAATATGGGAAACCATCTTCATTTACGTGACAGCCCTAACAAACAGACTAGAATACTAGTGTAAGCATTTTCATTCCCAAGGGTTGTAGAAGCAGTTCACACCAGCTCGCTCGCCGTACGACAAATGGCGGTACGGTTTTACTCCGGGCAATACCTTTCTGCATATTTTACGATGGGTCAAGAGATTTAAAGCATTTTCCACTAGATAAAATTAAAACAGATTATGTTGGACTTTTTCAAGTGGTTTTGTAAAATAAGTACTTATTAATCAAAGTTAATGGACTGAGACGCTTGTTTATGGAAAGAGATTAGATTACTAATGTTACCAGTGCATTCAGTTGGATCATTTTTAGGGGCTCCGTACCCAAAGGGTAAAAACAGGACCTTATTACTGGGATTCCGATATCCGATATCAGAGAATTTTAGCTTAAATTGAAGGCCCAAAGAAAAAAAAACAGTAACAATTCAACGAAAGACTAAGTACAATCAAAATTTTTTGAAGTAATGGTCATTCGAAGATGTGTCTTGCCTATTGTCTGTCGCAGTAGTGGTAATTGGACATACATACATACATATGGTCGCGCCTTTATCCCCAAAGGGGTAGGCAGAGGCATATTATATGCCCACATTTCACCTTTGTATAACTTGTCCCACGTAATAGGTGGTGAGCCGTATTGCCGTGTTTAAATGGACAGGCGCAGGTTGTGACTGCCTGCTGTTGAAATAAAGCCTTCAACTTAGCTTAACGACTGCCATTTTACTGGCATTTGGAAGGTGTTTGTTTTATTATAATTGTCTGTCGAAGCAATTACTTGTCGATCTATGTGTTTTCGAAGTTCGCTACATGTCGAAGTACGAGTATTGCAATGTCCAAATTCAGTCCATAATTCATCAGCGTCTGTCTCTCACGAGACTGTATGTCATGAACTGTGATAGCTTCTTTTTTGTGATATGTATTTATAGTTCTTTTAAAGTTTACAAGTGTTTGTTTTCCAAACCATATTTCTTTTTCCGAGGAACGTAAAGACTCAAAGAAAGCATGAAGTCGATTTATCGAAATAAGTTCCAGTAGTTACTCTGCAGTCCTCTCTTCAAACGTGCCTCGTGATAAACCGTCGGCTTTATATTGTTGGGAAAGAGGGCCATTTGGATCGGTCTATAGAGCCGTCAATACAATGCTCCGAAAGCGATTGCAACGAATGGTAACTTTGATTGCATTGCGGTGCGGTGTGCGTTGAGTCTAGATTTTTTATTAAAATTGAGGGGTTTCGAGGCTCATCAGACTAAATGGTACTTGTTTTCGATTTATTTATTTCTATTTGTAAAATACGGTTTGCTTCTGTCAAATATGCTAGGGAATATTATTCCCCAAAAGGAATTATAAGAAATCTGTGGACACCACCAACGCAAGTCAAAATATCTCGGATTTGTATTGTTTTTGTAATATTTATACCAATTTTCTTCTACCATTAGGTACTAGCTCACACCGGAGACTTCGTATGCGTGAAGTGTTTGTTGGGAAATGTGTATCAAAGTAAGAAAACAGTTATACGTTCTCCATTTGGCACTTTGAGCTTCATTTGATGTGACTGCACCGCACTCCCGTATTACTTATATACTTTTCTATTACTTAGATCTAAACATCATCCAAGTATTAACCATAATAGCATTCTGAATCCTCCTTCGCAAGACTTTTGTATGGGTACCTGGTAATGCCACTAATCCACATAATCATCGTTCATCATATTCAGCCAAGATTTGTTTTATGACATACGTAAATAAATCTTGTTACTGCAACCTGGTGGAGGTGTACTACGGTTGATACTTTATTCTGCAAGTATAAGTGGCTTTTGTAAGACCGTGTCAGCACTACTTATATACGGTCCACGTTTCATAGCCATACATAATATACGAAGTAATAATCGCAGCGTAACAGGCAATCGCTCGTTTTCGCCTTAAAGAACTTCAGTATCATTAATTCACTATCCCCCAAAATTTATACGGGTTTATTGACCTAATAATAGGTATCTTCTTATCTAGGTAAGGCGCATATTTTTATGTGTTAGTACAGCAGAATATAGTGAATTATATTCTAAAGTCATAGAATATACTTTGTTTATACAAAACTGGCTGACCCGACAGACGTCGTCCTGCCAAAACTATGAACACGGAAATCGCTTTCCCGAGTTCTGAGTTCCCGGTCCTATGTTACCGTTTCTGGTTTCCTGATCCCTGCTCCCGGTTTCGGGTTCCGAGTTCCCGGTTCCTGGTTTGTGATGTGTATGGTAAGTGATGACTATAGACTTTCTATTTGCGACCGATTCCATGCACCGGGACCAACAGCGTTAAGCTAAGTTAAAGCTCTTAGAAATGTAATGAAAAATTTATATAAAACGATAGGCTTACTATCTATTATGCGGGACGAGAACTAATGAAAGAAATTATGAGCGTAAGCAAAGTTTAACCCTATCCCTTTAGGAACAAAAACGTGACTATATGTAATCATTTTAATGAAAAATTCATTTAAATTTTATACAAAACGATAAGCTTACTACCAATTTATGCTCGACGAGAATTAATGAAAGAACTTATGAGCGTAAGCAAAGTTTAACCCTATCCCTTTGGGAACAAAGATGTGACTATATGTAATCATTTTAATGAAAAAAATATGAAAAATTTATACGTAACGATAGGCTTACTTCCTATTATGCGCGACGAGCACTAATGAAAGAAATTATGAGCGTAAGCAAAGTTTAACCCTATCCCTTTGGGAACAAAGGCGTGACTATATGTATCATTTTAATAAAAAATTAATGAAAAATTAATACAAAACGATAGGCTTACTACCAGTTATGCGCGACGAGAACTAATAAAAGAAATTATGAACGTAAGCAAAGTTTCAGCCTATTCCTTTGGGAACAAAGGCGTGACTATATGTAATCATTTTAATGAAAAATTAATGAAAAATTTATACAAAACGATAGGCTTACTGCCTATTATGCGCGACGAGAACTAATAAAAGAAATTATGACCGTAAGCAAAGTTTAACCCTATCCCTTTGGGAACAAAGGCGTGACTATATGTAATCAATTTAGTGAAAAATTTATACAAAACGATAGGCTTACTACCTATTATGCGGGACGAGAACTAATGAAAGAAATTATGAGCGTAAGCAAAGTTTAAGACTGTTCTTTTGGGAACAAAGGCGTGACTATATGTAATCATTTTAATGAAAAATTTATACAAAACGCTTACTACCGATTATGCGCGACTAGAACTAATGAAAGAAATTATGAGCGTAAGCAAAGTTTCAGCCTATCCATTTGGGAATAAAGGCGTGACCTTGTGTAATCATTTTAATTAAAAATTAATGAAAAATTTATACAAAACGATAGGCTTACTACCTATTATGCGCGACGAGAACTAATAAAATAAATTATGAGCGTAAGCAAAGTTTCAGCCTATCCCTTAAGGAATAAAGGTGTGACTATATGTAATCATTTTAATGAAAAATTAATTAAAAATTTATACAAAACGATAGGCTTACTACCTATTATGCGCGACGAGAACTAATGAAAGAAATTATGAGCGTATGCAAAGTTTCAGCCTATCCTTTTGGGAACAAAGCCGTGATTATATGTAATCATTTTATCCAACATTGTCTTTAGTGTATACAATACACTGAGTCATAATATACACTTCATACAAACGATATTGATTCGTGACACACAACGTATCTACTTCAGCAAACACTCTTTGTTCGGATCTGATTGCATGCACTGTGTGTGTTATAATTGTAATGTAAAGATTTGTATAACGGTGATTCCTTAGGAATTTCATTAGCATGTGAAAGGAAATCCGAGTCAAAGTTGTTATAGGTACCGTCCATTTCTAAAGCTAAATTAATGTAAATAATATAAAGCGCAGAGGGGCTTATGGCAAAGACTTTGTCTGTAGTCTGTGGCTCTGTTGCATTAAACTACGTCACTAGGTCACCAGGATCATCTGTTAAAAGTTTGAAATAAAACAAAACTGACCATGTGAATCGGATTGAACTTTCACTTTCACAATAAACACAATAAACATGGGGACCTGGGCGCATTGCCCAAAGGGGTTCAGACAACCTGGTCGAGTTCAATGCCAGAAAAACACAGGCGTGTGCGTTTACAGCTAACAAGTCCCAATTCCTACCCCTACCGTCTCTTCAGAGCATTACGGTTCCACTAAAGGACATCCTAGAGATCCTCGGTATAGACTCATCACAAGAACTACATAGAGAGTTGTATTGGGCTGGCCTCGCGGAAACTGGGAGTCTTAAATAGGGTGAGATGGTACTTCACGCCACATCAGAGATGTTTACTGTACAAGACGCAAATTCGTCCCTGCGTCGAATATTGTTGTCACCTTTGGGATGACTCCGCAAGGTATTTACTAGACGCGCTTGAAGCTATGCAGAGACGTGCTATCCGAATAATTGGTTGTCCCGAGGTAACGGGAGGCCTTGGCCTTGAACCGTTGGCGCAGCGAAGAACCATAGCGTCCTTGGCTGCCTTCTATCGAATGTATCACGGTGAATGTTCTGAAGAGCTCCTCAACCTGATCCCACCCTCTCCTTTCCGGTCCCGAACAACACCTGCCGGGCGAAGATGCCACTCACACACATTGGAGAGAATCTTCACCAAAACTGAACGTTTCAAAAGATCGTTACTCTGTCGAACTATAAAAACATGGAATGACCTGCCCGCACACGTGTTTCCCTTATCTTACAATCCCGGGGTTTTCAAGAGGAGCGTGAAGAGGCACAACTTGCCAACATACAGTGGTCCTGTCAGAAGTGGCCCCCAATCGCTAGATGCGCCACGGCTTTCCATCAGGCTGGTGGCGACGTCAAATTGGCGAGCTAAATATAAAAAGAAAAAAAATTGATTTCTCAGTACCACGACTGGGACCCAAATTCTAATAAATTAATGGTCTATATAGCGTGTCGTAGGGAGAGACGAAATTATACTTGTGTAGTCTTTTATTGTATCTTGCTTACCGACTAACTTATTCTATCAAAACCGCGGTTTATATACTACAATATTAGGAATGCAAAGAGGGGATGTTATCTCTGGTGTCACGCATCCTCAGATCGCGACACCAGATAAATTTCTGCTAACTATACAATACTATAAATTATCTTATCTAAGTGCTAATGGCGAAGGACGTGATTGAATGTTTTACATAAATATTTCCTCTTATCAATCACGTCCGAATACCGCCATAGAACTCCCCCCTTTTTTAAAAACTATCATTTACACAAAAAATCAGTAAATATCTAATAACAATTTGTAAAAAATATGTGTAAAACAATATAACACTTAACAGTTAAATATATTATTATCTGTAGTTACTTATTCTATATATTAAATCGAACTGTCGGGCGTGATATTCGGCCGGAACGCGTTATCATGCTCTTCTTTTCTTGATTTGTCCCTTGGTCACGTTCCCAACTGTTTGCATCGTCCTCACGAATTTTTAGTGATAATTCCTCTGAATTGTTGATAAGATATGCTGGCTTGAGACGATCGATTGAAATGGTAATTTCTTTATCATCACGTTTGATCGTAAATACCTTATCACCACGTCTGGTTACTAGGTATGGGCCTTCATACGGAGGTGTGAGACTTGGACGTAATCTATCACATCTTAAAAACACATGTGTACAGTCCTTTAATCTTGGGTGAACAAAAACGTTTCTTACCGTACTTTCTCGTTTTGGAATGGACGTTACGCGGCTGATATTTTCTTTTATCTCTTGTAAGAATTCGGGATACGTCTTGCTGTTTTCTTCGCTGAAAAAACTTGCTGGTAGCTTTATTGTAGTCCCATATACTAGTTCGGCGGCGCAGCAACCAGTATCTTGTCGATAACTGGAGCGTAGACCTAATAGAACTGAGGGCAATTCCTGTGTCCAATTCTTCGTATTTGTTCTGGCTACCAGTGCCGTTTTCATCGTCCTGTGGAGTCGTTCGACTTTAGAATTAGATTGTGGATGATACGGATTTGTTCGGAGTTTCTCTACTCCGATAAATTTTGCGAGTTCTCGAAATAATTCGGACTCAAACTGCCTTCCCTGATCGGAAGTGATATAATCCGGGCATCCAAAACGTACGATCCAACCTTCGTACACAATTCTTGCCACAGTCTCTGCTGTGATCTCTGATACCGGAAAAGCTTCTGGCCATGACGTACATCGATCTATCGTAGTAATCAAGTACTGTTTATTTTGCGATGTAGGTAATTTACCGACGATGTCTATATGCACGTGTGAAAAACGCTTTGTAGGCAAATATTTCCCAGTTGGCGAGACCGTGTGTCGATGCACTTTAGAACGCTGACATTGTATGCATGATTCACTCCAGTTGTTTATATCCGCATTCATTTTCGTCCATATATAGTTTTTCGTAATTAACTCTCTTGTGCCCTTTTTTCCAGGGTGACTGAGGTTATGAAAACTTTCAAAAATTTTCTTCCTAAATTGTTGTGGAAGGTACGGACGTGCAACTCCCGTTGATATATCGCAATATACTTCATTGTTTACATCTTTCGTTCGAACGAGCGCTATATCTAACGACTTGTTTCGCATTAATTGTTGAAGTTCGCTGTCGTTTTCTTGTGATTTTCGTAACTCCGAAAAATCAATAAGCGTAGGGAGTGAAATAGTTTCCACCACTCTGGACAATGCGTCTGCGACCACGTTATCTTGTCCGCTTATATGACGGATGTCGGTGCAAAATTGCGATATGTAATCCAAATGTCTTATTCTTCTTGGAGTGTCGTCAATGCCCAGTTTCTTGTCAAAAGCATAAATTAATGGCTTATGATCTGTGTAAATAGTAAAGTTACAGCCTTCAATTAAACGTCGAAAATGTTTTACCGCCATATATATTCCCAATAGCTCTCTGTCGTATGTAGAGTACTTCGTTTGAGCATCGGAAAGCGACTTTGAAAAATAAGCGATCGGTTTCCATTCTTGTTCAACTTTCTGTTGAAGAACCGCTCCTGCGCATTTTAAGCTAACATCTGTCATCTACCAATAACTGGTAATGCTCCAGAAAATCAGCTCCCAATATTGGCATTTTAACATCAGCTATGATGAATGTCCAACTAAAGGATCGCCGTAGACCCAAATCTAAGGTCATCGTTTTTTCGCCGTATGTATCTATGACTGTGCCGTTTGCCGCATAGAGTTTCAAATCGCTCGTTTTCTCTTTGCTATTTATAGGCTTCGTAATCACCGAAATATTTGCCCCCGTATCTACCAAAAATCTGTAACCACTTTTGCAGTCGGTTATAGTAAGGCGTTTAGACGGCACAGAGATCCGCCCCATTCTGTGCAAGTTTTAGTTTTCCGGCTGCTGTACGTTATTTTTCCAGGCACACGGCTTGTAGCATTTGTAAGCTTTGTGTTTATATTTCTGATGATAACCACATATTCTAGCCGGTGAATAACCACGCGATCTTGACCTAAACCTAGACCGTGCAAAATGCTGACGGTTGAAATTGCGTCGACTCGACACCTGTGCGTCACGTAATGCAGCGATTTCTATTTGCAATTCAGCAATTTGTGACGTCAAGTGCGTTATAATGCTGATATCGGATTTGCCAGCTGATTGAGGAATGCTATGCACCCGCATATTTTCGTGAATGCGATCGGCAATTTCACTTAATTTTTCCAGTGACAACTGTTCGGTCACTGCCAATACTGTGGTAACGGCTGGAGGAAGTTGTCTGATCCACAATAACCGTATTGTGTCATCATTTATTTTTCCGCTTCCCGCTTCTCTCATTTTTCTCAATAATTGAGATGGTTTTTGATCCCCTATATCCATCTCTGATATCAATTTGTGGAAGCGCAGTTGCTCACTTTCTTCGTAGCAACTAATTAGCCGTTCCTTTATAGCTGCATATTTACTTTCCGCAGGAGGGTTTGTTAAAATGTCGCTTACTTGATGAACGACCTCCTTCGGAAGTTTCGCTACCACCACGTTGTATTTATATTCGTCGCCCTGTTTCTGTGGGGCGATTATGGCTTCAAATTGCGAAAACCATAAGCGCGGGGAATCTCTCCAAAACTATGGCAGCCGCTCGACGATGGAAATTGCTGCGACTACATCGGTGCAGGGATCGATTGATGTGTCGCTGGAACCGGCGATATTTAGGCTCTTCATTGGTGTGATAGGTGCCATTCTACCTAATTTTTACACCAGCCGTTTAGTGCTTCTTGAAATTTTCGACCCGGTGAGACCCGCTTGTGGGAGGCCAGGGAAAATATGCACTTTTTCTCGCTCGTTGGTTCCTTTCTTCTTGTTCAGAAGGAGTCGGTAAAATTCTTCAGACGTCGAGGATGCTTCTGCTGCCTTTTTTCTACGTCGGGGTCACCAATTTATAGCGTGTCGTAGGGAGAGACGAAATTATACTTGTGTAGTCTTTTATTGTATCTTGCTTACCGACTAACTTATTCTATCAAAACCGCGGTTTATATACTACAATATTAGGAATGCAAAGAGGGGATGTTATCTCTGGTGTCACGCATCCTCAGATCGCGGCACCAGATAAATTTCTGCTAACTATACAATACTATAAATTATCTTATCTAAGTGCTAATGGCGAAGGACGTGAGTGAATGTTTTACATAAATATTTCCTCTTATCAATCACGTCCGAATACCGCCATAGTCTAGAAAATAGATTATTCCAATTATATTATTTGTGTAAACAGCCATGTCAGAACGGAATAGTAATTAGCAAAAACAATTATTGTTTCAAAACAACTATTTACATAACTTGTATTACTTCAGAAGCCTTAATAATTGTTTTGCACTACTTCGGATCACGATAACACCATTAATCATTCTTGTTTTCGTCCAATTAGCTAGCTTTGGACTTCTAAAAGTTCTTATAATTTATTTACAATTTGACTCACTGCAATTAGTCTGTTTATTTCTTTAAATTATTAGTAAATACAGATGTTAACATCAGAATTTATAGACCTAGGGTCGCTTTCATAAATGTTTTGGGCTACAACACCGGTGCTTAATGGGCTCGTAACTTTGGAGCCGTTTATTAGTGGTATCCTGAAATTATTAGGGTCGGCGTTTCCTTTTTATTATGAACAGTGATTTTGAAGTACCTAAACGGTTCAAAATTGCTGTGTTTTGACGATGTGTCTTGAAACTAGAAAATGTAAATACTACCACTATACAACTGTACTACCACATAAGTAAAATTATTCAAAGAATTCAAGAATTTCCATGTGTCCGCTAATTGGGTTACTATCTGTGATATTTATTTTATCCTACCTAAGTTTCATTTTACGATAACGTGTTTTTCTCTTGACGTGCAGATCTCTTGGCTGTAAAAATTATTAGGAATGTAATGCCAAGAATGAGCAGGTAACCTCCAGTATAATTGGTGTATTCAGAATAGTAGACTGCGGCAGGAAAGAAGATAGAATAATACATCAGTATCTAAAAGATATACACTTGAAAAATATACCTACATGAGTATTTTAAATTTTACAGTGACAATATGAAGATACCTGAATATTTTGTTATTGGAAAGCCTTCCTGAAAATATATCGCTCTACAAGAAACATTAATACACTGCGGCTGCGGTTTGAATTCTCGTGGGTAGTCCACATCGTAAATGCAACTCACGTTTACGACGGCCATCTCATAATTTTTAAACATAAAGTATTCATCTCTTAAAACTAGGTAGAACATTCTACTAGTAGCTATTGCTAGTAGCCAGTAGTTTGAAAACATAATAATCTTTGAACTTTTTATTCCAAATTGTATCATAGTATTTGGTAGTAAAATCAATAAATTGGTTCGAATTAGATTAGTAAACTATTAATTACATCTCTTATTCCTAATCATATAAAAGTTGATATCACATGGTGAATTCTCATAAAACGAATGTATTTGTAAGTCAGATTTCTTGACTAAATAGTGGTCGTTACCAAAATTCATTATGATTCAATCAGTTGTTTATTTGTAACAAACAGAGATACTTTCGCTTTAAATATCAGTATTGATGAATAACTACGGACAAAATACGCTTGAATATTATACAGCTTTCACCAATTTTCTTTCATGAAAATAATTTTGGCTATTTCCGGGTATTATCTTGTACCAGGTACACAACTTAACAGAACCAGCCAATATCATGGCTTGTACCTTTCACCTTTGACTGTGTTGGAGCTATTTTTAATCCCTAAAGAAAACGAGGACCGCTCATAAACGTTCTTTTTTATTATTGGTTTGATCGGTAAAACAATCCGGACAAAGAAATCCTCTCTGTTAGATTGCCTAGGCTACCAGAAAGGACTTTGAGATTTTGTTCCAGACAGACAGGGATAAAATAATTGGTATAATCCTGTAATTTTCTGAGTAGTTGGTCTCTGAAATTCACAGCCTGTGGCGCCCTTCTGACGGATGCCGTGATTAAATCACTACTATAACTGCATCCTGCGACTCCTCCAAGGGCTTACCCGGGGCTCCCAACCGTACGCGGTAGGTAGGGACCGTGTGATTTTTAGTCGGCATGAGTCCGGCATAGCATCCATGACGGTTTTTCTACACGATAAAACAGATATGGCTAGGAGACTTTCTCTCTCTGGCGGGAGTTCCACACACCGTCCCAGATGGTACGTAAATACATTCCCCGTAGTACGAAAAATAACTAAATATTACAATTATTACACAAACAGAACATTCATGACACAATATCTATACTTATAATAAATCTGTAGAAGTGAAAATTCTGTACATTAAAAATATAAAAAAAAAAATAGCAGGGGGTGTTACTAGACAGACACCGAACCCAAAAATGTAATTAAAAATTTTTTTGTCTGTCTGTCTGTCTGTCTGTCTGTTTGTTCAGGCATCACGCAAAAACTACCGGTTCGATTACGATGAAACTTTGTATAATTATTCTTTAATATCCTGGGCACAACACTGGGTAGGTACTTTTTATCCCGGAAAAGAGTATACTTATTATAAAATAAAAAACAAACTTAAGTCGTATAAAGTTATTATCAATTATTGCTTAAACGGTTAATGGTACGATGATGAAATTCAGCATGAGCGTTGTTTGTTACAATTTGAAATAAGTAATTTTACCATTTTTGCAAATTCCACCTCTAAAGGTATAAAAAGGAGGGTCAAGTTTGTATGGGACAACGCGATTCCTTGGTCCGATCTGCTTAAAATTTGGCATATAGCATTATTAGCATAACTGATGGAAGACGTGTTCCTTATTTTATTGAAATTTATACATTAACGACCAAAAAAGGGAATGTAAATTGTTTTGGAGCTGATTTTCTCCGGAGTTGATATCAATACTCCCTATACTCTTATTTTTGATTTAAATTACTTTTTATTTTGACACATTTGTGGAAGTTTAATCCGAATGACATTGTCATTTTCATGATTTTGCTTTAAAGTACTATCGGAAATATTATTGTTAAATTTTGTATAACAAAAAATAAATATGTGAAAGAAGAAGAAAATTCGAAGATGACTAGCCAGGAATAATGAAAGACCACGCTTCAGGTAGTGTCCACTGTGCATTAGAATGAAAGATTGTCAGCAGCCTTAAGAGACTGGTCGTGGAAGGTATGAACTTTATTCTATAGTGCTGGCTGCATTCGGTGCAGGACACAGACTCACTAAGTCTTTGTAAAATACGGGAATGGCCTCTCTGAAGATGACATTTAACAAGTAAAAAGAGCCATTATAATGAACATGAACGACTAGCAGATGAAATTTACATGGTTATTAAGTTAACAGGTCTTGGTTGGACCATCTGTATTATGAGGACAAAGTCTACCGTAGTTCGGTTTTCCCATACGTCGTAGGCTTACAGTATGACTGGGACTACCTGAAGAAGGAAGTAAGTTACGATGTCAATTGCTTTGAAGAGAAGTTGAGTCAAGTAGTAATCTAGCCAATGAATTAAGAAATGTATTTAATAAATAAATTTACATAACTCATTGATTTTTATTATGAATTTGTTAATCAGAAATCTATCTATCTAACTACTATTACGAATACGAATGTTTGTGAGTGTGGATGTTTGTTACTCTTTCTAGCTGTAACAGCTGAAAGGATCTGGCTAAAATTTGGTACCTACAGAGATAGGTTAGAGACAGTGTAGGAACTAAATTTCACGCAGGCGAAGCTGCGGGCGTCAGCTAGTACACTAATAATATAAAAAAGGAAAAACTTGAACTTTTGTGTGCTAAACTACTGTGCCGATTTCAAACATTGTTTCACTATTAGAGCTAAATTCACCCTGAGTAACATAAGCAATGGTTGTGGGAATAAGCAATCCTTTATTGGCTACACGTGGGAAACCGTGTGACGTCCGTTAGTATCATAATAAAGAAAGATTGTAGGTGTATAGTTACTGCATACGTCATACTATAGCTCTTGTGACTTTACGTCACCCTCGTCTAGTTCTACCCTGTGCACCTATTGTTTTGAAGGCCAAGGCTTTTAACCTTTAAGGTAATATTGCTAATGGCGAGAACTAGGGCGGCTACTTAAGCTCTCGTTTCATTATTACTAAAAACATTTCTTGTGTTTAAATACATCCATTGAAATTCCAAAATGAAAAGTAAGTATACAGGGAATAACTTTTTTTCTTATTTTTTTTTTCTTGTTACCACTGGCTTATTTGCCAAAACGAAAAACAATTGCGATTTTATGGTCCAAAAATACTTGATAAAAGTACTAAATACACTCTACGTTGTAATGCAACGTGTTGTTGTATGGGTCTGGCTGGAGAAACACTAGTAATCTAAATATAATATTACTTCGTTTTGTTTAAAGAAACAAGATTCTACAAAAGCACTTCAACTAAAACTTTCATACCTATTTGCATTTATTAACACCACTCCGCCCAATTTCATATTTTCTTCTTCTTTTTCAGCGCCTCTCCGCTAACAGAGGTTGGTCGTTAACTTTTGAAATTCCACACTGTTTTCAGCCAAACGTTCATATTTTACAAAATATATGCAGACCTATTTAAAAACAGTACAAAAATACAACCTTTACCTTTACCAATTTTTCGTGCCGGATTGCTGAAAACCGACAAAGGCATATTAATTAGGCTGTCTAGCACTCCTCTGGCATATTTTTACATTTGTAATTGACTCATGAATATTTTTCGATACTACGAGTGGTGTTGACAAAGGGTTATCAGATTCAGAACCTGTGTTATGTTTGCATATTTTATTGTGTGAATTGTAATATTTCAGGTTCAGCAGTCAAATGGAATCAAGGTCTGAAATTATGTTTCGACAGTGTTTCGGCACAATAAGAAACGGTATGATGTGGTTACTCAATTTTTAAAAGATCATATTATTTTAAAATTTCTTACTCAAATTAAAAAAAACCGGCCAAGGGCACTCCGTATCATAATATCAAAAAAACCTATATATTTTTTAATTTCGGATTTCTTGTTACACCAGCAACGCAAAATTCTGCAGCTAAACAGGACCAAGATAAGTATGATAACAGGTACAGTTACGGGTCACAGTCCACTTAACAAACATCTCTTTAATTTAAGTGTCACAGACAGTCCCTCTTGCAGAGCCTGTATGGAGAAGGACGAAACTGCCAGTCACATTCTTATGGATTGCCCGGAACTGGCAATATATACTTCGGTACACCGAGGTCGCTCCAGGAAGTCGTCGGCAACGTGATGAGACTGCCAGACTTCCTGGAGGAACTGGGATGGTAGTAGCCATAACCCTGACGCAAAATAAGCGCAGAAATGACATCGAGTTGCGGAAACCAGCCCGTTAAAACCTAAAACCTAGAACCTACAACAGCAACAAAAATAAATCATCTCTGAAAATGTCAGTACTCTATCCATCACGATTCCTGATTCTCGTAACAGACAGACAGGCAAACAGACAAACATTTTTACCCTTTGGGTACGAACCCCTAAAAATGATCGGCACACTTACGGCATAATTCTGGGCTCCTAACAAAAATAGTCAAGTACCTAGGCTTTAACTAATGAGTTACCCAAGTTTATTCTAAGAAAGAAAAGCTGACTTGTTTCTCCTTAACCCTAGAAGGCTAATCTATTTCAGAGATACACAAAGCCTTAACATACGTCTCAGAGGCGTACATTTGTAAATGACAACCTGTAGGTTAAAATATGCCTACTTAGGTTTCCTTTTTCATAGGGAAATCTTATTTGGGGTATAAAGAAATAATAAAACATAAATTTATCAATGAAAATAACAATTATACTTATTTATTTTAACAAATAAGGTCACTATACTTTTTACCAAACAAAAAAATCAACTCTTGAAAAATCAACTGAAACATATCAATTATTCGAAAAAATATAATACTTTTATGCATTAATCACATATTCTTACATTGTAAATTAAAATTAATCAGACTTTTAGTTAACAACTATACTTTAAATGCAATCAAAACTGAGATCAACTTTGTGTTCGCCACACACAGATTTTTTGCAATTTTTCAAATAGTTCATCTGTTGAAACATGATTATCTTTCATTACGGCTGTTAAAGTCAATATTCCAATAAATGCTCGAATTTCTACATTTGTAGTACATCTATGAGTTGCTGTAATTTTACCAAGATTTTGACGTTTTGAAATCATTTCAATATTGCTCCATTTAACAATTTCAGATATGATCTGTTCAGTTATAAAAAGTTCAAAGATTTGTACCGGTTCAAAAATATTTCTACACATCCGTGCTGGTCCACGAGAAGTGCGGACTATATTCATAGCAGAAGTCCTACCAGATGATTGACCTTTACTAGTTGTCCAGATATGCCCATTCTTACTACGAACAGTGTTCCCAGGAATATGATATATTCGGTCTGAGTTGACGGAGCTCAATATCTCGGCAATATTCGATTCTGGGTTACCTTCTGCAGGAGTTGAGATAGCTTCTTCAGTAGGCGCTGGTATTGAAAATACCTCTTCCGTAACGTAGTTATACTCGTCTTCGCTTTGCACGTCGTCCTCCAGCTGGTTATCCTCGTCTTCAGAAGCCGATTCCTCCATTGAAACACTGCCTTCTTCATTTAAAATATCGTCATTATTTAATCTATTAAACGATGACATATTTAAATCTGAAACAATGCCAAAACAACAACAAAATATAATAAAAACCGATAAAAATAAATTACAAAGTAGGAAGTTAAAACTTACACAAAGCCTAAACATACGTCTGAAAGACGTACAACATCGCTATAATTCAAAAATGTGGGTACTTACCTCAACGACACAAGTGCCAGTAGCTAGCGAACGTTGAACACTGAGTTGGTTATGCGGCACAATACGTTTGGTTTACCCGTTAGAGAGAGATAGACAATTTTCGATTCTGTATACGCCTCGGAGGCGTAGATAAGGCTTTTAGGGTTGAGGTAGAGGAGCTCTGACCTGCTAATGAATAATGGAACAGGTCAGGAAAATGGATGTAATGCAGTGACTTTTACATTCGTAGATGTAAGACCGACCATTTATCATCATTCATCAGTAGGTATCATACATCGAAAATTACTTATTATTTATTCTGATTCGCTGATTCGTATCCGGCATTATGCTGAACGGGCTCCTATTTTAGTGCAACAACGGGATTTTTAGTAATAAATTTTATTACTACTTTGTCAGTGATGCATTTAAAATAATGAGATTTTTCTTTTCTTTCTTTTTTATGTAAAAAAAATAATACAGATACTCATCATTGTTTACAATCAAATAAGTATTTTTGCATTTATTTCATGATGCACAAAAAGTACATAGATAATACGAGATAATCTATGGATATGACGACATTGCAGGTTCCCGGAACCCAAACCCATTTGATATTGCAAAATATGAAACCTACGTTGGTTAAATTACGTACTGTTGTGTACTTTTAATGCTTTACACATATTTCTGACGTAACTGGGCAACTTTTCGTTCTGCGAAATATGTATGAATATACTATTCACCGAGACAACTCCAAAAATAGCTTTCGTGCCGAAGTCTCTCCCTATCGACACAGAAAGCAAATTGTATTTATTTTCTGTGTTATCGATGAAATTGGCTAGGACTCAATCTCTTTTATATTTTTAGGACTTTTAGTATGAGCTTTTAGTGTAATTACAGTACGTTTAGTTACAATTTACGGAAAGATTTGTTTTACGGTCAGCTGAAAAAAAAACAGTTTTGTTATTTTGTTACCAACAAAATTGATATATAAAATTCTTATCGTATGCGAACTAGTTATTTCAATTTAACCCCTTTCGAAATAAGGTTCGCAACGTACAAAGATTGTATTTTCTCGTAAAAAGAGCTGTGACCACAAAACGGATCATCGAGGATCCAATTTGATGGAAAAATATTTGAACAACGTGACCAAATTCCCTGTGTTCGAAGAATTGAAGCTCTTAGATGAAAAATCTAACGCCTTTGTTCTATGTTTTGAACAAAGACGCTTTTTGCTGACACTCGTATCTCTACGTATACTTAGATCTCGTAATACTTATACATTTTGATGCGGATTCGGCTTTTGTCAGTGATGAATGTGATGATAGCGGATCCAAGAAATATCAATCTAAGATGATTCATCATAGATTAATATTCTCACGAGAGACGGAACACAGTGGGTGAATGTAGGTAGGCATTCGACTCTGTTTAACTCTTCGGGGGAAAAGACGTGACGGTAATGCTATAAGTGTGTATGCAAATCTCTGTGAGTTCGTTAAACAGTAGTCTAATATTGCATAAGTTAAGATCATTAACATAACTAATACAATTTGTATGATCTGATGAAGATCTTAATTTATACAAACGTAAATTTCATATCTCAGAGTAACTGTAACCGATACATACACAATCATAGTTACTCTAACATGATAGCATTGTAAAATATTGTAGAAATAGGTACCTATCCATTTTCTATGCGATGCCAGCTGCAGAAGTTTTCTTGCACTTATTTACCACAGGACCTTTATTAAGTAGAATTTAGTTTCATACACAATAATAAGTGTCCAAGGTTTGCAACGGTGAAAGTTTGTCGTTATGGTTCAAATTACATAATGGTTTTGAACTAAGAAAGCCTAATCCCAATTACGTGGGACCTACGAAACCATAAGCTAAGTTTTATGTTATGGGAGGTTCCTGTCATTAACTTGTTTCGATTATCGTATAATGTACGGTCACTATCTCATTTATGCGAGTGCTTTGAAAGGCACGGTAAGCCGTTGCCAGTAACATGGCAGTCATTAAACCAAGTTCGTGGCCATTAGGGCTGGCGACTAAAACAAAGATGTTTAAACAACAAAAAAAATCAGGCTTAAAATATATGAAAACCAATATCAGAGAAAAATACAAAGCATTTTGAGACAATGACGTTGGGAAACATAAAAAGTAGGTAAGATAAAAAAAATGCTGAAAAACTTAAGTTTTTCAAGTAATGTCTGGTTCTTATCGTTGTACCTTTGTCCTGAAGTAGGTACTCAATTTTATTTGCATAACAATATTCAATGCGAAAAAGAGAAAGTTTGCCCAAGTTCCTGAACTGGGCAGATAACGAAAATATACCTATAGGTACGTCAGGTATCTTCATTCAAAGAGCTCAAATAAGTTTCCAAAATAATATTAACTTTTTACCTTCTTTTTATGGCCGTCAAATATCTGAAATACTAAAAAAAATATGGTAAGCTTTGAATGCTTGAGGCAAGACATGTTAGTACTTCTGTAAAGAGTTAAATTTGCAAAAACGATCGAATCAAATTGATCTTCGTTGTCTCTACAGATAGAGGTTTGCTCCACGTTTGGAAATCACAAGGCCCTTTTTGAAGAACTCAATGTGAAAAATATTTGTAGCTCGAGCGGGATTTAAACTTGTTTCTATTCCTAGTCTAGAGCGCTGAGCTATTGCCTAACCCTTCGGGGATAAATTTGTGACCGATGTATCAATCAATGAAATCAGCCTATAGTTAGCTGTCCATTGCTGGACGTAGGCCTCTCTCAATCTACTCCACAACTCACAGTCCGGCGCCAAACGCATCCAGTCGCAGCCTGCGAACTTTTCCAGGTTATAATATGTATATTGTTATTGACCATAGGTATGTATTATGTAGTAATAATTTTTTATTAAGTGGCACATGAAGCTAAGAATCAAAAGCTAGTATTTATACACGTATCTAGCTCGCTTAAAGCTTCACTGTCAAGGAAATTCAATAAAGTGTCCCATGGAGCTTATCTTATTGCTGCGGTACTTTATACTGAGACTCAAATATGTAAGTGACAGACGACAGTTGCTCGGAATTCAAAATGGTTTCTTGAAGTAAAATTCTAGTTTCTAGGAATTTCAGCGTGCTCTTTTCTTGAAATGTTCCTCATAATAAACAGGATATTACTTACTCTACGAATTGATGGGCTAAATTTCATTCGTCAAAATCACAGTTCGTCAAGTCATCGCCCGGTCAAGTTCTCTTATGGTCAAATTACACTTTATGACAAGTTCTCATATGGTCAAATTACATTATTGCTACGTCCCTTATTAAAAATGTGTGAACTTAATTAAAATTCAAAGAGTAGGTATACATTATATTTCAGGTTCTGTACCACAAAAGAAAAAAACGTCGTCATATTTAATCAATTCGAGTGATGTGAAGGTATATTTACTTTCACGTCACACATCTTTCGTTTAAAAAAGGAGCTTTGTGATTATTTCTGTGATATTTTATTAGTTAGTTAGAATACTAAAATAATACAATAATGATGTATGTATTTTAACTATCGCGGTTTTTAAAACTCATACTTCTATATGTATGAATAATAAATTATGAGATAAATGTACACTACGGACAACATAATCAAAATTATGAATACATATTTGCTCTGAAGGAACATTCGATGTTAATTTACACAAATTGAACCACCAATTGGAAGAAGGGAATAAACACCACTTTTTGAGATATTCACTTTTCTACATTTTTACATTCTTAGAATGTAGAGCTTCATTGTGAGTTCGAAGATAGGAACAAAATCCATTCATTTCGTATAGTTTCATGCGGTCATTAAAATAGATAGTTGGAAGAAGGAAATAAATCCTTCCTTTATTCCTTTCTTCCAACTATCAACTAAGAATATAGGTAGATATAAGATTTCTTTTTGGGGGTTTTTTGTCGATATCCAGATCTTAGACGTGCTAAAAGTTTTATAATGAACTGAAAAAGAATTTAGTCTTGTGCCAGTAAAGAGAAGATGCAGGAGTGTGTTTGATTATATTATACAAAATCTGCCCATTCCTAAGATCCCAGTTCACGAGATGTTTTATTCAAGAAAACTATGGCTTTACTTGTTTTGTGTTCACAATTTAGCAAAGCAACGAATGATAACTTCAGCTGATTTCTATACTAACCATGAGGGTGAAGCTAAACGAGGCCCGGATGAAGTATGCAGTTTATTGTGTAAGACGATACGGAACATGGATTCCTCTGTCAAAGAACTACATGTTTTCAACGAATCTTGCGGCGGACAAAATAGAAATAATACTCTTATAAGATTCTTACCACTTTTATTATAATAAATCGTTTTGAGAAAATATATCAATACTTTCAGGTACGTGGCCATTCGTTTATACAGTGTGATGGAACCGCTAAAAGACTCATAAGGAAAAAGGACAGAATTTACGTTTCGAATGAATCTAACAGTGTTATTTTGGCTGCAAAAGTTAAGGGGTTTTCTGTTAAATCCATTACTTCAAATGACATACTTGATTTTAAAAACTTCTGGCAAGTGTTTTTCAAGAATAGCTGTAAGTCATTAGACAAAGCAACAAAATTCAAGATTTCGCAATACAGAAGCTTTGAGTACAGTTCGAGTCATAGGGGTTACTTGACATGTTCCGAATTCATCGATGGTTTCATTAAATCTACATTTTTGCTCAAAAAACCTAGACAGTAGCTCTACAAACCCGAAAATACCAGAATCTCTGGCATAATGTTCCCAAAATACCTTTAAATGAGAAAAAAATGAACGACCGAAAATAATCCAATTTATCCTGAAGAATTTAAGATTTTTGCGATATTATCCGGACGTGACCAACTACAAATCCGAAAGTGATGAAATACACGAATAAATAATAGTCTCTTTATGATTTTCTAATAAATAAATCGTTTTGTCATTATATTTTAAATTATTTTGCATACAGTAAATGATAAATTGGAAGAATGGAATAAATCCAACACATTTACACATACATAAATAGATGAATATTATATATTTTAGCCATGTTTATCTGTAAATCAACCAGAATTTGTATTTTCTTCATTATATTAACGTTATATGAACATATACCTCGAAAGTAAAAAATTATAAAGTTTTTTTTAATTATCTCCATTCTATTTTTTTGGATTTATTCCCTTCTTCCAATTGGTGGTTCAATTCAAAGTATGGTTTGACTGGCTACACACGGAAGCTCTGGTAATGGAAATGCCACATTCCCATCAAAACTGAACGTAGCATATGGTGCTTAACAATGTTCATTTACAGAACACTGAGCAAGCGGAGCTACGAGTGCCCCACAATACGTTACGTAGTAATGTTTTAGTTACTGTAGAAACAAAATAGGAATAGTTATGATTTTATTCTTTATTTTTGTATACAGACTTACAAAGTGGCTATTAACGTGGTTGGAGGAAAAGTATCCTGAATATGGATGATGGCAAATTTTGCTGAATAGAAACATTCCTTTATTTTCAACAGTAAATAGATATATGAAAAAGTACCTGTTTGAGTCAGGAATCAAACCGGTGAGATGTGGAAAAATGAAAACATCCTATATTTTATGATAGAAATCGAAGGAGTCTTTCATATGGAACAATTTCTCCTAAACAACAAAATTATAATGGGTACTTTTCGTCCAATCGCGGTCTTGAATCTCCATCCTGTATATTAAGGTCGCCAAAATGATCCCGCCCGCCAGATGAGTGTCTGCGATTTCGAATTCCACAATTAAAATTTAAATTCCAAAAATACACTTCTTCCGTAACTCCCGAAGGGCCATTGGGGTTTCTTAACCCAAAAATACCATAACGCACTACAGACTGTAATCTTATCAGATAATAATACGTTATTCACTTCACACAGTAGTCGTTATTGATCTGAAGCAAGCTTTATATGCGAAGGTTACAAAACACACGATGAATTATTCACTAAGGGAGGACCATCGCTCTGCGGTCGGTAATTCTGTAACTGTAATGTACCATACTGATAAACTGAACCATACTGAAAAAAGATATTTAATAAACCGGCCAAGTGCGAGTTGGACTCACCCATGAAGGGTTTCGTAGCAGCAAGTAACATAATATAAAAGTTCTTATAGTTCGTTGTAACTTTGATTGATGTTTTAACACGTTCGCAGTGGTAGTGATTTTTCTAACCGAAAATTGCGGTTTATGACGTTTTAAAAAAAAAAACTACCAGCTCTATCTCGTTCGAACTAATTTTCGTTGGTAGTTTTTATGGCAATGTACATCATATATTTTTTTTATATTTATCATTCTCTTAGTTTAGAAGTTAGAGGGGGGGGGACACACATTTTTCCACTTTGGAAGTGTCTCTTGCGCAAACAATTCTTTTTAGAAAAAAATGATGTTAGGAACCTCAATAGCATTTTTGAAGACCTATCTATAGACACGCCACACGTATGGGTTTGATAAAAAAAAAATTTTTGAATTTCAGTTCTGAGTATGGGGACCCCCAAAATTTACTGCTTTTTTTCTAGTTTTATATAAGAATCTTAATGCGGTTCACAGAATACATCTAGTTACCAAGTTTCAATGGCATAGGCCTTATAGTTTCGGAGAAAAATGGCTGTGACGCACGGACGGACAGACAGATAGACAGACAGACAGACAGACATGACGAATCTATAAGGGTTCCGTTTTTGCCATTTGGCTACGAAACCCTAAAAATGAAGAATTAACAGAAGTACTTATCCATTATTAAAAGGCACATATTTTTTTGCAAGTAATTTAAAGATTTATATTACATTGGTAAGTATTTGGGTCTCGATTAATCCACCGGTTGGGTCCGATTTACATATCAAAAGGGAAATGTAGGTAATCAGAACGGTATCATATTCGTTCGTATTGAAATTGCGTGAATTATTTGGGGCTTTAAGTCCAAAAATATGAATATCTGACTTACTACATAGCTGGAGCTGTCAGCACAATGAAGCGTTTTGAATTTATAATTTATTTTACCTACTGTATTCTGCCTTTTTAATTTTATACCAACTTGTTTGATAAGTCTTTCAGCAAGAAGTCTAGTATATATTAAATTTCGCCTAATTGCAGCTTAAAAGCTCAATAAGTAATGGAATCAGGCGTTAGGTACCTACATGGCGGAAATCCATATTGGATTATTTGCTGCCATACAGCCCTGAAGATGCCTCGGGTGTGTGTAAAACCCGTCTTGACTTATTAATCATGTTGTTAAGCGAAGTAGTGCAATAACGATCAATAATCTGGAGGGTATAGGTAATTCTTCTATCCAACATCCAAAATTCCCTTCTGAGGAGTTCGGTTCGTCATTCCTCCCTTTTATTTTAGTTGTGGTTATCCTTAACTGTTGCACGTTAGGATTAACGAATCGAGGGTGTGAGGTGAGTTCCTCTCCTTCCCCTCCTTTATTATCGTTAAAAGCTTAATACTACTTGTCCTCAGCATTGTATCAACAATCACGCAGGACGTAGGTTTTGCTTTTTGTACAACTAAGAACTAACTAATGGTAACTAATGGAACTAGTGGCTTACTAATGGTAGATGAGCTTACGGCCCACCTGAGAGAAACTGGTCACCGTAGCCTATAGACGTTTACAACACCAGAGGTGATACACATGCGCTTTTGAACCACAGCGTGGGTGGTGACGAGCCACTGTTGAAGTTTTTCAAGCCTTTTACGCTCCCTAGTGTCATGTTACTGACAAAAGGTATGTACGAGTTCCAGGATATAGCGAGTTAGATACCCGTTGGGAGTCCTGGGGTATCCTTTTTAGGACTTACCCGGGGCTTCCAACCGTAGGCTGTTAGGCAGAATACGCGTGATTTTTAGTCGGTAGAAGCATAGCATCCACGTAGGATTTTCCTCACGTAAAAAAAGCGTGTTAGATAACCTAGAAAAAAATTATTATAATTATTCTGAAAGTCGGTTTCAGTAGCGCTTAATTTGTAGTTTAGCACCTGACATCTATCCTGTTCCTAAGTGTATTTATACCTACTTAGAAAAATATCACGTACGATTTGTGTCAGGAGACGTCAGCCCAAACTCATTTCACCTTTATCAAAATGTAGTATGACAGTTTAAGTGGCTCTACGGTAAGTGCAGTGGTCCAATACTCGCTGAAATAAACAGTGTCACAATAAACCTAGTCGAAATAAAAAAATCTTATAAGTTAGTGTTATCCCTCGAGTGCTTACCCATGAATTATTTTCTTAAAATTTCTTCAAAAATGTTGGTCTGTATTCTCCTAAAATTACAAATCTGAAAAAAAATCAGCTCATATTACAATGAGCTTATGCCTTGCTTGCTTTAATATGGCTTTGTTCGCATGAAGGCTCATAAATCATACTAACTATCTATACGCTAGATTCATTCATCAGGTTGAGCTGAATGTTGTTTGAGCAAATTTGAAGCGGTAATGCATTGGATTCTGTCTGGTTTGTAGTACAAAATAAATGTATTCGAGCAATTTAATCCGTAATTTATGAGTGCTCTGGGAGCATCGCAGTAATTTTGTTCGAGAACTTGTGGAGAACATGGTTAAGGCTTCCTGTATTGAATTATGTTTCGTGGCATTACATTAATTATACCTATTTTATCTAACGATGTTTAGTATTAAATATAGTCATGGCGCATCTGGCGATAGGGGGCCACTCTCACAGTCTGTTAGACTTCTGACAGTAGTCTTCAAGTTGGTGGCCCTGTGTTGTGCCTCTTCAAGCGCGGCCAAGTCGTTCCAAGTTTTTATAGTTTGACCGAAACTATTTTGGCGAAGATTAACTCCACTGTGTACGAGTGGCACGCGTTGTTCGGAAATGAAAGAGAGATTGGTATTAAGTTGAAGAGCTCTTCAGAGCCCGCGCCTTGACAAAGTCGATAGAATGCAGTCAACGCTACGGTTCTTCGCTGCACCAACGCACGGCTCGAGGTTTTCCGGCAACCTAAGGACAATCAATGATTCATATAGCGTCAAGCGCGTCTAGTAGGTACCTCGCGGAGTCATCCCAAAGGCGAGAACAGTATTCGACAAAGGGGCAATTTTGCGTATTGTACAGAAAACACCTCTAGTGTAGCGTGAAGAACCGCCTTACCTTATTCGAAATTCCTAGTTTCTGATTTCTAGGTTGTCCATTAGTGGAACCGTAACGTTCTGAATAGAAAAGGAGTAGGAGATTTCAATGCCAGAAAAAATCGAACGTGTGCGTTTTACAGCTAAGAAGGGACTTCTTGAGATCTTAGCTGTAAGAAGTCCCCTTGACTTCTTAGCTGTAAGAAGTCCCCTAGACTTTTTAGCTGTAAAACGCACACGTCTGCGTTTTTTTAGCATTGAAATCGACCAGGTTGTCTGAACTCTGAACCCACCACGAGTGGCCGTCTCTTTTCCTTTACGTCGCGTCGCCCTATTCCTATCGTCCGCATAACAATGAAGGGACAGAATGTCATTGATATGCAGGAGAAAGAGAGTTGGGAACAAAACCGGGGAAAGAATTTATTAGGTAGAAGCACGGTTAGAAGTATTAAGTATTGTACACTATTCTTAGTATAAAAATAGTAGTTTCCGGTGATGGTAATAGGGTTGCCATCTGTTACTTCAAACCAAAATGTATATGGTGATTTTTTCAAGTAAATAAATATTGGTGGACATTCTCACACAACATCATTGATAATGTCGATGGGAAAACGTGGTTATGAGTTTTTTGTAGTAAACAAGGAAATCAAGAACTTAATGTTTCCGTTTATAAATCATCTATACTTTTAATAAATCTGTAGAAGTGAAAATTCTGTACATTCAAAATATCAAAAAAAAAATATCAGAGGGTGTTACTAGACCGACACCGAACTCAAAAATGTGATTAAAAAAATCTTTGTCTGTCTGTCTGTCTGTTTGTTAAGGCATCACGCAAAAACTACCGGTTCGATTACGATGAAACTTAGTATAATTATTATTTAATAGCCTGGGCACCACACTGGGTACTTTTCATCCCGGAAAAGTATATAGAATTCAAAACAAACTTAATTTTGCGGTTCGATCCCTTGACTCAAAGTTATTATCAATTATTGCTTAAACGGTTAATGGTACGATGATGAAACTAAGCATGAGCGTTGTTTGTTACAATTTGAAAAAAGTTATTTTAACATTTTTGCGAATTCCACCTCCAAAGGTATAAAAAAGGAGGGTAAAGTTTGTATGGGACAACGTGATTCCTTGGTCCGATCTACTTAAAATTTGGCATATAGCATTATTAACATAATTGATGGAAGACGTGTTTCGTATTTTATTGAAATTTATACTATAACGAGCTAAAGAGGAATGTAAAATATTTTGGGACTGATTTTCTCCGGAGTTAATATCAACACTCTTTAAATACTCTTATTTTATACTTTATTTACTTTTTATTTTGACACTTAATTTGTGAAAGTTCAATACAATTGACGTTTTCATTTATGTTTTATTTCAAACTTCAAACAGATGATTTTACTACATAGCCATAAAGTTAATTAGAAAGCGCTATTTTGGTATAATATTGACCAAATATGCTTTATGGAAGTATAATTGCTAATTTATTCAAATTTTGTGTAACAAAAATACATTTGTAAAAAGAAGAAGAAAATTGTAAGCCAGAAAAAATGAAAGACCACGCTTCAGGTAGTATCCACTGGTCAATAAAATAACGCCGCATGTTACCATCTACGCTCAATCCTTACGACAAAGATTGTCAGCAGCCCTAAGTGACTGGTCTAGTGCCGACTGCAATCTATCAGGAAACAGACTCACTAAGTCTTTGTAAAATACGGGAATGGCCTCTACATAGACTACATTCGACAGGACTGAAAAGAGCTATTACAATGAACATGAACGCTCAGCTGATGAAATTTACATTGTTATTATATTACCAGATCTTGGTTGGAACATCTGTATTAGGAGGACAAAGCCTACAGTAGTTCGGGTTGTACAAACGTCGTAGGCTGGGACTACCTGAAGAACGAACTAAGTTACGATGTCAATTGCTTAGAAGAGAAGTTGTGTCAAGAGTAGTTTCGCCATTGAATTAAGAAATGTATTTAATAAATAAATTTACTTAGCTCTATTTATTATTATGCATTATGAATTTGTTAATTAGAAATCTATCTAACTAGGTATTATTATAAATGCAAATGTTTGTGAGTGTGGATGTTTGTTACTCTTTAACGCTGTAACGGCGGAAATTTCGTGCCTACAGAGATATAGGTATGTTATAGTCTAAGAACAATTTTTCACGCAGGCGAAGCTGCGGGCATCAGCTAGTACCTTAATAAATTTTGTTCACATACATTTTCAGTGAGCAGCATTTTCGTTTCCTGTTAATAATTAAATCGTTATTCTTGCAAATATTAATTTCACGTAGTAATTATCATGATTAAATTTTATACGCCTATAGCTTACCAATGCAAACTTAAATCTTCTTCAATAATGGCAATGGTTAATTTCACAATTTTTGATCGAATAAGATGAAACTTTAAAGTTTTGTGATTACCTTAGAGATTTTGAAATAAATTGACTTACTAACTACTTACTTACTTACTTACTTATTTACTTACTTGATCGAATTGACAAATGGCTGACAACGACATTTTTGCTCCTATTAAAGAAATTTATTAAATTATAAATATATACCTACCTACCAAATTCATATTTTATACAGATGAATCGATAGAAAAGAAATCAGACCATAATTATATATTACTAGCTGATGCGCGCAGCTTCGCCCGCGTAAAATTTGTTCCCGCGGGAACTTATTCCCGGGATAAAAAGTAGCCTATGTGTTATTCCAGACTATAATTATATCTCTGTACCAAATTTCAGCCCGATCCGTTCAGCGGTTTGAGCTTGAAAGAGTAACAAACATCCACACTCACAAACTTTCGCATTTATATATATAAAATATTCTATAGCAATATTTTATAGAAATTTCAAGGAAATTTGTTTTGCTACAATTAATGTCGTTTAAAACTGTTAGAGGCCTAAACATTCATATTTCTAAATTACATAAATGCCTCAGCCAAAACACAACTTCATTACATTTACATAATTTCACACCACATGCTTCTGTTCCATCTGTTAGAAATACTTCTGCTACCCCTTTTCATCTTCTTCTGAGTAATTTGAAAAATAACATAAGCCTGGTTAAGCGAATTCCTCGAGGCGCCAGAATCTCCGTCGCTACACTCTTGTCTCAAAATATTACAGAATGTTTAAATAGTAATTGTATAGAAGATTGGCATAATCTTTTGCTATTTCCCTTTAAAGTATTACATGCCAAAGTTAGCGACCAGACCATTTCTCTCACACAAAAAATAAAAAATAATTGTACCAACCCCACACTTCCCCTTCATAATTCCTTATTTCCAGAAAATTTTAACAAAAAGACTTCTAATTTTAACAAAATAGTAATAGCAAAGGTGAGCGACGGAGATTTGAAAGGTGCAGCACGTCTTCTTTTTTCAAGTGATGTACTATCTCCGGATACAACAGACACTCTTTTGGCTTTACAGACTAAACATCCCCCAGCTCCTGATACAGCCTACTTCCTGGACCCACCTACCTCACCCGATGTGTGTTTGCTTGCGCACGAAAAGGACACAGTGAGTGCCATTAATGGTTTCAAAGTTGGTTCAGCTGCTGGCCTTGATGGTCTTTCTCCTCAACACCTCAAGGATCTAACCTCTCACTGTGTGGGTGATGCAGGTAAGCACCTCATTGAATGTTTAACAAAATTGGTAAACCTCATGCTCACTGGTAACATTAACCCCGAGATTGTTCCAGTCATCTATGGAGCGAATCTCATTGCCCTCTCTAAAAAAGACGGAGGAGTTCGTCCTATTGCAGTTGGTTCTACTTTTCGACGTTTGACATCCAAAATTTCAGTCCGTTACATTTTATCAAAATTACAACAGCAATTTGAACCTACTCAATTAGGTTTTGGTACCAAAGGTGGGTGTGAAGCGGCGGTTCACGCCTTGCTCACACTCATCTTTATTAAGGTACGTGCGTACCTTAATAAAGATGAGTGTGAGGTTTTATTAAAAATTGACGTCAAAAATGCCTTTAATTCGGTAAATAGGGACACCCTGCTTTCAGAAATTAGAAACAATATTCTGGAAATTTACAACTATTTACTAAATTGTTATCATGAACCATCAAAATTAATGTATAAATGCAACGAAATCTCTTCTGAAGTCGGTTGCCAGCAGGGTGATCCTCTTGGGCCAGCCATATTCAGCCTATCTATTAACCCTATAATTCAAAATTTAAAATCAAAATTTAACGTGTGGTATTTAGATGATGGGACTCTTGGAGGTGATGCCGCTACTGTTCTCTCAGATCTTTTGGAAATAAAAAACAAATTTAAGTTGATTGGTTTGGAATTAAATTTTAATAAGTGTGAATTATATATTCATAACGCTCACAACCGTTCCGAACTCATAGAAAATTTCGATTTCTTATGTCCAAATATCAAAATTATTAATAGAGAGAATCTTAACCTCTTAGGGTCTCCGATTTTTGAAGATGCTATTCCAGAAATAATAGCACAGAAAATTTTAAAATTTGAATCAAATGTGGATCGACTTCTTAATATTAATTCACATTATGCAATCACAATTTTAAAATTTTGTCTATTTGTTCCTAAATCTATGTATCTGCTTCGTTGTTGTCCTTTTTGGAAACATCAGAATTGTTTATTTGCGATTGATTCCCTCATAAAAACGTCTTTAGAACGTATTTTGAACATACATCTTAATGAACAATCTTGGACTCAAGCTTCCCTTCCCATTAAATACAGTGGGTTAGGGATCCGCAAAGTCTCCAGTGTGGCTTTGCCAGCCTTTTTGTCATCTGTACATGCCACGTCACCACTCGTAGGTAAAATCCTAAGCAATTGTCTTACTAACTATGAGATGGCTGGCTGTACAGATGCCAAGGATGCTTGGCTTATGGCTTGCCCAGGTCAAAATTTTCCTATTCATCCAAATTCACAACGGAGCTGGGACGACGCAATTTCAAAATTAACTTTTGACTCGTTTTTAAACGCTAGCTTAGGCCCAGATCGTGCTAGACTATTAGCGCTCAGCAGAAAGGAATCCGGTGATTGGTTGAATGCTTTTCCAACTGCTAACACCGGAACCTTTCTTGAACCAGAGACTTTGAGAATGGCAGTTGGCTTGAGACTTGGCGTCCCGCTCTGCGCCCCACACCGTTGCCCCTGTGGTGTTACCGTTGACTCTATGGGACACCATGGACTATCTTGCTTGAAGAGCGCAGGCCGCTTCTCTCGCCACGCTGCGCTTAACGATATCATTCGCCGTGCTCTTGCCACCGTCGGTGTGCCCGCTCTCTTAGAGCCAAATGGCATTTTTAGGGACGATGGCAAGAGACCGGATGGGATGACCTTAATTCCGTGGGAGATGGGTCGGGTGCTAGTTTGGGATGCCACTTGTGTAGACACTTTGGCCCCGTCCCATCTTCCTAGAACAAAAGAAAAAGCCAGCGCGGCAGCGGAAGCGGCAGAATATAAAAAAATAATTAAGTATAAGGGTCTCGGCTCGTCGTACAATTTTATTCCAGTCGGTGTCGAGACCCTAGGTCCATGGGGTCCCAACGCACATAATTTTTTTAAAATTTTGAAGAAGCGTCTTGTGGAGTCAACTGGTGACCTAAGGGCTGGCAGTTATTTCTCCCAACGAATAGGCATCGCCGTTCAAAGGGGGAATGCTGCCAGTCTTTTGGGCACAATGCCACGGGGGCCCTATTTAGATTTAGTTTAGTTTTATTTATTCATATTGTAAATAGTTATTAATTTATTTTAACATTTGTCTAATATTTTATTGAATAAAGTTTTATTTGTTTTAGAATAAAAAAAATAAAAAAAAAATAAAAAATATTGACTTACTTAAGGTGTAGGTACGTAAGAATTTTGAAAATTGATAATGTATTTCCAAAGTTTCTTGATCACATAGAAACATTTTTAAGGTTTTAATATCATCATATTTTATCAAACATCTTTTTATATTTTTGGTACATAATTCTTATCTATTCTATAGAGTTCAATCGGTTTCACTCGCGTAGCTGCCGTTCCCGTGGGAATACGAGAATAAAATAAAGCCTATAATATCACCATGGGATAAAGTAGTTTCCCAAAAGTGAAAGAATTTTTCAAATCGGTTCAGTAGTTGCTGTGTCTATTGGATGCAAACAAGCAAACCAACAAATCTTTCCTCTTTATAATATTAGTACAGATAAGTTGATAATGGGAAAAATCCTGCTAATATTATGAATGTGAAAGTTTGTGAAGATGTTTGGATATTTGTTACCCAATCACGCTCTAACGACTAAAGGGATTCGGCTGAAATTTAGTACAGATATAGCTTATAGTCTGGAATAACACATAAGCTACTTTTCATCCCGGGAATATGTTCCCACGGGAAGCGAGGACGGGTACCGAATTTCAAGCTGGCAAAGCCGCGAGCATCACATAATGTGGTATAATTTTCTCTTTCCCAGTCTTAGAATTGTACTAAATGTTTTTTAATTACAAATTTTATGATTTTCATCTACATTATGTCGATTAATAGGTATCATTTGTAAAAAGTAAGTTCAACCAAAAGCCATTGATTTTGATAAAGTTAAAAATGGTTAACAAAAGCTCTCTTAAGGAGCCTGTTTTAAAAAATGGCAATAGAGAGCTGCAAATGAAATCATTTTTTGTCAGCTGAAGTAGACAATAAATGATAGCCAAAAGTAGATTTTTAATACATATACAAGATGTGTGTCAAAATAAATACTATTGTTATTAACATAAAATTTTTGGTTAATAAAACTTATAACATTCATAAATGACACAATAACTTAATATAATTATGAAGAAAACATACTATTGTTTGTTTTTCGATTTTGAATAAGTTTACAACTAAAATGAGGTTATAAATTACTACATTTCCTAGCCTGAAGGACGAGCGTTTTATATAGTCAAGGTAGTTATCCCTATCAACCTTACGTATTTAGTCCTCCGATTTTTTAAATCTTATAGCTACTTAGAGAAAAATTACTCTACTCCCACCTGTTTACCCTCAACGGCTATCTCCAAATTAATGTTCATTCAGCGTTCACAAATAATTCGATTCCGTTATTTTCAATTCCAAATAAAAATTTAGTAAGTAATTCGATCAAATTATTTTTGAGCTTTGGCCCTTAAAAGGATAATTAATTTTGAGTATGTATTTTTGTACTATCAGAAAATATTCTTTAAACGTGAATGTATTGTTTTAATTCTTTTGGTTTAGTGAAATTCGGTATCCGTTCCCGCTTCCCGTGGGAACATATTCCCGGGATGTAATGTAAATGAGTGTGACTGTCTTCAGACCTATACATCTGGGCTCTAGTACAGTAACCTAGACGTAAGTTCAGCAGTGTTCAAAGCTATAAATGTTAAATGTACTTAAAAACTTAATATTAAAGATGCCGTCTCACTCGTCTACGTTCTATGACAAATCGTTCACGGTTACGGCTATACGCTTATGGAATAAACTTCCAGTAGGGATAAGACGAGCGCAGACGATAGTCAATTTTAGAAAAATGGTGAAGGATCACTACCTTTCTTTGTAGTATTTAGAATATGTGTACATATTTATGTATTTATATAATATATATATATGTAGGTATGTATATTCGTATGTATGATGTGTTTATATAATATATACTTATTATGCTGTACTTATTTTAAATATGTATGTGTTATAATATGTAGAAATTTTAGTTTATATAATTAAAAAGCTTTATTCGATCTTAGAGTACGCCTAAGAACTACCACTCGTTACCTTCAATCAACTTTCTCCATCCAAAGGTTGCCTGGTAGAAATTGCTTTATAGCGATAAGGCCGCCCATTGTACATCTTCTTGCACTGTATTTATGTACCATAATTTTATTTACTTGGCGTACAATAAAGTGTAAAATAAATAAATAAATAAATAAACGTTTGAGACATGTTTGGCTAAAGAATCATATCCTGCCCATCAATCCATCCTTCTAAAGACAATGGTAAATTTCACTCGGCAGAATAATGGACGACAATTATTATTTATCATCTTCTAATCAGCATTGGGAGTGAGTGTGTTTGCTTTTTCACTTTAAGGGAATGGGAATCATACGACTTTAGGCCACAGATAATATAATACGTTCTTTTAGGCTCAAGTATGCATACAACAGTCGTTAAGAAAAGTTGAAGACTGGTTTTTTAGTCCGTAGGAGCCCAGAGGATTTTCCCTAAAAAAAATTCCGAGGAAAGGACATAGCCTACTTTTAACGGACTGCGCAAAAGGAGGGTAATGATTTTACGCGATAACGACTTCTACTCATACAAAGCCGCCATATAAATAAACAAGTAAATCAAAAGGTAACCAGGTTCAAACGGAACTTGAACCTGTGACCTTTGCCTATCAAGGGCATTAATAATATATTACTAGGTGCTTTCACCTTGCAGGTATTACAGAAACATGATTTAACATGAAGAGTAAAAATATTATTTAAAATATAATGGAGGGGCTACATTAGCGGGCGATGTATCGTGTCGCGTTGTCGCGCTAAAAAACATCGTCTGCGGGCATACACGATGTTCCTGTCTACATTATCGCGCACAGATTTGTGTCGCGTTGACGCGATTTAACGTGCGGTGTATCGTGCGATGTATTGTGTTGCAGAGTTGTAGTGTGCTGTGCGGCCGCGATTCTCAAAATGGAGGAACAAGTGGCGTTGTATTGTATGTCGGCAAATTATTATTTATTACAATTGTACCAGTATCATTGAAAATAATATAAACAACAGAAGAAAAAGGAGATGGTGGATGACTACTATTCTTAGAAATCGAACGATGTAAGTATACTGCACAAGTGCACAATGATATCGATCCCTCCTACGTAGACTATGGTAACCCCAAAATGACAACTTTACAGGAGAGCTGTTTGAATGTACAAAGTTGTATAAAATTTTAAATTACGCAGTTATTTACTTAAAAATGACTATGGTGCCTAGATAAATAAAGTACTTTATTATGATATCAAACTATATGAGAATATTTTACCAGTTTTTAAGATATTGATGTTACTACATTTTACACCGTATTCTAAAATAGTTAATTTATCGTAAGTATTACATGCTATTTTCTACGCAGAAAAATAAACTACTTTTAGTATTGTACGTAACACTTAATATATTCTTCATCTTTATTTCATATCTTAACATTTCATATCATACTTAACATATCATAACTTAACATTTGATTTCAATTGTATGTAGTACAATACCATAATTTACGTTGGCATACTTGAGTCTTTTAAACGTATGTGGGCTGAAATATGGTACGGGTCTGGAAGAATATTAGGCAAAAAACACATGAAAACACTGCCACTAAACAAATTTATTTCAGCTTTAGGTAATTGGGTAGTGGAAGTAGTCATCAATAGAGTAATATACCCTTATTACTCCATTGATGACTTTCTGATTAATAATAATTAAAATATTTATTGTTAAAAATTACAGAGAAACATTATTATTACATATCTATATATTTACATTTTTACTATTTAAACTAAACCTAAATAAAGCCCCGTGGCACTGTGCTCAAAAGACTAGCAGCATTCCCCCTTTAAATAGCAATACCTATTCGTTGAGCGAGAAAACTGCCAGCCCTTGGGTCACCAGTCGACTCCACAAGGCGTTTTTTCAAATTCTTGAAACATTTTTGCGCATTGGGACCCCATGGACTAGGTCCAGGTCTCGACATCGACTGGACGGAAACGCTACGATGAGTCGAAACCCTTATATTTATTAATTTTAATATTTTCTGCCGCTTCCGCTGCTTGCTGCGCTGGCTTTTAATTTTGTTTTAGGAAAGATGGGACGGGGTCAGAGTGTTAACTCATAAATTGCATCCCAGACCAGCACCCGATCCATCTCCCACGGTATTAAAGTTATACCATCCGGTCTCCCGCCATCGTCCCCAAAAACGCCGTTTGGCTCTAGGAGCGCAGGCAAATTGGCGGTGGCAAGAGCACGGCGAATGATGTCATTGTGGCGTGCCTGCGCTTTTTAAACATGAAAGACCATGGTGCCCCAAAGTGTCAATGTTAAAACCGCTGGGGCATCGATGAGGAGCGCAAAGCGTGACGCCAGGTTAAAACCTGGCGTTACGCAACCAACTGAAATTCTTAGGATGTCCGGTTCCAAAAAAGTTCCGGTGTTGGCTGTAGGGAAAGCTTTCAGCCAATCACCGGATTCCTTTCTACTGAGCGCTAATAACGCGCCTGACCTGGGTGTAAGCTGGTGTTTAACAAGGAGTCAAAGGTTAATTTTGATATAGCGTCGTCCCAGCTCCGTTGTAAATAAGGATTGGTGGGAAAATTTTGTCCCGGACATTCAAGCATTCCCGGCATCTGTAAGGCCAGTCGTCCCATAGTCTGTAAGACAATTGGTCAGAATTTGACCTACGAGACTCGACGTGGCGTGTACAGATGACAAAAAGGCTGGCAAAGCCACACTAGAAATTATGCGGATCCCTAGCCCACTATATTTTATGGGAAAATATGCCTAGGACCAAGATTGTTCGCTCAGTTGTATATTGAAAATCGATTTCAAATAAAATTTGATAAGCGAATCAATAGAAAATATGATTTTGATGTTTCCAAAAAGGACAACAACGAAGCAATTTAATAGATTTGGGAACAAACATACAAAATTTTAGAATTGTGACTGCGTAATGTGAACGTATATTAAGAAGCCGATCTACGTAGGCTTCAAATTTTGAATTTTTTTGTGCTAATTATTATGGAATAGCATCTTCAAATATAGGGGACCCTAGGAGGTAAAAATTCTCTCTGTTAACAATTTTGATATTCCGACATAAGGAATTGAATTTTCCAATGAGTTCCGAATTTTTGTGATTGTTATGAATATACACGGGGTTTCTTTTAGGGTGTCAAGCCGCCACTAGCTGGTAGCAGGGTTCCATACCTATCGATTTAACCCCCATGTATGTTCTACGATTTTTTGTAGTTTTCGAGATATAATGTTCTGCATAATTCCCTATTTTTGGAACGAAGTTCCTTATCGCGCGTTGTGAAAGGGGGCTATAGACGGAAAAAATTCTCACGAAAAGTTGTAACGACACTTATTTAACCGACTTCAAAAAAGGAGGAGGTTACTCAATTCGGCCGTTTATATGTTTTTGCTATAGTATGGAGGGTAGAGGTACCTCTACCCTCCTTTAATATGGGGGTAATATATGGGGGGAAGGGGTGAGGGAAGGGGGGGAAGGGGGAAGAGGGGAAGGGTGGAAGGGGGAAAGTGGGAAAGGGGGGAAGGGGGAAAGTGGGAAAGGGGGAAGTGGGGAGCGGTGGAGGGGGAGGGGGGCAGGAGGGGGAGGGGTGGAGCGGGAGGGGGGGGGTGGAGGGGTGCGGGAGCGGGGAGGGGGGGGTAATAAAGTGGGGGTTAATAATAAAAAAATATTATTATTAATTAAAAAAATAAAAATTACAATTCCTTCACTAATTATTGTTTTTGTTTTTGTTTTTGTTTTTGTTTTTGTTTTTGTTTTTGTTTAAGTACAATAAAATTTTAAAATTAAAATTAAAATTTATTACAATTCCTGCACTAATTAATTGAAAGGAACTTCGTTCCATTCGGGTGTCCCTTGACACCACACACTTTTTTTTTTGGCAACACTGGAGCCGTAACGTAAACATTTCTTCTATGTAATTTTCGAATTTAAAATTATAAATAATATACTTTTAAAGCAAAAAAGTGATAAATAAACAAGTTAACTTCAGAAAATAAGTTATAAGTAATTATTAAAAGCATACACAAGACGACGACGAGATAAAAAGTGATTAATGTCAGGAGCAAAAGGAGGAAAGCATTTCAGGATTAATTATTAATTAAGTGAAAAATAGCTGCGAATTTACGATTACTAGTGAAAAGTGATCCTATATCTTCACATATCTTCATGAAAACAAACAAGAACTGTGAAAACTTTTAAAAATTGTTCTGTTAAAAATCCAATTTTTTCAAACTTACAATCTGTCAATTTAAGAGTGGGGTAGGTGGTACCAAATGAGAAATTAATTGAATTTTGTACTTATTTGCATTTATATTTGATAACAGACCATCATTCCTTTTGAAATTAGTATAGTTACCATATACCTAAATTAAATAAACAGTTCACATTGGTTGTGTTGAACTGCAAAAGTGGTTTACATAGTGTAAATACAATTATACTTAGGTACTTTTCTTACATACTTGGTCAGATTAACAAATTGTTCATATATTCCCTTTTTTTAAATAGGTAATTATAGTTATAAAGTTTTATAAATTACTTGTCAATTATCTTAAGTGACACTACAGCCTTCTATATTATTTTTTCCAAAGAGCAATTAAAATAAAAATGATGACCCGCAGTGCTGTAACCCGTGACTTGCAACAAAAGTTCAATCTCACCATCAAGGAACTTGAAATTTGCAAAAATCTCAATAAGCAGTTGTTGGAGGAACGGGATGATAGTGAAAAAGAAATATTAAAAGTAATTGAAAAAAATACCCAATTCAAACAAGAGTTGGCTGAGCTACATACACAGGTAATGGAGCTCACACGTCAGCGGGATCATCTTCAGGAAACTGTAGTAGGTCTGGAGGAGTGCAGCAACACCCACGAGAGAGCCTTAAAACGTATCAGCATTCTGGAGTGTGAACTAAGTGATGTGCACAACTCCATCACTCACAAAGAGACTCTCAAGTCGGCTGAACAGGTTGCCCTCTCCCACAGTCTGTATGATGAGCTGATGAGCGGAAAGTCAGATTGTATCTATCTTGACCAGCCCATGACCTCAGATGTGATAGATCTCTCGACACCTGATACTTCTAGTGATAATACTTTAGCATCTAACAACACCATTAGATTAGTTAGTAGTAGCAGGAATAAATTTAAAAAATATATAAAGCTCAATAAATTTATTGCTAAATCACAGAAACAAATTAAAAGGCTTAAAATAGGTGCGAATAAATATCTCAGAACTTGTAAATCAAATGTTCAGCTACAACAAGTAATAGAAACTAGTAGAAAACAATTGACCATTCAAACAGAGCAGTATGAGACTGATATACTTCAATTGCAGTCAGAAATCATACATTTAAATAAGTCTTTAGAGTCAACAACATTAAAGTACAAAATTTCACAAAAAGAAATTGGAGAGTATATTGAGGCACTGAATAGCTTGGTTGAGTCTTGTCACAGCAATGAACAAAGGTTCCATTCACTTGAGAAATTATATAATCAATCACCAGCCTGTGATGAATCTCTGCCACACTCTTCCTTGCCCACACCATCACAGACTGAGACAATGTTTCCAATGATTGACTCTGTGGGCAGTATGGATGAACATACTATACAATCAAACTTAACTTCCTCTGCTGACCCTGTAACAAAAGTTTCACAAATTTTAAATACTGGAAAGACAGTTGTTTATTGCGATGAAATCGGCCAGAACTTAGGTTACCACTTAGTTCAACGTATGGGTAGTTCGGTCATAATCAATTCATTTCCTGGGGCCACCTACTCTCAAATAGTTAGTAAAGTATTGACTAGTACACACTGCCCACAATCAACAATAGTAATACTTATTGGCAGGAGAGATTGTGTAAATATCAAAAATATTATTAAGTTTCATGAACAGTTGTCAAAATTGTCAGTGAAACAGGTAATACTTTCTACATTGCCTTATAGTAAATCTTTCACACGTAATGAAAACAATATTCGGTACAAAATAAACCGAAAATTATACTATTTGACTACAAGTAGTAGGAATAGTGAATTATTTGACTGTAATCTTGTATTACGTTATTCTTTTATGACCATAGATAGATACTTACTTTCAAAGTTTTTAAGACGACAGGTAGCGATAACGCTATCAAATTTTTTATTGAATCAAGCCAATCTTTTGGCTTATAATAAAACTGCTTGTATTGTTTATAATCATAGCAATAATATTGACATTTTATCTTGGGAAGGATGCATCATCCCAAAAAACTAGGTTGTAAGACAACAGATAAAAAATCTGGCCATGGCTTCAGGGCTTTTGAGCATATTGAGACCTCTAATAATGTTAGTGTAAGAAATAATTTCGAGTTTAACAACAATATAATAACTAGTAGTCTAAACTTAGTACACCAAAATATTGAAGGCATATCCAACAAACTACTGCAAATAGACCTTTATATCAAGGAACACAATATTCATGTCTTTTGTATTACAGAGCATTGGTTGGAAAGTCATGAATTAATGTTTAACAGTGAATTTTACTCACTGAACAGTGCGTTCACAAGAAAATATGCTATTCGGGGTGGCTCGCTAATATTTGTTTCTAATAATATAAACTGTAAAGAACGTAAAGATATTGTGGCCCTTTCTATTGAGCGCACTGCGGAATTATCATGTGTTGAGTTTGAGCAACTCATTGTCCTTTGTGTCTATAGCCCGCCAGATAGCGATTATAATTTGTTTGAAGAAGTAATGGAAAATGTATTGAAGCACTTGTGCACTAGTAAGAAACGTATTGTGGTGTGTGGTGATTTTAATGTTGACATACTTGTAAATTCGACGAAACGTACTAGTTTTATTAATTTATTTAGTTCCTTTGGCTTACAAAACTTATTTTGTGAGCCAACTAGAATCACCTCACATTCTGCGAAATGTATCGATAATATGTTTAGCAACTGTGAACCACTGGCAAAAGAAATATTAAGTAACTTTCCATCAGATCACCTTGGGCAGAAAGATTCGTTTCCCATTGATGTAACGGCTAAATTAAACAAAATTTCTTGCAGGCCAATGAGTACATGTCGCCTAGCACAATTTAGTGAAAAAGTTTCTGCAAAGGTTGCCAATCTTAACGTTAATGAGGAAGATCCAAACGGCCTATACAACTCCTTATTTAATACCATTCAGTTTGCGTACTATAACATTTTCAAATCAAAAACCTTTTATAAAAATAAAGGCATGCAATTTTGTGATTGGGCAACTACTGGTATATACAAGAGTAGGGCGAAGTTATATGAGTTATATGGTATGAAGCAATTTAATTTTGATCCTGCTTTTATTCAGTATGTTAAACTTTATTCAAAAACCTTTAAAAAGGCATGTGCTGCTGCCAAGTCATTACATTTAAGTCGGAAGATTAAACAGTCGAACAATAAGGTAAAAATGACATGGAATATAATTAATTCTGAAACCGGACGCCACAAAACTCGTGACCATGACATTGAATTGATTGTTAATAATAGAGTGATTAATAATAGTTTAGATGTAGCACAAACCTTTAATAATTTTTTTATAGACATACCCGTGACTACAACGAGCTCCTTAAATTCTTGCCCAGTTAAAGCTCAACGAATGCTTAGGGGCAGCGTGGACCACTGTAGAGTCTCATTTAGATTTAAATATGTGAATCCCAACGATATCGTTAAAGTATTTAAGTCGCTTAACTCAAAAAATACAGCAGACTTGTGGGGTTTTTCTGTGAAATTAATGCAGTCAATTATTTTAATTATATCTCCTCATCTAGCTGCAATATTTAATATATGTGTTGATAAAGGCGTGTTTCCAGATTTAATGAAACACAGTAAAGTGATACCTCTTTTTAAAGCCGGATCCAAAACAGACCCTGGTAACTTTAGACCTATTTCAATACTGCCTGCCATTAGCAAAATTTTTGAGAAAATTATACTGCAGCAATTACAATCACATTTTAGTTCAAATATGTTACTACACAACGAGCAGTATGGGTTTACAAGAGGTCGTTCTACTACTGACGCAGGAGTGACACTTATAAAACATATATTCAGCGCTTGGGAAAATCGACAGGATGCTATCGGGATATTCTGCGATCTGTCCAAGGCTTTCGACTGCGTTGATCATAACACTTTATTACGAAAAATAGATCATTATGGTATAAGGGACTCTGCAGTGGATCTTGTTGCCTCCTATCTTAAAGATCGAATGCAATATGTTGACATTAATGGAAGTCGGTCCTCTGGAGCTTCTGTAGCTATGGGTGTGCCGCAAGGATCAATTCTAGGACCTTTTTTATTTTTAATTTACATCAACGATTTACCTTTCTATGTACAGAACTTGTGCGATGTTGTTCTATTTGCTGATGATACATCACTTATTTTTAAAGTTGATCGCAATCCAAGTACTTTTGACAACGTAAATAGTGCACTAGCCCAAGTTGTAGATTGGTTCACAACCAATAATTTGCTATTGAACGCTAAAAAGACAAAATGTATTAGATTTACCATGCCCAATGTCAAAAATTATGAAACAAATATAACATTGAACAGTGACACCCTTCATCTTGTAGAATCAACCGTATTCTTGGGGATCACTTAAGATAGTAAATTACAGTGGACTGCCCAAATATCGTGTCTAGCAGCAAAACTCAGTTCGGCGGCTTTTGCCGTTACCAAGATCAGACAGCTCACTGATGTCCAAACAGCCAGGCTGGTTTATTTTAGTTATTTTCATAGCGTCATGTCTTACGGCATTTTGCTGTGGGGCAAGGCAGCAGATATACAAATAATTTTTGTACTTCAGAAAAGAGCTATACGTGCAATTTATAAATTAAATGCTCGAGAATCGCTTAAAGAGAAGTTTAAAGAAATAGGAATTTTAACGGTTGCATCGCAATACATATTTGAGAACATCATGTCTGTTAAAAAGAACATACATCTATATCTTAAGAACAGTGACGTACATTCAATAAATACTAGAAATAAGCATAAATTGATTGGAAAGGTTTTTCGATTACATAAGGTACACGACTCATTCGAAGGACTTGGTGTACGCCTATTCAATAAAATTCCTTTAAATATTATGAACCTTCCTTTATATAGATTCAAAAGGGAAATCAAGACACATCTTTTAAAAAGGGCATACTATACTATTGATGACTATTTTAATGATACAGAGACATGGACATGAGTTGCTTGCTCCTCACTTAATTAGGCGCGATTGTAAATGTCGCTTGTGTAGACAAAATTGTTGATCTTTATTGCATGACAAACGAATGTACTAAGACTATTTGAAAAGAGTGGCCGTGAGTTTTCTTGCCAGGTTCTTCCTCACAGGCTCTACCTATTGCTTTGCGAATCTGGCATTAAATGTAAATGTAGAAGCAAAAATTTTGACGTTCATAAGTGTTACTTTGTAACCTAAATGAATAAAGATATTTTCATTTCACACCTCTCAAGTTTTTTTTATTATCGATTAAATTTTTTACATCTTGTATGTATCAAAGTTAGGAAGGAGATTATTTTTTCCATAATACTGCAATCAATAGGCATTATAATAATAAAAAAATATCCAAGAAAAGTCGAACCAAAAAGAAAAAAGCCAAGTGGACACGTAATTTTAAAAAATAACGAAAAAATATTATATATCGAAAACTACAAAAAATCGTAGAACATACATGGGGGTTAAATCTATAGGTATGGAACCCTGCTACCAGCTAGTGGCGGCTTGACACCCTAAAAGAAACACCCAGTATAATTAACACTTATTAAAATTTAATTCCAAACCAATCAAATAAAATTCGTTTTTAATTTTTATAAGATCTGACAGAGCAGAAACTGCATCACCTCCAAGAGTACCGTCATCTAAATATCAGACGTTAAATTTAAAGTGAAAACTTTAAATTTTGATAATGGGTTAATATCTAGGCTGAAAATGGCTGGTGAGAGGAGATCTCCCTGCTGGCAACCGACTTCAGAAGAAAGTTAGTTGCATTTATATATTAATTTTGATGGTATACATTTCAGGAACATTGCTTCTAATGTCTGACAGCAGGGTGTCACGGTTTACCGAATTAAAAACATTTTTGACATCAATTTTTAGCAAAAGTTCAGGGATTGATTTGTCAGAAGATTGGACGAGTGTTAATTATTATCGTATCAGCGTAGACATGTGCTGTACTGTTACTTCCTTCAAAGTCACGAGCAGTGAGTGAACTGGCAAAGGCATCAAATATGTCCATTAAATTATTTATTGCCTCTACATCAGCACCTCTATATCAGCACGGGGTAACTGAAATTCTGAAACCAACAAAAAATAATGTATTATACAAAGAATCTACAATGTAACGTCACGTAATGTATCGTATGTTTTTATCGATGCAACGTAAAATATGGTAAGTATTACATACTATTTTTTTATGTATGTTTCACGGCGTAAAATAAAGTAAGTATTTTTACAATATAAATATTACTTAACTATTCCCATGTAAAATGTAGCAAGTGACACTTATGACAAAATAAACACACTGACTCCCGATGCATATTATTGTAAGTATTCCTTACGATAAAACATACCGGAGAAAATGAAATTAACAATTTATATACGTAAATGTAGTTCTCTGTTCCTCATAAGAATAAAATAATGAAAAAATGTATTTACTAATCTTGTAATAAGGAACAATTTACTAAATACATATTATTTACCTGGATTTTCTTCTTTTTCTTCATTGAGATCAGAACTTTAATGATGGTTAAATTATATATAGTTTTAAACCTTGATGATTTTTTTCTGAAATATTTCGAATTACTACCACTATTAATTGTTACCACAGAATTTTAAATGCGAATAATAACAGTTACACGAAATCAGAGCGAACACACTGCACGTGTGGTATCAACCGGCGTAAACGACCGTTACTAACACATACGATGTGCGCGCGATCAGTGAAGAGCCCCCCGCGTCCCACGTTAACTGCCGCTTCGGTTGTCGCGATACTTCGCGCCGGATATATTCAGAAATTACTATATTATACTGCCTAAAAAATAGACTTCCCTTGAGAATTTCTTTAAAATTATTTTTGTACTGATTCTATAGTACTTAAATACATTATTTTTGAAATAAAACAAAAATCGACTTTTTGTGGATTACCACAATATACGTAGGCTTGACTTACTGACTTAAGGTCCTATGGCCCCTAGATGGGGCAGAGGGCGTCCACAGTGCATCGCCATCCCTGTCGGTCTTGAGCTTCGCGTTTTGTTTCGCTCCATGTCTTTCCAATGCCTTCCGCCTCTGCAATGACACTCCGTCGCCATGTCTGTTTTGGACGGCCACGTTTGCGCTTTCCTTGGGGGTTCCAGTCTAGGGCTTGCCTTGGTATGTGGTAGGATGTCGGGGGCCGTTGAACCTCTCTTACGCAGGGAACAGGCCGGGTTCCGACCTAATCGATCTTGTACGGGCCAAGTAAATACTTTGCGTATCATACTTGAACAGGCAACAGAATGGCAGAGAGACATCTACCTGACCTTCATAGACTTCGAAAAAGCCTTTGATATGCTTAGATGGACCAGTATTTGGAACCGACTTCGAGAAATAGGTGTGCCTGAGAAAATCACCAGCATTATTCAGGCCATGTACAAGAACTATTCTTGTAGAGTATCACACAATGGCCTCGTTTCGGATGACATATCGGTAAATGCGGGTGTACGACAGGGATGCCTTCTTTCCCCTCTCCTCTTTCTTGTCGTCTTGGATGGCATCATGCTGAATACCACAAACAATAGGCGACGTGGCATAGAATGGGGGCTATCTGATATTCTGGAGGATCAAGACTATGCCGATGACCTGTGCCTGCTGAGTCACACACATGCCGACATGCAAGCCAAACTTGACGACCTACAGGATGAGGCAGCGAAAGCAGGACTCAAAATAAACACCCGGAAGACGCACGAGATGAGGTGCGGAAAGGCGAACTTTGTACCACTGCGCATTGGCGCGGAAGATGTGGAACGAGTAGAGAAATTTACGTACCTCGGGAGTGTCGTGTCGGAAACTGGTGGGACAGAAGAGGACATCACTTCTAGAGTCGCCAAGGCTAGAGCAACCTTCGCACAGCTGCGCTCCGTATGGCAGTCCCGAAAGTTGACTGGGAGGGTAAAGCTCAAAATATTCCGAGCTAACGTCAAGACCGTGCTGCTATACGGATGCGAGACTTGGAAGGCCACAAAAGTCATCTCGCATCAGTTACAAGTCTTCGTTAACCGCTGCCTCCGCCGTATTCTCGGCATATCCTGGCCCGAGAAAATTTCCAACTTTAGCCTATGGGAACGCTGCAATGAGACACCTATAGAACATCAGATCAAACGCCGGAAATGGAGCTGGATTGGGCATACGCTTCGAAGGGACCGGGACCACAATATACGTAGGAGGGATCGATATTTCACCTATTTCATACAATTCTATGAACTCCAACACCTTTTCGTAACTCCACAAGTTACAAAACAAAAATCTCTCAGAATGAATCGTGGTGGCGCCATTTTGTAATCTTTCCCGTAGCCACATGGGGTAACTGCTTTTAGCAGCCTATACATGAAACAAACCCCAGATTCTAAACTCAGAGACTGGTTGGAAGCAGTTGAACAGATGCCACCATGTAGATATAAATGTTTATTTTCGTAAACGTCAAAGTGTCACCAGATATCAAGATTTCAAAATGTACAGATTTCAGGAAGTTCATTAACTTGTCATGAACATAAAAGCAAAATAAATGAAACATGAACTGAAATCAGCCTGTCAGACAGTAAAATATGTTCTAGCCCTTTTGTTTGATCTTTGTAAAATAATTCTGAAAATCAGGCTATGTATGTAATACCCCCCTCCGGCCTTACACGTAACATACTTCGACTCAAATAGCAAATTCGGACATAATTTCATAAAAAAAATTACAATAAAAAATACAACCGACTTCGAACAAATCCTAAAAAATTAAATTTACTTAGCACAAAGTAATATGTATTTTCATTTATCAGATTTTTTATTCAATATCATATTGAAGTCGGCGCCAAGTAAATTCATAGGTTTAGGTAGGTATATGGCACCAACTTCAATATTATATTGAATAAAATCTGATAAATCAAAATACATATTACTTTGTGCTAAGTAAATTTAATTTTTCAGGATTTGTTCGAAGTCGGTTGTATTTTTTATTGAAAATTTTTTTTTCAATATTTTAAGTGACGGGTGAACCGAAAAATATATCTATCTAGGTGAAAGTTCTCATTAATACAAATCAATCAAGCCCCAACACGAGGTAGCTGCTCTGTAAATCGTCAAGGAATTCCCTCGACTGTCTTTTGGTTCCATCATCGGATTGACTCCAGACCTTCATTAACTGTAGTACATTAAAGCACTGAATTAAAAAGTTAACAAACGCACTAGTTGTCCCTGTAATTATCGGTGGATGCCCTCGATTTATCCAGGATCCCATAATCAGATCATAACCTGGTTAAAATGGGACCACCTCAGAAGTAAACCCTATTCACAAAAAAAAATTAAATCCGTCTATAATTGACGGAAATATCGGTGAACATACATAAAACATTGAGAACTTTCTTTTTTTTTTTAAGTCTGATCTATCAATCTAGGTGTAAAGTTCTCATCAATACAAATCAATCAAGCCCAAACACAAGATAACTGCAGTAAATTGTTAAGGAATGCCCTCGACTGTCTTTCGACTCTATCACCAGATCGACGCCAGACCTTCATTAAAATGTAGAACATTAAAGCACTTAATTAAAAAGTTAACATGCGCACTAGTTGTCCCTACAATTTTCCGTGGTTGCCCTCGATTTCTCCTGGATCCCTTCATCAGATCCCGACCTGGTGAAAATGGGACCACCTCAGAAGTAACCCCTATTCAACAAAAAAAAAAATTTCTGAAATCCGTCTATAATTGACGGAAATATCGCTTGACATAGGTACATAAAAAAATACATACAGACGAATTGAGAACCTCCTCCTTTTTTTGAGGTCAGTTAAAAATGTTAAAGAGACCGAGAGAAAAATCATGAAACACGTAATTATTAACTTTTATTGAGTTTTACATAAATAAAATTTGCTACTTGGCTTTATCACAGGAATTTGTACTTCGACAAATCCCTTTTCGAATCTCTTTTGTCACAAAAGAAAACTACAGTCAGAATTTTATGTTTCTTATAGGTTTTTTTTTTTTTTTTGACGCGGGGAACGCATTTACGCGCCTTCATCCCAGCTGCGGGGGCAGCTAGGATGGTGTGTGGGACTCCCGGCCCGGTCCGGAGTGGACCGTCCTACCCACTAAACCCCGCGGTGTTCCTCCTCACCCTATAGCCGGGCCGAGGGATATCAAGAGATTATTCACGTCGACCCGGCTAGGGGCGCCCCGTGAATTCGGGGCTCTCCTCGGAGGAGCCAGATGGGCGGCTCCCCAAAGCTCCCTGAGGAGCTGAAGATCACGCCTGCACCGCTCTCGTTCGCCCCTCTGTTATAGAGGAGACAGAGAGCGGCTGGCGCAGGCGTGCGCTAATGGGCACCCCCGGAACACGGGAAAGGTGCCCACCACCATGTGACCGTTGGTGGGCGGGGTCCCCCGACCTTACGCCCACTGTCAAGAAACAATCGGGGGCGCGCAGTGACTCCTCACCGCGGCCCCCCCTGAACTGCACGGCAGAGCGGGAGCATTATCCGTTACTCCCGCTCCCCCGCACAGCGCACCTCCCGCTTTGCCGCCATCACCTCGCCAGCTGGCGAGGGCAGCGGCCCAGCACTGTTGCCGCCGGTCGCGCCGTTATTCACGGCCGGCAGCCCGAACTGCATGGCAGGGCGGGAGCATTTACCCAAACTCCCGCCCCCCACGCAGTGCCTCTCCCACTTTGCCGCCATCGTCTCGCCAGCAAAGGTGACAAAGCGACGGCGGCCCAGCATTGCTGCTGCCGGCCGTAAATAACGGCACGGCCGGCAGCAACACACACCACCGAGCAACCCACAGGTGGGTTACTCCCGCCTCGGCCGGAATTAGCCAGAGTAGCACAACTCCCCCACAGAGGAAGGGGAGTGGTCGCTACTCCGTTGCCCAGGATGCACCACGAGGAGGATCCGACCCATTGGGGTCCTTAAGATGTTAGTAGGACCCCGCATCCCATGTTTCTTATAGGTACTTCAGTTATTTCAGCTGGGCTTTGACGAGCCAACCAGCTTTTTAGGGTTCCGTTGCCAAATGGCAAAAACGGAACCCTTATAGATTCGTCATGTCTGTCTGTCTGTCCGTCCGTGTGTCACAGCCACTTTTCTCCGAAACTATGAGCCCTATGCTGTTGAAACTTGGTAAGTAGATGTATTACCTGAACCGCATTAAGATTTTTGTATAAAACTAGAATAAAACAGTTAATTTTGGGGGTCCCCATACTCAGAACTGAAACTCAAAACTTTTTTTTTCATCAAAGCCATACTATTTATAGATAGGTCTTCAAAAATGCTATTGAGGTTTCTAACAGCATTTTTTTCTAAAGTGAATAGTTTGCGCAAGAGACACTTCCAAATTCGAAAAATGTGTCTAACTTCTAAACTTAGTGAATGATAAATCTAAAAAATATATATATAATGTACATTGCCATAAAATCTACCAACGAAAATTAGTTTGAACAAGATCGAATTGGTACATTTTTTTTAATACGTCATAAACCGCATTTTTTTTTATACTACTTAGGTGGCAGACAAGCTTACGGCCCACCGGAAGGTTGGTAACCGTAGCCTATAGACGTTTGCAACACCAGAGGCGCTACACACGCGCTGCCGACCCGGGTGTGCAGGCTGTGACGACCCACAGTTGAAATTTTTCAAGCCGCCCGTAAGGCCTTCAACTTGGCTTAACGACTGTCATTTTCTGACAACGGGGACCAACGGCTTATCGTGCCTTCCGAAGCAAGGAAACGCTCGTAAATAAATGTCACAAAGTGGTCCACGTGGTGGTCACCCATCCAAATCCGGCCATAGTAAATGTTGCAACCAACTGCAAGAACTTTTATATTATGTTTCTTGCTGCAACGGAACCCTTCATGGGCGAGTCTGACTCGCACTTGGCCGGTTTATTATTACAGACTTTATAAATGAATAGGCTAGTATCTATTAATTGATATTGATCAGCTCGATGACCGCCAAGGGGAGTCAGTGCAGTGGCCGTGAAACGCCTGTTATTCGCTCTGGCACACCTAATTGAACCTCCAATAGATAATCTACCATAAGTAATCTGCTATAAGATAGCTTTTTGAATGATACAAAAACAAGTTATGAACTGGCGAGAAATGTAATGGTCGCAATACTCTTGGAAAATAGCAACGGAATATAAAAGGCGTTGAAAAATTGAATTTAATCTTCTCGTAAATGGAAGTAGTGTCCGACTTTGTTGCATACAATCTGTGTCATGTTAAACTGCAATATAAGTGAGCATATTTCGCCCCAGGGCCCAGTTTTAGATGAGGACGAGATGCCCCCTAAGCCATTAATTTAATCGAAAACAGATATCATTAAAATTCAATAAAAATAAAAATTAAAAATATCAATCATTAAAATTCAGTCATTACATTACTTACATTAATTTAATCAAAAATAAATATTTAATATCTTGAGAATTAGAATTCAATCAATAATGAATAACTAAAAACAATTAATAAGTACATAACAGGTATCAATAATTCCAAATTCAGATATGAAAAATGTCAGCAATTAGAATATACTGTGGTTTATTTTATCCTTCTTTGAAATCTTTATATTTAATCAAATATCATAGTCCACTACTGAACTTAGGCTTTTCCCAGTAATTTCTTCTGTCTGTTTTTGTTCACGATTATTTGAATGAGACTCCGTCAAATTCGGTTCAATCAATGGTTGAACCGATTTTGACGGGGTTTCTTTCAAAGAGAGGTAGATTGCACATTCTTATATGGGTTTTAAAAACAAGCACTTTCGTTATATTCATTTGTATGGAAGTTATATCATGCTATTTCAGACATGCCCAGTTTTTATCTCTATTAGAATAAAACTCAAGACAAAGTTTATGTGTACATTTAATATTTTTCAATTATTTTTATTCTACTACAATACAATCATAGTGTTTCCATAGAACACGAAACTGTTTTTTAATTTTTTTGTCTGTCTGTCTGTTTGTTTATTACGCTATCACGGAAAAGGGGCTGAACGGATTTGAATGCGACTTTCATCAAAATATTGCCCTAAGACTATTTTAACATTTAGACTATCAAATAAATAATTTTGTCAAGCAAAGGTAACTAAATTTATTAAAAATTAAACATTTATTTATCTATACTTATATTAAAACTGTAGATGGTCAAAGGTTTTATATACCTTCAAATTTAATTAATGATATTTGGCATGAACTAAGTTTATACTCGGTCGAAGGTTTAAAATTGAAATGTAAATGGCCCCGATCACTGTGTTTAAAATAGAATTATCTAATTTACTGAAGGTAAGGAACTATTAATTTTGCTAAACAAGAGCTATATTTAGTTTCATATCTACGTAGAAGCGCTCGTGGCCCCACGGACTCAGTGTTCTGTAAACGATCACTGCAGTAAGCAACTTTCACTATGGCCGGTCCATGGATGGGTGACCATCCATGTGATCACTTTGTGACATTTATTTGAGCGTTTCCGTGCTTCGGAAGGCACGTTAAGCCGTTGGTCCCGGTTGCCAGTAACATGGCAGTCGTTAAGCTAAGTTGAAGGCTTTATTTCAACAGCAGGCAGTCATAACCTGCGCCTGGCCATTTAAACACGGCAATACGGCTCACCACCTATTACGTGGGATAAATTATACAGGGGTGAAATGTGGGCATATAATATGCCTACCCCTTCGGGGATAAAGGCGTGACCATATGTATGTATGTATGTATCTACGTAGTTTAATTGTTTAGCGTGTGTTAAGTTTTGTTTACATAGTTGAGGTTAAAATAAACCTACACTTTAGCCAATCAAGTTTTTCATGCGTTTCTTGTTTGCAGAAGGAGAAATATTTTAGCACAGAAATTGGTAAGTATGTATTTGTTTTGTATTATAGTACTAGCTGACCCCGCAACTTCGTTTTCGTCACATAAGGTGTATGAAAGGAGAGGTATTTCTTTATCAGACTCATCAAGCAGCGTGTGTAACTGTCCTGTTTGCTTAATCATAAAAGAGCTTAAAGATTAAGTCTATTCTAAAACAATTCCGTCCACGTCTTTGGCGCGTACTGAATTGTTTTAAAATAGCCTTAACCATTAAGCTCTTTTATGATTAAGCCAACACGCCAGTTTAGATTTACCCATTTTTAGATTCATAAGTCTATGTATGATTCTTTAAAGTAATATAACTTTATTATTTATAAACCGATTGACATGAAATAAACACTAAATGTTAAGTAGAGCCAACCTTAACACAATAAAGAAAACCGCATTGCAATCGGTTAAGCGGTTACTGAGATTAGCGTGCACAAACGTACAAACAAACAGATATACAGACATACAGACAAAAATTCTAAAAAAACATTGTTTTGGGTTCTATTGCGTTCCTAAAGCCCCCTATAGTATTTTTTCTTATTTATCTTCCATGTACAGATAGCGACCTGTTGCGATTTTATTATAATTATATGTATTGATTGATGATGATTGATTACATACAAAATACAATTAACTAACAAACTTTTGCGCCAAACTCAAGACGTCCGTCGGTATATTATAAGGACGTCTTGATTTACAGAAATACTGTGTTTAATGATTGAAATTATTACTTGAAATGATGAACTGTGTTTAAAGAACGAATGTAATTAGTGGCCATTGTGGCTTTGAGGTTTTAGTTGTTATTGTCAGGTTCTTTTCCCGTAGGCTCTACCCATTACATTGAAAAAGTCCGTGAGAAACATCTAACAGTAAAATGTAATGTAAAATTACATTGTTCATAGGTGTTAGATTGTGACATATCTGTGGCGAATACTCCGGGAAGCTACGGCTGAGTGCCAGCATTGCATGGAAAGCAGCGAGGACACAGCGCTCTACACATTGATGGAGTCCACATCGTGGACGCAACAGCGCCAGGTTCTTCTCTCGCTGGAGACCATGGTGTGAGCCATGATCTCCAGTAGGAGTAAGTGGGCCACCGCTGCGTTTTTCCTTGAGCAGGCACTGCTCGTAAAGGGAAAGCGGGGAGGGAGTGGGAGAGGAGAGAACTTTCCCTCTCGAGTTCCACAGTTTGCAGCGGGGGCGCCGCAGACGTGTCTTTGCCTAAGTCTGTCGGCCTCCATGACCGGGGGCCTGAGAACGGTGGGGGCGTTGCCCGAAGTCCTTACAGAAACAGGCCCAAGACGACAGCGTGACATGATAGTTTCACGCATGCCACAGGCCCAAGAAGTGGGATAACACCCGAACAACCCCCCAAAGACGCGGGTGAGGCCGCGATGGTAGCCAAGGTCTGTTAGAAATCCTGGGGTATCCTTCCGAGGGTTTACCCGGGGCTCCTGACAGTAGGAAGTAGGATAACGTGTAGGATTTTAGTCGGTAAGAGTCCAGCATAGCATCCATGACGAATTTTCCACACGTAAAAAAAAAAGGCTTGTCCCCTACATATTAATAAAGATATTTTATTTCCTTTCATTTCATCGTGATGAAACACTTTGTGCAAATTAAAGTAGGGGTCGGGTAGTGAGGATGACCTACTGAGGATGACCTACCGGCGAAAGTACCGGCTACCACGGCGGGCAGAGGTCAAGAATCCGACCTGAGTTTGAGAGAGCGGGCAACAAAGCCACCGCTGTATGTCCCGCCACTACCCAGTGGCAGAGACAAGGAGGTCCCAGCGGCGCGGGAGCTCCTCGCAGCTCTTGCTCGGATTTCTGACGCAATGAAGGGTGCCAAAAATGTCGCCGAAAAAAAGAAGGTGGTGGCGGAATGCGTCACTGGAGCCACGAGGGCACTAGAGGAGCTCCTTGCCAGGAGCGTCTCCGAAGAAGAAGCAAAACTCAGGACCCGGGTGACGAGCCTAGAAACAGAGCTCGCCGACTCTCGCGAACAGATTCGGACCCTTCGAGAGCAGGTCGATAGAATAGCGGTGGGTCAGGGTTCGCAGGTCCCCCGGAAGACTCAGACGACTTCTGGGATTCAGGTCTCCCATCCTGGGACTTCTGCGCTGCCTAAATCAGCACCGCATAAATCGGCACCGCCTAAACCAGCGCCTACACTTCCCAAGACGGCAGCTAAACCCACACCTAGTGTGGCGCAAGTATTGGCGGCAATGGAAAGACGCCTCGCTGTTTTGGAGGATCGAGCGTACCGTCCACCGCTAAAACACACGTCAGATTATGCGAACGTGGTTGGAGGTGCTCCCGTCTCCAACGGAAAGGCATCCACGTCTCCGATAACGAAGCTGACTGAGACGAGGGGGCAAGGTGTTGCCCCCTCTACTACAGGCACCGCTCCCATTACCTCCGGATATCACAACATAGAAGAGGGTTGGCAGGTAGCGGGAGCCAAGAAAAGGGCAAAAGCCGCCAAAAAAGCGGCTAAAATGGCTGCCAAAGCTGCCGCGGCGAAAGCGTCGTCGAAGAAACTCCGCGCTCCGCGATCTACAGCCGTCGTGCTAACGGTTACGACGGAGGGCGTGAGGAGAGGCGTGGAGTACGCCGAGGTGCTTAAGAAGGTGAAAGCCTCTATCGACCTCAAAGCCCTCGAAATTACAGGTGGACTCCGGTGCAAAACAACTCGTACTGGAGCTCGCCTGCTTGAGGTTTCCGGTTCCTCCAGCGCCCCCAAGGCCGACGCCCTGGCAGCCAAACTAAGGGAGACGCTAGATGCAGCTGACGTCAGCATCACCAGACCCAACAAATGCGCTAGCATGCGCATCTCGGGACTAGATGACGCGGCCTCGACGGAGGAGTTAATCACCGCCGTAGTGGAGGCGAGCGGCTGCCCCCGTGAACAGGTGAGAGCTGGAGAAATCCGCGTCGGCCGCACCGGTCGCGGGACCGCGATCGTCAGCTGCCCCGTCGTAGCGGCCCAAAAACTAGCATTTGGACGGAACCTTCTCATTGGAGGTTTCTTGAGGGCGCAGGTGAAGCTCCTGCAGGCCCGCGAAACCAGGTGCTACCGGTGCCTGGTTGTAGGTCATGTGGGGGTGCAGTGCACAGCGGAAGTTACCGTGGGGGACCGGTGCTTCCGCTGTAGTCAACCCGGTCACAAGGCCAGTTCGTGTGTTGCCCCGCCGCACTGCTTCAAGTGCGTAGCGGAAGCTAAAACGGCGGACCACCGGGCGGGCAGCAAGGACTGCGCTGCCTCGAAACCAAGGCCCCGTCATCCTGCACGGGGTAGTGACAAGGGTGCTATCCAGGAACGGCCACGTTCGCAGCGGGATGCGGAAATGGACGTCCATTAATGGATCCACATATCCGCATCCTGCAGGTGAATCTGAACCACTGCGCCGCTGCTCAGGATCTTCTGTACCAGAGCATCGCGCAGTGGTCCATAAATGTGGCCGTTATCGCTGAACCGTACTGGGTCCACCCAGGAAGCCCAGTGGACCTGGACGGAAAGGCGACTTTCTTTGGGGGAACCGCCGTGGACACCGCGCGCCTTGTAATAATTGCAAGGGGTCGAGGTTGCGTCGCGGCGGATTATAATGGAGTAGCTGTCGTGGCCGTTTATATCTCGCCGAACCTCGACCAGCATCAGTTTGAGCTTTGGCTCCCTGAGCTGGACGTCGTTCTTGCCGCTTGCCGTCCTCGCCCTGTTCTGGTCCTGGGAGACTTCAACGCTTGGTCTCAGGCTTGGGGATCCCGGGAAACCATTGGCAGAGGACGAAGTTTGGAAGACTGGGTCACTACACGTGGCCTAGAAATTCTAAACCGGGGGAACGTCGCAACCTGGGTGCGGGGAGGGCTCAGTTCGGTCGTAGACGTATCGTTTGCGACCCCTGATCTCGCCCGCCGCGTCCAGGGCTGGCGTGTGGTGGAGGAGGAGGAGTCGTTATCCGATCACAGATATATTCGGTTCGACCTCGCCTCTCCACCCGATCTACCGCCGGCTATCGCAAATCCCCCGGAACCGCGTTGGGCGCTTAAACACCTCAACCGGGAGGCTCTCCTGGAGGCAGCCGTCGTGCAGGCCTGGATTCCGGCGGAAAACAGGCCTGTCGATGTTGATGCAGAGGCGGAGTGGTTCAGGAGAGCTATGTCGCAAATCTGCGACGCTGCGATGCCTCGGGTAAGGCCCGGACCGGTAAGGAGGCAGGTGTGCTGGTGGTCTCCGGAGATCGCACAGTTGCGTGCCACTTGCGTGTCCGCGCGCCGTCGATACACCAGATTCCGCCGGAGGCGTCGCCGTCCAGATAATGCGGCAGCCCGAGAGACGGAGCTATATGAATCTTACAAGGGGGCCAAGAGGACACTCCAGAGAGCCATAAAAGAGGCCAAAAAATCGGCCCGGGAAGAGCTTCTGGAGACTCTGGAACAGAACCCATGGGGGCGTCCGTACCTCATGGTTAGAGGTAAGCAAAAGAAAGAGAAAGAAAGAAAAAGAAATTTATTTCACATAGGCATTTACAGATGCTCTTGTAAAACGTCCAGAATATAAATCAAAATCTACCACCAGTTCACAACGCGACCCACCTGAGAAGAACTGGCAAGAAACTCAGCGGGTTATTCTTTTTAGAGCTCTATTTACAAAATGAATCTAAAAACTATGCATTTGACAATTTTTTGAGAATCCAGTAGAGCAGGTCATTTCCAGGCTTCTCCATCCAACAAATAATCACCAATTGTATAGTAGCCCCTGCAGTACAATTTACTTTTTACAACCTTTTTAAATTTATTAAGGGACATACTTTTAATTTGGTCTGGTAGCCTGTTGTAAAAGCGTATACAGTTACCCATGAAAGAATTGCTGATTTTGTGCAATCTGCTATGATAAACAGCAAGGTTACTTTTATTTCTAGTGTTGACATTGTGTCTATCACTTAACTTAGCGAAACTATGTAAATTTCTTTGTACGTACATAAGATTCTCAAAAATGTATTGTGATGCTACTGTAAGAATTTTAACCTCTTTGAATTTCTCGCGCAGAGAGACCCTTGGACCTAATCTATATATAGCTCTTATGGCCCGCTTTTGTAAAATAAAAATTTTATCTATATCTGCAGCATTGCCCCACAGTAGAATACCGTAAGACATTATGCTATGAAAGTAACTGAAATAGACTATTCTAGCCGTATCTACATCCGTCAAGTGCCTTATCTTTTGTACAGCAAATGCTGCTGAACTTAATCTATTTGCTAGTTTAACAATATGTGGACCCCATTGTAAACCAGCATCGACCGTTAACCCTAGGAACGTCGTTGATTCCACAAGTTCCAACACCCGACCATTAAGTTGAACATTGGTTTCTGACTGTGTTACATTAGGCAAGGTAAATTTTATGCATTTAGTTTTATTATCATTCAGTCTAAGATTGTTAGTGTTAAACCAATGAACCACTTTCAAGATTGCGTTGTTGACATCGTCATAGTTATCTATTTGTCTTTTAACTTTGAAAATCAAAGAAGTATCATCTGCAAACAAAACAATCCTGTTGTTGTCCCCCACGTAAAAGGGTAGGTCATTAAAATATATAAGGAATAAAAATGGTCCGAGTATTGAACCCTGTGGGACGCCCATAGTAACTACAGAGCCCTCCGAGCGTGTACCATTAACATCAACCCTCTGAATTCTATTGTTCAAATATGAAGTCAGAAGATCGAGAGCCTTGCTTCTTATGCCATAATGGTGTAATTTCCTGATTAATGTTTCATGTTGGACACAATCAAATGCCTTGGACAAATCGCAAAACACACCAATTGCATCTTGTTTATTCTCCCAGGCCTCGTAAATACATTTCAATAACTCTACACCAGCATCGGTAGTCGAGCGTCCTTTAGTGAAGCCAAATTATTTCTCATGAAACAATTTGTGACTATTAAAATAGATCAGCATCTGCTCTAGTATTAGTTTTTCAAATATCTTGTTCAAGGTCGGCAACACCGAGATAGGTCTGAAATTACCCGGATCTGAAGTACTGCCAGCCTTGAACAGTGGTATAACTTTACTGTGTTTCATCAAATCAGGAAATACACCACTTGAGACGCAAAGCTTCGCCCTAGGGCGCCCCCACTGACCCAGAGCCTCCAACCAGAGCAGCTGGAGAGAGTTCTGGGCACCTTGTTCCCATTGAGAGCGGAGGAACATGTTCCTCCGCATATGGCTCCGTCTTTGGCGCCTGACGTGGATAGCGGCGAGAACGACGTGCCCGAAGTCACCGAGGGTGAGCTAGGGGCAGCTGTGCTGCGGCTTAAATCCCGCAAGAGCACGGCCCCCGGACCCGACGGCATTCCAGGCCGAGCGTGGGTCCTGGCTCTCGAAGAACTTGGGCCCCGACTAATAAGGCTCCTTAGCGCATGCCTCGAAAAAGGCCAGTTTCCCAAGGTGTGGAAAACATGGAAATTGGTCCTGATCCGAAAGGCGGGGCGGCCGGCGAACTCACCATCTGGGTACCGGCCGATCGTGCTGCTCGACGAGGTATGTAAGCTCTTTGAGCGTATCATTGCTGAGCGCCTCGTCGGGCATCTCACACGTGTGGGGCCAGATCTGGCGGATAACCAATTCGGTTTCCGTCGGGGGCGCTCCACTGTGGACGCGATCATGCGTGTCAGGAGCCTGGCGGTGGAAGCTACATCGCGGGGCGAGGTGGTGATGGCGGTGTCTCTTGACATCGCCAACGCCTTCAACACCTTGCCCTGGAGCTGCGTTAGGGAGGCGCTCATTTATCACAGAGTGCCTCTCTACCTCCGTCGCATTGTCGGGGCTTATTTGTTCGAGAGAGCCATAGCTTACCCAAGTTGGCTAGGGCCGGGGCGGCGAGACGTGTCGTGCGGTGTTCCACAGGGGTCGGTCTTAGGTCCGCTCCTGTGGAACATCGGCTACGATTGGGTGCTTCGCGGTTCGTTGCTCAGAGGTGTCGGCGTTTCGTGCTACGCCGACGATACCCTCGTTACGGCGCGTGGTGCAACGCACCGAGAAGCAGCCCTAAAGGCCACGGCAGGGGTTGCTCAAGTCGTGGGGCGAATACGGCGGCTGGGTCTGGAGGTGGCCCTTCACAAATCCGAAGCCCTGTGCTTCCACGGGCCTCGGAAGGGGCCGCCGACAGGATCTAGCATACAAGTAGGGGGCGTTAGCATCGGCATCGAGCCCTCAATGAAGTACCTGGGGCTTGTACTCGATAGCCGATGGAACTTCGAACACCACTTTCGAAGTTTGGTCCCAAAGCTGAGAGGGGCAACAGCTGCACTTTCGCGGTTGTTGCCCAACATAAGGGGACCCAACGCTCCCTGCAGGAGACTATACCTCGGGATCGTGCGGAGTATGGCCCTATACGGGGCGCCTATATGGGCAGAAACCCTGACGGCCCGCAATGTGGCTAGACTACATAGCCCGCTGAAGGCAATGGCCGTCAGGGTGATTAGAGGGTACCGCACGATCTCTGTCGAGGCGGCATGTCTCCTAGCCGGGACCCCTCCATGGGACCTGGAAGCGAGAGCCCTTGCGTTGCTTTATCAGTGGCGCAAGGAGGCGCTGGAGCGGGACCACAGGCCTGAGTCTAGAGAAATAGAGGCTCAGCGATCCCTGCTCCGCCAGGAGCTCATGGAAACATGGAAGTTACGACTTGAGCAACCAAAATGGGGGCTCACCACTATTGAGGCGGTAAAGCCGGTCATGGAGGAGTGGCTGGAGAGACGTCATGGTAGCCTCACCTATCGGGTGTCACAGATGCTTACCGGACACGGGTGTTTCGGTAAGTATCTGTGGCGCATACATAGGGAGGTAACACCCGAGTGTCAGCACTGCGATGACTGCAGCGAGGACACGGCGCTGCATACTCTGGTGGAGTGCTCAGCATGGGCGCTACAGCGCCGAGACCTCGTTGTGGGCCTGGGCGTCGACGTTCTCACACTGGAGACCATGGTGAAAGCTATGGTCTCTAGCGGAAGCAAGTGGGATGCCGCTGCATCTTTTTGCGAGCAAGTTATGCTTCAAAAAGAGGTGGCGTCGCAGGCTGCTATACGCCCAAGACTACCGACCTCCATGACCGGGGGCCTGAGAACGGTGGGCTGGCTGCTCGCCGTTCGTACAGAAGCAGGCCAAGACGATGGCGAATATCTCTTTGCCCCTCATAGTTGTGATAGTGTTGGGACAGTACACAAATCCCCCCCCCCCCTTCCCCTAGTAGCGGGTTAACACCCGAACCAACTACCCAGACGCGGGATAGCACCCGAACCCCATAGGCGAGGTTGAAGTGTTCGCCAAAGTCTGCCGAGAGCCCTGGGACATCCTTCCGAGGGCTTACCCGGGACTCCCGGCCGTAGACAGTTGTAGGGCATCGTGTGGTTTTAGTCGGTAGGAGTCCGGCATAGCATCCATGTAGGATATCCACACGTAAAAAAAAAGGGGTCGGGTAGATCGATTTTTTGTAATATTTCAATAGGATTTTATGTTTGTGGATTCTTGATTGAAGTGTTATGTAGAATACATTTGAAAATACATTAAATTTCATAAACAATATCAAATTATAATCAAACTACTAGACAAGGTAACATAAGTAGCCTAACACAAGTAACCTTGCAGTAGTGATCGTGTTTTGGTATAAAGGTGGATGTTATCAGAATCTGGTATAATTTAAATAATTTGTTGTTTAACCTTCATAAACACGATTTATGTTCAATAATATTAGTAACTCCACCCTAAACCGCAGCGTAGAGTGACGACAAAGCTCTGAACAATGTTATACTTGTGTGTATTTAAGAGATACTTTTATTTAGTAGGTATGCAATATATTATCTACTTTATAAATAAATAATAAATATACAAAGCTGTTAGTTTATTACATAGTATTTATTATATAAAGTCAACTGCCTAACCAAATATTAAAAATAAAAAGAAAAACATAATTATCTACATACATGCGTCGTAGAATTTATTCCTATCATCACTGACAGGAAATAACGTTCCCAAAACAGAAGAGGATAAAATAAAACAATACACTTTATTGTAAACCATAAACTTAGAATAATAAAGACCCGGGTTTGAAGCAGGAGCTTTGAAACAAACAGGAATTGGCGCTCAAATGATGACTTTAATGCGAATTATAGTCAAGTACTTAATTAAGAAACAAGTATAAACAGCAAAGATCTAATAAACACAGAAACACACAGTTGACTTAAAAAAAACCTTCTCTTTTTAGAAGTAGGTTGAAAAGCTTTCAGTATCTCTCCCCCAAACCATAATTTGAACTGCCACATTTCATTAAATCAATCCCACAAATTATATTGCCATTAAATTTAGGTAAAATAAACTTAAGAATGAATGTTACAAGGGTCGAACGAAGCAAGAAATAGAGCGGGAATATTTTCAGGTTAATTGGGTATATTACTGTCAAAAATGACGTGAAAAGTATTTAATTGCTATTAAAATGGTCTATTTGTGGTGATTTTTCTAATAAAAACATATTTCTGATCCTCGAAAGCAGTATAATTAGCTATTACGTAATTAAGAGGGAAATAAATAAAAAATGTCTACCTGTCTGGCAGCCTGTATCCCAAATAACCGAAACTACTGAATCAGTTTAGATAATACTTATCTATTTATTGCAATATGAGCTGCAAGGAAGTCTATGATACTTTTGATCCTGAAATTCTACTCTGTAACTTGGGGAAAGGGGATGAAAAACAACTTTTTTTTTCAGTTGTAATGTTTCAACGATTGGTCCGACTTCATTATTTTTTTTAAATATTAGAAAAAGAGTTATCTTTAAGAATATTTCATACATTAATGTTTTGACATTTAGGGGACGCAGTGGTGAAATCAGAGACGTCTCGACCGTCTTATGATTCACGGTTTCCGTTGAATGTAAAGGTCATTCCAAGCTGCCTTCTTTGTTTTATCATAAAAGAGCTCAAAGATAAATTCGGTTTATTTTACAACACACTTTCTTTTTGCAGCGTTAGTGTAGCGCCTCTTGAGCTGCAAGCGTTCATAGGCTGCGGTGATCACCAGTACATCTGGCGGGCCGTATTCTTGTTTGCCACTAGGGTGGTATATAAAAAAAGACCCGGGCAGTTTTATACTTCACCTTTCTCTCTGAAGCTCAAAAGAAGAAGCGCGCGACAGCTAAGTTGTAAAATATATAGAAAAAAAAAACAACCCGTGAACGTATTTTTCTGCAGAAAATGGAACTATCGGATTCCGTTTCTAATTATACAATATAGTAATAACAGACAAACTAAAGCTTAGCTACAAAGTTAGTGTACCTACTCAGTGAAGTTTACTTAACGAGATCCCTGAAGATAGATAAACACAGTTAAGAGGCATACTGAACAAAATAAGTTCTTTAAAAGGATGTATTTTTGGGGCTGCGTAAAGGGTAAAAACGACACCCTATTCATAAGGCCGTCTGTCTATCTGTCTGTCTGACTGTTTGTGTATCTGTCCGCCACGAGGCTGTATCTCAGGAACCGTGATAGCTAGACAGCTGAAATTTTCACAGAAGATGTATTTCTTACATTTGGCTTACATTTGAACGCGACTAAAACGAAAGTGATGGTATTCGGAAGAGAAGAGGACAGAACGAATGCCAGGATAACTGTAAATGATGTAGTGCTGGAACAGGTGGATGAGTTTGTATATCTTGGATGTGCATTTAACAGGGATGGACGGTACACCGCTGATGTAGAAAAGAGGGTAACTGCGGGAAATAGTGTGAATGGAGCGTTAGGCAAACTTTTAGGTACCAAGACCTGAAGTCAAAAGGCCCAGCTCGCAGTACACAATGCGGTGCTGATACCTACGCTAACGTATGGAAGCGAGAGTTGGGTATGGCAGGAAACGCATGAAAGTAGAATAAACGCGGTCGAGATGCGCGCGCTACGCAAAATCTGCTGAGTAACGCTCGCAGATCGCGTTCGGAATGAAGATGTAAGAAAGAGAGTATGTCTGAAAGAGAGTGTCGGTGTTAAAGTAAGGAAGGGCATGCTACGATGGTTCGGGCATGTGGAACGAATGGGAGATGAAAGAATGACAAAACAGATATACAACGCGAAAGTGGATGGACGTAGGAGTCGGGGAAGGCCACAACACACCTACCACGACCAAATTAATCATGTGTTAGTGGAGGGTGGTGTCAAGAGCCGTAGGACCCGACGTGCATGCATGAAAAGAAAAAAAATGAAAGTTGAAGAGGCGAGTGAGGTGTGTATGGACCGTGCCGTGTGGCGCTCGGTTCTTTCTGCCTACCCCGCAAGGGATTTGGCGTGAAGATAGTATAGTATAGTATAGTATAGTATATGTATTTCTTTTGCCGCTATGACTAACACTAAGTGCTAAAATAAAAAAAGTAAGGAGTTAAGGGGGCCAAAAAACGTGATTTTATGCCCTTTTTTGCTATGGAAGCCTCGGTGAGCGAGTCCGACTCACACTTAACCGGTTTCTTTTATTTACATTAATCTTACTTCTTACTTAAAATACGAATGCGAAAGTTTATGAATGCGGATGTTTAGATGTAGGGATGTGTGAGTTTTGTCACTCTTTCACGCTTTAACGGCTGGAAGAATCTAGTTAGATTACAGTCTGGAATACACACATAAATATGCTACTTTTTATCTCGGGAATAAGTTCCCATGCCAAGCGGGAATGGGAAAAATATTCCACGTGGGCAGAGCCACGGGCCATCTTGCTTGTCCTTGCTTGTGCCCTACGCAATTTGTCGTGTCGAAATCGAAAGGCGCAGGTTGTTAGGTACTGCCCGTGTTTTAAATTTTTCCATCCGCCGCGAAGTCCTTCAACCTGGTGGAAAAGGATAAGCATGTCAATAATGTATGTATAGATGAAGTGAGTCTCTGAACATATAAGATTTTTCTGCCTGTCAGTAACTGTACCCCACGGCTTCATCTGAACAGACGAAGCCGTGGTTATTTAAAATGCAACGAGATTTCTATATATCTATTTAATCTATTTGAAAATAATAATCATCAGATAGGTATTTAAAGTATGAGAGGCAGAAAAATCTTAAGCTGCTGTAAATGACAAAACACACTCACTCAAAATACGCATAAATTTGAATAGAATACAATAACGGAGAAATACACTTCACGTACCATTTTCTGTATTCTTTGTTATCTCAAAATGTTCTCGTATTTTTTTTATTGGAATTCACACAAAGCATTCAGGGATAATGTTGGAGTTAAGAAGAGTATTTATTATGTTAATGGAGAAGAATGAAGCATTTACATGTTAAAGGGCACGTCGTTACTGAAACTGAAATGATATGTGAAATGTCGCGCTATACAATGGTAATGAAATAATCTGATCAACGTAAAATGCCAGCATTGCGAGTGAGTACGAAGAATTTATTTTGTAAATTTCACATAAAAAGATGAATGTTACTGTCACAATGTAAACGACTTCGGAGACATACAATACATTAAGCTAAGAATATTGCTCAAGTCGTGGGTCGGATTCGGCGGCTGGGTCTCGAGGTCGCCCTTCACAAATCCGAGGCTCTGTGCTTCCACGGACCTCGGATGGGGCCACCTGCGGAATCCAGTCTTCAGGTAGGGGGCGTCAGCATCGGCATCGAGCCCTCGATGAAGTATCTGGGGCTCGTACTCGATGGCAGGTGGAACTTCGGACATCACTTCCGAAGTTCGGTCCCAAAACTGAGGGGAGCCGCACTCGCGCGGCTGATGCCCAATATCAGGGGACCCAACGCTCCCTACGGGAGACTGTACCTGGGGATCGTGCGAAGCATGCCTCTTTACAGGGCTCCCGTATGGGCGGAGACCCTGACGGCCAGCAATGTGGCTAGATTGCTGAGCCCGCAGAGAGTGATGGCCGTCAGGGTGATAAGGGGATACCGCACGATCTCCGGTGAGGCGGCATGTCTCCTAGCCGAGACCCTTTCATGGGACCTGGAAGCGAGAGCCCTTGCGTCACTGTTCAGATGGCGCAAGGAGGCGCTGGAGCGAGGCCAAAGGCCTGCGTCTCGAGAAATCGAGGCCTAGCGGTCCCTGCTCCACCAGAAAACCGTGGAGACATGGAAGGCACGACTTGAGCAACCAAAGGGGGGATTCGACACAATCGCGGCCGTCAGACCGGTCATGGACGAGCTGGAGAGGAGACACGGTGCTCTCTCCTACCGGTTAACACAGATGCTAGCTGGGCACGGTAGCTTCGGTAGGTATCTGTGGCGAAAACACCGGGAAACCACGGCCGAGTGTCAGCACTGCGAGGACCGCAGCGATGACAGGGCGCTCCACACGCTAGTGGAGTGCACGGCGTGGGCGCAACAGCGACGGGTCCTTTCACCTGCCTAATGTAAAGTCACGGCGACAGCAGATCAAGCGATTGCGAGTCACTTTCACAGCCCATACAACTTCTGACGTGGTCCTCGAGGTAGCGTGGCGGTATATAAAAAGTCTAACATGTATTAACAAAATTTTGATTTTACATTCTGCGGTTTGAGCTGTGTCGATAGATAAGTCAGTCAAGTTTGCCCTTTGCAGTGTAATTTGTTGTGTATAAGAGTAACAAAGTTGATATTGAAATCACCTATGATACATTATTCTATCAGGTCAGGTCCGGGACATAGATAAAACACTGCATTTTTACGTGAACAATTTATTTGTTAGATTTGTTACGATATGAAACTAAACAGTTGTTTTATAAGTTAAGAAGTAGACAGAATTATGTTTATTAAATACCTTAGAAAAATTGATTTAGTTTAATTACCATTCAGATATTAACAAGAACCTGGGACACAAACCTAAAACGTGGAAAGATAAATCCTTTTTTTGAAATCTATTATCTTATATAACCTTTCATGTTCTCATCACATTGTTTCATAATAGAAAGTTTGCGTGATCATTATAATCATATCAAAAATGTGTTCCTTATTGTGGTTCATATTGTAATTAAAATATAGCTGTGTGAATGGCAGAAACTTATTACTATTATCATTAGAATCGTCGGTCTTAATTTTTCCCTTTTTCAGTTTGCGGAAAATAATGCGAACTGTTTTATAATAATTTATTGAGAATTGCTAGGTATACTTCCAATTCAAGTATGCTCGAATAGCGCTGGACGGGTAGGTAAGTTTTAGTCGCTTCGAGTCTGGCATGAATTGGCATAGAAAAATTACTATGTTGTTTCATACATTGTGAGTATGTGTTTTTATGTATTTAAGATATATTCACGGCTTCTAGATCACTTTATTTGCTGGTCACATATAAATTTTATTCAAAAACTTTTATCCAACTTCAATAGTTGGATTTATCTAAGTTTTTCTTTACTAATGCTAGACTTTGTTCAACATACAGATCAATTATTCAGTTCACGTATCTTTTTATTAATCTCAATAGACGATTACGATGACTAAGACTAACATTTTGCTGATATCTGTGGGCCGAGGGCCTTCCGTGAATTTGTAGGTGTAATTATACATGTAGGTATGCCTGAAAACTCGCTCAAATTGCTTAACTTACAGACCGCGGCTTTGCCTGCGACGTCCTTTTACCAAGGCGAGACTTTTCAATTAAATTTTTCTCAGAGGATGACTAATTGCAGTGTTATTAACTAATCCTGCTAATATTATAAATGTGAAAGTTTGTGAAGGTATTCGGATGTTGTTACCAATCACGCTATAACGGCTAAACAAATTGGTCTGAAATTTAGGCTGAGATAGCTTATAGTCTGGAATAACACATAGGCTACTTCTCATCTCGGGAATATGTTCCCACGGGAAGCAGACACTGGTACTGATTTTTATGTGAGCGAAGCCGCGAGCATCCTCTAATATCGTATACATTATAAGCATTTGAGTGGTTTGTGTTATACGTTGGTATTTTAGATCGAAATATTTTGCAATCTGTGTCAATAATATATTCTATTTCAGATGAATTACCCAAACTCTGAAACTGCTTGGCGGATTCTTGAGTTGAATTAATATACACCTATTTATTGTTGTGATATGTCTGTGGAAGGTCCTTTTACCCGGATTTAGTGTAGCTTCCCAACAGTGAAAGAATTTTTAAAATCGGTTTAGTAGTTTCAAAGCTTTTTCAATGCAAACAAAGAAGCAATAAAATCTTTTCTCTTTATAAAAGTATAGATCAGTAGGAATAATAAATTGTGCAGGGGTATAGAACCTTAATAGTTCATCTCTATATATTATAGCCCACAACTATCATACCTAACAAGGGATATTAATTTCTTCAAAGTAAACCAGAGAGACATAAGTCTTAAATAGACTTCCACGTAACTTATATTTGAATTTAAGCCTTTAAACTTTTCTTCGCCGAGGACTATCGGGCTCCATGACCGGGGGTCTGAGGACGGTGAGAGGGTCGCTCACCGTCCTTACAGAAGCAGGCCCATGACGGCAGCGTGACGTGAGCAACTCACGCACGCCCCCCCTTAGAAGCGGGATCACACCCGAAACCCCCAAAAGACGAGGGATAGCACCCGAACCACCCCCTGGGCGAGGCCGCAGTAGCGGCCGTAGGTCTGTTGGGAAGTCCCGGGACATCCTTCCGAGGGCTTACCCGGGGCTCCCAACCACAGGCTGTTGGTCGATACGTGAGGTTTTTTAGTCGGTAAGAGTCCACTAAAAAACCTAGTAACATCCTTTGAGGATTTTCCTTCACGTAAAAAAAAAGCCTGTAAACTTTCCCAATGACATTAAATTTTCAATAAATTAACGGAAATTACCAACTTTCAAAGGTATAAATGTTTACCAACGTTTGAATATAAGTTTTATGCAAATTAACAACTATTTACCAAAGACCCTGGATACATTGTTCTTTGTGGGGATACAGAGGTTTTGATATTTTGGTCGCTTATTCAAGTATTAAGCCCCTTATTCAAACAAGTGGCCAGTCATACGTGGTTTAGATGTTGAATGCGAGATTGTTCTTGAGAGTTTCTCGTATAAATAATGTTTTGCATGATAAAGTTTTGTTTCTGATTTATGTTTAAAGGGTAGGTATAATTAATAACGTCGGTATAAACCTTTAGGTACCTGTCAAAATTTTACACACATGGATAATCATGAGACTTTCTTCCGCCCACGCTTGGGTTGTGGAATGATCTCCCTGCTTCGGTTCTCCCAAACGCCTACAACATGGGGTTCTTCAAAAGGAGTCTTAAAACAGTTTTAACAAGAGCAGCAGCGCGAGTTTAACGCTTCTGGTGATGATAACGTCCAAGGCTACGATGATCTGGAATCGAAACCAGCAGTTTTTGATTACGTACTTTTAAGAACATTTTTTTTATTTTATTACAATCGTTAAGTTTTTAACAAATCTATGTTCAATTGAAATAACAAAAATACTAGTTACACAAGTTCATAACAAAAAGCACATATATACAAAAGTCTTACTAAAAAACTATCAACCCACAACACACATTAAAGAACTAAAGCTTCCGCCATCTTTGACTATTTTATTCGCAGCCTACATCCACAAGTGTGTACAGGGTGTAGTGGGGCCCTACCAACACCACTGGGCCCAAGTCAACCTCACGTGCAAGCTCGTGTACCTGCTGAACAACGGACGAGGCTCTGACGGCGGCGGTCCATTTCAACACAGCGATGGGCTCACCACCTGTCACGTGGGACCGAATTGTACACGGTGAAGTGTGGGCCGGTATAGGCCTCTGCCTACCCCTTCGGGGATAAAGGCGTGAGTATATGTATGTATGTATGTACATCCACAAGTGGGTTTCATTTCCGGAAAAACTGGCGCAGGAAATAGGAGAGTTTCCAGTAAATCCCGGGAAATTGAATGTGTTTAAGCAATTCCTTGGCGTTTGAAATAAATCATACGTTGTCGTGAAAAAATGTCGACTATAGTGAAACTAGCAGACGCCCGCGTTAATGCCCGCTTGATATTTAGTTACACCTTAACCCCTTTTAGGATTTCTTTTTAACGTGTGGAATTCGTTCATGGATGCCATGCCGGACTCCCAGCGACTAAACCACACGATGCATGACAACTGTCTACGGAAGAATGTCTCAGGGTTCCCGGCGAACTTTGCCTACCCCCGTAGTCTACGGTTGTAGGACCATTTGTCGGTAGAATTTAAAGAGAATTATTTACTTGTGGTTGCGTTAATACGCAACCACAAGTAAATAATATAAATATAATAGGATTGCTTATTTAATTACGTGTCACGTGTCACACTCATTAATCGATTTTAACCAAATTTGCATTTTTTTTGTGGGAATACAATCACGGCTGCGGCCGGGAGTACCGGGTTACAAAAAACTTAGCCACAGCAAAGCGTAGCGATAAATAGAAAGAAAGAAAGAAAGAAAAATATGTTTAATTCCGACAAACAGGTGGTAGGTACATTGAAAATGACTTATGATAAAAACTAATAACAAAGAAAATTGAAAAAAAAAGTATAAGTACTTAGAGTTAAATAAAATTAGCTTAAAAATAACTTCGTAAAGTATGCCGATGCACCCCACGCCCGCGCGGAATAAGGCCGCCTTTCAGCATAATGTCGCCACGTGAAAGGAAGCGTGTCCCTCCCCTCACGCAACGACGCTGTTTTTCAAAAGCGGCCTCTTAGGAGTTCGGAGGCACGGTCTTGACCCAAAGAAAAAAAAACAAACAAAATCAAAAAATAATAATAATACACAATACACAATAAATTATAAAACTGTAGAGATTCTAAATCTATGAGTATAAAGACAAAATAAAAAAAAAAAAAAAAACAGATCCCGCACCATGCCCGCACAAGCGTCAAATTGACATGTTATGTCAGTGTCATGTCAGCGCCCCGCGCTCCGAGCGACTTCGCTTCTCGCGTTCAAAGTGCGACCATCCACAAAGTGACAATTTGTGACAAACAAAAACAACCTCAGTGCACCAGTATCACAATTACAAACAATGAAGCATGTTCACTAATTTTGAATTTTAGCTTATTGTATTCTCCGTCAAAAATAAAAAATACATGTGAAAGAATTATTTTGATACGTCAATTACTTCCTAAGATATAGAATTTAAAGTGAGCCCGCGACCGCTGGCCTGCGCTCGCACCGTATGACGTCACGTTATACTTATAACAGTCGCTCAGTCTCAGTCCGTTCGCGCTATTCAGTACCGCTGCCTTACGTTTCCATAAAGATTCATTGATATGCCTAATCCTAGTGCTCGGAAATCCTATGTTGTACCAAATTGTATAAGTACTACTATCAAGACGCCGGAAATGTTGGTTTTCCTAGTCCCAACAGACTTCAAACTGCAGAAAAAGTGGATAAATGCCATGAAGAGCATCTCTTTTAACTTAGACATAGCGTATAGCTTCTCTTCATAGCTTGCTCTTGGCGATCTGAAAAAGTTGGTTATAAACAAAAAATGTTTACACTTTATGTAGGTACTTATTTAATTTATTGTAAATAGATAAGTAAGTATTTAATATTAAAAAAACCCAGACCGATACAAATATTCATGTTCATGCACGCAAATGTTTGTACCCGCGACCCTTAATTCCTAAGCAGCGTTCACTACCGCTCAACAAAACTCTTCGTCATTGAATAAAAATCCGGCTAAGTGCGAGTCCGACTCGCCCATGAAGGGTTCCGTAGCAGTAAATAACATAATATAAAAGCTCTTGTAGTTCGTTGTAACTTTGATTAATCTTTTAACATTTTTCTAGCCGAATATTGCGGTTTATGACGTATTAAATAAAACTACTTACTAGATCTCATTCAAACAAATTTTCGGTAAAAGTTTGCATGGCAATGTAGGAACATCTTATTTTTTATTCTCTTATTTGAGAAGTTAGTGGGGGGGGGGGCACATTTTCCGATTTGGAAGTGTCTCTCGCGCAAACTATTCAGTTAAGAAAAAAAATATCGTCTTCAATAGCATTTTTAAAGACAGATACCTAGGTCTTTAAAAATGCTATTGTGTAGGATAGATACCCAACACGTATGGCTTTAATGTAAAAAAATTGGAGTTTCAGTTCTAAGTATGGAGACCCTCAAAATTTATGGCTTATTTTTTTCAATTTTTTTTGGAACATTCTTAATGCGGTTCACAGAATAAATCTACTTACCAAGTTTCAACAGCATAGGCCTTATAGTTTCTGAGTAAAATGACTGTTTCATATGGACGGACAGACAGACAGATATGACGAATCTATAAGAGTTCCATTTTTCCCATTTCGCTACGGAACCCTAAAAAGCTTTAGTACATCTGTTCCCGATTAGGTATAAGTAGACGCATATTATCTCTAGCTAAGTCTTAAACCTTATCCACCTATATCCCTAGTCCTCTTAGTTTATCCTAGTTTTAGAGTTTTTGGATATTAAAACCCTTCTCACACATACTTCTACCTAGCTAGCATCACGATAAAAAATAAGTTAGGAGTTATCTAAAATAGTTACCATTTGGATAAATAAAACAATATACTTAGTACAGTTTTAACAAATTTTTAAAAGAGTCATAATGAAAGACGGTTAACTTAACTTTGCATTTTTACGCCTCGAATTTCGACCGTAAAGAAATCATTATTTATAGCTAAAAAATGAGCAACCACACGCCCATTATTTTAGGTAAGTTATCTGATTGTCCTTTATCGAAGATTTCGTTAATTTTTTTAACAATTCACTTTGCTAAAAGCGAAGAAAGAATAGGAAACACTGCGTGCGCGGACTTTTTCACTGCTACAGCTGGGTGCGGAGCGGACTGCAGGGAGCCGCGCTATAACGTGACGTCATCCGCAGTTCAGTGACTGTTAGTGTGGCAACAAATTTTCGCGAACTTTGATTGATTGTAAAATCAAAACTACTTGGTATTTTTATGTAAAACAAAAACTAGTGTATTTGTATATATAAAAGCTTTACTGAAACGAAGTTTCAAGTAATTTTACAAACTTATGAACATTCCTCATTATTGCAAAATAAAAGACGGGAGGAAAAAAAGAAAGGAGGCATGAAATAGGCCAGCCATCATGTCGTAACTTAACAACTTACAATGGTTAAAAGTTACTGTTGGAAGAAATAGACAAAACAAACAACAAATACACATCATCTAGTACGGAGACTTTGAGGTTAGTTTTGGTTATTGTTACATAAATTACAGATTATAATAAAACAAAAAAATACGCAGACGTTCTCTCACAACATCATCCAGTCTAAATCAAACTTTCCATAGAATTAATTCAAATTATATTCATTATTTCCAATTCATAGGTACAACAAAACATCCTAGGTTACAAACTATAAAAAAATGTGGTGTGGATGTGCAGTAAATCAAATATTCAAGCCAGGGTCAACCTTATGGGCATCAGACCACGGATATCAACCAGTATATACTTTTCCTTTTGAATACATACTTATATACTTATAATACATAGTAACCCAGACTCTCAAGACAATTTCTACCTATATTTAATAAATAAATAAGTATTATAAATTAAATACAGAATGCTGCTACTCGCCGTCCTTATGAGCTTCGGAGAAAATCAATACGACTTCACAAGTCTCATGAGTCGATGCACACACAACACGTACAAAGAAAGCACGCACACTTTCAAAGCTACCTTCATTCACATTTTACCAGACTTGCCAAATCGCATTGACCGTTTCTGAAGGCCATTACAGCAGCAGGCGGTGACGTGACAGTTTCAATCACGCATGCCTCACGCCCTAGAAGCGGGATAACGCCGGCGCCGCACATTACAGTGACATGTGTTGCGAATGGTACGGCCGTTAATATTTTGTAATAGCACGAATGTTTCAATTAGTATCAATGCACGCTTGGAGCATTATAAATGCTAAACTGTTTACATACATACATAGTCACGCGTCCATCCCCGAAGGGATAGGCAGAGGGGCATTGTATACGGGTTTATACTATGCCTATGCCTATCCCTTCGGGGATGGACGCGAAAATGTGGGTACATTTCACGTTATAGTTTTATGTATAGGTGGTGAGCCTATTGCTGAGTTGAAATAGACAGGCGCAGGTTGTGACGACCCGCCTGTTGAAATTTTCAAGCCTTCAACTTGACGTAACGACTGCATTTTAGTGAGAACCGGGTTTCATTTCAAGTTTTCCTTCTCTACGCTATGAATCGTTTTGGGAAAATGTTCCCTTAGTCGAACTTTTACGACACCCTCGGCAAGTACTGGGTTGGCGACATTTTATAATCTTTCACGTCGCCACACGGGGCTGCTAACTTTTTTACAGCTTTATTTATATGAAATTTTGATAATGCAGTGAGTGGGTTGTCACAATCTGCGCCTGGGTCGGCAGCGAGAGTGTCGCAAACGTTCACAGACTATGGTAACCACTTTTTATCGGGTGGTCGGTAAGCTTGTCTGCCACCTTAGTAGTAGAACTGAACCTTTCAAAAGATCGTTCCTCTGTCGAGCTATAAAAACCTGAAACATTCTACCCTCACAATTGTTAACTTTATCTTAAAATCTCGGGTTCTTCAAGCAGAGTGTGAAGAGGCACATCACAGTGCCGCCAATTTGAGGACCACTGTCAAAAGTCTTACGGACTGTGAGAGCGTCCGGCTGGCGACGTTAATTTTGCGAATTCATAAAAAAAACCACAGATTTTTTTTTTCAATCTTGAACTCGAACCATCTCGAACTTAAATCATAAACCATGTAAATGCACTGAACCTAAAAAACTAAAAAGCAACTCTTAATTAAACTCAAGCAAGAGCACGAAAGCGGTGATAACACCAAACAGATTGCCAGCAACGTAAATAAATATCTTTTAGGGTTTCGCAATCTGTCTCGGCGAAAGATTTACAGTCGTATCGAAACCGATACAGGACAAATGGATTTGCACGGTCAAATTGATAAGGACGATGTTAGCGGCTTGTGAAGACAACTACAATTTTTTGAGGGTCCTTTAAGACTCGGCTGAGCTTTCATCGCTTGGAGGGCTTATAGTAATGATCTACTTTGACACGTGAAGATTGCTGTCTTACATATTATAGGCATATGTAAGTGTGTTTTGTCTGTCTGTCAATCAGTGTAGGTATGGATACCAAGTTTTCAAACTTTTTTGTCGCACTTTATTGCGCGTAGTGTTCTAACATGTAAATTGTGTATCGTTCGAAATGCAGTAGAATATTTCAATATACGTTTGCAAGTTGTATAACACTCCGATGTTTCTATTTGGATGATAAAGTTGACTTAGCGACAATAACGTTTTCTAATTCCTTCAGTTCTGCTTGCGGCTTACAGAACAGGGACACTGTCAGTGTAGTATGTACGGGTGCGTGGATCCTACAGTTCTGGTCTACAATTTTCAGGTCTAATATTTAATAGTGGTTTTATTCACGATCACTAGTTTAGGGTTGGTACTCTTGATTTAGCTTTTACTCAATGTGTCTTCGCTTTAATGGCGCTCCATCTGATTCCTAATAATTAGAGGATGACTCTTCAGTTGCCAAACGCACGTGGCATGCACCATTTTCTATTCCTATCCTTTCACTCATCTGTCCATGTCCTTCTGTGACGCTACACAACTTTGCCTTGCTTTTTCAATGATCAATAGTCTAACTCTGTGCTGAAAACTATTTCGGTATAAATATTTTTACTTTTTAAGGTAATTGATTTTTTTAATATCCATCCCTAATCAACATCTCAATAAATTCAATATGAAGTCCTTCAAATTTAAACGTTATTAGCTATTTCGTACCATAGATGCATAAAAACATCTCAGACTTCGTTCAAGAAAACTTTGATTAAAACCAATCAAATGAAAAGACTTCATCATATTTCCAATTAAATTTGACAAAACTGAAGCCATTGTGTGTAAGAAAAACAAATTTATTTTTACTTTACCTAAATTTGATTTCTAAAAGTCAGTTATTATGAGCATAGGACAAGGAAATCCATATAACTGTCAATCTCGAAACAACTTGAAAATCCTATCAATTTTCTTATTAAAGTCTACAAAGTTTGAAAAGAAAGTCATCGAAAAGCTCCGATGCCCATTTTTATATTAACTTATTGCCATACATCATAAAGTTATTCAACAGCGTCCGATCTACGAGATAGGCACTTGAACTTACTTTAATGTAGTATTGAGTGCGAGTTAAGTTAGTTTTGAGTTTCTGGCAGATAAGGGTGCTCTGTGTTACAGGAACTGATGGATAAACGAGTATTGTATTATACCTAAATGCTGATTTCGAGGTCCAATATGTGTTTAAATACCTTTAAATTTTATTTATAAAGGGTTTGTATAAAACCCTGATCTGGACTCCCTGTCTAGGTTTTTCCAACGTCGTCGTACAGTATGGGCTTCTTCGAAAGAGGTCTTAAAAGGGTTTTACCAGGGTTCACAGCACGAGTGAAGCGGTTCCGGTGTTGCAAACGCCCATATTACCATATTATCCACCTTTTATTATTATCAACACAAATTATTAAGATGATAATAATAACAATTAAAAACAATGTCAAAACATTTAACAAGTAAAATGAAAAGTTTCTAAAAATCTTGTTAGTTCTAACGAAGTATGTTAAAAGAATTTGTTTATAAGTCAACAACAAAAAAGCTTAACCTAATCCTATGCTACACGCTACACGTAGACTTTTTACGACGGAGATTGTATATTGACGTTAGAACAGATTGTATTTAACATGTATCATCATAACGAAAATAAATTACTAAAAGCCTTTTTGGATCACTCTTTTTTCGCTCAGAAAATAAAAACACAATGCAGGGTTAACAAAGTGATATTAATGTTTCAAGATGGAGAACAATCTTCTGTTCAGTGCAATGAAAAAGAATATTACAGTTTTGTTTTTAGCATCACCCGAGGGATTCCAGTGACTTCGAGAGTTTTTGTTTCAGTTCCGTGGTGTGCTATGCTAATTATCAAGTCTCCATTAAAGCCCCTGTCCATAAAATAAAGTGCAGAGGGGCTTATGGCGAGACTTTGTCTGCAGCTGTAACTTTGTCACATTAAACTACGTCACTAGGTCACGTGGATCATCTGTTCAAAGTTTGAAATAAAACAAAAACGACAACGTCAATCGGATTGAACTTTCACTTACACAATAAACGTGTTAGAGAAGGGCAGTCTGGTGAGAACGATCTTACGGCTTTCTTGTTAAATAAGTAGTCTTTAGTATCCCTAGTGAAATAATTATTATTTTAATGCTCTTGTGCACCCGCGGCTCCGACGGCGTGAACCACTTATCCCATTCCCGCTTTCCATGAGAACTTATTTCCGGTATAAAAAGTAGCTGTAATATTCTGGACTGCGACCTATCACTGTACCAATTCAATTAGAGCCGTTAGAGCATGAAAGAGTAACAAACAGACTGACATCCAAATATCTGCATATTTTAAAGTCTATACTCCCAAACTTTTGCATTTATAGATAAGTTTTTACTTACATACGTTTTGGACACCTTTGTTTACTTTTTGGAAGTAGAAATTTGTGTCAGGCGTGTTATTTTTTTAACTGACTCTTATTTTGTTACATTCTATTTATATCACCATTATTATGTTCCATTACAATAATACAAAATTTAAATTTCTCCATCATAAATACATTTTACACACTTTTCCACTAACTGTACAATATTCTTCAAATCATCTACGTCACAAAACAAACAATCTTCATACAAATATCATAGCTCATGAAGACTAGCATCGGTATCACTTTCCGCCCCTCCTAAGAGAAGCGTGGACTCACAGGGCTGGGACACCTGGGGCTCCGAGGTTGGGAGGGGCTCTAGCAGTCACAGCTCGATGGCGGCCGCACCTTTCCATGTGACCCCGGCGCGGAGAAGGTGGTACAGTCGTAGGACACACCATATACATAGACACTGTAAAAGAAGAGTTATTTTAGTTAGTAGAACCAGTCAATCTATTTAGTTAGATTTTTACTGCTTACGTTCCGAAGTGGTATGTGACTGTTGTAATAAGATCCCGAGTTCAAATAATTCTGGGTCGGAGCACATATTTATAATGTTCCTAAAGTGTTTGTTTCAGGACCCTTCCTCCAAACTCATGATCCGTCTAGCCATTTCAACTTCAACACGGCATTGAATCACCACCTATTTCATAATTACTTGGGACAAAAATAAATGATGAAACGCTACGCCTCTGCTAACCCTTATAGAAAAACAGACGTGACATGTATGTATCTATATATGTATGTATGTACTCATAAAAAGAACGTTACCATCAATTATCTCCAATGAACACGTTAAACTCGTCAGAGCTCGGAGTCAAACGCTTTATGAAGTTTTTACTGACTAACGAGCTCAGACAAATAGACGAATATTTTATTATAGTTATTAGAGTTCATTGTTAGTTTTGTATTAGATTACACCGTGGAAAATAAAGCTCTATAAGGTAATTGTTTGGTGACGTCTATTAAATTGGGCGGTACTTTATTGTTACGTATCTGACAAGTAGTGATATTTTAGTTGACAGCCATGACAGCGTCTTTTACTCATCAGTAGCCAAGCGTTATTCTCGATTACATTTGAAATCTTTAACGTGGACATTAAGATACAAGCCCTTTTAAAAAATAGCATATTTTTACTGTTCCATTACCATAATAGTCAACCTACTCTTTTTAAGATACATGAAATAAACAAGTAGAACTCACAATAAAATTGCTTGACCCTAAAAAAAACTTTAAAGTTTATAATTTCCTATAACATTCGCAATACTTTACTTGTTTCAGATTAAACAACTTCACCTAAGTATATTAAAACGGTAAAACTATCCCTTTTCTTTGAAAGGGTAATGGCCATGACCCTCGCCACCAGAAATAACGTCCAAATAAAGTAGTGAGCTACGATGAATATTCTAACACTCACACTACAGCCTATTTGCTCAATTACGATAGTACAAATGTAATTTGGTTGGTTCAATATCAACTTTGGATGTATCGATTACCTAAATGTTTCGGTCAACTGTAATGTGGCAAGTAACCTTGGTAGGGGCTAAACGAGGGATGACGCCTTGAAAAGTAAAGTAAGTCAGAACGCGTGTACTCTTTGACTCCGAATTGCGGAATCAAATCGCTAGTTTCGATATTTTCTATTTTATTGTAATATGATAAATTACTTAAATATGCGATTAAAATGTATAAATATAAATTTATCAGTCTGTCTGTATCTCTGAATGTCATAAGCAAAATTTGTGTACAGCTAAATATCTCATAGATAAAACTGCTTATTTTTTTATGAATTACTGTCGAACTTCGACGTCCAACGAGTCTTTAGTTTAAGTTTAATTTGACCTATATGACGGAGTATGAAAATTTCCTACAATAATAAAATATAACAGAAATCTTAAAATTAAAACGCTACAGGGGAAAAACCATGCTTATTCAGATATATTGATACAAGACCTTTAAAGCTAAAATGCAAAACTGGGTTGACTGTGTACGCTACCGTAAAAATCAACATTGCCAAGTAAAAAAACAAAAATAAGCTACCATTCCATTTAAAAAGCGTAGTTTTCTACCAAGGGACCTTTTTGTTCGAACAACAATAGCTCATACTTTTATTTCAGAACGTTTTACCTTGTTTACTTAATGTTATACATCCATCATTTTATAAAAGCAGCTTTAAATACAAATATTTTCTGTTTCGAATTTGTAAATCTGATTGTATTACCTACAGTATTGATTAATTAGGTACCTAAGCATTTATTTTTCTAATTTACTGTAGAAAAGTAAATAGGGGTCACGAGTAGGACGCAGTCAGACCTTTACGTTCTGTCTTGCCGGATCAGAACGTCCAGTTCAGCTTATAAATTTGCGACCACTGAATGAGGTGGAAACCTTATCCAGTGGTCGCCCCAAGATGGAAAAGAATCGTCCGTTACGTCTTGACAGCTTAAATTGGATAAGAATCTGCCCCGTTAAAACAGAAGGTGCAGGTTTGGTATCTTACAAAGGGTCCGCCAGATAACTTTTTTTTTTTAAATGCTATAAAAAAAAACTATTTTTATTTGAAAGTACGATCCTTCCGGTTAATAATGAAAAATAATTTCATTCAAATGGCTGCCTCGGCTGCACATGCAGTAGCCTACACGATCGGTCCAATAGGGCGCAAAACATCGAGTGTAGCTTCGGCTGTGTGGCATGTAGCGCCGTCCTGTTGAAACCAAATGTTGCCAATATCCTCCTCTTCAATTTTTGTGAACAAAAATTAGTTCAACATGGCCCGATAACGATTGCCATTAACTGTAACGGCCACATCTTGCTCATTTTCGAAGAAAAATTTCCCAATTATGCCTCTGGACCAAAATTCGCACCAAACAGTGACTCGTTTTGGGTGCGTCGGCTTTTCAATGTATGCGTGCGGGTAACCATATTCGTTCAGCGGAGGGATAAAACTAATTATCTGTCAAATCAGACAGATTTCTGTCTTCAAATTTAAAAGTATGTAAGTACAGTGTATATTATTATTTAGTGTACTTCTTCATGTTTTACGATGTGTTGATGCAGAGATGCATATAATATATAGTATTATGTTTATACTTACTACTATTAAGTTCCTATCCATTTTTGTGTGTTAGTATATGTGTTGGTATTATGGGTATGACGTGTATGTATATAATAGTCATGGTATATATGTATGTAATACTATAAAACTTTGTAACTTTTATCTTATCTTCTATCTGGTTGCACACTTCTTAAACCTTCCGTTGCACTTTTCCTATCACCCAAAGGTTTGCTGGGAGAAAACTCAGTGTTGAGTTAAGCTCGCCTTTGTACATCATTGTTCTTAGTATTTAATGTTAATGCATTTTGTTTCTGTGTGCAATAAAGAATTAAATCTAAATCTAAATGAGCTAAGTGTTACCATTCACGAAATAAGCACTTGTTGAAAAAAAAAAGTTAGATGTCGGACCCCGTATATCTAAACTCTGTCTGTGCAATAGATTTATCTACATTTATTCCAGACCTTTCTACATTTATACCTTTCTACCAGAAGAGTAATATGTTTTTTTGCTGCCTTAGTGCCTTATATTTCTTAATAGGGTAATATTAGATTTTCAAAGAGAAAATAAATACCAATATTTTCCACAAAAAAGAAATTTAACACGATTTCTTTCTCTATATTTTCAATCTCAATATTCAGAGACGGATTTTTGGCAATGTGTTCTTTCATACCTAAAAATAAACCAAAACCTCATTATTATATACAAGTATACCTGAACCACGTAACCCCTGACGTCACTAACTCGTATTGCACACATACATCTATACTACTTGGGGAATTTGCCAGTCGCTCGCTGATCAACTTGGGTCTACAACAGGTGTTACCTTTTCGAAACACCGAACGAAATATGTAGGGCTAACTTTGGTAAAACTGTGAACCTTTTTGCCCTAAGTTATTGCCACACAAAATTCCGATATTAATAGTACCTATTTCTGCAGTGAACTACTTCTAATTCATTTATATACTTACATTCAAAAGTATCCGTGGTATTAAGAAGGATATTTCTGCTTTGCACATGGAGTCGAATTGCTGTAACAAAAGAGTAAAGTGGTTATAAAGTCAAAGTTGTATTCAAACATCAGTCACAGTCAAAACGCTCAGTGCTGAATATATTTGTCCAGTTGAGGACACCTATCATATTTACGTTACGTTTATTTACCTCATCTCACTGAGCTTGAAAAGGTATGGAAGGAGTATCGAATAATTGTTATTTGTGTTACAATTTCATTTTTATAAATAAGTAGCGGACTTTAACCCGTCCATGTGACCTGGAAGCAAGAGCCCTGGCGTCAATGTTCAGATGGCGCAAAGGCCTGCGGAAATCGAGGCCCAGTGGTACCTGCTCCACCAGGAAACCGTGGAGACATGGAAGGTGCGACTTGAGCAACCAAAGGGGGGATTCGTCACAATCGCGGCCGTCAGACCGGTCATGGACGAGTGGCTGAAGCGGAGACACAGTGCTCTCTCCTTTCGGTTGACACAGATTCTTGCCGGGCATGGTAGCTTCGGTAGGTATCTGTGGTGGAGACACCGGGAAACCCGTCCGAGTGTCAGCATTGCGAGGGCGGAAGCGATGACACGGCGCTGCACACGCTGGTGGAGTGCACGGCGTGGGCGCAACAAGGGCCAGGTCCTCGTAGTGGGTCTGAACGTGGACACTCTCTCACTCGAGACAATGGTGCGAGCCATGCTCTCCAGCGGGAGTAAGTGGGACTGCGCCGCCTCCTTCTGCGAGCAGGTAATGCTTGTGAGAGAGGCGGCGGGGCGGGAACGGGATAGAACACTCCCACCCGAGTTCCGCAGTCGGCGGCTTGGGCGCCGCCGGCGTGTCTTCGCCGAGGACTATCGGCCTCCATGACCGGGGGCCTGAGGACGGTGTTGAATCGACCTCGTGATCCGTTGTCGCACATTTCAACCTCTAGACCAAAATAGGAACTACGAGTACATTTAACTCTTACTCTCTACGGCATTTGCACAGGAAATCACGACAATTCGCAACCGTTACAAACCGTGTAAAAGTGCCAGAGACACGTAATCTTTTTTTTTTAATTGGACGCACTTACATAAATTGGCCGCCATTTTCCAGGCTTCACCAATGATACGTCGAGGTTACATCCGTATTTTTTCAGATCCGTGGCATTTCTATTCTGTTTTTCATAAATACACACTACTTTCATACAAAAAGCATTTGTATCAAACTAATTCAAATATGTATTTAGGAACTTTTTGTTCTACGCGACTGTAGTAAAATTGATCCCGTTTAAATTTCTAGAAAACTTTTTACAACAATAATTCCATTATACAATACACAATGTTTGGTTCCCTGTTTTTTAAATTCATGATTAGAAGCCTCAAAAAGTTAAGATAATGATGGTTTTGATTGTAAGCTTTTATGAAACAGAAATTACATGTTTTTGTGATAAAATCTTACTAATATTATGAATGCGAAAGATTGTGAGTGTGAATGTTTGTTAATCTTTCACGCTCGAACGTTTAAAACGGTACAGGTATAGATTATAGTCTGGAATAACTGAACATCGTGCTATTTTTTATTTCTTTATCAATATTATCTTTTTAAATTTATTAAATATTTGTTCCCATGGGAAGCAGGGACGGGGAAAATTCCACGCAGGTGGAATCGTTGGCGTCATTATAGGTATCTCATAACAACAACTTCCCTTTAACAGTCCAACTGTTTTTGCAGTGTGAGTAGGGTATATAATTTACAGTAAGTTGGTGATAAGTTACTCAACCCAAATCAAACCTTCCGTATCACACACCTGATCTGCTTCAGGTGTGTTATCGAAGAGTTCTTGTCATGTTAAGCTTCAATATGTTGGAGATTTTTCAAGCGTGTAAAGAGTTTTTGGTACCTATGTGAATTAACATAAGACTTTTGTTCTTTTTAAGCTATTGCATAGCTTCTATCGCGGGCCTTGCGTGGAGACCGAATCCAGAAATTGTGTCACGAAAACGAGTCACACTCTCGGCTACCTTCGGCCACGTTCGTGTATCTCGTCTCGCACTTCATAAATTTTTTGTTTACGTCAATTATGAACTCTGCAGTCGTTATATATTATTATATTGTGTCAAATAATCCAAAAATTGATGCTTGTACCCAGAATCGATCTTGCGCCTTCTGCGTACCGATCCGCGTCTTAACCACTCGACCAAAGTTGAATTAAGAGTGCTGGTCGAATTTAGAGTTCATAATGTGAAATGACAATTTCGATGCTGTCAATTACATTAGTTGCTGTCAATTTACTTCGTCTAAATAAAAATTCGACTATAGGTGTATAGGTATTCATCATCTATGTACAACAGTGAACTGTACTCGTATAATTTGTGTAAAAAGTGTTTTAAATATGAATAAACAAAGTGCAGTTATTAATGAAGAAAGTCACGAAAAATAGTGAAAGAAAATGAGTGAGTACCATGGAGCAAATATAAGAGGTGAGTACTCTATATACATACATTTTATTATTATTATCACCAATGCAGTATTATTTTTTGTTTTGTTAATTCATATATGATACTGCTATAAAGATAACCAAACCCGGGAGTACGTTCCCATGGGAAGCGGGAAGAAAATTTCACGCTGACGTAGCCGCGAGCGCCATCTATCTCATACCTATGTACTTTAAACGTGTCATAAAAGTCACAACAATACCATACATGCATATTTCAAAGAATGTCTATTATTACCATAAAATTTGTAAAAATAGTTTTTAAGAAGAAACCTATTGTTTTATCTTTTAACTAGCTGACCCTCGCAACTTTGTTTACGTCACACAAGGTCTATGAAATTAGAGGTATTTATTAATCATACTCATCAAGTAGCGTGTGAATCTGCCCTGTTTTCTTAATCAAAATAGAGCTTAATGGTTAAAGCTATTCCTCAGTATAGAATTTTCCTCAGTATAAACAATTTACATACAAACACCGGCGTGTTAGAATTTTATTACATGTATCAATGTAGTAGACGTAACGTGTATAAAATGACATCAATCAAATGTCATCAATATTCTGAAAAAGAAATTAAAAATAGAGTTCACAAACTCTTTTGAAAATACGTACTGTACCTACCTTAGAGGATCGATAGGAAGATAACAGGATAGTTAACAACCATCCATAGAAAATAGATGGTATAATGCTGAATACCGCAAAGAACAATCGGCGCGGCATAGAATGGGGCCTATATTGATATCCTGGAGGATTTAAATGATGCCGATGTCCTGTGCCTGCTGAGGCACACACACGCCGTCATGCATGTCTGCAGGACAACGTGCAGGACAACGAGCAGGATGAGGCAGCGAATGGCTGGACTGAAATTAAAATCGACAGACGCAAGAGATGTGGTGGAGGCACTAATTCACGTACCTCGGGAGTGTCGTGTCAGAAACTGATGGGATAGAAGAGTACCTTACATCATTTCGAGTCTCGCCAAGGCCAGAACAACCTTTACACAGCCGCGCCCCGTGGGCAGTTGCGAAAATGGACACGAAGAGTGAAACTCAAAACAAAGTAAACGTTAAAACTGTACTGCTAACTGCTATACGGATGCGAGACATGGAAGGTCACTAAAGACATTTCGCACCAGCTACCAGCTATAAGTCTTCGTCAAACGCTGCCTCCAATGAATCCTCGGTACATACGGGCCCGAGAACATCACGAACGTAAGACTATTGGAACGCTGCAGTGAGACCAACAGATCAAACGTCGGAAGTGTAGCTGCTGCGCTAGATTGGACACACGCTGCAAAGGGACCACGATCACATCATACCAAGGCAAGTCTTACTGAAACTACTGGTAGGGTTTCAAAAACTGTTCGATAGTAAGTAGGTACATTAATTGATAGTGGCTATAGGCTACATAACATAATGCTAAGATTCCTGCCTTTTGGCCTTTTGGACTTTAGTCCAAAAGTCCAAAAGTCCAAAAGACACGAAGAGTGAAACTCAAAACAAAGTAAACGTTAAAACTGTACTGCTAACTGCTATACGGATGCGAGACATGGAAGGTCACTAAAGACATTTCGCACCAGCTACCAGCTATAAGTCTTCGTCAAACGCTGCCTCCAATAGATCCTCGGTACATACGGGCCCGAGAACATCACGAACGTAAGACTATTGGAACGCTGCAGTGAGACCCCTATCCACCAACAGATCAAACGTCGGAAGTGTAGCTGCTGCGCTAGATTGGACACACGCTGCAAAGGGACCACGATCACATCATACCAAGGCAAGTCTTACTGAAACTACTGGTAGGGTTTCAAAAACTGTTCGATAGTAAGTAGGTACATTAATTGATAGTGGCTATAGGCTACATAACATAATGCTAAGATTCCTGCCTTTTGGCCTTTTGGACTTTAGTCCAAAAGTCCAAAAGTCCAAAAGTCCAAAAGTCCAAAAGTCCAAAAGTCCAAAAGTCCAAAAGTCCAAAAGTCCAAAAGTCCAAAAGTCCAAAAGTCCAAAAGTCCAAAAGTCCAAAAGTCCAAAAGTCCAAAAGTCCAAAAGTCCAAAAGTCCAAAAGTCCAAAAGTCCAAAAGTCCAAAAGTCCAAAAGTCCAAAAGTCCAAAAGTCCAAAAGTCCAAAAGTCCAAAAGTCCAATAGTACAAAAGTCCAATAGTACAAAAGTCCAAAAGGCCAAAAGTCCAAAAGGCCAAAAGTCCAAAAGTCTAAAAGTCCAAAAGTCCAAAAGGCCAATAGGCCAAAAGTCCAAAAGCCCAAATGTCCACAGTCAAGTAGGTACTTGGTACTTTACTTTGTTGAACATAGGCCTTAAAATCTTACTAATATTATAAATGCGAATGTTTGTGAGTGTGGATGTTTGTTACTCTTTCACGCTCAAACCGCTGAACGGATCGGGCTGAAATTTGGTAACAGAGATACATTATAGTCTGGAATAACACATAGGCTACCTTTTATCCCGGGAATAACTTCCCGCGGTAACAAATTTTACGCGGGCGAAGCTGCGGGCATCAGCTAGTATTCTTATATAGAAATAATTATACTAGCATAGTCGGTAAAAAATGCTATGTAATAGCTTTACCGCGGCAGTCCCCGAGTGCCACACGTCTTTTTTTTTTATTTAGCTCGCTAAATTGACGTCGCCACCAGCCTGATGGAAAGCCGTGGCGCATCTAGCGATTGGGGGCCACTTCTGCCAGTGATCTTCAAGTTGGCGGCCCAGTGATGTGCCTTTTCACGCTCCTCTTGAAGAACCCGGGATTGTAAGATGAGGGTAACACTTGTGCGGCCAAGTCGTTCCAAGTTTTATAGTTCCACAGAGGAACGATCTTTTGAAACGTTCAGTTCTGGCGAAGATTCTAAGTGAGACCCGATTTGTCGATTATTTTATTTTGATTTTCTGACTTAGGGATCAATTCACAACTCAACTCTCTTGTAAACGGGTCAATAAACACAGAGGTAGGTAGGGTAATATCACAAATTAGAGATAGTAGTTCACACCAACCCTCTGCTACACACACTCGCGCACAAATCAATACCGAAAATTCGGCTGAAACCGCCTGATCTCGTGTCTGTGAACTCAGTAGGCGTTGTCTATGTGTGCGTAGTTTCAGCGGATTTAGTATGTAGATTTCCATCTGTACTATCTCTAATTTGTGGTAATAGTGTTGCGAGTTCAATTATTTATTGTCATCAAAAAATGCCCACAAATAAAGATGTTTTTACACACTAACTACATAAAGTGGCATTACTTTTGAAGTAGAAACTGAAAATAATGCCGATATAAATATGTAAGTAGTGACTTTGTGTCCATGAGCCTTAACCTGAACGCCAGGCTAGTTAATATGGAAGCCAGGTAGCCGTAAATTTTCTATAACAACAGCAAAATTTCAGTGTAAATAAACTGGTAATTAATTTCATGCGCCAAGCGAGTAAGTGCTTGAAAATAGGTCAGAAGATAATGAAAAAGAATTAACTATTTTTTCTTATCTTTTTTTTAAATAACTGACTTGGCAAAATGAATTTTGATATTTTATAATGAACACAATTTTTCCTGTACCCTGTGGGTACCTACCTACAGGAAAGTAAAAAATAATAAATTGCAGGTAATTTTTTACACAGCCCTATAATCTAGACAACTGAGTGACTCCTGTGGCCTCAAGTTTTTTTTTTAAACCACGAAAGTGGCAGATAAGCATACGGCCCAACAGATGTACTGGTGGATCTTATTTAGGGCTAGTTTCCGTGATCCTATCCTAATACATTCCTCAATATATTTTTTATCTATACTATATTCAGCAATAAAGAACTTGAACTTGACGTACACATTATTCTTATGTAGCTTAAACGACTATTCCATTTAAGAACATTTCTGAAGAGAGGGTATGAATTCTGAACGCGTTTATGAATCAGCAAATCATGGTTGCCTTTTATATTAGCCAGAAATACAAATAGATAACCGTTTCGGTCGGTTAGTATATATATTTACTGTTCCGAGCATACAATATTAGCTACCCTTTCGGAAAGATAAAGACCTATTTGATATTTAAATTCCATCCAAGTTCTGTGACACACACAAGAGCTTGTATATGGAAATTGCTCCCAAGTTAAATTGCTTGTCGAATATGTAAGTCTTTCAATTTCCAACTTCCTCTATATTGATTCTGGTGGACTACTTGCTACAAGTTTGATAACTTTTTATTTATCGAAGAGACTGTGAATTTTTATAAAACAGTTGTATTATTAAGATTAGCTTATTACAGGAATAATTTTTTTTACAGGGTTAACGCGGTTTCATTACTTCAAAATACAAAAGGCAAAATGGAACGTCGTAGATTAATAGTTTTAATAACAGAAATGATGGTGGTAAATAGTTCATTTTTTTTTTGTCAAACGAGAACTTACAGTCAGCCATACATCCTAGTGTAGTTCAGTTTAAGCGGCTTTGGCTGCCAGCATTTAAGCCTATGGCCTATGTGGCTACTGGCATCATAGGAACGTTCATAAATGGACACAAGATGTGAGATAACCTCCGAACATTCAGAAGATACTGTTGTAGCCAAAGTATGCAGAAGACCCTGGAACATCGTCCCAAAATTCGCCTCAAAATCGCCTTTTATAATGTAGATGAAGTACGTAGGTACTCACCCGAAACTCACATAGCAATACCAACTGTTTTTATAATAATAGTTAATAGTCAATCACAAACAAAGACTCAAAAACAATTCTATCAACATTCAATCCAATCTAGAAACACTTCATTAATGTATCGCATGCCTATAAATCCCATATACAACTCTACATGATTTATTTGAGGTCAAAGCTACGTGTTAAATACTGCGCGAGGGAATTAGGGTGCTTTTCCACCAGAGACGTGCTATGCTGCGTTGCTATGGATGCGTTTGAAACCCACCAATCACATTCGTCGGTCGAACAATTTGACAACATAAACGATCAACGTAACTTGTGGACGATTGTAATTAGTAATTTTTTTTTATTACACTTAGGTGACAGACAAGCATACGGCCATCAGAATACAATGAGCATTAGTCCAATGGTCATTGTAGCTTATGGACGTTTGCAACATCGGAGGTGCCACACTCGCGCTGCCGACCCTGTAAAAGCCTTCTAAGACCACATTTGTGTGAGGATGACCTACCTGCCTTTAGTGTCGCGTAGCAAAGTCTTTCCTGTCGCGTAGAGGTTCCACACCACCTCGGCGAAATATATCAAAAGCATCCTTAGCAACATAGCGTAGTGGAAATTGATATTCCGTATATCAGCATCGCCTGCCTCTAATTACACTAAGTAAACAGCTTGGTAATGAAAATCGTTTTCTCTTAGTCAGATACCACAAATAATATTTAGTAAATAGTGTTAATAGTTCGTCAGTTTCGCAAAGGAGACGAAGTCATGCGATTTTACCTGCTTAGTTCCTATTACCGCGGGAATACGGGAATAAAATATAGCCATGATGTTTGCTGTAATTATGTTTTATATTGTTGAAAGATTTATCCAATCGGTTTAATAGTTTCGGAGCCTATTAAATGCAAACAGACAAACAAACGATCAAATCTTACATCTATAATATTAGTATAAATAGACATAGTAAATATTGTAGGTATGTATATGGCTACTTTGTGGTTTTGGTAACAATTTGACGGCAATTTGAGCAATTTATGTTGGTGTAGTCTCAAGATCACAGTAGGTAATTTTATCTGAACTTGAAACGTTCTTTACTGCGCTACGGCTTTTTTTTAACGTGTGGGAAGATTCATCATGAATGCTATGCCGGACTCCTACCGACTTAAAAACCTCACGTAACGTCCAACAGCCTATGGTTGGGAGCCCCGGGTTAGCCCTCGGGAGGATGTCCCTCCCAGGACTCCCAACAGACCTACAGCCACCCCTGCGGCCTCGCCCATGGGGTGGTTCGGGTGCTATCCCGCGTCTTTGGGGGGTTTCGGGAGTGATCCCGCTTCTAAGGGGGGGCGTGCGTGAACTCGTCTCGCCACACTATCGTCATGGGCTTGCTTCTGTGAGGACGGTGAACAGCCCTCTCACCGTCCTCATGCCCCGGTCATGGAGGCCGATAGTCTTCGGCGAAGACACGTCGGCGGCGCCCAGGCCGCCGACTGCGGAACTCGGGTGGGAGAGTTCTCTCCCGTTCCCTCCCCGCCACCTCATTTACGAGCATGACCTGCTCGCAGAAAGAGGCGGTGCAGTCCCACTTACTTCCGTTGGAGATCATGGCTTGCACCATGATCTCGAGCGAGAGAGTGTCCACGTGCAGACCCACTACGAGGACCTGGCTCTGTTGCGCCCGCGCCATGCACTCCACCAACGCCAGCGTGTGGAGCGCCGTGTCATTGCTGCGGTGCTTGTGGTTTCCCAGTGTTTTCGCCACAGATACCTACCGAAGCTACCGTGCCTGGTAAGTATTTGTGACAACCGGTAGGAGAGAGTACCGTGTCTCCTCTCCAGTCACTCGTCCATTACCGGTCTGACGGCCGCGATTGTAGCGAATCCCCCTTTTGGTTGCTCAAGTTGCACCATCCATGTCTCCACGGTTTCCTGTTAGAGCAGGGACCGCTGGGCCTCGATTTCCCAAGACCCAGGCCTTTGGCCCCGCTCCAGCGCCTCCTTGCGCCATCTAAACAGTGACGCAATGGCTCTTGCTTCCCGAGGGGTCCCGGCTAGGACTCCGCTACGGCTTTCCGGTATGAAAAGGTGTGTTGCTTGCTTTAATATAGTTTTGATATTATCACATTGGCAATTAAGTTACCAGTTTCTAGCGTATGTTTTTATAATCATTATTAAAAACGAGTACCCTAATTAATGGAAGCTTGATTGTCTGAATAACACATTACAAAGTGGTATCCCAACAAGCAAAATAGTCTCAGAACACATATGTTATAGGAATAAGACACTTATAAGATTCTTATATTGATTTTGGCGTTCGCAATTACTCTTATATGCGTCTCAGAAAATGCTATTTGGTTTTTGATCACGATTATTCTGATAATTAGCCTTTTAAGGGCTTATAATACTATGTATACAGATCACTATAAGCCGCACCCTCTTGTAAAAGCTTTTAGTAAGAGCAATCAGACTTAAGAATGAAGGTTCTTATAACCAGCAATTGTAAGCGCTTTTAAGATTGCTTATTAGGCTACTATAGACCCGAATCTCCTATTAAAGCTGCCCATAAGTGTAAATACACTTGATTCCATTTAAACTTGTTACTTAGTTTTATAAGCGCTAATAAGTACAATATTTGAATCCGTTACAAATAAAGTAGTTTTATATAACCATTTGTAAGTCGTGATTGACTTTTACTAATAACATACTTGCCACATGCTATTATAAGTGTTATGATTTTATACGAGCTAAGTTCAATACTGTTATTGTCAAAGAAACACTTGTTGATTCGTTGGTAAAGTCATTATAAGATTATTTACCCTTGCAATAGGTGGTTTGGGACCTTGTGAAGTTCAAGTCACAAAACCTGGCAAGGGTTCCGTATATTGGACTATGACTCAAATATAGAAGAAGTAACACCAAACCACTTAGGTGGTGATTATGCTCATGAATAAATAATAATATGACAAACTTGTACTGTTAGTATTAGAGTAAAAGCGCATTAACTCAAAAAAATATTAATTACTTACACAAATCGTCAATAAATACATACCTGCTTATATTCATGAACACAAATACCACCTACAGGTGTTATTTCAATATTGGGTTGTATATTTAACGTTTTTCTTATTTCACCACGGATCCCCAAAAGATAAAAACATGGCGAGTGAATGCAGCGACTATGAGATATTATAGAACTGAGTTTGTCTATAGAGGTATAGTAGAACACTTCCAAATGCTAAACTAAAAATGGCTACCGAAAATGACTAATGGGGAACATTTTGTTATTTTAAAATAATGAATACGAATGTATAATTACTTATTTTAAGAGGGGCTTTAAAATTTTCACCAGAAACTTGGTATGTTGCACGAGAAATACGAGTTCCCAGTACGTTTTTGATTAACATCATGAAATACGAGGACTCTGAAAAATTATCATATAACTTGCCATAATAATGTCTAAAATATTATTAGTATTTTAATAAAGTTTTTAGTATTATATGTACACGGAGTGTGTAAAACTCCCAATATTGATAACTGAATGATTGACTGAACGAAATGAACGAAATGAGAACTTGTAGAACAGTTGTAAAGTGCATAACAATATAGTTTAGTTTTTTAAGAGACTACTAATAGATTTGGTAGGATTGTATGGTTTTACAAAATGCCGCTACACGGCTGTTACAGTCGTTAGTTGAATTTCATGAGGGTACTATATTAGACTGTTAAAAAACTGAATACACTAATAAAGTGGGCCCTTTTCCGGGCTTGTAAGCTCTTATGAGTTCGTTATAAGTCTATTGAAAATTGGTCTTAGGATAATTATAAAACCGCTTTTTGCTTGTTGGGATGTATTTTAGAAATCTATTAAAGGAAGCTGCTGGTTTACAACTCTTTCATATCAAATCAGACTGTTGCAGTCCTTTGATGTACATAGACGATTCTCCGCCTTCTGCAGTCAATATCTCCCTTATACCTACCCTAGGTTATCAGCTAAGTAAGTTCACAATAGAGGTATTCGCTTTGGCTTTAAAAGTTTGAAATATATTCCTTTCATTTTACGCATGGAAATGCAAGGCCGAATTCAAACTGATAGAAACTACGCGGTCTTCACCTATTAGTCTACCGCCGGGCACCCTCACTCACTATCCCGCTAGTTGTTGCCAAGATTCCCGGCCAACTTTGGGTTCGGGTGTCATACTCGCTTCTTTGGGGGTTTGGTTCGGGTGGAATCACGCTTCTTGGAGCGCGTCTTTTGACAATTTGCTAGTAAATTTGACCATAAGTAGATGGAAGTTGAAAATCAGATCCACTATCGCAACTTATCAACTCATACTGCAAAGGAACAGTAGTTTGGCGTATCTCTTCAGAAATATATTGCGGTATACTGGTAGGCCCGTACTACTTACCGCGTTGGTAAAAGTTTATACGTCAAGGATACTATTTTCATCCCGAATTTAGTGTTTTGAGCTTTTTATTCAAGACGATAATAAAAACAATTTAAAACCATAATACATATACTTTGTAGTAAGACGCTAAACTAACCAACTTATCGTATTAGGATTAGTCACCTAATCTTGATAGAATAACAACGTTTCGAGTCAAAAATTTTGATACCTAATAAACTGCTACCTACTAATGAAATAATATGCAGGTGATCCTATATGTCTCTTACGTATTCACCACTGTACCACCTATTCTTATAAATTTTTGTACACAAATCGAATGGAGGGTTAAAAAGAAAGTAAGCATTTTTTACCCGAGAACGTTCCCGTGAGAAACGGTTGCGGGAAACTTCACCACAATTTTATGAAATTATGAAAATATTAATAAATGGCTAATTTATAGACTAGTTTAAAGGATTTTTCGGGACTCTCGGCTCTAGACAGCATCAACAGTGCTTTAGGGCACCGAGTAGTTATAGCCTGTAGGAATTCGGTATGGCATCTATGAGAAATTCCTTACATTATATAAATAAATATAAAGGATTTAAGCAGACCTTAACTTTTATTATGTAAAAAAGTGCTAAAAACCTTTTGGATCATAATAAAGCTTAACACTAAACTAGTGAATGAGTTACTCAAACTAAATTATAGCTACTTTTAGTTCCGTTCACTTTACAAAAGAGGGAAGGCGCACAGCCCTTTTTCATACAAACGTATTACCCTATTTTATTCATGAATGATGCCTCTAGAAGAGTCTTTTCAGAGTGTAAAATACGCATAACTTTTTCAACTAATTACCTTAATAGGACCAAACTGTCACTGTTTCATGGACTTTCGATGACCTTGACCTCATTTAAAGTACAGTATACCAATGTAACGCATCGATACATTTACATAAGTAACTAGTTTTACGTACAGTTTTAACAAGGGATGAGAACATTGGGAGTCTCGGCTTACCCAGGGTTCCCAACCATAGGTTGTTGGGCGTTACGTGAGGATTTTTAGTCGGTAGGAGTCCGGCATAGCATTCATGAAAGATTTTCCCTCACATAAAAAAAGTCATCAGAACATAACCCTCTATCTCTGCGCTGATATTGTTCGGTAAACCAAGTAATATTTTAGTAATGTTTTTGAGGAACCAAGTATCCCGCAGCCTACTGGATATCTACAGCAGCTAGTTTCTGGTTTACCATGTAATGAAAATGTAGCAGTATTCCACTTTTCTGATCAGTCGGATCTGTAAATTTTATTAAGAAAATATAATATACTAGCGGACGTCACGCGGTTTCACCCGCGTAGTTCCCGTTCCCGTGGGAATATGGGCATTAAATATAGCCTATGTTCACCGCAAAGAGTGTAGCTTTCTAACAGTGCAAGAATTTTTCAAATCAGTGCCGTAGTTCCGGAGACTATTCGTTACAAACAAACCAAAAAACAAATCTTTACTATTTATAATATTAGTATAGATTAATACACCTACCTAGAAAACAAGATGATAATCTTCAAAATGCAAGCTTAGAATCACGATCACATTAAGCATTTGGACAAAAAAAATCCATCAATTTGCGAGCTCTGATGATGATGTTATAACATCATCATTAGAGAAGTACGTAAGCCAGAACTAGACTACATTGAACTTCAAAGAGGTAATCATTCATTGCTTGCAGTTGCTCATTCATTCAGTCAAAAGCAAAAGTAAGAATATTTACCTTATTAACGTGATCCCTAAGAATATTGGAGTACACCATGGCCATCGCCTCGAGTGCCATGAAGGTCATACAGCCGACGACCCACGGCACTAAAAATGCCACATTTTCCTGTAACCAAAAAAATGTCGTGTCTAATGTTATATGTATTTCCCTGTAACACATAAAAGTTTATTGAATAGGAATGCTCGTCAAGTTCCCTAGAGGGAAATTTCATTTTGTGTAGGGTTTTGTGTTGGGTGGGACAAGCACTTGGGTAATAGAAAATGGTTTGAAAGTGGTCGTATGAGGTTCTGAAGTGGTTTTTATGTCTAATCGTAACGTTTTATAACTTGACGTAACCTTGGTGTGAGTAGAATAGAATGGAATAGAATAGAATAAAACTTTATTTGCACACCATGTTATACTTTACAAAAATAAATAATTGCTTGAGGAACCTACTGGTGCTGGTTGGCAATATTAGAATGGTTTTAACGAAACGAAGAAGTAGTTATTTACTAAAACTTCTGTGCACCCAAAGCCATGATACAGTCATCATCTCCCTATCCAACCAGTTGGATCAGCTGAAATTGATATTTTCCATGATACAACTCCAATCTGACCGCCAAGACATGTGCCGAATAACCAATTACAGAATGCAGCGACTTTTTACGCGACGACAACGTTATAAATTAACGTTAAATTAATTCTTCATCGGATCAAATGAAGAAAAAAGAATGCATTTGGAGCTTGATGTTTTCTTTGATTAGTAGCTAAATTGGCTATTTTTTTTTTCAAATTTGTTAGAACCGACTACCATCTGACCTTTATTGGTTATACACTTGAGAGCTGGAATTAGACTCAAAGATAGAAGATAAATGTAAGCTCCTTGTGTAGTTACCCAGAATATAGTAACTGGCTTGATTTACAAACTTAGTCGTGATGCTACTTTTGAAGAACCGGCATAACCATTAAAACCAAGAAAAGTCTATGCGATATAACGTCAACAATAAAAGTAGACATTCATCCTCGTTTTTACGACCGCCTGTGTCTTCAAAACGCTACTTTATTTACCATAAAATACTAGAGGGTCGTGAAGGTCGACTGGGCTTTGATTATACACATTCATGAATGACTGACATTAATATAGGAAACCACCACGATTTGGGTAGTAATTTGCATTACTAAACAGAAATTCGTTTTGCTATGGACACTTTTAAAGAATGTTATATTGTAGGGTGTGGTATAATTACATCAATTGTTCGAGAAATGTCTTCTTTTTGAGTTGAAAATGTGTATCGAAAGCTGACATTAATGTTTAAATATGTGGTGTCTTATAACTACAAACCAGCACTTTGGTAAGAAGATCCCTACCTAGAAAGCACTTGTGGATGGATTTCTACCCACTATTTGGTACTAATGGCATGGTTACGAGTGTATATAAGAAAAATCCGGCTAAGTGCGCCAGCTAAGTAAGTCGGACTCGCGCACGGTGGCTTTTATTACTAAACGGTTATACTACGGACTATATCACGGTTCCTGTGATATAGTCTCGTGACGTACAGACCGACGGAAAGTGAAGTCTCAAAAATAGAGCTCTATTGTTACCCTTTGGGTACGAAACCCTTAAAACCTTATTACTTACAAGAATTAAACTAAAAATACAAGAATCACGGCAAAAGAAGTGTGAATATTCACTATAATGTTGCGAAGTCGATAAGTGACAAGCCTCAAATGACCAGTGGAAAGTAAAAGTGAAAATTAATAAGTGATACTTTTGACAGATGACAAGTGAAAAGTCATCAGTTTAGCAAGTGACAAATGACGTGTACTATAAAACAAGTGGCATACGCAACAAGTGATAGGTAGCAGATTAGCTCAACCGGTACACTAGTTGCCACGGCGCTTGATGCCGGTTCAAATTCTGCTTGATACATGAACAAGTGACAGAAACCATTATTTTACGTAATCTATACATACTTCTTTTACCGTGGTATTAGATATAGGTGTGCAATACTCACTTTATAAATTCCATAAAAAAGAAATATACTGAGTACTATCATAAACATCTGCGTTCCTATTATTGCAAAATATGCTATCTGTACACCTGAAACAATAGAAAAAACACGTTTTTAGTGTTTTCAAATAAATGAAATATGAATATTAGCGGTTCCCTAGTTAGCAACTTTAGTTTTTTAAAATAAATGAAATATGAATATTAGCGGTTCTATAATTATTGGAAGGAAGTCATAAGTCGGGATCCCACCAAGACTTCAGTGCAACAAAGATTATTCAAGTTCAACGAAATATTTGGAGTCCACTCAAAACTTATCGGTGTTTATTAAAGATTTGCGCTATGATCTTCGATTCGCGGTCCCAACCTAAATTGGGCTTAACCCTGCTGACTAACAGACAACCCCTGGCTTCAGTCAATTCTTACCAAAAAGGTCAAATGGCATCTTTAATTGAAGTGAACAAGTTCTCCAAAGTGGAGAGTATTTCTGATGCTGCAGCTCACGCTAAGATGACAGAGAGATATAAATAAGGCATTAGGGCTATAACGCTTATGTATTGCAAAATATTAGTGCAACTCAAGTTAATTACCATCATGGTTTTGTAATAAATCTAGACTATCTTCACACGGCACGTAGCGCAATTTGCATAATTTCTGTTGCAGGTACTAACAATAACTAATGTCGAAGATAACTTATCAGTTAGCTCTTAGCTCTAGAAATACCGAATATTTGGTCGAAAATGTTTGGTGTAGAACGTAAATTTCCTTCGGGTCTATTTATACATTCGCGCTTCATGTATAAACATGGAAGCTTGTAGGTACCCATTTAGAGTTAACTGCAGTAAATGGAATCGCTTGTAGACAGAATTTCAGAGGAATTTTAAAACATTAATTAGACAAACACAATTTAGTGACATATTCACATTTTATATACCTACTACTAAGGTAACAGTCAAGCTTACGGCCCTCCTGGTGTAAGGTGATTACCGTAGCCAATAAACGATAGCAACACTAGACGTGCTCCACTCGGTCGGCGAGATGTGTCGTGCGGTGTTCCACAGGGATCGGTTTTAGGGCCGCTTCTGTGGAACATCGGTTACGACTGGGTGCTGCGTGGTCCGTTGCTCAGAAGGGTAACACGTTACGCCGACAACACCCTCGTTACGGCGCGGGGAGCAACGCACCGTGACGCAGCACTAAAGGCCACGGCAGGGGTTGCTCAAGTCGTGGGTCGGATTCGGCGGCTGGGTCTCGAGGTCGCCCTTCATAAATCCGAGGCTCTGTGCTTCCACGGACCTCGGATGGGGCCACCTGCGGGATCCAGCCTACAGGTAGGGGGCGTCAGCATCGGCATCGAGCCCTCGATGAAGTATCTGGGGCTCGTACTCGATGGCCGGTGGAACTTCGGACATCACTTCCGAAGTTTGGTCCCAAAACTGAGGGGAGCATCAGCCGCACTGGCGCGGCTGATGCCCAACATCAGGGGACCCAACGCTCCCTACAGGAGACTGTACCTGGGGATCGTGCGAAGCATGGCTCTATACGGAGCTCCTGTATGGGCGGAAACCCTGACGGCCAGCAATGTGGCTAGATTGCTGAGCCCGCAGAGAGCGATGGCCATCAGGGTGATAAGGGGATACCGCACGATCTCCGGTGAGGTGGCATGTCTCCTAGCCGGGACCCCTCCATGGGACCTGGAAGCGAGAGCCCTTGCGTCACTGTTCAGATGGCGCAAGGAGGCGCTGGAGCGGGACCAAAGGCCCGCTTATCGAGAAATCGAGGCCCAGCGGTCCCTACTCCACCAGGAAACCATGGAGATATGGAAGGTACGACTTGAGCAACCAAAGGGGGGATTCGCCACAATCGCGGCCGTCAGACCGGTCATGGACGAGTGGCTGGAGAGGAGACACGGTGCTCTCTCCTACCGGTTGACACAGATGCTTGCCGGGCACGGGAGCTTCGGTAGGTATCTGTGGCGAAAACACCGGGAAACCACGGCCAAGTGTCAGCACTGCGAGGACCGCAGCGATGACACGGCGCTCCACACGCTTGTGGAGTGCACGGCGTGGGCGCATCAGCGCCAGGTCCTCGTAGTGGTTCTGGGCGTGAAGGAGGCGGCGGGACGGGTATGGGAGAGAACTCTCCCACCCGAGTTCCGCAGTCGGCGGACTGGGCGCCGCCGACGTGTCTTCGCCGAGGACTATCGGCCACCATGACCGGGGGCCTGAGGACGGTAAGAGGGCGGCTCACCGTCCTTACAGAAGCAGGCCCATGACGGCAGCGTGACGTGAGCAACTCACGCACGCCCCCCTTAGAAGCGGGATCACACCCGAAACCCCCCATAGACGCGGGATAGCACCCGAACCACCCTCCGGGCGAGGCCGCAGTGGCGGCCGTAGGTCTGTTGTGAGTCCCGGGACATCCTTCTCCGAGGGCTTACCCGGGACTCCCAACCACAGGCTGTTAGGCGTTACGTGAGGTTTTTTAGTCGGTAAGAGTCCGGCATAACATCCTCTGAGAATTTTCCCTCACGTAAAAAAAAAAAAAAAAAAGACGTGCTCCACTCGCGCTGCCGACCATGCAAGAACGTCCTAAGATTTTTTGAGTTACCCGATTTAATTAGTTTCTTTTTCATCACTTGTATTTAAATAACAAGTAATGGACCTAGTAGTAGATGCAAAGCGCAGGGCCTGGTTGTGGCTACATTATATTAAAGTTTTTGAAAACAGCCCTTGAATTGTCTTCTCAGCTTATCGTATTTGGCGAGTTTTCCGTAAATTTCACAAACGGTCATCCATCTTAGACCGAAGCGTTAGAAAATAGTTTTTTAAACACTCAATAAGAGTCTACTCGCACTTTTATAGTTAATTTTTAAAATGGTAGTGGAGATTTATTGATGTGCTAACAGTGTCACTACTACAACAAAAATCGCGTCTCCCAGATAAAAAAATTAAAAAATTGAACAGTTATGAAAAAACAACCGCAGTTTTAGTGGTTAGACCGGTTGAAATAATAAAATTTCAATACCGAAGAAAGAGGATAGGTACATCAATTAGTTTCATTTAAATTTTCTGTTTCGGAAGCTAGCTTTAATTTGATTAAATTGTTTAGTTGTGAGGATACTAACCCTAATACAGATATTCCCTGTGAGATTCATGCATCAGCCCACAGGTTAACGAGCTTTATCACATTGACTTTAACCCCAAGATTCGGGTGAGATGTCACAAAGTCAATGAATTTAATCGAAACCCCAAAATTTTCATGACATTCATAGAACGCACTCGAACGATCTCAAGTAGAAAGCAATCGAAGGCTCAACAATCGTCACGTAATCTATTCGAAGTGAACAAACAAATCTAGCCAAAATCGATTACAGCGATAACCCCAAGGGTATTGGCTCGATGCTAGCTAGAATGCTGCAAATCTCAATCGTGAATTGGATTCCAATTCTAGTTCACTATAATTCAATGCGAATAATGGGTCCATGTTAAGTGAGGAGCAATGGAGCTCGATGTATTGTCCCGGTAAAAAGCCTCTTAAAGCTCTTTTGTAAAGGGCTTTAAAATTATGTTTAATTAATGATTTATAGAGTTTTGATTAGGTTTTATTATCTTTATGCATCACAGCGTCGGCTGTATGAGGAAGTCCTGTTAGTACCTATGAAGGTATGTCCTTTCTAGGCTCATAGTTTTAAACTATTTTGCAAACAGCTGCTCGAGTCTCCTTGCGCTGGCACATAATTATTAATACTTTTGGATCAGATAGCAATCCGGTAAGTGCAAAATCTTACCCTTTTGTTATTGGTTCCATAGATGACGTCAAAAAACATTCAAAAGTCAAAATTTTACACTTTTGAACAAAACTGGGGACTAAGCGGTGAGATGAGAGAGTTATTTATATACTCGTATTCTATATTCTATGCCTATCTTTACCGATCGTGAAAAGTGCATTAATAGAGATTTGAATAATTTATTAGGAATCTCGAACTATTGGAACCAAATGGTCGGTTGTGGCGAATCTTATTCAGTTTATTTATTCACAGAGCGTGGAATAAGGTGTTAGTGAAATTTACGATAGGTACACATTTCTGTCTTTACGATACATATTTAGTGGCAAAGGACTTAGAACTTAGTTGGTAATAAATAATATAGTTTTGGGTTTCGTCAAATTGAGACGGACGAAATATTAAATCACAGAAGTTGCTGGAAAAGGGGAAGTTTAATAATCATTACTCCAAGATTATGAGCTCGGCAGTGAATGATAGCCAATGAGTAGTGAACGTAATAAAAAAAACGCATTTGTAGAACAAAAATAATACGAATAAGATTCAAGATACCTATACCCTTTCGAGTAGGTATTCACAGATACATGTAGTTTACCATCTATTTTTACTTTACCCCGAATTTGATTTGATTGGATGCTAGGGACAGCTGTGGTTGGTTTTTATGTGCATTGTGGAAGTGACTGCCTTCGATCCTTTCAATCACTTTCAGGGCCTCTATTTTAAGGTATCTGCCGTCAAAGCTTCTGGTAACAATTTGAAGACGTTATAAAAAATAGGAATTCGGATTACATTACAAAATGTGACACAATTAAATAGTTTGGTACTTTTTAATGCACTGACTGTGATCCCCATTCTCACTCTTTAAGAGTCCGTATAATGCTAATCAGTTGAAAGTACGTAGCAGATAAACATGTCAGTGTTCAAGAAAGAGATAGATGCGCTTCGATTTTGTACGTTTTTGACGAAAAAAAATAATTATAAAAGAACTGTGACCATTAGGAAAAAAGTGGTTTCAGCAAATGAAGATTTTACTATAGTCTTTCTTATAAATACATTATACTATATAATCGACTTCAAACTTATGAGATCCAGCTTAAAGCTTAACGAAATCGAGATCGACAAAAAAATCTATCGAGAATTTTATCAGTAATCGTGTTTAATATTACGCTTCGAGCATAATATTAGTTTATGATCTGAAGATGTTTGTGTTACAACGTTAATTCATTAGTCCTCACGAGTCCTGAGATCTAGATCAAGATAATAGTCTATTTATCGTCGTACGGACTCTTAATATCACGACACTCATTAGTCGTTTCCCTTGACACTAGCAAAAGAAATTATAACAGTATTACTTTATGTAAGCCATCATAACCCAAAGTAATTTTTATTATCTGAAAATACAATATAATTTTTAGAAAATTTGAAAGTACTTACGGCTTTGACTCTCTCAAAATTACTACTTACTTAATTTTTTTAAATATCAGTAGTTTTAAATATAAATTTAAGTTTCCGTACCCTTTTAGTAAGAAGTTGAATGTGTGGTTTAAAACAACAGTTTTCATCCAAAACAACTCCCAGGTATTTGATGGTCGTGGTACGTTGCAGAGGTTCAGAATGACAAGGGCCAACACAATTGTGCAGCATTAGCTGATAGTCATTCGATGGAGAGCCACGAAGAGAAAAAGCGATATATTTAGTTTTTTCTGCATTTAAAGTGAGAACGTTATCATGCAGCCACCGTCTGACCATTTCAAACCCCGCTTGAGCGGAATTATAGGTTATACAGTTATACAGTTTACAAGGTTATACAGTTGTATAACCTTGTTAGACAAGAAAACTTTTACCGTAATACAAGAAAAGTTGAATAAAAAATGCTCTACTAACAGAGTTCCTTTGTATAATTCATTTGTGGGAACATAAGTACGCAGCGTTTTGCATAAGTAGGGTCTAAGTCTTTTTGCGCAAAATGGCTTTTGTCTAACAGTGTATTAAGGCTTACATTGTACCCAAGTAGTAATGTGTTTCATTACGAATTACGACTTGGAACATAATTTTGAACATCACGTCTAAACTGGCCGTTTCTTGTGTACGATATGAGCCAAAACCTTCTCAGAAAATTGGATGCGAATGTTACGAAGACGTTGAAGTCGTGGCTAGGGCTAGCTCAATCGGCCGACCCGTCGGCATTATACAGAGCCTCTAATAACTTCGGAATGACGTTTAAGAAGCCGTCGGAACTCTATAAACATCTAAGAGTTACTAAAATGCACGTCTTGGCAAAATCAAGAGACAAAATCGTTCAAACTCTTCCAAAGGATAAAAATATAGCAGAACTTGAGTCACGCCTCCAATTCCACAAGAGATTCATGGTGGGTTCGCAGACTGGTCGAGCGGGGTTGGGTAGTATCCGGAGACAAACAGATAAAGACATAACAAAATCTTTTCTGGAACAGGATGAGAGCGATGCCTATAAGGTGCACGCGATGAACCTGGAGATGCAGAATGAATGGCTTACTCTGGGCGAGTTTTGTATTCCCATGGCCTTGCAGTGGCGTACCTTATTGTACGACTGGTCGCCGGCTTTGCTTAAGTTCTACCTGAACGCGTTTCAATTGACCCTCCCCGACCCAAGTAATCTGGTCAGGTAGGGGAAAGCCACAGATAAAACATGTAATGCATGTGGAGAAGCGATTGGAACTGCTAGGCACCTGCTGGTAGGTTGTAGGACGTTACTAGACCGGGGTCATTACTCACGCCGACACGATAGGGTATTGGAGATCATACGTGAGGCTGTCAGTTTGGCGGTAGCGAGAGCGAAAAAGGGATTAACCACAAACAAAAGAAATGACACTGCGTTTGTAAAGGAAGGCTGTTCAAAGAAAGTACCTCAAAAGCCATACTCAATTTTGATGGCTGCCGCCGATTGGACTATACTCTCAGACACGTATGAAAAACACTACAAAATCCCGGAGGATGTATGTGCCTCGTCATCCAGACCCGACATATTCCTGTTTTCGAGGATACACAGGCGTGCGGTGCTCGTGGAGCTGACGGTGCCGTGGGAGACCAACGTACCGAAGGACCACGCCATGAAGACAAATAAATACTTTGACTTGACCAATGAGTTAACCCAAAATGGCTATGTGGTTAAACTCTATGCCGTAGAAGTAGGAGCAAGGGGAATTCCAGCTAAATCCCTGTATAATTTATTTAAGGACCTTGGATTGCCAAGAGCTTCAGTAAGCTCTTTACTAAAACGAGTATCCAAAGCGGCATTGATAGGATCTTACCAAATCTGGTTGGGCAGGGGGGGGAACATTGTTGAAGGTGGAAGGTGATCGTTTATGCGCATAGTAAGGTGGCCATTCTAAACCTACTCGAATGGGTCGCAAGTCCCAGACGCCGTCGGGGTGTTCCCCCCTGTGCCACGCTATGGACCCGGCGCCCGCACGGAGAATCCATGGAATGCTAAGAATACGGTCTCTGGAATAGGATAGAATGCTAGAACTCAACCGGGATTATTTGGCTTTTGGAATCTGAACAAATTATATAAATTTTATTAAGGCAGAGATACGAGGTAGCAAAGAGGAAACTAGAGTTTCCTCTTTATGTGAATAGCACATTTAAATCTATAAAATATTTATTTTCAAATATTCAGGAAAACTTTCCAAGCAAACCTCTTATTTTGCACCAAATAACTGATCTAATTTGGGTATTTTAACTAAAAAAATTGAAGAATTAAACTTGAATTAAAAATGTAAATGCTGTCATTACTTTTTTAAACGTCTGTTCTTAGGTGTTTAGGTTTTATTGACTTCAAAAGAGGTATCATCCAATTTCGAAAAGTAGTAGTAGTAGCTCTGTCTGATACTAAACCGCTAAACAGATTTGAATGAAATTTAGTATATAGATAGTTTGAGTTCAAGGGAAGGACATAAGCTACTTTTTCACTTACTGCGCAAAAGAAGTGTAATGATTTTACGCGATAACGACTTCTACGCGGACAAAGCCGCGGGGAACAGCTGTATTGAATACGGAACACCTAAATTATACCCCGTTTACATCCTTTCCTTCCATTTCCCCACATAGAAGGGTAATTTCCCATCGCAACTGCTAACATTTCCAAGATCGCGCCAGGAACCCTGAGACGTTACTTTAATATAATATTTACATCAATTTTAGACGAACTGGGTTTACCTCGGATGCCAATTTTTAAATTTTCTACCTTCCCTTTCCACGGCTAACAGGATATTTCATATTTTATTATATCAGCTTAAATAAGACGTGAGTTTTCAATAACGAGTTGCTTCTGCAGATAGAATTATTAATTGGATAAAAATATACGGATATAACAAGTTGAAAGAAAAATGTTTTAAATAAGTATACCGCGGAAACTGAGGATTCTTAGGCTATGTATTTTTGAAACTAGCTGATGCCCGTGGCTTCGTTCGTCTGAACTTTCTGCTTCAGAAAGTTTATAATTCAGACGTTTGAATAACCAAGTGTCGTAATACTATTCTATACAGAGTATCCAAAAATCCCATTTCCTTCAACTTTGAAAGGTAGGACAAACACCAGACAATCGGAAGGGAGCGACACATGACATACTCTGTCGAATGGATAGATACCCACGAATTTGCCGTACATTTCTGTAGCCACACCCCAAATATACATAAAATATGACACCTTTCACTAGAAGATACCCCGTTAACCTTCTCAGCATAAAACCGTATCGTCGAACCCTAGTTACACCCCTTACAAGTTGCTAATTTTAGTGGATGTCGGTATCCACTAAATAAAATCTATCTGTATGCCAAATCCGAACCAAACCCATTCAACAGTTCGAGTTGTGATTTGATAGATCAGTCACGGTTACCTTTTGTATGTATAAAAGATTAGGTAGGGTTGTGCTCCGAAAACAAAAAAATATTAAGTAGATACTGTATGTTTTACTCACTTTCTTGTTCAGCTAGCTATTCAAAATTGGTCTTCATAGTTTTTGTATTCTTAGCAAACTCTATCAAATATTTTATACACACAGTTCCGTCCGGTTGGCCAAATTTTCTCGCAGGAAATTGTTCTCGGGATTAAAACGTTACTATATTGATTGATGGCGTTTAATGGAAGTTGTTACACATTTTGAACGAAAACACTTATACGTATTATTGAAGTTTTGAAAGTGCTAAAAGGTGACCTGTTAAACTGTGGTATTCGAAAATTATTGAAGTTTTGAAAGTGCTACAAGGTGACCTGTTAAACTGTGGTATTCGATAGCAAATTATAATCTAAATTATAAAACTATAAAATAGTAATATCAACAAACAAGCCTATGATTAATTCCAGGGTGTCCAGGAACTTGTACCATCATCACCATGAATAGAAGTAGCCTCTATATTAGAGCATGATTGAGGAAAAATCATCTTCACAAACTTTCACATTTCCATCATCAATAGGACAGATCTGATATCTATTTTACTTATTTCTTTTGTACCTACCTACCTATACTTTTTCTGAATAACAAAAAGATTTATCACGAACACCAAAAGCCACTAAATTTATTACCACGTCAACTCTCGTCACATCACTTGATATTCAAAGACACCGCGGCCATAAATATATAATGGTCTAATTTAATCCAGACTGATTTTGTATTCAGGACGGGCGAGAAAAAAATTTACTGTGATTTTTCCAGTATTTTTATAAGAGACTAGCTGATATCACGCGGTTTCACTCGCGTAGTTACCGTTCCGTGGGAATACAGGAAAACGGGAATAAAATCAATCAATATCAATATCAATACATATAATAAAATCGTAACAGGTCGCTGTCTGTACACGGAAGATAAATAAGAAAAAATATTATAGGGGGGCTTTATGAACGCAATAGAACCCAAAACAATGATTTTTAGAATTTTTGTCTGTTTGTCTGTATGTCTGTATAATATCTGTTTGTCTGTACGGTTGTGCACGCTAATCTCAGTAACCGCTCAACCGATTGCAATGCGGTTTTTTTATTGTGTTGAGGTTTGCTCCAGTTAACATTTAGCGTTTGTTTTATGTAAATCGGTTTAGAAATAAAAGAGTTATAACACTTTTAAGAATCAGATATTTTGAAAATTTTAATTGTAGGGGTTTCTTTGAATGTGGGTGAACCTAAACTGGCGTGTTGGCTTAATCATAAAAGAGCTTAATGATTAAGACCGCCGCGCCGAAGGCGTGGACTGAATTGTTTTAAAATAGACTTAATCATTAAGCTCTTTTATGATTAAGCAAACAGGGCAGTTTCAGACGCTGCTTGATGACTTTGGTGAAGAAATACCTTTCCTTTCATACACCTTATGTGACGTAAACGAAGTTGCGGGCTCAGCTAGTACAATAATAAATATTGTGAAACAGTACTAGTGAAGTTTTTCAATTATGTGTAGCAAGTTCCATCAAGTGCCATCAATCAACAGTATCAAAAATGTATGTTTCCATTCGCGCATCCTTAGATATCAGATGAACGGAGTTGGCTAAAATTTGGTAAAAGGATAGATAAGATTAGAGTCTTGAATTACACGTATTTATGTAGACTTTTTATCCCCGAAATAAGTTCCCACGGGATGCGGTAACGGGATCAGAATTCGACGTGGTGGTGACGTGGTTTCTTTTTCGTGGGACATCCTTCCGAGGGCTTACCCGGGGCTCCCAACCGTAGGCTGTTGGGCGTTACGTGAGGTTTTTAAGTCGTTAGGAGTCCAGCATAGCATCCATGAAGGATTTTTCCTCGCGTTCCAAAAAATAGGATACTAAATAATAAGTAATAACATTAAGGCTCTCATTAATATAATATGAATGACTATGCTTCATTTATTTTGTACAACTATTACTCCAGCATTGGCGTAATTATTGTGGTTAAAATTGATTTGCATTTCTCTATTGGCTAGTGAATGTTCGTTTATGGAATATTGAATTCACACGTTGTTTTAACATGCAAATCATATTAAGTACCTAGTCACGTATCAACTAGGTAAATTAAATACATATAATTTACCTAGCAATCAGTTATTGGTAAGTATGGTGTAACTGAATAATTTAATAGTAACCCATAATTCTTCGAAATAGATGAAATCAAATGAATGAAAGTTATTTAAATTACTGGGGATCAAGAAGGAACATGTTAAATAACACCACTTTGTACGGTTTGATTGTAATTTATACCTGACCGGTTTCGCCTTACGACATTTTCTAAGGCATAGAGGTTATCTAAGTTACCTTTCTATGCCTTTACGAACTAGATGACCATGGAGGTTATCTAAGTTACATTTTTTTTCCTTGACGAACTAGATGACCATAGAGGTCATCTAAGTTACCTTTCTATAATTGAAATAAACCCAAACTCAAAGAAACCGGTCATGTGTAATGTTCATACTCGTAAATGTTGAGGAGAACAGTTGCAGTACAAGTTTTCAGTTATAATTCAATATGTGCAGCAGATTCCACCAAGTGCTATCAATAAACAGTATAAATAACAGGAACGAAACTGAATTTCTTTATTTTAATCAGGTATGTACATAAAAATAAAACATACAAAGTTTCCTGACATAGCTTTCCGAGGATTTTGGGGCACCCAGCGTTAGTGGGTGGACGGATAGGCCGGTCTCCAACTAACTGAAAACACACAACAATCCTTGTGTGGTTTTCATCTATTTCAGTTTTGGACGTGTCTAAATTGTACTCACTAAAAGTAAATAAAAGACTAATATTAGTTCCAAAGTCATACACAATAAGCCATCGCAAAATTTCATGAAACACGAAAATAAACTTCGGCTACATGAAGGTCACTGAACTGGTTACATAATAGTAGCCGTGTTTTCACTTGTTTGCCTGACCTTACCTTTTCATTATGCGGTTATAGGTAACTTGAAACGGACTGCGTTAAGCTTTCTATGTCTAGAGCCTTTATTTCAGTAGAAAATAAAGTAACTTTAATGAAAGTTTCCTTTTAGTAAGTATACATTATCAAACCTTTTAATGAGTATGCATTAGCGACCGGGGGCCTAAGGACCGTAAGAGGGCTGCTCACCGGCCTTACAGAAGCAGGCCCATGATGGCAGCGTGACGTGAGGGATTCACGCACGCCCCCTCTTAGAAGCGGGGTCACACCCGAAACCCCCAAAGACGCGGGATAGCACCCGAAACGCCCCCTGGGCGAGGCCACAGTGGTGGCCGTAGGTCTGTTGGGAGTCCTGGGACATCCTTCCGAGGGCTTACCCGGGGCTCCCAACCATAGGCTGTTGGGCGTTACGTGAGGTTTTTTAGTCGGTAGGAGTCCGGCATAGCATCCATGATGGATTTTCCCTCACGTTAAAAAAAAATTATTAGCGACTTTCACTCCGAGTAATTCCTCGGAAGGATGTTCAAGAGAGCGCGGTACCTATTATAATTCTGTTTAGCTAAAATCTTAATATAATATAGGTATACCTACTCGTATATAAATTACGTGTCACATTGTTTGACAACGATGAACTTCTAAACTAATTAACCGATTTTAACCAAATTTGCCCACCGTGTGCAGTTTGATCCAACTTGAGTGATTATTTTTTTTTAGAAAGCCTATATTACCACGCCCGGGAGTACCAGGTTACAAAAACTTAGCCTGAGCAACGCTTGGCTTGGTTCTCTAGTATATAATAGGTATAATAATGTGAAACAATCCGCTTCTAACACAAAACTAAACTCATACAAATTAGGAAAGGTCCTGGTGTAGTCGACTGTTAATCTAGTTAATTTAACTGTTAAAGGTGGGATATTCAATTTGAAGGGTATATTATACGTAACATTGGAACTTGTTAATTAAATTTATATTTGATGTAGGTACCTAAGTTTCAGGTTCATGTACAAGGGTGTGAGTGTTTGAATTTGTGGTAGGAAACTTTCAGAGCTTAATTATTAAAGAAACTATTGTTAATTTGACAGCTTTTTAAAATTAATTTTAATGTCTAGATCCCATATCACAAGCTTAATTTGGGCTTGTTGATGTTGTGTCAGAATGGCCACTATGTCTAAGTATTTATATAATTATTTATTACATTTATAGTGTCAATATTGCCTGACGATATCTTTGTCGTCTGAGCTGACGATATTGCAACCGTTATCGTATGATGTGTAGACGCCCAATCTAGAGGTGTTCTGCAGAATCGGCAACCCTATTGCCGCGTTAAAACTGACGGACACAGGCGGTGGCCCCTGTTGTAGAATTTTTTCACAATAACTTCAAAGTTGGCTTTACGTGCCTTCCGAAGCACAAAATGCATTAATCGAAATGCCATGACCGAAGCGTTGAAGCGATGAAAATGATAAAGGCAATGATCGTTTACAGAACACTGTGCTACGGGACGGCTACGGGTAATTCAATTTTGTGTACTTACTAGTACCTATACCAAAATTCAACAGCGAAATTCTTCTTACCTGAAATGGAATTAACTGAACAAAGTTTATAAATTAAGTAACTTTGCACGGGTCTCTTGTGAATTTATTAATCCAAAAATTTAAGTCAATTTAAATAGGTATTCTGTATTTTGCTTTTGAACTTTTGAATGTAATCCAACTTGTGGTAATTATCGTATGCCCAATGGATAGATTTTATTTATTTATTTATTAACCAACTTAGTACCTACTAACAGTATATTATCACCACACATACTAGTTATTGGCTACATTGACAATACGAGTAAGTAGATAGATACATTTACCGTAGCTCCCAATAATATAACTTAATACAATCATGTGATTGTATAATTATTAGTGTCCGACCGAAACTGGTTTTCCGGCCGAAACCGAAACCGAAACCGAACTTTCGGCCCCAGTGTCAGTTTCGGCCGAAACCAAAACCGAAACCGAAACTCACGTGTTCATATTGAAAAAAAAAAAAAAAAAAACAGCCAAGTGCGAGTCGGATTCCCGCACAGAGAAATCCGTTACAAAAATTTCATTTTTGTGTGGATGTTTTTTCTGATTTTGGTAGGTATATTTTATAGCGGCAACAGCACATGGTAAATTGGTTGGTGGTGACAGTGTCTTTTGTAATCTCCAACGCTTTCAATACCTTGCCCTGGAGCTGCGTTTGGGAGGCGCTTATTTACCATGGAATGCCTCAATACCTCCGTCGAATTGTCGGGGCCTATCTTTCCGAGAGGGCCATAACTTACCCGAGCTAGGGCAGGGTCGGCGAGTCGTTCGGTGTTCTACAGGGATCGTTCTTAGGACCGCCTCTGTGGAACATCGGTTACGATGGTCGGTCCGTTGCTCAGAGGTGTCGGCGTAACCTGTTACGTACGTAACGTGTTAAGACGACACCCTAATTACAGCGCGAGGAGTAACGCACCGAGACGCAGCCCTAAAGGACACCTGCGGGATCCAGCTTACATATGGGGGCGTCAGCATCGGCATCGAGATCTCGACGACGTATCCGGGGCTCGTATTCGATAGCCGCTGTAACTTCGGATACCACTTCCGAAGTTTGGTCCCAAAACTGAGGGAGGGGGTATCAGCGGCCCTCTCGCGGTTGTTGCCCAATATCAGGGGAGCCAACGCTCCCTGCAGGAGACTGTACCTTAAGATCATGCGGAGCATGGCCCTATATGAGGCCCCCGTATGGGCGGAGATCCTGATGGCCAGCAATTGTGGCTAGATTGCTTAGCCCGCAGAAGGCGATGGCTGTCAGGGTAAGGACAAGGGGATACCGCATGATCTCAGTTGAGGCGGCATGTCTTCTAGCCGGGACGCCTCAACTGAGATCATGCGGATGGGACCTGGAAGCCCTTGCGTCATTGTTTAAATGGCGCAAGAAGTCGCTGGAGCGGGGCCATAGGCCTCTTCCTGTGAACAGGTCATGCTCGTAAAAGAGACGGCGCCGGGGAGAAAGCGGGACAGAACTCTCCCACTCAAGTTGCACAGTCTGCGACAGCGCGCCCTATACTATCAGCCTATATGACCAGGGGCCTGAGGACGTCTGCTCACCGTCTTTATAGAAGCAGGCCCTAGACGATAGCGTGAAGTGTGAGATTCATGCACGGCCTCCTCAAGTAGCGGGATAACAACTTAAGACGCGGCCGCAGTATGCATCATTCCGAGGGCATACTCGGGGCTCCCAACGCGTGTTTTTTAGTCGGTAGGACCGGAGTCCTACCGACGTTAGGGAGCATAGCATCCCTGTAGGATTTCCCTCACGTTAAAAAAATAGCGGCAACAGAAATACATACATCATCTGTGAAAATGTTAGGCCTCTATCTGGCGCGGTTCCAGCGATACAACCTCGTAACTAAGAGACAGATGAATGGCTGGGCCTCATGTCTCATTAATAGGATCCCGCTTTAATCCCTCCGTGTGAGAGTCCGACTCGCACTTAGCTGGTTATTTTTTCAATAGGTGTTCTCAAGTGTTTATTTTAGAAATATCTCCACCTAAAGATGAGTTTCCTTCTTTTTCGTGTGGAATTACACATAGATGCTATTGCGAACTCCTACCGACTAAAACCACACGGTGCCCTGCTACTAGCTCTTGGCCGGTTTTGGTTACATTCTAGAAGTATATAACTAAAACTGGACAAGAGTGAGCCGGACTCGCGCACGTAGGGTTCCGTACAAGAAAAGCGGCAAAAAAGTCACGTACGTTGTATGGGAGGCCCCCTTTAATACTATTATTTTGTCTATTTTTATTATTTGTTGCTATAGCGGCAACAGAAATCTGTAAAAATATAACTGTCTAACTATCGCTGTAGATGAGTTACAGCCTGCTGACAGACAGACAGACAACCAACACAGTAACGGAACTTGACAACAAAGGGGTAGGGTTATGTAATGTCCTAGATCTTTAGGATTCAGTAACCAAAAGTAAAAACGGGATCCTAAAAAGGAGGTCTAAGACATAACACAGGACCGCAGGGGTAACTGTCCAATACTTCTCAATGATTGTAATTGCCTGTGGCTTAAATACCTAAAGGTAAAGTGTAAATCTCTAAATATTCGGTTAGTAATATATTAACTGGTTAGGCTGACCCCAACTACGTCGCGAGGAGAGCCAGACACTCAAAATTCATGAACACCTGAGTTTCGGCCCGGCCGAAAGTTTCGGCCCATTTTGGCCGAAACCGAAACTGCGGCCGGAACTCGATTTTTTGGCCGAAACTGGCCGAAACCGAAACCGAAACCGAAACTTCGGTCGGTCACTAATAATTATACAATTTATACGATTAAGTGTATTTTAAAATAATTTAGGTATAAATAAATAAATAAATAAATATTCACGGACATTTCACACAACGCTATCTGATCCCAAAGTAAGCTAGGAATAACCTGCTTGTGTTATGGGTATCAGACGACGGATATTAATACTTAAATGCTTTTAAATACATACATATTATACATATTAGAAACACCCAGACTCTTGAGACAAACATTTATCACGTTAAACGCCAAGAAAAAAATTACATTACACTCAAAAATTTTTTTGCTGTAATTTTGTCAATAATGATGATAGGTGTACAGAAAATAATTTTCGATGAAATTGAAAATACAGTTTTAGAATTATTGTTATAAAACTAGCTGCGGTCACATATGACCCCCACGGCGCTCAGGAGCAGAAATGTAAAATTCCGTTAAGGTGCGCCGCGCCGCCCACTCCGCCGGTCACGTCGATCTTCACTCGGCCGACGACGCTTGCGTAGTGTAGTTGTGTTCTGAATCGTTTCGATTGTTTTACGTATTTATAGTGTGTCACTAGCTAGTTATACTATCAGATTCTTTACAATGGCAGAAAATATAGTGCATAATAATTCACGTGATTTATGGGAATTTCAATCGGATTTTGAAGACTTTGACTTGTCACAAGAAGACTTACAACAGATTACTACTTTGGAAGCCGATGCACTTAATTTATCCTTTAGGGATGTCAGTTCTAGTGATGAAGAGTTGCATATACCGAAGAAAAGACGACGTATGGTAATCAATTCCGAAAGTGACAATGACTCGATAGAAAGTTATATCGAACGTAATTTACCCACTTCTTCAAATGCGTACTCGAAATGGATTTCCCCCACTGGGCGCACGGCCCGAGTGATACCCTTCACTGAACCAACAGGTATGAAGTTTCCTTTTTCAAGAGACCTGGTACAAGCTGAACCAGAGCATTTTTATTCCTTGTTAGTTGATGATGCCTTGTTTAAAATTATTGCCGAAGAAACTAACTTATTTGCTACGCAATCCTTAGAAGATAAGAACTTTAAACCATGTTCTCGCTCTCATTCGTGGAAACCAACCGACATGTATGAAATGAAGTGTTACGCCACGCCTCAAATCACTATGACAGTTGACATAAGGAGTTACGCAATTTCCGAGTGTACATCTATATAAGACAGTGCGAGCACATTTGTCGGTCATTCTGTACTGTATACTAAGACTAGCCGAAGCTCTGCCCAATTTATTGTGTGTCTATACGGAGAATAAAGTAATTAGCAGAGTCCTGAAGTGTTTAATTGCCCCTTCTGTTACAATCAGAAGTGGGATACTTCAAGAAGAAACCATGAAGACTGTCAGTTTTGAAGAAGAAAACTCCACTTTGAAGTAGACCGAGGGTCCTGTCGACAACAATAGTGCCTCTACCTCGCAAACCTCGATTCCGCGTGGACAATCGAAGCAAAAGTTACACGGCGCACATCCAAAAATAATGTGGGTATTTATGAAATGTTTTACAAGATGCCTCCAGAGAACACAACTATCGTATGAATATGAACTAGTTTTCTTCTTGAATAACCTGCTACCTACCCATATGTCAGTAAGAGCCCACCAGTAGAAAAGCCCCGATACCAAGAATCGGACTACCGCATTGCAAAAATCTGTCTACATCAACCGCTTTGTCAAGCTGAAGTCAGTGGAATTAGTGCCAACAGGCACGTCGCGGCGCCGGCGCTTCAGTCGTGAAGATTTTCATCGTGGAACGCTTAAACTACAGCGCGCGGTAGCAGCGTGCTGCGGCGCTTGGAGATACCTAGATGCTGCCCGAGATGGTCAGCTATGAACAACAAGGCTGAGATACGCTGAAAGCTGCACAGATAATATAATTGAGGTGGGTGCCACTAATTGCCTTTTTCCTTTTTGATGTAGCCAGTCTTTGCCACTAATTCTAATTCGTGTAGCGAAATAGCCATTGCCAGTTACAGCAACTACTGTAGACAACCAATTTGCCATTTGCCTATCGCCTATTCGAAATAGCCGCGCTTTGTCACTAAAGCTGATTCATCCATGGACTGAGCTATAATCATTACTTGCAGTGAGAACTACTGTTAGGCTGCATATTGCCGTTTCCAGTTAGGCGAATAATTGCATTGCCTGTTAGGCTACTAATTGCCCTTTGCTTAGCCGAAATAGTCTTACTCCACACCTCTGAATTTCTCTAGTTAAGACAAAATAAGTTCTAGTCATTGCCAGTAAAACAGCCGCCTAGCGTTAGGTTTTGTGTTAGCATTATAAAGTTAAGTCCAAAATCTATTAAAATTAACCGTTACTCGTGTTTGAATGCTGGCCGTAAAATATAAAGGGAATAACTTTTCCAATGCATTGGATTTCGTTGCAGTTCACAATCGATCGATACCTGTTAGTATAATTACTAAAGCTCTTATTAACCAGTCGAATCTAGATTCAGTAACATTCAGAACAGTTGTGCACTTTTAGTTAATATCAGATTGCACAGTTAATCATAATAAAATTTTCTATTTGAAATTGTAAGTCAAAGCATATCGATAATAAAATTTGCCTAATTAGATAGATATCTACGATCCCAAAGGTGGGTGGTAGATGGATAATCAAATCAAATCATACAGATATTTGCGGACTATACTTATTTAGTAGGCATACTGAAACCAATCCAACAGCCGGTAAGTGTTGTTTAGCCCCGTTTATGTAGGTACATTATAATATCATGCTTGGTTTCGATAAGTCGTAGTTGGCGGTAGTGCTTTTATTCATTCGTTTCAAATCTAGATAAACGTGTGTATTGTTAGTAATCGGATATGAAATCTAGATAGATGGAGTATTTTCGTAAAGAGGATTATAGCTAGGTGTTTTAAGCTATTAAATGTGGCTCTTTGATTACGCTTCTTTTTAATTGTATAACGCGATTGATTAAATCGGTCATAATCTAAGAAGCTATTATGTGTGAACCGTTTAATGGTACTTGGATTGATCCAGCAAAGTCGCGCAAAATAAAAACTAGCTATAATGTGGGTGTAATGAGAAATCTTTTCGGCATTACTACTATTAAAATAAGACTGTGGACGGTGCTTTAGTTGGTCACCGTGGAATTTAAATGTTTGCGTCACATTTTCCATTTAGCGTTGTTGCAGAGTTTGGTAGTGTTAAATGAACATAAGCCGTTCGGATATACATTGAACAAGTGTCTCGATTCTATAGAATAGTAGGTATTGTAGTGTTTGAACCGTGCTCGACGTGTGATAAAGGTATCGGAAGTGCTAAACATCAAAGTATAATGGTGTAGGTAGGTACTTGAAGTAATCGAGTTATTTTGCATAAATATACACGGGTCCGCACTTATTCGCAATAGATTCATCTTAGTAGTAATTTCACGTAATAAGTATTTATAGTGTATTTGGCAAATCATCATGGTGGATCTTGAAATTAATATGTCTCATCGCGATACCCTGGACGTAATTATTAAGCCTCATACTTCATGATCTTTTACATTAAAGCAGATGGCATAAAATTATACACAATATCGCCTTGATTTTTCAAAATATTAGGTTTTGAAACGAGAATGATGCAATTGTAGATGCGCTGAAGTGATCTTATCTCGATTATCATACTAGGAGGGATTGTGTGATGAGCAGCTTCAGACAATCCACAACAACTTGTTTACAACGTTACAAATCCATCAAAGGTACGCCTAGTCCATGTGAAATGCGAATAAGTGAACCTAAAAATGCCTACTTTTCATAGTGACCTTTTGCCCATGAGATTGTTTTTACTCAACGCTGGCTATGCCCTGCCACTTTGCCTGTGACGTACTGTAAATCCTGTAGGACACATGTTACAATATGCCCGTGTTTACTGTGTTAATTGTAAGTACGCCGAAATCCTGCAGCAACATAATATAGCTATGTTATTCCAGAATCATTTCTAATGGCGAAGAAGTGTTATCGGTTAGCTTAGGAGTTTATACAAACCGTTCCTCTAAGCTACTGGTAGATATTTCTCTTTGAGAATGTGCCTAATTACAGTAGACGCTAATCGTTTTAAGGTTAAACACCTTTATAGCCACCGAGAAAGAGTTTAAACGGGTTTCGTAGGTAAACGACGTATGTACGTATGACGACAATAACAACAATAAGCGAGTGCCTATGCCTCGCTTGCTTACTCAAATAGCCCTGCATGCGCGACATTTCTATTCTTTACCGAAATAGGATACACTGCCAAAAAAAAAAGCAAGCCCTTAACATACATGTGCCAGCTGTAAGAAGTTCATAAATCCATCCAACTACCTATCACTAAATGTTATACCTACTATTTCGTTCAGTCTGTCAATTGGCATACAGCAGCCAGCAACAGCATCCTTGTATTTCCGCTTCAGAATGTCGGTAGAATCGTGTTTACTACATTTAATACTTTTGTGGTATGACTTTGTAGGTACCCACTTGTTTAAATTTTGTCATTTTACAGAAAATAGTTAAGATTGTGATTGTGTATGTAGCTGACAACATAGGAGTTATAGCGAGACTAAGTTCAACGAGCCCCTTGGGATACTAATGACATTACGTTGTTTTATTTTACGGCATTGAGACTTCAACACCAGAAAATTGTCATTTGCATAGGATGTAAAAGTGATAACAAAATCATATAAATTGATATGAGTTATAAGAGCGATGTGTAAGCATAGTTTTATTTAACCTAGAAGTACGCTTTGGGACATATTTGAGCATATTATAGAATCAAACAAGTTATTACGCGAATGATCTTAAGTTTTGATAGTATTGCAAGCACTTTGCGTTAGTTATACTTATAATAATGCCTAGCACTCGCTCCTAGTATCGGCTAAACCACAGAGTACATTTGTATAAGTAATAAGTTCGCAGACGCAGGTGCCTATCTATAATGACCTGATACGCAATGACTTTAAGGTTTCATCGAAAAGTAGGTCCGGTATTAACGGATGCTTCTATTGCCATGCGGTTTATTTATTTCAACGTCAGTTATCTCACGCAGAAGATAGTGGCGCGTACATTCCACTTATGAATCTATCTGGGGACCAGCTAGTATTAGTGCTATGTCTATTTCTTTCTGTGTTTATTTGGCCAGCCACTAACAAAGTCTCTTGTTCCCTGTACGGGAGCGATTGTTACAGATGAGCCGGACAGAATGCAAGTCAGTCTACCTGGATATAGATGTAGCCTGTTTGGGCCGGGCTGGGCAAAGCCAAGCCAAGCCAAGCCAAGCCAAGCCAAGCCAAGCCATGCCATGCCATGCCATGCCACGCCACGCCACGGCATGCCACGCCAAACCGGTCAAGCCAGCCAAGCCGGTTAAGCCAGCCAGCCAGCCAGCCCAGCCCAGCCCAGACGCCTTGTTCCTGTTGCAGGAGCAACTGCTTACAGGATGGCCGATTGTTACGCCACGCCTCAAATCACTATGACAGTTGACATAAGGAGTTACGCAATTTCCGAGTGTACATCTATATAAGACAGTGCGAGCACATTTGTCGGTCATTCTGTACTGTATACTAAGACTAGCCGAAGCTCTGCCCAATTTATTGTGTGTCTATACGGAGAATAAAGTAATTAGCAGAGTCCTGAAGTGTTTAATTGCCCCTTCTGTTACAGAAGCGTTTTTTTGGATTAATTTTGTTTATGGGTTTGGTAAGACTACCGTCAATTAGCGATTACTGGAGTACAGATGATATAATGGGACAAACATTTCCTAGAACCGTGATGACTAGGAATCGGTTTGAGATAATTTTACAGTACCTACACTTTGCCGACAATGATAACTTGAATCCGAATGATCGCATTGGAAAAATTAGGTATCTTGTAAATTTATTAAATGAAAGATTTAGAATGTACTACGCACCCAACGAAGAACTTTGTGTAGATGAAAGCATGATTCCCTTTCGCGGTCGACTGAGTTTCCGACAGTATAACAAGTCCAAACGACACAAATATGGAATAAAGCTATTTAAAGTTTGTTCAAATCCTGGATATACATTAAGAATACAGGTATACAGTGGAAAAAATGTTGATACTCAGAATAATACCCCTACAAACATAGTATTATCTCTCTGTCACGAATTTTTAAATAAAGGTCACACTATCGCCACTGACAACTGGTACACCAGTTTAGGACTGGCATACAAATTACTGGAGAAAAATACACATTGCTTGGGGACTGTAAGAAAAAATAGACGATACTTACCCAAAAAAGTAGTTGAAACTAAGTTAAAACGAGGTGAATTCGTAGCTCAAGAGAATGATAATGGCATTACAGTGTTAAAGTGGAAAGATAAACGTGACGTTTTAATGCTGTCGACAAAGCACACCGACAAATTTACTCGTATAAAAATCAAAGGTAAAGATGTGAAGAAACCAACAATGGTAGTTGATTATAATAAATGTAAAGCGTCAGTCGATATGAGTGATCAGATGACAGCATATTCCACACCTCTAAGGAAATCTGTGAAATGGTACAAAAAATTAGGCATTGAGTTGCTCCTGAATACTGCAGTGGTAAATGCGCTCATTATGTACAAAGAAACCACAAAGAAAAATATATCAGTGGTGGATTACAGAAAACTACTCGTTCGGTATCTTACTGGTTCAACAGGCCCAGAGGGGCAAAATTTGAGAATTGATATACGCCCAAAGCGCCGTAAGCATGAATTGATTAGAAAGACGGGGCCTGTTCAAAAAACGAGACGATTCTGTGTTACATGTTACAAAAAGAATGTAGAAACGATGTCGAGGAAAGAAGCAAAAAATAAAACACGCAAAGTGCCTACCTACTGTATGCAATGTAATGGTGAACCACACTATTGTTTACCTTGTTTCAATAAAGAGCATCGACAGTAAGGATTCTAAGTAAAATTTTATGTACCTAACTTTCTAAATTTGTATGTGATTTTATGATTCTATTTCTATTATTTTGTAATAATATAAATAAAGGTATGTTATGTTGACTATAATATATCGTTTTATTGAAGGTTTTTCGTTTTATATAAATTACATGCATTCCAAGTTTCATACAAATGCGACCAGTGGTTTAGTCGTAAAGACATACGTAACAAACTCACTTTCTGATGTATTAATATTAGTAAAAACACTTAATTATTTTAAAATTTATTATTTCACAGTTTAAGAAATATCCTAGTGTTCTTTTTAAACTAATTCATTCAAAAAAAACGAAACACAAAATAAAAATAAATCTTTGACAAAAAAACAGTGGTCTTTATACATAAGTTTGAACCAATTTCTACTTGCCATACGCATAATTTATGTCCTGCTTGGTATTTTCTCTCTTGAGCGCCGCGCCGGTCACTTACGGTATACGAATGATAGATAACTGTGGTATATGGCGTACAAAAGTGTCTTGAATATAGGTCTGACTCGAGGTCATCTGTGCCCCCCATGGCGTAGTGATGTACACTTGTTGAGGTCATATGTGACCCCCATGGCGTTTAACGTGTTATGGGCCACACAAATATTTGTCTCCGGTGGGAATCGAACCCACGACCTCCAGCGCCGCAGGCGGTATCACTACCGACAGCGCCACAGAGGCAGTCATATCATATATATAGGTAGGTACCTATCTAGAAGTAATACCATAAAAGCAGTTACCAAAACAAATTCTTTTCCGGGTAATCTCCTAAACGACTGAACTGATTTAGGAAAAGAATTAGGGTCCCATACAAAATAGGCGGGAATCTTCACTTCGTAAGAAGTCCTGGGCATCAAACAATCAAAGGAATCAAAGGAGCATGGATGTCTAGTGATGGACAATATTTAGCACAGTTCTCGCATTTCAGCTAGTAGGTATTACATAAATTAACAAATCCCTTTTTTTTTTTTTTTTAACGTGAGGGAAAATCCTCGTAGGATGCTATGCCGGACTCTTACCGACTAAAAAACCTCACGTAACGCCCAACAGCCTATGGTTGAGAGCCCCGGGTAAGCCCTCAGGAAGGATGTCCCGTGACTCCCAACAGACCTACGGCCGCCTATGCGGCCTCGCCCAGGGGGTGGTTCGGGTGCAATCCCGCGTCTATGGGGGTTTCGGGTGTGACCCCGCTTCTTAGGGGGGGCCTGCGTGAGTGCTCACGTCACGCTGCCGTCATGGGCCTGCTTCTGTAAGGACGGTGAGCGGCCCTCTCACCGTCCTCAGACCCCCGGTCATGGAGGCCGATAGTCCTCGGCGAAGACACGTCGGCGGCGCCCAGGGCGCCGACTGCGGAACTCGGGTGGGAGAGTTCTCTCCCGCACCCGGCCCGCTGCCTCCTTCACGAGCATGACCTGCTCGCAGAAAGAGGTGGCGCAGTCCCACTTACTCCCGCTGGAGAGCATGGCTCGCACTATGGCCTCGAGCGAGAGAGTGTCCACGCCCAGACCCACTACGAGGACCTGTCGCTGTTGTGCCCACGCCGTGCACTCCACCAGCGTGTGGAGCGCCGTGTCATCGCTGCGGTCCTCGCAGTGCTGACACTCGGCCGTGGTTTCCCGGTGTTTTCGCCACAGATACCTACCGAAGCTACCGTGCCCGGCAAGCATCTGTGTCAACCGGTAGGAGAGAGCACCGTGTCTTCTCTCCAGCCACTCGTCCATGACCGGTCTGACGGCCGCGATTGTGGCGAATCCCCCCTTTGGTTGCTCAAGTCGTACCTTCCATGTCTCCACGGTTTCCTGGTGGAGCAGGGTCCGCTGGGCCTCGATTTCTCAAGACGCAGGCCTTTGGCCCCGCTTCAGCGCCTCCTTGCGCCATCTGAACAGTGACGCAAGGGCTCTCGCTTCCAGGTCCCATGGAGGGGTCCCGGCTAGGAGACATGCCGCCTCACCGGAGATCGTGCGGTATCCTCTTATCACCCTGACGGCCATCACTCTCTGCGGGCTCAGCAGTCTAGCCTCATTGCTGGCCGTCAGGGTCTCCGCCCATACGGGAGCCCCGTACAGAGCCATGCTTCGCACGATCCCCAGGTACAGCCTCCTGTAGGGAGCGTTGGGTCCCCTGATGTTGGGCATCAACCGCGCGAGTGCGGCCGATGCTCCCCTCAGTTTTGGGACCAAACTTCGGAAGTGATGTCCGAAGTACCACCGGCCATCAAGTACGAGCCCCAGATACTTCATCGAGGGCTCGATGCCGATGCTGACGCCCCCTACCTGTAGGCTGGATCCCGCAGGTGGCCCCATCAGAGGTCCGTAGAAGCACAGAGCCTCGGATTTGTGAAGGGCGACCTCGAGACCCAGCCGCCGAATCCGACCCACGACCTGAGCAACCCCTGCCGTGGCCTTAAGTGCTGCGGCACGGTGCGTTGCTCCCCGCGCCGTAACGAGGGTGTCGTCGGCGTAACACGTTACGCCGACCCCTCTGAGCAACGGACCACGCAGCACCCAGTCGTAACCGATGTTCCACAGGAGCGGCCCTAAAACCGATCCCTGTGGAACACCGCACGACACATCTCGCCGACCCGGCCCTAGCCAGCTCGGGTAAGTTATGGCTCTCTCAGAGAGATAAGCCCCGACAATTCGACGGAGGTAGGGAGGCACTCCATGATAGATAAGCGCCTCCCTGACGCAGCTCCAGGGCAAGGTGTTGAATGCGTTGGCGATGTCGAGAGACACCGCCACCACCACCTCACCCTGTGAGACTGCTTCCTCCGTCAGGCCTCTAATGCGCATGATCGCGTCCACGGCGGAGCGTCCCTGACGGAAGCCAAACTGGCTATCCGCCAGATCAGGCCCCACGCGTGTGAGGTGCCCGACGAGGCGTTGTGCAATAATGCGCTCGAAGAGCTTGCACACCTCGTCGAGCAACACGATCGGCCGGTACCCTGATGGGGAATTTGCCGGCCGCCCCGCCTTTCGAATCAAGACCAGTTTCCCTGTCTTCCAGACCTTGGGAAACTGGCCTTTTTCGAGGCATGCGCTATAAAGACCCATAAGTCGTATAAAACATACAAATAGTCTGTATATTTTTCAATTACAAGGTAAACAAAAGCAACAAACAAAAGCTATACAATTTTGTAATAAATAACGAAGAAATACCGCTCCACGCTTTCTTTAACCGGGGTATCGCTAAGAAATATTGCGACATTTATCATTTGTATACTACACATTGCTTGCTTTGGCTCCAGCCTGCATTGATTTTACCTATAGGTACATTCGTTAAGGTACGTGTAATAAATAATGGTGTCAGATTTTCTTGTGTAATAAAACCTTGGTATTAATATTTATATTAGAAAAGCACCTGTGAATTAGTTTCAATTTGTTTTGACGATTTACGTGAAAAATATAAAAAAAATACTCATACATATATCCTGATTAAAGGCGTCATGCCTTTAATCTGGAGGAGATAGGCATAGGTTTAAAATAATACGCCCGAACCCCGAGGTTTCGTTAGTCCCTCGTAATAGAGGGCAATTGTATACAATTAACACGATAAAACTGTTGTTCAAAAATTTCAAATGAAAAGAAATACCGATACCTACTTAAGAATTAACTAAAAACCACGTCACTCAAAATTCAAAAATCAACTTGCAATAAGAAGACATTAATTTTTAATGGAATTTAAAAACATGCAGCATTTTCCTCATTCTCTTTCCACTGAGCGAATCATTAAAATGAAGTAACATTTAATGCTTCCTGATGGTTCCGAGACACTCATAACGTTCTCAATAATTAATATCCCCAAAGAATCAAACAGAATCTTTAATATTTCAGTATCTTTTATGCGTTCATTAGAATATGGCACCCGCTCTCGTTCCTGCTTCCCATGGGAACTCATTCATGGCATAAAAATTATTTGCTTATGTGTTATTACGGACTATAGTAATATTGCTGTATTTACCAGGTTTTTATATTCTTATTCTTTTCCTATTTATTGTTTAGTGTTTTAAAAAAACTTTGCATGTCTAAAAATTAATGATTTAAATGGTCTTAATATGCCTCGGATGCGCAACACAGGAAATCCTAGTGTTAGGACTAGGGGTTATAATATCAATGTAAAAATTATAAATAAGACAATATTATTATTATATTTCTACCAGATCCGTTAGAGCGTGAAAAAGTAAAAAACATCCTGACATCATGAAATCCAGACATCCACACAATATTAGTAAGATTCATTTTCATACGAACCAAATTGTTTCCTTTTATATTTGAACGCTTAAGCCAGCTTTTAGAATATTACCTGACGAAATCTTTGGGCACGTCTTTGTGATTTGAATATTCATGAGCCGATATTGATAAAAGCTCTATAGGTGACGCCTATAAATTTGACGATTCTTTCCCAACGAAATCGGAGTTTATTGAGCTGTTAAATGATGGAATTGAGTTTCAAAGTGGGGTTAGGCTTAAAAACTCCTTTATACTGCCAGTCATTTCTTTATTAAGTGTCGAATAAAGTTGCTGAGTACATTATTTTTAGGTTATATGGCAGTATTATAAGACAGTATGTTTTAAACAAAATGGGATTCTCAGAAGCAAGTGTATGTGAAGATGTAAATATTGTTGAAACCAAATCAAAAACTCTGTTAGCGTCACGTATTTTACTTGTCTTACAACACCGCGTTTTCCAAGCTGAGCGTGAAGAGGCACATTGCATGGGCGGTCAATTTGAGGACCACTGGCAATAGACTATTTGGACAGTGAGAGTGATTCTTATTACGGTAAATGGTGCCATGACTATCCCCTGGTAGGAGTCATTTTTAAAATATTTGAAAAACCGTTGCTTGGAATTAATAATAGAGTAGGGAAACGCTTTATGAATAAGAACTTACAGTTTTTACCGATTACTATAAGTACAAGAAGAATATTATAATAATTTTATGTCGTTCTTACTTACTAACTTTTTTAGTACATTTATCCAGTCATGCAATAAATTATTTTCTAGGTCTCGGTAAGTACAATAAAAGCTTTTGAGCATTTTTTTTTGCATTAACGTAAAAACGGATCCAGATGTTTATCTCAAACTATATGTACTTACAGACAAAAAATACCATTCTCTTTAATGAATTTTACGTAATTAGCTAATTCAACAACATCTTATTGTGTCCATAATCAATATTAACAATCTTAAAAGTTTTAAATAAATACATTGACTTGGCAATCGCGTGAAAACATAATCTCACAAGTAATACATTAAATTAGATTGTTTAAGTACTCGTACCTACTGACTTATTCATGGGACCACATTTCCAAACTTCATGCAAGCTTTGAATTTTCGAAACAGTGTTTTATAATTTATTGCCATATTAACTTTCGCAGAGACAAGGAAATCTTTTAATAAAATTAATCTTATACAGACCTGACCTGTCAGCGGCCAAAACAACCCCCAAAATATGAATTACGGTCTTAAAAGTTGTAGCGATTTTTGAAGAAGCTTATTCCAAAATCGTCAATGGTTTGAGAGATTATGAATAACTGAATACCGTTATTGATGGCAACTTGCTGGAATGAGTAACCGAACTAATAGTACTGAAACACACAATGTCGTCAATCGATTGTACCGACAAACGTGTCCTAATACAAGACTTTATATGGCCCACAATATGAGTTATCCATCAATTTAAGTACAATTTGAGCCGATTGATTGAGGGATATTGCTACATCGCTCTAAGTTATTGCCTAGACAGTTGACAGTGATGTATAAGCGATAACATGTCAGTTGTCGTATATTCAGCTGTGTACGTAGCTTTATACTTTTGATATGTGTTAGTTTTTCCTTTGTATCGTGATATCTATTGATATTTGATGGTGATTATTTAACAACAGCTGTTTTATCTATAAAGGTTGGTTTCTTCCGCGACAAAGTAATGAGCAGTAGGTAATGAGCTAAACTGAGTATTGTTTTCACACCAACAAAGTGTTTATAAATGAACGTGAAATCAAAGTCTTTCGAAAGTTCGCACAGGGTCGGCAGCGCGAGTGCAACGCCTCTGGTTTTGCAAACATTTATGCCCAATCCAGACTCTCGTGGAGCGCCCTCGTAGAGGCGCTCGACGGGGACCAGCGAGCGGAGGCGACAGGAGTGCTTCTATCCACACTCTCGAGGAGCGCCTCCAGGAGGCGCTCCTGGAGGCGCTCGACACGGTTTATACCTACAGTTACCTGCTCCGTCCCTACAAAATGAACGTGTTTCAAGTGACTGCGATAGCGGGGCTATTTATGCCTATTAATATTATATGTCTTGCATTAATATCATATCACTAAAATAAGAAATTAAAAGCAGGCCAAGTGCGAGTCGGACTCGCCCATGAAGGGTTCCGTAGCAGCAAGTAATATATTATAAAAGTTATTGTAGTTCGTTGTAACTTTGATTGCTTTTTTAACACGTTCGCTGTGGTAGTAATTTTCGAGGCGAAAATTGCGGTTTATGACGTTTTCAAAAGAAACTACTAACTAGATCTTGTTCAAACCAATTTTCGTGGGAAGTTTTTATGGCAATGTACATCATATATTTTTTTTAGATTTATCAATCTCTTAGTTTAGAAGTTAGAGGCACATATTTTTCCACTTTCGAAGAGTTTTTTGGGCCAACTGTTCAGTTTAGAAAAAAATAATGTTAAAAACCTCAATAACATTTTTGAAGACCTATCTACAAATACCACACACGTATGGGTTTGATAAAAAAAAATTGAGTTTCCGTTCTGAGTTCTGAGTATGGGGACCCCCAAAATTTACTGCCTTTTTTTTATTTAAAAATCTTAATGCGGTTCACCGAATACATCTACTTACCAAGTTTCAAAGCATAGGTCTTATAGTTTCAAAGAAAAGTGGTGTGACATACGGACGGACAGACAGACAGACATGACGAATCTATAAGGGTTCTGTTTTTTGCCATTTGGCTACGAAACCCTAAAAACGGAAAGGTCAACAAAGAAATGAGCGAACGCGAGAGCACACGAGAGTGTGGATGGCACCCTCGCCTCACCGCCTCCGGTCCTTTGACTCCGTCCCAAAAACCGACACGGAGCGGAGCGCAGGAGGCGAGGCTAGGCACCTATCCATACTCTAGCGTTCGCCTCGCCTACTGTCGCCTCCACGAGAGTCGGGATTGGGCATATAGGCTACGGTGACCACGAGTCCATGTAGTGGGCCGTATGCTTGTCTGCCACCTAAGTAGTTCAAAAACTCTGGGAAATGAGGTGAATCCTTATTCCTCCTTTTCAATTTTGATGATATGGTTTATTGGTGAGAAAACACGTATGTAGTTTATTGGGCGGAGTCATTACTGAGTCTGATCAGCTCGCGTTTTAAACCTCGGCTTGAGTCGATATCATTATAATTACTATATTGGTTCATACTCGTGGCTTTTATTCTGAATCGCCATCTTTCGCAAGCCGAGACTAAATAGGATTTTAGAACATATTGAGATTGCTCAATATCTTTATCAACACTTGGCAGGGATTACACACAAAATTGCTTCTAAAATGGAACAGGAAAGGTTGAATATCCTACTATTTTGATAGAGTTGCCTTTAGTGATCTCGACCATGGGTGAAATATATATTTATGAAATTCATTTGAAACTGAAGAAACTAACTAACTAATGTTGCAGAGTGTTTCCCCAGAGCAAAGTACCTAATTGCTGTGCATTTTATTTGTGTTCCACTAATTGCTAGTAAACATAACACAAGCGCAGACTATTCAAAGAAAATAAAAACAAGTTGGTTTAAAGAAAAACTGTAAGCTATATTACTTCATTTTATTTTACTATTCTTTGAAACAATTACTTGTTAACTTGAAACGACGGAGATACTTATTTTTTGTAAAGTTTTTATTTTTGAAAAGAACTTATTGATGTCATTAAATTAATTTAAGATTGCTTTTACGCTCGGACAGTAGAGATTGTATTTGTAAATGTGTAACATCCACAGTTGCCTTGTATGCCATTTGGGACATTTGCCAGGGCTTTTGGAATCTTAATACGAATTACAAAATGTATATAGATTTTCTCCTTTACTTGTAGTAAAGTCTTGTGCCCCTTTTTCGTGGGACTAATAAACTTCTAGCAAGATGTGAGTGTGTAAATCACTATAGGTGTCGAAAATTATTATATACGATAGTTCTGGATAATTCTACGAATCAAAATTCTATTTCATTGAAAAGAATTTGAACTTGTGCTACGGTAACCTCTAATAATCTCAAGAGTTAATCTCCTATTGTGAGCAGGTGGTACTTTTCAGATCAACATGGGTCTCAAAAATAAACTTCGTGTGATTTATTAGCCAATGGCCATTCAAGCTTGTATTACAGGCACATTATCTTATTTTTCAAAACTTTGTGCCATTTCTTTTTATACTTTGCATCTTCTTTTTAAATTAAATATATATTTTCTAATATTTTGTATGTTTATCAGTTTTCAAGATCCTAAAGCATCGTATCTTATTTTGGACTAGATTGCGTTGTTTAAAAAATACTCATTATATTTATTTATTTATTCAGTTTTGTAAGTGATTATTTGCATTTGTCATTTAATAAATGGGAATAGCATCGTATCTTATTTTGGACTAGATTGCGTTGTTTAAAAAATACTCATTATATTTATTTATTTATTAAGTTTTGTAAGTGATTATTTGCATTTGTCATTTAATAAATGGGAAAGTTATTTTTTCTATCACTAAATTCTCAAATATCATAACAGTAAGTACAAGTACATTATTCTTGATGAAACTTAGTTTAATTACCCGTCTGCACAGTATCATTGAGATACCAAAGCAGTACTTATAACGAATACCTCAAAGGTCATAAGTTAAGGTCTGGTACACACACAAATATTTCTCTGTGATGTTCACTTGTGTGTACCCAAGTAGAAATCACCCAACTCAAAGACGAGTAAAAGAACTTTTTCGTCGATTTTACTTAAAGCGGCTACTTGAACGCAGTTTCAGTAATTGATAGGCCTGTCAATAGCCTGGTTAATGTTCCACACGATCTCCAGAAAGTTAGTTGGAGTTTTTATTTCGCTCGACAATTAAATTTAAGTACTTTGAATGTCGTTAGAGCATTGTTAGTTCAAAGTGAAAAAGTTTTTGAAAAGCCGCCCTTTGTTATTTTTACTGATTGCCCTTGATAGTTAAGTTTGTGTAAAGAGCAGAGGAGTTGCAAGTTGTTTGAAATAGTTCTACTGTCCAGTTTTGATTAAACGATCGTATTTTTATATGAATAATTGGAGAGAAACTAAAGTTTTCCCATTAAATAAATAAAGCATAAATTACGCTTGTATAACCTTGGGTTATGAGACTGTAACTGATCGAGTAAATAATACTACGTAACCATCTAAACTACGAAACAAACATGCGCCGACGTCACAAATATTTGTCCTACTGCCGTTTTTTTTTTTTCAATTCTAAACTTTAGAACGAATCTCGAATACACTACCACTGAAACAGTACCTAAACCAGTTTTAAATATGGGGTAAATGGCATTTAACCAGTAAATTTCCATCTACTCTTCACTCACTCTCAAGCCGTATCATTGAAAATTACTACCCACTTATTTTCCTAATTTCCAAGGTGAGATGTACTTTAAAAGAAAATTCAGGTCACGCACTTATACAGAGTCTTGTACACACGTTCACTGAATTGAATAATCATGTACATATTGTACATACATACTAGTTACCATACCTGCTACGTGCCTAAAATACGTCGTATAAAATACAAATTTTATAAAGAAACTAGCTGACCCGCGCAACTTCGTTTGCGCCACATAATAGAGAGTTTTACCTGTTCCCGTCGCATTTACTCCCGTCACGTTGCGTTTACTCCCGTAGCGTCTCGTCGTTAATATTCAATACTACGTGAGAGACAGAGAGAGAGAAAGGTTTGTCGTCGCGTGTATTCCCGTCGCATTATTTTTAAGAACAATTTCGTTTACGAAAGAGGTGTCCCGTGGCATTATTGTAGAAAAAATTGATTGCCATTAAAATGGGTATTGTGCACCAACCCAAAGATAGACACATGCTATCGCGCAATTTTTTTAAGAACTTTTTTAAGAGAAACAATTTTGTAGTAGGTACATATTTTTTACATACTTAACTATAAATATTTACGCAGCACACACAACGAAGCTCTCAAAAGGAATAGCTTTTCCAACGTTTTTAAAAAAATTACTATTCCTGCTCTGCTCCTATTCGTTGTAGCGTAATGCTATATAGCCTATGACACTGGACAATAACGTAACTTTCTATTGGTGAAAGAATTTTTAAAATCGGTTCGGTAGATCCTAAGATTACCCCTTACAATTTTTTTAAGAGATATAAAAACACACAACTTTTAACTTCCTAAAAAATTTACTTAGCACAAAGTTAGTATATTCTGATTTATCAGATATCATTGAACATAATACTGAAATCAGTGCCCAGTAAAACTATGAAGGCTTAGGTAGACATTATTAATCTCTCTCATAGTCATATTGGCACTGACTTCAGTATTATATTTAATGATATCTGATAAATCAGAATATACTAACTTTGTGATAAGTAAATTTTACTTTTCAGTTTTGTTTGAAGTCGGTTTCTTTTTTGTTCAGTTTTTTTTCACTATTTTTAGTGTCGTGTGGACTGAAAATCTATCTATCTAGGTGTAAAGTTCTCGACAGTACAAATTAATCAAACCCAAACACAAAGTAACTGCTGTATATCGTTAGGGAATTCTCTCTACTGTCTATCGTCTCCATCATCAGATCGACTCCAGGCCTTCATTAAGTTGTACTACTTTAAGGCCCTTAATAAAAAAAATTACAAACGCCCTTGATGCCCCTAAAATTTTTAAAAGTTCCTTTCGATTTCTCCAGGATGCCATAATCAGATCCTGGCTTCCTTAAAATGGGACCACCTTGGGAGTATCTATTTTAGAACGAAAAAAAAATTTCAAATCGGTCTATAACAACGGAGTTCTGCGCGAAAAAACATAAAAAAAATGGTTAAATCGAGTAACCTCCTCCTTGTTTGAAGTCGGTTAAATAATATTAGTCACGCAGCACACGCAACGAAGTTCTCAAAAGGAACAACTTTTCCCCCGTTTTTGAAACATTTACTATTACTGCCTGCTCCGCTCCTATTTGTTGTAGCGTGATATAGCCTATGACACTCCGCAATAACGTAGCTTTCTATTGGTGAAAGAATTTTTAAAATCGTTTCAGTAGATCCCGAGATTACCCCTTACAATCTAACAAATATACAAACACACAAACTTTACCTCTTTATAATACATATTATAGTATAATAGTATTAGTATATTAGTATTAGTATAGATAAAATGGGACCACCTTGGGAGTATCTATTTTCGAACGAAAAAAAATTTTCAAATCGGTCTATAAACTACGAAGTTCTGCGCAAAAACATAAAAAAAATTAAAAAAAACGGTTGAATTGAGTCCTCCTTGTTTGAAGTCGGTTAAATAATATTAGTCACGCAGCACACGCAACGAAACTCTCAAAAGGAATAACTATTCCCCCGTTTTTGAAACATTTACTATTACTTCTCCGATCCTATTCGTTGTAGCGTGATGCTATATAGCCTATGACACTCCGCAATAACGTAGCTTTCTATTGGTGAAAAAATTTTTAAAATCGGTTTAGTAGATCCTGAGATTACCCCTTACAATTTAACAAATATACAAACACACAAACTTCACCTCTTTATAATATTAGTATAGATTAAATTTTCGCCTGAGAGAGCCGTAGGCGGTGCAAGTTGTTCAGTGTAATGGATGAATCCTTTAATTTAGGATATAATATAATTTTCTACGGATTCCGGTGAAATGAGATAGGACACCTATGATCTAGTCATTGTTACTAGATTAAAGGTGTTCTTTACTTTAATATTTATTATTGGAAGTGCTTACAGCCCCTCTTACTCTGGGTTCTGTCAACCATTTCTACGTTATGCAGCTCTTACGGTACGACTCAGTCTGATGATTGGTGACCGTTTGTGAAATTTCGAGTTTCTAGAGTTTTTGTGCTTTGAAAGATGGTTAAACTGGCGACATGGCCGCCATCAAGTCACAAATCTTATATGTGGCAAATCGAAGAGTCTTGAAAAGTTTTCAAAAGCAGGAAACAGCCCTCTGTCTTTTTCAATAATTAAGTAGCCTCACTATACCTAAGTAGTGAGGCTACTTATTTATTGTATCTAGTAATTATGTAGAACTAAGTAGTAAGCTAGTTAGTTCAAAATACAACTCGGAAAATTTGGATATAATTAAAAACTGTTATAAATCAACTTCTACAATGTAAAGCATAGGCACTAATATTGGCACTTTAAAAAAAAATCTGTTGTAAGTAATTATTTTATAAATTTTCACTCACCATAATATACATCATCAAGTTCTTTATATCTCTTGGCGTTGACACCAATTCTCCAACTATACAACAGCACCACCAGTATTGAAATATTCTGGAACAAGAAAATACAAAAGTATTATTATATTGATGTAACCGTGTACGATAAAACCACTTTGAGCGAAGCAAATCATAAATTTTGTGCCCCTTATTATTGGCGTATGGGTTCCGTATATTGTTCTAGTTCAGTTATCATAGTATGTAAATCAGTTGGTCCCTCAAATTTACATTTTGGTCTAAAATAAATATACTGAAACTGTTATTTATTCTGACGTCTTATATTTTACATGAACCGGTAAGGATTCCAACTTTCCACTAAATGGTGATTTTGTTTTGTAATGACTATTCAGTAAATTACATCAATTTAATATTACAATATTCAACATTTATTTTTTGAAAAGATAAAAAATAACAATGTCTCTGCTTCACTGTTAAACAAATAGTCTTTCCTTAATATAATTTCTCGTAAATTCAACCCTCGTGGTATATATTTGATAACGTCTAGCCTAATTAAACGGCCGGCGAAGCCTTGCGATGCAATGAAAATAAAATAGTGTCGTAATCTCTGTACCACAGCTTGTATTGGAGCCTCTTAGATTAAGGCTATTTTAGCTCTGCTGTGGTAATCGGAGATTACAGAGGACCTGGTATTTGTAATACAGGTCAGAACAGACTCGAAACTCTTACAAAGGAACAAAACCCAATTGGATAGCCATAAATATCCTCCGCCTATAACTAGCATTGTACCTACATACTTTATATTGTAATGAAGATGTTTATTAGTTTTTTCTCACTATCATCATCGCCGACCATAAATCAGCTGATAATATATGGACTATCACATGCTAGGTATAGGCATCTGCTTTATGTCTAATGGAACAAAGAAATGGAACCATTAGATTCCATTATTCGGTCGGCTGTCCTTGCCGACTTATCCACGTTGAATTTTCAGGTACACTGTTGCTACGATAAAACCTTTTTACTCCTTCAAGTTGTCGAAGGAGGTTTTTGAGCGGTATACCTTCTGGTTTCATCAGCCATCAGTTCTATGAGCTAGTAGACATCTCTTTCACAATGCCTTTTCAGAAGATCAATTATGTCGAGAACCTAGTTTCAGTGAACCGTTTGGTGGACTCTCTCAGCATTGCCCTCTATATTGCTCTTAGGGTGAATTTTTTTCACTGCGAGGACCGCAGCGATGATACGGCGCTCCACACGCAGCCATGCTCTCCAGCGGGAGTAAGTGGGACTGCGCCGCCTCTTTCTGCGAGCAGGTCATGCTCGTGAAGGAGGCGACGGGCCGGGTGCGGGAGAGAGCTCTCCCATCCGAGTTCCGCAGTCGGCGGCCTGGACGCCGCCGACGTGTTTTCGCCGAGGACTATCGGCCTCCATGACCGGGGCTCTGAGGACGGTGAGAGGGTCGCTCACCGTCCTTACAGAAGCAGGCCCATGACGGCAGCGTGACGTGAGCAACTCACGCATGCCCCCCCTTAGAAGCAGGATAACACCCGAAATCCTCCAAAGACGCGGGATAGCACCCAAACCACCCCCTGGGCGAGGCCGCAGTGGCGGCCGTAGGTCTGTTGTGAGTCCCGGGACATCCTTCCAAGGGCTTACCGGGGGCTCCCAACCACAGGCTGTTGGGCGTTGCGTGAGGTTTTTTAGTCGGTAAGAGTCCGGCATAACATCCTCTGAGGATTTTCCCTCGCGTAAAAAAAAAGGTGAATTTTCTTCTTAAAGTAAAATATAATGCCTTGTTATTGTAAAGGCTAATAATACTGGAAGCTGGGTGTAGATACTTCAACTGTGTATTAATTTAAATTGTCTCTCCAGAAATAAGATAAAACGTTAATTTCATTCAACAATTAATTATATTAAGAGGCATTTATCTAAATAATATGATTATATTTTATTTTTAATGAGCGTAATTTATTTATCTGCAGAGAAAACTGAACACAGGTGTAACTTATTGCTTGAAACCGTTAGATTTTCGCGTTTCCGAGAACACTTAGATTTATGTTTTCCAAAAAAATTATAAACCAAACGACTGTGTTTTAGAATGATATTACAACACAGTTGTCAGCTAGCTTAGTAGTATTAATTGTATAATTTATCATCGAAATGCTAAATTAGTACCTAGTACACAGAATACCAACAAATATTATTATTATGTATGCTGTAAATACAAACTTAAAGGTACATAAAATATCCAGACTCTCGAGACTCAATCTAAAAAAAATATTGGATAGCACAAATTTTGTCCAGGTGGAAAACGAACTCATGATCATATGATCAGTAGTTACACTATACGATCACCAGATCAATGGGGAGTAGTGGTAAGTGGTAATAAATCCTAGCCAGATGAACGACGATCTAGGGATGGTAGAACTATGATTGTACATTTATATATCATTCCAGTTCTTTGACACCCGTAAACAGCCCAATGCCACCTTATTACGCTTATTTACTTACTCTGAGATATGATGATCATTCTGATTATCTGACAGATCACAACTTTTTGAAGTTAATGTTTCAAAAAGCTACGCCCGCTTCATAGCTCGCTGCGCAACTTTGGGGTTATGGACTGATTCCACTGTAAGTAGCTAATGTAATCAAGTACTCAGTTTATGGTCAGATCCTCCTGAATTGCTAATATACAGATTTATACAAGTCTTGACAAAAAGTCATATTAATATGAATATGGCCACATAACGGCCGTGGTAAACAAACAAAAATATTTATTTGGCATTAATCCTAATACATAGGCACTTACAAAATTACAGTAATACAAAAAACCGGCCAAGTGCGAGTTGGACTCGCCCATGAAGGGTTTCGTAGCAGCAAGTAACATAATATAAAAGTTCTTATAGTTCGTTGTAACTTTGATTGATGTTTTAACACGTTCGCAGTGGTAGTGATTTTTCTAACCGAAAATTGCAGTTTATGACGTATTAAAAAAAAACTACTGGCTCTATCTCGTTCGAACTAATTTTCGTTGGTAGTTTTTATGGCAATGTACATCATATATTCTTTTTAGATTTATCATGCTCTTAGTTTAGAAGTTAGAGGGGGGGGGGGGGGGGGGGACACTCATTTTTCCACTTTGGAAGTGTCTCTTGCTCACACTATTCAGTTTAGAAAAAAATGAAATTAGAAACCTCAATAGTATTTTTGAAGACCTATCTATAGACACCCCACTCGTAAGGTTTTGATGAAAAAAAAATTTTTGAGTTTCAGTTCTGAGTATGGGGACCCCCAAAATTTACTGCTTTTTTTATAATTTTATATAAGAATCTTAATGCGGTTCACAGAATACATCTAGTTACCAAGTTTTAATATCATAGGCCTTATAGTTTCGAAGAAAAATGGCTGTGACACACGGACGGACAGACAGACAGACAGACAGACAGACATGACGAATCTATAAGGGTTCCGTTTTTGCCATTTGGCTACGAAACCCTAAAAAGATAGTAACTACCGCCAGTTCAAAACACGGGTCGCCAAAGAAGAACTGGGAAGAAACTCGGTGGACTTTTTAGTGCCCTATTTAAAATCAAAACGCGTTGGCTACGAAACAATTCGACAGTTTCGAAACTTTGACCCCGATTTTGTTTCCCAATATGCTGACACAAGAAAACTGTACTGAGGCATAAATTTTAAATATGGAAAAAGAATTGGTTTCGAGCAGGATTCGAACCAGCATCCTCTTGCATACCGTGCAAGACGCTTAACCACCAAATCCTACTCGGAACCAACCAAATGTTTCACCTTATATACGTCTTGGGGCGACGTAGGCACCATCTACCGGTACTTTTTAGAAAGTTACACGGTACGAATGTATAGAATTGCACCTATATTCATTCGATTTATGATGAAACCTGCCTGAACATTAAGATTATTTTTGAAAAGCAATTATTAAGCTAACTGAAAATAAATTTTAAATTTGGAAAAAGAATTGGTTTCGAGCAAGATTCAAAACCAATTCTTTTTCCATATTTAAAATTTATGATTATGAGCTTAATAATTGCTTTTCAAAAATAAACTTAATGTACTGAGGTATGTACCTAGTAATTTTCAATGATTTATTTAAACCTATAAATATATCATTTCTTTACACTGTCGCTAATAATTTAGACATCCTCGTAGTTAACGTTAGATTATAACAAGATTGTTAAGTGATGACTAATCAAATATCCCGAAATTAAGGGACTACAAAATCTATTGAAATTGGCTTACAAAAAAACGTTTACAAGCTACAATGGATGACGTTGCTAAATCTTTGTTCTTTGAGTTGAAATAGTTGACCCAGAGGAGTCGTGAACTGGAACTTGTCTGATTCGCAGATAATAAATTGTTATTAATATGTTAGTTTTAATTATTATGCTTTAGTAGATACTCATCTAAAGTTTTTAAGTTTATAATAAATCATGTGGGAAAAGCTGTTAAGCGGATATCGTATCGAAATTAACCACCATCGGTAGAAAAAAATAAATCAAAATACAGGTAGAACTGAAAAAGAAATCTACTTATATTTTTTTATATTTTTTCACAATGCTTATCATAAGATTTTTTCTACCGAGACTTATACTTTTATATTACAGCATTTATGTATTATGTCACAATTCACGGCAAAAACGGCGTAATTGTTTCCGCTGATCGGATTTCAATTGATGTCAGTTGAGAAGAAAATTGACTGTCTGCACATTGCGGCCCATTGTAATGTTTTTACTAAGTATTTACCGAAATATTTTCAGCACAATATTTTTTTTACTAAATGATGCTTACGGCTTCACCCGCGTGTATTTGGGTTGCATTTCCCAGTTCTCATGGGAACATATTCCTGCGTTTCCACGCTGGATTGCAATAGCCAGCCTTTGCACCAGGGATGATCCGGACCGAGAGTCACCCGTGGTTTCTGTGAGCCTATGTCCAATCTCGTTTATAAAGTCCTTGGCTTCTTTGCCCCAGTTGCCCAGGGTCATACGGGCACAAAAAATAGTACACCGGTTCTAGCTCGGTGTATTTGGTCATCTTCCTTGAGCTGGCCTCTTCCGCTGCGGCAGAAAGGGAATGAACATTGCAACCGAGATGGCTGGCGGCGACTGTGCTGACGCAAGTTGCATGCAGATAAGGCATCTGCCGTTTTTCCAGGGGATCAAGGTCAGCCCATCCCGTCTTTTACCGTCCGACCTGCTCAGAACCGGAGGCTCAAGCACGCAAAGTACGTTCGCCGACAAAAGGGCCCTGCGGATGACACTCTAATCTAAGAAACAAACAGACATTACGAATTGAAAATGTGCACAAATTTACACTTATTTCAAAACTTTATCCACATTGAAAACTACGTGACTAGGTTAAATATTTTCTGCATCTCACCTACACTTTTACTGAAATAAAAATTAAAAGCAAATAAATCGGTACCTACACATTTTCTAAACTTAGTAACGGTTGGAATATAAATTAGACCTGTCGTTCTCAACTTTTAAGTGGCTAAGAAATAAACGGATAAAAAAAGAGGCATTTCGTGTTAACTTAATGAAAATTTCTTTAGTTTGTAACCAGTTTTAGCCAGTTTAACTTCGTGAAATTGTAATTATCGCATTATACGAGTTGTTAGACACATTAATTGTGGTTCTTTGACCTTTTTACGAGAGATTTATGACCTAATAAACCTGCATATTGAAAAACTTAGTGCATTTTGAAATCATTTCAGCAATTTCTACATTATTTATTTTCTAATATTGCCTCACAAAATAAAAAAAACCAAAAAACCAAACTCACAAAAAAACCATTTATACGTAGGTTTTTTTTTTGAAAGTGAGGAAAATCCGTCATGGATGCTATGCCGTTTTCCTACCGACTAAAAACCACACGTTCTCTTCCTACTGCCTATGGTTGGTATATTACTGGATATATTATAATAACGTAATAAATGGGTGTCTCACAATAAACTGTTATTGTGAGGCGAAACCGGTCAGGATAAAAGTAAGTAAGTACCTAATTGAAAACGTAAAATATTTTCCAGCTCTAAATGTCATTTAAGTTATCCACTTTCCAAAACCACAAACTTTGCTCGGTCATTTCATGCTTCATGGGGCTTACTAGTATAATTATATGATGCTGGTATCTTTAATAGAAGTGTCAATCAGAATAGTTGTGAAGGTTGTTCATACAGAACGTGACTGGACCATTTCTAACGCGTACCGTACTCAATGTCTCAATGTTTACGTGTTGAGAATTATAGATTTGCAAGCCAGCTAGTTCGAAATGACAATATTATGATCTCGTTTATAAGGTAAACACGAAACGCAAATCACCGCTTTGACTATGAAAGGTTGTTATGTTTTAAGATGGAAATTTTTGGTTAGAGGATATCTGAAATAACACAGGCTACTTATCCCCGAAATAAATTTGCATGCGTTAAGGGAAAGAGAGGTGAATTTCACACGGGCGAAGGCACGGTCTCCATCTAGTACCCTCAAAAGATATAATCAGTCCTGAAAACATCTATTCTAGAATTCTATTATAATATAATTAAAGAAGAATCTATTTATTATAGAAAGTTCAAAACTACATTGAATATTTTTTAAAAGAATGTTTGCTGGGTGTTCTACATTACACCGAAGTCGGAAATGTAATTAGATTTTTTTATCTGTTTGCTTAGCTTTGTTCAATGTTATTTCAGAAAGTAGTAGAGGGATTTGCAGAAATATAGACTACTTTTTACAGGCCATATTAATAAACTAAGACCACTGGTTCCTAACAAATGCCCCTTTTTACCCGGTTGGAATGAGGCAGAACACGCGGTGTTTTGATTCCAGGGCCGAGAGCACCACATCAGGGTGCGTTTCCACTGACACGGAGTTGAGCGAAGTTGAAGTTGGCCAATCACAATACTTGAAATTGCGTAGATATTTCATGCATGGGGATTGGCAACTTACAGTCTGTCCACTCAACTCTCACAAGCTCTGCGTCAGTGCTACCGTACAATTGCGATGCGTTTAGGCCTTAAACTGGATGTCTACGACAGCAGCGGCGTAGCCTAAAGCATGAATTCTTATTGACGTGAAGGGTTAGATATATATAATACATACAGTAAAATTTTTTGAGCATTCAATAATTATCTTGGATTACCCTCAAATAATATCAACTCTGAATGTAAAAATAATATCGACAGTCAATTTGAATTACTTTACCAAAAAAAAAATCTAAAAGTACTTGAGTTTTTTTTTAGACCTTTGATACCTTCTCGGATTTTATCCTTAAAAAATATGACGCCGGCCCTAAAAAAGGGTTAAAAATGGTTATATTTCATAAATGATTATTTTTACAAAAAAATATTCGAGAACGAATGTTTCAATATTTATTTGTAAAGTCAATTTGGTGGAAGCTGCGGTACAGAAATATTTTGAGACTATTAAGTTTGTTCAGGAAAATTTACACGAACAACTTATTAAGGCAAAGTTTGACTTGTAAAGTAATTTGTCTTAGTCGAGAGTTTTGATTGAATCGTTAATGCGCTGCAGAGTAATTATTTTGGTCCGTGAATGAAATTTGTGTTTTTGCCTTTCGACGCATATGACCAGAAACGCAAATGACCCGACACGCAAATGACCATATTTTCATCAGCAAACGACCAGATACGCATATGAACCGAATTTATTTACTTTCGCAAAAGACCAGTATTTAATAAATACGCATGTTTTTTGTGTGGGGCTTGCAAATGAGTGGCATACTTAACTTCATAGAAAAATAATCCATTTTACAGTATCAAAGAAATAAATTATCTTACTTTCAAAACTTTTAATTATCAAAGATTCATTTAGTCACGTGTGGCAACGCTAAACTTTTTATTATTTTGTATTAACTATTTGTCCTACATTATATTCTCAATTTATATTCATAAATTATAAAGTTAATAATTATATACCTATTGATAAATACATTGTAAAGGCGCAAACTGTTGCACGTTGCAGGCCTAAAAAGTCAATTTCGTATATTTCATAATCCGATTACATAATGTTAAATTTCACTGCGTTTGTTATTGTATCATTTCATTTCGTTGCGTCCCCGATTTTTTTTTCGGACTTACAACATCATCATCATTAGGATAGGGTTATGAAATGATTTGCAGATGATTCTTTAATAATGTTACCATTTTAAGTTCTCTAAAGTACGCCTTTATCCCCGAAGGGATAGGCAGAGGCATAGTATACGCCCAAATTTCACCTTATAGTTTTATGTCCGACAAATAGGTGGTGAGCCTATCGCCGTGTTGAAATGGACAGGCGCAGGTAGCCACGACCCGCAGTTGATATCTACTAATAGGCGTATACTATGCCTCTGCCTACCCCTTCGGGGATAATGGCGTGACTATATGTATGAAATAATAACGTATAGACACTGCTATATCACTGCCTGCCCCACCGGAAAAAAAAGCAAGCATGTTCATTATATTACAATTATAATGAAAAAGGAAAATTAAAATCTAATTTCCATCCTCATTCAGCCTCTACTACCATTTATTACTAAAAGTTATCTGTATCTTTTAACAAAGGGCTTTTGAAACAATGAAGATAATCATCTTGACATAACATTATTTTGTAACATAAAAGCTTTCTAAAAAGTATAATATGGTACCCAACAAATTACCGTAATTAAACCATTTTAATTAATGACTTATTGTTGTTACTGTGGCATAATGGCGGCCAAAGCAATTAATGAGCATTATTAATTAAAGCATCCTGAAGGTTTTATATCCGTGGCTACCAACCTTTTTGGTACATACTTGTCTATTGTACTTTGTAACTGAAGAACATCTGACTCATATTTGATGACTTGGTCTTTGTTGTATACCCATTCTCTTTTGTCCCTTAATGTGCAAGAAAATTCAGTAGAATCCATTCTATGACTCTGTCCTGACTTAGTAAGATGGGTTCTATCCATGAAGAATATCAATATATTATACGTTTTGGTATTCTGCATGTTTTGCATTTGGTAGACTGCCTCTGTGGCGTAGTCGGTAGTGATATCGCCTGCGGCGCTGGAGGTTCTGGGTTCGATTCCCGGGTCGGTCCAAATATTTGTGTGATCCACAAATGTTTGTTTCGGTGTTTGGGTGTTTCCTATGTATAATATGTATGTATTTAGAAATATATAAGTATGTCTATCAGTTGTCTAGATCCCATAGCACAAGTGTATAGCTTAGTTTGGGCTAGACGATGTTCACTGCTGGTTCTACTGATTCTTCTATGGTATAACTAAGTATAATTTTAATAATTAGGTATTTTATTATAAATGCTGTACTCATATTCGGAACTCTTCTTGGTTAACGGCATTTTCATTATACCACGGCAGAATTTTCTTCATAACACACGGTCCTACGCCTTTCACACCGAGACAATCCTTTGACCATTTCTAGGTTAGTGAACAGGTATATGAATTCATAATAGATAGGTTTAAAACCGGAGTGCGTTGTTCGTATAATGCATGCAAACTTCATGCATGAAAATGAGCAATTTTATGAGTGCTTTGAATTTAAATTACGAATTTAAATAGGTTTGTGCCCTTTTGTCATTTTCGTAATTGTAGGATGCATCAATAACTGTTTATTCTAATGTGGCCATAGAGCAACGCGAACTGTCTAAGGGGAGACGGCATAGAACGATTGCTCGGTACAAATTTGTCTGTCATATTTTGCGGGTGACGGGGAGAAATCTTCCTCACCCACACTTTCTTAGACTCGCACTACTATAGCAATCGACTGTCAATACGAAGCCTATATACAAGCTGTAGATTTAGTAGTGTGCAATACTTGCACACGTGACTCTACTGCCTACACTCGTTAATACTTCGTGATAAAAAAAAACATTTTTTTTTAGTCTTTTTTCATATTGAATTCGTTTTTTAATTCCAACGGGAACTCTGCCTAACCTCCACTGACGAATAATACGTGAACCTATGAAACAGAAAAACCGGTCAAGGGCGAGTTCCGTACCAAAAAACGGCAAAAAGTGAGCAGTGAACGCTCGAACGCAGCCAGTATGCCTAATACCTACAAACGATCAGCTGGACGCTAGAGGTCATAGCACTGGGTAATAAATAGGCATTTTAAAAAAATAAAAAAAATAACTGCCTCTGTGGCGCGGTCGGTAGTGATACCGCCTGCGGCGCTGGAGGTCGTGGGTTCGATTCCCACCGGAGTCAAATATTTGTGTGACCCATAAATGTTTGTCTCAAGAGTCTGGGTGTTTCTATGTATAATATGTATGTATTTAGAAGTATATAAGTATTAATATCCGTGGTCTGATACCCATAACACAAGCAGGTTATTCCTAGCTTACTTTGGGATCAGATAGCGTTGTGTGAGATGTCCGTGAATATTTATTTAAAAAAAAAAAAAAAAAAAAATGTTAAATAGGCATTATGCGAGTATCATTTACAATCTTTCGCTTTTTAGATTTATTAATAATTATTAAGTACTTACTTAAATTTAAGTTCACGTATTATTGGCCAGTGGGTACAGGCAGAGGTTCTTTGCAAATAAAATCAAATTTGACATGAAAAAAATGATACATGAAATATTAACGAGTGTAGGCAGTAGAGTCACGTGTGCAAGTATTGCACACTACTAAATCTACAGCCGGTATATATACACTTTAAACAATACACTCATAAATTTTACACACACATGATACATTTTGTGTCATATCACCCCAAGTCGCTCAACCAATCCATGTATTGATGTGACGTCCGGTAAAGTTGCTAAACAAATCTGAATATTATCTATACGTTTAAATAGGTGTAAATAATAATAACTTGTTATAAAATTACTTACTTACACAAGATAATGCCATTTTTCTGCAGATTTCTTTCATCACATTTCTTTTTGTATTAAAATCTAATTATTTCATCATTTTTATTTAACCGACTTCAAAAAAGGAGGAGGTTACTCAATTCGACCGTATATATGTTTTTTTTTTTTTTTTTATGTTTGTTCGCGCAGAACTCCGTCGTTTATGGATCAATTTGAAAATTTTTTTCTTCGTTCGAAAATAGATAGTCCCAAGGTGGTCCCATTTATAGGAATTCAGGATCTGATGATGGCATCCTGTAGAAATCGAAGGAAACTTTTAAAAATTGTAGGGGCATCTAGGGAATTTGTAAATTCTTTTATTAAGGGCTTTAAAGTAGTACAACTTAATCAAGGTCTGGAGTCGATCTGATGATGGACACGAAAGACAGTAGAGAGAATTCCCTAACAATATACAGCAGTTACCTTGTGTTTGGGCTTGATTAATTTGTACTGTCGAGAACTTTACAACTAGATAGATAGATTTTCAGTCAACACGTCACTAAAAATGGTGAAAAAAAAAATTTTAACAAAAAAGAAACCGACTTCAAACAAAACTAAAAACTGAAAAATAAAATATACTTAGCACAAAGGTAATATATTCTGATTTATCAGATATCATTAAATATAATACTGAAGTCGGTGCCAATATGACTATGAGAGAGATTAATAATGCCTACCTAAGCCTACATAGTTTTACTGGGCACCGATTTTAGTATTATATTTAATGATATCTGATAAATCAGAATATACTAACTTTGTGCTAAGTAAATTTTATTTTTCAGTTTTTAGTTTTGTTTGAAGTCGGTTTCTTTTTTGTTAAAAATTTTAAAATGACAATTCAACCGCTCACGCTGTCAACTAGACTTAGTCTAGTGAAAGAAACTTCAAAAAACAGTTTTTATGTAACTGGGCACTTTTAGTCGTCAAAATGTCAAATTATTGCCAGAGGGGGTTTGTCCTGGGACATCCTTCCGAGGGCTTACCCGGGGCTCACAACCATAGGCTGTTGGGCGTTGCGTGAGGTTGTTTTAGTCGGTAGGAGTCCGGCATAACATCCATGAGGATTTTCCCTCACGTAAAAAAAAAAAAAAAAAAAAAAAAGGAGGGGGTTTGCCAGCTTTGGCCTCTCCCTCTGTAAAGGCGCGCGATGCTCTGTGAATGTGGCAAACTTAGTTTATTTGCAAATAATGTTTTCATTTTTGAAATACTACATAGAATCTAGTACTTTTTATTTGGCAAATTAATGAAAATGCCAAATCGCATAAGTACGAAGTGACCAATGGAATCATGAACGGCGATGATTGAGTTAGCAAACTAATTCTTAAGAATGCTTATTTGTTTCGAAGTTCAAAATATTTCAGTATTAAAACTGCTAGATAAAAGTATGATACATTATTCTTTGTAAGTTGTTTACTCCTGAAACCATATCATTTTCTTTTTTTTAACGTGGTGTAAAATCCATTATGGATGCTATGCCGGACTCCTACCGACTAAAAAAACCTTACGTAACGCCCAACAGCTATGGTTGGGAGTCCCGGGTAAGTCCTCGGAAGGATGTCCAAGGACCTACGGCCTCCACTCAAAGACTTCTATATAAACTGAGGTAGACGCGCCGTACTCTAACAAACGAGATTTCAAAAGCAATCCTCAAACACACGCATTGCTAAAAGACTACACTTACTTATAAATATTATTTACGTAATTGTCACCACACACAATAGCAATATACAAATAGAACAAGAGTAAAAGAGAAGGCGTATGGACTCCGATTGCAAGCCGAGTACCTATTCTCGAAGTTTTGACTCACAACCGTGCGAGCAACGCTGCTAATTAGCTCAGTTTATAGGTTTCAAAAATCGGTGCGTAGGGCATGTCTACCTCAGTTTATATAGAAGTCTTTGCCTCCACTGCGGCCTTGCCTAGGGAGTGGTTAGGGTGCTATCCCGCGTCTTTGGGGGTTTCAGGTGTGATCCCGCTTCTAAGTGGGGCGTGCTTGAGTCCCTCACGTCACGCTGCTGTCATAGAAAGTATATCCTATTATAAAAAGAACTGTAAACCACTTATTTTTACAAAGTAGGTACGTTAACATACAAAATAAATAATTGTTCGTAATAGTATTCTCGTTGCTAACAGACAAAAGTCATTTTGTCAGAACATCTCAATGTTACTTAATCCTCGCTCAACTACGCTATAAAGGCGGTTTTTCTGAACAAAAGCAGTAAATAATAATTTGTCTACTTCATCTAGAAATCAGCCACACAGTCTTCTTAATAACACAGAGACAAGAAAACAGATTGGAGGGAAAATAAATGATCACACAAGAGGTATTAAGCTGTCACCACATACATCGTACTTCCTTTCCTTAGTTGACATTCAACTTACGAAAAAGATAAGCTTTTGATACAGCCTTAGCTTCTAGAGCCCATTTTTATCCAGTCATGACAATATAATGGAGTATATTCTTTATAGTTATGTTAATATGATCGTTTTTTCCACACACACTTAACCCATATTGTTAAGTAGTGTTCAATGGTCATAAATGTGCGTTAGGGAGGATAAACATTTTGACAAGGGATACCCTTTGGGTTTCTGTTGATTAACTTGACATTGTCATGGTGATATTTCTTGAGATGGAATTATTGTGAAACAATAAACGGGCTATAAATAGTTTATGCACCTCTTGCGTAATTATTGTTTGATGTTAGTAATATCTTGGGAAATTACCATATGACTCACTTATCTATCAACTCTTAATTGCGTTTTATGTAACTTACAATAATACCTATTAGAGTAAGCCACCCCTTACGTTGATATACGTACCCACTAAATAAAGTCTGTGTTATTTATTCCCTTCGGGATAAAAAGTACAGGGACTACAAGAAACAGTCCTTTCTACTTGTTCAATTAATGAGACAAAATCATGGGACCATTATAAAATGGCTAAATACAGGATTTAAGTATATTAAAGTAAGTAGGTTTACGCAATAAATTTAACCAATACATATTTTTCAAATTATCAGTCTGCTACAGTAGGTATTGAGAGAGATTTAAAAAACCTAAATAGATAGTTCGCAAAACAATGAATAGCAAAGAAAGAAATAATTAAACACTACCAGTTTAACAAACGCCAATTAAATGTTTAGTGAAACGTACGAAATTGGGATTCGCTAAGAGGATTTGCTGCTAAGTTATTTGGCTTATTACGGATCTAAAACAAATTGAGGATTGGCAATCGAAAATCTCATTTATTTTGGGACGGTAATTTGTTCAATGATGCATGGTCCGATTGGTATCGAACTCTGGTTAAAGACTTTGTCTATACAAGTATTATAAAGAGACGAGAGCAAAAGCTATTACTTGGTTATTTCAAACAAATATTTCATAATTGATGGTTATTTAACTTTTTGACATAGTGATATTTGATTTTTTGACACATTGAACATGATACTGATTACCGGGACCAAAGGCTTAACGTGCCTTTCAAAGCACTAAAACACTCTCAAATGGTAACTATAATGCCACAAAATGGTCGCCTGTCTGGGCCCAACGGTGGCTAAAGTTGCTTACCACCGTGACCGTTTACGTTTTCAGAAAGTTCAATCAGCGGGGTTACGAGCACGAGAGCAAAAACCTATTACTTGGATATTTCAAACAATTTTATTTTATTTGATAGTTATTTGACTTTTTGACATAGTGATATTTAACTTTTTGGCATATTGACATGATACTGGCAAACGGGACCAAAGCCTTAACGTGCTTTCCAAAGCACTCAAATGCTCTCAAATGGAAATGTCACAAAATGGTCACCCGTCTCGGGCCAACGGTAGCGAAAGTTGCTTACCACCGTGATCCTTTACGTATGCAGAACATTCAGTCAATGGGATTACGAAACGAGAGCAAAAAGCTAGTACTTGGGTATTCTAAACAAACATATTTATTGATAGTTATTTGACTTTTTGATATTATTGTTATTTGACTTTTAGGCACGTTGACATGATAGTGACAATCGGGACCATAGGCTTAACGTGTCTTTCATAGTACTGAAACGCTCGAGAGAAAAAAGCTATTACTTGGCATATAAATGTCAAACAAACATATGTTATTTGTATAGTTATTTGACTTTTTCAATTAATTCTGATTCGTGCTGACAGCAGACTTGGGTGCGACTTGGGACATTTATTTTAGCTCATTGCAATCTGTTCCAAAGATCCAATACTAAGCTTTTCGGGGATTATCTTGTTAGTTGTGAATATCTTAGAATGTGCCATTAATTGGTAATTTATTACACTCCCGTGTTTTGTTGGTGTTTGGTTCTGTTGATAGCAAAATTATGTTGGATTTGCAAGAATTGTTAGGAAACAAAAGGTTTGCTTTTTGCGTGGAAAGACCGTCATGTTGCAACACTTGCCTCTTACTAGTTGCAAGATAGGCCAGAAGTTTAAGGCACTGGAACTTATTTCTTACCAGATGGTGCTATCCTTCCGAGGGCTTACCTGGGGCTCCCAACCGTAGGTAGTAGTTAGGAAACGTGTGGTTTGTCGGTAGAAGTCCGGTATCCATCCAATCCAGCATCCAAGTAGGATTTTTCTTACGTAAAAAAAATATTTAAAAAAACCGCTTCTCTGCCACTGTTCCCGTTTTGACAGTCCTTGCTAACCGTGAGCCGTGAAATCGTTCTCACCCGACTGTCCCTCTCTAACACGTTTATTGTTTTTTTTAAGATTTCATTTCATTTACTTATTTTGTGAACATAGGTATACAAATATGATGTTACAGATTAGATAAAGTACTTGCTATGTTCCGCCAATTGGCATACAAAACACATAGGTAGACAATTGCATTACTTACTTAGCTACTACTTACTTAACATGCAAGTAATGAAAATAATTTATAAGTTAATACAATAATGTCAATTAATTGAAACTGTTTCATTATAATTTGTATGTCAAATATCTCCATTCGTCAATAACCCTTTATTTTTCGTTATGTCAAAATTATTTTTAAATTTAGTATAGAAATGTCAAGTTGCAAACTCCCTAGTTTAATTTGTTGTTAATTGAATTTGTCTCCATTAAATGTACATGTGATGTCTTTCAAATTTAAATGTCGGTATCTATATAGCTGTCAAATTACATATTATTCTAATATCATTTTATACTATCATTAAGGTACTCGTCTATCGAATAATACGCTTTTACACATAATAAGTTGTAGAGGTTATTTTTATATTCATGTAGATTTGAGCTATTTGTAATTCGGCCCGGTAATTTATTATAGATCTTTGGTGCCATTGCATAGATGCTTTTGTGAAAAAATCTGGTTTTACAGTGTGTCAAGTGCAATTTATTTGAGCGACGTTGACTTTCTACACCCTTATACAGGTCCATATTATTCTTTACAAAAACATTCACTTCATAAATGTAAAGAGAAGGCAAAGTCAATATTTTGAGGCTTTGAAAATGAGGTCTACAAGTATCTGTCCGTTTCAGTTTACACATAGATCGTATGCACTTTTTTTGTGCTACGAAGGCATCCTCGATGTTTGTGGCATTACCCCAAAACAGCAGACCGTATCTTAAAGTAGAGGCAACATATCCATGATATGCTGCTAGGAGAGCACTTCTGTTCGTTATTTTCTGTAACTTATATAGGGCATAGGAAAACCTTGTAAGTTTCGCACAGACGCTTTCTATTTGAGTTTTCCATGACATATTGCTATCAACATGCAGTCCTAGAAATTTGGTACAGTCTGTTTCATTTATTTGGTTTTGTTTGTAGTCTATTTGCAATTCAGGTTGATTTGTAGGTCGGATTTTAAATGTCATAACTTTTGTTTTACTAATGTTAATTTTTAAGTTATTGTTATTTAACCAGTCAATGAGCTTAATAAGGCTTGCATTAATGTCATCCTGAATTTGTGCATTATTCCCTTTATTGTAAACTACTGCACTGTCGTCAGCAAATAATGACATGTGATGGGATATTGCTGTAGGAAAATCATTTATGTAACATAAAAACAGAAGCGGCCCCAAAACTGATCCCTGCGGGACACCATGCAGTAGGATTCTGGGACTTGATTGATATATTACTTCCGTTTTAGTGTTAATATTTACCTGAGTTATTTGAGTCATTTGTGTCCTATCTGTTAAATAAGATTTGATGAGATCAATAACATTTCCCCTTATACCATACCTATTGAGCTTATGTATCAGTACTTTATGGTCAACGTAATCGAAAGCCCTCGTCATGTCCATATACAGAGCCGCTGAAGATTTTCTAGTGTCCATGTTAAGATGAACTTTTGCCAGAAAATTATAGAGCCATATTGATAGTTTTGTTTCGTCTAAAACCCATTTGTTCCTTACAGAGGATTTCATGCTTCTCAAGAAACGCATTAACACTGTTATATATGTATTTTTCTATTATCTTAGAAAAAACAGATACCAGTGCCACTGGCCTATAGTTATTAACATTTGCTTTATCACCTTTCTTGTGAATGGGCTTAATAATTGATACCTTAAGTATTTTCGGAAATGCCCCATTCTGTACACAATTGTTCAAAATATGACATATTACTGGTGCTATCGCAGGACCGACCAATTTTATTGCACTAGTGCGGATATTGTCGTAGCCTGTACTATTCGTGTTTTTGAGACTTTGTATTATTGTCATGACATCCTTTGGTATAGCAGGTTCCATGAACATAGATTTATATGAGTTGTAACTACGTAGATGTGAATATTTTACATTACATTTACTGCTACTATTCTGCACTGTGTCTATAAAATAGTCATTAAAGTACTGCGATATTATCATTGGATCAGAGAGTTTCTGGCCATCAATATTTATTGAATTAACACTCAGTTTAGGAGTCTTAGATTTCACAGAATTTATTACCTTCCAAATCGCCTGAGATTTATTGGTACTTGTTTCAATAAAGTAACAATTTTGTGCTCTTTTTGTCTGTCGAATAACGCGTTGGTACCTTTTTGAAAACGTTTTAAAGGCCAATTTATTTTCGTTATTCCTTTTTGACCTAAACTTCCATAGCAAGGCACGCCTTTTCCTACTACATAGTTTTATACCCTTAGTTATCCATGTTGGGGTAGACAGTGTTGAAATTTTGCATTTAATTACAGGAAAACAAAGATCGTAAACCAGTTTGAACAATTCAAAAAAGGATTCAAAACTTTCATCTGCGTCATCAGAGGCATAAACACTTAGAAAACTTAAACTTTCAATGTGTTTCCTAAAAAGCTTCATGTTTTGTTTCGAGTAATTTCTTTTTTTTATATAGTAGTGCTTTAAAACGCACGTTCGTTGTATAGGGCACTTCATTAGCTGTGCCTTGTGATCAGAAACGCCCAATTCAATAACTTCAGATCTGCAGCCCCGCATATTATGCAAAAGGTTGTCAATACATGTACCAGAGCTGGGGCGTGTGATTTCATTAATTTCCATAATAACATTAAATTCGTTTACAATTTGTTTCAACTTTGTGGATTCATTAGATTTTTTCAATATGTCAATATTAAAGTCACCGCAAATTATTAATTTATGTCCAATCTTATAGCTAAATAGTGTCAATGTATGTATTAAATTGTCAAAAAAAGCCTCCAGATCCCTTTTACCTGGACTTCTATATACACATACTATAATGATTTTAAGTTCCGTTAATTCTAGAGCACAACATTCAAAAATGTTGGGTATGTTTATGCTTTTTAGTGAATCTATCTCAGCAAAATTTAAATGGTTGTGTACCAAGATACAAGTACCTCCATGCCGATTACCTCTCGTAGAGAAAGCAGCCAACGTGTAATTTGGAATATTCAGTAAGTCAACGTCACTCAACAACATACTGTGTTCAGTAATACATAGTACATGAATACCTTTCCTAGAAAAGCTATCCAGACACTCAATCATCATCTCACTCTTGGATGATAGGCCATCTATATTTTGGTGTAATATCTGTAGCTTATTGAGCACGAAAAAAAGCCTCCTCTCTAGATGAACAAGATATATTCGGAGAGTCGCAGTTGAAATACTCTCTCATGGAGGAATTTTTGCTTACCAAATTGTTCAAACAGCAATTAGGTCCCACATTAGGTATGTCAGCCACTGAGTGTAGCTTCAAGTTTTTAAATATATTTGTTATTCCTTTATTATTAATTACACCTCTATTCCCTAAAAACATAGTATAGTCCCAAGATAGATCAAAATTTGAATCAAATAAAGTAGCATAGTTATAATTAAGTATGTCGTAATACAAAGAATTGTTAAAAACTTCTATCCTAAAATTATACATTGTTGCATAGTAACTATATTTATATGTCGGTAAGCAGACTATTAAGTTGGTATATTTCAATGGTATTAGAGTATCACGAATGTATTTAACTAGTTCCGTGTAATTTGAGCTTTGGTTGAAGTCCTCTTCGCCAATCAGTATTATACAATAGTCATCCCTGGTATAGTTTTGGAGTTTAAGATGAATATTACTAAACAGTTTTCTAATTCCACAATGGGGTGTTATATAATGACATATTTGATAGAGGGGGAAAGTATTTTCTGCTATAGACAGAACCCTGTTCCTATTATTACTGCTGATGATACATATCTTGTTTTGTTTTTGAGTCACGTCATCTAGTGGACCCTGGAGTGATGGTTGCTCAATTCTTCTATTCTGAACATCCTGTGAAGGGGTGTCCATGATATCTGGCCCATCTGCTAAGGGGTCCTTACTATGGTTATTTGAGATTTTGCGAGGGGTTCGATTCTTATTCGGAGTTTGACCTATTCCGCCAACCAGTAATCTAGTAGCTCTTTTTATTAATTTGTGCTTGTTTGTTATCTCGTCTATAGTTTTCTTCAAATCAGAGTTTTCTATTGACAAATTACTAATTTCCTCGTGAGCACTTTGTAATTGAGAACTTAATTCCTTAATTTGGCGCTTGAGATCTTCATTTTCATCATTTTCAGAGTTCAATATATTGGGAATACTACAAGTAGCGCCGTCTGGAGTTAAATTATGTGAACTATCCGAGTTAAAAGTATCAGAAACTGACCGTGATCTTGGTTTCCGTAGGGTAATGTTCTCAAAGAATTTCATTTTTATCCGCAAGACTCAAAACTGTTGTTCAAATTTCCGACATTCAATGTTCATACAGTAATTCACTATATTATATTACTAAAGCGCGTCATAGGTTATAGGCAGTATCAACTTGTTTTTTTTATTGTATGCTCAAAATGTTTTCCTGTCACGTAAGCTCAAGTTGTTGAAAAGTGACGTATGCTAAGTTGTTATTTACTGTTACTGTGCGGGTATTATTAAAAACTTCATTATGACAGATCCGTCAAATTGTCAAATTATGTTGTGGTTTGTGTGAGTGATTTTAAAACATGAAAACAACTGAAAACACAGTTGTTTATCAATGTGTGTATGATTTTCAAATCCAGGTAACTGTTTTGAAAATGATTATTTATATGTTTTACTCACAGTTCACATGGGTGTTTCTTTTGTTTTTATGCTAACGATTTCTAGGTCTGTTTTCGCATGTATTTACGTTGTTTACTCGGACTTTAAGCACTTATTTAAACTTTTATAAATTTTAAAATCGGGAATCTCCCTTAGTACGTCTTTACTTAGCTGGGGTTGCCAGCCGAAAAAAACATTGTGAAAGTTCAATCCGACTGTCGTTGTCATTTTTGTTTTATTTCAAACTTTGAACAGATGATTCAAGTGACCTAGCGACGTGGTTTAATGCGACAGAGTCACAGACTACAGACAAAGTCTCGACATAAGCCCCTCTGCACTCTATTTTATAAAGAGGGGCTAAAAGAAGACATGTCCTATTCTAGACTACAATCTATTTTCTATCAAATTTCAGCCAGATCCGAGAAGGGCGTGATTGAATACCAAACTTTCACATTTTAAGAATAAATAGATGCAAAGAAAATAAGTTATTATCACCTGGGCATAATCAATCTGATTAGTTGCGAATTCACAAGTGAACTGTCCCAAAATTTTACGTAAACTTATGGAAGTGGTTAAACTTGAAAATGTTACTGTCTCCAAACTCAGAGACATGTCGAAAGAGATGCTTTAGTTTTAGATTGATCAATGGAAAATAACCTAAACCTTAGTGGGGCAGTGCCCATGGGAACGATCTATCTTCAGACTTCATATTGGAATAGTAAATACATTTTCACAAAAAAAAATGTTGTAAATACTTTTTAAGGGTTCCGTACCAAAGGGTAAAAACAGGACCTTATTACAGAGACTTCGCCGTCAGTCTGTAGGTCACCAGGTTATATCTTTTGATGATATATTTATTTTGCCCATAAAAAAACAAACAAGAAGCCGTGAGACGGTCTCACCCGACTCAACGTTTCAAGCAATTAAGGGCAAGGTGTGCAGACTATTGCCGCTAGCCACTCTATATACCTACCTATTTCATGGTAGTAGCTGTTCCTTGCGTAAAAGTCCTTATCGCATAAGAGTCGTTATACCGAAAAACATAACCCTCCTTTTGCGCAGTCAGTTAAAAAGTATAGGCTACTTACTGTTCTTTTCAGGGCCTCGAACTATCCCTATACCAAATTTCATCTCAATCGCTCCAGCCGTTTAGGCGTGAAAGCGTAACAGACAGACAGACAGACAGAGTTACTTTCGCATTCATAATATTAGTAGAGATAGGGATATCGCGCTACAGGTTAAAACGGACAGAAACGGTATGTGCCTCTCTGCTGCCGGCTATAAGACTTCAACTTAGTTTATGACCACCAATTGGCTATAGTCGAATTTTTAATTAGACGAAGTAAAGTGACAGCAACTAATGTCACTTCTTCATACAATGTTGATTAATTTCTATGAAGAAGTGACATTAGTTGCTGTCACTTTACTTCGCCTAATTAAAAAATCGACTTTAGTTGAAGCACTCGTGGCCCTGCGGACTCAGTGTTCTGTAAACGGTGTAACTTGACCACTTTGTACCATTTATTTGCGGGCGTTTCCGTGCTTCGGAAAGCACGTTAAGCCGTTAGTCCCGGTTGTCAGTAAAATGGCAGTCGTTAAACCAATATATAACAACCTGCGCCTGTCCATATCAACTCGGTAATACGGATCACCACCTATTTTGTGCGACAATTTAAAAAAAAGGTGAAATATTGGCACATATTTGGCCTCTGCCTACCCCTTCGGGTATGAAAGGCGTGATCATATGTATATTGCTTGTTACTGTGACGTACGAAGGTTCGCAAAAAAACTGCCACAAACGGTCACAATCTCAAGATAGACCATAGCGTAAGATGCTTAACGCAGAGATTGTTATACAGACTAAACAAAACACTGAGCTGAGCGATGAGCATTTCCAATGTAGCTATGTAAGTTAATTAAAACTTATCTCTTTGTGTTTGGTGTATCTACTATTCTATAGCCAACAAACAGAAAAAGCTGAAAAATCGCCAACAATATTTTAAAAATGCCGGTTAAAACCTATCCATCGCAGCAGGAGATCACGCCCTATGAAAGATTTATGCGATTTTAAAATCCCGCTGTATATTCAGCCGCGCTGAGTAATCACTCTTTGTTATATCGAAACTCGTATATCTTTTTGGCGGATTTTTTTTTTGTGAAATGCGGTGGTTTAGATTTTCGTGTTAAGCCTGACTCGAATATTCAGATAGGTATTACAATGGTTGTTTTTATCGGTTCATTAAAGTATCGCATTTGTTTTGCGTCAAAGGTAATTTTTGATCTTTTTAAATACAATTTCTTTAATTTACGAGGAATTTGCTTAAGCAATTTTTGGTGATTTTTAATCAAAGTGTAACTTAACACCTGAAGCTATCTATTGTTGCCTGAAAATAAATATGATTTTTTATACTACTGAAGGTGGCAGACAAGTTTACAGCCCACCTAATGGTTGGGTAACGTAGCCTATGGATATTTGCAGCACTAAAAGCGCTACACACGCGCTGCCGACCGGTGTGCAGGTTGTGACCAGTACAGTTGAAATTCTATGAAGCCGCCCAAATGGCCTTTAACTTGGCTTAACCACAGGGCGGAAACTCCATACAAAAATGTTCGTTTTCACCCACACTAATATACACGTAATGTGAATGCTTGAATCAAGCTTGAATGTGTGTGTGAGTATGCTAGGGACACTAGCTATAGAAACAAAATAATAAGGAACAGAACGCAATCTCATGTAAGTAGGTACTTTTTTTTTCAAATCTACCCTCGGATTAGCACAAATTAAACCAAAGCAATAGCACAAAGTAAGTAGGTTAGGTAGTAATACGTAATGCAACGCAGTGACACTCTCTCAAGTACTAACATGGCAATAGACACATCAACTTTGGTGGGGGGATGGGGAAGCTTACTCGGTCGGAGGCAGGGAGTTGGCGATCTGTATGTAATACTATTATATTATCTTTGGCTTAGCGACAGTCATATTACTGACAACTGGGACCAACGGCTTAACGTGCTTTCCGAAGAACGGAAATGCTTGGAAATAAATGTCACAAAGTGATCATGTGGTGGTCACCCATCCATGACTGGCCATTATTATATAAAACTTCTGAAATCTAACATGTGTTCTGCACGACCCAAAATCTTTTATTCTGCAAAAATTGTTATTGAGATAACTCAATAACGATAGCAGCAAAATTATTTTCTTCATCAAGCATCATCCCATTTGTTCTAAACTCTACATGAGTTCGGAACGTAGATCTGGCTGCAAAATTTATTTACTGGCTACTCGCAGAATCTTGAGAAAGAGAAGTTAGCTTGGGCATGAAGGTAATCTTAACTTCCCGGACATAGGAAACTAATGGAAAAAGAAACTAACATACTGCTAAAAAGTAAACTGCACTGCCTGATTCGGCGTGAAAATACAGACTCAGACCTACCGAAAGAGTCACAGCTGATTTCCAAAAGGATAGGTATAGGTAACCTGGGAGTTTTCGAGTCTAGAGTGAACACTGTGAAGAGGTTACTTCTAGGCAATTTTGTGCTCTATATTCAACCACATCATCACTTACCAACAGGTGAGATAGCGCTCAGCTCAAGCCTATGGACATGTCCATAACACCACGATGCGACATCGTCAACAATCATGAAAATCCATGGCGTCGTGGCGCAGCGCAGAGCCATGTCGTGACTACGGTGACGTGCTGTTAGAACTCAACGTTACACGTTGTCGTGCCTATGTACATACTACGATGACCTCATCGCAAATTACGACTTCATCGTGCACCGTAACTTTGCACACTAAGGGGGCTGAGCCAGGTTGTGAGAGATATGCACTATGATAAGTGAAAAAAAATCATCAGCAGTATGCGAAAGCAGAAAATTGAAATCTATCTTTTTAACCGTAGCACTAAAGAAATAGACTACCTTATTCAGTGATCGTAGAAAATTGTATTCCTTACACTTCATATCTACATAAACATCTCTCCAACAGCTCAAATCTCCGTCCCAAACAATTCATAAGATGTTCTCATAAAAGTCTGGGGATAAAATAATATTCACCGTTTGTAAATGGCAAGCACATTGTATTCACCCTGAAGGCAGACAAAGCAACAGGCTGATTATGCCTACCCTTACGTATGAAATTGAAATATAACTTACTCTGTTCGAATCGAAATAAAATATAAGAAAATGTATGTCTAAATGTATGTCTAATGTATATCTATGCAATTTTATAATGGAAAGAAAATGTTGTAGATTTGTATTAAAAGACTAATAAACTATTTATCTACACGGAAATTGTTCATTTTTCTGTAGTTTCAAGACAATAGTTCATCAAATGCATAGGGTAATTTAGGGGGTTTTCGGCCACTTAAGCAAGCTTTTGACTTCAAGACAGTGTTTAAGATGGTGTACTAACTAAAATATTGCCATGAAAATACCTAGTTATTTGTAATTTAATATTAATATAGTTTTTAAATATGTTATCACTTTTTAGGACAATTTCATGTATTCATTTATAAAAAATAAAATATGGAAAAGTGGCGATTTCGCTAGTTTTCGGACAGTATTTTGCACATTTCAAAATGACTTTTGTTTAATCTCAGGTAGATTCTCTTTTTGTATAGAAACCTGATTTTATTCCTCTTGAGAGCATGCCCAAAACAATTTATGATTTACTTGTATTTATCAGAATGTATAAACTGGAGTAAAAGTATAAACCTGCGGCATTAAATTATTTGATTTACATCATAACTTATCGAATAAAAAGGATCTACTGATCAGCCATATTGCCTATGCTGACCGAGAAAATGACTTTTTGCGTGTTAGTTTTCGACCGTTATTGATTTTCATAATTTAACGCATTTACTAAGAATTTAGAATTTCAAATGTTTAGTTAATGCCTGTCTTATAACTATTTCTTTGAAAATGAATGTTTGAGGAGTTTTTTTTGTTTATTTACTACAATTATGTTCATTGACCGTAAACTAATACAAACATTTTTAGTTTTCGGTCATATTCAGATCTAATGGGCTGACAAATAGATTAACTTCAGCCCATTTTCAGCCATAGAATATTAATATTTTAAAAATCTATTACGACGATATTTTTGTTAAGAAACATATGGCCGAAATCTAACGCTGATGTTCATCAGATGTTCTTAGTTTCGCATCATTTTATTATAAAATCTGTTCTATTTAACCAACTTATCATAATTCGAATAATATATGTAATACGTCAGCTTTCGGTCGGCAGGTCGAGAATTGGTTGAAACTAAAAAATTGCATTTAGTTATCCGACCACCTGATTTAAGAATATTATAATAAGTATTTAATATAATTCGTTCAAAATTACATAAGTTAAACTTCTCTACTACCCACATTTCTTATATATCTAAGTTTTCGAAGCAATATATAGAACTGTGACTCACCTCACAAAATATTGTTACCCACTATTTTTTCGTTAATTTTGACACACCTAATCTCTGTTAAATTTCGGAAGGGTACTGATGAGACAATTGAAAAATTATTATGCTACAAATTTTAGGAGATGTAGCTAAACTTTAAAACTATAAGATCGCGTAGTAATTTCAAATGAAAGACTGAATGTTTTCTTATTATTACAACAAAATCTTCTAGTGGCCGAAAACCAGAGGGGGCCGATGAACTAGCGAAGTCACCCTCATCATGCTGCTACCCAAAGATGAATTTAAAATCAACAGAAATTCATAAAAACACTCAAACTTTAAAATAAATTGTATAACTAGCTAGTAGCTCTACTTCACAGAAAGCTAACCTAGTTCACGTTTTCTTGAACATAATAGAATCTATTAAAATTCAGTACCGCGCTTCCATTTTTGTTGCAGCTACTTTTACGGGGTCAGGATTACATGAATATTTGAATCAATGTTATTATTTAAAGGTTGGCTATAATAATATATTGGTTATAGAGCTAGTTACATGTTATTAATAACCAAATTATGGTATTCGCTAATAGAAAAACTGGCCAAGTGCGAGTCGAACTCGCACACGGAGTACCGTACCAAAAATCAGCAAAATAGTAACATTTACTTTGTAATATAGGAGCCCCCGTTAATGTTTTTCTGGTTTTTATATTTCCGGTATGTCTCAATCTCCTGGACATGAATGTCAAAAAAACCACTCTTGTGCCTTCATTTCCTGAAGATTAATTCTTGGCGCATTTCGCACCGTGCGCTTAGTACCATTGAGTTGAAGGGTTATAGCGACAACAAAGGGTTTCATTTCGAGTTTTCCTTCTCTACGCAATGGATCGTTTTGCGAAAGTGATTTCTTAGTTGCCTCTTACGACACCCTCAGGATGAATTGGGAAACACTGAAAATTTTGTCATCTGTGAAAATGTTAACTGTCTAGCTTTCGCGGTCCGTGAGTTATAGTCTGATGACAGACGGACGTAAAGTCAGAACTCTCCCACCCGAGTTCCGCAGTCTACGCCCAAGAGTATTGGACTCCATGACCGGGGTCCTGAGAACGATGAGGGGGCTGCTCACCGTCCTTACTGAAGCTAGCCCTAGACGACAGCGTGCATAAGAGATTCACGCACTCCCCCTCCCCCCAAGAAGCCGGATAACACCCGAAAAACCCCCCAAATACGCGGAATAGCACCCAAAAGCGAGTTCGAATAAGAGTCCAGCATTGCATCCAGGAGGATGCCTAGCGCTTATCGCTAGGGGCCTGGGTTGTGTTGCGGCGGAATATGAGGGTATGGCTGTCGTGGCCGTTTACATCTCGCCGAGCCACGACCAGCATCAGTTTGAGCTATAGCTCCCTGAGCTGGACGTCATTCTCGCTGCATGCCGACCTCGTCCTGTCCTGGTCCTGAGAGACTTCAATGCCTGGTCTCAGGCTTGGGGCTCCCGGGAAACCAGAGACAGGGGGAGGATACTTCAGGACTGGGTCACCACTCATGGCCTAGTCATCCTGAACCGGGAGAATGTCGCAACCTGAACGCGGCGGGGGCTTAGCTCGGTCATAGACGTTTCGTTTGCGACCCCTGAGCACGCCCGCCGTGTCCAGGGATAGTGTGTGGTGGAGGATGCGAAGACGTTGTCAGAACACCGATACATTCGGTTCGACGTCTCCCCTCCGCCTAACCTGTCGCCAGCTATTGCGAATTCCCCGGAACCACGTTGTGCAGTCCATCGCCTGGATCTGGAGGCTCTCCTGGAGGCGGCCATCGTGCAGGCCTGGATTTCGATAGCGGACAGGACTGCCGATGTTGATGCCGAGGTGGAGTGGTTCGGGAGAGCCATGTCGCGTATCTGAGAAACCCAGGGCTAGGCCAAGACCGGCGCGGAAACAGGTGTACAGGTGGACGCCGGAAACGCGCAGTTGCGCGCGAAATGCGTTACCGCGCGCAGCCAGTATACCAGGTTCCGCCGGAGGCGTCGCCGCCCAGATGACGGCAGCCCGAGAGACGGAGCTGGGTACAAGGAGGCCAAGAGGGCCCTATTAACGGTCATCAAGTGGTCCAAAAAGTTGGGCCGCGAAGAGCTGATGGAGAGCGGAACCCGTGGGGGCGCCCGTACGTTCTGGTAAGGGGCAAATTACGCTCTAAGGCGCCCCCACTGACCCGGAGCCTCCAGCCGGAGCGGCTGGAAGGGGTCCTTGTTCCCATCAAGAGCGGAGGAACACATTCCTCCGCGCATGGCTCCGTCTCAGGCGGCCAACGTGGAAGGCAGCGGGAACGACGCAAAGTAGACATGCCCTACGCGCCGATTTTTGAAACCTATAAACTGAGCTAATTAGCAGCGTTCCTCGCACTGTAGTGAGTCAAAACTTCCAGAGTACTCGGCCTGCAATCGGCGTCCATATGCTTTCTCTTTTACTCTTGTTCTTTTCGTATATTGCTATTAGGGTGAGAATTACGTAAAAAATAATTATAAGTGAGTGTAGTCTTAGCAATGTGTGCGTTTGACGATTGCTTTTGAAATCTCGTTTGTTAGAGTACGGCGTGTCTACCTCAGTTTATATAGAAGCCTTTGGAACGACGGCGACGAGCCCGTAGTCACTGAAAGTGAGTTTAGTTTAGTAAGTGACGCCCCAACAAGCAAAAAGCGGTTTTATAATTATCCTAAGACCAATTTTCAATAGATTTATAACGAACTCGTAAGAGCTTACAAGCCCGGAAAAGGGCCCACTTTATTAGTGTATTCAGTTTTTTAACAGTCTAATAGTACCCTCATGAAATTCAACTAACGACTGTAACAGCCGTGTAGCGGCATTTTGTAAAACCATACAATACTACCAGATCTATTAGTAGTCTCTTAGAAAACTAAACTAGATTGTTATGCACTTTACAACTGTTCTACAAGTTCTCATTTCGTTCATTTCGTTCAGTCAATCATTCAGTTATCAATATTGGGAGTTTTACACACTCCGTGTACATAATACTTAAAACTTTATTAAAATACTAATAATATTTTAGACATTAATAAGGCAAGTTATATGATAATTTTTCAGAGTCCTCGTATTTCATGATGTTAATCAAAAACGTACTGGGAACTCGTATTTCTCGTGCAACATACCAAGTTTCTGGTGAAAATTTTAAAGCCCCTCTTAAAATAAGTAATTATACATTCGTATTCATTATTTTAAAATAACAAAATGTTCCCCATTAGTCATTTTCGGTAGCCATTTTTAGTTTAGCATTTGGAAGTGTTCTACTATACCTCTATAGACAAACTCGGTTCTATAATATCTCATAGTCGCTGCATTCACTCGCCATGTTTTTATCTTTTGGGGATCCGTGGTGAAATAAGAAAAACGCTAAATATACAACCTAATATTGAAATAACACCTGTAGGTGGTATTTGTGTTCATGAATATAAGCAGTTATGTATTTATTGACGATTTGTGTAAGTAATTAATATTTTTTTGAGTTAACGCGCTTTTACTTTAATACTAACAGTACAAGTTTGTCATATTATTATTTATTCATGAGCATAATCACCACCTAAGTGGTTTGGTGTTACTTCTTCTGTATTTGAGTCATTGTCCAATATACGAACCCTTGCCAGGTTTTGTGACTTGAACTTCACAAGGTCCCAAACCACCTATTGCAAGGGTAAATAATCTTATAATGACTTTACCAACGAATCAACAAGTGTTTCTTTGACAATAACAGTATTGACTTAGCTCGTATAAAATCATAACACTTATATTAGCATGTGGCAAGTATGTTATTAGTAAAAGTCAATTACGACTTACAAATGGTTTTATAAAACTACTTTATTTGTAACGGATTCAAATACTGTATTTATTAGCGCTTATAAAACTAAGTAACAAGTGTAAATGGAATCAAGTGTATTTACACTTATGGGCAGCTTTAATAGGAGATTCGGGTCTATAGTAGCCTAATAAGCAATCTTAAAAGCGCTTACAAGTGCTAGTTATAAGAACCTTCATTCTTAAGTCTGATTGCTCTTACTAAAAGCTTTTACAAGAGGGTGCGGCTTATAGTGATCTGTATACATAGTATTATAAGCCCTTAAAAGGCTAATTATCAGAATAATCGTGATCAAAAACCAAATAACATTTTCTGAGACGCATATAAGAGTAATTGCGAACGCCAAAATCAATATAAGAATCTTATAAGTGTCTTATTCCTATAACATATGTGTTCTGAGACTATTTTGCTTGTTGGGGCAGCACTAAAGGCCACAGCAGGGGTTACTCAAGTCGTGGGTCGGATTCGGCAGCTGGGTCTCGAGGTCACCGTTCACAAAACCGAGGCTCTGTGCTTCCACGGACCTCGGATGGGGCCACCTGCGGGATCCAGCCTACGGGTAGGGGGCGTCAGCATCGGCATCGAGCCCTTGATGAAGTATCTGGGACTCGTACTCGATGGCCAGTGGAACTTCGGACATCACTTCCGAAGTTTAGTCCCAAAACTGAGGGGGGCGTTACGTGAGGTTTTTTAGTCGGTAGGTGTCCGGCATAGCATCCATGATGGATTTTCCCTCACGTTAAAGAAAAAAAAAGCATCCATGAGGATTATCCCTTACGTAAAACAAAATAATAAGAATGGCTTTATGATACTCGTAATTATAACATAGCAGTTGTTAAGTCAAGTTAAAGCCCTTTTTTTTTGTTTAACGTGAAGGAAAATCCTCATGGATGTTATGCCGGACTCCTGCCGACTAAAAAACCTCAAGTCACGCCCAACAGCCTGTGGTTGGGAGCCCCGGGGAAGCCCTCGGAAGGATGTCCCAGAACTCCCAACAGACCCACGGCTGCCACTGCGGCGTCGCCCAGGGGGTGGTTCGGGTGCTATCCCGCGTCTTTGGGGGGTTTCGGGTGTGATCCCGCTTCTAAGGGGGGGGCGTGCGTGAATTGCTCACGTCACGCTGCCGTCTTGGGCCTGCTTCTGTAAGGACGGTGAGCCGCCCTCTCACCGTCCTCAGGCCCCCGGTCATGGTGGCCGATAGTCCTCGGCGAAGACACGTCGGCGGCGCCCAGGCCGCCGACTGTGGAACTCGGTTGGGAGAGTTCTCTCCCATACCCGTCCCGCCGCCTCCTTCACGAGCATGACCTGCTCGCAGAAGGAGGCGGCGCAGTCCCACTTACTTCCGCTGGAGAGCATGGCTCGCACCATGGTCTCGAGCGAGAGAGTGTCCACGTCCAGACCCACTACGAGGACCTGGCGCTGTTGCGCCCACGCCGTGCACTCCACCAGCGTGTGGAACGCCGTGTCATCGCTGCGGTCCTCGCAGTGCTGACACTCGGCCGTGGTTTCCCGGTGTTTTCGCCACAGATACCTACCGAAGCTACCGTGCCCGGCAAGCATCTGTGTCAACCGGTAGGAGAGAGCACCGTGTCTCCTCTCCAGCCACTCGTCCATGACCGGTCTGACGGCCGCGATTGTGGCGAATCCCCCCTTTGGTTGCTCAAGTCGCACCTTCCATGTCTCCACGGTTTCCTGTTGGAGTAGGGACCGCTGGGCCTCGATTTCTCGATAAGCGGGCCTTTGGCCCCGCTCTAGCGCCTCCTTGCGCCATCTGAACAGTGACGCAAGGGCTCTCGCTTCCAGGTCCCATGGAGGGGTCCCGGCTAGGAGACATGCCGCCTCACCAGAGATCGTGCGGTATCCCCTTATCACCCTGATGGCCATCACTCTCTGCGGGCTCAGCAATCTAGCCACATTGCTGGCCGTCAGGGTTTCCGCCCATACAGGAGCTCCGTATAGAGCCATGCTTCGCACGATCCCCAGGTACAGTCTCCTGCTGGGAGCGTTGGGTCCCCTGATGTTGCTCGCCTCAGTTTTGGGACCAAACTTCGGAGGTGATGTCCAAAGTTCCACCGGCCATCGAGTACGAGCCCCAGATACTTCATCGAGGGCTCGATGCCGATGCTGACGCCCCCAAGTTAAAGCCCTATGCGCAGCTTAAGCATCGTGGTCACTAAACTCGTATCTGTGCTACTACTAGCCAATAGGTATACTACTCATTACGTGGCATTTATACCTACCTGTCGATCACTTCGAGGATAAAGTATAGATACGTTTTAAATAAAGAGCATACGTTTTTGTGAAGATGGTTGGCACTCTAACTAAACCTACCCCTAATCAGGGATGGCAAACATTTTACTCTTGAAAAGTTTTTGCTCAGATTACACAAACAAACAGCGAGAACTTGCCGAATTCGCACCAGAGTATCGAGGAATCACACTGATTTAGTGTTTTTTTTTTTCAAACACAGACGAAGCCTCTCCTACAATAATTACAGTGAGCCGGATGAGCCATCGGGCATTCATTCTTTGTTCACAAAAGGGGAGGTAAAGGAGAATTGCTTGGCTTTTGTTTCGCACATAACTATTATGTCGGTTTAGCATGGTCAAGATAGATAGTGCAGGAGAGTAACTTATTTTGATTTGTGAGGAAAGCTTTCGATACTCCGGAATTCAGGAAGAACAATATAAACTTTATTATGTAGTTTTATTACAATTTGTTATATTTGGTGTATTCCAAAGTCAGTATAACAAGATGTTGTGTTTCTTTCTTGCATATTTTACTCACTCATACTTAGAACTCGGGACTTCACGCGAAATACATTTACTTACATTTTAGACACCGACGTTTCGGGCACATTGCAGCGTCCGTGGTCGCGGTTGAACTGCACTCTGCACGGGCGCTGCAACGTACCCGAAACGTCGGTGTATAAAATGTAAGTAAATGCATTTTGTATAAAGTCCCAAGTTTTATAAGTATGAGTGTAAAAAACAGCGATAGTTTAAAAATATTTTACTCACTGTACAAATATGTTTAACCAACTTATGTGTTACGTTAATAGTCCTGGGACATGGCGAGACAGATAGGTAGGGATCGTATGATTTTAGGCAGTTTGTGTACGGCATGACATCTATAGGCATTTGTTACACGTATTGAAAAAACGTAAAACTAAAAACTTTAATAACAATGCCACTTTACGGAACACTTCATTTACCTACTCAGCTAGATTGATTATGTTTAGTTCAAGTATTCAATTACCTCCTCACCAACTAGTTTGTTAATCCAACACTCACGCTGTAACTTATGTGACCCACTAAGGGATGAGATCCCTAATATATCCGTAATCCCTCTAGCTAAGTTATACAAATGAGTTAGGATTCGGTTTGTATCAAGAAGGTTATGGAAGGGACTCTGGGAGAACAATCATCAACTTCTATGCGAGAATTTAATGAGTTTACACAATATGGCAAAACTTGGAGTAACTGTGTATCAGGAAATCCTCTAAAGCGACCCGGATTAAAACAATATAGTTATAACACTGCCAGTGGCGGCTGGTGGGTCCTCAAACTGGTGGTGCACTTTACTTGCTCTCTAGTTTTAAATTTAATAAGAGCCTTGGTGGTCCCGCCAATTTTATATCAACTTTATTTTGAAACCATTCATTAGGCTCATCACCTACCTATTACGTGGGACATAAAATGTTATTATTTTAATCTGAGATAAAACTATAAGGAGAAACGTGGGCGTATACTATGCCTCTGCCTACCCCTTTGGGGATAGAGGCATTCATATGTATGCAGTATGTTTATTTTGAAAAGTTTTGTAAACACACCCCAGACACTTTACAAGCAATATTTTCTTTTCTTTAATAAATAAATATATATATTTGTTTATTACAGAAAAGAAATATAGAATAGAACTAAGATCAAAATAAATAAAAAACTAACAATTTAAAAATCAAACAATTAATATTTAACGCGTCACAGATACATATACAGCGAAACAATACCGGGAGAATTTGAATTTCATCAAACAAAACATCGGGTGCTCTCGGGTAAAGTTCGGTTTTCCCGAGCGCGTGCGGCGCACGAAATCAGACTCATCGCTCGGTACATTTTCTATGAACGATGCTTTGTCTCACGCGCCAGGCGTTTTAGCTCGGATATAGTACAAGTTGTATTGGCCGTTCTCGTGCGCTCGGGAAAACGCACGCCGATGTTTTTTACAGGGAATTTAGGCTTTAGAAGTGTAGCAAAGAGCTTAAATTGTTTCGTCACAATAAGATATGTTATTTGTTTTAAGTTTTTGTAAGAATAGGTGTTACTTACATACCTAATGGTAGATAATTAAATAATAAAGATGTCGTAAAATTTTGTAATTTTTATATCTTTTGAACTGGTGGTTCACCGCACGAGCGCACTTAAGGTACAGCCGCCACTGAGCACTGCTATGTAATGTTAGTCAGACTGTGTTAGTATTTTGTGCAAAAGAGATATCCCATTATCAAAATAACTCGGATTTCCGGAACGTCTACAATATAGTGTCCTTAAAATGGAGTCTCAAAAGGTTTTTTTCAGGGCCGGCAGTGCCAGTGCAGCACTTATGGTCGGACATTCATATTGTTGGTAGGTCGGACAGATATACTTTAGTGGTGTAAAATAACTAACGCATATCGAAAAAAATCTATATTTATCTTCTCACGTCACAAAGTAACACTAGAAAAAATTTAAGTCTCGTGCAGGATTCGAACTTGCGTCTTCTGGTTTGCCGGATCAGACGCCCTAACCATTGGACCACCGAGACACTACTCTCGATCGTAAAATTCTTTCACCACATTACTTTACTCAGGATACCTTTCGTAAACATAATTATAATGTATTCCTAAAATGTTTTGGCACAATGAATTTGGCATACTTTTTTTGGCATAATTATACTTGGTTATAATTGATTTTTAGCACATAATTATATGTACTGTGGAATAGTTATATTTAGGTCTAATATATTTATGCATAGTTATAATTTAATTTGCACAATGTTTTTATGCATAGTGTACAGTCGCCTAATAGTATATACCAGTACCTATTTCCTATATTGTATAGTGTCAAAGTAAGTTTAGGTGCGGCGGGGGTGGCCCCTGGGCCACCCTAAGCCGCCTTTTAATTATTTTACATAAGTTTTTCATTAAAGTTTGATACTTTTATGCCTTTATAAAGTTATGCCTATAAATTTTATGCCTAAATATGATTATGCTAATTTTATTTATGATTTAGACAATTATGCTAAATTTGTTATGGATAGCAAAATTATGCAAAAATATCATTAGTCTAAATGACCATATGCCAAAATATTTTATGGGTATTTTTTTATGCAAATAGACAGTGAACCACTTTACTCACATTAAATTTGTGATAGATTCAGCATACTAATTGTTTTTCAAAATATCTCTAGTGAAGATTATTACTTCTACATTTAATTTATTTACTGTTAGATTCTTAAGTCAATAGGTAGAGCCTGTGAGAAAAGAACCTGTCAATAAAAATGGCCACTGCTTTAGTAATAGTCAGTAAAGTAGTTCTTTAATTACAATAATTTTTGTGAACAAAAATGTTCATTGGTTATACTAAAATGAGTGAGAGAGATTCAAGATAAGGCGGCACGACACATATCGTTCAAAAAAGTTGAAAGCCTTAAATCTTTATTCATTCGCATTTAGGTGTTAGTCGCAACTTCAAATGAATTTTACTCTAAGCACTTTGCTCTAGATAGCATCTTAACACCATAATTAACCCCCGGGAGCGTTATTTATCACAGCTCATTATTTCAGTACAATGTCATTACCTTTTATGTTCCTCGATAGGCCGATTTAATCAACAGGATCAGTCACTGTTGAATAACGGATTATGCCTGACAGCGCTCCGAAATAGTTTTTGGGAGATAAAAGGCCCGAGACTTCGAAACTATTCTATAGTTTTGAAACTCTAAGTTGCGAATTAATCTTATGATAAGTACTATGTCTTTTGAGAATAATTATGATACCTTCTATAATGCATTATAATCTGGCTCATAAAACCAAAAAAGTCAGACTATAACTTAATTCTTATTGTCTATCTATGTATGATAAGTATGTTAAAAGTATTAATATCCGTGGTCTGGTGCCCATAACACAAGCAGGTTATTCCTTGCTTTCTTTAGGATCAGATAGCGTTTTGTGTGTTTTTTTTATATTCACGGACATTTTAGTCCGTGAATATAAAAAAAAATTAGTAAATAAATATGGTAGCAGCTTTAAAATTCTCAAGAATCAAGTCATAGAAAATTACTGCAAAACTTTTCTTTTCATGTAAGTTAGGAATAATGTTTTAATTTATAATAAATTTTGGACCCTCATACCTCAAAACAAAAAAAAATATCAATATAATATATACAAAGACAAACGTATCGAAACATCTTAGTTCGGGAGTCGGACCGGGACGGATGCGCATGTAGCGCATAGTGTGGCGCACTTCCCCCGACCTTCCGGTTCGTGATTTTCGAATGCGAACCGTCACTTTTTGGAATCAGCAGCTCACCGTACCTTGCCTTACGTACACTTCAACAGCTGGCTGAAGATGAAAGTGACCGTTTCAAAATCGGTTCTAAGGCCCTACGAAAGGATGTTTTTGTTGACGATATCGTTACGAGTGCCTCCAATATTACACAGGCACTTGTTCTTCAGCAGGAACTCATAGGTATTTGTGAGGCGGCCGGTTTTGAGCTACGCAAGTGGCATAGTAATTCATCAAAGATTCTCGCTGCAGTTATAGTAGGACTTAAACCGAATAAAGGGTGCAGCCCTCAGTCTCTGTTGGTGGGTGGTCAGGTGACCTGGGCTGAGATGGAAGCTGACCACCAAACAAAAATATCAGTGGAATTCTAGTATAGATGTTTTCTCATTTAATGTACAAGTCCTTGATTGTACTAAGTGTACTAAACGGGTTACTCTTTCCGAAATTGTGTGAATAATATGACCCAATAGGCCTCCTCTCCCCTGTAACTGTGTATGCCAAACATTTGATTCAACGCTTATGCTTCACCGCCCGTTGATATCGCCAATTTATGGCATAAGTTCGCTAGCGAGCGATCAGCTCTTAAGCCCACCCAACAGCCTATATGGCTGGGAGCCCCGGGCAAGCCCTAGGAAGGTTGTCCCAGGACTCCCAACAGACCAACGGCCACCACTGCGGCCTCGCCCAGGGGGCGGTTCGGGTGCTATCCTGAGTCTTTATGGGGTATCGGAACTCCTCACGTCACGCTGCCGTCGTGAGCTTGCTTCTGTCAGGACGGTGAGCAGCCCTCTCGCCGTCTTCAGGCCCCCGGTCATGGAGGCCGATAGTCTTCGGCGAAGACACGTCAGCGGCGCCCAGGCCACCGACTGCGGAACTCGGGTGGGAGAGTTCGCTTCCGTAAACCGTACCTACTTCACAGTAGGTACATAATTATCTGTTGATGAGTATAACCTTACTCTAGATCTTTTAGTTAAATTAGTTCAACACTCAGTCTTTCATTTGAATATCTCAAGAAATAAAGTAATTTTAAACCAATTACACCGTTTGAGTCCAGTGATAGATAAATACGAAATGTTGCGTGTAGGCGGGAGGATCCATCGTTTGTCCTTGCCTTACAATTCCAAGCATCGATTTATCTTACCAAAGAAACATAATTTGACTAATTTAAGAATATACGAGGTAACACTGTTACATGGTGGACCTCAATCGGTTCAATACTATCTCTTACAGTACACGTAGTATTTCAAATTCATTTCAAATTTGGATAAAACGCAACGCACTGTCCAGATCAAAGATTTAGGATTTTTCGCTACTCTCAATTCTAAATCTATGGTCCAGATGTTTTTTGTGCTTATTGACCTTGTATCCAGTTTTCTTACATTCCAAAATTAAAAAGGAAAGCAATAAAAAGAAAAAGGTTTTGACTCGGCCTTTATTGAAAGAATGGCGATATTATAGGTAGCAATGTTCGACAAGTAACAAGCTTACTTCTTATTTTTATACAATACCTTCGAAATGATCGGCTTCCAATATCTTGATATTTTAGGTATATTTCATTATAAGGAAACATTCTACAAAAGATATGAGGCGATTCTTAGCAAGGGGCTAGGCTCTATATTATCAACGTGTGAAAAGTTATGTGACTGCGTGTTACGAGAAGGGTCGAGCACTGTAATTCTTGTCGTAGCCGTAAGGTAAACGCAGCTATTAACGACCCATCGAAAATTCGCAGGTATTACCGATCCATTTCATTAACCTGCAATTTTTACGTTACTGGAACAGTTTATGCTAGAGACATTTGACGAAATACGAACATTTGTTCATTGAGTGTCGCAAATACTTACGTTAGTGTGCGTGGCATTCCGGGAAAGAGACGAAATTCGTTTGTTTCTATGACGATAGTAAACTTGCCGATCGTGTGGTACAAATCCTTAATCTTACAGATAAGCACACCAAAACTTCGTTTAACAGTTTTTAAAGAATTGTATGAAACCTATGATTGTTCTGTATTATTGAATGTGTTCATTTAGATGTGAGGTCTTAATTTCTTACAGTATTTCATAAAGTTTGATTAATTAAATATTATAAAACTTCACATTTAATTAAACCGGTAATACCTTCAATTATTTTAATAGTAGCAGCTATTGCCGACTCATGGGCCGGTGATTGCGATGCATATTAAATTTTGTTTTACCTCTTTCTCGTCGATATGTGACAATAAAGCAATTATTTTAATATGACATCTTAATCTAATACAGTCAGCCTTTGTAACACACAATTACCGATCTATACTATTTGGTCTAGTTTTCTTATTTAATCGTTTTTTGTTTACAACGAAATACAACTTTAATCATTCATTGTCATTATAAAGGAGCATTATAAAATTACTTTTTATTGCATTACAATGTTTGTATTAATTAATATTATTTGCAACACTATTTATTTAAAATCTCTGCTATGGCTACAAAAATCAAATAAATACATATAATCTATTTTTTATGAGTCGGCCATACAATTTCGTAATTATGTATTATATCGACTATTACCGATCTATATGAGTCGGTGATAGCAAGTACGAGAAGCTATTGCCGATTCTATACAAATCCTGGTCGTTTATGTAACATAACACTAGTTTAATGAAATATAAGCTTATTATCCAAACAATATTTTGAAGATAAAAAAACCATAAAAGCTCTTTTACAACATAATGTCTTAGTCAAATAGCATGGACCAGAGTATCTAAGTGACTTTTCCTATGAAGTATAATATGAAAGTGTATGAAAGTTAGTATGAAAGGACTTAGAGCAAACCTACATGATTTTCTGCAAAACACCATAATGTGTTTCTTCTTAATTAAACAAAATACCTGCCTATACATTCTTCTTGTTTTTAACAGTCGGTAATAGGTTCATAAAAATCGGTAAATAGCTTCATAGCCTTTCGTATGGATCGGTAATACAAACAATGGACTTGATCACTTAATTATTTTTTATGAATACATTTATTGTTAAAAATTACAGAGAAACATAAATATTACATATTATAGATATTTACACTATTACTATCTAAACAATATAATAATATTATTTTTTTTATTTTATTAGTATTGTGTTTAAGGGCAATTTAGGGCTTTAAACATAAACTAGACAAACTAAAGTTTCATATAAAATCAAAACATTGGGTGTGAACTCAATCACCATTCTTAATAACTATCATCAATTTTAAAATTGTCTTAACAGGGTCGGTAATACCTGCATTTACCTTAGTACATAATGTATATCGTAGGTGTTTGTAGGAATAAATTTTTTTTACGATCCATATCGACTTGGTTTTATCCCGTATTGGGTAAAGAATTTTTTGTGTAGGTAATTATGTGTAAAAATAACAATGTCTGTAATTTTCAAGAAACTCTTGTGATGTTTGTTCTGTGTTGCTGTGTTTTTTTTCTGTTAATTAGTGTACTAATTGACAGAAAAATAACACAGTATTTTTTACACAAAACCTTTCAAACTAATAACATGGATAATATCAGTTTGAAAATAAATTTCAAATCCAAGGACTTGAAAATACCGTAATAGTGCCTTACGCTTAATAAATTTAATTGATTATTCATTCGCTTTTCTTCTTTGATGAGAAAAGTTTGCTTAAAATTGAACATTTCCAATCAATCTTTGAAATAAATGAATACATTTTGCCTTTATTGGCGGGAACTTTAAGGGTCTTTTAGTTAATTGGGTATCGATTATAAGTTTAAGATAAAATGTGCTTTGGATGGACATAGACGCAGTGAACGCGAGAAGCTTTTGTCAATTTAACAGTTCAGTGGGTTTAAGTGCAGGACGTGAGATGGTAGCGAAGCGGAGTAAGCTGAAACGAAACTAGACCTTTTCGTTCATCTTTTTTTTTTTTTATACCACTAGAGTGGCAGACAAGCATACGGCCCCACCAGATGTACCGGTGGTCACCGCAGCCTATGGACGTTTGCAACACCAGAAGCGCCACAATCGCGCTGCCGACCCTTTAAAAACCTTCTAAGTCCCCTTTTGAAGAACCCCATCTTGTAGTGTTGTTAGGTTCTTATGTATTTAAGCTGTAGAAATAATAAGTAGGTATTATCAATCGTGCTTCATTACTTTTTTTTGTGATACTTGAGGGAAATCCTCATGGAGTTTTGCCGAAATCCAACAGAACCTCACGTGTCCTAGTAAGCCTTGAAGCTTGCAGCCATACACATCAGAGTATAGTAGCAAAGTTATACCAACAAAAAATATTTTTTTTATTAATACTTTTAATAGTTCGTTTAGCAGCGATTTTCACATTAAAAAATCCTTCATTACTGTTAAAGCAATAAAACTAGATGTTATTTTGACTTATGAGGACGGATGAAATGAAATGAAAAATTTGAAATAATCTAGTTTAGTTAGTTTGGTTCTAGAGTTATTGGAAAGACCTGGAGTAGCCTGAGGCCGATTTTTTATGTCAAAAATTACAGCTACAACTAGGCTACAACAAATATCAAAGTGTGAGCATTATCTATTTAGACTGAATTCGTATGAGATAAAGAAGGCTCGTTGAAAGAGATGCTGGGAAAAATAGTAATAAAATTGTCTCTACTGATTTCGTTCCTGATCATCATTGGCTCTGAGCTTCTTTGGTACCAAAGAAGTTGAGTTATTAAAGTTGTTGTGTATTCAGATTCTTTTGTCTTAGCCGTGACGTCCATTAGTCAACAGATGCACCATTTGCAGGTGGGGACTGTCTTGAGTGCCAAAGATTTCGGTAGAGACCTAATGCAGTCAGCCCAGCGTTTTTCAGTAGCAGATCTTTCGAAAACGTATAATTCAACACCGGTTCCTGTAAGAAGCGGGTGGAGCTCTAGGCATTCTACATAAATCTTCTTCTTAGTCAGTAACTCTTGTCAGATGGTCGTCCGCTGCTGATAAGCAGGACTGCGGTTTGCGCTCGCCACTTCCTTTCTCCTTCCGCACCAACAGTTCTATAGGTACTCAAGATAGAAGTATTTATGCTGAAGGCAAGGCATTCGTCGTATACGTCTTCAGCACCATTATCTCTAGAGCATCAGTTTACCACGAACCCGTAGCCTACATAAGTGACATGATAAGTAAATAATTTTATGAAAAGGATCTAATCGTTATTCATGTGCTCTGCACGCAACAGCTCGTTGGACGTTTCGGTGTGAATGTGGACAAGCGCATTAAGCTCAAACTAACGTGAGTGGCATTGGAAAGTGCTAAATATTTTCCAATATGTATTGGACCGCAATTCGAACTAGGTCAACATTATTGATGTACTTTGAATGACATAGTTCTGTATACGATCATGACATTAAACATCTTACGCTAAGGTCAGTTCTAAGATGAGGTAGTATTAATGGAATTGACATGATAAGAGTTTCCGTGTTTCGTAAGACAATTATAGATCCTGGTTCCCAGTGACATACAAGTGGTTTCGCCTAAGCTTAAAAATATTGCTATAGCAGGTAGACACACTGCTGCCACAGCACGTCATTATATGTGTCAAAACGGTGTCAAAAAGTTCGGTAACACGTAAGGACCAATAGCTACGCTTTCTAAAAGGCTTTACGTAGTTTACGACTATTCAAGTGAGTGCAAATCTATGGGTGCTCCCAAAACCTATTATATTGGACTTTGAAGTAGGTAAGGGAAGGGGAAGGTGTGCTAATAATATCAAGCCATAATAATAAAAATAAAAAAAGCCGTTAAAGCGTGTCTAAGAAGGCAAGCCTGTTTGTACTTAAAGGTATGAGTCCGAACTCGACTGCAAGCAACATTGCTGTCGCGGCGGCAAGCCGACAGTAGGTACAGCATGGAAGCTTGGCAGCATGGTGCAGTGAAAATGAGAAGTCTCCGCATGACTTTGATGGACAAAGCAGAGTATAAGGCTGACAAACACATCAGCTCTTAAGTCTTCCTATTGTTTCCAAGCCCTACCTAGGTGTAAAACCTTTGCAGCATTATCACCAACCTTTAATCCTGACCCTCATTCTAATGGACATGCGCAAGTCGTGACGACCCGCATCTAGTTAAAGTTGGAATAATATGCCAAATTAGGTAATTCAACGTTTGCGAAGTTGTACACGTTTTCATTTGACTGAAACTAAACTGGAACAATATTAACCTAACAATGTAAAATGGCATTTGCGTTGGTTCTGTTGTTTATAATAATATGTTTAATATCTAAGAGAAATAGTAACATAATCTATTATGAAAAACTACATTCAATAGTTTTTTTTTGTTTAACCTTTAACTGGTGACGTGCGGTCTCACAGGCCGAGTGGCGTAAGCGAAACATCATATCACCCCCTTCCCCGCATTTCCCATGTTTGAGCGCCTGAGTAGCTTCGAGTTTAGTGTAGGCAGTGCCCTAAAGGGGGATAGTTGCGTCGGCCAGGCCCAACTCGGTAAGTTAGATCGATTGAAAATTCTCGGGCGGCCTCTCAGACCTTATGTCACCACTTACGTAACTTTTTTGGAATTACACTGTAGTGTTGTATTGCGTTTTTGTTTAGATATTTCTTACTATGAATGACTCTGGACTTCCTAGAAAAAGGCGTAGAGAGGTTGTTGACAAAAATGTAGTGCCTACTCAAATTGTAGACTGGTTTAGCACAAGAAAACTCAAGTGGATCGGAAGCTGAAGACGTTTCCAAAAATTATGTCCCGGAACATAGCGACTACAATTCGGAGACGGAAGAAAATACTTCTGAAGACGAAGAACCTGTATATATGATATAATACACCAGGAAAATCAGCTTGCAGAGAGTGACAGTGACGAATGTATATCATGCGATAAACATGTGTGTTTGCAGTGTGCGAAGCAATTATGCCCTAACTGACAATAAAAATACTAAAGATTGACAGTTGTCATTTTTGAGACATGACACTTGTGATAAGAGTTTAATTTTTTTAAAGTTAATTAGTGTTTGAACTTTGTTAAAAAACAAATATTTTATAATTTATGTTGATTTTTACTATTTTATAAGCAATCGTTGATCTCGATTCTAGTTTTTCAATTACAGAGATCCAAAACTTTGTAACTACCCAGTTTCTAATTAAAATTATATTTAGACTACATGACGTTGTTTTAATTTTTAGTTTAATATTTAATTTAAAACAAAATAAACATTAGGATAACCCACCATATTTTAATATAATGTATTATAGACCAATTATGGCAGCGGCCTCTGAGGCCGCTCGTCACCAGTTATGTTATAAAAAAACCATGTCACCGGTTAAAGGTTAACGTGAGGGAAAATCCTCATAGGATGTTATGCCGGACTCTTACCGACTAAAAAACCTCACGCCACGCCTAACAGCCTATGGTTGAGAGCCCCGGGTAAGCCCTCAGGAAGGATGTCCCGTGACAGGATGTCCCATGACACTACATTCAATAGTTTCAATGGCGAAAGCCCCTCAGACCAAGCCTTCCCCAGACCAAGTAATTCCTACTCGGATGCACACAATAGTTGAAGTGTGTTTGAATAATCTATACAAAAAATTGGTACTGTCTGCCAGTCTGTCTGCTTTATTCCGCTAATCTGCAGAACTCCAAAAACGGGACTTGAATTGGCTAGTGGTTATAAGGAAGCTGATTTTATAAGAAATAACTTTGAAGTACTCGTGGCGCCGCTAAGTATTCTGTAAACGATCACTGCAGTAAGCGACTTTCTTTATGACCGTCCTTGGATGGGTGACCACCGCGTGACCACTTTGTGGCAGTTATTTGCGAGCGTATGCGTATCTTCGGAAATCACATTAAGACTGCCGCTAAACCAAGTTGAAAGCCTAACAGCGGGTAGTCACAACCTGCGCTTGTATATTTCAATACGGCAATATGGTTAACGACATATTACCTAGTACGTGGGACAAAAAATAATTGTACAAGCGTGAAATGTGGGCAAATAATATGCCACTTACAACCCCTTCAGGGATTAAGACATATATGTATATAACTTAACCCTTAATTCGACGCTGGCCAGTATACTTCCCATTGAAGAAAAAAAAATGTGCACTGAAAAATATACGGTATAGTTTGAGTTTTTAGCGCTGTATAGCTCCCTGATATATCTAAGAATATGTGGAAAAATCGACAGCCCATATGTTTTGACGCATCACGACCAGCAACGACAAATTGTTGGGTAATCAGGATTCGCCATGTAGACCCTCAGTTAAGTTACCGATATTTTTATTATTTTACATCTACTTGTCATTAAATTTTATTAGAGATCAAAAAGAATATACAAAAAAACCACTCATAATGTTTTTGGTGTATTACTGTATTTTTTCAGGTATTTACAATGCCTAATAACTTGTTGTCCAGTAAACTTCCCACCATCGAAATATAGGAAAAGTAACCACTAAATACTATGTACAGTATTCTTCCCATTATCGATGTAGTAGAAAAGTAAATATAGAAATCTATGTCCAGTTTTCTTCTTCTTTTTTCTTAAATTTGATGGGCACACTTTTAAAATGTGTTTACTTTAACTATTTTTCGATTTTCAGGGCTTTAAGTCTAGTGGACATAGAATAATTATATGATGTAGAGGTTTTGTTGCATATTTGTACTGCCTGAAAAGGCTATTTTTGATGTAGATAGTAGTTCTGAATACAATAATAAAGAGGAAGTAAATATTTGAAGAACAAGAGTTTTCTTTCTTTCGTTGCGATTTTGTCGACAATAGAACCGAGGTGGCAAACAAGCATACGGCTTACCTTGTCGAAAGTAATCAATACTCTCGCTGCTGACACTGCAATAACATTTTGAAAGTAATAGAAAAACCTAAGTTTCTCTAGTCGCGATGGGGGCCACTACCCCCTTTGAGTAGTGGATCGTTAATAATCCTCATAAATTGCGTTCTGTTATAACCGAATACTGAACCCTAAAATGATGACAGGGTGTGCCGGGCCTTCAGCCGCATCACGATGCCATGTCAGCAGTTCGCCCCAGTACTCTGATGCACGAGCTTACAAAGCCAGTCTATTCTCCACTCTCGTCTCGAACGGTTGCCTAAGGGTCCTCTTAGATTGGTCGTAAATAAAGTATATTTTAATTAATTAATAAATTCTTTTTTTAAAACGCCATCTGAGAGGGACCCCATAACATTTGGTGGCAGCGGTGGGATACGGAATTCTCCAGTGCCGTTTCGCGTAATTTACGAGTACGTGATTTAAAAGGAATAGACTCGCTGTATCCCGCTACCTAAATTAAATTAAAACAAGTTAAAAGTGCCAGTGAAATAAAGTTGCACGAGTTCTACTTATAAGGGTTTGAGTGCCTGCCTAGTGGTCCGCGAGTGTCCTTAATTATCTATAAACGTACTGTGTATCCTGCGAGTGTCCTGCGTGTCTCTAGTAAACGCCATACGACCAATTGCCCGCAAAGCATCCTGAGAACATCCTGCGAGTACTTACCTCGGGGGTATCCCGAGAGCATCCTGTGTGAATCCTGAGTGTAATGCGTGAGTGCCGCCGAGCGCGAGTATTTACTTGTGCGTCTTCGACGTATCACAAAGGCATTCCAGTAGTCTGCCTACACTCTTGTCGCGCGTCTCGTACTTGCGCGGTGTTCTGCGAAATCGCCTTATCAGTTCAGTGAGTGGCTATGCAAGAAATCCGAGTGTTAGTGTTTCTTATCGTCTGCGTGTTCCTGTAAGTTCTTGAACATTTATAACTGTATTTTGTGTCTGATAGTAATTGTAATTTTACTTTGTTTTATAACTTGTTGTTTCTGTTTAAATTGTTTGTGCACATGTACACCATATTTTTATAGCATATTATGCCTAAAGTGCCGAAAACCGAAGATAGTAAGCCCCAGTTAGATATTCAATTCGAGCTTCCAGAACTCCCCCCTTCTCCACTTCTATCCCCTAGGCTAACTAGGAAATCAAACACAGAAATGGAGCTAAATATACTGTTGAAATTTGTAAAACAATACGATGGCAGTAGGGAGAAACTGAACTCATTCATTACAAACTGCAACAACGCTTACGAACTCGCATCGGAGGCACAAAAACCTACTTTATTCAAATATATTTTATGCCAGCTTACTGGCAAGGCAGAAACAGCTTGTTCAATAAAGGAATTTACGTCATGGGATCAACTTAAAGAGTTTCTCAAAACTCAATTCTCAGAGCGGAAACACTATACTCATTTATTAAATGACCTCCAGGAGAGTAGACAGGGTTCTTCCGAAACCGTTGGTCAATTCGCTCTCCGAGTGGAGACTTGCCTCTCTCAGTTATTAACTGAAATATCGCTTTCCGGGTTTAAGGCCAAAGAAGTGCCGGGTCGTACCGCCGCTATGGAGGACTTATCCCTCCATCATTTTCTTATGGGGTTGAACCCCCGAATTTCGAACATAGTTAGGTGTAGGGCACCAAAATCGTTCAATGAAGCCGTAAATCTCGCAACCTCGGAAGAGCGCATTCAAGAAACTTTATATAAGCGCTCTCATCAAAACCCACAACAACCCCGGCAGGACCTAAATCGGTTTAAACAAAAACCTTTCGCTCAAAATCAAAACCCATCTCTTAAAACTTAAACCTCTCCAAAGGTTTTGCCCTCAACTTCGAGCAATGGGCCGAAGCCAAAATCCGATTCCACAATAACTTGCAAATATTGCAAAGAATCTGGTCACGACCTATATAACTGCCAAAAGAGGCAGAAACGGGGCTAGTGGGTCCCGATCGGGGTTCAAAACCCAACATGTAAATTATGTCGATGACCATTACGAGTCTGACGACTCCGAACCCGCATCTGAATGCGAAAATGTGGACGACGGAGATTTAAATTTAAACCAATAAACGTCCTGCAACCGTACCGCACGGGACGTAATCTCAAAGTCGGTACAAATCTAAGACCCACAAAGGGCAATTTATTCCATAAATCAAAGGTTATACAGCAGGGTAACCAGCCCCAAAACGGCAACCTTATCCATGGACCAGAGGTTATACATCAGGGTAACCAGTCCCAAAACGGCAACCTCATCCGTAAACCAGAGGTTATACATCAGGGTAACCAGTCCCAAAACGACAACCTCATCCGTAAACCAGAGGTTATACATCAGGGTAACCAGTCCCAAAACGGCAACCTCATCCGTAAACCAGAGGTTATACATCAGGGTAACCAGTCCCAAAACGGCAACCTCATCCGTAAACCAGAGGTTATACATCAGGGTAACCAGTCCCAAAACGGCAACCTCATCTGTAAACCAGAGGTTATACATCAGAGTAACCAGTCCCAAAACGGCAACCTCATCCGTAAACCAGAGGTTATACATCAGGGTAACCAGTCCCAAAACGGCAACCTCATCTGTAAACCAGAGGTTATACATCAGGGTAACCAGTCCCAAAACGGCAACCTCATCCGTAAACCAAAGGTTATACATCAGGGTAACCAGTCCCAAAACGGCAACCTCATCCGTAAACCGGAGGTTATACATCAGGGTAACCAGTCCCAAAACGGCAACCTCATCCGTAAACCAGAGGTTATACATCCGGGTAACCAGTCCCAAAATGGCAACCTCATCTGTAAACCAGAGGTCCATCAGGGTAACCAGTCCCAAAACGGAAACCTCAATTGTAAGTTCACATCCAAGGATATACAGGATAACCGGATCGAAAATGCTGAACCGATTTATGAAATAAACCTCGACACCTCGAAAAGGTTATTGCCCCATATCGTAGTGCAATCACGGGTCTCTAATGGCCCCTTGAACCTTTTGGTCGACTCCGGTTCAGTCATTTGCCTTTTAAAAGAATGCTGTCTTGCCTTTGAACCAAAACTCGTTCACAAACCAGTCACCCTCAAGGGTATAGACGCCGGTAGCGAGACAACCCAGACAACAGGGTATTTCAATTTTAAATTTAAGATAGTAGACAATAAATCTGTTAACCACAAATTCCATGTGGTAAAGGATATCCACCTACCCTATGACGGCATTATAGGTAATGACTTCTTGACGGACAACAACTGCAACATCGACTATACCCGCGACATTCTAAAGATAGGTAACGAAGAAATCAGAATTCACTTTAACGACCCCTGCTACATCATACCACCACGAGCAGAGACAGTAATAGAGTGCATTGTATCCAATCCGGAACTAAAAGAAGGTGTCGTCTTGGATCAACACCTTTCAAAGGTTTTACTCGTAGCAAATTGCATGGTAAGAGTAAAGAAGAACAAAACAATAAACATATCCGTCCTCAACACCTCCAACCAACCGGTTAAAATTAATCGAACTCACAAGTTTACTCTAACCCCCATGGAAGTTTGCTCTTTTCATTCATTGCCGAGCAACAAGTCTGCCACTGGTCGCACGGGTCAAGTGCTCAACCTGTTGAGAACGTCTCATTTAAACGAAGAAGAACGAAACGCACTTTTAGACATATGTTCAGACTACTCTGACATATTTCACCTACCTGATGAACCCCTAAGCTTCTCACCTGCCATGCAGCATGAAATCAAAACCACCACAGATACTCCCGTCCACACAAAATCCTACCGATTTCCTGAGTGTCACAAAGGGGAAGTAGAGACTCAAATAAACAAGATGCTGGAACAAAACATTATTAGCCCATCATCTTCTCCTTGGTCCTCCCCAATATGGGTAGTACCCAAGAAATCTGACTCATCTGGGCAGAAGAAATGGCGAGTAGTCATTGACTATAGAAAATTGAATGACGTCACTATTAGTGAAGTCTACCCTATACCTCAAATCACCGAAATACTTGACCAACTCGGTAAGAGTCAGTATTTTTCAACCCTAGACCTCTCATCTGGATTCCACCAAGTACTAATACACCCAAGAGATGCATCTAAGACAGCTTTCTCTGTGCCTCAAGGTCACTATCATTTTAATCGTATGCCATTCAGACTCAAAAACGCGCCTAGTTCATTTCAAAAGCTCATGAATAACTGCCTCGCAGGTCTCCAAGGTTCACGGTGTTATGTATACCTAGATGACATAGTTTTATACGCCTATGACCTCAAAACAGCCATCCAAAACCTTCAGTGCGTCTTCGACAGACTACGTAAGTATAACCTGAAGCTTCAACCAGAGAAGTGCGAGTTCCTCCGAAAGGAGGTAACCTACTTAGGCCACATAATAACCCAGGATGGAGTTAAACCCAACCTGGACAAGGTTAGAGCCGTGTCCCAATATCCAAAACCAAAGTCCCCAAGAGATATCAAATCTTTCCTTGGTCTAGTCTCATATTACAGACGGTTTATACCGAATTTCTCAAAATTAGCTAAATCGCTAACTTCTCTACTTAAAAAAGACACTCCTTTCAATTGGACTAACGAGCAACAACTGAGTTTTGAAACTCTAAAATCCAAACTGACTGAAGCACCCATTCTGGCCTACCCGGATTTTACCCAGCCTTTTCTACTAACCTGCGACGCTTCAAATTACGCTATTTCCGCCATACTGTCACAAGGTCCTGTTGGTCATGATAGACCTATCGCTTATGCGTCGCGCACTCTCAACAAAGCAGAATGTAACTACAGCGTGACGGAGAAGGAGTGCCTTGCCATAATATTTGGTACAAAAACATTCAGGCCTTACCTGTATGGCCGTCGATTCACCATTATAACTGACCATAAACCTCTGCAGTGGCTTTTCAATTGCAAAGACCCCGGCTCACGTCTCGTCCGATGGAGACTGAAGCTTGAAGAATTCGAGTATGACATTCACTATAAAAAGGGGAAAATAAATGCAAACGCCGATGCCTTATCTAGATTTCCAGTAAATCCCGTACAACCCACAGATAATCAATCCTCTGTCTCGCCTTCACAGGAACCTAACCCTAGTAGAACAGCTGAACAGTTGGAAGAATCTCTTCTACAGACAAATGACCTAGACAGAGACCTATTTGACCTGTTAATGTCACCTAGGCCACTCCCATCCAATGAAATGGATCCCGATTACCTTCTGGAATGTCCGACCCCGGACATGCTTGACATAGGTTCCCCTATCACTGACTTACCTGACACACAACACCATCCAAGTAAGTCCCGACCACCTGAAAAAATAATCGTGACCGAATACCCAAACTTGAATATGGAACCACAACCTTCTACATCAAGGGACTACCCTACACCAGAACCTGTAACTTCGCGAGACCCATCTCTAGATCTACTTAATGTAGATCCACCTGACCTTACCTTTCCCGACGAATCTCTCTCTCCACCTGTAAGAAATACGCCTAGGACTGAAACGCATGTAAACCCCGACCTAATGAATGACGATTACTCAACCTTTCTGAAACACATTGCTGACAATAATAAAGTCTTCTCAACTGAAATAATTGAACATAACCAAAGTCTCCTAAGGTCTCCTTGCAAAACAGTTTTAGTCCCTACCTCAATTGATTTGGACGAGTCGAACCCTTACACTCAAGAGATTCTGGGTAACCTAGAAAATAGAACCCAAATTCTGGAACAAGAGAAGCACCTCTACACATTTACTAACATAAACCTACGTAATAAGAACTATTACTTTCTATACACAAAAGTACACCATTTTGACAAAACCTCTTATCGGGAAATATATGAAACTCTAAAGACTGTACGCAATGAACTGACCTCCACCGGTCAAATAGAACAAATCGCGACTTCCGATTTTCGAGATCCATTCGAGAGACATAACTCAATAAAAATTTATAATATATTAAATTACCTTTTCCACAACACAAGTATACAAGTTAACATTTATCACAATATCGTGACTTACCCTTCACTATCTGAGGTAAAGAAAATTTTTTCTGACAATCACGACATACCCGTGGCAGGTCACTTAGGCGTAAGTCGCATGTACAATAGGCTGAAAGATTTATACTACTGGAAAAGTATGCGTAGTGATGTAGAATCATATGTTAAGAAATGTAAATTATGTCAGGAAAACAAGGCCTTAAGAAGAATTAACCGAGCACCCATGCAGATCACTAGCACATCTACGAAACCTTGTGATCGAATCTCATTGGACGTGGTGGGACCACTTCCTGAATCCGGTCCTGCGAAATTAAAATTCATTCTAACATTACAAGACGACTTTTCAAAATTCTCCACAGCTTACCCAATTCGCAGTACAACCGCTGAAGAAACGAGCGAGTGTTTGTTGCACTTTATCTCTATATTCGGCATTCCTAAGATGATACTGACTGATCAAGGGACGAACTTCACGTCAGAGTTATTTAAAAGAACCTGTGAATTTCTTAAAATCAAACAGCTGTGGTCTTCTCCGTACCATCCCCAGACCCAAGGTGCACTAGAGCGGAGCCATTCCACACTTAAGGAGTATTTAAAATCATTCGTTAATGAGGACCAGACAAACTGGCCCCGTTATGTATACACAGCCATGTTGACCTACAACAGTACGATCCACTCTACGACGAACTTTAGTCCTTTCGAACTAATGTTCGGCAACAAACCTTTTATTCCAAATTCCATTTGCGACGAACCTCTGGACGCTACATACCCAGACTATGTGCGCATGCTACAAAATCGCTTAAAACATTCCCGCGATAAGGCTTTGACAAATATCTAGAAATCTAAAACAACATCTAAAGATTATTACGACTCTCACACCCGGCTTGTCAAATACAAGATAGGAGATTATGTCTACTTAAAAAATCATTTAAGACTTCGGAAATCGCTATCCCCTATATGGAAGGGACCATACAAGGTAGTAAAAGACCATGGTAACAATACCTTATCACTGCTAATTAACCGTAGACATATTCGCCACCATTATGACGAAGTAAAACTCGCCGAGGTCGATAGTAACTTATAAACCAAAGTTACTTTAATATATTTTTATTATTAAGTATAGTTAGTGAGAAAGTTATATTACAATTAGTAGTAATTTAGCTTAGATTAGTTAACAATGTTTCACAAACCCTAAGTTACATTCATACCAGTTTTATTTACAAAAACTTTTATTCTAAATTATACACATATTTACAGTGGTTCCGCGGAGCTCCAACCTTCCGACGAGTATGTCCAACCTATGGATACAAGTCCTGGACTATATTTTAACTATATAGGAAAACTAAAAATTAAGAATGGAGTTTTGAACGTCATAATGCCCATGAAACTTTCGCAGTTCAAGTCTCATATAGACAATATTAAATCAGCCTTAGAAGAAACCATAAGTTTGTGTAAACAAACCGGGTTCATCCAACACCAACAGTGTGATATCACGATTGAACCCTTGGTGGTTCAACAACTGAAGATAACCAAATTATATAAATCTATATCTCATTTAGTAGGAAACAAATCCAAACGTGCCTGGATTGGAGGAGTAGGCACCGTCTTTAAACAGGTTTTCGGCACTCTAGATGAAAACGATGCTGTCAATTATGACCAAGCAATTGAATCCATAAACCATAATCAGGACAAACTAGTTTCCTTCGTGAAAGAAAACATTCTTATCACGAACTCTTTCATATCTACTTACAATGATAGCTTACAGAAATTGAAGCAAAATGAAATGAAATTAATTGACGCCATTAACACCTTAGTAATAGATATTAAAACTATTTCTGAAACCTCAAATAATTTGCAAATGGAATCAAACCTGAACCTTGTCCTGAATATGTTGGAAACAACTATTGTCACTCTTACGTTTCAACTAGAAGACATTCTAAATGCTATAATGTTCTGTAGTCAAAACATCCTGCACCCGTCGGTGATGTCACCAACGGCCTTGTACCAAGAATTAGCCGATAACGTAAGGCACATACCCGGTAACCTAGGCTTACCGCTAACTTTAGATATAAGTTCAATCTATTCTATTGTAAAATTGTCAAATATATTTTGTTATTACTTTAATGATAAGCTTGTATTTGTTCTACGTGTTCCACTTACTACAAACCAGGAATATTCACTGTTCAACAATATCGCATTGCCTACACCCCATAGTGTAAACAACTCGAACACATTCAGTTTTATTGTACCTAGTTGCGAATATACCGCAATTACAAACGATAAGTCAAGTTACTGTAATCTGAACTCACTAATAAGTTGCCAAAAACCCAAACCCTCCGAATACTTATGCGAAGTTCCCGCAGTTTATAGGACGAACTCTAAACCTACCTGTGAGAGTCAACTACTCTCCGAGACTCTAAGGGAAATTCCTGACCAATGCAATACCGACTCTATTTATGGGCCATTAAATATATTTAAGCCCCTGGGCAACAGTAAATTCATTTACATACAATCAGAATCGGTACAAGTCTCTTTGGACTGCCAAAATTCCAATCAGATAAAAGAATTACACCTAAAAGGTATTGGTATTTTGCTTATACCTGATAATTGCATAGGCTACTGCAAAGGCATTACCTTATTGCCAAAATATTATAACCTGGTAAATTTGACCTCACCTATTAAATTGCCCGACTTTAGTTTGATAAATAATACATGTTGTAAGAAACACAATATAATCAATAATATGTCTCGTATTCACTTAGACGATTTAGATTTAAATAAATTAGCTGAAATTAGTAAATTATCGAGTCACTTACTTTCGGAAACAAACAAAATGCAAGATATTCCTCATATAGTTCAATACGGGACACATTATTCTATAGCCATAAGTTTAACTATGTTTATTGTTTTAAGTTACTTATTTTATAAAATTATATTGCCTTTAATTTGTAAACCTGGCTGCAACCGGAAAATAAATAAATTACGCGAAACTAATAAGTCCCAATCGGGTTCCGTGGAGTTAGAGGATGTTCAAGACATTCCCCCTCCAACTTTGAGAACTTCCTTTTAAGGTTAACTTCGGTTTTTACCCCGAAGTTCACTCTAAAGGGGGAGGTGTTATAACCGAATACTGAACCCTAAAATGATGACAGGGTGTGCCGGGCCTTCAGCCGCGTCACGATGCCATGTCAGCAGTTCGCCCCAGTACTCTGATGCACGAGCTTACAAAGCCAGTCTATTCTCCACTCTCGTCTCGAACGGTTGCCTAAGGGTCCTCTTAGATTGGTCGTAAATAAAGTATATTTTAATTAATTAATAAATTCTTTTTTTAAAACGCCATCTGAGAGGGACCCCATAACAGTTCGTATTGCCCGGGTGAAACTGGTATTCCGGTGCTACGATACAAAACGTCGTTGCAAACCTCAACAAGGAACCCGATGCTATTTGGCATGGAAAAATGTGTACCCTGGAATTCTGGTGCGTCTCTAAACAGAGATTCCTTAACGGTGAACACATTATAGGTTAGCGTTAAATTGGACGTGACTTAGTCCACATCATTCCGACACTCTCGCGAAAGTAGTCTTGGTTAAAGACACAAGTTGTTTACGAGTTTGTTCCACTGCGAAGCATGGTTTGACCCATGTAATAAGTGTCACCAGTATACTGTAATCCGCATAGAAATAAATGCCGTCAATAGACGTTAATTAGATAATCAGAGCAGTTACCGTCAAGGACGTCCCTAATGCCTCTATTGGGCAGAGAGCTGGGTAAAAACCAGCAAAATCTCTCTGACTATCTCGATCGTTGACCGTTGTACCAGACCATTAAAATATCAAGTCTCATTGCTAAAATGGAATAACTTTAGCCACGTATTGATTACACGTTCTATCACCTTTTATAGAAGAATAGCTATAGGCCAATAATTGGACGGGTTTGGTCAACTTTATTACGCAGAGGATATACGTATGCGGCTTAGCATAAAGCTAGAACTTGTTTTATGGAATATACGAACTTGGGACCACAATGTTTGAGTTCCACCGCTTGTATACCGTCTGAGCCATTCGACATATAAGCGTCCAAGGAACTAGAGCACCTGTCAGACCTTCCACTACGTGAATTTTATTTCAGATATAGAAGTTTCACACTAAAGATACCATTCTGTAAAGCCAAATGCCCGAATCGTTCATTCCAGAATTAAAGGCAGAGTAAATTTCTGTGTCAGAAGATGAAACCAACTGTAAAAAATTACAGTGGTTTACCAAGTTTGGCTTTATTATTATCAGTACCATCACCAAATCATTCCTTACTTTTTACTCCATTCACAATAAGGGTCACGATATGAAAGAAGATCCCACTGTGCGGGCAAAACAGGCCATTTTATTAAAATCAACTTAAAAAGATTGAATATTTTTTTATGGAACCCCTTGTTTTATTATACTTTATATCTTTGACAATGGGAAGTATATTGCACATGGTCAAAGCGCATTAGTTTCTTGAATACTCGGCAATGTCCAGTATAGTGGACATAGGTTTTTCAGTAAACTGAAATACATAGACTTTTTTTAGTACTTTTTCTATGGTCTCTAGTAAGCTAAGAACCAAAATCTATATCACAAACATATATTTATTGATAAAAAAATCTCGTCGAATTAAGGGTTAAGTTACATACACACTTTTAAATATCAACTTGTCACGCGAATAAAGTTCCAAACTCATAAGAAGAAAATAAGTACCTACTCCTCATGGAACTTGGAAAATTTTTATAAAGCAGCATTTCCATAAAGAAACCATTTATGTTAAACGGAATCTCTTTCATATATATTATTTTAATAAAGGCCATGCAATATAATTTCTCGAGCGATCGTATCAGTGGTTTGAAATAGGTCAAGTGTGAACTTATCTGACCAAACCAGGCGCCGCGTTGGCTCGTCATAAAAGCAGTATCGTAGCAATAAGAGTATCTAACACTGGGTATCTACTCTAATGACATTAATATCATAAAAGATTTCAGTAACATATTCTATAGTACAGAAGCGCTCGTAATGGGTTCACATTTTGTTTTCGTGGGGAAATCCTCATGAATGCTATGCTGGACTTCTACCGATGAAAACGACACGGTACCCTTTCATCAGCCTACGGCCAGCGGTCCTGGGTATGCCCTGGGAAATATAGTCCCAGGGCTCACATTTCAGTAACATATTCTATAGTATAGAAGCGCTCATAATGGGATAAGTAATCACATTTTGTTTTTGTGGGGAAATCCTCATGGATGATATGCTGGACTTGTACCGATTAAAACCACTAGGTGCCCTTTTATTTAGCTACGGCCGGGAGTACGCCGTCGGAAGTATGGCCCCAGGTCTCACATTTCAGTAATTTATTCTATCTTTAGTACTAACTAGCTGATGCCCGCAGCTTCGCCCGCGATGGCGCTGTATGTGAAATTTTGCTGAATTTTCTTTACTATAAACCTCACGGAGCCCGAGACCTTTCCAACGAATGCAAAACCGTGGAAATCGGTTCGTGCGTTCTAAAGTTATAGCGTCAGGAAGGAAAACCCGACTTATTTTTATACACTCGAGAGCAATGAATCCGGGTCACTTAAAGAATCCTAAAAATCTCGGAAACTAAAAATGCTAGGTTAATGCAATAAATTGTATTTAATAGACAATGTAATACTCCTTAAATGAAGGTATTAAAACTTCTTAGTTATTGTAAAGTTATATCATAAAAAAATCAAATTTGAAAAAGGGCCACTTTCGAAGATGGAACTACGAAATTACAGCATTTGGTGTTGCTTTTGTTTGTAATCTGTCATTTATGTGGGTACATAAACCATGTTGATAGTGCTCTATATTCATTAATCAAGCTGAAATTATGTCGCTTACGCCTGAAGAATGCACCAGAATACTTACAATGCTGGAAACCGGCCGGAGTCAGCGCGATACAGCCAGGACTGTCGGTGTGTCGCTGTCAACAGTACAAAGAGTTCTCCGACGTTACGAAGAAACTGGTTCTAACCTACGCAGACCAGGAACGGGCAGAACCAGGTGTACCACAGCACGAGAAGACCGATACTTGGTGAACACCATGCTTCGAAATCGCTTTCTCACAGGAACTGAACTCACCAATCAGTTTCGACGCCTCGGAGGAAGTAACCCAAGTGCATGGACAGTAAGACGTCGGCTTGCTGAATCTAACTTAAAACCCCTTAGACCTGCAAACGGCCCTAAACTGGAGCGTGGGCATCGTATTTCGAGACTAAGGTATGCCCAGAGCCACGTAAATTGGAGTATTGAAGATTGGTCAAAAGTTATGTTCTCCGACGAATCAAAATTTATGCTCTACAAGCACGATGGAAGACACAGAGTGTATCGAAGACCAGGGGAAAGATTCAAGCAAGCATGCATCGAAGAAAAAGTAGCCTACGGTGGTGGGTCTGTACTTGTGTGGGCCGGAATTTCTTCTGAAAGTCGCACAGAGCTGGTGATCATAGAAAACGGCTCTTTAACTAGCGTAAGATATGTGGAAGAAATCCTCAATGATCACGTTGGTCAATTTAGGTGAGGATGCTATATTTATGCATGACAATGCCCGACCTCATACAAGTAGGATTGTGAATGACTACCTTCAAGAGATGAACATTACTCGTATGGAGTGGCCAGCGCGCAGCCCGGATATCAACCCGATCGAGCATGCTTGGGACGAGCTAGGCAGATGCGTAAAACAACGAAACCGTCCCCCAATCACGCTTCGTGAGCTCAAAATTGCTCTCACAGAGGAATGGGAGAATATTCCCCAAAATCGTATAAGGAACTTGGTGTACAGCATGCCAAACCGCGTAAACGCAGTAATGGAAGCACGAGGAGGCAATACGAAGTATTAAAATTCAAGAAAATCGTAATAAAGTTCAAAAATTTCATGTTTCCTATTTTTGTTTTAAGGAGAGATCGGCAGTTTTTTCTTTATGTAATTTTGTGTTAATAAAATGTATGGTGACTCATATTTTTTTTACGTTCATTTAAGGAGTATTACATTGTCTATTAAATACAATTTATTGCATTAACCTATCATTTTTAGTTTCCGAGATTTTTAACATTCTTAAGTGACCCGGATTCATTGCTCTCGAGTGTATAATAGATGTTATAAAGAGTATAGATATGATTGTTTGTTTGCATGGAATAGACTCCGAAACTACTGGACCGATTTGAAAAATTATTTTAGTGTTAGGAAGCTATACTCTTCCCGAACATAAGCTGTATTTTATTTCCGTATTTCAACGGGAACGGGAACTACGCGGGTGAAACCGCGTGACGTCTGCTAGTAGTATATAAGCGCTCGTAACCCCACTATCTCAATGTGTCTGTAAACGATCACAACATCATACGCTACGGCTGGACCTGCGGTGATCGCTTTTTGGTGTTTCCATTTATGATTTTTTCGGCCTTCGAAAGGCATGTTAAGTCGTTATTCTCAGTTGCCGTAATATGGCAGTCGTAAAGCCAAATTGAAGGTCTTATAACAATAACATAATATTAATAGTAGTTAGCTACAACTTGCGCCTGTCCATTAAAACATGGCAAGAGGCTTACCGCCTATAAAAATGGTGAATTGTGTAAGTATGGTGTTGTGTTTCTTCGCCTACGTTTGAAAACATGATGACGTCGATATGACTATCATATCGTGTAGTGGTTAGAATTAAGCAATATTTCTTCATTCCTAGAATCCAGTCACCTCACATTATTGAATGGCCTCTATTCCCTTCATGTATTCCGTGCGTGGATCCGGTTCTTGATACATGCGTAGGTCCTAAACGGTTTGACCAATCCGAAAACTTGATACGGCATAATTGCTCAGGTCAATTAGAAGAGGTGCAACGCCACGAAGACAAGGGGCCATTTGCAGAATGTTTTGATTACACAACACATAGTTTATACAGCTAGTTTTAATTGAATTAGTTCAGAAAAGTCTATAAGCTCAATACCGGTGTACTTCGGGACACTTATTGGACCTGTCCATGATCAAAACGGATTATAGCTCCGGTTGGGCACTATACTTTTTTTTATAACAGGCTCGCGTAATTTACGCCATCCGCATGATGGAAAGTCATAGCGCATACGACTTCTAATAGTATACAAGTATTTATTGCTCTAATATAAAGCCATATAAACATAACTACTCCATACAAATCCTGTACGGGCCTTTCTTCCATATTGCCCCTTGTAACATAAATCAAGCTTCAAGAATCTATAGAAATGTTGCCATTTTCGGGGTTCTATTTTTCGAGAAAATGTTGTTTGAGGAAGTTTTATTCATAGAAATTTTACCGGTAAAGTGTATTTTGGGAAAGTTTAATTCGAGGACCTGTTTTTGGGAAAGTTTTATCGTGAAACAACACTTGGCAAAGTATTTTCCCGGAAAATGTCTTTTCTTAACTTCATATTTTAATCGCTTTAATACCATAATTAAGTACTTACCTTATTTTAATTTTGTAGGGTGAGGGCATGTCGGCTTGTGTGGTGTGTCGATATTTAAGACAGATTGCACCACTCTCAGTTTGAATCTTACTGATCTTACTAATAGTATAAATGCGAAAGTTTGTGAGTGTGAATGTTTGTTACTCTTTCACGCTCAAACCGCTGAATGGATCATGCTGTTTCATGCAGAGATACATTATAGTCTGGAATAACACATAGGCTAATTTTATCCTGGAAATAAGTTCCCGGGGAACAATTTTACGCGGCGAAGCATCACTAGTATTATAAATGCGAAAGTTTGTGAGTGTAATTGTGTGGATGTTTGTGACTCTTTCACGCTCGAACGGCTGAACGGATCTGGCTGAAATATAATACAGAGATACATTATAGCCTGGAATAACACAAAGGCTACTTTTTATCACGAGAATAAGTTCCTACGGGAAGCGGGAAAGGGTACAAACTATACGCGGGCGAAGCTGCGGGCTTCAGCTAGTTAATACATCATCGTCAGATTATATGATGAATTGCTAGATAGCCCTAATAAAAGATGTTTGTGTCTCAATTATGTTCTAACGAATAAACTGATAGGGTTCACTGCATGGGTCCATGGATCTCAATCTACTATACCCTGAATCTCTCTCCAATAAAACAACTGATTTTATGAAAGCAATACCATGAACATCATCTTACCCCTCGGGGTTTAGGAGATATGCGTTACTTCTCATGGAGCTAACGTTGCACCCTGAGGGTACAGTAGTGGCTTCTTCAAGTAGATTCCTAAGATTCAATATCTTAGGGATTAACGAAAAGCCCACATTAGGAGGAAGGGCATAACGGTACTCCATTCGTTGAGCAGCCCGCCTGGGGCAGTACCTCCACCCTGCAGAAGACCGCGGTAATAGTAACCTGGCTCCGTGCTGGGTTATGTTCTCCGTCGTTGAGCAGGGTCCCAGTGCTCATTGGGGTTACTTTGTACCGGTGACGGTGAGACCAGAGTCTCAACTGTCTCTATTGGCTGGCATAGGCGCGGAGTATTGGTACGGCGGTCAGGGAGACCCGGTGAAACGGTTGACCGCTGACCGCCCGTAGGCTGTACGGGACCCGAACCTGGGAATTACTATTAAGTATGCTGCTGGTTTAGCCTCCTGGGGCGGAGATTACTCCGCCCCAGGAGGCTGAACCAGCAGCTTGTGAAAAGTCCCTGGTGCTGTGGTCGTGCCGGAGAAGGATACCGGAGCCTTCCGTGCGCCGTGACAATACACCGCATTACCTGTGCGTGCCTTTGGAGAATTTGAGTCTTGCTTAGTCTCTTGCGCCACCGGTACCTAGGCAACCCCGGTATAAACAGGGGATATAAGAAGGTATTCTTATATCCCCTTTTATTTCACAATCATGGCAAGAAAAACAAAGAATAAGGTATCCACAGCGGTTTCGTCGAAGTCCACACTTGTTGTGGATTTATGCAACATCAGAGGAATGCACTCCAACATTAACGCATTCCACAACCACTTAGAAACTAAGCAGCCAAATTTGTTTTTCCTGACGGAGACGAAGATTTCATGTCCGGTTGATATATCCTACTTGATGTACCCCGGCTATAAGCTTGAGGCTAACTTCAAGGCACAAGCTGGGGTATGCATGTTCGTCCGGGACGATATCTGCTGTCGCTGTCACAAAGGCCTAGAAGACAGGGACCTGTCAGTATTGTGGGCGCGCGTGGATCACGGGGGCCACACTCGGATCTACGCGTGCATTTACAGGTCTCATAGCGGTGACACGGACACGGCCCGTCTCTTTGAACATCTGCAAAGATCGACTGACAAAGTCATTGAGCAGTATCCCTCTGCAGAGATAGTGATTATGGGAGACTTCAATGGTCACCACGTTGACTGGTTAGGTTCTCGGATCACTAACTTTGCGGGGAAAGCTGCTCACGATTTTGCCCTGACCTATGGGTTCTCCCAATTGGTCAAATCTCACACGAGAATACCGGACCGGGAGAACGAAAAGAGTTCGTTGCTGGACCTGCTGCTGACTACGCGTCCGGACGAATATACTGTTTCAGTGGATGCGCCTCTTGGCTCATCAGATCACTGTGTTGTTCGGGCGCGAGTGCCACTAGCAAGGCCGGAACCACGCGGGCCCAAGGAGTGGCGACATGTGTGGTACTATATGTCGGCAGACTGGGATGGACTGCGTGAGTTCTTTGCATCGTACCCGTGGAGGCGGCTTTGCTTCACTTCAGACGATCTGGACACCTGCTCTGCAGCAGTTGCTGAGGGGATCTTGGCAGGTATGGAAGGCTACATTCCTAACCGCTGGATCCTTGCAGGGGAAAAAAAGCGACCGTGGTTTAATCGGTCTTGCAGAGAAGCTAGAAAGCTGAAAGAGTCTGTCTACAGGGCTTGGACCACGGCTCGCAAAAGTTCTGACCCTGACATATCTGAAGTGAAACGCAAGCTGAATGCCGCCTCGAGGGCCAGCAAGCGAGCAATTGCCAGGGCTAAGTTCGATTTCGTCGGCAGAATTGGTGAGCGACTAGCCGGCTACCCTTCTGGAAGTCGTGAATTCTGGTCGCTTGCCAAAGCTGCTGAGGGAAACTTCTGTCGGTCAGGATTACCACCCCTGCAGAAACGGGACGGTAGTCTGGCCCAGAGTGCCAGGGAGACGGGTGACACATGTTACACCGGCCGTCCCAGTATCTCTCGAGCTGTAGTGGAGGAAGGTCGTGAAAAACTTGTGTTCGAAATCGAGGCTACTCTCTCTAGAATGTCCGATTGGGGAACACAAAATCTTGTCCAATTCAACCCCACCAAGACTCAAGTATGTGTATTCACTGCAAAGAAAACCCCATTTACTGTGGCGCCACAATTTCAGGGCACGTCACTCACCATCTCCGAAAGTATACGGATCCTTGGTGTTGAGATCTCCAATGTCGTTCAGTTCCGAAGTCATTTGGAGGACAAGGCCTAGCTGGCGTCCAAGAAGCTCGGAGTGCTCAGTAGGGCGCGGCGGTACTTTACTGCGGCTCAAACACTGCTTCTCTATAAGTCGCAAGTGCGACCGCACATGGAGTACTGCTGTCACCTCTGGGCGGGGGCACTTGAATACCAGCTTCGTCCTTTTGACTCGGTACAAAGGCGTGCTATGAGAGTTGTCAGCGATCCCATACTTGCAGGTTATGTGGAACCTCTTATTGACAGGAGAGACTTTGCTTCTCTGTGTGTATTCTACCGGCTGTATAACGGTTTGTGCTCTGAGGAACTGTTTGACATGATGCCTACGGCTACATTCTATCATCGCACCGCTCGCCACAGACAGGGTGTTCAGCCTCACATGTTGCATCCGGAGCGCTCGAGCACGCTTAGGTTGTGGAATGATCTCCCTGCCTCGGTTTTCCCAAACGCCTACAGTATGGGGTTCTTCAAGAGGGGTCTTAGAAGGTTTTTACAGGGTCGGCAGCGCGAGTGTGGCGCCTCTGGTGTTGCAAACGTCCATAGGCTGCGGTGACCACCGGTACATCTGGTTGGCCGTATGCTTGTCTGCCACCTTAGTGGTATAAAAAAAAAGAACAGAAAGAAAATCTAGTACATATTTTTCAGTATTCAAGCAAAGATCAACTTTGAAAGGGTCTGATTGATGTGTTATGTTGAATTTGATGATTGACATTTTCTATAGTTTCAAATGTATTGTGACGACTGATACATTATGAAAATTATTACGACAATTTTATTTTAAAGAATGCTTAAATTAGAAGTACCGTAAAATCTTTATTTCTGTGTTATTTTTTCTATTTCAATACATTTTGACAACGTGGCATGAAAACCTCATGTTCCTTTGCATCTAAATCTTCGTATTATTAGAGCTGAAACTCAATCTCCAATCAGTATTTCTGGCAAAAATAATTAATCTAAGTGGAAGATAAAATCTCGGAGATACTGCTGGCTTGAATATATTTAACGTAATTGTATTGAGACTTCTTTTAAAAATATTGGCAACGGAATATTACGAATCGCTTTAGCAATGCTATTCAGCATTTTATTTATTTATGTGAGAGCGTGTGCGCATATCTACGTGTGCATACATGCAATAATGTACTTTTTGCTTCATAAGCAGATTCGTTTACGTTATATAAAACTACTATGATATTATGCATGTATTATTAAGGCACTTCCTATCTTTAAACTGAAATAAAAATAAAGTGTGTAGGAGGCACATTATTCATTGCTATGCGGATGATAATACTCTGCATGAGAGCTATTCTGGCCACCCGCCCTATGGAGGGGCGAAGCGACTTGGAGGAAAAAAGGTGGCAACTCGTGGTGGATTTCAACCGGGACGTCTGTCACATTTTCTATTGGAAATTGCGACCCGGATACCCTGGTCGATTTCAATGCTAAAAAAAACAAAGGCGCGTGCATTTACATTTAAGAAGTCCCCTTTTCTATCCCTATCCTCTTTTCAGAACCTTACGGTTCCGCTAAAGGACAACCTCGAGACCCTCGGTATAGACGTACGCCGTGAGCTCAATCATAAAAACTAAATAGAGAGTTGTATGGGGCTGGCCACGTGGAAACTAGGAGTACTAAATAAGGTAAGGCGGTAGGTACCAGAGATATTTGCTGTACAAAACTTAGATTCACCCCTGTGACGAATACTCACCCTTGGGATGAATTCGCGAGGTACTAACGTCCTTGGATATCCTTCCGAAGGCTTACCCGAGGCTCCTAACCGTAGCCTGTTAAGTAGGATACGTGTGGTTTTTAGTCGGTATGAGTCCAGCATACCATGAGTGTAGGATTTTCCTCACGTTAAAAAAAAAGACGCGCTGGACGCTTTGCAGAGACGTGCTATCCGAATACTTGGTTGGTTGTATTAAGGTGACGGGAAGCCTCGAGCCGCGTTGGCGCTATGAAGAACCATAGCGACCTTGGCTGCCTTCTACCGAATCTATCGCGGTGAGTGAACGAGCACTTCAACCTGATCCCGCTCTCCTCTTTCCGACCTCAAATAATGCGTACCGGGCAGACGTGTCACTCACACAGCTGTGAGAATCTTTGGCAGGACTGTGCGTTTCAGAAGATCGTTCCTTTGTCAATCTATTAAAAACCTGGAACGGCCTTCCCGCACACGTGTTTCCTATATATTTTACAGTCCTGGGTTTTTCAAACGGAGCGTAAAGAGGCACATCACAGGGCCGCCTACTTGATCACTGTCAGAAGTCTTACGGACTATGAGTCAGTATAGCCCGAAATAGCCAGATGAGCCATGACTTAAAAAAGGTCCCATTGAAAATTAATATTCCTTTGTTAGACTTATCTTTGTTATAGTGGAGATCATCCGATTGTTTAATTTTCCATAACTCTGGCGTATACTTTAATCAGGCTGAATTTGGCCAGTTACGTTAGTTTTGAGGGTCGCTGTGGTTCGCGCCTTATACCTACTTATGCATAGAAACAACTGCAACTTTAGAAAAATCTAAAAGAAAAAAGTCCAACGGGGTCCACGATCTCAGTAGCAAGTTTACATCAGATTCACGTGAAATGACATAAAAAGGGTGGAGCGCGTGGGCGTTTCCCGAACGAGAAATAAAAATGTTATTATTTTTATTTGTTTTTGAACGGCTATCAGGTGCCTATTTATCAGGTATCCATCTATGGTGATGAGGCTAAATAGCTTAAAAAATGACAACAAATTTAAAAGACGAAAGTTCAACAAGTAGGTAACCCTTTATCGACGGGACGTTAAAGTTCGCAAGTTCTCATAAAAGACCCTATACAAAATTTACGCGTAACGTTACTTACGTAATTAATAGTAATATCTTTTTAGCTGATGAAATTATTCCATAATAGGTAAAAAAAATTTGGTTATTTTAAAATTTCGAGATATCTTGCAAAAATGTTTACTCCGGAATCCTGTTACAATTTTCCAACAGATGTAACAACTCGAAAATTCCACAAACTCTTTCTACTTCATTTAGTTCTGTTTCATTCGTAGGGTTGTCTCATATTCAATTTGATTAATGTAGTTTAGAAGATGTATTATTTAACTAATTGATTGGGTGGGTGTAGAACTAAGTTATCTGCACTTTCTTTATTCATTAGCCAAACAGTTGTTGTTGTAATTTTGAGATAAAGCACAATTGAGAAAAAAAAACTGTTAATCGCGCATATTTGGTTTTAAGATGTTAAACATGCTGCAGTTATAAGCATGTTGTTTGTTTCCTGTGTGTTAAAAAATACTTGTTTTGTATAGTAAGTATATACAAAGAGTAGTTTGTAAAAAATCAATATTTTGGCACAACTTTACCGAAAAATAAAATGTCTAGAAAAAGATAACACCATTCTAATTCATTAGGTTATTACAATTTAATATTCTTAAAAAGTACCTAAAGAAATATGGGAAGTAATCTAAAATTACGTGACAGCCCTAACAAACAGACTAGAATGCTAGTGTAAGCATTTTCATTCCCAAGGGTTGTAGAAGCAGTTCACACCAGCTCGCTCGCAGTACGACAAATGGCGGTACAGTTTTACTTCGGGCAATACCTTTCTGCATATTTTACGATGGGTCAAGAGTTTTAAAGCATTTTCCGCTAGATAAAATTGAAGTAGATTATACGTTGGACTCGTATTTTTTCAAGTGGTTTTGTAAAATAAGTTTTAAATAAAGTTAATGGACTGAGGCGGTGATTTATGGAAAGAGTTAAGATTTCGAAAATGATACCAGTGTATTCAGTTGGATCATTTTTAGGGGCTCCTTACCCAAAGGGTAAAAACAGGACCCTATTACTGGGATTCCGATATCCGATATCAGAGAATTTTGGCTTAAATTGAAAGCCCAAAGAATAAAAAACGGTAACAATTCAACGAAAGACTACAATACAAATCTGTTGAAGCAATGGTCATTAGAAGATGTGTGTTGCCTAAGTATTGCCTGTCGAATAATCGTCTGTCGCAGTTGGTGATTGGAAGGTATTTGCTGTCTAATAATTGTCTGTCGAAGCAATGACTTGTCGATCCATGTGTTTTCGAAGTTTGCTACATGTCGAAGTATTGTACTTTCTACATTCAGTCCATAATTCGTCAGCGTCTGTCTCTCACGAGACTGTATTTCATGAACCGTAATAGCTTTTTATTGTGAAATGTATTTATACTTCTTATAAAGTTTACAAGTGTTCGTTTTCCAAACCATATTTCTTTTTCCTAGGTAGGTACATAAAGACTCAAAGAAAGCATGAAGTCGATTTATCGAAATAAGTTCCAGTAGTTACTCCGCAGTGCTCTCTTCAAACGTGCCTCGTGATAAACCGTCGGCTTTATATTGTTGAGAAAGGGGGCCATTTGGATCGGTCTATAGAGCCGTCAATACAATGCTCCGAAAGCGATTGGAACGAATGGTAACTTTGATTGCATTGCGGTGCGGTGTGCGTTGAGTCTAGAATTTTTAATAAAATTGAGGGATTTTGAGGCTCCTCAGACTAAATGGAACTTGTTTTCGATTTATTTATTTCTATTTGTAAAATACGGTTTTGCTTCTGCCAAATATACTAGGGAATATTATTACCCAAAGGGAATTATAAGAATTTCCAGAAGTAAAAGCAGTCTATCGCAACCTCCAGGTCTGAATCTAACTACGATTTCTACAACGCAAATCAAAATATCTCGTATTTGTATTGTTTTCGTAAGAATTTGACCAATTTTCTTCTACCAGTAGTTATTAGCTGATGCCGGAGGGAGACCTCGTATACGTAAAGTGTTTGTTGGGAAATGTGTATCAAAGTAGGAAAATAGTTACAGTTTCTACATGAAATGAAGCTAAATCCTTATAGGCACTTTAAGGATTGAGCTTCATTTGATGTGACTGCACCGCAGCGGCACTCCCTTATACTTTTCTGTTACTTAGAACTAATCAGCATTCAAGTATTAACCAACAAATAGCATTCTTAATCCTCTTTCGCAAGACTTCTGTATGGGTACCTGGTAATGCCACTAATCCACATAATCATCGTTCATCATATTCAGCCAAGATTTATTTTATGACATAAGTAAATAAATCTTGTTACTGCAACCCGGTGGAGGTGTACTACGGTTGATACAATATTCTGCAAGTTTAAATGGCTTTTGTAAGACCGTGACAACACATTCACGGTCCACGTTTCATAGCCATACATAATATACGAAGTAATAATCGCAGCGTAACAGGCAATCGCTCGTTTTCGCCTTAAAGAACTTCAGTATCATTAATTCACTATCCCCCAAGATCTATACGGGTATATTGACCTAATAATAGGTATCTTCTTATCTGGGTAAGGCGCATATTTTTCTGTGTTAGCGTACAGCAGTATATAGTAAATTATTTTCAAAAGTCATAGAATATACATTGTTGTTTATACAAAACTGGCTGACCCGACAGACGTCGTTCTGCCAAAACTATGAACATGGAAATCGCTATCCCGAGTTCTGAGTTCCCAGTCCTATGTATCCGTTTCTGGTTTCCTGATCCCTGTTCCCGGTTTCGGGTTCCGAGTTTCCGGTTCCTGGTTTGTGATGTGTATGGTAAGTGATGACTATAGACTTTCTATTTGCGACCGATTCCATGCACCGGGACCAACAGCACAACTAAGTTAAAGCTCTTAGAAATGTAATGAAAAATTTATACAAAATGATAGGCTTACTACATATTATGCGGGACGATATCTAATGAAAGAAATTATAAATAAATAAATAAATAAACATTTACGGACATCTCACACAACGCTATCTGATCCCAAAGTAAGCTAGGAATAACCTGCTTGTGTTATGGGTATCAGACCACGGATATTTATTGCAGTGGGGCCCACATATTGAAAAACTGGCTGGCAGATTAAGTTCAGCAGCATTTGCTGTCCAAAAGATTAGGCATTTGACTGATGTAGAAACAGCGCGAATAGTGTACTTCAGTTACTTCCACAGTGTAATGTCGTACGGTATGCTACTATGGGGCAATGCCGCAGATATAAATAGGTACAATTTTTGTTTTACAAAAACGGGTCATAAGAGCCATATATAGATTAGCTCCAAAGGTCTCTCTGCGCGAAAAATTTAAAGAATTAAATATTCTGACTGTGGCATCACAATATATTTTTGAAAATCTTATGTATGTTCAGAAAAATTTATCTAGTTTTACTAAGTTAAGCGATAGACACAATGTGAATATCAGACATAAAAACAACCTTGCCGTTTATAATTGTAGACTGAACAAAGTCAGTAATTCTTTCCTGGGTAACTGTATACGTTTTTACAACAGGCTTCCAAGCGAAATTAAAAGCATGCCCCTAATTAAGTTATAAAGTGTATAAAAAGTAAATTGTGCTGCAGGGGCTACTATACAATTGACGATTATTTGATTGATAAGGAAGCCTGGAAGTGATCTGCTTGCTCTACTGATGGAGTTTTAGTTTATAGTATCTACTTATTGTAAATATGTAGTGCACAAAAAGAATAGCCCGCCGAGTTTCTTGCCAGTTCTTCTCAAGCGGGCCGCGTTCCGAATTGGTGGTACTACACTCGAGAGCAATGAATCCGGGTCACTTAAAGAATGTTAAAAATCTCGGAAACTAAAAATGATAGGTTAATGCAATTAATTGTATTTAATAGACAATGTAATACTCCTTAAATGAAAGTAAAAAAAATATGAGTCACCATACATTTTATTAACACAAAATTACATAAAGAAAAAACTGCCGATCTCTCCTTAAAACAAAAATAGGAAACATGAAATTTTTGAACTTTATTACGATTTTCTTGAATTTTAATACTTCGTATTGCCTCCTCGTGCTTCCATTACTGCGTTTACGCGGTTTGGCATGCTGTACACCAAGTTCCTTATACGATTTTGGGGAATATTCTCCCATTCCTCTGTGAGAGCAATTTTGAGCTCACGAAGCGTGATTGGGGGAGGGTTTCGTTGTTTTACGCATCTGCCTAGCTCGTCCCAAGCATGCTCGATCGGGTTGATATCCGGGCTGCGCGCTGGCCACTCCATACGAGTAATGTTCATCTCTTGAAGGTAGTCATTCACAATCCTACCTGTATGAGGTCGGGCATTGTCATGCATAAATATAGCATCCTCACCTAAATTGACCATAAATGGACCAACGTGATCATTGAGGATTTCTTCCACATATCTTACGCTAGTTAAAGAGCCGTTTTCTATGATCACCAGCTCTGTGCGACTTTCAGAAGAAATTCCGGCCCACACAAGTACAGACCCACCACCGTAGGCTACTTTTTCTTCGATGCATGCTTGCTTGAATCTTTCCCCTGGTCTTCGATACACTCTGTGTCTTCCATCGTGCTTGTAGAGCATAAATTTTGATTCGTCGGAGAACATAACTTTTGACCAATCTTCAATACTCCAATTTACGTGGCTCTGGGCATACCTTAGTCTCGAAATACGATGCCCACGCTCCAGTTTAGGGCCGTTTGCAGGTCTAAGGGGTTTTAAGTTAGATTCAGCAAGCCGACGTCTTACTGTCCATGCACTTGGGTTACTTCCTCCGAGGCGTCGAAACTGATTGGTGAGTTCAGTTCCTGTGAGAAAGCGATTTCGAAGCATGGTGTTCACCAAGTATCGGTCTTCTCGTGCTGTGGTACACCTGGTTCTGCCCGTTCCTGGTCTGCGTAGGTTAGAACCAGTTTCTTCGTAACGTCGGAGAACTCTTTGTACTGTTGACAGCGACACACCGACAGTCCTGGCTATATCGCGCTGACTCCGGCCGGTTTCCAGCATTGTAAGTATTCTGGTGCATTGTATTCATTGACGTGTCGCAAGTGTCTATGTATTAGGATTATGCGGAATATTTTTTTTTGACTTTGACTTTGAAATATTAATACTTATATACTTTTTAAATAGGTACATACATATTATACATAGGAACACCCAGACTCTTGAAACAAACATTTATGGGTCACACAAAAATATTTGTCTCCGGTGGGAATCGAACCCACGACCTCCAGCGCCGCAGGCGGTATCACTACCGACTGCGCCACAGAGGCAGTCATCATTATGAGCGTAAGCAAAGTTTAACCCTATCCCTTTTGGAACAAAGGCGTGACTATATGTAATCATTTTAATGAAAAATTAATGAAAAATTTATACAAAACGATAAGCTTACTACCAATTATGCGCGACGAGAATTAATGAAAGAACTTATGAGCGTAAGCAAAGTTTAACCCTATCCCTTTGGGAACAAAGTGTGACTAATTATATGTAATCATTTTAATGAAAAAATAATGAAAAATTTATACAAAACGATAGGTTTACTACCTATTATGTGCGACGAGAACTAATGAAAGAAATTATGAGCGTAAGCAAAGTTTAACCCTATCCCTTTGGGAACAAAGGCGTGACTATAATGTAATCATTTTAATGAAAAATTCATGAAAAATTAATACAAAACGATAGGCTTACTACTACCTATTATGCGCGACGAGAACTAATGAAAGAAATTATGAGCGTAAGCAAAGTTTCAGCCAATCCCTTTGGGAACAAAGCCGTGACTATATGTAATCATTTTATCCAACACTGTCTTTAGTGTATACAATACACTGAGTCAAAATATACACTTCATACAAACGATGTTGATTCGTGACACACAACGTATCTACTTCAGCAAACACTCTTTGTTCGGATCTGATTGCATGCACTGTGTGTGTTATAATTGTAATGCAAAGATTTGTATAACGGTGTTTCCTTAGGAATTTCATAAGCATGTGAAAGGAAATTCGGGTCAAAGTTGTTCTACCGAATTAACATCCATTTCTAAAGAAAGCGTAATTTTATAAAACTGTAGTCACTGAATAACAAATTAGACTTTGTAGTCTTTCAGACACACAATCAATCAATCAATCATAGCAGCCTATGGCAGTCCACTCTTAGACATAGGCTTCTCTCAATTTACGCCACAACACACGGTCCTGTGCTTTCCGCATCTAGTTCCAGTTTGCGACCTTTTCTTGGTCGTCGGTCCATTTGGTAGGTGGACGTCCTACCTTACGTTTGCCAAGTCGCGGTTTCCACTCCAGAACTTGATTACTCCATCGGCCATCGGTTGATCTGCTGATGTGGCTATTCCACTGCCACATTAATATAATTAATATTTAAAATAATATTAGTATTAAATAAAATTAATTTAATTGATGGACAATTTGTATAAATTCTGTTTACAATGGGGTTCACATTGTAAAACTAGCAAGTAGATTAAGTTCAGCAGCACTTGCTGTACAAAAGATAAGGCACTTGACTTGACTTGACACTTGACGGATGTAGATACGGCTAGAATAGTCTATTTCAGTTACTTTCATAGCATATTGCCTTACGGTATTCTTTTTTTTTTCTCCCTGCGCGAAAAATTCAAAGAGGTTAAAATTCTTACAGTAGCATCATAATACATTTTTGAAAATCTTATCCATGTACAAAGAAATTGACATAGTTTCGCTAAGTTAAAGACAGTAATAGACACAATGTCAACATTAGAAATAAAAATAACCTTGCTGTTTATCATAGCAGATTACACAAAATCAGCAATTCTTTCATGAGTATACGCTTTTACAAGAGGCTACCAGACGAAATTAAAAGTATGTCTCTGAATAAGTTTAAAAAGGTTGTAAAAAATAAATTGTACTGCATGGGCTACTATACAATTGGTGATTATTTGTTGGATGGAGAAGCCTGGAAATGACCTGCTCTGCTGGATTCTCAAAAAATTGTTAAAATGCATAGTTTTTAGATTCATTTTGTAAATAGAGCACTACAGGGTGGGTCGCGATGTGAACTGATGGTAGAATTTTTGATTTATATTCTGGACGTTTTACAAGTGCATCTGTATATATGCCTATGTGAAACAAATTTCTTTTTCTTTCTTTCTTTTCTTTTCTGTTTTATCTACGTTTAAAAGCTTCGAAGGGAACGTATTGAATGGTTACAGACACATTATAGCATCGTATAGTCATTTATAATTAGCTGGTTCGATTCTGACAAACCGATGTCGTTATTGCTTCGTATGAATTAACAATTTAAAGTGTATACTTTTAAAGTAATTTAGATAAGTAAATACCTACAATCAATGCTAGATTAAATTATTTATGGAATGACATGAATGAATGATCATTGTGATGAATACCTACGTTTGTGTACCTACATTCTTTTTTTTTACGTCTGAAATATTCGTCATGAATGCAATGCCGGACTCCTACCGATTTAATACCAACACGTTTCTACCTACTGCCTACGGATGGGAGCCCCGGGTAAGCCATCTGAGGGATATTCCCTGGATTCCCATCCCAACATACCTTGGCTACCACTGCGTCACTAGGGAGTTCAGTATCCCACGTCTTTGGGGGGGGGGGGTAGGTGTAAGTATCTAATTTAGGTACATAAAGTATACAAATATATGAATATATAATTTTCGTATTTAAAAAAAAAGTACAACATAAACTAGACACACTACAATGACTGATCCTTATTCATCTAACCATTTCTAGAAAATAGATTAATTCAATTATATTGTTTGTGTAAACAGCCATGTCAAAACTGAATAGTAATTAGCAAAAACAATTATTGTTTCAAAACAACGATATACATAACTTTTATTACTTCAGAAGCCTTAATAATACAAAGAGCGTGTTTTCCGCTACTTCGGATCACGATAACCCCATTAATCATTCTTGTTTTCGTCCAATTAGCTAGCTTTGGACTTCTAAATGTTCTTATAATTTATTTACAATTTGACACACTGCAATTAGTCTGTTTGTTTCTTTAAATTATTAGTAAATACAGATGTTAACATCAGAATTTGTAGACCTAGGGTCGCTTTCATAAATGTTTCGGGCTACAACACCGGTGCTTAATGGGCTCGTAACTTTGGAGTCGTTTATTAGTGGTATCCTGAAATTATTAGGGTCGACGTTTCCTTTTTATTATGAACAGTGATTTTGAAGTAGGTACCTAAATGCTTCGAAATTGCTGTGTTTTGACCATGTGTCTTGAAACTAGAAAATGTAAATACACCACTATATAATATTACTTTACTACCACTTCAACTTCACACTTCAAAAGTTAAAATTATTCAAAGAATTCAAGAATTTCCAAGTATTCGTTAATTGGGTTGCTACCTGTGATATTTGTTTTATCCTTAGTATCATTTTGCGATAACGTTTTTTTTTCTTGTCATGCAAATCTCCTTGCTGCAAAAATTATGAAACATATCATTCCAGGAATGAGCAGATATCCTGCAGTATCATTGGTGTATTCTGAATAGTAGACATAAGCATGAGTCATTGACAAGGGCAAGATAAATAATACATCAGTATCTAAAAGATGTATTGTACGCTTAAACAATACAAACTGAACGTTTCAAAAGTATGTTCGCTTGAACAATACACATGAGAAGTTTAAATTGTAAAGTAACAATATGAAAATACGTGAGTATTTTGTTATTGGAAAGCCTTCCTGAAAATATATCGCACTGCAAGAAACATTGGTACACTGCGGCTGCGGTTTGAACTCTCGTGGGTAGTCCACATCGTAAAAGCACCTCACGTTTACGACGGCTGTCTTATAATTTTTAAACATAAAGTATTCATCCTGTAAAACTAGGTAGAACTTAGTTCTACCTAGTTGCTTTTGCTATAAAAGTAGTCTAATAGCAGAATCATTGAACTATCTATTCCAAATTGTACCATCAATTTAATATAGGTAGTAAAATCAATCAATTGATTAGAATTAGATCAGTAAAATATTAACTGCAACTCTCATACCTAATCATACAAAAGTTGTTATATGATAATGGCGGATTCAACGAGTTTGTATTTGTAAGTCAGATTGTTTGACTAAATAGAAGTCGTTACCAAAATGCATTATGATTCATTCAGTTGTTTAATTGTATACAGAGATGCTAGAGTTGTTCATTTGTATACAGTGATACTTTCGCTTTATAATATCAGTGTACATAGATAAATAACTATGAACAGAATACGCATGAATGTTGAACAGCTTTTACCAATTTCCTTTCATGGAAATTATGTTCTGACTATTTCCGAGTATAATCTTGTACCAGGCACCTACACAAGTTAACAGAACCAGCCAATGTCATGGATTGACATGGATTGTACGTTTGGCTGTGTTGGGGTTATTTTTAATCCCTGATGAAAATAAGGGCCTCTCTCAAACGTTATTTTATAACTATTGGTTTGATCGGTAGAACAATCCTGACAAAGCAATCATTACTGTTAGACCAGGCAATCAAGCAGAGAGGTCTGTTAAATTACCTGGGCTAACAGAAAGGACCATGAAATTTGGTTCCGGACAGACAGGGATAAAACAAATGGTATGTACCTATATTCCTGTAATTTTCTGAGATGATCTCTGATATTCACACCCTGCAGCGCCCTTTTGTCCGGTACCGTGATTAGACTTCTAATGTGTCCTGCGACCCGGTTTAGGTTGAGGCGGAACACCGATGTGCTTTGGTGGGTTTCCTGGGGTCATCTTTCCGAGGGTTTACCTGGGGCTCCAAATCGTAGGCAGTAGCTAGGGAGTGTGTGGTTTTTATTTGGCAAAAGTCCGGCATAGCATCTCAGACGGATTTTCCACACTTTAAATAATAAGGCTAGGCGACCCTCTCTCTGGGGGAAATCTTACACACTGTACCAGATGGTACCTAAATGCATTTCCCGTAGTACTAAAAATAACTACACATTACAATTTACACATGAACATTGAACATTCATGACACAATCTACACTAATATTATAAAGAGGAAAAAAATGTATTCCTGTATTCACACGGGAACGGGAGCTACGCAAGTAAAACCGCGTGATGTTCGCTAGTATTAGAATAAAGAAAGATTGTACGTGTAGAGTTACGACATACGTCATACCGTCGCTCTTGTGACTTTACGTCACCCTCGTCTAGTTCAGCCCTGTGCACCTATTGTTTTGAAGGCCAAGGCTTTTAACCTTAAAGGTAATATTGCTAATGGCGAGAATTAGGGCAGCTACTTAATGTTCTCGTTCATTATCACTAAAACATGTCTTGTGTTTAAATAAGTATATTAAAATTCTTAAATGAAAAGTTGTATACCTACAGCAAAGAACTTTTTCTTTATTTTATTTTATTGTTATTGCTTCTGGCTAATTTGCAAAGAAAAACAATTGTGTTTATATGGTCCAAAAATGTTTGATAAAAGTACTAAACGCTCTACGTTGTTATGCAGCGTGTTCTTAGAGTGTATGGCTGGAAAAACACTAGTAACCTAAATATAATATTATTTCGTTTTGTTAAAAGAAACAAGATTCTACAGAAGCACTTCACCTGAAACTTTCATACCTATTTGCATTTATTAACATCACTCCACCAAATTTCATATTTTCATCTTCTTTTCCAGCGCCTCTCCGCTAACGGAGGTAAGCCGTTAACTTTTGAAATTCCACACCGTCTTCAGCCAAACGTTCTTATTTTACAAAATACCAAACTATATACAAACCTTTCAAAAATACAACCTTTACCAGTTAAACCAATTTTTCGTGCCGGATTGCTGAAAACAGATAAAGGCATATTAATTAGGCTGTCCAGCACTCCTCTGGCATATTTTTACATTTAAAATTGACTCATGAATATTTTTCGATACTACGAGTGGTGTTGACAAAGGGTTATCAGATTCAGTACCTGTATTTTGTTTGCATATTTACTGTGTGAATTGTAATATTTCAGGTTCAGCTGTCAGATGGAATTTGTAATTTTGTTTCGATGGTGTTTCGGCTCAATAAGAGAAGGTATGATGTGGTTGATTTAGTTACTCAACTTTTAAAAGATCAAATTATTTTAAAATTTCTTACTTAAATTAAAATACCGGCCAAGGGCATTCCGTATGAAAAATATCAAAAAACCGCAAAATATCACGTTTGTTGTATGGAAGCTCCTTAATATTTTTTTTATTTTAGTATTTCTTGTTACAACAGCAACGCAAAATTGTGCAGCTAAACAGGACCAAGATAAGTATGATAACAGGTATAGTTTTGCGAATGGGAATTACAGGAAACTTATACAGATGGTTCACATCTTATGTGGAAAATAGATGCCAAGTGGTTGTTCTTAATGGCTACAGCTCCAGAGTCGTATGTATACCTTCTGGAGTTCCTCAAGGATCCCTGCTTGGCCTTCTTTTGTTTAACATCTTCATTAACGATGTCAGTGTATGCTTTCAAAATTCAAAAATTCTGTTATATGCCGACGATATGAAGGTTTACAGGCAGGTAACAAACGTGGACGATGCAAGCTGTCTACAGGAAGATTTGAATAGGTTTCATAATTATTGCGTTCAAAATAGGTTAGACTTAAATGTCTCTAAATGTTATGTTTGTACATTTACACGTAAACTAAATCCAATACAATTTAATTATACGGTCTCACAGTCATCAATAGCAAGATTCACTACCGTGAAGGACCTTGGAGTAACTTTCGACTCAAAACTTCTATTTGATACCCACGTTGATTCGATTGTAAAGAAAGCATCTAAAGCTTTGGCCTTTATTATTAAGTTGTCGTCCGATTTTAGTAATATTAAGACAATGAAAATTTTGTACTGTGCTTTCGTCCGTAGTCATCTTGAGTATTCTTCACCAGTTTGGAATCCAAATTATGATATATATATCAATCGCCTTGAAAGTAAAAAAAAAAGATTTCTGAGGTACATTCAATATCGTTCTAATATATACTTACCTGACTACATGGCTCGATGCAGAAGATTTCATATACTTCCTCTTCAAGAGAGAAGAAAGATTGCAGATTTAACATTTTTATTTAATGTTATGAATGGCCATATTGACGTACCGGAATTAGTTGGAAAGATTAACTTTCGTGTGCCTTCTGCATATCTGCGGAGACCTGATCTTCTGGATGTACCTGTTGTTTCAACTACGTATAGACAGAACTCAGGTCTCTTAAGAGTATGTCGTTCATTTAATAGGGAATGTCGTGGGGTCGATCTTGACTTGTTTGCAACAAGTGTAAATAAAATGAAAAAAGATCTTAGCTCTTTGTTCTTTAGTTGTAATTAATGATCAGTGGTAATTTTATAGTCAATAATAATTAACCTTTTGTTTTGTTTTCTTTTGCATGTTAAAAAATAAAACATTATTTTCGGTTGGATGGTAACTTAACTAGGTACCTAAGTATATTAATTTGATACAATGTCTATCTAGAACTTCATACCAGCAAAGTGATGTATAGCAGTGAAAACTTTTAATTGGCCTTCTTCTAGTATAAGCATCATTGTAACACTATTTACTAGCTGTAAGTTTTCCTAAAATGTAATAAAAAAATAAATAAATAAATAGTTACAGGTCACAGTTCACTTAGTAAACATCTCTTTAATTTAGGTGTAACAAACAGTCCTCTTTGCAGAGCCCGTATGGAGACGGACAAAACTGCATGTCACATTCTTATGGAGTGCCAGGAACTGGCAAGATACAGGGCTAGACACTTCGATACACCGAGGTCGCACAAGGAAGGCGTCTCGGCAACGTGATAAGTCTGCCAGACTTCCTGGAGGAACTGTGATGGCAGTAGCCATACCATAACCCCCACGCCAAATAGGCCCAGAAATGACGTCAAGTTGCGGCAACCAGCCCGAGAAAACCTATGTCACGGGATGGGTGGTTCAGCCACCTATCTCGGTCCAAATATAGGTATATTTACCAAGGAGATAAATATGAACAATAGGGTTGAAGTAATACTGCAGTTATCTGCGTTTATTAGGCACAGCAAGTACAAGTCTTATAGTAGTGAGCAAGAAGGCGAGGGTTCTTGTATAAGTCCTAGACCACCAGACCCAGTGATGACGCGCAGATGGAGTACACCACCTGGGAAGCAGAGCAGCCGCTGGCGTAAGAGGCAGACACCGCGCGTGCAGCCGTTTATATAGGGGTCTGGCAGCTGCGCGGGGCGAGGAGTGCAGAGGTGCGCGTTGAGCGCGCGCCTCATCGTGGTGGGAGACCATGATGACGTCATCGTCACATATCCCCCTTTTTGGGCGAGAATTTTTAATGGGAAAATTCTGCTCCTGCACTTCCAGCCAGACAGCTCCCATGAAGGCTCCTGAGACTCTGCTGCACACCTGGAACAAAAAGTAGGCGTACATAAGGGGTGCAAGGGTGCTTATGTAGTAGGGGTAGAAGGTCAATAGCTAGGTAAGCTCAGATATAGGACGTGGCTAGACCGCGTAGCATAATTTTAGTAAGATTACAAGAAAAATATAAGTACAATTTCAGATAACATAGGTAGTAGACGGCATGCGGCGCGTTGTTAGCTAGCTATAGGCTTGTGCACGCTTGTGTGAGCGCAGCTGATAATCAGTACCTACACACGTAAGCTGTGAGCGAGAGAAATCGAAGTATGATTTGACTTCTTAGAAAATATAAGATTGCAAAACGTACATAACAAAGTCTATTTCTTCATAACAAAGCAATGACCTGACTATCCTGCGACGTAGTCTTGGAATCGGAATGTTAGCCCATAGTCAGGTGGAATGCAGTATTATATCGTAGCATACTTATAGATAGAAGTACATACATAACATTTTAGTTAACAGCGAATACTAAGTAAGTATGTATAATGATTGCGCCGCTCGCACAATGTACTGTAGTAAACATGATGACAGGCGTCATAGTCATGTAGGTCTGTTTGTCACGGTTCAACGCTATAACTAGAGAATGGCTGAACCGATTTTGACAAGTTTTAGTTTAAAAATAGATAATTATTTTAAGACAGTAGTAATTTTTTTAGAAATATGTTATAGTTACCACAGAATAATATTTTTAGTTTAAGATTGTAGGAACAACTATTGCAATGATTTTACCCTCTAGTGTAGAAGGTAAATAGCTTAGCGATTCGTCGTAGCTGTACGTGCTCATAAACGCTCATCAACCATATGAGAGTAGGATATATGGTGTGAACTGTACCTTTTAGTTTTATGAATAGAAACAACGATGAATGAATCAAGTAACTGAGTTGCGATCGAGTCTCCGCTTGTTAGAAGATGTTTCATTAAATTAGGAAAAATGTGAGCGGTCGCACTCAGATCGACTGTTAGAAACACAAAAGATTTTTTTTCATTATCGACGTAGGAACTTAGGTTTACAACGCCGAAACATTTTATGATTAGGAATCAAGATTGATTCTAAATTTTTAGGGAAGAGATTATATTTTCTCCAAAAGTCCATTCCTAAAATAAGGTTATTTTTTATATTAGGTACAATGTGAGCAACGAGAGATACAGTTTTATTTAGAAATTTGAAAGAAATATTGGCAAAGCCAAGCGAAGGATGGTTATCACCATTAGCTGTGACAAAATGTAAGGCCTTAGAATTATTTATTTTTACATTTTTTAAGATTTTATATTTTATTTGTTATCAATAAAATTGATATAATAAATTTCTTATCGTATGCGAACTAGTTAATTCAATTTTACCCCTTTCGAAATAAGGTTTGCAACGTACAAAGATTGTATTTTCTCGTAAAAAGAGCTGTGACCACAAAACGGATCATCGAGGATCCAATTTGATGGAAAAATATTTGAACAACTTGACCAAATTCCCTGTGTTCGGAGAATTGAAGCTCTTAGATGAAAAAACTAACGCCTTTGTTCTATGTTTTGAACAAAGACGCTTTTTGCTGACACTCGTATCCCTATGTATTGTATACTTAGATCTCATAATACTTGTACATTTTGATGCGGATTCGGCTTTTGTCAGTGATGATAGCGGATCCAAGAAATATTAATCCAAGATGATTCATCACAAATTACCTATTGCTACAAGCCAAGACTTGTCATTGGCTTTCTGTTTCTATACATTTCGTCCATAAGTTAAATAAATAAAAAAAATAATATTCTCACACGATACAGAACACAGTGGGCAAATGTGACTGTAACGCTACTAGTGTGTATGCAAATCTCCAAGAGTTCCTTAAACATCAGTAGTCTAATATTGCATAAATTAACATCATTAACATTAGATACTAATTCAACTTGTATTTTTTTTTTATACCACTAAGGTGGCAGACAAGCATACGGCCCACCAGGAGGACTGGAGGTCACCGCAGCCTATGAACGTTTGCAACACCAGAGGCGCCACACTCGCGCTGCCGACCCTGTAAAAACCTTCTTAGACCCCTTTTGAAGAACCCCATACTGTAGGCGTTTGGGAAAACCGAGGCAGGAAGATCATTCCACAACCTAAGCGTGCGCGGAAGAAATCCCCTATCGGATCTAACTGTGCTCGAACGCTCCGGACGTAGGGTGTGAGGATGAAATCCCAGTCTATGGCGAGCGGTGCGATGATAGAACGTAGCCGTGGGCATCATGTCAAACAATTCCTCAGAGCAGATACCATTGTACAGGCGGTAGAACACGCATAAGGAGGCAAAGTCTCTCCTGTCGCAAAGAGGTTCAACACCACCTGTCAGTAAAGGATCGTTGACAACTCTCACAGCTCGCCTCTGCACCAAGTCAAATGGACGAAGCTGATATTCAGGTGCCCCCGCACAGAGGTGACAGCAGTACTCCATGTGTGGCCGCACTTGCGACTTATAGAGAAGCAGTGTTTGCGCCGCAGTAAAGTACCGCCGCGCCCTGTTGAGCACACCGAGCTTCTTGGACGCTAGCTTGGCCTTGTCCTCCAAATGACTGCGGAACTGAACGTCACTGGAGATGTCAACACCAAGGATCCCTATACTTTTAGAGATGGAAAGAGATGTGCTCTGGAATTGTGGCGCTACAGTAATTGGGGCTTTTTTAGCGGTGAAGAAACACGCCTGTGTCTTGGAGGGGTTGAACTGGACAAGATTTTGTCTACCCCAATCGGACACTCTAGTAAGAGTAGCCTCGATTTCAGACACAAGCTGTTCACGACTTTCTTCCACTGCGTCCCGAGAGATACCGGGGCGGCCTGTGTAACAAGTGTCCCCCGTACTGTCGTCTGCATAACAATGAATGCCGTCAATAGACAACATGTCATTGATATGCAGCAGAAACAGAGTAGGGGACAACACTGAGCCTTGCGGTACTCCAGCGTTAATGGTCATGCAGTCAGAACAGCTGCCGTCGACAACAGCCCTGATGCTTCTACCTGCCAAAAAGCTGGACACCCATCCGCATAATCTTTCGGTCAGTCCGTAGGAGGGCAATTTATTAAGAAGACCACGGTGCCAGACCCGGTCAAAGGCTTTAGAAATGTTGAGGCTCACTGCTAGGGCCTATATCTAATGAATGGTATGATCTAATGAAGATCTTAATTTATACAAACGTAAATTTCATATCTCAGAGTAACTGTAACCTATAAACATACACAATCATAGTTACTCTAACATGATAGCATTGTAAAATATTGTAGAAATAGGTAGGTACCTATCCATTTTCTATGCGATACCAGCTGCGGAAGTCTTCTTGCACTTATTTACCACAGGACCTTTATTAAGTAGAATTTAGTTTCATACATATTAAAAGTGTCAAGGTTTGCAACGGTAAAAGTCTGTCGTTTTGGTTCAAATTACATAATGGTTTTGAACTGAGAAAGCTTGATACCTATTACGTGGGGCCTACGAAACCATAGGCTAAGTATTATTTTAGGGGAGGTTCCTGTCATTAACTTATTTCGAAATTTTACAAATTGACAATGAGGGGTGTGGGGGTGGTTGTATAATGTACGGTCACCATTATTCTCATTTATGTTTGCGAGTGCTTTAAAAGGCACGGTAAGCCGTTGCCAGTAACATGGCAGTGGTTAAACCAAGTTCATGGCCATAAGGACTGGCGACTAAAACAAAGATGTTTAAACAACAAAAAAAAATCAGGCTCAAAATATATGAAAACCAATATCAGAGAAAATACAAAGCATTTTGAGACAATGAAGTTGGGAAACATAAAAAGTAGGTAAGATAAAAAATGCTGAAAATCTTAAGTTTTTCAAATAATGTCTGGTTCTTATCGTTGGGCCTTTGTCCTGAAGTAGGTACTCAAGTTTATTTGCATAACAATATTCAATGCGAAAAGAAAAAGTTTGCCCAAGTTCCTGAACTGGGCAGATAACGAAAATATACCTATAGGTACATCAGGTATCTTCAGTCAAAGAGCTGAAAGAAAGTTTACAAAATAATGTTTACTTTTTACCTACTTTTTATACCAATGAAAATTCGGAAATAGGTACTAAAGATAAAAAATATGGTAATCCTTGAATGCTTGCGGCAAGAAATGCTAGTAGGTATTTTTTAATGAGCTAAAAGCAAAAACTATCGAATCAAATTGATCTTCGCTGGCTCTATGGAGGTCTACAGCACGTTTGAAAATACCAAGGCCCGTTTAAAAGAATCTCATATATAAATATGGATAATAAGTCAAGCTCGAACGGGTTTCGTAACCGCGTCTATTGCCACTTAGGAAACTATTCTACTTCGGGATAAAGTCGTGACCTTAATATGATTCAACGTAATGATAAATCCCTAGGAATGTTCTTCTGGGGGCGTAGGTACTCAGTTCTACCGGTCGTAGGCAGGGGATTTAGTCGGTACAAGTTTATTCATAAGAAATTTCCAAATTAAAAAAATATTAATTTAGTCATAAAATTTTAGCAAGTTAGCTACATGAAGCTAAGGATGAATAGCTATTATTTACGAGTATACACATATCTAGCTCGCTTAAAGCTTTACTGTCTAGGAAAATCAATAAAGTGTCCCATGGAGCTTATCTTATTGCTGCGGTACTTTATACTGTGACTCAAATATGTAAGTGACAGACGACAGTTGCTCGGAATTCAAAAAGGTTTCTTGAAATAAAATTCTAGTTTTTAGGAATTTCAGCGTGCTCTTTTCTTGAAATGTTCCTCATCATAAACAGGACATACTTACTCTACGAATTGATTGTTATACCTCCCACTTGTTCAAAATGTATGAACTTAATTAAAATTCAAAGAGTAGCCTACCTACATTATTTTTCGGGTTCTGTACCACAAAAGAAAAAAAAGATTCTGTTAAAGTAAGGTATGTAATGCGAAAGTACAGACACTTTCACGTCACACATCTTTCGTTTAGAAAAGGAGCATTGTGATTAATTCTGTGATTTTTTTGAGTTAGTTAGTTTTAAACTATCGCGGCTTTTAAAACTCATACTTCTATAAGTATGAATAATAAATTATGAGATAAATGTACAATACGGACAACATAATCAAAATTATGAACACAGATTTGCTCTGGAAGAACATTCAATGATTAATTTATACAAATTCAAAGTATTGTTTGACTGGCTACACACGGAAGCCCTGGTAATGGAAATGCCACATTCCTATCAAAACTGAACGTAGCATCAGGTGCTTAACAATGTTCATTTACAGAACACTGAGCAAGCGGGGCTACGAGTGCCTCACAATACGTTACATAGCAATGTATTAGTTACTGTAGAAACAAAATAGGAATAGTTATTATTTTTTTCTTTATTTTTTTATACAGAGTGGCTGTTAACGACCGTCGATGGAAGAAAAGTATCCTGAATAAGGATGTTGGCAAATTTTGCTGAACAGAAACATTCCTTTATTTTCAAAAGTAAATAGATATTTGAAAAATTACCTGCTTGAGTCGGGAATCGAATCGGTGAGATGTGAAAAAATTTAAACTATGATAGAAACCGAAGGAGTCTTTCATATGGAACAATTTCTAAACAACAAATTATCTAAAGTTAAAGAAAAAGAAATAATTTTCTAAATTTTTAATTTTTTAAAATTAAGGATGTGTTAATGTTTCCTTTGAGTAAAATTTTCCAATATTATGGTTACATTTTGTTAACCGCGGTCTTTAATCTCCACCCTGTATCTTTAGATCGCCAAAATGATCCCGCCGGCCAGATGAGTGTCTACGATTTCGAATTCCACAATAAAAATTGAAATTCCAAAAATACACTTCTTCCGTAACTCCCGAAGTGGCACTGGGTTTTCTTAACCCAAAAATACCATAACACTTTACGGACTGCGTTCTTATCAGATAATAATACGTTATTCAATTCACACAGTAGTCGTTATTGATCTGAAGCGAGCTTTATATGCGAAGGTTACAAAACACACGATGAATTATTCACTAAGGGAGGACCGTCGCTCTGCGGTCGGTTATTCTGGAACTGTAATGTACCATACTGGGTCAAGACACTCGAATTTACATAATGTTTGTATTATTAATTAGTTCACATTTTTGTAGGGTTACGACGTTTTCACCCAAGGCCGTAGTGGTGGCCGTAGGTCGGTTGGGAGTCCTGGGACATCCTTCTGAGGGCTTACCCGGGACTGCCCGTAACCGTAGGCTGTTGGGCGTTACGTGAGGTTTTTTAGTCGGTAGGAGTCCGGCATATCATCCATGAAAGACTTTCCTTCGCGTTAAAAAAAAGTAGGAAGTTTCGTAATCTTTATTTTACAATTGACATACACATAGTAATGATTGACATTAATAAATGTAATTCAATGTACATTTAAATAGCTCAAATTTAAATGTACAGTGAACTTTCAGATCTCTTTTGTAAGATTTATAAAAAACATCACAAAGTTGGAAATGTTTAGTTCATTGCCTATGCTATCTGGTGCAGACAATGAATAAATATGCTCTTTTGGGGTTTTGTATCCAAAGGGTAAAAACGGGACATTCTTATTGATACTCCGCTGTTCGTCTGTCTATCAACAGGCTGTATCTCATAACCAGTGAAAGCTAGAGAGCTGGAATTTTCACGGATTATTTTATTTCTGTTGCCACTATAATAACAAATGCTAAAATTAGAAAAAAAGGGGGGATTAAAGGGAGCTACCATACAAAAAACCTGATATTTGTTATTTTATTGAATTTTTTTTTTTTTTTTGTTTTTATTTTAGACTAGCTGTTCCCTGCGGCTTCATCCGCGTAGAAGTCGTTATGGCATAAAATCATTGCCCTCCTTTCGCGCAGTCAGTTAAAAAGTAACCTATGTCCTTCCCTTAAACTCAAACTATCTTTATAACAAATTTCATCAAAATCGATTCAGTGGTTTAGGCGTGAAAACGTAACAGACAGACAGACAGACAGAGTTACTTTCGCATTTATAATATTAGTAGGGATTATGATTGCCTCTGTGGCGCAGTCTTTTTGCCTGCGGCGCTGGAGATCGTGGGTTCGATTCCCACCGAAGATAAATATTTGTGTGACCCATAAATGTTTGTCTCAAGATTCTGGGTGTTTCTATGTATAATATGTATGTATTTAAAAGTATATAAGTATTAATATCCGTGGTCTGATACCCATAACACAAGCAGGTTATTCCTAGCTTACCTCGGGATCAGACAGCGTTGTGTGAAATGTTTGTGAATATTTATTTTATACCTATTTATTTGTTTACATAGGTTTCAACATTAAAGGCATATCTTTTTTTTAACTACTTTGTAAGTATTCGGGTCTCGATTAATCCACCAGTTGGGTCCGATTTACATATCAAAAGGGAAATGTAGGTAATCAGACCGGTATCATATTCGTTCGTATTGAAATTGCGTGGATTATTTAGGGCTTTAAGCCCAAAAATATGAATATCTGACTTACTATATAGCTGGAGCTGTCAGCACAATGAAGCGATTTGCATTTATCATTTATTTTACCTACTGTATTCTGCCATTTAATTTTATACCAATTTGTTTGATAAGTCTTTCAGCAAGAAGTCTAGTGTGCATTAAATTTCGCCTTATTGCAACTTAAAAGCTCAATAAGTAATGGAATCAGGCGTTACATGGCGGAAATCCATCTTAGATTTTATTTGCGTCATGCAGTCCTAAAGGTGCCTCGTGTGTAGGCGAAACCCGTGTCGACTTATTAATCACGTTGTTAACGGTTTACCACTGTTGATCGAAATTCATTTGATCATTTGACGTGTGACCGAAAAATCATTATGCCATTCTACCACTGATCGAATGAACAATTGACCTAAAGAGTTTTTATCGAACAAACATTTGATATTTTTACTACTGATCGAATGAAAGTTTGGTCGAAAAACAGTTGACTGGAGAATATTTTAACATAGGCTGAATCAAAATGGCTCGGTTAGGTTAGGTTAGAACTGCGACCACAACGCACGAGCCGAGCGAGCGAAGCGAGCGTGCCGCGGCAGCGGCCGGCGAGTGCCAGTACCGAATTCTACTTATTTCGCTTTTGTTTGTAAAAAAAGGGGGGATTAAAGGGAGCTACCATACAAAAAACCTGATATTTGTTATTTTATTGAATTTATATTTTTTTTTTGTTTTTATTTTAGACTAGCTGTTCCCTGCGGCTTCATCCGCGTAGAAGTCGTTATGGCATAAAATCATTGCCCTCCTTTCGCGCAGTCAGTTAAAAAGTAACCTATGTCCTTCCCTTAAACTCAAACTATCTTTATAACAAATTTCATCAAAATCGATTCAGTGGTTTAGGCGTGAAAACGTAACAGACAGACAGACAGACAGAGTTACTTTCGCATTTATAATATTAGTAGGGATTATGATTGCCTCTGTGGCGCAGTCTTTTTGCCTGCGGCGCTGGAGGTCGTGGGTTCGATTCCCACCGAAGATAAATATTTGTGTGACCCATAAATGTTTGTCTCAAGATTCTGGGTGTTTCTATGTATAATATGTATGTATTTAAAAGTATATAAGTATTAATATCCGTGGTCTGATACCCATAACACAAGCAGGTTATTCCTAGCTTACCTCGGGATCAGACAGCGTTGTGTGAAATGTTTGTGAATATTTATTTTATACCTATTTATTTGTTTACATAGGTTTCAACATTAAAGGCATATCTTTTTTTTAACTACTTTGTAAGTATTCGGGTCTCGATTAATCCACCAGTTGGGTCCGATTTACATATCAAAAGGGAAATGTAGGTAATCAGACCGGTATCATATTCGTTCGTATTGAAATTGCGTGGATTATTTAGGGCTTTAAGCCCAAAAATATGAATATCTGACTTACTATATAGCTGGAGCTGTCAGCACAATGAAGCGATTTGCATTTATCATTTATTTTACCTACTGTATTCTGCCATTTAATTTTATACCAATTTGTTTGATAAGTCTTTCAGCAAGAAGTCTAGTGTGCATTAAATTTCGCCTTATTGCAACTTAAAAGCTCAATAAGTAATGGAATCAGGCGTTACATGGCGGAAATCCATCTTAGATTTTATTTGCGTCATGCAGTCCTAAAGGTGCCTCGTGTGTAGGCGAAACCCGTGTCGACTTATTAATCACGTTGTTAACGGTTTACCACTGTTGATCGAAATTCATTTGATCATTTGACGTGTGACCGAAAAATCATTATGCCATTCTACCACTGATCGAATGAACAATTGACCTAAAGAGTTTTTATCGAACAAACATTTGATATTTTTACTACTGATCGAATGAACGTTTGGTCGAAAAACAGTTGACTGGAGAATATTTTAACATAGGCTGAATCAAAATGGCTCGGTTAGGTTAGGTTAGAACTGCGACCACAACGCACGAGCCGAGCGAGCGAAGCGAGCGTGCCGCGGCAGCGGCCGGCGAGTGCCAGTACCGAATTCTACTTATTTCGCTTTTGTTTGTAAAAATATTCTTGAGTCTACTGTTTTTCGACCAAACGTTCATTCGATCAGTAGTAAAAATACCAAATGTTTGTTCGACAAAAACTCTTTTGGTCACTTGTTCATTCGATCAGTAGTAGAACGGCCTAATGTTGTTTCGGTCACACCTCAAATGATCAAATGAATTTCGGTCAACAGTGGTAAACCCCGTTGTTAAGCAAAGTAGTGCAATAACGATCAACAATCTGGAGGGTATGGGTAATTCTTCTATCCATGTAATCCGGCAGTGCGATGTGCGGGCGGTGCTACGGTCACTCGACACGCGGAAAGCCAGTGGTCCTGATGGCATTCCGGCCGTGGTGCTGAGGAATTGTGCAGCTGAATTGTCTCCAACGCTAACACGCCTGTATCGCCTTTCGTATTCGTCGGGAGAAGTGCCGGAGGCTTGGAAGGAGGCGAATGTCCAACCGATCCCCAAGAAAGGGGATTGGTCGGATCCAGCCAACTATCGCCCTATAGCCGTAACCACCGTCATCTGCAAGGTGTTCGAGCTAATCATCAACAAACAGCTCATGCGCTATCTGGAGGATCACTCGTTAATTAACGATCGCCAATATGGCTTTAGGCCGAAACGATCAACGGGTGACCTCCTAGCGTACATAACGCACACCTGGGGTGAGGCTATGGAGAGGCACGGCGAATCTCTGGCTATTGGCCTAGACATCGCAAAAGCCTTTGATAGGGTATGGCATGCGTCGCTTCTTTCCAAGCTGCCGTCATATGGTTTATCGCATCAGTTGTGCCGCTGGTTGGCCAGCTTCCTGAACGGGCGACGGATTCGGGTCCTCTGTGATGGTCAGGCTTCCTGTTTTTTTCAGGTAAATGCCGGAGTAGGTACCACAGGGATCGGTATTGTCCCCAACTCCCTTTCTTCTGCATATCAATGACATGCTGTCCCTTAAGTGCATTCATTGTTATGCGGATGACAGTACTCTTCATGGGAGCTATTCTGGCCGTCCAGCGGCAGGGCGAGGCGACGTGGATGAGAAGAGACGACAACTCGTGGCGGATCTCGATCTGGACCTGGGCCGCATTGCCCAATGGGGTTCAGACAACCTGGTCGAGTTCAATGCCAGAAAAACACAGGCGTGTGCGTTTACAGCTAAGAAGTCCCCATTCCTACCCCTGCCCTCTCTTCAGAGCATTACAATTCCACTAAAGGACAACCTGGAGATCCTCGGTATAGACGTCCGGCGGCGTGAGCTCAATCATAAAAACTACATAGAGAGCTGTATTGGTCTGGCCTCGCGGAAACTGGGAATCCTGAATAAGGTGAGACGGTATTTCACGCCATATCAGAGATGTTTACTGTACAAGACGCAGATTCGTCCCTGCGTCGAGTACTGTTCTCACCTTTGGGATGACTCCGAGAGGTACTTGTTAGACGCGCTTGACGCTATGCAGAGACGTGCTATCCGAATAATTGGTTGTCCTGAGGTGACGGGAGGCCTCGAACCTTTGTCGCAGCGAAGAAGCATAGCGTCCTTGGTTGCCTTCTATCGAATGTATCACGGCGAATGTTCTGAAGAGCTCTTCAACCTGATCCCACCATCTCCTTTCCGATCCCGAACAACGCGTGCCGGGCAGAGATGCCACTCATACACAGTGGAGAGAATCTTCGCCAGAACCGAGCGTTTCAAAAGATCGTTCCTCTGTCGAACTATAAAAACATGGAACGACCTGCCCGCACACGTCTTTCCCTCATCTTACAATCCCGGGTTCTTCGAGAGGAGCGTGAAGAGGCACATCACAGGGCCGCCAACTTGAGGACCACTGTAAGAAGTGGCCCCCAATCGCTAGATGCGCCACTGCTTTCTTACCATCAGGCTGGTGGCGACGTCAATTTGGCGAGCTGAATATAAAAAAAAAAAAAAAAAAAATCCAACATACAAAATTCCCTTCCTGAAGAGTTCGGTTAGTCGTTCCTCCCTTTTATTTTAGTTGTGGTTATCCTTAACTGTTGCACATTTGGATTAAAAAATCGGGGGTTTAACCCTAAACCACCTACCATACGTCTCACAGATCCAGCAGATATTTAAAATGTAAATATATCTGAGACCGAGCCGTTTACGAACTCGTCCGTTCCTGTACCCTTTCCCCGCCCCCCTTCAGTGCCGTGCAACTGCTCATCAAGGTCGTACGTGCGTTAATTGTGCGGTAATTGCAATAATTGTCGTGAAAAACTATAAGTTTAGGGCTTGCAATTTTGTTTTAATTTAATTTAATTTTGATCTTTTTGTTTTTTTTTGCTATGGTTGATTATTGAATAAGTAAAAAATTATAAAAGAAGTTACTATCCATGTGATTATTTGTTATTGATCTCATTTACAGTTTGTCTATAAAGTCGTGAAATTAAATGAGGGCGCTGCTGAATGCATGTATGCAACCCTATATAGTACGACCAAAATGATTTTGATACTAGGAGTTCGTTCCGAGTAAAATCTTACTAATATTATAAATGCGACAGTTTGTGAGTGTGGATGTTTATTACTCTTACACGCTCGAACGGTAAAAGGGATCTGGCTGAAATTTGGTACAGGGATACATTATAATCTGGAATAACCATGGCTACTTTTTATTCCGTGAATAAGTTCTTACGGGAAGCGGGAACGGGAACAATACAAATATTATAAATGCGAAAGCCTATGAGTGCGGATGTGTGACTCTTTCACGCTCGAACAGTTGAATTGATCTGGCTGAAATTTGGTACAGGGATACATTATAGTCTGGAATAACACATAGGCTACTTTTCATTCCGGGAATAAGTTCCTACGGGAAGCGGGAACGAGAACAAATTCGACACGGGCGAAGCTGCGGGCATCAGCTAGTGAGTTAATAAATAAAACACATTATACATTTTTAATTTTGTTTCTGTTTTATTGAATCAGATCCAGAATAAAGTTATTGAACCAGATCCAGAAGCCCCGGTCTAATAGCGTCTTACAACCCACCAGCAGGTGCCTAGCAGTCCCAATTGCTTCGCCACAATCATGTAATTACATGTTTTATCTGTAACTTTCCCCCATCTGACAAGGATTTTTTTTTGGCAGTGCACAAATATTAAAATCGTCTATTTCTTTCTTTGCCGACCTTTTCTGTGTTTCCCAGGAGTTTCAAACTTTCCTTCATTATTAAAACCTTCGTTAACTATTCGCCTAACTGTACTCTCTGATTTTCCTGAAAAGAGTAAAAAAAGAAAATTAATTACCTAATGGAAACAAACTATTGACATGAAGCAATTAATTCAAAATAAAAAATTGGTAGAAAACCAGATTGAACTGAGTATCAAAAATGTAGGTCGTACTATAAAATAACCTACTAACAATGTTATTCTAACCACTGACTTACATTATAGGTAGATTGTAAGTCTGTCACTAAAAAAAACTAAAACAATGCCTTTTTTTGTCTCCAAATCGTAAATTCAGTAAATTTGTAACTTCAGACAGATTCAAAACAAACAATAACACGATTACATACCCACCAAAGATGCTGTTCGCTCATAAACATCCTCAAAATCCCACAACAATTGTCCAGCTTGGCACTCCGCGAAACATCACTGGAAAACTTTAAAAATCACTTCCTGCGCACCACTCCGATTTTCTATACTCATTTCTCAAACCTTTATGCGTAGTTTGGTTTCAATTTGTTGCAGTTTAATCCAAACATTAAAGTTACGTGAGAGAGTAAACGAAATTCGACGATAGCATTGACAACTGACGTACTGCTCGTTCGCTCTAACTTTGCCGCTCAGCTCCATACTCAAGTCGAATTTTTAATTACACGAAGTAAATTGACAGCAACTAATGTCACTTCTTCATACAATGTTGTGTATTTTCTATGACGAAGTGACATTAGCTACTGTCAATTTACTTCGTCTAATTAACAATTCGGGTATACGCCTCTACGCCAGCGGCAAAGTTAGAGCGAACGGGTAGTACTCATGTTTCTTGTTGCCAGTGTTGCCATACACATAACTATTTTTAGTTCCTCAAACATTCATTTCACGACTTTATAGACAAACTGTACCAAATGACTTAGTTTGTAAGCTAAAAATAGGAGATATTGTTAATTAATAGTAATTAAGACAAAATGCCAATAAAAATGATTCTCTTGTACCTCTACTAAAGAGTGTAATACTTTTCTAAGTTGATTATTACTAAAAAAATATTCCTCAATAAACAAGATATTACTTTAAAGAACTATTTTACTCAGGAGTCTCATAGACGTATGATAGGTGGTTGTGTGACAAAAAGTTATGGTAGGTGGCTAAGGGTTAAGGTGGGTTCCTCTCCCTTCCCAAACAAAGGAGGAACACCTTAATAAACTTGAGCGACTTCAGAATCTGGGTATCCGCTTTATTTTTGGTCTTCGGAAGTATGATCATGTATCAGAATTCCGTACAAGATTAAGGTGGTTGCCGGTTCGGCAGCGTCGAGATTCCCATATTCTCTTCCTTCTATATGCTATCTTTTATAACGTAAATTCACCTTCTTATTTACGTGAACGCTTTCAGTTTCTTGTTCCTAGGGGTAAACCTTGTCGTACATCCTCTTCACTTCTTCTTCGTATGCCTTCTCACTCTTCGCATTGTTATGATAGTTCCTTTACCATTCGCGCAGTACGGTTGTGGAACTCATTGCCACATTCTGTGCGGGAAAGTACCTCTTTGGGTGTATTCAAGGATAGAGTTAAGGAGCTATTTCTTTCTTCAAATATATAAGTATGTACGAACAGTGTATGTTTAGTGTATTTCATCATGTATTACGATATGCTGATGCTGATTTGTATGTTGTATAATATTATGTTTATACTTATTACTGTTAAGTTCCTATCTATATTTATGTGATTAGTATATTGGTATTGTGTGTATGACGTGTATCTATGTATAATGTTAGATATGTATGAAACTTTAACATTACGAAACTTTAACTTTCATCTTATCTTCTATCTAGTTGCACACTTCTTAAACCTTCCGTTGCGCTTTTCCTTTCACCCAAAGGTTTGCTGGGAGAAAACTCAGTGTTGAGTTAAGCTCGCCTTTGTACATCATTGTTCTTAGTATTTAATGTTAATGCATTTTGTTTCTGTGTGCAATAAAGAATTAAAACTAAAAAACTAAACTAAAACTTCCCTCCTTTATTATCTTTAAAAGCTCAATACCGCTTGTATTCAGTATTCTGTAAACAATCACGCAGGCCTTTTTTTATAAAACTGAGATGGCGGATGAGCTTATGGCCCTTCCTGAGAGAAAGTGGTCACCGTTGCCTTTAGACGTTTACAACACCAGAGGCGATACACATGCGCTTTCAACCCATCGTGGGTGGTGAGGACCCACTGTTGAAGTTTTTTAAGCCTGTTACGCTCCCTAGTGTCATTTTACTGACTAAAGGTATGTACGAGTTCCAAGATATAGCGTGTTAGATATCTGTTGGGAGTCCTGGGGTATCCTTTCGAGAGCTTACCCGTGGCTCCCAATCGTAGGCTATTAGGCTGGATACGTGTGATCTTTAGTCGGTGGGAGTCCGGCATAGCATCTATGTATGATTTTCCTCACGTAGAAAAAAGCGTGTAGATAACCTAGAAAAACTTCATTATATTCTGAAAGTCGGTTTCAGTGGCGCTTAATTTTTATTTTAGCGTCTATCCTGTTCCTGAGTGTATTTATACCTAGTTAAATAAAATATCACGTACGATTTGTGTGAGGAGACGTCAGCTCAAACTCATTTCACCTTTATCAAAATATAGTATGACAGTTTAAGTGGCTCTACGGTAAGTGCAGTGGTCCAATACTCGCTGAAATAAACAGTGTCACAATAAACCTAGTCGAAATAAAAAAATCTTATAAGTGAGTTTTTTTTTTTTTTTATACCACTAAGGTGGCAGACAAGCATACGGCCCACCAGAAGTACCCACAGAAGGAGTGTTATCCCTCGAGTGCATACCCATGAATTTTTTTCTTAAAATTTCTTCAAAAATGTTGGTCTGTATTCTCCTAAAATTACTAATCTGAAAAAAATTTAGCTCGTATTACTATGAGCTTACATGCCTTGCTTGCTTTAATATGGCTTTGTTAGCATGAAGGCTCATAAATCATACTAACTATCTATACGCTAGATTCATTCATCAGGTTGAGCTGAATGTTGTTTGAGCAAATTCGTAGCGGTAATGCATTGGATATGTCTGGTTTGTAGTACAAAATAAATGTATTCGAGCAATTTAATCCGTAATTTATGAGTGCTCTGGGAGCATCGCAGTAATTTTGTTCGAGAACTTGTGGAGAACATGGTTAAGGCTTCCTGTATTGAATTATGTTTCGTGGCATTACATTAATTATACCTATTTTATCTTTTTTATTTTGTAAGTTGAAGAGGCGAGTGAGGTGTGTATGGACCGTGCCGTATGGCGCTCGGTTCTTTCTGCCTACCCCGCAAGGGATTTGGCGTGAAGATAGTATAGTATAGTATAGTATTTTATCTAACGATGTTTTTGTAAAAAAATATTGCTTTTTGCTTTTTAGGGTTTCGTAGCCAAATGGCAAAAACGCAACCCTTATAGATTCGTCATGTCTGTCTGTCTGTCTGTCCGTCCGTGTGTCACAGCCACTTTTCTCCGAAACTATAAGGCCTATGCTATTTTTTTTTTTTTTTTTTTTTTTTCTGCACCTCTGCCATGGGCAAAGCCTATCGGTACAAATGTCATTCTAGCGATCTAATCATAGAGTCTAGCCCCGCGGGGCTTCGTTACCTACTTCAAGAGATGTCGGGGGGCGGGGGCACATAATCCCGTTTTGTAAGTACTACTCTTCGCCTCGGCAGACGGCAGTGCTGGCACTTTTGGGCGCACTCGCATGCTCCCATCCATACCGAGTCACTGCGTTGCCGGCCTTTTATGTCCATCATGGGTAGCGCCCCCAGTCCCCCGGCATCTCGAACCTATCTAAACTAATCCTCTTTCACCCATATTCTCTTTATCATTCCAGTTCTCGCTTTTATGCCTCTCGCACTTTCACGCTTTCCCGACCTTTCATTCTTTAATCTAAACTAGCTAATCCTTAAAACTATCGTCTTTCATTCTTATTCCTCTAGTACCATACTCGTCACGCTTTTATGCCTCTCGCACTTTCACGATGGCCTTTCATTCTGGGGATGAGGGGTTTCATACGTTGGGATGGGGTTTGTGTGTGGTCTTGGGGGCTTCTTGCCCCGTATGATTTTAATTTAATTCCAAAAGAAAAACTTCTATCTACTAATATTTTTACAAAAAATTTTTGACATTTTACATCGTTAGCTCTAATTTTTTACATACAATATTTTAACTTATTTATTTTAGATCTCTTATATAATATACTATAATGTGCTATCTTCTAGATATGTTGATCTTAAAGTTTAATTTTTTAATACATACTAACAATTTCTATGTTCTGCGTCTAATTTATCTACCAAATACTTATTATTAACAATACGTTATTTCTTAATTTACAAATACAGCTGGTTTCTTTCATTTTCTTACTATCTAAGTTCTTTTGTTACAGTGCAATATTGACAATAATACTGGTGAACAAAAATATCCCTACTTATTCCTTCTATTTACAATTCTTATAATTTTTTCACTGTATTCTATAAATCTTTTTCTGTGTTCTTTTACAAAAATGGGTAAATTTACGATATTCAATTTTAAGTTTGTTGCTGCTTCTAGATCCACTCTGTCAAGCGCGTGGATGGGACAATCGATGAGCAGGTGGACCACATTCTCGTCTACCCCGGGCTCACAGGCGCACGATGGGTCCCCCTTACACTTGAAGCGTGTCAAGTATTCGGAGAACCCACCATGCCCTGTCAGCAGTTGGGTTGTGGTGCCGGCGATCGTCATCTTCCGGACGACACTGTATGCCTCCACTGCGCATGGGAAGAAAAGCTTGGTGACGGAGGCCTGCTCGCCCTCACTGTACCTCTTGTTCCACTCGTCAAGCGTGTCCTGCCTGAGGGCACGCTTCACGAATGAAACAGGGCACAGTCCGTAGTCCGGTGCTCTCTTCAGCCTCAGAGCCGCCTCCTTGGCGAGCTGGTCGGCTCGCTCATTGCCCTCCAACCCCGCGTGAGCCTTGACCCAGAATAAGGAAATTTCCTTACCCTGGGCCATGCCTTTGCGAATGGCGGCTCTGGCTTCAACCGCCAGGGGGTGAAGGGCATGACGGTTTATGACCGTCAGGAGAGCGGCTCTGCTATCACTGAAGATGCCGAACGTGGACGCGCCTCGCCTGAGGGCCTCACTGGCCGCTTTGCATAACGCCAGGAGCTCGGCCTGATAGACGGTGCAATGGGGCGACAGAGCAAGTTTGAGGGCCTTAATTTCGGCCCGGCTATCCCAAAATGATAGCGCGGCACCGACACGGCCCTCAATCTTGCTCCCGTCCGTGAAGATGCGAATCTCAAAATGATTCGCATCCTCCAGCTGCCCCTCGTCTACCAGACTGGTGAACCCCAATGGCGGATGCTCCGCGGGGTGAGGAGCCTCAATTGCTGGAGACATGCGCTCGACCTCCCTGTCTCCCAGCCATGACTGGCCCACTCCTCTCTTGGCCTCGTATAACGAGGCCACCTCATGAAGTCTGAGGTCCAGAGGGAGCAGACCAGCCAGGACCAGCGCCGAGTTCAGGGAGACCGTGCGGTATGCCTTACACAGCTTTTGGGCGAAACCGCGCTGTACCACGTTCAGCTGCTTTTGGATTCCAAGCTTTTCTGCCGATGCGTGCCAAGCACTGGCGGCGTACAGTATCGTTGGCTCCACGGCCGCGACGTAGATCGTCCGGATCACCTCGGGGTGAAGCCCCCAGCTGATCCGGGCCATCCGCGCCAGCTTCCGGTAGATGCCGATCGCCTTTTTGCATACGTTTGTAATGTGTGTGTTGAAAGTGAGTGCCCTGTCAATGGTCAGCCCTAGGATTTTGATCTCTTTGGACATGCCAATGTCTATCCCGCCCATGCTAAGGCGTGGGACATCGTACTTTAGCCTCCGCGTGATAACCATCGCACTGGTTTTGTGCGGTGCGAATTTCAGCTTATTTCCGATGCCCCACTCCCGCACATGTTCGAGAGAGGCATTGGCGTGTCCCTCGATTTCCAGAGCTGAATCTCCGTCGAACACGAGCACCACGTCGTCCGCAAACGCCTGCACATACACGCCCATCCGCTCAAGTCCTTTCAAAAGTGGGTCTAAAAGCAAATTCCACAGCAAGGGACCCCCGATCGACCCCTGGACGCACCCTTTGTCGGTGGAGCGACTATGCTCCTCACCGGCGTACCGAACCCTCACTCTCCTCTCGCTAAGGTAGCTGCTGATTACTCGCCTCAAGTTTGCCGGGCACTTTTCTTCCGCCAGCCGTACTTTTATAGCCGGCCACCAGGCGCTATCGAAGGCCCCCTCTATGTCCAAAGACACCATAGTGACTATCCTCTTTTCACGGAGTTTAGCCACTACGTGTCCCATTAGGTCATAGAGGGCGTCTTCGGTGCTTTTCTGGGGCATAAAGCCGTACTGGCGAGTGCTCATACGCGGCAGTAGGTGGTACTTGAGTCGAGTAATCACCATCCTCTCGTACACCTTTCCCAAAACCGGTAACAGGCCTATAGGCCTGTACGATTTGGGAACGGTGTACGAGTCCTTGCCTGGCTTCTTCAGCACCACCACCACGGCTTCCCTCCATATCTTAGGAAAATAGCCGTGATGGAGGCACTGATTCAGCAGCTTCAAGAAGAGTGACGGATCGGTCTCGATGGCTCGGGAACAGATGTCGGCTGTAAAGCCGTCCACTCCCGGCGCTTTCTTCGGGTTGAATTTCTGAAGCGCATCGATCAGTTCGCCCACCGTAAAAGGTGGGTCATCGTCATAATGACCATCTATATCTTTTAGGGCGGTTTCGCGTATCTGTCGATGCGCTTCAGTGTCCTCCTCGACTCGATCCTCCGGGTAGAAGGTTCGAGCGAGGAGTTGTGCTGAGCCCCTAGCGTCCAAAAAGGTCCCCTCGTGGGTTAGCAGTCGATCTTCTTCCCTCACTGTGGCCCTCCCGATTACCCTATATATCCCCTCCCAGACGCCCTCCCTGTCCTGCTTTCCACAGAAATTCTTCCAACTTTCGACCTGTGCCTTTTTTACTTCCGATTCATAAATCTCCTTGCATTCTAGGTATTCCACAACTACTAGTTGCCGTCGATCCGGCGCTGCGTTCCTGATCCGACGCCTTTTGGTGTTGACTTCCCTTTTCAGGGTGGCGAGCCTCTCCGACCACCACGGCACAGTGATTCTTTGGCAGTTGCGCTTTTTTGGGATGGCCTCCCCGCAGGCCCCCCCTACTGAGCATGAGTACTCGACGGCTACGCTTTCCAGATCTTCTGTACTTGCGAGCCGCCGAGCAGCCAGGCCCCGCAGTGAGAGCCCCTGCGCCAGCTTCGTCTTGAAGCCATCCCAATCAGCCTTTCTGGTATTATAGAGCCTAGTGGTACGCTGTATCTGCGTACCACTGGCTCGCTCTAGGTGGACATTAAACACTATGCAGTTGTGGTCGGAGTTGACTAGCCCTGTGTCAACCCTCCAGCCGTCGGTCAGGGGGAGCATGTCTCCCGTGCATGATGTTACGTCTATGTAGCTGTGGAACCTCCTTCCACCCCTATACGTGTCGAAAGTTGGAATACTTCCGCTATTCAGAACATGGAGGTCCATCTGTTCGAGGACGTCCATCAGTAACCCTCCCCTCTTGTCTTGAAACTGATGCCCCCACCAGGTACTTTTTGCGTTAGCGTCGCCTCCTAGAAGAAGGCGCCGGCCTCCAAGCTCATGCCTCACTTTCATTATTTGCTCCAGGCAGGGCTCCAGAGGCGACGTTGGCTCGACGTAGTAGGACACCAGCGTGATCTCCCAGGCACTGGTCCGGATCCCCACCACACACACATGGTCTGTGGTGAGTTGCGGGTACTGCAAGACGTCCAGCGTCGCGTCAAACACGACGATGGCCGCCTTAACAGTCCCTTCTCCTTGCCCAGTGTTCTGGAAGACCCTGACGCCCTGGTATGACCCCATACCCCTCTTCGAGCCAACGTAGGGCTCCTGCACCAGAGCAACTGCGGCTTTGAGCCTTGCGGCCTCTATAATTAGGTCTTTTGTGGCCTGCGCCTTCTTCTGGAGGTTTACTTGCAAAAACCTGTATGGGGGCCTATTTGCCGGGGTGCCCTCAGCAGTACTGGATGGACGCCCTCGCTATCTGATCCCACTTTCCTTTTACTGGGCACGAGCCATCAAAGACACTATGTCTCGTGTTGCTCAGCCTCTCCCTTCTGCAGTTGCAGCAAGACGGCTGCGCCCCGACGGCATATTCAGGGCATTGTGCCCTCAGATGAGTCCCACCGCAATGGCTGCAGGTGGGCTCTGCCATCTTGCAGTGGCGCCTGCTGTGTCCGTACCCTAGGCACAGGGAGCACTGCATTAGCGGTGATTGATCTTCAACCCTCACAGGTTGTAGATCCACATGCAGCCTCCCTGCGCCCAGGACCCGGGTCCAAACTGCAGGGGAGACCCTGAGCACCACGTGGCACGTAAGGGGGTTCCGCGCTGTCCTACGGTACAGTACGGCCATCCTAACCTGCTCTGGGATCAGGCTGTCGAAAACCTCACGGTTTCGCAACCTGATCTTTTCAAGCAGGTCTTCGTCCTTATGGACTTTTAGGACGCCGTACATAATCAGCAGCGGGTCCTTATTTGCCATTGGCTCTACGCAGAGGCCTTTCCCCCCGAGCCTCTGCTGTGCCCTCTCCCTTTCATCCTTCGTCTTGTAACCTATAATTACCCTTCTATCCTTCGCCTTTCTCACCCTTTCAACCTTCACCCATCCTTCATCTTCATTCGCAATCTTCCTCAAACGTTCTATCACTTGCTCTCCCGTATCTTTGTCATTCTCTGAGGTTACAACCACAGAGTGCAGCGCCGTCGGCTCTGGAAACTGTTGGCCCCTATGGCCTACCGCCGCTCCGGCATACGTGGTTGGTCCCCTCCTCTCTCGCTCTTTCTCTCTTTCATCCTGTTGCACTAGCTTCTCTTTCACTTCTGACATGATATTACTATTTGCTTTCATTAGACTTTCTTTCACACTCTCTCTTTCGTCTTGTTTTTCAATCTTCTCTTTCAACTCTTTCATAATCCTGTTGTTTTCATTCAAGATCCTTTCATTCTTTTCCATCTTTCTTAAGATCTCCTCATTGGAGCCTGTCGCACTTTCGCTCTTACTCTCTTTATTACTTTCATTCGCTCTTAACTCATTTTTTCCGTTACTTTTCCTTTCTTCTTCGTACTCCTTAATAATTTTCAGCAGTAGTCCAGCTCTTTCCTCTATCTCCAGCTTAACTTCCCGTTTTAAGTTTTTGGCGACGGTCACTCCCACCTGCTCCTTGATTATTCTAATGCATTCTGTCGCCTTTGCATATTTAGATAAGGGTGTTGTTGACGACAAAGACGCCCGAGTCGCAGGCTCCTCTCTTGGCCTTTGGGACAGCGACCGTGGTTTAGTCTGGGCTGCCTCGCGAGACTCCAGGGCATCGACACTACGTCTAACTGGCCCCAGGGTCCGCCTTTCTATTGGGGAGCTTTGTGTATCGGTGGGAGATCTAGACGAAGAGGACGCTGGTTTTTTCACTGGCGTTCTATGCCCAAACATTTTTCAGGCTGGTAGAGGTGCTCGTCAGACTTTAAAATAATAAAATAATAAAATTATATTTATTTGTATTTAAAAGAATATCTTTTACTTAAAAGTATGCTATTGAAACTATGGCCTATGCTATTGAAACTTGGTAAGTATATGTATTCTGTGAACCATATCTAGATTTTTATATAAAACTAGAAAAAAAGCAGTAAATTTTGGGGGTATACGCAGAACTGAAACTCAAATATTTTTTTTTCACCAAAACCATACATGGGCTATCTATGGATATGTCTTCAAAAATGCTATTGAGATTTCGAACATAATTTTTTTCTAAAGTGAATAGTTTGCGCAAGAGACATTTTCAAAGTAGAAAAATGTGTCCCTCCCCCTCTAACTTCTAAACTAAGAGAATGATAAGTCTAAAAAGAATATATGATGTACATTGCCATAAAACTACCAACGAAAATTGGTTTGAACGAGATAGAGCTGGTAGTTTTTTTTTTAATACGTCATAAACAGCTATTTTTGGTTAGCAAAATCACTACCACTGCGAACTTTTTAAAACATCAATCAAAGTTACAACGAACTATAAGAACTTTTATATTATGTTACTTGCTGCTTCGAAACCCTTCATGGGCGACTCTAACTCGCACTTGGCCGGTTTTTTATATTAAGCTCGCCAAATTGACGGCGTCAGCCTGATGGATAGTCATGGCGCATCTGGCGATAGGGGGCCACTCTTACAGTCCGTTAGACTTCTGACAGTAGTCTTCAAGTTGGTGGCCCTGTGTTGTGCCTCTTCACACGCGGGCAGGTCGTTCCAAGTTTTTATAGTTCGACCGAAACTATTTTGGCGAAGATTAACTCCACTGTGTACGAGTGGCACCACTGCCCGGCACGCGTTGTTCGGAAATGAAAGAGAGGGTGGGATTAAGTTGAAGAGCTCTTCCGACTCCGCGCCTTTATAAAGTCGGTAGAATGCAGCCAACGCTACGGTTTTTCGCTGCACCAACGCACGGCTCGAGATTTTCCGGCAACCTAAGGACAATCAATGATTCGTATAGCGTCAAGCGCGTCTAGTAGGTACCTCGTGGAGTCATCCCAAAGGCGAGAACAGTATTCGAAAAAGGGGCGATTTTGCGTTTTGTACAGCAAACACCTCTAGTGTAGAGTGAAGAACCGCCTTACCTTATTCGAGACTCCTAGTTTCTGATTTACAGGTTGTCCTTTAGTGGAACCGTAACGTTCTGAAAAGATGGTAGGGGTAGGAGATTACAATACCAGAAAATATCAGACAAGTGCGTTTTACAACCAAGAAGTCCCTTTGACTTCTTAGCTGTAAGAAGTCTCTTTGACTTCTTAGCCGTAAAACGCACACGTCTGATTTTTTCTGGCATTGGAATCGACCAGGTTGTCTGAACTCTGAACCCACCACGAGTTGCCGTCTCTTTTCCTCCACGTCCGTCGCCCTATTCCTATCGTCCGCATAACAATGAAGGGACGGAATGTCATTGATATGCAGGAGAAAGAGAGTTGGGAACAAAACCGGGAAAATAATTGGTTAGGTAGAAGCACGGTTAGAAGTATTCAGTACTGTACACTATTCTTAGTATTAAAATAGTTATGAGATTTTTGTAGTAAACAAGGAAATCAAGAACTGAATGTTTCCGTTTTTAAATCATACATTAATATATTTTATTCACATAAATTTTCAGTGACCGCCTAAATTGAAATAATTTTCAGTGAGCAGCTTTTTCGTTTCCTGTTAATAATGAAATTGTTATTCTTGCAAATATTAATTTCACGTAGTAATTATAATGATTAAATTACATAAGCCTAAAGCTCACCCATGCAAATTTAAATTTTCTTCAATAATGGCAATGGTTTATTTCACAACTTTTGATCGAATAAGATGAAACTTTGAAGTTTTGCGATGACCGTAGAGATTTTGAAAAAAATTGACTTAAGGTATACCTAAGAATTTTGAAAATTGATGATGTATTTCCAAAGTTTCTTGATCACAAAGAAACATTTTTTTTATGTTTTTAATATCAGTAGGTATAAATAAAATCAGTCAGAATAAAACAGGAAAACTTAGAAGATTTTTCTTTACAATTTAGTTTCTTTACAGTTGTGGTTATAAGACTGTTTACAAAATCGCAGGAGTAATTATTTATACATCGTTTTATATTTTCGGTACATAATAATTCTTATCTATTCTATAGAGTTCAATATTAACGCCTAATTTGTACTAATGAACGTCAAGCGGTTTCACCCGCGTAGCTTCCGTTCCTGTGGGAATACGGAAATAAAATATAGCCAACATCACCTTGGGATAGAGTAGTTTCCCAACAGTGAAAGATTTTCTCAAATCGGTTCAGTAGTTGCGGCGTCTATTAGATGCAAACAAGAAAACAAACAAATCTTTTCTCTTTAAATATTAGTCATCATCATCTGATCAGATCATGGGAAAAATCCTACTAATATTATAAATGTGAAATTTTCATCTACATTATGTCCATTTGTAAAAAGTAAGTTCGACCAAAAGCCATTGATTTTGATAGACTTAAGAATGGATAATAAAAGCTCTCTTATGGAGCCTGTTTTAGAAAATGGCAATAGAGAGGTGCAAATGAAATCATTTTTTGTCAGCATAAGTAGACTAAAAATGATAGCCAAAAGTAGATTTTTAATACCTATACTTACAAGATGTGTGTCAAAATAAATGTTTTTACGTAACTTCAAGCCTCAATTATAAGATAACTAGCTGACCAGCGCAACTTCGTTTGCGTGATAAATGAAGAACCGCTCAACTGATTTTGTGCAAATTTTACATAAACCATCTACTAAATAGTCGGAACAAAACCTAAACATTTGATTTGGATAGGTAAGCCCGTTCTTGAGTTATAAAATTACAACAAAAAGTGGCATTGATTTTTATATATATAGATGCATGATCGCGTTAATACCCGTTTTTTTTATAATTATCAATAAATGTTTGTGTTATAAGCATGACATTTTTGGTAAATATAATATTTACTTAATTATAACATTCTTCAATGACACAATATCGTAATATATAAAAATATACTCCTATACTCGTAATAATTGTTTGTTTTTCGATTTTGAATTAGTAAGAGTATTAGCTTATTACAACTAAAATAAGCTATAGATTACTACATTGCCAACCTGAAGGACGAACGTTTTGTAAAGTCAAGGTCGTTAGCCCTATCAACAGCCTTAACTTTATTCGTTCACCAATTTTCGGAGATGCTTTTGGCTATACTTTATAGAGAAAAATTCGCTCTAGTCCCACCTGTTTTCTCTCAACAGCTCTCTCCAAATAACATTCATTCAGCGTTCACGAATTATTCGATTCCGTTATTTTCAATTCAAATTTAAGTAAGTTGTTCGATGGATTTTTTTTTTAGCATCTGTCCCTATCTGGTGGCAGGACACGGTCTTTTTTTTTGGTCCTTTAAAAGGATAATCAATTATGATCAGCAAATATTCTTGAACCGTGAATGTAAATGAGTGTGCCTGGCTTCAGATCTATGCAGCTGGCCTTTCTTGGCTCTGGTATTAGTTGCCTACATACGTACGTTTAGCAATGTTATAAAGCCCTAAAGGCTTAAAACATATTTTGGCCAAAGACTATCCTGCCGATCAATCCATCCTTCTAAAGACAATGGAAAATTTGGCTCTACAGAATAATGAACAACAATATTTATAATCATCTTGTAATTGAGCATTGGATTGAGCGTGTTCGCTTTTTCACTTAGGGAATGGGAATCTTATGACTCTAGGCTCAAGAATGCATATAACAGACGTTCAGAAAAGTTGAAGGCTTTAAACTTAGACCTTTAACTTGGCTTAACGGCTGCCTTGTAACTGACAATCGGAACCAACGTCTGTGAATGCCTTCTACAGCCCAAGACTTCTGTATATAGAAGACTTTGTCTACAGCACGCAGTCACTTGCCAATGAAAGTGCATCGAAGGACTTGGGACCAGTCATAGCGAAAGCACGGATTAATAAATAGTTACTACATAAGCGAAAATTTATCGCAGTAGTGTCGAATAACGTGTCATATAACGAAATCCTATAATTTTATGAATGCGAAAGTAACTCTGTCTGTCTGTTACATTTTCACGCCTAAACCACTGAACGGATTTTGATGAAGTTTGGTATAGAGATATTTTAAGTCCAAGGAAAGGACATAGTTTACTTTTTAACTGACTGCACATAAATATGGTATAGATTTTACGCGATATAGACTTCTACGCGGACTAAGCCGCGGGGAACTGCTAGTATAAAAATCAAAAAACAAGTAAAACAAAAGAAAACCAGGTTCAGATGGAACTTGAACCCGTGACTTTTGCCTATCAATGGCATAAATAATATGTTAATAAGTGCTTTCACCTTGCAGGTATTACAGATGCATGATTTAACATGAAGAGTAATAATATTATTTAATGGAATTCAAATTAGCTCTTAATAAAGCCTCAAATTAGGTACATAGATTTATTACCGTCTACTTCGCTATTTACGGTCAAAGTTCGATAAACCTTGACTTTGACCTCAAAGCAGCTGTTCCGACTCACGTAAACGAACCCTCTTACTCAATTAAAAGGTTCGGTGAGTTGTGGACTTGTAGAACAAAACTAGGGAAAAACCCCACAAGTGCGAGTCGTAGAAGAGGGTTCCGTACTATTTTTTTTTTGAAGTGACTAAGAGAACCCTTCCCTGAGTAGCCTCTTAAAAAATCTCTCAGGATGAATTGGTATGGCGACATTTTGTAATCTTTGCCGTAGCCACATGTGGGCCACTGTGCCACTGTTTTAAGCACTCTATACATGAAACGAACCCCAGATTCTATACCCAGAGAGTGGTTGGAAGCAGTTGAAGAGATGCCACCATGTAGAAGTAATCGTAAATGTCAAAGTGTCACCAAATATCAAGATTTCAGGAAGTTCATTAACTTGTCACAAACATAAAGGCGAAAATAAATGAAACATGAACTGAAATCAGCCTGTCAGACAGTAAAATATGTTCTAGCTTTGTTTGATCTTTGTAAAATAATTCTGAAAATCAGGCTAGGTATGTAATACTCCCCACCCCCTCCGGCCTCACATGTAACATATTTCGAACTCATATTGCAAATTCGGACATAATTTCATAAAATGTTAAAGAGACCGAGAGAAAAATCATGAAACACGTGTGTATTGACTTTTATTGAGTTTTACATAAAAAAATTTGCTGCTTGGCTTTATCACAGGAATTTGTACTTCGAAAAATCCCTTTTCGAATCTCTTTTGTCACAAAAGAAAACTACAGTCAGAATTTTATGTTTCTATTACTTCAGTTATTTCAGCTGGGCTTTAATGAGCCAACCACCTTTTTTTATTACAGACTTTATAAATTAATAATCTAGTGTCTATTTATTAATATTGATCAGCTTGATGAACGCCGAGGGTAGTCAGTGCAGTGGCCGTGAAACGCCTGTTATTCGCTCTGGCACACCTAATTGAACTTCCAATAGATAATCTACCGTAAATATTCTAGCATAAGATAGCTTTTTGAATGATACAAAGGCAAATTATGAACTAGCTTGTACTGGCGAGAAATGTAATGGTCGCAATCCTCTTGGATAATAGCAACGGAATATAAAAGGCGTTGACAAATTGAATTTAATCTTCTTGTAAATGGAAGTAGTGTCCAACTTTGTTGCACACAATCTGTGTCATACTGAACTTTAATATAAGTAGAGAGCATATTTTGCACCAATAAACAAAAAGAGATTTTGTTTGCGATATAGCTACTTATATCGGTCAGCATTAGACATTTAGATGGAACCTGGTTCTAGTGGATTTCTATGTTTATTTCCAGTTACCCATATTTCTTAACGCAAAGCTCATCATAAGTCTATGTCTGTACTGTGGATTATTTTCTTCCTGCTTTGAAATCTTTAGAATCAAATATCATAGTCCACTACTGATCGTAGGCTTTTCCTAGTAAATTATTTCTTATGTTTTGGTTTTTCAAAACAAGCCGTTTCGTTGTAGGTATTCATTTCATGGAAGTTTTATCACGGTATTTCAGACATGCCCAGAAATTTTCGTTTCTACTATAATAAAAATCAAGATAAAGTTTATGTGTACATTTAATTTTTTTCAATTATTTCCACTGCAATACATCATAGTGTTTCCATAGAACACGAAACTGTTTTTTATTTTTTTTTTCTGTCTGTCTGTTATTTCGTTACGCTATCACGGATGAACGGATTTGAATGAGACTTTCATCAAAATATTGCCCTAAGACATAATTATATTAACATTTAGACAATCAACAAATAATTTTGTCAAGCGTAACTAAATTTACTAAAACTTAAACATTTATTAATCTATACTTATATTAAAACTGTAGATGGTCAAAGGTTTTATACCTTCAAACAAATTTAATTAAATAATATTTGGCATGATCTAAGTTTATACTCGGACGAAGGTTTAAAATTGAAATGTAAATGGCCCCGATCACTGTGTTTATAATAGATTTACCTAATTTACTAAAGGTAAGGAACTTCTAATTTTGCTAAACAAGAGCTATATTTAGTTTCATATCTATGTAGTTTAAATGTTTCGCGTGTTGTTAACATAAATAGTTGAGGTTAAAATATGAGTGTAGGTTACACTGCAGTCAATCAAGTTTTTCATTTGCTTCTTGTTTGCAGAAGGACCGAGTGTAGCTACATTTTATTTCTTCATCGGAGAAATATTTTAGCACAAACATTGGTAAGTATTTGTTTTGTATTATAGCATTACATACAAAATACAATTAACTAGGTAACAAACTTTTGCGCCAATCTCAAGACGTCTGTCCGTATAAGAACGTCTTGATTTACAGAAATACTATGTTTAGAGAACGAATATAATTAGTGGCCATTAGAAAGGACTGGCTTTGAGTTTTTAGTTGTTATTGTCAGGTTCTTTTAACGTAGGCTCTACCCATTGCATTGATAAAGCCCGTGAGAAACATCTAACAGTATAATGTAATGTAAAATTACGTTGCTCATAGGTGTTAGATTGTGACATATCTGTGGCGAATACTCCGGGAAGCCACGGCTGAGTGCCAGCACTGCGTGGAAAGCAGTGAGGACACAGCGCTCTACTCTACACATTGATGGAGTCCACATCGTGGGCGCAACAGCGTGCCCAGGTTCTTCTCTCGCTGGAGACCATGGTGTGAGCCATGATCTCCAGTAGGAGTAAGTGGGCCACCGCTGCGTTTTTCCTTGAGCAGGCACTGCTCGTAAAGGGAAAGCGGGGAGGGAGTGGGAGAGGAGAGAACTTTCCCTCTCGAGTTCCACAGTGTGCGGCGGGGGCGCCGCAGACGTGTCTTTGCCCAAGTCTGTCGGCCTCCATGACCGGGGGCCTGAGAACGGCTAGGGCGTTGCCCGAAGTCCTTACAGAAACAGGCCCAAGACGATAGCGTGACGTGATAGTTTCACGCATGCCACAGGTCCCAAGAAGTGGGATAACACCCGAACAACCCCCCAAAGACGCGGGTGAGGCCGCGATGGTAGCCAAGGTCTGTTGGAAATCCTGGGGTATCCTTCCGAGGGTTTACCCGGGGTTCCTGACAGTAGGAAGTAGGATAACGTGTAGGATTTTAGTCGGTAAGAGTCCGGCATAGCATCCATGACGGATTTTCCACACGTAAAATAAGGTTTGTGACCTACATTAATAAAGATATTTTATTTCCTTTCATTTCATCGTGATGAAACACTTTGTGCAAATTTGAGTAGGGGTCGTGTAGATTAATTTTTTGTAATATTTCAAGAGTATTTTATGTTTGTGAATTCTTGATTAAAGTATTATGTAGAATACATTTGAAACTCGTGGCCCCGCGGACTCAGTGTTCTGTAAACGATCACTGCAGTAAGCAACATTTACTATGGCCAGACATGGATGGGTGACCACCACGTGGACCACTTTGTGACAATTATTTACGAGCGTTTCCGTGCTTCGGAAGGCACGTTAAGCCGTTGGTCCCGGTTGCCAGTAAAATGGCAGTCGTTAAGCCAAGTTGAAGGCCCTACGGGCGGCTTGAAAAATTTCAACTGTGGGTCGTCACAACCTGCGCCCGGGTCGGCAGCGCGTGTGTAGCGCCTCTGGTGTTGCAAACGTCTATAGGCTACGGTTACCAACCTTCCGGTGGGCCGTAAGCTTGTCTGCCACCTAAGTAGTATAAAAAAAAAAAAAAAAAAACTACATTAAATTTCATTAACAATATCAAATTATAATCAAACTACAAGACAAGGTAACAAAAGTAGCCTAACACAAGTAACCTTGCAGTAGTTATCGTGTTTTGGTATAAAGGTGGATGTTATCAGAATATTGTATAATTTAAATAATTTGTTGTTTAACCTTCATGAACACGATTTATGTTCAATAATATTAGTAACTCCACCCTAAACCGCAGTGTAGAGGGTCGACAAAGCGCTGAACAATGTTATACTTGTGTTTAATATATTCTCTGCTTTATAAATAAATAATAAAATAAATATACTAAGCTGTCAATTAATTACATGGTTTTTATTATATAAAGTCTACTGCCTATCCAAGACTTAAAAATAAAATGAAAAACATAATTATTTACACACTAGCTGACCCGCGCAACTTCGTATGCGTCACATAAGAGAGTAAATCACCCGTTCCCGTCGCATTTACTCCCGTCAGAATAATTTCGTTAACGATAAATGTTTCCCGTCGCATTATTGTAGAAATTGCGCATATTCATACATAGGACGTGGACTACCGGTGTACGTCGCCAGCGAGGTCAAACGGGATAAAAAGTATCCTATCTCCGTCTCCCGGTTCTAAGCTACCTCCCCACCAATTTTCAGCCAAATCGGTACGGCCGTTCTTGAGTTATAAATGTTGTAACAAACCCGTCTTTGTTTTATATATTAAGAAGATACATGCGTCGTAGAATTTATGCCCATCATCACTTTCAGGAAACGTTCCCAGAAGACTGGCAACATTGCCACGTTGAATGGCAATGCTAATCCGTTTTGGAAGAAAAAAGCCAGCCTTATTTTCCCGCAAAGGATCGATCAGCCGCTTGGATAAATCTTATAAAAAAATGACGGGCACTCGTACCCCAAGGATCCTACGTTTCAACATCTAACGGCTCAAACATAATCACCAACTGGAATAATATATTTTCGCGCTTCTTGAGGTTTTCTGCAGAAGCGGCAGCGGCACCTGCGCATCCATAATCACGCTTTCTGTCCCTGAAGGGGTAGGCAGAGGCAAATTATGTGCGCATATTTCACTTTTTGTCCCACTTAATATGTGGAGCGCCGTATTGCTGTGTTGATATGGACAGGCGCAGGTTGTGACTACCTGCTGTTGAATTATTCAAGCCGCCCTTAAAAGCCTTCAACTTGGCGTAACGACTGCTATTTTACTGGCAACGGGAACCAACGGCTTTACGTGCCTTCCGAAGCACGGAAAAACTCGTAAATAAATGTCACAAATTGGTCATGTGCTGGTCATCCATCCATAACCGGCCATATTAAATGTTGCTTACTGCAGGGATTGTTTACAGCACACTGAGTCCGCGGGTACACAAGCGCTTCACTTCACTTTCAGTAATATAACTCTATACTAATACTATTAATATTATCGAGAGGAAAAATTGGATTGTTTGTTTGCATCGAATAGGCTCCGAAACTATTAAACAAATCTTTCGCAATTTTAAAGCTGCACTATCCCCGATTAACTTTGGCTTTATTTTATTTTCATATTCCTACGGGAACGGGCGCTACGCGGGTGAAACCACGTGATGTCCGCTAGTCAAGAATCTTACTTCCTATACTATCTTACTTATATTATAAATGCGAAAGTTTTTGAGTGTGGATGTTTGTTACTCTTTCACGCTCAAACGGCTGAATGGATCTGGCTGAAATTCGGTACAGAAATACATTATAGTTTAGAATAACACATAGGCTATTTTTTATCCCGGGAATAATTTCCCACGAGAAGTGGGAACGGTAACAAAACTTCACGCGGGCGAAGCTGCTTGCATCAGCTAGTAATATTATAAAGGTGAAACTTTGAGAGTGTGGATGTTTGTTACTCTTTCACGCTGTAACGGCTGAACGGATCTGGCTGAAACTTGGTACAGCGATAGATTATGTTTAGGAATAACACATAGACTACTTTAATCTCGGAAATTAGGTCCCACGGGAATCGGGAACGGGAACCAATTTGACGCGGGCGAAGCTGCGGGCATCAGCAAGTAAAGTAATATACTACGAAATCACGTTGTTCACTCACGTTATGTAGGTAGGTACTCACGATAGGCAGCGCTGGCGGCTATCGGGATGTTCTTACTCAAACCTTACAAAGTTTTCAGGCGGATACTAGTACCCTACACATTGTTTATATTATCTCTAAGATTTCATGCAATAGCTTTAGAATAAGCTAGAGATATTGTTTGACCAAGTTAAACATGAAAATAAACATGAAGGTTTTAGAGTATTTTCCCGCCCAATTAACTTTGAAACTTTGAAACATTTCAACTCTAGGTATTGCCCATAGAGCAACACTATCTATGACGTTTATCGGGAGGGAAGGCGCCGTACTCAGAGTATCCCCTCTATCAAAGCGGATTCAAAAAAGAGTACGCTTATACACTCACATATCATCAATCAATCAATACATATAATAAAATCGTAACAGGTCGCTGTCTGTACATGCAAGATAAATAAGAAAAAATATTATAGGGGGGCTTTATGAACGCAATAGAACCCAAAACAATGATTTTTAGAATTTTTGTCTGTTTGTCTGTATGTCTGTATGTCTGTATATCTGTTTGTCTGTACGGTTGTGCACGCTAATCTCAGTAACCGCTCAACCGATTGCAATGCGGTTTTTTTATTGTGTTGAGGTTTGCTCCAGTTAATATTTAGCGTTTGTTTTATGTAAATCGGTTTAGAAATAAAAGAGTTATAACACTTATAAGAATCTGATATTTAAAAAAAATTAATTGTAGGGGTTTCTTTGAATGTGAGTGAACCTAAACTGGCGTGTTGGCTTAATCATAAAAGAGCTTAATGATTAAGACTATTTTTAAACAATTCAGTCCGCGCCGAAGGCGTGGACTGAATTGTTTTAAAATAGAATTAATCATTAAGCTCTTTTATGATTAAGCAAACAGGGCAGTTTCAGACGCTGCTTGATGACTCTGATGAAGAAATACCTTTCCTTTCATACACCTTATGTGACGTAAACGAAGTTGCGGGCTCAGCTAGTAAGAAATATATTGTGTGTGTATAAGTGTATTGTTTTAATAATCTTGTTTTAAGTTCCATAGTGACAGCCGATTGCTTTTGGATTGGTGTCTATGGACACGACAAATATGACAGACAGATTGTAAAGTGCAAACATGCTATGTCTACTCCCTTGCACTGGTTGCGTTGCTTTGTGACATTGCCTGCCCACTTACATCCTCTTCTATCCTTTTTATCCAACTTTACTTGTGAGTATACCTAGTAGGGTAACTAGTGAGTTTGCTGAAATATGATTTCTTTAAACAAACAAAATATGATTTCTTAAAACAGTTAAACGTGCAGTAACGTGGTGTAGACTTATTGACTTTACTACAAGAATGCAGAAGACCGTATACTGTGGAAGAAGAAAAGAGAGAAATCGAGAGAAGAGTATTTATTACAATACACTTTATTGTAAACCATAAACTTAGAATAATAAAGAAAGAAAGCCTACATATTGTAAAAACACAGGTTAGGTTAGGTCTTCTGACCGTAAACTATGGAAGAAGAAAAGAGAGAAAGCGAGAGAAGAGGATTTATTGCAATACACTTTATTGTAAACCATAAACTTAGAATAATAAAGAAAGTAAGCCTACATATTGTAAAAACACAGGTTTGAAGCAGGAGCTTTGTTCCTACCAGGAATTGGCGCTCAAATGATGACTAGGTATAATGAGAATTATGGTCAAGTAATTAAGAAATTATTATAAACAGCAAAGATCTAATAAACACAGAAATACACAATTGATTTAAAAAATCCTTCTTTTTTTAGAAGTAGGTTGAAAAGCTTTCATTATTTCTCCCCCAAACCATAATTTGAACTGCCACGTTTCATTAAATCAATCCCACAATTTATATTGCCATTAAATTTCATTATCACCGAAAACATTTTCACTTCGACTCTATGGGGTAAAATAAACTTAAGAATGAATGTCACAAGGGTCGAACGAAGCAAGAAGGGAGCGGAATAACAAGTTAATTGGGTATATTACTGTCAAAAATGATGTGAACAGTATTTTATTGATATTAAAATGGCCTATTTGTAGCGGTTTTTGTAATAAGAAACATTTTTATGATTGTCCAAAGCAGTAAGGCCACCACAAACGTAGCTATAATATATATTAATATGAAATATAGCAAGGCATATTACGACATATTATCGATATAAATTTTCGAATAACCACACACGCAGCTATAATATATATTTCTATGACGTCGTCAAAATATGTCGACAGATATAGCTTCGTATATTTTAGCATATTACTATATATTTTTGCATATTAATATATATTTTCATATATTTTAAAGATAAAGAGAAAAGAAATGGGACATCCATTTCTTCTCCGAATGCTCAAACGCGGCCAAGTGCGAGTCGAGTTCACGCACAGAGGGTTCCATACCAAAAGATGGCAAAAACTTACGTTTGTTGTATGGGAGCCCCCTTTATTATTATTCGGTTTTTGGTATTGTAGTTGTACCGGAACAGAAATACATAATCTGTGAAAATTTCAGGTCTCTTGCTATCACCAATCCTGCAATTCAGCCTCGTGACAGACAAACAGACAGACAGGCAGACAGACAAACAGACAGGCAGACAGACAGACAGACAGGCAGACTGACAGGCAGACAGACAGGCACACGGACAACAAAGTCTCGTGAATAGGGTTCTGATTTTACCCTTTGGGTACGGGACCCTAAAATGGATGAATGAAGGCGGATTTGGAGGAATGTCGCAACAAATCGTGATACATGCTAAATTCTCCAAGAATTTTCTTATATTTTATTTGAGACTCAACCCAGATCTTTTTATTTTTTGTTCCTGAACAGGCAACATGTATATCAAATTCAGCATCGGAATCATCCTCTGAGGAACTTTCAGTTAAATCTAGTAGTATTAGTGCTCTTGTTGAATTCATTTTTGTACCTAGGTAGGTGATTAAATTGTTATTTTAAAATTTAAACAGCCTGTATAAAAACTGAGCTTATAAAACCGTGCGCTTACAACGACGACCGCCGACCAAATGAGGGCAAAATATATATTATAGTATAGCTCCCGTGTGTGGCACCTTGCTATAATATAATATATAGCTCTATATATTAATATATATTATAGCTACGTTTGTGATGCCCTTAATTAGTTATTAATTATAAGGGAAATGCTGCCAGTCTTTTTCACACCACCTTTAAAAATTGTTTGCCTGTCTGTCAGCCTATATCCCAAATAAGTATCATGCCAAAACTACTGAATCAGTTTAGATGTTACTTATTTATTACAATATGAGCTGCAAGGAAGACTATGATACTTTTAATCCCAAAATTATACTCTGTAACTTGGGGAAAGAGGATGAAAGATAACATTATTTTTTCAGTTGTAACGTTTGAACGATTGGTCCGATTTTTTTTCAATACCAATTAATTTTTTTTATTAAAATAGGAGTTGTTTTTAAGAATTATTTCATGTACGTTTTGATATTTAGGGGATGCAGTGGTGAAATCAGAGACGTCTTGACCTTCTTATTATTCACGGTTTCCATTTTTTTTATTTTTTTTTATTTTTTTTATTTACCATTTCACAAAATCCTTATACTATAACCATAGATACATATTGCATTTGTAAACCACAGAGGTTTGTAGAAAATGCAACAGACGCTACTGCAAGCGAGCATTGAATGTAAAGGTCATTCCAAGCTGGCGTGTTTATTTTATCATAGAAGGGCTCAAATATTAATTCTGTTTATTTTAAAACAGACTTCATTTCTGCAGCGCTAGTGTAGCGCTTCTGGAGTTGCACGCGTACATAGGCTGCGGAGATCACCAGTACATCTGGTGGGCCATATCCTTGTCTGCCGTGTGGAAAAAAAAAGGGATGTGTGAATTTTGTTGCTCTTTCACGCTCTAACGGCTGGAAGAATCTAGTTAGACTACTGTCAGTAATACACACATAAATATGCTACTTTTTGTTTCGGGAATAAGTTCCCATGCCAAGCGGGAATGGAAAAAATATTCCACGTGGGCAGAGCCGCGGGCCATCAAGTATATTATTTTTAGTCACGCCTTTCTTCTTTCGCCTGTCTGAACAGACGAAGCCGTGGATATTTAAAATGCAACAAGATTTAATATCCATTTAATCTATTTGAAAAGAATAATCTTCAGATCGGTATTTAAAGTATGACAGGCAGAAAAATCTTAAACTGTTAATGAACAAACACACTCACTCAAAATAAGCATCAATTTGATTAGAGTACAATAACGGAGAAATACACTTCACGTACCATTTTCTGTATTCTTTGTTATCTCAAAATGTTCTCGTATTTTTTTTATTGGAATTCACACAAAGCATTCAGGGATAATGTTGGAGTTAAGAAGAGTATTTATTATGTTGATGGAGAAGAATGAAGCATTTACATATTAAAGGGCACGTCGTTACTGAAATGATATGTGAAATGTCGCGCTATACAATGGTAATGAAATAATCTGATCAACGTAAAATGCCAGCATTGCGAGTGAGTACGAAGAAAAAATGTTGTGGATTTCATATGCAAAGATGAATGTCACTGTCACAATGTAAATCACTTTGGAGATGAAAATGTAGCAGTAATTATACGAAGTCAAGAGGATCGTTCTTGATGTGTGTGATATCGCTGATCAACAACTGATCAAGTTGTGTATTCTTTAAGGCTACTAGTGAGTTGCCTTCACTGGTATGGTCACGTTTTGCAGTAACAACCTGGCCGTGCTGCAGAGTCGTCATGGAAATAGGTCAGAAAGAAAAAGTTGTATTCTGTTGACAATGGGGGATGTTAAATGGCGTACGCAAGCTTCCGGGAGGAAAATGTGTCAATTGTGTAAAAGCGTTTTACACACTTATTACAATACACGTGAGAATAGGTTTATTACTGTAGAATGGACTGCAATCGCTATTGCAGAGGTGCTCTTACATTTGGTGCAAAAGCTTGTGGAGTTCCTAAAATTAACAGCCAACCTCCAGTAGCGTAGAGGCACTGAAATAAACATAAAATAAATCTTTAAATGTATCATCACATACAGTATTTTAAGAGATAAAGTTAACATTTTATTGTTAAATCTCAAACTGAAATATAATTATTACATCAAATATTTACATTATATCTATCTAAACTAAACCTAAATAAGGCCCCCGGGGCATTGTGCCCAAAAGACTAGCATCATTTCCCGTTTGAATAGCAATACCTATCCGCTGAGCGAGAAAACTGTCAGCCCTTGTGTCACCATTCGACTCTACTAAGCCCTTTTTCAAATTCTTGAAAAGTTTTAAGTTGTATTTGTGCTCGAAGCACCGCTGATTCAATGCTCTGTAAACGATCATAACAGTAAGACCACCTTTTGACGTGTAAAAATAGAAGATTAAATGTGGGCGTATTTTATGCCTTTGCCTACCCCATCCGGGATAAAGGCGTGACTAATATATATGTATGTGTGTATAAATAGTTGTCTATCAATACGTTCAAAATTAAGTAGATATCATAGTTAATTTGTAAAACCTACCTAAATCTACCATCAGATTATTATTAATGAACAATGATTGTATTTTATTATCGCTTGACAACATGATATAAATATCTTGAACAGCTTAAAGATAATTTATTGTTAAACTCTGTGAAAATAAATAAAATTATATTCGTAGCATCCAACAGAACAATAGGTTTAAATGTTTCAATGGTAACATTTCAAATAATTTCTGCACATTTTGTGTTCGAGCTGATCGTCTTTTCAGGTTCAATGACCCGAAAAAGATGAGCTTTCAAATTCGTATTTAATTTATTTCATCTCCTTCTTCAAATAATGGTCTCAGTTGATCATAAATGAAACATTCTACGAGTACTTTTAATAATATATTAAGTTCGCTAAGAATAATCGTAACCTGGAACCGCTAATGGTTACTGGAAAGATTGACGGAAGGCGTCCAAGAGGCCGTAGTCCAACTAGATGGTCAGACCAGATACGCACTGCGTTGGACACAGGACTTCATGATGCTCTTTACATTGCCAAAGATCGCAACAGATAACGTGGAAAGATGAATCCCGTTTTTTAAATATATTATCTTATACAACCTTTCATGTTTTCGTCACATTGTTTCATAATAGAAAGTTTGCGTGATCATTATAATCATACCAAAAATATGTTCCTTATTGTGGTTCATATTGTAATGAAAATATAGCTGTGTGAATGGCAGAAACTTATTACTTAGTATTATCATTAGAATCGTCGGTTTTAATTCTACCCTTTGTCGGTTTGCTGAAAATAATGCGAACGGTTTTATAATAATTTATTGAGAATTGTCAGGTATATTTCCAATTCAAGTGGGCTTGATTAGCGCTGGACATGTAGGTAAGTTTTAGTCGCTTCGAGTCTGGCATGAATTGGCATAAGAAAACTACTATGTTGTTCTATACATTGTGAGTAGGTGTTTTTATGTATGTAAGATATATTTACGGGTCCTAGATGACTTATTTGCTGGTCACATACAAATTTTATTCAAAAAACTTTTATCCAACTCCTATAGTTGGTTTTATCTGAGTTTACTTTTTACTAATCCTAGGCTTTGTTCAACATACAGACCAATGATTCAGATTACGTATCTTGTTATTAATCTCAATAGACGTTTACGATGACTAAGACTAAAATTTTGCTGATATCTGTGGGCCGAGGACCTTCCATGAATTTGTAGGTGTAATTATACTATCATGTAGGTATGCCTGAAAACTCGCTCAAATTGCTTAACTTACAGACCGCGGCTTTGCCTGCGACGTCCTTCTAAGTTCCATTTTACTAAGGCGAGACTTTTCAATTTATTTTTTCTTACAGGATGACTAATGGCAGTCTTATTAACTAATCCTACTAATATTATAAATGTGAAAGTTTGTGAAGATATTTGGATTTTTGTAACTCAATCACGCTATAACGGCTGAACAAATTGGGCTGAAATTTAGGCTAAGATGGCTTATACTCTGGAATAACACATAGGATTCTTCTGCTGATTTCGGGAATATGTTCCTACGGGAAGCGGAAACAGGTACCGAATTTCATGCAAGCGAGGCCGCGAGCATCCTCGATTATCCTATACATTATAAGCCTTTGAGTGGTTTGAGCTATACGTTGATATTTAAGATCACAATATTCTGCAATCTGTGTCAATAATAAATTCTATTTCAGATGAATTACCCAAACTCCGAAACTGCTTGGTGGTTTCTTGCCGTGAATTAAAATATACCTACGTATTGTTGTGACATGTCTGTGGAAGGTCTTTCTATCCGAAGTAGCTTCCCAGTAGTTAAAGAATTTTTAAAATCGGTTTAGTAGTTTCGAAATCTATTCAATGCAAACAAACTATCAATCAAATCTTTCCTCTATATAATAGTATTATATAGTGGAAATAATAAATTGAGTAGTGGTATATAACCTTTATAGTTGATCTCGACATATTATAACCCACAACTTTCGAACCTAACGAAGGACATTAATTTCTTTAAAGTATACCAGAGGGATATAAGTCTTAAATGAACTGTAATATAACTTATTTTTGAATATAAGCCTTTAAACTTTCCCAATGACATTAAATTTTCAATAAATTAACGGAAATTACCAACTTTCAAAGATATAAATATTTACCAACGTTTGAATAGAAGTTTTATGCAAATTAACAACTATTTTCCAGCGACCCTGAATACATTGTTCTTTGTGGGGATACAGAGGTTTTGATATTTTGGTCGCTTATTCAAGTATTAAGCCCCTTATTCAAACAAGTGCACAGTCATACGTGGTTTAGATGTTGAATGTGAGATTGTTCTTGAGAGTTTCTCGTAGGTATAAATAATGTTTTGCATGATAAAGTTTTGTTTCTGATTTATGTTTAAAGGGTATAATTAATAACGTCGGTATAAATCTTTAGGTATCTGTCGAAATTTTACACATGGATAATCATGAGACTTTCTTCTGCGCACGCTTGGGTTGTAGAATAATCTCCCTGCTTCGGTTCTTCCAAACGCCTACAGCATGGGGTTCTTCAAATGGGGTCTTAAAAAGTTTTTACAAGGGCGGCAGCGCGAGTTTAACGCCTCTGGTGTTGCTAACGTCCAAGGCCACGATGATCTGGAATCGAATCTCGCAGTTTCTGATTACGTACTTTTAAGCATTTTTTTTAATTACAATCGTTAAGTTTTTAACAAATCTATGTTCAATTGAAATAACAAAAATACTAGTTACACAAGTTCATGACAGAAAGCACATATTTACAAAAGTCTTACTAATAAACTATCAACCCACAACACACATTAAAGAACTAAAGCTTCCGCCATCTTTGACTATTTTATTCGCAGCCTACATCCACAAGTGGGTTTCATTTCCGGAAAAACTGGCGTCGGAAATAGGAGAGTTTCCAGTAAATCCCGGGATATTGAATGTGTTTAAGCAATTCCTTGGAGTTTGAAATAAATCATACGTTGTCGTAAAAAAATGTCGAGTATAGTAAAACCCGCTTGATATTTAGTTACACCATTTAACCCCTTTCAGGATTTTTTTTAACGTATAGAATTCGTTCATGGATACTGTGCCGGACTCCTACCGACTAAAACCACACGATGCATGACAACTGCCTACGGAAGAATGTCTCAGAGTTCCCGGCAGACTTTGCCTACCCCCGCAGTCTGGCTCTAGGCGAGTCTACAGTGGTAGGACCATTTTGTCGGTAGAATTTAAAGAGAATTCTTTACTTGTGCTTGCTTATATAATAGGATTGTCTATATAAGAGGTTTCAAGTTTCTGTCTTATTAAGAGCCTACCAGACGCTAAATTGTTAAAAGCAGATAGCAGATATACATTTTAGCGTGCAATAAAGAGAGAGATGCGATCGGTTTTTGTGCGCTTTTAACGAAATAAATTAATTATAAAAAAAACTATAACCAATATGAAAAAAGTGCTCTACTGCAAACGAAGATTTTACAAATGTCTTTCTTATAAATATTTTATATTATAAAAACAACTTATAACATACGATATCTAGCTTAAAATTTCACGAAATCGAGGTATTTTCAACAACAAAATCTTTTGAGTATTTTATCAGTAATTGTGATTCGAGCCTAGAGCGTTTTTAGTCCATGAACTGAAGTTGTCTGTGTTCAAATTTTAGTTCAGTAGACCTCACGAGTCCTGAGATCTAGACCAAAGTAATAGTCTATTTGGCGTCATATGGACTCTTAATATATTTAATTAAGTGTTACTTTGTTTGTTCGCAATGAATTCCTAAACTACTTAACCGATTTTAACCAAATTTGCACACCGTATGCAGTTTGATTCAACTTGAGAGATAGGATGTTTTTTTTGCTGGACACACAGTGCCGGGTTACAAAAAAACTTAGCCACAGCAACGCGTGTCCAGATCCTCTAATTTACAATAGTATAATATTTAATGGACCAAGTGATAAATCGGGCAATATGTATAAGCCCCGGGTGATACTCCAACCATCGACCGCAAATTGGTCAACGCCTGTCACGCGCTTATTTCCCTTCCCCCACATCGTCCCATGTAGCTTATTATAAATTTTCCCAATGGTCACGTAGCGATAAATAGTGAATGCTGCGGCTCGCCGTCCTAATGAGCTCCGGAGATAATCAATTCGACTTGACAAGTTTTATGTGTTTTACCAGACTTGCCAAATAGCATTCAACGTTTCCGGAGGCCATTACAGCAGCGGGCGGCATGACATGACAGTTTCATTCACGTATGCTTTACGCCCTAGAAGTGGGATAACGCCGCACATTACGGTGACATGTGTTGCGAATGGCACGGCCGTTAATGTTTTGTAATAGCATGAATGTTTCAATTAGTAGCTATGCACGCTTGGAGCATTATAAATGATACCTGCTTACTTACATACATACATACGTAGTCACTCCTCCATCCCCGAAGGGGTAGGTAGGTGCATAGTATACACCCACAATTCATCTTATAGTTTTACGTCCCACGTTATAGGTGATGAGCCTATTGCGGTTTTGAAATGCACAGGCGCAGGTTGTGACGACCTGCTGTTGAAATTTTCAAGCCTTCCACTTGGCTTATCGATTGTCATTTTACAGAGAACCAGGTTTCATTTCGAGTTTTCCTTCTCTACGCAATGGATCGTATTGCGAATTTGTTCATTTGGTCGCCTCTTACGACACCCTCAAGATGAATTGTAGTGGCGACATTTTAAACTCTTTCCCGTCGCCACATGGGGCTGCTAACCTGTTTACAGCGCTATTTATATCAAACTAGAATAACCCGTAGTTCCGACCGTCCATCCGCATGAAATTTTGATAATATAGTGAGTGGGTCGTCACAACCTGCGCCTGGGTTGGCAGCGAGAGTGTCGCAAACGTCTATAGACTATGGTAACCACGTTCCATCTGGTGGTCGGTAAGCTTGTCTGCCACCTTAGTAGTAGGTATTTTAAACCACATAATGCCTTACAACAGTCTATGGTCGGGAGTCCCGGGTAAGCCCTCGGAAGGATGTCCCAGGGTTCCCGGCAGACTTTGGCTAGCACCGCGGCCTCGCTTAGATGGTTCGGTTGCTATATCCCGCGTCTGGAGAGTTTGTTCGGGTGTTATCCCGCTACTTGGCAAAAGGGGGGATAGTTGGGTGTTATCCCACTACTATGAGGGGCGAAGAGACACGCCACCGTCTTTGCGACTTAGGTACGTAAAGTGACTTTGAAACACCATAAACCCATCTCAGACTTGAGCGTAGCGTAAGAAAGTAACACCGTGATCGTTTATAGAACATTGTGCACTGTTACGGGCGCTTCTTTCAAATAAGTAACTATGTCTAACATGCGACTTAAAGAACATCCTGTCAGCGGTGGTCAGACTTTCACACAAAGAACTTACGTTTGTAAGATCTTATACTATGTATGTCCCACGACTAGACTGTGTCATATTTCGAAAAATTGCAAGAAGAATAATATTATCGTCACTGGAAAGCCAATAATACTAAAGCGCCATTTTGGCCAAAATGAGTTATATATATCGTTGGAAAGGATTTTTTTTTCTGCGTCGATTGGTCTTGTATTGATCTGAGCACTTTCTTGGCGCTTTAGCACTTCAAAATAAGAAGATTTTTCATCATTTTGAATTTGTGACAAATACTTACGTAGTACAAGTTATGATTAATTTTTAGTAGTTGTCACTTCAGTTTTTTTCATGCTCTGACACCAGCTAATTGAACCTTGTTTAGCAACTTAAAATACTAATGTTGAATCATTGATGTCGCTTTAGTATTTTTTGCCGGCCGTAACTACTAGTTGATAACGTAGCAAAGTAAATTTGCTTTACGTAGAAGCTGATTAGCATGGCGCTTTAGTATATTTTGTCTACGTGCTGTTTTGATGGGGAACGGTTTTAGTAATTTTGCCTTACAAATATAAGTATTTGAGTATCTATTTAGAATTTTTTACATTCAATAAAATTGAGTAATTATTTTATTAAGTATCGACAATTCTAGTAGACAAAATATTAATGGTTCGTTTGCATTTAGTTAGGTCAAAAACTTAAAAAAATATTCCGTTAAGTCTGATATGTTTCGTAGGGATATTATAATAAAACTAAGTGTTCACAGTACACGGTATAATCTCGGACTGGCGATACAAACATTTTATGCGTATACCTACATTACACCTCCACCACTAAAATAAGAACTATAATAGTTCTATAATAAACTAGGAAATAAAAAGGTAAATATGGATAACACTAGATTACATATAACAAACTTATAATGAACATACTTAATTAATATAATTTATATAGCATGAACCGATTACAAGAATTAGTCAAACTCAAAACCGTATCTGATCACTGGTTTACGATTTCGCTTAGAGCGTTCCTCTGTTCCGTCAGGAAGTGATGAACAGGATGCTATGGGTTCCTTATTAGATATGTTGTCTTGAACAACAGACGCGACTACCGGTTCAGCTGAAGGAGTATCTTTAGATTGGTGTTCCTCGGGCTCATTACTTTTCTGTTGAACACTTAACCCATTACTGCTCCTACTCATCACCCCCTCACCGGGAGAGACAGCATCCTCACTCCTTCCTGTCAATGAATCACTCGATATTGTCTCGGGACAGGTAACATCCGAAATGCGCGATCTACGCCGCATTTGATCTATACGACGTTTTATAAATTGACCATTATCACTTTCTACCACGTACCTACGTGAACCTTCCTTATTGCATACTTGACCTTTAACCCACTTATCCTGCTGACCATAACCTCTTACCCAAACTGAATCACCTAGGACGAAATCTCGCTCAGAGCCCTTTGCGTACTGTGCCTGAGTGTCTAGTGCGGAACGTACTTTATCTGGCAAGGCTTGATTATTCCTTAAAAGATCCAGACGTGAACGCAATCTGCGTTTCTGTAGTAACATAGCTGGAGTTTCCCCTGTGGTGCTATGTACTGAATTTCTATGGAATAAAAGGAAAGTTTGGAGAGCTACGTCTACGTCTATATTATCCCTATATGCTTTTTTAATTGCGCGTTTACATAGTTTCACCGCGTTTTCCGCAGCGCCATTAGACGAAGGGTGATATACAGGTGAGAAAGACTGCTTAACACCATTGCTTTTTAGAAAGTCCGAAAATTCTCGACTAGTAGAAGGGGGGCCCTGATCCGAAACTAGCTCTGCTGGCAGCCCAAACCGTGCGAAAGTAGCCCGCAAGGTCTTTATAACAGCTGCGGCCGTGGTGTGCTGCATTTCAAAGGCCTCTATCCACTTGGATGTCGCGTCAACCAATATTAAAAACGTTTTATTCTTTAAAGGTCCCAAAAAATCTACATGTAAACGCGTCCATGGTTGTGATACATACGGCCAAGCCTGTGGTGTCGCTCGAGGTGGTGAGGTTGCCTCGAGCACGCACGTCTCGCAGTCGCGGCACAGTGCTTCCACATCGTGGTCAATGCGCGGCCACCAAACGTAACTTCTAGCTAAGCTCTTTGTTTTAACAATACCCATGTGACTACAATGTAACTGTTTTAATACCGTTTCTTTCAAAGACTCCGGTATAATCATCCGATAGCCCCACCTTCAATATATAACTCATCTCGCCTAATAAAAAATGGTTTTAAATCATCCTCCTTACAATAATTTGGCCAGCCTGATTCTATATACATTTTAATTCGAGTAAGTAAATTATCCCTAACCGTAGCTTTACTAACGTCTGAGTTTGTAATAGGTAAAAAATTCTCAACGAAGTTTACATACGTCACCTCTGTAACTGGTTGATCACTGGCAACCTTAGACGGCAATCTTGACAGGGCGTCTGCACAGTTGCTTTTTGATGACACATATTGAATATCGTAGTTATAACCTGACAAAAGCAGGGCCCAACGTTGCAAACGTGACGCGGACATGACGGGAATACCTACCTTATTTCCGAAAATATATGTAAGTGGTTTATGATCTGTTCTCAGAATAAATTTCCTGCCATATAAATATTGATGATATTTCCGTATTCCGAAGACTATCGCTAAGGCCTCCCTATCAATTTGTGCGTAGTTGCGCTCCGCCGGCGTGAGTGAGCGCGAGGCGTACGCTACGGGCCGCTCGCCCGCCGCCGTCAGCTGTGAGAGCACCGCCCCCACACCCACACTGCTCGCGTCCGCCGTCATTATGAGAGGCAACTCAGCCGAGTAGTGCATCAAGACATCACTACTTATTAGCATCGATTTAACTGTATCAAAGGCGTTTTGACACTTAAAACTCCATCTAAATGGGGTTCTTGGTTTTAACAGTTCATATACGGGGGCTAGTACTGAGCTTAGATTTTTGATAAACTTTGAATAATACATAACCATGCCTATAAACGATCGCAATTCACTTACGTTTACGGGTGCTGGGGTCTTGGTGATAGCTTTCACCTTATTGGGACAAGTATGTACCCCCTGATCACTTATCACGTAGCCTAGATAGCTAATAGATTTTGCGAAAAAATCACACTTGTCTCTTACATACATACATACATACATATACCCACGCCTTTATCCCCGAAGGGGTAGGCAGAGGCCTATACCGGCCCACATTTCACCGTGTACAATTCGGTCCCACGTAACAGGTGGTGAGCCCATCGCCGTGTTGAAATGGACCGCCGACGTCAGAGCCTCGTCCGTTGTTCAGCAGGTGCACGAGCTTGCACGTGAGGTTGACTTGGGCCCGGAGGTATTGGTAGGGTTGGTAGGCACTTGTCTCTTTTTACTTTTAAACCGGCTTTCTCTAAACGCTGGAACACTTGGTGTAAGTTCTGTAAGTGTTCCTTGTGGGATAAACCTGTAATTATTACATCATCCAAGAAAACCCCTACTCTTGGTAAATCAGCAAATAATTCTTCTAAGCGTCGCTGAAAAATTCCAGGGCTTGAAGAAAGGCCATAAACAAGACGATTGTATAAAAATAATCCCTTATGAGTATTGATAACAGTGTACTTCTTAGAATCGTCTAAAAAGAATTGTGCATAAGCCTGCGATAAATCTATTTTACTAAATCTTTGTCCCCCGTGTAAACGAACCAACAAGTCCTCTACCCGTGGCAGCGGATAACGTTTAACCTCTAAAACTCTGTTCAATGTCAATTTATAATCAGCGCAAATTCGTATGTTACCGTCCTTCTTCACGACGGGCACGATCGGCGTGGCCCAGTCGGAGCGCTCCACAGGAGTGAGGATGCCGTCGCGCACGTGCTGCTGCAGCGCGCGCTCCACCGGCTCGCGCAGCGCGTACGCCAGCGGGCGCGCGCGCAGGAACACGGGCCGCGCCCCCTCGCGTACGTGGATGGTGACCGGCGGGCCAGTAAACCCGCCCAATCCCTCCGCAAACACCTTACAATATCTGGAACTGAATTTGTCCAAATTAAATTCCTCGCCTGATAACTTATTTACCGTAGTTACATTTTTAACTAATGTAGGTAACTGTATACATAACTCCAGCATCCATTGTCTACCGAGCAACGCTGTTTTCTCTTTATTTATAACGTACAACTCCAAAGTTTTTGATAAATTTCTATAATTCACATTAGGAGTGATAACACCTATAGGATACACTAACTCGCCTGTGTAATACCTTAACACAATGTTACATTTCTTGATAAATAAATCTGGGAACATTTGTTGATACATTTTGTAACTTATACACGACACCGCGCTTCCGGTGTCACATTCCATATTTAAAATTTTATTGTGATGGTTTGCACTGATCTATAGATAAACTATTTAAGTAAATGTCAATTACCTCTTCACTACACTCGCTGTCGCTGGCTCGTGTGGCAGTCCTGGTTACCACATGATTAACTGCTAAGTTGGGACACATCCGTCTGAGGTGTCCCGGTTTGTTACAGACCCGACATACGTAGCGGGCAAACCGACAAGTGGGCGCTTCGTGCGCCCCGCCGCACACCGGACACTGCTGACGAACTCCGTGTGCCGCCGCCGCTGCCGGTCCCTTCTGTGCGGTTCCAACAACCGTCGTCGAGCCATTTCTTTGCTGTTTACCACGCGTCCCAAACGCGCGGTGTGATCCGCCATCCCGAGCCGTATCGCTGGTATGCCGCGTGACGGCTTTTGTTCCCGCTGCCTCTTTCCTGCGCCATCTAGCGCCCTCTATCGACTGGCAGTCGGCCGTTGTTGTAACTCCGTCTGACCTTGTATGCCCTTGAACAACCGCCGCCGCATCTTTTTCCGCCGATTCTAAACTAATAGCCAAGCTATACGCCTTCCCGAAGTCCAACTTAGGTTCCGCAAATAACCGTTGCCGAATCATTTCACAACTTATGCCGCACACCAATTGGTCTCTTAAACTTTCTTCTAGCCATGCACCAAACTCACACGTCTTAGACATCTTCTTCAGCACGGCGGTGTACTCGGCAATAGTTTCGCCGCTTTGTTGAATCCTTTATCTAAATTTATACCGCTCCGCCAGCTCACTTGGCTTTGGTTGCAGATGTTTAGTCATAATATCCACTATTTGAACAAATGTTTTAGTCTTGGGTTTCTCGGGCGTACACAAACTTACTAATAGTTCATACGATTCTGCCCCCATTAGTGTTATTAAAGTAGGCACAAATAGTTCACTTTTCACTTCGTTCACAACGTAATATTGTTCTAAGCGCTCAACGTACAGCCGCCAATCGTCCTTATGCATATTGAACTCCGCTATCTTGCCTATGGGCATTTTTGTGCAATAAATTACAAAATAACACTATAGAACATAGAACACGCTAGTAAGTTAATATTTATTATTGTTTTTAGTCCTCGTCGCCACTGATATGTTTCGTAGGGATATTATAATAAAACTAAGTGTTCACAGTACACGGTATAATCTCGGACTGGCGATACAAACATTTTATGCGTATACCTACTGTAACGTTGTGAAACAACGGGGGCAAATATTGATTAACATTAGGGGTTTAGAATCGAAAATTAGATCAACATATGAAAGCGCCATCTACCGAGTAAGTGTCGAAACGGCGGAAACCTTATTCGTATTTAAAAAGCGGTCTTGACGATTGAGTAGTTTCGAGTGGTGCCGCTAGAGGCGCTGTACAAACATATATAAACAACCGCGCGCGAATTTCAAAGAGCATTACTAAAATAATCTAAATATACTAGTCGCGAAGGCGCAGGTGCATCAGAGTTTAATTTTATTTAAAGTGAAGAAATATAGTAAGGAGCCAAGTACTCCCAAAGTGATCAGCGATTTAGCTGCGAGCGTCAATAACCCCATCATTGGGTGAGTCAAATTAATTATAACGAATCTAGATTTTTAAAACAGTGAAAATTAACGGCTGTTGGTCAACCCTGTTATGGGAGGGTAGATTACAGGGGTGTGAAAAAAAGGTCTCTGTAAAATTAGTAGATAACCAAACATTGTAAGGCAACCGACTCTCAAATGGTTTAACGGGGATCGGCTGTCTTAGCAATGGGCGGGAAAAAGGGTTCCAGCTAACCCGTCTTCTGGAACATTCCAGGGTTCACCCTACGGGCTGTAGAAGTTCACCCTACGGGTTCGAAGAAACTATCTACCCTACGGATTGGGAAGATCCACCCTTTGGGTGCCACGAAGGTGAAGACGCACCCTTCGATTCTACGAGCGATCATCCACCCTACGGTTTGAAAACACCGTGCCAGCCGAACTTGTGGACGGCACGGCTACCTGGCGGACTGCATCAACATCCTGGAGCCACCAAGATAAGTCGAACCCTGAAGGACTATCGGAAATCGCGAAAACCCTTGCTGCCCGATATTGCCACAACCCACGACCCCCAAGTGCTAAAATCTAATTCCAATAAATTATTAATTTTTCATGTGTTAAATTCTATCTTGTTATTTCTCTCTCCTTTCCTGAAAGCACAGCTTTTCAGTGGCGCCCATATCGTGGTTTCGGGTAGCGAGAAAGCGATTTCCGACGGGAGTCGGGAAGTCATAATTATAAGATATTTTAATCTGTGTAAAATAGTCTTAAGAGTGCCCGTTAGCGGGGTAGTTTCCCTCAAAATTAATATAACTACCCAGGAATTTGGCTCTCCTGACCTCTGCTGCCAACTTGTTCTTTCCGGCTTATTTTATGTGTTTTTTTAGTTATTTTAGTCAGATTTCGGCATAAACAAGAACAAGGCAAAATTTGAATTTTTTTTCTCAACGTAAATTGTAATTTTTCCAAATTTTAACGGTCCCCAATTTATTTTTCACACCCTCAAATAGTTATTTTATGGTGGAAAATTTTTAATTAAATTTAAAGTAAAAGTTTTTTTGTTTTTTTTCCAATTTTAAATAGTACTTTGTTAAAGTCTGAAGTAAAACTTCTCATTTGAAACGCTTACATTAATTTTAGTAAGTGAGTTTGATTGCCTATATTCATCGTAAAAAGTAATCACAGGATATCACCACCACAATTTTTATTTTTTTTTACGGCGTCAAACCGCCTTCATTTGTGTATTATTTTGTTGCATTTCCTATATGTGAATTTACAGCGAGACCAACAGCCGATAATCACACTTTTGGGTAACAATCCCTATTGAAATTTCACTCTAGTAAAACGGTAGAACAAAGATTTTACGAATTTCACTTCACGTAAATTATAAAAGATTTATAATTGTTTCACTTTTCGAATTACGTAGAATTCTGATACACCGAAATAAAACTGTAAAAAAAAACATTCCAAACGTAGATCACGCAGTGAAAACATTCTTGCCATAACAATTGTAAACTAATAACTTTGATTCATGTTCTGAATAAACAACGGCAGATGTTGCTTTCATAACGTTTACGAGTAAGTTGAATTACTAGCTCGATAGTAGAAGAAATTTTTTTTTTCCATATAAACTGTGGGTGGAAGTGAATAAAATACACTCCGGACACCAACAGTCTCATACAAAATATTTCCACAAGCGTCCAAGTACGAATCGGTTTTTCTAACAATTCGAAATATTTAAGGGTTCCGTAGTGGTGAGGAACAATTTACATAAAAGGTTGGTTACTACTATATAGTTTATTTCAAGAACCGTCCAAGTGCGTATCGTCTTTGACACAGTTCATAATAATTAAGGGTTCCGTAGTAGTAAGGAACGATTTATTAAAGAAAAAATTAGTGGTACGAGTTACAATACAATTAACTCTTAGTACGTTCGTGGGAATAGTTACATTTTAATAAAAATATTATTAACGTCAAAAATTATATTAATCGATTACGGTCAAACATTTAGCTAACTTCATCAACCCATCATCATACACCTCACTTTCACTACTTACTGCTTCGGATTAGATTACATTTAAACACAGACAGACAGACAGACAAGAATATCTAGTAGGGTCCAAATTTTTATTTGAAGGAAGGAACACTAAAAGGTAATATTTCCAAACTTAAGATTTCCTAAAGCAAATACTAAGTTTTATAAAGGTTCAATTTAAAATTTAGTTCAACGAACCCTAAAAAGTAGAAATTATTTTTTCGTTATTCTGCGGGTGTATCGAAAAATATTCACATTCCTTAACATTCAAGAACGTAAACAGACAACGATAAGGGCCGTCGTTCACTACAACAGAATTCGTTAGCGAATATAGCGAACATTCGTTGTTTACATGAAATTAACTTTTCATATAAAATAAGTAGCAGATAAATACACTATACATTGGTAAATAATCATCATCACTAAAGATTCCCGGCAATAGTAATTGAAATAGTCAGTACAATGGCATTCAAATCAAATTTCACATCACTTCCAAAGGCGGAACTTGCATATGAAGTTAAGATCCGGGGAGAGGAACCTGGTTCAACGGTGGCAGCCCTCAGGCAACAAATTAAAAAACTAAAGATAACCACGGACGAAGAGGACTTACAGGTCTCCCCTTTGGATTTGGAGGAAGACTTAGTAGGGTTGTACTCCTCGCTGGCCGTGTTGGAGAAGAACGTGGCGTCCCTTCAGGACAAGTACAAACTGTCATTATTGGCTAGCTCCAAAGCCTTATGTGCTCACATGGAGTCTAGGTTTGCTAGAATCATTCCCCCAGAGGAGTCAGATCTAAAAGAAAGATACGACGACTTTCATCTCACTTTCAAAACTACATACAAGAGATTGAAAGCCATATCCGAAAGTTATTCGCATGCATCAAACACCAGCGAATTTGATGATGCGGACGAGAGCATTGCTGCCCCTACCAATGAAGCGCAGGAGGCAGACACCCTCGCGGACATTAAAGAGAAAGCAAATAGCAACAACCGGAAAGAGAGTCACTTTCCAAGTTTTCCCGTAAAATATGAGCGATGCTCTCTTACGGAACTTTCCAAATTCAGATACGACGGTAATTCGCAGGTACACTCTTTCATCGAACGGGTGGAAGATTTCAAACAAGCCCGAGAAATCGACGACAAGAGATTGTTAACAGCAGCCTCTGAATTATTCACCGGCAACGCTAGGCATTGGTACCGCAGTAATCGCGATAAATTTGCGTGCTGGCAAGATCTAACGAATGCGCTAATACAGGATTTCGGAGTCAGTAACTACGAAAACCGGCTATGGCAGGAGATTCGACAACGCACTCAAGGAAACGGGGAAGGCATAGTAGTGTACCTGGCCATTATGGATGGAATGTTTGCTCGACTAAGCAACAAGGTGTCTGAAACGGAAAAGCTACACATCATCTTAAACAACATCAGACCCGTCTACGACACCATCCTGGCAACCAATGGAGACATAGTCTCATTGGAACATTTAAAGAACATATGTAGAAAACATGAAGACATGGTGGCACGCAGAGCGTTCTTTACAGAGCCTCCAACCGCATCTGAAGGGATGGTAGCAGCGGAATTCGCATTCACAAACAGGAAGACTGCGAGCAAGACCTCAACAAATACAAGGCAAAGTTACAACAACTTCAACAGAAACGGCAGTAACTTCCCAAGCAGCAGAATTGCAACCAACAACTACGGGAACAATAACGCTTACAGCGCAGGTTACAACCGCGACAGTCGTAACTTCAGATCGCAAAACACTGTGGCGGCGACAACATCGGACGACACACGGCCATGTACGAAGTGTGGGTCCAGATACCACTCAACTAGGGCATGTCGAAATAGTAATGAGCCATATTGTTACAAATGTGGAAGAAAAGGAGTAAGAGCTACAGAATGCACATCGTGTAATGTACAACCAGATCAAGCACACAGATACACTTACCACAATAAAAACTTCAATCACAATTTCCATAAATCAGCCACTCAAGGGCGCCGTAATAATTCGGAAAACTAAGAGGGAGATATGGAAGTCTGAATCAGCAAGACGGGGTCGCTGAGAAAGCCCTTCAAAACCAAGAAAACGAACTTACAGTTCAGAAGGAATCTTCTATACTCTCCCCATTACCTACAAATGACCCCAGGCCTTACGCCAAAATAACAATTATGTCAAATCCACAGTTAGAAGCATATGGATTGTTGGACACAGGAGCCGCAATCACAATTTTAGGTAACAACTCACACAGAGTGTTACAAAATATAGGATATAAGATAAAGGAAGACACAAGTACAACGGTTGCAACGGCCGGCGGACACACAACCGTAGTACAAGGAAAGGTAAAATTACCCATCAAATTCGAAGATAAAACTCACATAATTACGGCGTATATAGCAATGGGCGGGAAAAAGGGTTCCAGCTAACCCGTCTTCTGGAACATTCCAGGGTTCACCCTACTGGCTGTAGAAGTTCACCCTACGGGTTCGAAGAAACTATCTACCCTACGGATTGGGAAGATCCACCCTTTGGGTGCCACGAAGGTGAAGACGCACCCTTCGATTCTACGAGCGATCATCCACCCTACGGTTTGAAAACACCGTGCCAGCCGAACTTGTGGACGGCACGGCTACCTGGTGGACTGCATCAACATCCTGGAGCCACCAAGATAAGTCGAACCCTGAAGGACTATCGGAAATCGCGAAAACCCTTGCTGCCCGATATTGCCACAACCCACGACCCCCAAGTGCTAAAATCTAATTCCAATAAATTATTAATTTTTCATGTGTTAAATTCTATCTTGTTATTTCTCTCTCCTTTCCTGAAAGCACAGCTTTTCACTACATTACAAAGTCTTTTCAAATTATATTTCGTTCTGATTACGATTCGATAAGTACTTATGATTATTCGCCGCAGAGTGAATTGTTCAGATTATTCGAGAGTTTAAGACTAGGTAAGTAAATTAATTTTAAATAGTTGTTTTTTTCTTGAGCATGAAATTAGAGCCCAATTTCTTGTAACTTAGTTATAAATATTACCTTATTTTACTATGCCGGTACGTACTGCAACTTTTAGGAAATCTGACCCACAGAAAATAGCAATAAAATTTACAATGGCAAAATATGGTCTAGAATAGAATAGAATAATCTTTATTGCACACCAATACAAAAACATTTATGTAGCGAGATTATAGGAGTAAAAATGTACAGAGGGCGGCCTTATCGCTAAAAAGCAATCTCTTACAGGCAACCTTTGGATGGATCCTTCCGCGAGCGTGCGGCTCGTGAGGGCCGTCCGGCCCGTCCTTCGCGCTTGGGTGGAGAGGACACACGGAGCGCCGGCGTACCACCTCACACAGCTTCTCACAGGTCATGGCTGTTTCGCCAAGTATCTGTGGGAGGTGGTGGGCGTGGAGTCGGATCCTGTGTGCCGTCACTGCCCGAGCGGCGCCGTAGACTCGGCGGAGCACACTCTCGCCGAGTGTGCGGCGTGGGATGGGCCACGTATAGCCCTCTCGGGCATTATCGGCAGGGACCTGTCGCTGCCGGCGGTGGTGCGAGCCATGGTCGGCAGCCAATCGTGCTGGGCCGCCGTTGCCTCGTTTGCTAGCGAGGTGATGGCGGCTAAACGAGAGGAGTTGCGAGTTCGGGAGCGTGCTGGTCAGACGCTCCCGCCCCGCCGTCCCGTTCGGGGGCGCCGCATGGCGGCGTGGATGCGCGCCCCCGACTAGTTCCTTGAATCGTGGGCGGTGGTCGGGGGACCTCGCCCACGATGATCAAACTGCGGTAGGCACCTCCCCGTGTTCCAGGGGTGCCTTTTTTCGGTTCGAGGGCGCCTCACGCCCACCCGCTCGACTGCTCTCTACCCCCTCTGCTTACAGAGGGGCATCCGAGAGCGGTACGATGCCACCTGAACTTATAACTCCTTTAGGAGTTCAGGGAGGGGGCAGACCATCAAGTCCCCCCCGTGGAGAGTCCCTACGTAATGGGGCGACCCTTTGCCGGGCCGCAGTGATTTATCCACCGGCCTATCCTGCGACCCGGTTAAGGCGAGGCGGAACAAAAAAAATAAAAAATAAAAAATAAAAAAAATAAAAAAAAAACCTTTGGATGGAGATTTTTGTCAAGGATCATTTAGTAAGTGGGTAGTTATGGGTGTTAAATATTTTAAGGATAGATTTTTTTTTATATTATGAATACCAATGCAATGGTAACTTCATGGTCCAAATTTAAAACATATATTATATACACATAACATAGCAATATACATATATAAATACTATATTATACATACCATATATATATATATACATATATATATATATATATATATATATACATAAATACATACATATATACATACATACACACACATATACAACACATAAATATATATTAGATTCATTCACAGATACTATGATGCCAGACAATGATCTTTAACCAATCTTTTAAAAGTATTCAATGACTGCGCACGCCTTATATTTATTGGTAACTCATTCCACAACCGTACAGCTTGTATAGAGAAAGATTTATCGTAAAAGGTTGTGGAATGTTTTGGAATTTCTAATTCCAGTGTCTCTGACGACCGCAAGGATCTCAAATGTGTGTCAGTAAGGAATCTAAAACGTTCTTTTAAGTAAATGGGAGTAGCGGGATTAAAAAGGATACTGTAAAGCAAAGAGAGAATATGAGCATTCCGACGAAGGCGAATTGGGAGCCACTCGAGCAATTTGCGAAATTGTGATACGTGATCATATTTGCGCAAACCAAATATAAATCTAATGCAAAAATTTTGAAGTCGCTCAAGTTTGTCTAGTTGCTCCTCATTGATATCGAGATAGCTGACATCTGCATAGTCGAGCACAGGAAGGAGAAGGGTTTCTGCAAGCGTCTTTTTAGTGGCAGTTGGCAAGAAGTTGCGTAACCTACGCAGAGAGCCAGCAGAAGCAAATAGCTTACGACTGACTTCTTTCATTTGTGGACACCAAGACAGTGTGCTGTCGATTATGATTCCTAAATTTTTAACTTCTCTGCTAATTTGCAGGGTTACTCCATCAAATTCTATTGCCGGAAGGGACTGCCACTGAACTTGATCAAGCTTACGGGAGCTACCAACTACAATGACTTGAGTCTTAGAAGGGTTGACTTGTAAGCCATATTGTTTACCCCATTGACAGATGTACGCCAGGTCGGTATTCATTATTGTAAATGCTGTCGATAATTCAGACAAGGAAGCCTGGTTGTAGATTTGAAGATCATCTGCGTAAAGGTGGTAGGCAGAAAATAAATACTTAGAGATAGAATTGATAAAAATTGTGAAAAGCATGGGAGAAAGCACGCCACCCTGCGGAACGCCAGCAGATGTACTACACCACGTGGAAAAAGAATCTTCAACGTGAACACGCTGCCGACGCCCAAACAGGTAACAATGAAACCAATCAATCACTGGTGGAGATATGTTAATAGAGCGTAATATACCAAGCAGGATATGGAAATCTACAGTGTTAAAGGCGTTACTAAAGTCCAGTAACGTGAGTACCGTGAGATTTCCATTTTCCATGCCTAGACGAATGTCATCAGTGACCTTGACCAATGCACTGGTTGTACTGTGGCCTGGTCGAATATGATAGGCTGCACCATTTTACGGCTAATATTATCAGCACCAATCGCATCAGAGCTTATCGACATAATACTCTTTTTAACACCACACTCAGATAATTGATCAAAATTGAACGGTGAGTGGTCAGGAGTTGGAAGCGATGAAAGATATTGTAATGTATTGTCTCTGTAAGACGAATCCAATGTGGACGAAGATGAGAAATGATGGTTAAGAGAATCAATATTCACACAGTTTGATAACAAACGACGCTGCTTTCCAATCCCTAATGATTTTAGAAATTTCCAAACTTTGGCAGGGTCTCCGTTCTCGACCGAGTTATGAATATATTGGCGTTGTGCTTTTCTACACACCTTACTGCAGTGATTTCGTAATGCAATATATCTGTCTTTGTTTATAGTCGTAGGCCGTATTTTGTATATGCATTTGGCAGCAGCTTTCTTTGATAATAATGTTTTTATGTCGCGTGTAAGCCAAGGACATGGGGAGTGCTTAATTTTCACTGCCCTGACGGGCGCATGAACGTCGTAAAGCTCAACAATTTTATCATTAAAGAAGTTTACCTTTGCGTCGATCGTCTGTGCCTCTAACAACGGATCCCAGTTGATATTGCTGGCATCCTCCCGCAGCTTATCCAGATTCATGCCACCAAAGTGGCGTTGCATTAGGAGTTTAGGCTTAGGTTTAGGTGGACGAACATTAAATGAAAGAAATATTAAGTCATGAAAAGAGAAAGAGTCAGCTGGATACTGACCGTGTCTAGCAGCAAGGTCAGTTGAAGATACAAGGATAAGATCGAGGAGTGTTGGGGGATGATCAGGAGCATGATGAGTAGCATTAGAGGGTAAAACGGATAGATTACACGCTTCGACTACACCTAAAAAAGAAGAAGAGCGAGAATCATGCTTCAAAAGACATGTGTTAAAGTCTCCCATAATAATAGTTTGACTGTAAGATGGTAGAAATCGTTCTAATAGATTTTCGAATGAAGTGAAAAAGTTAATTTTCATTGAAGGGGAGTAATAGACTCCAAGTAATAATTTAATGTGGCCGAGTTCAATCTCAAGAAAGAGATGTTCCCCAGCGTTTGATGGCGGTGGTTGTGGGGATACGTCAATAATAGTATATGGTATGTAACTACGTAAATAGATAGCAACCCCGCCACAACGCGAACCAATTCGATCGTTTCTAATTAGATTGAACTCGGGTAGAGAATAGCAGTTGGAAAGTAGACAAGGCTTAAGAAAAGACTCAGAAATGAGAATAGCATGGATATTCTTACAGTCGAAAGTCATCAGCATATTCGGGAAATGGGCGGGAATGCTCTGTGCATTTATATGGACTACCTTGAAATTCCGCGGTACATCAGAGAACTGGGTCTGAACAAAATCAGCCAATGAAGGCATATAAGAAAAACTATCATTTAGACTGCATGCAGTCACAAAGCTTTCATTATCGCTATTGTCGATGGTCACCATTAATAATTTATAAAGATAAATATCCTAGAATGTATAAAATAAATATAATAAATATAATGTTAATATATACACTTAAAGCAAATATAATAAAATTTACCTACAATAATCTTTATAGCAAAAGAAGCCCTGATTTATAAAAAATATCCACCCGCCAGCTGCGTGCAACGAACGAGATTACCTAAAATTATTTTATTATTATCTATACTTTAATATAGGTACATAATTGATAAATTCGAAGAATGTAATTGAAAAGAAAAACAAAAAGAAACTAAAATAAACACAACACAGAATAAAAAACAAGTCCAAACAGCGTCACTATATATACCTACTGTTCGCGCCTACGCCATGGCAACCCCATGGCCACAACTGTCAACAGTGTCAATTTTTTTTTATCTATATCATCTGTTCTACAAAGTTTTCGAAATTCACACGAGTCACACTAATGTAATCTTCCTATACTCAGCAATAAAACGAAAGTTTTGAAGATTCGAGGTTTTAATTAAACTTCCATTATGTCCATGTAAACTACGAGACATAAATTCTGGCGACCGCTACAGGACATAACTTGCAAAATTTTTGAGAAGTACCTACTTAACTACATACAACTTACAAGTCGAAGAACAAAATCTATACTAAAGCAAGAAATTTCAAGAAAACTGACGACTAAGCCAGCCAGGTCGGACAGCAATAGAAAAGCTCCGCGCCCAGCCTTAGCACTTCGTCGAAATTCAAGAAATACAATTTTCAAGAAATACTTGGTACCTACTGCCATCAAATATCAAAACCAGCAACCAATCCATGGTTCCTGAAGCTAGGACTTTTCAGTTAAGTGCCCATTTCCTAATTACACTTGCTCCAAAACTTGCCAAAACCCATATTTTCCTTCAAAAGTTGTTGTAGTGTACTTTTCCAAGTTATTGTCAAAATTCATTCTTTTTTCAAAATTTAACAACATTATTCGATTTAAAACAAGTAAATCTTTATCCCAATAAGATATTTCACATTCTAAAAGATAGTTTTAACATTTTCACACTATAATACCACCCACATTGCTTTCAAATTATAAAAATATAACAGTAAAATTGTCAAAGTTAACTTTTAAACTAAGTGGATTGTGGTTTATTCCTATACATTTTCATGAAGTATATCTTCACATAATCATAATCAGTCCTATTTTAGGGTGACAAAGTTACTTGTCACACTTACCACTTCTTATAAGTGCTTTACATAAGATATTCATTATCCAAGCATTATCCGTAGTCGCATCTGAAGCCCACAGCTTATGCACACTACATATCACTTTGTGCCGAACATTTCAGCTCATACTGACAACAACAGCTCACATATCATCAAGCAGTGAGCCGCTACTACATGCTGGCACCGTGACTGTGTTGGGGGACCAGATGCCACAGAACACCGATGATGTTCAGATAAGATTTTGAATATTTTTATAACTTTATGCCTACATCCTGTTTGCATTGTTGTTTTGTTGTATAGACAATCACTTTCATTTGAACTAAGTACATTAGCTACTATTAGTTCCTATTATTTTAGTAAGATTTACAGTGTACTAAGTACTACAACCTGATCAGTGGATTAAATCAACCGATCCCAAGACACTTGTTCGTAGGGCTGATCAGGTTGGCCATTTACTGTAATTTGTTTTTTTTTGTGTGTGCCTATTCTATTTTATAAACATTTCACAATGTCAGTAAGTGAGGATCTTAATGCAAAGCAACAACTAAAAGATTTGTTTGCTAAACGTAGCTCGGTTAAAGGACGTTTAACCAAGTTCAAAAAATATTTAGATATTGTGCATTCATCAAAATTGACTAAGTTGCAAGTTCAAGAATTGCAAATTAATGTTGATAAAATACGAGCTATGGCAAGCAAATTTGATGACTTACAGAGTCAAATTGAAGTTCTAAACTGTGATAGGATGGACTCTGAGATGGACGAGCGTGATGAGATTGAACAAATTTTCACTTCGCTCCTTGCAAGTGCTCAGCAACTTTTGATAAAACATAACCACACTTGCAATGATTCTGAGGAGCTCAATTCATCGCAGTGTCATAGCGATCGGTCATCTCACTGTCACAATATTGATTTCAAGTTGCCGCAAATACAGATTGCTAAGTTTGGTGGGGAGTATTTCCGCTGGCTTGAATTCCGAGACACTTACTTGTCACTTATTCACAATAATGGACGCATCAAATCAGTGCATAAATTCCACTATTTGGTATCATATTTGGAAGGTGAAGCTGCACGAGTTATATCTAATTTGGAAATTTCTGATACAAATTATGAAACCGCTTGGCAATTGTTGTGTGATCGTTTTGACAACAAGCGTCAACTGGTCAATCACCATCTTAACTCATTATTGAATATCGGCTCCTTCACACGTGAAACAGACAAATCACTGAGGTTTCTAGTTGATCACGTGACTAAAAACTTGCGTGCCTTATCTAGCCTAGGTCAACCTGTCCAACATTGGGACACATTAATCATACACATATTATCAGCAAAGCTGGATAATCGCACCATAGTTAAATGGGAGGAATACCGAAATGGATTGACCGACGTTCCATCTTTAAAGGAATTTTATAAGTTTTTAACTGATCGTGCAGACGTTCTAGAGACACTATATCACAATAAGGTAGATAGGTCTAAAGCTGTCCAAGCGCAAACACAGCAGGTTGATAGGCATACACACAATACAAAATCATTTACTTCAATTCAATCATCATCATCATCAACTCGACACTCAGGCTCTGTCATGTATCGCTGTGCAGTCTGCAAAGGTGACCATAGGATATATGACTGCCCTATATTTGCAAAGAAGAGTGTCCAAGAACGAAAGAACGAAGTGCAAAGGCTGCGTTTGTGTTCCAACTGTTTAAGGGCAGGCCATCATGTGCGTGATTGCAAACTAGGCCCATGCCGAGAATGCAATCGTAGGCATAACACTTTCCTCCATGAATCCAACAAGGGAGATAGTGCAAATGTTGATAACAATTCACCAAAATTATCTGTAAACAATTCAATGAATTACAACAATAGTCAAACACAAGGTCAGATTCTATTGTCAACTGCAATGATAAATGTTACAAATCCTCAAACAAACCGATATGTCCAAGTCCGCGCTCTGCTGGACTGTGGTAGTCAAACTTCATTCATTACACAATCATTAATGAACCAACTTTCATTACAAATATGTCCAATTAATGCCATAAATATTGTTGGCATAGGCAACAACTTGGCAGGCCAAGTAAGTACAAGTTGTATTGCCCAATTAAATTCTTTGACAAATAATTACAAAATAGTACAATCGTTTTATGTTCTGAAGGAACTTACAGGTTCTATTCCCAAGCAATACATAGACATAAAACATATCAAAATACCTAAAAACATACAGCTTGCTGACCCCAAATTCAATCAACCCTCATCTATAGATGTTTTGATAGGTGCAGATCTGTTCTGGGACCTCTTGGGTTGCGACCAAATGTCATTAGGACCGGCCATGCCTAAGCTGCAAAGCTCAAAGCTCGGTTGGGTTGTCGCTGGACCAGTCGCAAATATAAACCCCAAGCAATTTTTAGTCAAAACAGTTCTATGTAATGTGTCAGCAAGTGAAGACAATAATTCTAATATTAATGAACAATTATCTAAATTTTGGGACCTTGAACAGGTTCCCGATAGACAATATCAAACCAAAATCGAAAAGGAATGTGAAGACCATTTCTATCGCAATACATACCGTTTAGACTCTGGTAGATTCTGTGTAAGACTACCCTTAAAGGATACACCAGACTGCCTAGGGGATTCATATGCCGTTGCAAAGGCACGTCTACTTCATTTGGAAAAACGATTCCGCAAAAACCCAGACTTGAAGTCCCAATATATACATTTTATTAAAGAATATTCTGATTTAGGTCACTTAGAAGTATGTCCTACTAATATGCCATACCCCTCATACTACCTATGTCATCATGCCGTTTTCAAACAAAATAGCGAAACCACTAAGCTCCGTGTAGTCTTTGACGGCTCTCTCCGCACAAGTTCGGGATTCTCACTTAACGACTTACAGTTGGTTGGACCCAATGTTCAAGACTCTCTCTTCTCCATCTTAATTCGAGCCCGCCAGTACAAGTACCTGTTGACTGGCGATATCGAAAAAATGTATCGTCAGGTCCAAATAGACGAACCGGATCGCAATTTGCAACTTATATTATGGAGGAGTGACGAGTCCAGTCCAATCCAAACTCTACGTCTCAAAACTGTCACTTACGGTCTTGCAAGTGCAGCTTATTTGAGCACAAAGTGCCTATCGTTATTGGGAGATACCTGTGATGACGAACTTATAGCCACTATCATAAAACATGACTGCTACGTTGACGACTTGATCACGGGATCGAATGAATCTTCTGAATTGCTCTATATACAACGAATGATTTCATCTACTTTAAAACTTGGTTGTTTCAACTTGCGCAAGTATAAGTCAAATTTACCAAGCGCTTTGACATCCTCTGTCATCAATAAAAATGACAAGGTGAGCTTGAGCGAATCGGCAAGCACTCTTGGTCTAAATTGGAATCCTAATACAGATTGTCTTCACATATCAATTACTATACCCATAATCGATAAAACAATTACAAAGAGATCAATTCTTTCAGCATCTTTCAAAATTTTCGATCCTCTTGGCCTCTTGAGTCCTTGTATAGTGGTTCCCAAGCTATTGCTACAATCGCTATGGAAGGACAAGAGAGGCTGGGATGAACCAGTTACTTTGGACATATTAAAATTATGGAGTAATTTTGTAAACAATTTACATTTCATATCAGATCTACCAATTCCGCGACTGGTATTATGCGATTCTGCCAACAACATAGAAATCCATACCTTCAGCGACGCCTCACAAGTGGCCTATGGCGCCTGTGTGTACTTAAGGTCATCTAATTCTTCTGGAATAGTTAAGGTCAATTTGCTATGTGCCAAATCTAAAATTGCACCCATAAAGCCTACAACCATCCCACGTATGGAGCTTTGCGCCACTCTGCTGGCTGCCAAATTGACCAAGGCTGTTACCAGTGCATTGCGTTATAAAGCAGATCGTGTGATTTACTGGTGCGATTCTACTGTTACACTCAGTTGGCTTTCTGGTAATGCTGCGAAATTAAAAACTTTTGTAGCCAATAGGGTACTTGAAGTCAATGAGCTTACTGAAGGCTCATCATGGCGCTATGTGCCCACAGACCAAAATCCAGCAGATTTAATCTCTAGAGGGTTAAATCCTAAAGAAATCAAAGATCACAAGCTATGGTGGTCAGGTCCCAATTTTCTATTACAGCCTAGTCATGCTTGGCCTGATCCACACAATATTTTAAACGAAGCCGATTTACCAGAAATGAAGTCCAATTCTGCTCAAGTTCAGAGAGATGATACACACTTTCTGAAAATGACCAATTATTCATCTTTTAACAAATTAAGACGAACTTTAGCTTATATTTTTAGATTCATTCACAACATTCGCAATCCTAAGGATAAATTGATAGGTTCTATTACCGTTTCCGAATTAGATTCTGCTTTCATTCACTTATGCAAAATGTCCCCACAAGATTCCTTTCCTTCAGAATTTAACCTTCTATCAAAGGGTAAACCTTTAGGTTCGAAATGTTCTATTTTATCACTCTCACCATTCTTGGATGAGGCTGGTGTTATTAGGGTTGGCGGCAGGATCGAGCTGTCCAATTATAATTACTCTAAAAAACATCCCATACTTTTGCATGCCTCTCATCATTTAACTAAACTCTATTTCAACTATCAACACTTGCACTACCTTCATGCTGGTCCTCAGCTGCTACTAGCTAGTGTTAGGGATACTGTGTGGCCCATCAATGGTAGGCATTTAGCCCGCCGCACAGTTCACAATTGTGTAACTTGTAGAAGACTGCAAGGCAAAACCATTACCCCCATTATGGGAAATCTACCTGCACAACGTGTCACACCAGTCTATCCATTCAAAACTGTTGGTGTTGACTTCGCAGGCCCCTTCTTTACTCTAAATGGGAAGGGCCGTGGAGCACGAATAAACAAATCGTACTTGTGTTTGTTTGTGTGCTTTAGATACAAATGCATACATCTGGAAGCCGTTAGTGATTTGTCTAAGGAAGCGTTTCTATTAAGCTTACGCAGATTCATCGGTAGGCGGGGCAAGCCAGCGGAGATATTCTGCGATAATGGCCGCAATTTTGTTGCCGCAGCAAAGGAAATAGGTGATTTTCTTAAGGTCAACAAGGATCATGTTAATGATTTTGCTGCGGATGAAGGCATAAGGTTTATATTTTCTCCTGCGTGCGCGCCCTCGTTCGGTGGTATCTGGGAGGCCGGGGTGAAATCCGCGAAATATCATGTTAAGCGCATTATGGGCAACGCTCATTTGACATTTGAGGAGCTATCAACTCTCTTTGTTCAAATTGAGGCAGTACTAAACAGCAGACCTCTATGTCCACTTTCACCTTCCCCAAATGACTATCATTTCCTTACCCCAGGGCACTTTCTGATAGGCCGTGCTCTCAAAGCATTACCAGGTCCATCATATGAGGACCGGAACCAAAATAATTTACAACGCTACACAAAGCTTCAACAATTAAGTCAACATTTTTGGCAACGCTGGCAACATGAATACATTGCAGAACTGCAGCAGCGTTCCAAGTGGCGTACCAATTCTGCTTCATTACAAATAGGAGACCTAGTTCTTCTCCAAGAAGATAACGTGCCTCCACTCAATTGGAGATTAGGACGAGTCAGCCGCTTATTTCCTGGACCCGATGGAGTGTCACGAGTTGCGGACATAAACACCACCAGAGGCTGTTATCGAAGACCCCTGACTCGAATCTGCCCTCTACCTACGGCGGATTCTGTCCAATGATGTTGAAAGAGGGCTTTCAACGGGGGGGAAGATGTTCGCGCCTACGCCATGGCAACCCCATGGCCACAACTGTCAACAGTGTCAATTTTTTTTTATCTATATCATCTGTTCTACAAAGTTTTCGAAATTCACACGAGTCACACTAATGTAATCTTCCTATACTCAGCAATAAAACGAAAGTTTTGAAGATTCGAGGTTTTAATTAAACTTCCATTATGTCCATGTAAACTACGAGACACCTACTTAACTTTACCAAAACAGTGCTCATATAACTATACGATTGGATTTGAGATATATTATATTTATTTTTATATGAATATCTGAAATGAAACATTCACTACCATCACCAACGGATGCGAAGTTGCTGATTCCACAAAGCTCCACATCTCAATTAATGGTCACACCCGAAAAGTAAGTTGCAACTAAAAGTTAGATTACATGGGAGAAACAAAATCTTATTGGGGTAACACAACAATCAAGACAGGCAACCTAAATGCCAGAGGCAACGCATCTCCGAAAGGACCATATTTTAAACCATAGATTTAGGATTTTTCGCTAAACATTCCTATTATTGTCACTGCTGCTGTGTCAATATTATGTAATTTAACAAAATGTAATAGGCTGTATGGATCAGCGTTCTTTGCCTGCACAAGATTAACGCAAATGTATCTGACACTTCTGACAGTGACATGACATGACAGACTGAATTATTTATTATTTGTTGCGGTGTTAGCGAAAAAAAAGAATAAGTATTTTAAAAGCAAAGAAAGGTTTTTAAGCAAAATTAAATTTTAGGGTAGTGCAATATCTAAATATAAGGAAAATAGTACCTGACCTTAGTGACTAGCATAACAATAGATATCGTAACAATATCATTTTTTGGTCACAACGCGTCTGGACTTAGTTGCAATATTAGCCGCAGGAGCAGAAGCTTTATGGTTGTCGAAATCCAGCCCATGCAGGTCTCTCATGCTAGCCACGCGGTGACGTCTTCCATCGGGGTCCAGGACATAAACATGCCCTTCCTTAGTCCAACATTTGCTCATGCCGAAACGTTCCCGTGCTGCAAAGAAAACTTCGTGCCGAGCTCGTGTCACGAATTCCGACAGTGTATATCCCGATCCCTTTAGCTTCGTTTTCGAGTACCAAAGCCTATTTCGCACATCCATGTGAACCATCTTTACCAATATGGGTCTTGGCTTATTGGCACCAGTAGGTCGGCCCATCCCATGACATCGACTGATGTCACCTGCAGTAAATGACTCAAGCCCAAGCTGCTCCTTCACAATTTTCACCACTGTCTGAGATGTTTCTTCGTTTTTAGGTTCCTGAACACCGTGCAGCAGAAGTATCTTTCGACGACTTCTCAGCTCCATGTTATCAGCCTGACGCACTAGGAGCTCAATTTGTTGACGGAATACTGTAAGGGTGTTGACAACAAAAGCCTTGAAGCTGTTGTAATCCGCTGTAAGGCTCGCCAGAGTAGCGGCGCTTGTAGGACCCTTACCAATATTTTGAAGGTCCGTCTCAAAACCTGCCATGCGCTCCTCCAGACTTGCCATGCTCACCGTAAAGGACTCCTTAATAGCATCCATGACTTGTGCTCAGTTGATACAAAGTGAACAATTGATGAACTGTAACTGTATGTGTGATGAAATTTATCTCTTGATAGTGATATTCCAATGGAGATTGCACACTGCAGGTAGGTGTCTTTACAAATACATATGATTGTATATACTTTAATGTTTGCTAATTATGTTAAAAATTAAATAAAAACAAGAGCAAAAATAAAGACGTGTTGTTAACTACCCGTTTTTTTTTTAATGGTATAATTGAATTAATAAAGGTCTATGGTCTAATTGAAGAAATACAAATAACAAAAAAATCTATAACTTAAACCAATGTATAAAACTTGATAGCCCATTTTAAAGAAGAAATACCATGATTCATCGAAACTTTGTACCTAAATCTAACATAGTTCCTGAAATTTATCATTATGAATACTTACAAAAAAATTCCTTGTGCCATAAATGTCCAAGACACCCTGTAAGATACGGATGTAAAAGACAATATATTATTACCCAGATAATTATTATCATTGGTGTAGTAATTATAAGGTTGCCTGGAGGAAATCGCACTTAGCGATAAGGCCGCCCATTGTACATTTTAAACCCTGCATATTCTATTCTATTCTATTCTATAAATACTGTTATGGGCAATTACCAGAATACTTACTAATTGTTTTCTTACTACTTTTTTGGCACAAATGCATGATAATATCGTACTGGCATTTTGTTCTAAAATGCATAACTAATCGGTATCTATTATTTATGCATTTTAGAACACTATACCAGTACGCTACAATATAAAACGCGATCACACTAAACTTATGATAATTAATTATTATATTTCGAATTTTATTCTGACAAGCATTTCTTTATTTAATTCCCTATAATATTTTTATTTAACAGCCTCTGTGGCGTAGCGGTAGTGAACGCAGCCGCTACGCAGAAGGCGCGGATTCGATACACGTTTAGTGCAAATAATTATGTGCATGAATACGAGTATTTGAATTGGTTTGGTAGTGCCTCGAAGAGCACGTTAAGCTGTCGGTCCCCATACCCTATGGTCCGCATTCCATCCAGGTGCGTTGCCATACAACACCTATGGCAGTCGTTACGGGTAGTTGGAGCCCTCAAAGGTCGGACCTTAGTCTAACTACAGAACTTTGATTTCGCCAATTTGGTTGTTGAGGTCAGATGGCAGTAAATATTTGAAATCGGATAACGCGTTGGAAATTGAAAAATCATTTTCTCTTTCATCCCCTCTCCCACAGGAACCCGTTTAAAATATCGAGATCAAAAGAAGTATCCTAGAACCGTCCTCGGATCATAAGCTCAGATGGTGTTCGACGAAGCGACCTCACCTGCATGAGGTGCACCTGTTTGCAACTAACGAGGCTCCGCGTATTTATTTAGAAACCACCGTGCAGCTGTAAAAAGCCCCCCAAGTAACCTAACCCCGATTGGGTTGCAGTCGGGGTTCAGCAGTTGCACAGTATGATGTAGCAGGGAGGGGGAACAGTAGGCGCTAAGAGGATTCTAGTGTAGCTGACGACCCGCCGCCGCCACCGGCCAGGGAGATCCGTAGAAACGCGGGTCAGTTTCCATCTCACCACACCACACAGCCATAGATGAAGCTAATCCATACGCTTTGTCACTAACTGCTTAAGCAAATATCGCACCGTCTTCACGTCTCCCTTCATTTCCCAAATATCATGGCAGCGCAAAAAAGAAAAAGAGGTATCACAGTGGCCGCTGCGACTAATCCCCGAAACGCTCTGTTCGAGGTGGAGCTCGAAAACATCCGCGGACTCCAGGCCAACCTCGACATCGTCCTTCACCATCTAAAGACGATACAGATACAGCTAGCTGTGATGTTCCTAACGTAGATGTAAATATGCCACCCTGACGATCAGTCGTACTTGTGTTTCCCTGCTAGGATACAAGCCTACTAGTAGTACTAGTGGCTTTAGGCCAAAACGATCAATGAGTGATCTCCTGGCGTACATGACACACACTTGTGGTGAGGCTATGGAGAGACACAGCGAATCCCTGGCTGTTAGCCCAGACATCGCTAAAGTCTATGATAGAGTATGGCTTGCGCCGCTTCTTTCCAAGCTGCCGGCTTATGGTCTATCACCTCAGTTATAACGCTGGTTGGCCAGCTTCCTGCACGGGCAACGTATACGGGTTCTCTGTGTTGGCCAGGCTTCCTGCTTTTTGCAGGTCAATACCAGAGTACTACAGGGATCAGTATTATCTCCAACTCTCTTTTTCCTGCATATCAACGACATGCTGTCCCTTGGGTGCATTCATCGTTATGCGGACGTGTACTCCGCACGGGAGCTATTCCGGCCTTCTAGCGGATGGGCAACGCAACGTGGAGGAGAAGAGACGGCAACTCATGGCGAATCTCGACCGGAACCTGGGTCGCATTACCCAATGGGTTCAGACATCCTGGTCGAGTTCAATGCCAGAAAAACACAAGCGTGTGCGTTTACAGCTAAATCCCCATTCCTACCCCTACCCTCTTTTCAGAACATTACGGTTCTACTAAAAAACAACCTGGAGATCCTCGGTATATACGTCCGGCGTGAGCACAATCACAAAAACGACGTAGAGAGTTGTATAATATTGGGCTGGCCTCAATAAGGCGAGGCGGTAATTCACGCCACACCAGAGATGTTTGTATGTAAGACGCAGATTCACCCCTTCTTCGAATAATGTTGTCACCTTTGGGATGACTCCGCGAGGTATTTACTAGACGAACTTGACGCTGTGCAGAGATGTGGTTGTCCTGAGGAGACGGGAGGCCTCGAGCCGTTAGCGCCGTGAAGAACCATAGCGTCTTTGGCTGCCTTCTACCGAATGTATCACGACGAATGTTCTGAAGAGCCATTCAACCTGATCCCACCCTGTCCTTTCCGATCCCCCCGAACAACGTGTGCCAGTGGAGTGGCAGAGGTGCCACTCATACACAGTGGAGAGAATCATTGATGAGTGATTCAAAAGATCGTTCCTCTGTCTAACTATAAAAACCTGAAACGACCTGTCCGCCACACGTGTTTCTCTCATCTTACGCTCCCGGGTTCCCGCCAACTTGTGGCTCACTGTCAGGAGTCTCACGGACTGTAAAGGCCCTCTTCTCTCATCTCTAGATGCGCTACGGTTTTTCATCAGTGGCGACGTCAATTTGGCGAGCTTAATATAAAAAAAAAACAGTAATAATTAAATAAAAAAGATGCTGTGTCAAAATCAAAATATGAATTAGTAAGTATTCTCAATTATTTTGTTTGCAACTAGTGCAATTATTAAGATTTACTTTCTATTGATAATGTCTGTTAAGAAAAATAAATTCAAACTAGAATGATCAATCTTATTATTAAGTATTTTTGGCATAGCAATGATCCCAACAAATAACTCTATACATCGCTTTACCGTGCAGTCCTTTGACATATTGTAGTGTTTCAGTATTATTATCCTGAGACTATATCCACCTGTTATGCGTGTTAGTACTTTTTCCATGCATACTTTTGAAAGAATAAGAGTTGTCAGTAATTTTCGATCACAATACCTTAAAATAATGAATAAGATAAGTACTTTTTCATTACCAAGTGTACAGAGCATTTGTACTTAAGCGATAGCTATCTCTTGAATCAAGCAAATTGTGCAAAATATATTGATTCCAGAACATAGGAAATAGTGTAACAATAATATATTTGCCTTTACTGTACGTCAATTACTAAATTAGAAAAAGTTATGCCTAATTTTCTGAAAAAAAAAAACTTTAATTCGCTCTCCTGTATAATGACCTTTTGGCGCTTTAGTATTATTGGCTTTCCAGTGACGTTATGATCGTTTGAATAGTACCTATTTGAAAGCACGCACACTCTCAAAAAACCTTTTTTTTACAAATACTATTTTTTATTCAATCTTGAATTCGAACCTTTTCGAACATAAATCATAAACCCTGTAAATGCACTGAATCCCAAAGGAGATAAAAAAATGCCTTTTAAAAGACAACTCTTAATTAAATTCAAGCAAGGACACAAAAGCGGTGATAACACCAAACAGATTGCTAGCAACGTATATAAATATCTTTTAGGGCTTCGCAATCTGTCTCGGCGAAAGATTTACAGCCGTATCGAAACCGATACACGACAAATGGATTTGCACGGTCAAATTGATAAGGATGGTGTTAGCGGCTTGTGAAGACAACTACAATCTTTTGAGGGTCCTTTAAGACTCGGCTGAGCTTTCATCGCTTTGAGGGCTTATAGTAATGATCTACTTTGACAAGTGAAGATTGCTGTCTTACATGTTATAGGCATATCGTCGTTGCGCCTGACAAGTTCCATATGTGCATTTTTCGATTTTTCGATTTTTGCATATTTATAATCTCCGTCTAAATCTACACATGCTAGTAAAATCCGTCGTGTAATATTTAGCTTAGAACCAATTTTGCAATATTTCGTATGTGTTTTAAGCTTTGGAAAAAAACGTTATGTGCACACACGCACATATGGAATATACGATCTTGCCAATATCGCGCGGAAAACATGATAAATATGTAACATTATGGCGACAAACATGGTCTAAGGTGACGTTAACCATCATTTTAATTAGTATTGAAAAGAAAAGTGTGTCGAAATTCGTAAGTAATGTGCTTTTTTATTTATTTATTATCATTATTGAGTGCCTCTGTGGCGCAGTCGGTAGTGATACCGCCTGCGGCGCTGGAGGTCGTGGGTTCGATTCCCACCGGAGACAGATATTTGTGTGACCCATAAATGTTTGTCTCAAGAGTCTGGGTGTTTCTATGTATAATATGTATGTATTTGAAAAGTTTATAAGTATTAATATCCGTGGTCTGATACCCATAATACAAGCAGGTTATTCCTAGCTTACATTGGGATCAGATAGCGCTGTGTGAAGTGTCCGAGAATATTTATTTATTTATTTTATTTACTTATTTGATAAGTTTTGTAATGGATAGAGTCTTACCCACAACATAGGGGCCACTACAAATAAACGGCCCCCAGTTCCCTACACTTCTGTTGTTCCGGTCGCGATAGCGGTCGCAACAATGGCGGGAGGGAAGTGCAAAAAATTTACGGGCTAAGACAGGCTACCATTCACGACTGATCCTGGCTCCATATAACGACGCACTTTAGCTACACTCCATAGCTGAACGAGCGTCTTATCAAACTCGAGGTAGAACTGAGTCGCAAAGACATACTAGACTTGTGCGAGGTCCGAATAAAGGGTATCTTCACTTACACTCTTCAATCAAGGAACACTAGAACACACTAACCCCCACAACAGATAAAACGCTCTATTTTTAGCAAAGTAATGGAAGGACCTCCGACGGTGGTGTCGATTTTATGGTGAAAATTTACCTCATTAGCAGTGGTGTGGAAGTCAGCAATGTATCGGCTCGGGTAGCATATCATATACTGGAACTCATCGACAGGAACTCCCTGAATGTGATACAGGTGTTTGCCACTACCTCGAGAAGCACGAAAGAGGCAATCGAGGCTGTATACGACGACAAAGCGAAGATATTACAAGGCACTGCCAACTTCAATGTTAATGGGGGATTTTCAACGCCAAACCGTAGGGTATAAGGTGATCGCAAAACCGTGATACGGCAAATGACTGGGGCACATACCTACTTGTTGATTTTCCCTCCAATCTCAGGGTCACTTCTTGGTGAATTTTTTCTTTAATATGAGACCCCACAGAAAGTAGATTTGGTGAAGCCCCGACACAGTCACAATTAATGAGAAAGTATTTATCATAACGGACAAAAGTAATGACTTTGTGATTGTCAGGTGGTTTAATGCCGGTTGTGATTACTGACTTGTCCCAGTATTTTCACAAAGAGCCTAGGTTATAAAGCCTGTTCTTCGACCTACTATGCGCTACATAGAATTGGGATCCGAAAGGTTTCAATTGAAACTTCGAAATCGTTTCGTTTTGCTAGAAACCACTGACAACGATAAAACCGACACAGTGGTAAAAACATTGCAACAAGTGCTCGAAGATTTTTGTTTAGCAGTGACAAAAAAGGTGTTCAAAGCTCCGAGACTCTCGAAGTTATGAAGATTAGACGGGAAATAAGACCTACGCCTGCGTATTCGTTAGAACGGTTTGACCTTAATGACAAAATTCAAAAGCTGCTAAGACACGACCTCAGACGTAATAACACCAGTGTTATCGAGGCTAAGATTGAGCAGAACAGGGGCACTAAGGTCTGTACCCAACAGTTCAACAGCAGCAAACAACCACAGGTAGCAAAATTGTACCCTCAAGGTAAATTTCATTAAGATTCTCGAGGAAATGGACTCCTTTTACAGAGACCTATAATTATCACAGATTGAAGCCTACGTGGCCTAGTAATGATGACCACAGTGTTCCATTAACGCACCAATGAACCAGATATCGATCAGAGCGAAGTCAGCGCAGCTCTTGAGCAACTCAAAAGTAATAAATCCCCTTGAGAGGACGGAATTAATAAACAACACCTTAAATTTGGTGGGACCCTGGTCCTTAAAGTGTATTAAATTTCATTTTCCGGCTGGAACAGACACACACAGGAGAGGGAGTGTGGTGACTCTGATCTTTAAAAAAAGGTGACAAGACCTGCCCCATGTCACTTGTGCGCGAGCTTGTGTGTTTACAAGTTGTTCTCAAGAATAGTGTCACAAATTGCCTCACCGTAAAGAAACGACGTAGCAGGGCCTAATCCTAGTCGAAAGATTGAGGTTTGTGGTTGCCCAGGAGTCTACTTACCTTGAAACCTGATTTGAAACAATGTTATCCATCAGAATACCATCGTTGTCGACACAGCTCTCAGAGCATGCGTTTTGATGGTAGGTACACATCTATAAAAGAAACGATAGCCGATAACTAATGGAATCAGGCGTTACATGGCGGAAATCCTCCTCCCCTCCTTTTATTATCATTTTAACGATAGCCGAGCTCGCTGAAAGTAGGATAGGACGATCCCTTCCTGATGGCTCGACCGCCTGAAAAGGTCACAGAGAGTGACAGGATGCGGAAGACCTAGGACCGTATGTTCCAGCGTAATTTGGGCGAGGCCTATGTCCAGTATTGGATTGCCTGAATTTGATTACCTAATTAAGAATAGGCATAAAACTGAGCACGGTTTCTACAGGCATAAGATCGTACGTAATTATTCAGAAGTTTAAGCTCCATCTATTTTGTTCTGCACTCTGCATTGGACTCGTGTAAGTGGATTAAGGACTTCATAGAGGAGTTTATATTGTGACTTTTAGGTATTTTAACATACTTTTAATTAAACTTTTAGGTTTAAGAACAGAAGTTTTAATCAATACTAATACATTATAAAAAGACCGACCAATAGTTGTGAAAATGAAAGTAGTACACTGAATGTTTAATACCGAAATGTAACATAATAGACTAGTTTTTGAGAAAACAGTGCTAACATTATCCCTTATGTGCATGAAAATGGCACATGTACTTTTGTAGCACTTTATTCCGCGCAGTGTTCTAACATGTAAATTGTATATCTTTCGAAATGCAGCAATAAAATATTTCAAAATACGTTTGCAAGTTCTTTATCACTCCAATGTTTCTACACTCGAGAGCAATGAATCCGGGTCACTTAAAGAATCCTAAAAATCTCGGAAACTAAAAATGCTAGGTTAATGCAATAAATTGTATTTAATAGACAATGTAATACTCCTTAAATGAAGGTATTAAAACTTCTTAGTTATTGTAAAGTTATATCATAAAAAAATCAAATTTGAAAAAGGGCCACTTTCGAAGATGGAACTACGAAATTACAGCATTTGGTGTTGCTTTTGTTTGTAATCTGTCATTTATGTGGGTACATAAACCATGTTGATAGTGCTCTATATTCATTAATCAAGCTGAAATTATGTCGCTTACGCCTGAAGAATGCATCAGAATACTTACAATGCTGGAAACCGGCCGGAGTCAGCGCGATACAGCCAGGACTGTCGGTGTGTCGCTGTCAACAGTACAAAGAGTTCTCTGACGTTACGAAGAAACTGGTTCTAACCTACGCAGACCAGGAACGGGCAGAACCAGGTGTACCACAGCACGAGAAGACCGATACTTGGTGAACACCATGCTTCGAAATCGCTTTCTCACAGGAACTGAACTCACCAATCAGTTTCGACGCCTCGGAGGAAGTAACCCAAGTGCATGGACAGTAAGACGTCGGCTTGCTGAATCTAACTTAAAACCCCTTAGACCTGCAAACGGCCCTAAACTGGAGCGTGGGCATCGTATTTCGAGACTAAGCTATGCCCAGAGCCACGTAAATTGGAGTATTGAAGATTGGTCAAAAGTTATGTTCTCCGACGAATCAAAATTTATGCTCTACAAGCACGATGGAAGACACAGAGTGTATCGAAGACCAGGGGAAAGATTCAAGCAAGCATGCATCGAAGAAAAAGTAGCCTACGGTGGTGGGTCTTTACTTGTGTGGGCCGGAATTTCTTCTGAAAGTCGCACAGAGCTGGTGATCATAGAAAACGGCTCTTTAACTAGCGTAAGATATGTGGAAGAAATCCTCAATGATCACGTTGGTCCATTTATGGTCAATTTAGGTGAGGATGCTATATTTATGCATGACAATGCCCGACCTCATACAGGTAGGATTGTGAATGACTACCTTCAAGAGATGAACATTACTCGTATGGAGTGGCCAGCGCGCAGCCCGGATATAAACCCGATCGAGCATGCTTGGGACGAGCTAGGCAGATGCGTAAAACAACGAAACCCTCCCCCAATCACGCTTCGTGAGCTCAAAATTGCTCTCACAGAGGAATGGGAGAATATTCCCCAAAATCGTATAAGGAACTTGGTGTACAGCATGCCAAACCGCGTAAACGCAGTAATGGAAGCACGAGGAGGCAATACGAAGTATTAAAATTCAAGAAAATCGTAATAAAGTTCAAAAATTTCATGTTTCCTATTTTTGTTTTAAGGAGAGATCAGCAGTTTTTTCTTTATGTAATTTTGTGTTAATAAAATGTATGGTGACTCATATTTTTTTTACTTTCATTTAAGGAGTATTACATTGTCTATTAAATACAATTTATTGCATTAACCTATCATTTTTAGTTTCCGAGATTTTTAACATTCTTTAAGTGACCCGGATTCATTGCTCTCGAGTGTATTTGGATGATAAAGTTGACTTAGCGACAATATCGTTTTCTAATTCCTACAGTTCTGCTTGCGGCTTGTAGAATAGGCACACTGTCAGTGTAGTATGTACAGATGCGTGGATCCTACAGTGCTGGCCTACAATTGGTACTGTTGAACTAGCTTTTACTCAACGTGTCGCTTTCACTCTGATGGCGCTCCATTTGGTTCCTAATAATTAGAGGATGACTCTTCAGTTGCCAAACGCTCGTGGTATGCACCAAACTCTATTCCTTCACTCAACTGCCCATGTCCTTCTGTGACGCTACACAACCTTGTCTGGCCTTTTCAATGATCAATAGTCTGTGTGTGACGTTTTGTGCTGAAAACTATTTAGGTATAAATATTTTTAATATTTAAAGTTGTTTAATTTTTTTATATCTATCCCTAATCAACGTCTCAATAAATTCAATATGAATTCCTTCACTTTAAATGTTATAAGCTATTTCGTAACAAAAAATGCATAAAATTATCAAAGACTTTGTTCAAGAAAACTTTGATTAAAACCAATCAAATGAAAACTGAAATGAAAAGACAGACTTTCGTCAATTTTCCATTTAAATTCGATAAAACTGAAACCATTAGAAGTAAGAAAAACAAAATTATTTTTACTTTACCTAAATTCGATTTCTGAAGGTCAGTTATTATGAGCATAGGACAAGGAAATCCTTATAACTGTCAACATCAAAACTACTTGAAAATCCTATCAATTTTCTTATTAAAGTCTACAAAGTTTGAAAAGAAAGTCATCGAAAAGCTCCGATGCCCATTTTTATATTAACTTATTGCCATAAATCATAAAGTTATTCAACGCAGCGTCCAATCTACGAGATAGGCACTTGAACTAACTTTAATGTAGTATTGAGTGCGAGTTAAGTTAGTTTTGAGTTTCTGGCAGATAAGGGTGTTCTGTGTTAATGGCATTTTGATGCTGGTTACCGGAACTGATGGATATACAAGTATTATTATACCTAAATGCTGTTTACAAGGTCCAATATGTCTTTAAATACCTTTATTTTTTATCTATGAAGGCTTTGGATAAAACCCTGATCTGGACTCTCTGCCTCGGTTTTCAGAAACGCCTTTTTTAGTATGGGGTTCTTCAAAAGAGCTGTTAGTAGTGTTTTGCCAGGCTCCACAAATAATAATATGGACATTTCCAACAGCTCCGGTGTTGCAAATGTCCATATTACCATATTATCCACCTTAGTAGTATAAAAAACACAGATTATTAAGATGATGATAATAACAATTAAAAACAACGTCAAAACATCATACAAGTAAAATGAAAAGTTTCTAAAAATCTTGTTAGTTTTAACGAAGTTTAAAAGAATATGTTCATAAGTCGACAACAAAAAGCTCAACCTAATCGTCTACACGCTACACGTAAACTTTTTTACGACGGAGATTGTATATTGACGTTAGAAAAGATTGTATTTAACATGTATCATCATAACGAAAATAAATTAGTAAAAGCCTTTTTGGATCAGTCTTTTTTTCGTTCAGAAAAAAATACACAATGCAGGGTTAACAAAGTGATGTTAATGTTTCAATATGGAGAACAATCTCCTATTCAGTGAAATGAAAAAGAATTAAAGTTTTGTTTTTAACATCATCCGAGGGATCCCAGTGACTTTGTAGGCTTTTGTTTCAGTTCCGTGGTGTGCTATGCTAATTATTACGCCTCCATTTTAGCCCCTCTATATAAAATAGAGTGCAAAGGGGCTTATGGCGAGACTTTGTCTGCAGCTGTAACTCTGTCGCATTAAACTACGTCACTAGGTCACGCGGATCATCTGTTCAAACTTTGAATTAAAAAAAAAACGACAACGTCAATCGGATTTAACTTTTACTTTCACAATAAACGTGTTAGAGAAGGGAAGTCTGGTGAGAACGATCTCACGGCTTTCTACCTACTGAAATAATAATTATTTTAATGCTCTTTTGCGCCCGCGGCTCCGACGGCGTGAATCACTTGTCCCATTCCCGCTTTCCATTAGAACTTATTTCCGGTATAAAAAGTAGCTGTATTATTATGGACTGCAACCTATCACTGTACCAATTCAGTTAGAGCCGTTAGAGCGTGAAAGAGTAACAAACAGCGTGACATACAAATATCTACACATTTTTAAGTCTACACTCCCAAACTTTTGCATTTATACTCGTGAATAAGTTTTTACTTTCATACGTTTTGGACAAGTTGTAGCGCCCGCGGTCGCAGTTGGACTCTACCTTGCCCTTCGGGGATAAATCATTTTCCTTCTTTTTTACCATATTTCAAGTTTCTTATGAATGCTACCCCGCTTTCATAGAAATCTATTCTATGCGTAAAGCCATAAATAAACATTACATTGAAACTCAAACAAAAAATTGAAGATCGCAAAAATCAAAGTCCTAAGATTTCTTGTTCGCTGTTCACATCACACTTTACTTATACTAATACGTGTTTGGTAACACAGTTCAAAGAATTTTCAAACGTAGTGAACGGGATTTAAGATTCATGCTCAAGTGAGGGGGGTTTTTTAGTGATATCATAGCAAATATTTACTGAAGCGTCAAAGGAAACTCTGGCTAATGGCGTCTCATTAGAAGCATTCGTTCTGAATCGTTATAACGCCCTATTTGAGTCGGTATTGTTTGAAATGACATTTTAGGTTCATCAGTTTGATAATCGTTTTGATTGTATTGAAAATCGAGCATGACAGTTGATGTAATATCACTTGGTAGAATTATATTCAGTCTAAATCAAATTTTCAAAAAGCCAATCTTTGAAATATTTTTGTTGGTTGTGACTGCCTGCTGCTAAAACTTGCAAGCAGCCCATAAGGCCTTCAACTTTACTTAACGACTGCAATTTTACGGGCAACCAGGACCAACGGCTTAACATGCATTCCGAACCACGGAAACACTTGCATATAAATGTCACAAAGTGGTCACGTGGTGGACAACCATCCAAGAACCGGCCGTAGTAAGAATTTTTTACTACTCTGATTGTTTACTGAACACTGAGTTCTCGGGGCTACGAGCGTTTTTCTTTTAATGGGAAAATTTTAGGAAATAAAAAGCCGGCCAAGTGCGAGTTGGACTCGCCCATGAAGGGTTTCGTTGCAGCAAGTAACATAATAGAAAAGTTCTTATAGTTCGTTGTAACTTTGATTGATGTTTTAACACGTTCGCAGTGGTCGTGATTTTTGTTACCGAAAATTGCGGTTTATGGCGTATTAAAAAAAACTACCAGCTCTATCTCGGTCAAACCAATTTTCGTTGGTAGTTTTTATAGCAATGTACATCATATATTTTTTTTAGATTTATCATTCTCTTAGTTTAGAAGTTAGAGGGGGGGGGGGGCACATTTTTCCACTTTGGAAGTGTCTCTTGCTGAAACTATTCACTTTAGTAAAAAAATATGTTAGAAACCTCAATAGCATTTTTAAAGACCTATCTATAGATACCCCACAGGTATGGGCTTGATGAAAAAAAAATTTTTGAGTTTCCGTTCTGAGTACCTACCTCCAAAATTTACTGCTTTTTTTCTAATTTTATATAAGAATCTTTATGCGGTTCACTGCATACATCTAGTTACCAAGTTTCAAAAGCATAGACCTTATAGTTTCGGAGAAAAGTGGCTGTGACACACGGACGGACAGACAGACGGACAGACAGACAGACATGACGAATCTATAAGGGTTCCGTTTTTGCCATTTGGCTACGAAACCCTAAAAAGGAATTCCGCAATTTCATTGTTCGCCTGTATAATCGCCATTCAAATGTATCAACAACATCAAGCTTCGAAATTTCATTTCAACTATATGAAACTACAACGCTTCTAGCTAATTAATTTTATAATCTAATTAGCTGCCCGCCGCCGACGTGCCGCTGGGATTCATTCATAACTGAAATCTCACTAATTATATTATAGTTGTGCAACGGTTATTGTTTTTGAGCTGGGATGTAGGTATCTACACAATAATTTTATAATTATATAAGCACGCCCTCGGCTACTCGGCTCTCCCATAAGTAAACTTTATAGTCTAGTCTTGAGGATTTTTGCTCTCTTCGCTCGCGGCTTCGCCTGCGCGATATTTGGTACCCATTCCTGCTTTCTGTGGAACATATTCCCTGGATTAAAGGCCTATGTGTTATTCCGGACCCGAATGACCCACTCGACTTCTGGTTCATGAACGGACAACCGGAGGTGCTGTCATATCTTTCCTAATTGACCTGTACATGCCGTATCGAGTTTTCGAATCGACTACGCGTGTATTTTATAAGTATTTACTATTCTACCATGACACGTGTTTGGTTCCAGTCCTTCAGAATAAAAAAAAGAATAATAGATACTTAAAGATTTTTATTCAATGAAAGCCGTTCGGTACTATGTTAGTAAATTTTTACTCAAGCGTGTGCGTAAGGTTAAAATATTATTACAAGATTAAAAGTAACATCGGTACCGAATATCTTCTCACCTTGCTTCATAGTAAACAGAAACATTTTATGGGGTTCCATAAGGATATTGCCTTAACTACGTCAATAATTATTTTTTAATGTAAAAAGCCATAATTAAACAATAAAGGCCTTTTGTCTAAGTATTTGTACATTGCTAGTCTAGAAAGTCCCAACTTGGCAATAAGGGCTTTAAAATATGCAAAATTTTTAATTTACTGCTATAAAAAGCCTTAACTACGCAATACGGACTTTTTATTTAGGGCCTTTTCTCTAGTGACCTCAGTATAAGTTCTTACCGTAATTTTTCCGAGTCGCTGTCCAGCTCCAGAACACTTTTTACTCCTGTTTTCTCCTTTCTCTCTCTTTTTACCCTAAATTGAAGCCGAGCCGCATTTTTTATAAGCAATTTAGTTAATTTGCTTGCCTGGGTTAATTTACTTCGTTAATTTACTGTTATGGCAACACCAATGTAATTTTTTATAGAAGACCAAATTAATGTAGTTTATAAAAGACCAAATTTTTTTTTCGTAACCCAAGGCTATTTCGAGCGCTTCAGATTGGAGATTAGATTATAGTCCAATTTCAAAAATTCATGCTAGAGACCCTGAAGATCACATTCTGTGTTAAGCCTTAAACAAATACGAGTATAATAGGTACTTCCTGTCCGTAATAATGACTTTGTTCTTATCACACGTTTTTATGGGACAACTAGGTATGTTTTACAACTTAGTTGTAAAACACTTTAAAAACAGTAGGCCAGTAAATAAAACATTCAAGTCACATTTCAACATTCAATTTATTACACATTAGTAATATTGGAATCCTAATATAAACATATTATCATTTTCTATTTATACAATTTGTTTTACATTTTACGGGTAATTTACAGCACCCGATAATATACCCATTAATTATTTATTTTTATTTACAAGCACTGATAAGCTTAACTTCAGCATCTAATAATATACAATTAATTTAATTTATGTACAAAATAAATTTGTATATTTTATTTACATTCTTTTTAACCATACTGATCTACCCTTTGATCAAAAAAGAGCAACAACATCGACCACTACGATAGCCAAATTTAGCCCGACATAACAGTTACAAAAAAATCATTTTCATACTCATATACAGTGTCCAAATAACAGTGATTTATACAAAACATTCTAGTTATACTTTGTATCCAAATGAATTACGAAAACTACCCTTTACATTTTGAAATAGTATTTAATTTAAAAAAAAAAACAACAAAAGTAATAAATACCTATCAATATTAATATTTTGAGATTATTCATTTTCACTCAGCGCTAATCAAAACAATATATTAAACTTGTACTATAGGATCCCGATAACTCTAAATAAATACATTATTAACACACATCACATAGACATCCCTCCAAAACTAAAATCTTCGAAACAAAAGTATTCGTATCATGAGGTATTTTTCTTTTACTTCGTGCATCGAAATACCTATTATAGAGACGGTTGTCAAAGAGAGCTACAAAAATAAATAGAATGAGGTACCCCACTGGTACAACAGGGTAAATTTAATCCAAAAAAGGGTTTTTGAATTTTTTTTTCTGTGCGTATTAAATTAATTATACCGTAACTGTGTACCGCGTAATTTACATAGCTTAGGCACAGGCCTAAGCTATGTAAATTACGCGGTACACAGTTATCAAATCATTCTGAGAATTGGAATGTCAGAATGATTTCTGTGGACACTACACACAACAAGTAGCAGCGTCTGGTTTAATTCTGTATATTTAGCTGGTCTCAGAAAGTTACAGCTTATTAATATTATTTTGGCAGTACCGTAACTTCATAAAAAAAAAACTTTCATAAATTTACTTGTGTGATCCGGTTATTTTCTAAAACAGCCAAGTCCATTTTAACAGAATTTTCGCTGCCAGATAGCTTTTGTTATAAGGGGCTTATGTTTTATGTTAAATAGAGTTGGTAGATAGCTACGGTTGATGCCGGAGGGCTCAGTTCATACTTACTAAACTTTGTTTTTCGTTAAGAACTTTACACTAACGACGGATACTTTGACAATAGAAACTGTGGAAGTTCTTACAACAATATTGATGACGCAGGCATCCAAAATTTGATTGAATAAATTCATAGCATGATAGGCATATTTGATCATTGCGGTCGCGTGGTTTACGTTGCAACCAATAAATTCCAATTTGGCTTTCGCAGATTACTATAATGATTTTTATTAATTTCTGAATTTAATTTGTACCGCAGCATAGTGTAAATTTATCATTATTCTGCTTTAAACCCCAAATCTCGATATTAATATTACTTGATGAAAATGAAATGATTGTGCTTACATAAATTTAATCGGGTTGTCAATGATGAATGATTTGTTTTGTAAATTTTCTTTATTAGTATAACGAAGAAACAATGTGTGCATATTTGTCGTGCGTAGCCCACAAGATAACTTCAAGATACGGGCATTTAAATTAAAATCATAAATTTTTAACATGTTTAGTCAACATTGATTCAGACGCTTACTTTTTGGAAGTAGAAATTTGTGTTTTTTTTTTTTTTTTTTTATGACTCTTATTTTGTTACATTCTATTTGTATCACCATTATTATGTTCCATTACAATAATACAAAATTATAATTTCTCTATCATAAATACATCTTACACACTTTTCCACTAACTGTACAATATTCTTCAAATCATCTACGTCATAATACAAAAAATAATCTTCATACAAATATCATAGCTCATGAAGACTAGCATCGGTATCACTTTCCGCCCCTCCTAAGAGAAGCGTGGACTCACAGGGCTGGGACACCTGGGGCTCCGAGGTTGGGAGGGGCTCTAGCAGTCACAGCTCGATGGCGGCCGCACCTTTCCATGTGACCCCGGCGCGGAGAAGGTGGTATAGTCGTAGGACACACCATATACATAGACACTGTAAAAGAAGAGTTCTTTTAGTAACCAATCAATCTATTTAGTTAGACTGTTACTGCTTACGTTCCGAAGTAGTATGTGACTGCTGTGCTAAGATCCCGAGTTCAAACTCTGGGTCGGAGCACATTTTTATTTGTTCCTAAAGTGTTTGGTTCAGGACCCTTCCTCCAAATTCATGATGCGTCTATCCATTCCGATTTCAACAGGGCATTGAATCGTCACCTTTTTGCTAATTACTTGGGACAACAATAAATGATGAAACGGTACGCCTCTGCTAACCCTTATGGAAAAACAGACGTGACATGTATGTATCTATATATGTATGTATGTACTCATGAAAAGAACGTTACCATCAATCATCTCCAATGAACATGTTAATCTCGTCAGAGCTCTGAGTCAAACGCTTTATGAAGTTTTTACTGACTAACGAACAAATATACGAATATTTTATTATAGTTATTAGTGTTCATTGTTAGTTTTGTATTAGATTACACCGTGGAAAATAAAGCACTTTATGGTAATTGTTTGGTGACGTCTATTAAATTGGGCGGTACTTTATCGTTACGTATCTGACAAGTAGTGATATTTTAGTTGACAGCCATGACAGCGTCTTTTAATCATCAGTAGCCAAGCAATATTCTCGATTACATTTGAAATCTTTAACGTGGACATTAAGATACAAGCCCTTTTAAAAAATAGCATATTTTTACTGTTCTATTACCATAGTCAGCCTACTCTTTTTAAGATACATGAAATCAACAAGTAGAACTCACAATAAAATTGCTTAACCCTAAAAAAACTTTAAAGTTTATAATTTCCTATAACATTTGGAATACTTAACATGTTTTAAATTAAACGATTCACCTATATTACCACAGGAAACTATCCTTTGTCTTTAAAAGGGTAAAGGCCATGACGCTCGCCACCAGAAATAATGTCAAAATAAAGTAGTGAGCTACCATGAATATTCTAACACTCACACCACAGCCTATTTGCTCAATTACGATAGTACAAATGTAATTTAGTTGGTTCAATATCAACTTTGGATGTATCGATTACCTAAATGGTTGGGTCAACTGTAATGTGGCAAGTAACCTTGGTAGGGGCTAAACGAATGAAGACGCCTTGAAAAGTAAAGTATGTCAGAACTCGGGTACTTTGTGACAGTTTTTTGGCACAAATGTAGGGGTTTACACGGAAGCAATATTGCAACAGTAACATTCAATTTATTGCGAATCTCGGAATCAACCAACTGGCCAGGGCTTTAAGGTCTATACTGAAATTAATTCAAGGGGTCCATTCAACTAATTAATGAAACTAATAATTTAAATAGAGCCAAACATGAAGTAGAATTTGATAGGGACTCTTTTAAATACTCAAGGAATATATTTAATGACAGAAAGCATGGTAGGCTGGACATAAGTAACGATCAGATCTATAACTACTATAAAAATAATTATGAGGTGCCTAAATATGACAAATCATATAAAGAACCAAAGGAAAAGAAACCATCAAGTCTTCAATTCTTAATCAACTGTAATCCACCTAGCTTAGAAGAAATTGAACACCAAATTAAAAAGAAATCAACTAAATCTGCCCCTGGGCCTGATGGCATACCTTACATAGTCTATAAAAAATGTTCAACAGTACGTAAACACCTTCTGAGCATATTTAACAGGATCTGGTCGAGTAAAGAAATACCAGCGGCCTTCGGAGAGGCCAGTTTTGTGCTCATTCCTAAGAAAGAAATTGTTACCAGTCCAAAAGAGGCCAGACCGATAGCGTTAACCAACACAATATCAAAAATTTTCTTCTCATGGCTTCAATTTAAAATGACTGATTTTATGATCAGCAATAAGTATTTTAGACCGAATCACCAGAAAGGGTTTCTGCCCGGAATTTCAGGATGTCTGGAACATAACTCTCTGCTGGCGGAAAGTCTAAAAGATGCCAGATTAAATGAAAGGCAATTAACAGTTTGTTGGATAGATTTGGAAAACGCCTCTGGCTCAGTACAACATGAACTTATGTTGTTTGCATTAAAATGGTATTACTTTCCGTCAATAATCTGTGAAATAATAGCTTCTTATTATAACCAATTAAAATTTGTAATCAATACAAAAGAAACACATACGCAACCCTTAAAGTATAGAGTAGGTTTGTTCCAGGGTTGCTGTTTATCACCAATAGTTTTCAATATAGTAATAAATATTTTAATAGACAGTATTATTACTCATGAGAAGAAGTGGGGATATCGCTTTGAATTAAATGGTAAATATACAGAGTCCATCCTGGCGTTTGCAGACGACCTCGCATCCTGACTCGCAGCCCAAAGCAGTGCCAAGACCTACTGCGTAAAGGGGATGAATTCTGTACATGGACAGATGGAATGAGGACAAAACCTAGCAAATGCTACTGTCTATTTCTGGGTAGGCGGGGTACTAAGTTTACGTCGTATGACCCCAGGCTTGCTATAGGCAGGGAAAAAGTTTCTATTATATCGGAAACCGTGCCTTTCAAATTTCTTGGCAGAAAGACAGATAACAGAGGTTGTACTCCAGCTTTGGATGACATAATTGAAAGTTTCATTGTTGACATAAAAAAGGTAGACCAACAACCAATAGGTAACGTCAAGAAAGCATGGATATACGACAACTATTTAACATCACGTCTAAACTGGCCGTTTCTTGTGTACGATATGAGCCAAAACCTTCTCAGAAAATTGGATGCGAATGTTACTAAGACGTTGAAGTCGTGGCTAGGGCTAGCTCAATCGGCCGACAAGTCGGCATTATACAGAGCCTCTAATAACTTCGGAATGACGTTTAAGAAGCCGTCGGAACTCTATAAACATCTAAGAGTTACTAAAATGCATGTCTTGGCAAAATCAAGAGACAAAATCGTTCAAACTCTTCCAAAGGATAAAAATATAGCAGAACTTGAGTCACGCCTCCAATTCCACAAGAGATTCATGATGGGTTCGCAGACTGGTCGAGCGGGGTTGGGTAGTAGACAAACAGATAAAGACATTACAAAATGTTTTCTGGAGCAGGATGAGAGCGATGCCTATAAGGTGCACTCGATGAACCTGGAGATGCAGAATGAATGGCTTACTCTGGGCGAATTTTGTATTCCCATGGCCTTGCAGTGGCGTACCTTATTGTACGACTGGTCGCCGGCTTTGCTTAAGTTCTACCTGAACACGTTTCAATTGACCCTCCCCGACCAGAAGTAATCTGGTCAGGTGGGGGAAAGCCACAGATAAAACATTTAATGCATGTGGAGAAGCGATTGGAACTGCTAGGCACCTGCTAGTAGGTTGTAGGACGTTACTAGACCGGAGTCATTACTCACGCCGACACGATAGGGTATTGGAAATCATACGTGAGGCTGTCAGTTTGGCGGTAGCGAGAGCGAAAAAGGGATTACCCACAAACAAAAAAAATGACATTGCGTTTGTAAAGGAAGGCTGTTCAAAGAAAGTACCACAAAAGCCATACTCAATTTTGATGGCTGCCGCCGATTGGACTATACTCTCAGACACGTATGAAAAACACTACAAAATCCCGGAGGATGTATGTGCCTCGTCATCCAGACCCGAAATATTCCTGTTTTCCAGGATACACAGGCGTGCGGTGCTCGTGGAGCTGATGGTGCCGTGGGAGACCAACATACCGAAGGACCACGCCATGAAGACAAATAAATACTTTGACTTGACCAAAGAGTTAACAAAAAATGGCTAGGTATGTGGTTAAACTCTATGCCGTAGAAGTAGGAGCAAGGGGAATTCCAGCTAAATCCCTGTATAATTTATTTAAGGACCTTGGATTGCCAAGAGCTTCAGTAAGCTCTTTACAAAAACGCGTATCCAAAGCGGCATTGATAGGATCTTACCAAATCTGGTTGGGCAGGGGGGGGGGGGGGGGAACATTGTTGACGGTGGAAGGTGATCGTTTATGCGCATAGTAAGGTGGCCACCCTAAACCTACTCGAATGGGTCGCAAGTCCCAGACGCCATCGGGGTGTTCCCCCTTGTGCCACGCTATGGACCCGGCGCCCGCACGGAGAATCCATCGAATGCTAAGAATACGGTCTCTATAAAATATAACAGAAATCTTAAAATTAAAACGCTACAGGAGAAAAACAGTGCATATTCAGGTATATTGATACAAGAGCTTTAAAGCTAAAATGCAAAACCGGGTGGACTGTGTGCTCTAACGTAAAAATCAACATTGCCAAGTAAAAAAACAAAAATAAGCAACCATTCCATTTAAAAAGCGTAGTTTTCTACCAAGGGACCTTTTTGTTCAAACAACAATAGCTCATACTTTTATTTCAGAACGTCTTACCTTGTTTATTTAATGTTATACATCCATCATTTTATAAAAGCAGCTTTTAATACAAATATTTTCTGTTTCGAATTTGTATATCTGATTGTATTACCTACAGTATTGATTAATTAGGTACCTAAGCATTTATTTTTCTAATTTACTGTAGAAAAGTAAATAGGGGTCACGAGTAGGACGCAGTCAGACCGTTATGTTTTGTCTTGCCGGATCAGAACGTCCAGTTCAGCTTATAAATTTGCGACCACTGAATAAGGTGGAAACCTTATCCAGTGGTAGCCCCAAGATGAAAAAAAAAACGTCCGTTACGTCTTGACAGCTTAAATTGGATAAGAATCTGCCCCGTTAAGACAGAAGGTGCAGGTTTGGTATCTTACAAAGGGTCCGCCAGATAACTTTTTTTTTAAATCTTAATATATAAAACAAAGACGGGTTTGTTACAACATTTATAACTCGAGATCTGCTGAACCAATATTCATGGTTATTGATTCGTTGGATTTGTCTCCGCCCCGAATAGCATAATAAATCATAAAAACAATGAAAACTCGATATTATTTAATTTTTAATTTCCGAAAATAATACCTAAGATTTATTGTACAGGTTAACCTTTAACTGGTGACGTGCGGTCTCACAGGCCGAGCGGCGTAAGCGAAACATCATATCACCCCCTTCCCCGCATTTCCCATGTTTGAGCGCCTGAGTAGCTTCGAGTTTAGTGTAGGCAGTGCCCTAGAGGGGGATAGTTGCGTCGGCCAGGCCCAAATCGGTAAGTTAGATCGATTGAAAATTCTCGGGCGGCCTCTCAGACCTTATGTCACCACTTACGTAACTTTTTTGGAATTACACTGTAGTGTTGTATTGCGTTTTTTTTAGATATTTCTTACTATGAATGACTCTGGACTTCCTAGAAAAAGCGTAGAGAGGTTGTTGACAAAAATGTAGTGCCTACTCGAATTGTAGACTGGTTTAGCACAAGAAAACTCAAGTGGATCGGAAGCTGAAGACGTTTCCAAAAATTATGTCCCGGAGCATAGCGACCACAACTCGTAGACGGAAGAAAATGCTTCTGAAGACGAAGAACCTGTATATATGATATAATACACCAGGAAAATCAGCCTGCAGAGAGTGACAGTGACGAATGTATATCATGCGATAAACATGTGTGTTTGCAGTGTGCGAAGCAATTATGCCCTAACTGTCAATAAAAATACTAAAGATTAACAGTTGTCATTTTTGAGACATGACACTTGTGATAAGAGTTTAATTTTTTTTTAAGTTGATTAGTGTTTGAACTTTGTTAAAAAACAAATATTTTATAATTTATGTTGATTTTAACTATTTAATAAGCAATCGTTGATCTCGATTCTAGTTTTTCAATTACAGAGATCCAAAACTTTGTAACTACCCAGTTTCTAATTAAAATTATATTTAGACTACATGACGTTGTTTTAATTTTTACCTTAATATTTAATTTAAAACAAAATAAACATTAGGATAACCTACCATATTTTAATATAATGTATTATAGACTAATTATGGCAGCGGCCTGTCAGGCCGCTCGTCACCAGTTATGTTATAAAAAAACCATGTCACCAGTTAAAGGTTAACAAAAGTGTAAATATCTTTTTATAGGGTGTCTATAATTTTTCTTGATAAGCTTTGTAGTGGTTATATACTCTTTGAGCTATTGTCTATGTGTCGATAGTGGTTTTTTGCTTTTTGTTTTTTGAGTGCACATTCAGTATTAATATTAGATTCCGATCTTGAGGTGAATGAGGAGATGCATAACCAAACTTTGCTCTTGATCGAAGATATGTGTTACCTCATGTGCGGCAGTTTGTTAGTTAGGTTAGGAATGCCAGCGCCAGATCGCGGAATGAATGACGCATTTAATAGAGAATTGGAACGTGAACTTGAATATGATCCACATGAACTAATCCAATCAGTCCAAACAAATGTACCTCTATTGAATCCTAAATTCCTAAGCAGAGGGAAGAATACACTGATTAATGCAATTAATGATGGAAATGGCGGCTTATTTTTTTTGTATGCCCGCGGTGGAACTGGGAAGACATTCCCCATGTCATTGATTTTGGCCACTGTACGTGCGAGATCCGAAATTGCGGTAGCAATAGCTCCTTCTGGAATAGCGGCCACATTGTTAGACGGATGCCGTACGGCACACTCAGCGTTAAAATTGCCATTAAACCTTCAAACAAACTGAACAACCGACATGTAACATTTCGAAACACTCCGCAATGGCCAAAGTTTTAGTAGCATCAAAAATCATCATTAAAAGGGACGAATGCACAATTGCGCACAAACGCGCATTGGAAGCACTAGACCGAACATTAAAAGATCTGCGCAATGACTCGAGACGTTTTGGTGGTGCAATGATTTTATTATCTGGCGATTTCCGGCAAACACTACCAGTCATTGCAAGATCTACTGCTGCCGACGAAATAAACGCTTGCCTCAAAGCGATGGGTCCTATGTATACAGGCGTAAGTGAATAAAATAGATTTTACAGAAGAGCGATTTAAGTTGCCAGCACCATATTTTTGGGTAATATCTTCTGACCTACTTAACCGAATTTAATGCAATTTCGCATTTAGCCTTTACGTGTAATACTATTTCTAGGGTTGTTATCAATTTTCATGCATTTTTAATACTTTTTGAGATTTTACACATTGGCCCTTTTACGTCGTCATTTTCCTGTAATTCCACGTATATTGTTCAACGTATAGAAACTTAAATGATCATTCGATATTTTAAGCGAGTTCTTTCTTTATTTATGCATGTAATTATTTTATTTGTTAACACGTATTACTTTTTATAAGAATCAGTTACAGAATGTTGCTTATTGTATCGTTATTTGGTTTTAACGCAAATACGCTCTAATACTGTGCTCAAATTTAGTTAGGTCTTTAGTATAATGTGTCCTAATTTATAAATAAAACAATTTGCTACCTAAACATATTCACGGTTTTATTTAAGATTAAAATTATAAAATAATGGCAATATAATAAGTAGGTTCAATGATCTGATCAACTTGGAATGTAAGTAGGTGCTACAAATGCTACATTGCATAAAAAAATATGAGTATAACATTTTTGCTATCATAATTTTAACTATTGTGACAAACTATTGTTTTTTTCTTTTCAAATAGAAAAAAAATTGATAATCTAGAAAAGTAGAAAGTTCCTTTACCTATTTTTTATTATTAAATTAATACAACTTTTAACTTTTCTGCAAAATCAACCATAGCTGCTCCAACTTTTGCTTAAGAATTATTTATTTATGTATTTATTTATTGTGGGCGATATTTTACCTAATTTGGATAAATAATCAAATAACAACATAAACAATCTAATTAAGTCTTCTATTCGTATAAAGTTTTATTAGAGATCAAACTTAATAAAAAATATTATTAAGGCAACTTTTAATTTTTCTGCATAATCAACTACTTAGGTATAATTAATTTGAACTATTCTCACAAATGTTTTGTCTAATTTGAAATTTAAAAAAATAGTAACTTAACTTGATAATCTAACAGCCTTTTACTCTTATAAAGTTTACCTTAATCTAGAACAGTGGTGGGCAAACTTTCTTAATTGGGGGCCAAAAAAATGAAGAATTTTCAATCGAGGGCCAAATTTATAGGAAAAATGCATTTTTCGAATGAGTTCCAGCTGAGACGCAGTCACTTTCAGTAGTGCGAGGTGTTCATCAGTAAGTCGGTTTCTGATTAAGATTTGCTGTATTTCATGGTCGAAAAAGACTATTCGCACACATAATGACGAGGCAAACATCGCTCTAATTTTCTGCTAGCTGGCTCCTTTACATATGGGTCTATTGTTCTATTAAATAGAATCTATAATACTTCTGGACCGTCAAATTATGATTATCACGAGTCATATACTCATGTCGAAGGACTCTCTCTAAAAGATGCCAGATTAAATGAAAGGCAATTAACAGTTTGTTGGATAGATTTGGAAAACGCCTCTGGCTCAGTACAACATGAACTTATGTTGTTTGCATTAAAATGGTATTACTTTCCGTCAATAATCTGTGAAATAATAGCTTCTTATTATAACCAATTAAAATTTGTAATCAATACAAAAGAAACACATACGCAACCCTTAAAGTATAGAGTAGGTTTGTTCCAGGGTTGCTGTTTATCACCAATAGTTTTCAATATAGTAATAAATATTTTAATAGACAGTATTATTACTCATGAGAAGAAGTGGGGATATCGCTTTGAATTAAATGGTAAATATACAGAGTCCATCCTGGCGTTTGCAGACGACCTCGCATCCTGACTCGCAGCCCAAAGCAGTGCCAAGACCTACTGCGTAAAGGGGATGAATTCTGTACATGGACAGATGGAATGAGGACAAAACCTAGCAAATGCTACTGTCTATTTCTGGGTAGGCGGGGTACTAAGTTTACGTCGTATGACCCCAGGCTTGCTATAGGCAGGGAAAAAGTTTCTATTATATCGGAAACCGTGCCTTTCAAATTTCTTGGCAGAAAGACAGATAACAGAGGTTGTACTCCAGCTTTGGATGACATAATTGAAAGTTTCATTGTTGACATAAAAAAGGTAGACCAACAACCAATAGGTAACGTCAAGAAAGCATGGATATACGACAACTATTTAACATCACGTCTAAACTGGCCGTTTCTTGTGTACGATATGAGCCAAAACCTTCTCAGAAAATTGGATGCGAATGTTACTAAGACGTTGAAGTCGTGGCTAGGGCTAGCTCAATCGGCCGACAAGTCGGCATTATACAGAGCCTCTAATAACTTCGGAATGACGTTTAAGAAGCCGTCGGAACTCTATAAACATCTAAGAGTTACTAAAATGCATGTCTTGGCAAAATCAAGAGACAAAATCGTTCAAACTCTTCCAAAGGATAAAAATATAGCAGAACTTGAGTCACGCCTCCAATTCCACAAGAGATTCATGATGGGTTCGCAGACTGGTCGAGCGGGGTTGGGTAGTAGACAAACAGATAAAGACATTACAAAATGTTTTCTGGAGCAGGATGAGAGCGATGCCTATAAGGTGCACTCGATGAACCTGGAGATGCAAAATGAATGGCTTACTCTGGGCGAATTTTGTATTCCCATGGCCTTGCAGTGGCGTACCTTATTGTACGACTGGTCGCCGGCTTTGCTTAAGTTCTACCTGAACACGTTTCAATTGACCCTCCCCGACCAAAGTAATCTGGTCAGGTGGGGGAAAGCCACAGATAAAACATTTAATGCATGTGGAGAAGCGATTGGAACTGCTAGGCACCTGCTAGTAGGTTGTAGGACGTTACTAGACCGGAGTCATTACTCACGCCGACACGATAGGGTATTGGAAATCATACGTGAGGCTGTCAGTTTGGCGGTAGCGAGAGCGAAAAAGGGATTACCCACAAACAAAAAAAATGACATTGCGTTTGTAAAGGAAGGCTGTTCAAAGAAAGTACCACAAAAGCCATACTCAATTTTGATGGCTGCCGCCGATTGGACTATACTCTCAGACACGTATGAAAAACACTACAAAATCCCGGAGGATGTATGTGCCTCGTCATCCAGACCCGAAATATTCCTGTTTTCCAGGATACACAGGCGTGCGGTGCTCGTAGAGCTGATGGTGCCGTGGGAGACCAACATACCGAAGGACCACGCCATGAAGACAAATAAATACTTTGACTTGACCAAAGAGTTAACAAAAAATGGCTAGGTATGTGGTTAAACTCTATGCCGTAGAAGTAGGAGCAAGGGGAATTCCAGCTAAATCCCTGTATAATTTATTTAAGGACCTTGGATTGCCAAGAGCTTCAGTAAGCTCTTTACAAAAACGCGTATCCAAAGCGGCATTGATAGGATCTTACCAAATCTGGTTGGGCAGGGGGGGGGGGAACATTGTTGACGGTGGAAGGTGATCGTTTATGCGCATAGTAAGGTGGCCACCCTAAACCTACTCGAATGGGTCGCAAGTCCCAGACGCCATCGGGGTGTTCCCCCTTGTGCCACGCTATGGACCCGGCGCCCGCACGGAGAATCCATCGAATGCTAAGAATACGGTCTCTATAAAATATAACAGAAATCTTAAAATTAAAACGCTACAGGAGAAAAACAGTGCATATTCAGGTATATTGATACAAGAGCTTTAAAGCTAAAATGCAAAACCGGGTGGACTGTGTGCTCTAACGTAAAAATCAACATTGCCAAGTAAAAAAACAAAAATAAGCAACCATTCCATTTAAAAAGCGTAGTTTTCTACCAAGGGACCTTTTTGTTCAAACAACAATAGCTCATACTTTTATTTCAGAACGTCTTACCTTGTTTATTTAATGTTATACATCCATCATTTTATAAAAGCAGCTTTTAATACAAATATTTTCTGTTTCGAATTTGTATATCTGATTGTATTACCTACAGTATTGATTAATTAGGTACCTAAGCATTTATTTTTCTAATTTACTGTAGAAAAGTAAATAGGGGTCACGAGTAGGACGCAGTCAGACCGTTATGTTTTGTCTTGCCGGATCAGAACGTCCAGTTCAGCTTATAAATTTGCGACCACTGAATAAGGTGGAAACCTTATCCAGTGGTAGCCCCAAGATGAAAAAAAAAACGTCCGTTACGTCTTGACAGCTTAAATTGGATAAGAATCTGCCCCGTTAAGACAGAAGGTGCAGGTTTGGTATCTTACAAAGGGTCCGCCAGATAACTTTTTTTTTAAATCTTAATATATAAAACAAAGACGGGTTTGTTACAACATTTATAACTCGAGATCTGCTGAACCAATATTCATGGTTATTGATTCGTTGGATTTGTCTCCGCCCCGAATAGCATAATAAATCATAAAAACAATGAAAACTCGATATTATTTAATTTTTAATTTCCGAAAATAATACCTAAGATTTATTGTACAGGTTAACCTTTAACTGGTGACGTGCGGTCTCACAGGCCGAGCGGCGTAAGCGAAACATCATATCACCCCCTTCCCCGCATTTGCCATGTTTGAGCGCCTGAGTAGCTTCGAGTTTAGTGTAGGCAGTGCCCTAGAGAGGGATAGTTGCGTCGGCCAGGCCCAAATCGGTAAGTTAGATCGATTGAAAATTCTCGGGCGGCCTCTCAGACCTTATGTCACCACTTACGTAACTTTTTTGGAATTACACTGTAGTGTTGTATTGCGTTTTTTTAGATATTTCTTACTATGAATGACTCTGGACTTCCTAGAAAAAGCGTAGAGAGGTTGTTGACAAAAATGTAGTGCCTACTCGAATTGTAGACTGGTTTAGCACAAGAAAACTCAAGTGGATCGGAAGCTGAAGACGTTTCCAAAAATTATGTCCCGGAGCATAGCGACCACAACTCGTAGACGGAAGAAAATGCTTCTGAAGACGAAGAACCTGTATATATGATATAATACACCAGGAAAATCAGCCTGCAGAGAGTGACAGTGACGAATGTATATCATGCGATAAACATGTGTGTTTGCAGTGTGCGAAGCAATTATGCCCTAACTGTCAATAAAAATACTAAAGATTAACAGTTGTCATTTTTGAGACATGACACTTGTGATAAGAGTTTAATTTTTTTTTAAGTTGATTAGTGTTTGAACTTTGTTAAAAAACAAATATTTTATAATTTATGTTGATTTTAACTATTTAATAAGCAATCGTTGATCTCGATTCTAGTTTTTCAATTACAGAGATCCAAAACTTTGTAACTACCCAGTTTCTAATTAAAATTATATTTAGACTACATGACGTTGTTTTAATTTTTACCTTAATATTTAATTTAAAACAAAATAAACATTAGGATAACCTACCATATTTTAATATAATGTATTATAGACTAATTATGGCAGCGGCCTGTCAGGCCGCTCGTCACCAGTTATGTTATAAAAAAACCATGTCACCAGTTAAAGGTTAACAAAAGTGTAAATATCTTTTTATAGGGTGTCTATAATTTTTCTTGATAAGCTTTGTAGTGGTTATATACTCTTTGAGCTATTGTCTATGTGTCGATAGTGGTTTTTTGCTTTTTGTTTTTTGAGTGCACATTCAGTATTAATATTAGATTCCGATCTTGAGGTGAATGAGGAGATGCATAACCAAACTTTGCTCTTGATCGAAGATATGTGTTACCTCATGTGCGGCAGTTTGTTAGTTAGGTTAGGAATGCCAGCGCCAGATCGCGGAATGAATGACGCATTTAATAGAGAATTGGAACGTGAACTTGAATATGATCCACATGAACTAATCCAATCAGTCCAAACAAATGTACCTCTATTGAATCCTAAATTCCTAAGCAGAGGGAAGAATACACTGATTAATGCAATTAATGATGGAAATGGCGGCTTATTTTTTTTGGATGCCCGCGGTGGAACTGGGAAGACATTCCCCATGTCATTGATTTTGGCCACTGTACGTGCGAGATCCGAAATTGCGGTAGCAATAGCTCCTTCTGGAATAGCGGCCACATTGTTAGACGGATGCCGTACGGCACACTCAGCGTTAAAATTGCCATTAAACCTTCAAACAAACTGAACAACCGACATGTAACATTTCGAAACACTCCGCAATGGCCAAAGTTTTAGTAGCATCAAAAATCATCATTAAAAGGGACGAATGCACAATTGCGCACAAACGCGCATTGGAAGCACTAGACCGAACATTAAAAGATCTGCGCAATGACTCGAGACGTTTTGGTGGTGCAATGATTTTATTATCTGGCGATTTCCGGCAAACACTACCAGTCATTGCAAGATCTACTGCTGCCGACGAAATAAACGCTTGCCTCAAAGCGATGGGTCCTATGTATACAGGCGTAAGTGAATAAAATAGATTTTACAGAAGAGCGATTTAAGTTGCCAGCACCATATTTTTGGGTAATATCTTCTGACCTACTTAACCGAATTTAATGCAATTTCGCATTTAGCCTTTACGTGTAATACTATTTCTAGGGTTGTTATCAATTTTCATGCATTTTTAATACTTTTTGAGATTTTACACATTGGCCCTTTTACGTCGTCATTTTCCTGTAATTCCACGTATATTGTTCAACGTATAGAAACTTAAATGATCATTCGATATTTTAAGCGAGTTCTTTCTTTATTTATGCATGTAATTATTTTAATTGTTATCACGTATTACTTTTTATAAGAATCAGTTACAGAATGTTGCTTATTGTATCGTTATTTGGTTTTAACGCAAATACGCTCTAATACTGTGCTCAAATTTAGTTAGGTCTTTAGTATAATGTGTCCTAATTTATAAATAAAACAATTTGCTACCTAAACATATTCACGGTTTTATTTAAGATTAAAATTATAAAATAATGGCAATATAATAAGTAGGTTCAATGATCTGATCAACTTGGAATGTAAGTAGGTGCTACAAATGCTACATTGCATAAAAAAATATGAGTATAACATTTTTGCTATCATAATTTTAACTATTGTGACAAACTATTGTTTTTTTCTTTTCAAATAGAAAAAAAATTGATAATCTAGAAAAGTAGAAAGTTCCTTTACCTATTTTTTATTATTAAATTAATACAACTTTTAACTTTTCTGCAAAATCAACCATAGCTGCTCCAACTTTTGCTTAAGAATTATTTATTTATGTATTTATTTATTGTGGGCGATATTTTACCTAATTTGGATAAATAATCAAATAACAACATAAACAATCTAATTAAGTCTTCTATTCGTATAAAGTTTTATTAGAGATCAAACTTAATAAAAAATATTATTAAGGCAACTTTTAATTTTTCTGCATAATCAACTACTTAGGTATAATTAATTTGAACTATTCTCACAAATGTTTTGTCTAATTTGAAATTTAAAAAAATTGTAACTTAACTTGATAATCTAACAGCCTTTTACTCTTATAAAGTTTACCTTAATCTAGAACAGTGGTGGGCAAACTTTCTTAATTGGGGGCCAAAAAAATGAAGAATTTTCAATCGAGGGCCAAATTTATAGGAAAAATGCATTTTTCGAATGAGTTCCAGCTGAGACGCAGTCACTTTCAGTAGTGCGAGGTGTTCATCAGTAAGTCGGTTTCTGATTAAGATTTGCTGTATTTCATGGTCGAAAAAGACTATTCGCACACATAATGACGAGGCAAACATCGCTCTAATTTTCTGCTAGCTGGCTCCTTTACATATGGGTCTATTGTTCTATTAAATAGAATCTATAATACTTCTGGACCGTCAAATTATGATTATCACGAGTCATATACTCATGTCGAAGGACTCTCTCTAAAAGATGCCAGATTAAATGAAAGGCAATTAACAGTTTGTTGGATAGATTTGGAAAACGCCTCTGGCTCAGTACAACATGAACTTATGTTGTTTGCATTAAAATGGTATTACTTTCCGTCAATAATCTGTGAAATAATAGCTTCTTATTATAACCAATTAAAATTTGTAATCAATACAAAAGAAACACATACGCAACCCTTAAAGTATAGAGTAGGTTTGTTCCAGGGTTGCTGTTTATCACCAATAGTTTTCAATATAGTAATAAATATTTTAATAGACAGTATTATTACTCATGAGAAGAAGTGGGGATATCGCTTTGAATTAAATGGTAAATATACAGAGTCCATCCTGGCGTTTGCAGACGACCTCGCATCCTGACTCGCAGCCCAAAGCAGTGCCAAGACCTACTGCGTAAAGGGGATGAATTCTGTACATGGACAGATGGAATGAGGACAAAACCTAGCAAATGCTACTGTCTATTTCTGGGTAGGCGGGGTACTAAGTTTACGTCGTATGACCCCAGGCTTGCTATAGGCAGGGAAAAAGTTTCTATTATATCGGAAACCGTGCCTTTCAAATTTCTTGGCAGAAAGACAGATAACAGAGGTTGTACTCCAGCTTTGGATGACATAATTGAAAGTTTCATTGTTGACATAAAAAAGGTAGACCAACAACCAATAGGTAACGTCAAGAAAGCATGGATATACGACAACTATTTAACATCACGTCTAAACTGGCCGTTTCTTGTGTACGATATGAGCCAAAACCTTCTCAGAAAATTGGATGCGAATGTTACTAAGACGTTGAAGTCGTGGCTAGGGCTAGCTCAATCGGCCGACAAGTCGGCATTATACAGAGCCTCTAATAACTTCGGAATGACGTTTAAGAAGCCGTCGGAACTCTATAAACATCTAAGAGTTACTAAAATGCATGTCTTGGCAAAATCAAGAGACAAAATCGTTCAAACTCTTCCAAAGGATAAAAATATAGCAGAACTTGAGTCACGCCTCCAATTCCACAAGAGATTCATGATGGGTTCGCAGACTGGTCGAGCGGGGTTGGGTAGTAGACAAACAGATAAAGACATTACAAAATGTTTTCTGGAGCAGGATGAGAGCGATGCCTATAAGGTGCACTCGATGAACCTGGAGATGCAGAATGAATGGCTTACTCTGGGCGAATTTTGTATTCCCATGGCCTTGCAGTGGCGTACCTTATTGTACGACTGGTCGCCGGCTTTGCTTAAGTTCTACCTGAACACGTTTCAATTGACCCTCCCCGACCAAAGTAATCTGGTCAGGTGGGGGAAAGTCACAGATAAAACATTTAATGCATGTGGAGAAGCGATTGGAACTGCTAGGCACCTGCTAGTAGGTTGTAGGACGTTACTAGACCGGAGTCATTACTCACGCCGACACGATAGGGTATTGGAAATCATACGTGAGGCTGTCAGTTTGGCGGTAGCGAGAGCGAAAAAGGGATTACCCACAAACAAAAAAAATGACATTGCGTTTGTAAAGGAAGGCTGTTCAAAGAAAGTACCACAAAAGCCATACTCAATTTTGATGGCTGCCGCCGATTGGACTATACTCTCAGACACGTATGAAAAACACTACAAAATCCCGGAGGATGTATGTGCCTCGTCATCCAGACCCGAAATATTCCTGTTTTCCAGGATACACAGGCGTGCGGTGCTCGTGGAGCTGATGGTGCCGTGGGAGACCAACATACCGAAGGACCACGCCATGAAGACAAATAAATACTTTGACTTGACCAAAGAGTTAACAAAAAATGGCTAGGTATGTGGTTAAACTCTATGCCGTAGAAGTAGGAGCAAGGGGAATTCCAGCTAAATCCCTGTATAATTTATTTAAGGACCTTGGATTGCCAAGAGCTTCAGTAAGCTCTTTACAAAAACGCGTATCCAAAGCGGCATTGATAGGATCTTACCAAATCTGGTTGGGCAGGGGGGGGGGGGGAACATTGTTGACGGTGGAAGGTGATCGTTTATGCGCATAGTAAGGTGGCCACCCTAAACCTACTCGAATGGGTCGCAAGTCCCAGACGCCATCGGGGTGTTCCCCCTTGTGCCACGCTATGGACCCGGCGCCCGCACGGAGAATCCATCGAATGCTAAGAATACGGTCTCTATAAAATATAACAGAAATCTTAAAATTAAAACGCTACAGGAGAAAAACAGTGCATATTCAGGTATATTGATACAAGAGCTTTAAAGCTAAAATGCAAAACCGGGTGGACTGTGTGCTCTAACGTAAAAATCAACATTGCCAAGTAAAAAAACAAAAATAAGCAACCATTCCATTTAAAAAGCGTAGTTTTCTACCAAGGGACCTATTTGTTCAAACAACAATAGCTCATACTTTTATTTCAGAACGTCTTACCTTGTTTATTTAATGTTATACATCCATCATTTTATAAAAGCAGCTTTTAATACAAATATTTTCTGTTTCGAATTTGTATATCTGATTGTATTACCTACAGTATTGATTAATTAGGTACCTAAGCATTTATTTTTCTAATTTACTGTAGAAAAGTAAATAGGGGTCACGAGTAGGACGCAGTCAGACCGTTATGTTCTGTCTTGCCGGATCAGAACGTCCAGTTCAGCTTATAAATTTGCGACCACTGAATAAGGTGGAAACCTTATCCAGTGGTAGCCCCAAGATGAAAAAAAAACGTCCGTTACGTCTTGACAGCTTAAATTGGATAAGAATCTGCCCCGTTAAGACAGAAGGTGCAGGTTTGGTATCTTACAAAGGGTCCGCCAGATAACTTTTTTTTTAAATCTTAATATATAAAACAAAGACGGGTTTGTTACAACATTTATAACTCGAGATCTGCTGAACCAATATTCATGGTTATTGATTCGTTGGATTTGTCTCCGCCCCGAATAGCATAATAAATCATAAAAACAATGAAAACTCGATATTATTTAATTTTTAATTTCCGAAAATAATACCTAAGATTTATTGTACAGGTTAACCTTTAACTGGTGACGTGCGGTCTCACAGGCCGAGCGGCGTAAGCGAAACATCATATCACCCCCTTCCCCGCATTTCCCATGTTTGAGCGCCTGAGTAGCTTCGAGTTTAGTGTAGGCAGCGCCCTAGAGGGGGATAGTTGCGTCGGCCAGGCCCAAATCGGTAAGTTAGATCGATTGAAAATTCTCGGGCGGCCTCTCAGACCTTATGTCACCACTTACGTAACTTTTTTGGAATTACACTGTAGTGTTGTATTGCGTTTTTTTTAGATATTTCTTACTATGAATGACTCTGGACTTCCTAGAAAAAGCGTAGAGAGGTTGTTGACAAAAATGTAGTGCCTACTCGAATTGTAGACTGGTTTAGCACAAGAAAACTCAAGTGGATCGGAAGCTGAAGACGTTTCCAAAAATTATGTCCCGGAGCATAGCGACCACAACTCGTAGACGGAAGAAAATGCTTCTGAAGACGAAGAACCTGTATATATGATATAATACACCAGGAAAATCAGCCTGCAGAGAGTGACAGTGACGAATGTATATCATGCGATAAACATGTGTGTTTGCAGTGTGCGAAGCAATTATGCCCTAACTGTCAATAAAAATACTAAAGATTAACAGTTGTCATTTTTGAGACATGACACTTGTGATAAGAGTTTAATTTTTTTTTAAGTTGATTAGTGTTTGAACTTTGTTAAAAAACAAATATTTTATAATTTATGTTGATTTTAACTATTTAATAAGCAATCGTTGATCTCGATTCTAGTTTTTCAATTACAGAGATCCAAAACTTTGTAACTACCCAGTTTCTAATTAAAATTATATTTAGACTACATGACGTTGTTTTAATTTTTACCTTAATATTTAATTTAAAACAAAATAAACATTAGGATAACCTACCATATTTTAATATAATGTATTATAGACTAATTATGGCAGCGGCCTGTCAGGCCGCTCGTCACCAGTTATGTTATAAAAAAACCATGTCACCAGTTAAAGGTTAACAAAAGTGTAAATATCTTTTTATAGGGTGTCTATAATTTTTCTTGATAAGCTTTGTAGTGGTTATATACTCTTTGAGCTATTGTCTATGTGTCGATAGTGGTTTTTTGCTTTTTGTTTTTTGAGTGCACATTCAGTATTAATATTAGATTCCGATCTTGAGGTGAATGAGGAGATGCATAACCAAACTTTGCTCTTGATCGAAGATATGTGTTACCTCATGTGCGGCAGTTTGTTAGTTAGGTTAGGAATGCCAGCGCCAGATCGCGGAATGAATGACGCATTTAATAGAGAATTGGAACGTGAACTTGAATATGATCCACATGAACTAATCCAATCAGTCCAAACAAATGTACCTCTATTGAATCCTAAATTCCTAAGCAGAGGGAAGAATACACTGATTAATGCAATTAATGATGGAAATGGCGGCTTATTTTTTTTGGATGCCCGCGGTGGAACTGGGAAGACATTCCCCATGTCATTGATTTTGGCCACTGTACGTGCGAGATCCGAAATTGCGGTAGCAATAGCTCCTTCTGGAATAGCGGCCACATTGTTAGACGGATGCCGTACGGCACACTCAGCGTTAAAATTGCCATTAAACCTTCAAACAAACTGAACAACCGACATGTAACATTTCGAAACACTCCGCAATGGCCAAAGTTTTAGTAGCATCAAAAATCATCATTAAAAGGGACGAATGCACAATTGCGCACAAACGCGCATTGGAAGCACTAGACCGAACATTAAAAGATCTGCGCAATGACTCGAGACGTTTTGGTGGTGCAATGATTTTATTATCTGGCGATTTCCGGCAAACACTACCAGTCATTGCAAGATCTACTGCTGCCGACGAAATAAACGCTTGCCTCAAAGCGATGGGTCCTATGTATACAGGCGTAAGTGAATAAAATAGATTTTACAGAAGAGCGATTTAAGTTGCCAGCACCATATTTTTGGGTAATATCTTCTGACCTACTTAACCGAATTTAATGCAATTTCGCATTTAGCCTTTACGTGTAATACTATTTCTAGGGTTGTTATCAATTTTCATGCATTTTTAATACTTTTTGAGATTTTACACATTGGCCCTTTTACGTCGTCATTTTCCTGTAATTCCACGTATATTGTTCAACGTATAGAAACTTAAATGATCATTCGATATTTTAAGCGAGTTCTTTCTTTATTTATGCATGTAATTATTTTAATTGTTAACACGTATTACTTTTTATAAGAATCAGTTACAGAATGTTGCTTATTGTATCGTTATTTGGTTTTAACGCAAATACGCTCTAATACTGTGCTCAAATTTAGTTAGGTCTTTAGTATAATGTGTCCTAATTTATAAATAAAACAATTTGCTACCTAAACATATTCACGGTTTTATTTAAGATTAAAATTATAAAATAATGGCAATATAATAAGTAGGTTCAATGATCTGATCAACTTGGAATGTAAGTAGGTGCTACAAATGCTACATTGCATAAAAAAATATGAGTATAACATTTTTGCTATCATAATTTTAACTATTGTGACAAACTATTGTTTTTTTCTTTTCAAATAGAAAAAAAATTGATAATCTAGAAAAGTAGAAAGTTCCTTTACCTATTTTTTATTATTAAATTAATACAACTTTTAACTTTTCTGCAAAATCAACCATAGCTGCTCCAACTTTTGCTTAAGAATTATTTATTTATGTATTTATTTATTGTGGGCGATATTTTACCTAATTTGGATAAATAATCAAATAACAACATAAACAATCTAATTAAGTCTTCTATTCGTATAAAGTTTTATTAGAGATCAAACTTAATAAAAAATATTATTAAGGCAACTTTTAATTTTTCTGCATAATCAACTACTTAGGTATAATTAATTTGAACTATTCTCACAAATGTTTTGTCTAATTTGAAATTTAAAAAAATAGTAACTTAACTTGATAATCTAACAGCCTTTTACTCTTATAAAGTTTACCTTAATCTAGAACAGTGGTGGGCAAACTTTCTTAATTGGGGGCCAAAAAAATGAAGAATTTTCAATCGAGGGCCAAATTTATAGGAAAAATGCATTTTTCGAATGAGTTCCAGCTGAGACGCAGTCACTTTCAGTAGTGCGAGGTGTTCATCAGTAAGTCGGTTTCTGATTAAGATTTGCTGTATTTCATGGTCGAAAAAGACTATTCGCACACATAATGACGAGGCAAACATCGCTCTAATTTTCTGCTAGCTGGCTCCTTTACATATGGGTCTATTGTTCTATTAAATAGAATCTATAATACTTCTGGACCGTCAAATTATGATTATCACGAGTCATATACTCATGTCGAAGGACTCTCTCTAAAAGATGCCAGATTAAATGAAAGGCAATTAACAGTTTGTTGGATAGATTTGGAAAACGCCTCTGGCTCAGTACAACATGAACTTATGTTGTTTGCATTAAAATGGTATTACTTTCCGTCAATAATCTGTGAAATAATAGCTTCTTATTATAACCAATTAAAATTTGTAATCAATACAAAAGAAACACATACGCAACCCTTAAAGTATAGAGTAGGTTTGTTCCAGGGTTGCTGTTTATCACCAATAGTTTTCAATATAGTAATAAATATTTTAATAGACAGTATTATTACTCATGAGAAGAAGTGGGGATATCGCTTTGAATTAAATGGTAAATATACAGAGTCCATCCTGGCGTTTGCAGACGACCTCGCATCCTGACTCGCAGCCCAAAGCAGTGCCAAGACCTACTGCGTAAAGGGGATGAATTCTGTACATGGACAGATGGAATGAGGACAAAACCTAGCAAATGCTACTGTCTATTTCTGGGTAGGCGGGGTACTAAGTTTACGTCGTATGACCCCAGGCTTGCTATAGGCAGGGAAAAAGTTTCTATTATATCGGAAACCGTGCCTTTCAAATTTCTTGGCAGAAAGACAGATAACAGAGGTTGTACTCCAGCTTTGGATGACATAATTGAAAGTTTCATTGTTGACATAAAAAAGGTAGACCAACAACCAATAGGTAACGTCAAGAAAGCATGGATATACGACAACTATTTAACATCACGTCTAAACTGGCCGTTTCTTGTGTACGATATGAGCCAAAACCTTCTCAGAAAATTGGATGCGAATGTTACTAAGACGTTGAAGTCGTGGCTAGGGCTAGCTCAATCGGCCGACAAGTCGGCATTATACAGAGCCTCTAATAACTTCGGAATGACGTTTAAGAAGCCGTCGGAACTCTATAAACATCTAAGAGTTACTAAAATGCATGTCTTGGCAAAATCAATGTGATTGGCAATGTGATTCACGCGTCGATACTTAACCTTTAACTGGTGACATGGTTTTTTTATAACATAACTGGTGACGAGCGGCCTGACAGGCCGCTGCCATAATTAGTCTATAATACATTATATTAAAATATGGTAGGTTATCCTAATGTTTATTTTGTTTTAAATTAAATATTAAGGTAAAAATTAAAACAACGTCATGTAGTCTAAATATAATTTTAATTAGAAACTGGGTAGTTACAAAGTTTTGGATCTCTGTAATTGAAAAACTAGAATCGAGATCAACGATTGCTTATTAAATAGTTAAAATCAACATAAATTATAAAATATTTGTTTTTTAACAAAGTTCAAACACTAATCAACTTAAAAAAAAATTAAACTCTTATCACAAGTGTCATGTCTCAAAAATGACAACTGTTAATCTTTAGTATTTTTATTGACAGTTAGGGCATAATTGCTTCGCACACTGCAAACACACATGTTTATCGCATGATATACATTCGTCACTGTCACTCTCTGCAGGCTGATTTTCCTGGTGTATTATATCATATATACAGGTTCTTCGTCTTCAGAAGCATTTTCTTCCGTCTACGAGTTGTGGTCGCTATGCTCCGGGACATAATTTTTGGAAACGTCTTCAGCTTCCGATCCACTTGAGTTTTCTTGTGCTAAACCAGTCTACAATTCGAGTAGGCACTACATTTTTGTCAACAACCTCTCTACGCTTTTTCTAGGAAGTCCAGAGTCATTCATAGTAAGAAATATCTAAAAAAAACGCAATACAACACTACAGTGTAATTCCAAAAAAGTTACGTAAGTGGTGACATAAGGTCTGAGAGGCCGCCCGAGAATTTTCAATCGATCTAACTTACCGATTTGGGCCTGGCCGACGCAACTATCCCCCTCTAGGGCACTGCCTACACTAAACTCGAAGCTACTCAGGCGCTCAAACATGGGAAATGCGGGGAAGGGGGTGATATGATGTTTCGCTTACGCCGCTCGGCCTGTGAGACCGCACGTCACCAGTTAAAGGTTAAAGGAAAATTTAAAGATGAGATGATCTTATTCCAAGGATTCCGATGATCCCAACGGATATGCCATTTGAGTTTGAACGAATTCAATTCCCGATTCGTCTTGCCTTCGCCATGACGATCAACAAGTCACAGGGCCAATCCTTGACTATTTGTGGCCTCAATCTAGAAAATGTATGTTTTTCTTATGGTCACGTTGTACGTGGCATGCTCACGAGTCGGCAAACCATCCGCTTTATTTGTTCTTGCGCCTGACCAAAAAACAAAAAATGTCGTTTACTGTCTTTAATAAAATCCCATTAATGAATTAATCCGAGTGTATTCCAATCTGCACTTTTCAATCATTTTTTTCTGCCATGAGTTTGAATTACTTAATAATTATTCTTTTTTTAATTTTTATTCTCATTCTGTATGTTTTCATCATCATTCATCATAATAAAATACTTTTATGTTTCTATCTATATTAATATTATTTTGTATCATTGTATTACGTTCATCAAAGACTAAATTAGTTCAGCTAAAAGGTAACACGACATTCATTGACTGTTAGGCGGTACGAAGTTCGCCGGGTCAGCTAGTATGCTATAAAAAAAAACTAATAATTTCATTCAAATGGCTGCCTCGGCTGCACTTGCAGTAGCCTACACGATCGGTCCAATAGGGCGCAAAACATCGAGTGTAGCTTCGGCTGTTTGGCATGTAGCGCCGTCCTGTTGCAACCAAATGTTGCCAATATCCTCCTCTTCAATTTTTGTGAACAAAAATTGTTCAACATGGCCCGATAACGATCGCCATTAACTGTAATGGTAACTGTAACGTTGCTCATTTTCGAAGAAAAATGTCCCAATAATGCCTCTGGACCAAAATCCGCACCAAACAGTGACTCGTTTTGGGTGCGTCGGCTTTTCAATGTATGCGTGCGGGTAACCATATTCGTTCAGCGGAGGGATAAAACTAAATAACTGTCAAATCAGACAGATTTCTGTCTTCAAATTTATAAGTATGTAAGTACAGTGTATATTTAGTGTACTTCTTCATGTTTTACGATGTGTTGATGCAGAGATGCATATACTGGCTGTAACAAAACTACCTCTTCAAATTTCATGAGATGACTTGGCATCGGAAATCAAATACAAATATTTAATAAAAAAGGAGGGTTAATTTTTTTATTTCAAAAAAAAAATGTCGCACATTAAGAATCCATTTTCTACCGCGGCAATTCAAGGTAACATGGTCGCCGTGGCAAAACAAACATGGAGCACCCGTATGGCTGTCGTTGTCGCTTTCTACTGCCGCTCAGTAGCGATAGAAAGGGTGATAATGAAAATTTTTAAGACCTTTAAAACGGATTTACGGTTAAAGTATTTGTGTATTTTGTGATTTTTTTCTTCATTTTTGTAATGTTTTATGACTGATGCCACGTCACATGACGAAATTTGAATCAGAATCAGAATTTGTTTATTTGCTAGAAACATGGTTACAAAAGTTGACAATTTACAATTACGTAGATCAGCATGTTTCACCGTACATGGGCGGCGTGCAAATCGTAATAATGTTCATGCAATAATCACAATTATAATCTCGAAATCTTAAATTGTATACGTATTGAAATGTCAAATTAATAATACCGAAAGTCAATATACATAAAATCAATACAATAAAAATAATTTATGTGGTCTATAAATCTTAATCAAGTAAACACAATCCAATACCTATTTTTAATGTCAATACTATAATATTCATTGTTAATAATAATAGTAAAATAAATAAATATCATTAATTATATCATATCAAAACATGTAATACAATAACCAACAAAAGTCAATACAAATGTGAAATCTTTAATGTAATACGAGTTTTATGATAGGTGTAAGTCCCTTGTGATTGTGAAACACCTGAAGGGCTTGAGTCATTTAAGTGAGTAATCATTAAAGAAATCAATAATTGTGTAATAGCATTTATCGATAAGAAGTTCGTTGAGCCTGTGCTTGAATTCATTAATATCACTAATACTTTTGATTACATTTGGAATCTTATTAAATATTCGAGGTGCTATACAAAAAATGCTATATTATGTAGTAGTTTGGTTTTGCTCGGCACCATGCATAACTTATCTTTATGACGCGCTCTAGTGCGGTACTGAAATATATTTGAATGTAATTTTACATACACTGCAACTTCATAGATAAATAGGCTTGGAAGAGTTACGATCTTCACATTTTGAAAATATGGCCTGCACGAATCGGTCTGCTGTAGGTTAAACATTGACCTTATGCATCGTTTTTGGGCTTTAAACGCATCTTCTTTGTCAACGGAGTTACCCCAAAAGATTAACCCATATCTAAGGGTAGAGTCTACATACCCATGGTAAGCTGTCACAACAGTCGATATGTTAACTATTCTGCGTAATCTATATAGGGCGTACGAAAATGAATGGAGTTTTTTACAAATATGCTCAATATGTGACTTCCAATTTATTTTGTTGTCTATATGTAAACCTAAAAATTTGGTGACCTCTACTTCTTCAATCTTATTGTTGGAGTAAATAATATGCACTGATGTATCTGCTTTAGGTCGTTGTCTAAAATTCATCACCTTAGTTTTGTCAAAATTAATTTCTAAGTCATTTTCTTGGAGCCATTTAATTATTAATGTCAAAAAATTGTTAATGTCAGTTTTAGTATCAGTCAGGTCATTAAAAGAAAATAAAACGGTACTGTCATCCGCAAACAACGTCATGTGGTGATTAGTGATTGTAGGCATGTCATTTATATAAATTAAAAAAAGGAGAGGTCCCAAAATGCTACCTTGGGGCACACCAGTCAAAACGTCTTTTGTTTCAGAAACAAAAGTCTCCTCGGTTTTAGTTTTGAATACTAGTTTTCTGATTTCCGTGTATTGTTTCCGGCCTTGGAGATATGACTTGACGAGATCGTGGGCATTACCTCTGACCCCATAAGCATGATATTTTCTCCAGAAGTATAGAGTGATTTACGCGATCGAACGCTTTAGACATATCCATGTAAAGTGCCAAAACCAGTGACCGTTTGTCCATATTAACTAGTATTTTGTGCAAAAAATTATAAATTGCTACAGACACAGATTGGTTTTTCCTATATCCGTACTGGCATTCCGAGAACAAATTTTTACTCTCAAAGAACGAATATAGTTGCCCATATATAATTCTTTCAAATATTTTAGCAAAAATGGTTATGAGAGCTATTGGCCTATAATTTTTCAAAATAGTTTTATCGTCTTTTTTATGTAGTGGTTTTATTACCGAGACCTTTAATTTCACAGGAAAGACGCCTCTCTCAATACACAGATTTATAGTATGACACAATGGGAACGCAATTATTGTAGCAACATCTTTGACGATTCTGGTAGTAACAGAATCATAACCTGTACTATTGGTATTTTTAAAGAAATTATTGTTTTGTAAATATCAGAAGGTATTGCAGGGTGCAAGAAAATTGATTTGTCATTTCTAATGGGTGACTTAAAACGAAATTTTGTGTCAAATAAAGAATTAACTGGTTTAGCAATGTCCAAAAATAATTATTAAATGCTTTAGCAATATTCCCGGGATCGGTAATTGTCTCATTGTTAACTAATAGCTTTTCGATTCCCTCCTTTGGAAATTTACATTTTTGATTATTTATCACTTTCCAGGAGGCTTTACACTTATTTTCTGCACTATCAATATAATAGTTATTTTGAGATCTTTTTGTTAAACTATATTTTTTTTGAATCTTCTAGCGTAAGTTTGAAACTTTTTTTTGTTTTCTTTGTTTGGGTGTTTTCTATATAACCACATAAGTTCGCGTTTACGTTTGCTGCCAATTTTTATTCCATTTGAAATCCATCTTGGTTTTGATAAGCTGTTAACTCGTACTTTGTAAATAGGAAAGCATAGATCGTATAGTAAATTAAATATTTCTTGAAAAGCATCAAAACTTTCATTAGGATCGGTGGACTCGTAAACATTTTGGAAAGAAATTTGACCTATATATTTATAGAAAATGTCCCTGTTTTCTCTTGAGAGATCGCGTTTCTTTATGTACCAATACTTTAGTAAACAATATTTTTTGGTTGGAAACTCAATTATTTGTGCAGAATGATCAGACAGAGCAAAGTCCTTTACATGTCCTTTACATTTTTTAATGCTATGAGCTATATTATCTATACATTTCCCACTCGCGTTCCTCGTAGGTTCGCGAAAGTGAAGGTACAGATTAAATCCTAAAAGTAGTTCTTTAAATCTGTCAGCTTCTCGTGATGATTGCATTGTATCAATTTTAAAATCCCCACAAATTACAGTTTTTTTCCCATTAGCACATATGTTTGTCAAAATTTTACCCAAAGTCAGAAAGAACATGTCAAGTACGTCCTTGATATTGTTAGGTGATCTGTAAATACATAAAATATTCATTTCATGGTCTAAAAGTTCCACAGCACTACATTCACAAATATTTGTAATTGACATCTTATTGATATGACAAAGTTCTTTACATCGAATGCCGCTTTTTGTTAAGATACAGGCGCCTCCGTGCCTACCACTTCTCATAAAATAGGTAACTAACTTAAAATTGGGTATTATCAATAATAATTCATCTCCTACTATCATATTATGTTCCGTTATACACAATATATCTATGCACATACCTTTAGTAGTCAATTCATTCAAACAAACCGTTAAATTGTCCGATTTACTTATAAGACCGTCTATATTCTGATGCAATAAAGTGATGCAATTATTCACGAAATAAATGGTGTGAACTTGTAATCTGGCTATTGTCTTTGGTTTCAGTAATGTCACGTGATTTTTCAGGACTCGTACTAACTGCTACGGACGTAGTCTGTACACTCTTGTTAACCATCACCTTAGGAAGCAATTTGGATCCTGTCTTCAAATTCTGATATTGTTGATTTTTTTCAAAATAATATAATTTCAGTATTTCTTTTAAAAGTGATCTAGCTGCATATACAGCATAATTCTATGTACTCGGTATCATTTTGGCATAATTCATGTTCGTGTATGTGACATTGTTATATCTATTGCTAATAAATTGTAGTAAATAATTCAGTTTAGTCTCATTAAGGTATCTACTACCCGTTCGCTCTAACTTTGCCGCTGGCGTAGAGGCGTATACCCGAATTGTTAATTAGACGAAGTAAATTGACAGTAGCTAATGTCACTTTGTCATAGAAAATACGCAACTTTGTATGAAGAAGTGACATTAGTTGCTGTCAATTTACTTCGTCATATTAAAAATTCGACTTTAGTATGGAGCCGAGCGGCAAAGTTAGAGCGAACGAGCAGTACTGTATGGCACTTCACTTGAATAGGTAGTTTTGTTACACCCAATATAGTATTCTGTTTATACTTACTATTATTAAGTTCCTATCCATTTTTGTGTGTTAGTATATGTGTTGGTATTATGTGTATGACGTGTATGTATATAATAGTCATGGTATCTATGTATGTCATAGGTACTATAAAACTTAGTAACTTTTATCTTGTATTCTATCTGGTTGCACACTTCTTAAACCTTCCGTTGCGCTTTTCCTATCACCCAAAGGTTTGCTGGGAGAAAACTCAGTGTTGAGTTAAGCTCGCCTTTGTACATCATTGTTCTTAGTATTTAATGTTAATGCATTTTGTTCCTGTGTGCAATAAAGAATTAAATCTAAATCTAAATGAGCTAAGTGTTACCATTCACGAAATAAGCACTAGTTGAAAAAAAAACGTTAGATGTCGGACCCTGTATATCTAAACTCTGTCTGTGCAATAGATTTATCTACATTTATTCTAGACCTTTCTACATTTATACCTTTCTACCAGAAGAGTAATATGTTTTTTTGCTGCCTTAGTGCCTTATATTTCTTAATAGGGTAATATAATATTTTCAAAGAGAAAATAAATACCAACATTTTCTACAAAAAAGAAATTTAACACGATTTCTTTCTCTATATTTTCAATCTCAATATTCAGAGACTGTTTTTGGCAATGTGTTCTTTCATACCTAAAAATAAACCAAAACCTCATTATTATATACAAGTATACCTGAACCACGTAACCCCTGACGTCACTAACTCGTATTGCACACATACATCTATACTACTTGGGGAATTTGCCAGTCGCTCGCTGATCAACTTGGGTCTACAACAGGTGTTACCTTTTCGAAACACCGAACGAAATATGTAGGGCTAACTTTGGTAAAACTGTGGACCTTTTTGCCCTAAATTATCGCCATACGAAATTCCGATATGAATAGTAGCTATTTCTCAAGTGAACCACTTCTAGTACATTTTATATACTTACATTCAAAAGTATCCGTGGTATTAAAAAGGATATTTCTGCTTTGCACATGGAGTCGAATTGCTGTAACAAAAGAGAAAAGTGGTTATAAAGTCAAATTCGTATTCCAACATCAGTCACAGTCTAATCTAAACGCTCAGCACTGAATATATTTGTCCAGGGCACCTATATAAGTTGACCTCAACTCACGGACCGTGAAAAAGCATGGAAGGAGTATCGCACAATTTAATTTCTATAAATAATTAAATATTCATGGACATTTTTACACAACGCTATCTGATTCTAACTTAGACCATATATCACGGGACTAGCCTTTGCGAACCACCGCATACAAAAATATTCTGCCAGTTTTCATACAAGTGAAGGGGGAAACACAAAGACATATAAAATTTCATTTAAAATGTATTAATCGACAAACGCGTAATGGCTGTTGTGTGTTAATTTTTATTGTACAGTCAACTACAATGAAGTGTACTAGTTTAATCATATAAAATGATGTGCTGATGTACAGTGCTTTTATAAAGCCAAAAGACCAAAGGGTCATGTGCAATGGCAGAAAACAATGCTTAAGTAAGGCGCATCCTGTGGTTAGATGATCTAAGGATTCTAACGATACAATAGTCAAAAGTAACCTGCTTGTGTAAGGAGAATTAATTTTAATAAAAAAATATCAAACAAAGAGACATCCAGACTCTCGAGACAAACATTAATTTATGGATCACAACATATTTGTCTCCGGTGAAAATCGAAGCCATGACCTCGCGATCCGCAGTCGCACGCTCTTGGCCAAAATAGGAACTAGAGTACTTTCATTTATGTATTTGCACAGAAAATCACGACAGTTTGCAACCATTACAAATCGTGTAAAAGTGCCAGAGACATGTAACCTTTTTTTTTAATAGCACGCACTCACATAAATTGGCCGTCATATATGTCAGGCCTCGCCAATAATACGTCGAAGTTATATCAGTATTTTTTTCAGGTCCGTGACATACCTACTCTGTTTCTCATAAAAAATACAGTACTTTGATAAAAAGTATTTTTATCAAACGAATTCAAATGTATTTAGGAGCCTTTTTTTTGGTAACCCAACTAGTAAACAATTGATCCCGTTTGAATTTCTAGTAAAATTTTGAGAATAACATTGTGTGATAAAAATATTCAAAACAATAATTCCAGTATACAATGTTAAGTTCCCTGTTTTTGAAATTCATATTTATAAGTCTTATAAAGTAAAGGTAATAATGACTTTGGTTGTAAGCTTTATGAAACAGAAATGAAATGTTTGCGATAAAATCTTACTTATGAATGCGAAAGATTGTGAAAGTGGATGTTTGTTATTCTTTCACGCTCGAACGACTAAAACGGAACTGACTGAAATTTGGTACAGGGATAGATTATAGTCTGGAATAACTGAACATCGTACTATTTTTTATTTCTTTATTAATATTAAGTATTTTTTAAAATTTATTAAATACTAGCTGACCCGCGCAACTTCGTTTGCGTCTGATAAGGGAGAGGTGTGGTATTATAATTTTGATATCATGTTTCCCGTCATTACCTCCCGTCACGTCGCTAGTATTAATTATTTTAGAACTAATTTGTGTTATTGAGTGCGATCCTTTTGGGGTAAATAAATAAATACCTATTCTTTTAGAACTTGTTAAGAGAAACAATTTTGTAATAGGTACATTATTTTTACGTAACTTTAACCATTTACGCAGAGGCGCAACGAAAGCTTTTAAAAGCAACAATTTATACCGAAATGCGAGGACTATTTTGACACATATGATTGAATTTGAACTTTGTGCAGCGGTAATAAATTGCAAATTGACTCTTTAAAGTCGGTGATTCCCATTAGTTCTATAGAACTGTGACGTCATAGAACTGTTGAAACGTTTTTCTCCCTGTTTTTCTATGATAGATAAGATGCAATTAAATTTGTCCCATTTGTTCCATAGAAAAAATAATACTTTTGCTTAATTGGAAACCTCGATCTCCATGTTCTACAAGTTCCCTTTTTAAATGTTCCTAAATGCCTTTCACACATTTTTAGTTCCAACTCCTACTTCCATAACCAGTTTTACTTACATACATACTTACATTACATATTATGAGGTACCTACAATACACACTGGACCTTAGTGTCCTATATCGGAACAACTTTATAAAAGGAATTATAGAATATTACAGTTGAGTGTTGCAATAAAACAAGCTAAATCATTTAAAGCAATTAGTTTTATTAACCATAATTAAAATAAACCAAACTTCTCTGTGAACTGTGACCTGTGAGAACTGTGAACCTCCATTTCACACACTACAAGGAAAGGTCAAGCGAAATGAAATAACACAAGTATTTATGACAAGTGTCAATGCAATTATTCATAATCATAATAGATAAAAGATCTGTCCAGCTAATTATTCCTCCTTTGAATATAAAAGAGATTAAATAACTATAACGACTCATCACAAAATAGAACAAATAGGACAAAATGTTATAACAGTTCTATCGTAGTTCTATGGAACAAATGGCACAAATTTTGTTGCATCTGATCTATCATAGAAAAACAGGGACAAAAATGTTTCAACAGTCCTATGACGTCACATTTCTATAGAACTAATGGGAGACACCCTTTAAAGTTAGGAGCACACCTACATTTCTTAGACAACAATAAGTGTTTATAATTTAATATGAACTTTATCAAATGGCAATAAAGTTGAAATTGACTCTACATTTTATTTAGAAAACATTTGTATGGGAAAAAGAAAAGGACATAACATTTCAAGACCAAGATAAGATAAATCTGTTCAGCCGTTCTCGAGTTTTAGCGAGACTAACGAACAGCAATTGATTTTTATATATATAGAAGATAGAAGATTTGTTCCCCTTGGGAAGCAGGGACGGGCAAAATTCCACGCAGGTGGAAACGTTGGCGTCATTATAGGTATCTCATAACAACAACTTCCCATTAACAGTCCAACTGTTTTTGCAGTATGAGTAGGGTATATAATTTACAGTAAATTGGTGATAATTTACTGAACCCAAATCAAACCTTCCGTATCACACACCTGATCTGCTTCAGGTGTGTTGCCGACGGGTTCTTGTCATGTTAAGCTTCAATATGTTGGAGATTTTTTAAGCGTGTAAAGAGTCTTCGGTACCTATGTAAATTAAATTAAGACTTTTGTTCTTTTTTTTTATATTTAGCTCGCCAAATTGACGTCTCCACCAGCCTGATGGAAAGCTGTGGCGCATCTAGCGATTGGGGGCCACTTCTGCCAGTGATCTTCAAGTTGGCGGCCCTGTGATGTGCCTTTTCACGCTCCTCTTGAAGAACCCGGGATTGTAAGATGAGGGAAACACTTGTGCGGCCAGGTCGTTCTAAGTTTTATAGTTCCACAGAGGAACGATCTTTTGAAACGTTCAGTTCTGGCGAAGATTCTAAGTGAGACCCGATTTGTCGATTATTTTATTTTGATTTTCTGACTTAGGGATCAATTCACTACTCAACTCTCTTGTAAACGGGTCAATAAACACAGAGGTAGGTAGGGTAATAGCACAAATTAGAGATAGTAGTTCACACCAACCCTCTGCTACACACACTCGCGCACAAATCAGTGGGCGTTGTCTATGTGTGCGTAGCCTCAGCAAATATAGTATGTAGATTTCCATCTGTACTATCGCTAATTTGTGGTAATAGTGTTGCGAGTTCAATTCTTTATTGTCATCAAAAAATGACCACAAATAAAGAAGTTTTTTACACACTACCTACATAAAGTGGCATTATCATTGAAGTAGAAACTTTGAAAATAATGGCAATATATCGATCCCTCCTACGTAGACTATGGTAACCCCAAAATGACAACTTTACAGGAGAGCTGTTTGAATGTACAAAGTTGCATAAAATTTTAAATTATGCAGTTATTTACTTAAAAATGACTATGGTGCCTAGAAAAATAAAGTACTTTATTATGATATCAAACTATATGAGAATATTTTAACAGTTTTTAAGATATTGATGTTACTACATTTTACACCGTAGTCTAAAATAGTTAATTTATTGTAAGTATTACATGCTATTTTATACGCAGCAAAATAAACTTCTTTTAGTATTGTATGTAACACTTAATATATTCTTCATCGTAACTTAACATTTGATTTCAATTGTATGTAGTACAATACCATAATTTACGTTGGCATACTTGAGTCTTTTAAACGTATGTAGGCTGAAATATGGTACAGGTCTGGAAGAATATTAGGCAAAAAACACATAAAAACACTGCCACTAAACAAATTTATTTCAGCTTTAGATAATTGATTAGTGGAAGTAGTCATCAATAGAGTAATATACCCTTATTACTCCACTGATGACTTTCTGATTAATAATTAAAATATTTATTGTTAAAAATTACAGAGAAACATAATTATTACATCTATATATTTACATTTTTACTATTTAAACTAAACCTAAATAAGGCCCCGTGGCATTGTGCCCAAAAGACTAGCAGCATTCCCCCTTTGAATAGCAATACCTATTCGTTGAGCGAGAAAACTGCCAGCCCTTGGGTCACGAGTCGACTCCACAAGGCGTTTTTTTTTCAAATTCTTGAAACATTTTTGCGCATTGGGACTCCATGGACAAGGTCCAGGTCTCGACATCGACTGGACGAAAACGATACGATGAGTCGAGACCCTTATATTTATTAATTTTAATATTCTCAGCCGCTTCCGCTGCTTGCTGCGCCGGCTTTTAATTTTGTTTTAGGAAAGATGGGACGGGGTCAGAGTGTTAATTCATAAATTGCATCCCAGACCAGCACCCGACCCATCTCCCACGGTATTAAAGTTATACCAACCGGTCTCTCGCCATCGTCCCTAAAAACGCCGTTTGGCTCTAGGAGCGCAGGCACATTGGCGGTGGCAAGAGCACGGCAAATGATGTAATTCAGCGCAGGCAGCGTGGCGTGCCTGCGCTTTTTAAACATGAAATACCATGATGCCCCAAATGTCGATGTTAAAACCGCAGGGGCAACGATGTGGAGCGCTAAGCGTGACGCCAGGTTGAAACCTGTCGTTACGCAACCAACTGAAATTCTTAGAATGTCCGGTTCCAAAAAAGTTCCGGTGTTGGCCGGCACCACCGGATTCCTTTCTACTGAGCGCTAATAATCTGGCCTGACCTGGATCTAAGCTGGTGTTTAACTAGGAGTCAAAGGTTAATTTTGATATAGCTTCGTCCCAGCTCCGTTGTAAATTAGGATGGGTGGGAAAATTTTGTCCCGGACAAGCCATAAGCCAAGCATTCCCGGCATCTGTAAGGCCAGTCGTCCCATAGTATGTAAGACAATTGGTCAGAATTTTACCTACGAGACTCGACGTGGCGTGTACAGATGACAAAAAGGCTGGCAAAGCCACACTAGAAATTATGCGGATCCCTAGCCCACTATATTTTATGGGAAGATATGCCTAGGACCAAGATTGTTCGCTCAGTTGTATATTGAGAATCGATTTCAAAGAAAATTTGATAAGCGAATCAGTAGAAAATAAATAATTTTGATGTTTCCAAAAAGGACAACAGCGAAGCAAATTAATAGATTTAGGAACAAACATACAAAATTTTAGAATTGTGACTGCGTAATGTGAATGAATATTAGGAAGCCGATCTACATAGGATTCAAATTTTGAATTTTTTTGTGCTAATTATTATGGAATAGCATCTTCAAATATTGGGGATCCTAGGAGGTAAAGATTCTCTCTGTTAACAATTTTGATATTCCGACATAAGGAATTGAATTTTCCAATGAGTTCCGGATTGTTGTGATTATTATGAATATATATTTCACACTTATTAACATTTAATTCGAAACCAATCAAATAAAATTCGTTTTTAATTTCTATAAGATCCGACAGAACAGAAACTGCATCACCTCCAAGAGTCCCGTCATCTGAATATCAGACGTTAAATTTAAAGTGAAAACTTTAAATTTGAATGATGGGTTAATATCTAGGCTGAAAATGGCTGGTGAGAGAGGATCTCCCTGCTGGCAACCGACTTCAGAAGAAAGTTCGTTGCATTTATACATTAATTTTGATGGTATACATTTCAGGAACATTGCTTCTAATGTCTGACAGCAGGGTGCCACGGTTTGCCGAATTAAAAACCTTTTTTTACATCAATTTTTAGCAAAAGTTCAGGGATTGATTCGTCAGAAGATTGGACGAAAGTGTTAATTATTATCGTATCAGCGTAGAGATGTGCTGTACTGTTAATTCCTTCAAAGACACGAGCAGTGGGTGAACTGGCAAAGGCATCAAATATGTCCATTAAATTATTTATGGCCTCTACATCAGAACCTCTATATCAGCACGGGGTAACTGAGATTTTGAAACCAACAAAAAATAATGTATTATACAAAGAATCTACGATGTAACGTCACGTAATGTATCGTATCTTTTTATCGATGCAACGTAAAATATGGTAAGGATTACATACGATTTTTTTTTTATGTATGTTCACAGCGTAAAATAAAGTAAGTATTTTTACAATATAAATATTACTTAACTATTCCCATGTAAAATATAGCAAGTATCACTTAAGACAAAATAAACACACTGACTCCCGATGCATATTATTGTAAGTATTCCTTGCGATAAAACAACGGAGAAAATGAAATTAACAATTTATATACGTAAATGTAGTTCTCTGTTCCTCATAAGAATAAAATAATGAAAAAATGTATTTACTTATCTAGTAATAAGGAACAATTTACATAAATACATATTATTTACCTGGATTTTCTTCTTTTTCTTCATTGAGATCAGAACTTTTGATGGTTTAATTATATATAGTTTTAAACCTTGATGAATTTTTTCTGAAATATTTCGAATTACTACCACTATTAATTGTTACTACAGAATTTTAAATGCGAATAATAACAGTTACACGAAATCAGAGCGAACACACTGCACGTGTGGTATCGACCGGCGTAAACGACCGTTACTAACACATACGATGCGCGCGCGATCAGTGAAGAGCCCCCCGCGTCCCGCGTTAACTGCCGCTTCGGTTGTCGCGATACTTCACGCCGGATATATTCAGAAATTACTATATTATACGGCTTAAAAAATAGACTTCCCTTGAGAATTTCTTTAAAATTATTTTTTGTACTGATTCTATAGTACTAAAATACATTATTTTTGAAATAAAACAAAAATCGACTTTTTGTGGATTACCACAATATACGTAGGAGGGATCGATATGTAAATAGTGATTTTGTGTCCATTAGCCTTGACCTGAACGCCAGGCTAGTGAATATGGAAGCCAGGTAGGTACCTGTAAATTTTCTATAACAACAGCAAAATTTCAGTGTAAATAAACTGGTAATTAATTTCATGCGCCAGGCGAGTAAGTGCTTGAAAATAGGTCAGAAGATAATGAAAAAGAATTAACTTTTGTATATTTTTTATCTTTTTTTAAATAACTGACTTGGCAAAATGAATTTTGATATTTTGTAATGTACACAATTTTTTACAAGTAAAAAATAATAAATTGCTGTTAATTTTTTACACAGCCCTATAATCTAGACAATTGAGTGACTCCTGTGACCTGAAGTCTTTTTTTAAAACCACGAAGGTGGCAGATAAGCATACGGCTCAACAGTACTGGTGGATCTTATTTAAGACTAGTTTCCGTGAGGCTAGCCTAATACATTCCTCACTATATATTTTATCGATACTGAGGACGTACATATTATTCTTATGTAGATTAAACGACTATTCCATTTAAGAACATTTCTGAAGAGAGGGTATGAATTCTGTACGCGTTTATGAATCAGAAAATCATGGTTGCCTTTTATGTTAGACAGAAATACAAATAAGATAAGATAAGATAAGATAATGTTTTATTCAAAGATAAATACAACTTACACTATTACAGTAAATGCTCATCATTAATTGCTAATTGCTACTTACATTTGCATGGTGCGATGTGACATCGTAATGAAATAATACATCCATCAAAACATTTCAGTAACAACGGTTTTTGTGGTCAAATTCTTGTATTATCACTTATTTACTTACATTTACAACAATAAATAGATAATCGTTTCGGTCGGTTAGTATATTTATTTACTGTTCCAAGCAAACAATATTAGCTGCCCTTTCGGAAAGGTAAGGACCTATTTGATATTTAAATTCCATCCAAGTTCTGTGACACACAAGACCTTGTATATGGAAATTGCTCCCAAGTTAAATTGCTTGTCGAATATGTAAGTTTTTGAATTTCCAACTTCCTCTATATTGATTCTGGTGGACTACTTGCTACAAGTTTGATAACTTTTTATGTATCGAAGAGACTGTGAATTTTTATAAAACTGTTGTACGTCTAAGAGTACTTTGTAACAGAAATGTTTTTTACAGGGTTAACGCGGTTACATTATTACAAATGCAAAAGGCAAAATGGAACGTCATAGTTTAAAAGTTAGTGTAACAGAATCAGAATCAGAATCAGAATCAGAATCTTTATTTGTTAAACATAGGTAATACATTAATAATAGATCTTACATTCACAAGTCCGCTATGTTTTGTCCCAAGGACGTACAAATATGAGTTTGAATAAAAAAAAAGCATGCATAGGTACAATTAAAATGATTAACAAGATTAAATTAAATAAATTACGGCTATTTTTAAGAGAAAAAATACAATTATATAAAATCAATCTTTGTCCAATCTAATTATAATAAATAAATAAAAAATATTACTTGCATTGAAAAAAATTAAACTTAAAAAAAGAAAGGAATACCCTTAGATACATCGGTCACAATCATATTCGTCCAACACGTAACAGAAATATGATGGTGGTAAATAGTTTTTTTATGTCAGAGTAGAGAACTTACAGTCAGCCATACGTCATCATATTGTAGTTCCTGGAACATCGTCCCGAAATTCGCACTCAAAACCGCCTTTTATAATGTAGATGAATTACACCTGAAAACTCGCATTGCAATACCACTGTTTTTAACCGACTTCAAAAAAAGGAGGAGGTTCTCAATTCGTCTGTATGTATTTTTTTTTTATGTATATCAAGCGATAATTCCGTCAATTATAGACGGATTTCAAAAATTCTTTTTTTGTTGAATAGGGGTTACTTCTGAGGTGGTCCCATTTTCACCAGGTCAGGATCTGATGAAGGGATCTAGGAGAAAACGAGGGCAACCACCGAAAATTGTAGGGACAACTAGTGTGCTTGTTAACTTTTTAATTAAGTGCTTTAATGTTCTACACTTTAATGAAGGTATGGCGTCGATCTGATGATAGAGTCGAAAGACAGTCGAGGGCATTCCAAACCAATTTACAGCAGTTATCTTGTGTTTGGGCTTGATTGATTTGTATTGATGAGAACTTTACACCTAGATTGATACATCCAACTTCAAAAAAAAAAGAAAGGTCTCAATGTTTTATGTATGTTCACCGTCAATTATAGACGGATTTCAATTTTTTTTGTTGGATAGTGTTTACTTCTGAGGTGGTCCCATTATAACCAGGTTAGGATCTGATGATGGGATCCTGGAGAAATCGAGGGCAACCACCGAAAATTATAGGTACAACTGTGCGTTTGTTAACTTTTTAATTCAGTGCTTTAACGTACTACCATTAATAAAGGTCTGGGCGCCGATTCTCGACCACACGAAGTGAATGCGTGGACGCAAATTTACGGGTGAAACGTCGCGTGAAGCGAGAATTGGTGCCCTGGAGTCGATCTGGTGATGGAACCAAAAGAGATTCGAGGGAATTTCTTAACGATTTACAGCAGCTACCTTGTGTTGGGGCTTGATTAATTTATATTGATGAGAACTTTCACCTAGATAGATATATTTCTCGGTTCACCCGTCACTTAAAATAATGAAAAAAAAAATTTTTCAATAAAAAATACAACCGACTTCCAAGAAATCCTGAAAAATAAAATTTACTTAGCACAAAGTAATATGTAGTTGATTTGTCAGATTTTATTCAATATAATATTGAAGTTGGTGCCATGAATAATACCTCCCTAAACCTATGAATTTACTTGGCGCCGACTTCAATATGATATTGAATAAAAAATCAGATAAATCAAAATACATATTACTTTGTGCTAAGTAAATTTTATTTTTCAGGATTTCTTGGAAGTCGGTTGTATTTTTTATTGATTTTTTTTTTATAATAATGGTTAATAGTCAATCACAAACAAAAGACTCAAAAGCAATTCTATCAACATTCAATCCAATCTAGAAACACTTCATTAATGTATCGCAAGCCTATAAATCCCATATACAACTCCACATGATTTATTTGAGGTCAAAGCTACGTGTTAAATACTGCGCGAGGGAATTAGGGTGCTTTTCCATCAAAGACGTGCTATGCTGCGTTGCTATGGATGCGTTTGAAACCCACCAATCACGTTCGTCGGTGGAACAATTTGACAACATAAACGATCAACATTACTTGTGGACGATTGTAATAAGTAGATTTTTTTATTACACTTGGGTGACAGACAAGCATACGTTCACGAGAAGGGCTAATGGTCATTGAAGCATAAGGACGTTTGCAACACCGGAGGTGCTACATCGCGCTGTCGACCCTGTAAAAAACTTCTAAGATCTCTTTTGTGTGAGGATGACCTACCTGCCTGTAGTGAGTGGTGCGATGATAGAACACGCATAAGGAGGCAAAGTCTCTCCTGTCGCGTAGAGGTTTCACACCGCCTCGACGAAATATATCAAAAGCAACATAGCGTAGTGGAAGAGCACCCTTAATTGATATTCCGTATATCAGCATCGCCTGCCTCCAATTTCACTAAGTAAACAGCTTGGTAATGAAAATCGTTTTCTCTTAGTCAGACACCGCAAATAATATTTAGTAAATAGTGGTAATAGATCGTCAGTTTCGCAAAGGAGACAAAGTCATGCGATTTTACCAGCTTAGTTTCCATTACCGTGGGAACACAGGAACAAAATATAGCCATATAGATGTTTGCTGTAATGTAGCTTTATATTGTTGAAAGATTTGTCAAATCGATTTAATAGTTTCGGAGCCTATTCAATGCCAATAGACAAACAAACGATCATCTTACATCTGTAATATTAGTTAATGTAGACATATTAAATATTATTATGTGATATATTGTATGATAATGACTACTTTGTTTTAGTAACAATTTGACGGCAATTTGAGCAATTTATGTTAGTGTAGTCTCAAGGTCACAGTAGGTATTTTTATCTGAACTTGAAACGTTCTTCACTCCGTTTTAGCTCTACTGTATAAAATGGAGCTTTAAGATAGTTTTGATATTATCACATAGGCTATTAAATTACCAGTTTCAAGCGTAGGTTTTCATTATCATTATTAAAAAAATGAGTGTCCTAATCAATGCAAGCTTTATTGCTGGCGGAGTCAGACTTATACTACTCCAAATGGCGCATTTCATGTAAAACACCCATAACTTTTTCAAGTGATTACCTTAATAGGACCAAACTGTCACTGTTTCATCGAATTTTGTTGACCTTGACCTCATTTAAAGTACAGTATACCAGTGTTATATTGGTATACCAATGGAACATTTACTCATGTAACTAGTTTTACATACTGTTTTGACAAGCGATAAGAACATAACCCTCTGTCTCTGCATTGATATTGTTCTGTAAGCCTTAATGTTCAAATGTTTTTAAGGAACCAAGTATCCCGCAGCCTACTGAATAGCTACAGCAGTTAGTTTCTGAAAATGTAGCAGTATTTCACTTTTCAGATCAGTCGGATCTGTTCAATTTATTGAGAAAATATAATATGTTAATATACCTACCTACGAAGCGAGATGATAATCTTCAAAATGTAAAAAGAGATCACATTGAGCATTTGGAGAAAAAAAAATTATTACAGACTAGACTACATTGAACTTCAAAGAGGTTTTCGTTCATTGCTTGCAGTTGCTCATTCATTCAGTCAAAAGCAAAATAAAAGAATATTTACCTTATTAACGTGATCCCTAAGAATATTGGAGTACACCATGGCCATCGCCTCGAGTGCCATGAAGGTCATACAGCCGACGACCCACGGCACTAAAAATGCCACATTTTCCTGGAACCAAAGAAATGTCGTGTCTAATGTTATATGTCTTTGCCTGTAACACATAAAAGTTTATTGAATAGGAATGCTCGTCACAGTTCCCTAGAGGGAAATTTTATTTTGTGTAGGGTTTTGTGTTAGGTGGGACAAGCACTTGGGTAATAGAAAATGGTTTGAAAGTGGTCGTATGAGGTTCAGTAGTGGTTTTTATGTCTAATCGTAACGTTTTATAACTTGACGTAACCTTGGTGTGAGTAGAATAGAATGGAATAGAATAGAATAAAACTTTATTTGCACACCATAACTTTACAAAAATAAATAATTGCTTGAGTAACCTACTGGTGCTGGTTAGCAATATTAGAATAGTTTTAACGAAACGAAGTAGTAGTTTTTTAAAACTTCTGTGCACCCAACGCCATGATACAGTCATCATCCCCCTAGCGGTTGGCTAGCTAGTTGGGTCGGCTGAATTTGATATTTTCTATGAAACAACTTCAATCTGACCGCCAAGACAATGTCCCGAATAACCAATTACAGAATGCAGCGACTTTTTACGCGACGGCAACCTTACATTAAAATCTTAAATTAACGTTAACTTAATTCTTCATCGGATCAAATGAAGTAAAAAAGAATGCATTTGGAGCTTGGTGTTTTTTTTTGATTGGTAGCTAAATTGGCAATTTTTTTTTTTCATATTTGTTAGAACCGTCTACCATCGGACCTTTATTGGTTATACATTTGTGAGCTGGAATTAGACTCAAAGAAAGAAGAAAAATGTAAGGTCCTTATGTAGTTACTCAGAATACAGCAACTGGCTTGATTTATAAACTTGGTCGTGATGTTAATTAAGCACATTTTAAAGAACCGGCATAACCATTAAAACCAAGAAAAGTCTATGCGATATAACGTCAACAATAAAAGTAGACATTCATCCTCGTTTTTACGACCGCCTGTTTCTTCAAAACGCTACTTTATTTACCATAAAATACTAGAGGGTCGTGAAGGTCGACGAGGCTTTGATTATACACATTCATGAATGACTGACATTAATTTAGGAAACCACCACGATTTGGGTAGTAATTTGCATTACTAAACAGAAATTCGTTTTGCTATGGGCACTTTTAAAGAATGCTATATTGTAGGGCGTGGTATAATTGTATCAATTGATTGAGAAATGTCTTCTTTTCGAGTTGAAAATGTGTATCGAAAGCTGACATAGATGTTTAATACGTGGTGACTTATAAATAACAACCAGCATATTTGTAAGATGATCCCTACCTAGAAAGCACTTGTGGATGGATCTTCTACCCACTATTTGGTGCTATTAATGGTGTATGTATAAAAATGGTGCGACTCGGACTCGAGCACAGTGGATTCCTTTCTACACTAGTACTTGTTATTGTAACGGCAACAGCAATACATCATCTGTGAAAATTTGAGCTCTCTCGCTATCACGATTCCTGAGATACAGTCTCGTGACGGACAGACGGATGGACAGCGAAGTCTCATCAATAGGGCTCCATTGTTACCCTTTGGATACGGAACCCTTAAAATCTTACAAGAATTAAACTAAAAATATAATAGAATCACGGTGAAAGAAGTATGTATATTCAGTATAATGTTGCGGCAGCAACCTTTAAGTCGATAAGTGACCAGCCTCAAGAGACCAGTGGAAAGTAAAAGTGAAAATTAATAAGTGATACTTTTGACAGATGACAAGTGAAAAGTCATCAGTTTAGCAAGTGACAAATGACGTGTACTATAAAACGAGTGGCATACGCAACAAGTGATAGGTAGCAGATTAGCTCAACCGGTACACTTGTTGCCACGGCGCTTGATGCCGGTTTAAACCCTGCTTGATATATTTATGAACAAGTGACAGAAACCATTAATTTTCACATGATCTATACATACTTCTTTTACCGTGGTATTAGGTATAGGTGTGCAATACTCACTTTATAAATTCCATAAAAAAGAAATATACTGAGTACTATCATAAACATCTGTGTTCCTATTATTGCAAAATATGCTATCTGTACACCTGAAACAATAGAAAAAACACATTTTTAGTTTTTTTTTCAAATAAATAAAATATGAATACAGGTAAGCGCTTCCAACAGTATTGGAAAGAAGTCATAAGTCGGGATCCCACCAAGACGTCGGTACAACAAAGATTATCCAAGTTCAACGAAATATTCGGAGTCCACCAAAACCTTATCGTTGTTTATTCAAGATTTGCGCTATGATCTTCGATGCGCGGTCCCAACCTAAATTCGGCTTCACCCTGCTGACTAACAGATAACCCCTGGCTCCAGTCAATTCTTTACAAAAAGATCAAATGCCATCTTTCAATGAAACGAACAAGTTTTCCAAAGTGGAGAGTATTTCGGATGCTGCAGCTCACGCGACATCTATCTCTCTGTCATCTTAATGACAGAAAGATATAAAGAAGGCATTAGGGCTATAACGCTTATGTTAATTACCATCATGGTTTTGTAATAAATCTAGACTATCTTCACACAGCACGTAGCGCAATTTGCATAATTTCTGTTGTAGGGTACTAACAATAACTAATGTCGAAGATAACTTATCAGTTATCTTCGACATTATCTTAGCTCTAGAAATACCTACCGAATATTTGATAAAAAAAATAAAAAAAATTAATAGTTATGAAAAAACAACCGCAGTTCTAGGGTTAGACCGGTTGGAATAACAAAATTTCTATACCGAAGAAAGAGGATACATCAATTAGTTCCATCTAAATTTTTTGTTTCGAAAGCTAGCTTTAATTTGATTGAATTGTTCAGTTGTGAGGATATTAACCCTAATAAAGATATTCCCTGCGAGATTCATGCATCAGCCCACAGGTTAACGAGCTTTATCACTTTGACTTTAACCCCAAGATTCGGGTGAGATGTCACAAAGTCAATGAATTTAATCGAAACCCCAAAATTTTCATGACATTTATAGAACGCACTCGAACGATCTCAAGTAGAAAGCAATCGAAGGCTCAACAATCGTCACGTAATCTATTTGAAGTGAACAAACAAATCTAGCCAAAATCGATTACAGCGATAACCCCAAGGGTATTGGCTCGATACTAGCTAGAATGCTGCAAATCTCAATCGTGAATTGGATTCCAATTCTAGTTCACTATAATTCAATGCGAATAATGGGTCCATGTCAAGTGAGGAGCAATGGAGCTCGATATATTGTCCCGGTAAAAAGCCTCTTAAAGCTCTTTTGTAAAGGGCTTTAAAATTATGTTTAATTAATGTTTTATAGACTTTTAATTAGGTTTTATTATCTTTACGCATCACGGCGTCGGCTGTATTAGGAAGTCCTGTCTGCACCTATGTATGTCCTTTCTAGGCTCATAGTTTTAAACTATTTTGCAAACAGCTGCTTGAGTCTCCTTGCGCTGGTACATAATTATTAAGTACTTTTGGATCAGATAGCAATCCTGTAAGTGCAAAAATCTTTACATTTTGTTATTGGTCCCAAAGTTGACGTCAAAAAAATATTCAAAAGTCAAAATTTTACATTTTTGAACGAAACTGGGGACTTTGCAGTGAGACGAGAGAGTTATTTGGTTATTTGAGTAAAAGCCTCTACATTCTATGCCTATCTTTACCGATCGTGAAAAGAGCATTAATAAAGATTTGAATAATTTATTAGGAATCTCGAACTATCGGAACCAAATGGTCGATTGTGGTGAATCTTATTCAGTTTATTTATTCACAGAGCGTGGAATAAGGTGTTAGTAAAATTTACGAAACACATTTCTGTCTTTGCGATACATATTTAGTGGCGAAGGACGTAGAACTTAGTAGGTAATAAATAATATGCATTGTGGAAGTGACTGCCTTCGATCCTTTCAATCACTTTAAGGGCCTCTATTTTAAGGTATCTGCCGTCAAAGCTTCTGGTAACAATTCGAAGACGTTATAAAAAACAGGGATTCGGATTACATTACAAAATGTGACACAATTAAATAGTTTGGTACTTTTTAATGCACTGACTGTGACCCCCATTCTCACTCTTTAAGAGTCCGTATAATGCTTATCAGTTGAAAGTACATAGCAGATAAACATTTCAGTGTTCAAGAAAGAGATAGATGAGCTTTGATTTTGTGCGTTTTTGACAAAAAAAAATTATAAAAGAACAGTGACCGTTAGGAAAACAGTGGTTTGAGCAAATGAAGATTTTACTATAGTCTTTCTTATAAATATATTATACTATATAATCGACTTCAAACTTATGAGATCACGCTTAAATCTTAACGAAATCGAGCTCGACAAAAAAATTTATCGAGAATTTCATCAGTAATCGTGTTTAAAATTTTGCTTCGAGCATAATTAGTTTGTGAACTGAAGATGTTTGTGTTACAACGTTAATTCATTAGACCTCACGAGTCCTGAGATCTAGATCAAGATAATAGTCTATTTATCTCCATACGGACTCTTAATATCACGACACTCATTAGTCGTTTCCCTTGATACTAGCAAAAGAAATTATAACAGTATTACTTTATGTAAGCCATCATAACCCAAAGTTATTTTTATTATCTGAAAATACAAGATAATTTTTAGCAAATTTGAAAGTACTTACGGCTTTGAGTCCCAACTTACAACTGCATAACCTTGTTAGACAAGAAAACTTATACCGTAATACAAGAAAAGTTGAATAAAAAATGCTCTACTAACAGAGTTCCTTTGTATAATTCATTTGTGGGAACATAAGTACGCGGCGTGTTGCATAAGTAGGGTCTAAGTCTTTTTGCGCAAAATGGCTTTTGTCTAACAGTGTATTAAGGCTTACATTGTACCCAAGTAGTAATGTGTTTCATTACGAATTACGACTTGGAACAGAATTTTGAAGATGGAATAGGATAAAATGCTAGAACTCAATTGGATATAAAGAGACTTTATGGGATTCTGGACCTGAACGAATTATATAATTATATTAAGGCAGAGATACGAGGTAGCGAAGAGGAAACTCTAAAATATCATATCTAAATCTATAAAATACTAGAGGACGTCACGCGGTTTCACCCGCGTAGTTTCCAGTTAGTAAATTAAAGAATAAAACTTGAATTAAAAATGTAAATGCTGTCATTACTTTTTCAAACGTCTGCCCTTAGGCAGTAGTACGTAGTACGTAGTAACTATTTAGTTATCTGTGCCTTAGGTGTTTAGGTTTTATTGACTTCAAAAGAGGTATCATCCAATTTCGAGAAGTAGTAGTAATAGCTCTGTCTGATACTAAACCGCTAAACAGATTTGAATGAAATTAAGTATATAGATAGTTTGAGTTCAAGGGAAGGACATAGGCTACTTTTTCACTTACTGCGCAAAAGAAGTGTAATGATTTTACGCGATAACGACTTCTACGCAGACGAAGCCGCGGGGAACAGCTGTATTGAATACGGAACACCTAAATTATACCCCGTTTACATCCCTTCCTTCCATTTCCCGCATAGGAGGCTAATTTCCCATCGTAACTGCTAACATTTCCAAGATCGCGCCAGGAACCCTGAGACGTTACTGTAATATAATATTTACATCAATTTTATACGAACTGGGTTTACCTCGGATGCCAATTTTTAAATTTTCTACCCTACCTTAGCTAACAGGATATTTCATATTTTATTATATTGGCTTAAATAAGACGTGAGTTTTCAATAACGAGTTGCTTCTTCAGATGGAATTATTAATTGGATAAAAATATACGGTTATAACAAGTTGAAAGAAAATGTTTGAAATAAGTACACTGCGGAAACAGAGGATTCTTAGTCTATGTATTTATGAAACTAGCTGATGCCCGTGGTTTCGTTCGTCTGAACTTTCTGCTTCAGAAACTTTATCAAAATAAGTTCAGGCGTTTGAATAGCTAAGCGTCGTAATACTATTCTATACCCTTGTATCCAGAAATCCCTTTTCCTACATTTTTGAAAGGTAGATCAAACTCTGGACTCTCGGATACCCTGTCGAATGGTTTCGCAATGTCCAGACATACCCACGGATTTGCAGTACATTTGTGTAGCCACACCCCAAATCTACATAAAAAATGATACCTTTTACTAGAAGATACCCCGTTAACCTTCTCAGAATTAAAACCGTATCGTCGAACCCTAGTTACACCCCTTACAAGTTGCTAGTTTTAGTGGATGTCGATATCCACTAAATAAAACCCATCTGTATGCCAAATTCGAACCAAACCCATTCAACAGCTCGAGTTGTGATTTGATAGATCAGTCACGGTTACCTTTTGTATGTTTAAAAGATTAGGTAGGGTTGTGCTCCGAATACAAAAAATATTAAGTAGATACTGTATGTTTAAATTATTTTTTTTGGTCAGCTAGCTATTCAAAAATGGTCTTCATAGTTTTTGTATTCTTAGCAAACTCTATCAAATATTCTAAACACACAGTTCCGTCCGGTTGGCCAAATTTTCTCGCAGGAAATTGTTCTCGGGATTAAAGCGTTACTATATTGATTGATGGCGTTTAATGGAAGTTGTTATACACATTTTGAACGAAAACACTTATACGTATTATTGAAGTTTTGAAAGTGCTACAAGGTGATCTGTTAAACTGTGGTATTCGAAAGCAAATTATGGTCTAAATAATAAAACTATAAAATAGTATTATCAACAAACAAGCCTATGATTAATTCCAGGGTGTCCAGGAACTTGTACTATCATCACCATAAATAGAAGTAGCCTCTATATTAGAACATGCTTGAGGAAAAATCATCTTCACAAACTTTCACATTTTCATCATCAATAGGACAGATCAGATACCTATTTCACTTATTTCTTTTGTACCTACCTACCTACACTTTTTCTAAATAACAAAAAGATTTATCACGAACACCAAAAGCCACTAAATTTATTACCACGTCAACTCTCGTCACATCACTTGATATTCAAAGACACCGCGGCCATAAATATATAATGGCCTAATTTAATCCAGACTGATTTTATATTCAGGACGTGCAAGAAAAAATGTGACTGTGATTTTTCAAGTAGGTATATTTTTATAAGAGACAAGCATACTTCACGCGGTTTCACCTGCGTAGCTCGAGTATCCGTGGAAACACAGGAATAAAATATAGCCTGTGTTCACCGGGGATAGTGTAGCTTCTCCAGAGTGTAAGAATCTTTCAATTCGGTTTAGTAGTTTTGGAACCTATTCAAACAAACAGACAAACATTCAAATCTTTTCTCTTCAATTATATTAGTATACTAGCAGGCGTATATGACTTTGTTTGCCAGAAAAATGAGTTGGATGCTAAGTGAGTACGATCTGATACTTAGCTACTCTCTGGTGCATGCACCAGAGAGTTCCTTCAAATTCATACAAGTTCAATCCGATTCAGTCAAATTAGTTTTACACAAATTAGCATATGTAGACAAAACCTTAGAAAGAATCGGCGGAGCTCTTCTTTATTTATACCACTAAGGTGGCAGACAAGCATACGGCCCACCAGATTTACCGGTGGTCAAAGCAGCCTATGGACGTTTGCAACACCAGAGGCGCTACACTCACGCTGCCGACCCTGTAAAAACCTTCTAAGACCCCTCTTGAAGAACCCCATACTGTAGGCGTTTGGGAAAACCGAGGCAGGGAGATCATTCCACAAAAGAGTTCTGTGTAGCTTACCAACAGCGAAAGAATTTTTCAAATCGGTCTAGTAGTTCCGGAGCCTATTCGTTACAAACAAAGAAACAAAAAAGAAACAAAAAAGAAACAAATATTTCCTCTTTATAATATTAGTATACATTACAATTATATAATCTGTGCTAATAGGGTGCCCGCAATTTCGGCTACGTCAATTTTGTTCCCATTCCCGCATCCTATGGAATCGGCTGTACGGATCTGATAAAGAGATTATAGTCTCGAATAACACATAGGCTTTTTATTCCCGCAATAAGTTCCCATGGGAAGCGGTAACGTGATCAGAATTTAATGCGGTTGTAGTCTTTTATGATTTTTATTAGTAGACAGTAGAATAATAACATTCAGGCTTTTATTAAGGTAATTTGAATGAATAGGCGGACATTTATTCCGTACAAATTTTACTATACCATTGGCGTAATTATTGTGGTTGAAATTGATTTGCAATTCTCTATTGGCTAGTTAATGTTCGCTTATGGAATATTGAATTCAAATGTTGATTAAACATTCGAATCATACTAAATACCTAGTTACGTAACACCATTTTATGCATTGAAAATGTCGTTTAACCGAAAAGATTTTGCCAAAATTTCACTACCCCAAACAAATTTTGAGAACCTTTTTTATTTTAATGCAATGTTTGGAATAACTTTAGTAGGCACTTTTTCATTTCGTCAAATTTTTATTTGGCAGAATATTAGTGCGCCTTCACACTAGCGTTTTTCCAGCGTAGGCGTACGAAGATGGGGTTTGAGTATTCTGAGTACGAATTACATAATAATTTGGAAATACAATATGGCCACGGTAAAATTTTGTAATAACGGTGAAGTGGCCATGTTGGATTGCAAAATTATCATGACATTCGTAGTGAGCATAATTAAAAACCCAGAAAACGATACCCATCATGTAATTTTATAATTACAGCGCGGCGGTCATATTGGATTGCAAATTCGTCATGCAATTCGTATTTAGCATACTAAAAAACCCCTAAAACAATACCCATCATGAAATTTTGTAAATACGGCGTGGCGGAGGCCATGTTGGATTGCAAATTAATATGTATTTTTGTATGCATCGTTTTAATTATTGTGTAATTAATGAAAGAAATCGATATAAAAAAAATAGCATACGGTCCCGAGGCGCCAGAAAGGTTTATAACTTAGATGACGATTACATCATTTAAATATTTAAAAAAAACCGGTCAGCTGTAAAGTTAATAAATGTTGAGAAAACTTTTATTCAATATGTGCAGCAGATTCCACCAAGTGCATGCAGTGCATTTATTTATTTATTATTATAAAATAATAATATACCAAGTTTCTTGACATATCTTTTCGAGGAATCTGGGGCACCCAGCGCTAGCGGTTGGATAGATAGGCCGATCCCCAACTGATTGAAACCACATAATAACCCTTGTGTGGTTTTCGTCTATTTGAGTTTTGGACGTGTCTAAAAAAATTTGTACTAGATATCTAAAAGTAAATAAAAGACTCATATTGGTTCCATAACCATACACGACAAGTCAACGCAAAATTTCATGAAACACGAAAATAAACTTCGGCTACATGAAGGTCACTGAACTGGTTACATAACAGTAGCCGTGTTTTCACTTGTTTGCCTGACCTTACCTTTTCATTATGCGGTTATAGGTAACTTGAAACGGACCGCGTTAAGCTTTCTATTCATGATTTTTACAGGATGCAAAAGTTATTTTTACTACCCTCGCTACTATACTTTTCTATGTCTAAAGCCTTTATTTCAGTAGAAAATAAAGTAACTTTAATGAAAGTTTCCTTTTAGTAAGTATACATTATCAAACCTTTTAATGAGTATGCATTAGCGACATGAGGACCGTAAGAGGGCTGCTCACCGGCCTTACAGAAGCAGGCCCATGATGGCAGCGTGATGTGAGGGATTCACGCACTCCCCCTCTTAGAAGCGGGATCACACCCGAAACCCGCCAAAGACGCAGAATAGCACCCGAACCGCCCCCTGGGCGAGGCCGCAGTGGTGGCCGTAGGTCTGTTGGGAGTCCTGGGACATCCTTCCGAGGACTTACCCGGGGCTTCCAACTATAGGCTGTTGGGCGTTACGTGAGGTTTTAAAGTCGGTAGGAGTCCGGCAAAAAAAGCATTAGCGACTTTCACTCCGAGTAATTCCTCGGAAGGATTTCCAAGAGAGCGGGGTACCTATTATAATTCTGTTTAGCTAAAATCTTAATATAATATAGGTATACTCGTCAATAAACTACGTGTTACATTGTTTGAACACGATGAACTTCTAAACTAATTAACCGATTTGAACCAAATTTGCACACCGTCTGCAGATTGATATCCAACTTGAGTGGTATTTTTTTTTGGAATGCCTATATGACCACGACCGGGAGTACCAGGTTACAAAACAGTAGCCAGAACAACGCATAGCTTGGTTCTCTAGTATGTAAATAGGTATAATTGTGTGAAACAATCCGCTACTAACACAATCAAAACTAAACTTATACAAATTAGGGAAGGTCCTGGTGTAGTCGACTGTTAATCTAGTTAATTTAACTGTTAAAGGTGGGATATTCAATTTGAAGGGTATTATACGTAACATACGAACTTGTTAATTAAATTTAAATTTGATGTAAGTTTCAGGTTCACGTACAAGGGTGTGTGTGTTTGAATTTGTGGTAGGAAACTCTCAGAGCTTAATCATTAACGAAACTATTATAAATTCAACAGCTTTTTAAAATTAATATTAATTTGAATGTCTAGATCCCATATCACAAGCTTAATTTGGGTATGTTGATATTGTGTGAGAATGTCCACTATGTGTTACCTACACATAGTGGACATTCTTTATTATATTTGTATAATTATTTATTATAATTTACTAGCCGACCCGCGCAACTTCGTTTGCGTGATAAATGAGGAACCGCTCGACCGATTTTTTGCAAACTGCACATAAACCATCTACTAAATAGTCCGAACAAAGCCCAAACATTTGGTTTGGATAAGTGAGCTGGTTCTTGAGTTATAAAATTACAACGAAAAGTGGCATTGATTTTTATATATATAGATAGTGTCAATATTGCCTGACGATATCTTTGTCGTCTGAGCTGACGATATTGTAACCGTTATCGTATAATGTGTAGACGCCCAATCTAGAGGTGTTCTGCAGAATCGGCAACCCTATTGCCGCGTTAAAACTGACGGACACAGGCGGTGGCCCCTGTTGTAGAATTTTTTCACAATAACTTCAAAGTTGGCTTTACGTGCCTTCCGAAGCACGAAATGCGTTAATCTAAATGATCGTTTACATTACACTGTGCTACGGGACGGCTACGGGCAATTCAATTTTGTGTAGGTACTTACCTGAAATGTAATTATCTTAACAAAGTTTATAAATTAAGTAACTTTGCACGGGTCTTTTGTGAATTTATTAATCCAAAAATTTAAGTCAATTTAAATAGATATTCTGTATTTTGCTTTTGAACTTTTGAATGTAATCCAACTTGTGGTAATTATCGTATGCCCAATGGATAGATTTTATTTATTTATTTATTAACCAACTTAGTAGGTACCTACTAACAGTATATTATCACCACACATACTAGTTATTGGCTACATTGACAATACAAGTAAGTAGATAGATACATTTACCATAGCTCCCAATAATATAACTTAATACAATCATGTGATTGTATAATTATACAATTTACACGATTAAGTGTATTTTAAAATAAATTAGGTAGGTACCTATCTAGAAGTAATACCATAAAAGCAGTTACCAAAACAAATTCTTTTCCGGGTAATCTCCTAAACGACTGAACTGATTTAGGAAAAGAATTAAGGTCAAAGCCCACTTTAACGACTCCGCTCCCACCCGGCAAAAACAATATAATTCAAATATAGGCTTTAAATATTGCTCTTTAGATATATTTTACATTGCCATCATCAAATAGCAGACAGCTCGCTATCAGCGAGCTTACCGCCGTCAAACTGCTCGGGAGTGGACGCCTCGCTGGCCGCGCGTTGTAGACGAGCGGTCGGCGCGGCGCCCGCGCGCTCACAGCTAGCAATCGCCTCATATCGGCTCGCTACTACGAGTTGCTTTAATGGAAACCGATCGCGAACTGTGTCTATTGCGAAAAGCGAGAGCGGTCGGCGGGTGGACAGCTGGCCGTCTGCTAGCTGTCGCCGCGTGGACTGCTGGGTGCGTGCTAGCTGTCGCCGCGTAGACTGCGAGCAGTAGTCTTCTTTTAGGGCAGTGTTGGGTGGGAGCGGTGTTGAAGCGGAGTCGTTTAAGTGAGCTTTGACCTTTAGGGTCCCATACATAATAGGCGGGAATCTTCACTTCGTAAGAAGTCCTGGGCATCAAACAATCAAAGGAATCAAAGGAGCATGGATGTCTAGTGATGGACAGTATTTAGCACAGTTCTCGCATTTCAGCTAGTAGGTATTACATAAATTAACAAATCCCTTATAAAACACACAAATAGTCTGTATATTTTTCAATTACAAGGTAAACAAAAGCAACAAACAAAAGCTTTACAATTTTCTAATAAATAACGAAGAAATACCGCTCCACGTTTTCTTTAACCGGGGTATCGCTAAGAAATATTGCGACATTTATCATTTGTATACTACACATTGCTTGCTTTGGCTCCAGCCTGCACTGACTTTACCTATACATTCGTTAAGGTACGTGTAATAAATAATGGTGTCAGATTTTCTTGTGTAATAAAACCTTGGTATTAATATTTATATTAGAAAAGCACCTGTGAATTAGTTTCAATTTGTTTTGACGATTTACGTGAAAAATATATAAAAAATACTCATACATATATCCAGATTAAAGGCGTCATACCTTTAATCTGGAGGAGATAGGCATAGGTTTAAAATAATACGCCCAAACCCCGAGGTTTCGTTAGTCCCTCGTAATAGAGGGCAATTGTATACAATTAATACGATAAAACTGTTGTCCAAAAATTTCAAATGAAAAAAAATACCGATACCTACTTAAGAATTAAGTAAAAACCACGTCACTCAAAATTCAAAAATCAACTTGCAATAAGAAGACATACATTTTTAATGGAATTTAAAAACATACAGCATTTTCCTCATTCTCTTTCCACTGAGCGAATCATTAAAATGAAGTAACATTTAATGCTTCCTGATGGTCCCGAGACACTCATAACGTTCTCAATAATTAATATCCCCAAAGAATTAAACAGAATCTTTAATATTTCAGTATCTTTTATGCGTTAGTAGGGTGTTTTTGGGGATTCTGGAATCATTTCGCCCTCGCTTTCGCTCGAACTACATGATTCCAGAATCCCCAAAAATTTTTTAGCTACCTTTACTATCATGATTTGTGTGATCTGATGCAGTTAGCAACATTTTATGAGAGAGTTAGATTATACAGAGAGATATTCAATAACTAGCAATGTCCTTCCTTATTTAGCAAAATAAATAGGAATAACTTGCTTGTGTTATGGGTATCAGACCACGGAAATAAATACTTATATACTTATAAATACATACATTTTATACATAGAAACACCCAGACTCTTGAGACAAACATTTATGGGTCACACCAATATTTGTCCCCGGCGGGAATCGAACCCACGATCTCCAGCACCGCAGGCGGTATCACTACCGACTGTGCCACAGAGGCAGTCATGACTTTACTTTTTTAATGAATTTTACTTTTGTCTCAGCATATAATATCTAAATATAATATTAATTTATACACAATATAAAAATACTAGTTTAATAACATTCCTATTAATTTTCTTCAATTACGTCTACCAGGTTGTTGGAGATTCTAATTACTCGGGCCCATAGCTTAAGCCCTTTATAACGAATTCTAAAGAAATTAATATTTTCACTATAATGAGGTATTAAGATTGCATTATATTGGTCATGACATATTATTTTTACAATATGAAGACCGCATAATCGTTTTTCTACTATTATGACTTGTACTCTATCTCCCATATTCAATGTCATGGTACCAATTTTTTATTTATGTATCTATCTACTATGTAGTAGTAAAATTGTATTATCAAACTGATACCATGTAAGATAAATACATAAAAAGACTACCTGTCAGGCTCCTGCATTAATGAGTTGTGTGACTGATTTTATTTATAATTTTTTTTAATATTATGTATTTTCCAAATGGATCATCATCATCATCACCTCGGCGGGTTGACACCCACTTCTGTTCATAGGTCTCATATATTATATTATTTAATGAACGTATTATTATGTGATGGTCACTTAGCAAAATGTTTTTAATATTTACAATTATTATTTTACTAAGTAATATTGCTACTTAATAATGGTGTTGGATTAATTCATTACCCAAATTGGATTACGGCAAATGCTGAATAATAATAGCAGAGATTTTGGGGACTTTAAGTATAGAAAATTATAAAGTTCAATTTATATTGGTTTTTGCTTTGAGAATCTAAAGAGACTACATAAACATGACACTCAAAAGATGTGCAATAGATCAGTAAAGTACATGCGATTTCCTTTTTAGAATTTCGTCTCAGGTATCCACAGAATCGTGGCGCCGCTAGCCAAATATGGAATCTAAGCCTGTGTTCACAGTAATATACATGACTCATACAATAGTGATTTAATAACATATATATTTTATTAGTACTTAAGATCGAAATTTCAATGTATCTTCAACGAAGCGTCTACATCTGACTTTGTGCTATTTAATGTAATCGCTACCTTAATTTATGACAGTATTTAATTGATTGTTGATTGAGGAGTGCATCCAGAAACTAAGTGACATCGACGAAGTGTTAAGTGAAATATTTGTGTTTGAGAGTTAAGATCCTGGGCAATAAGTATGTATGTATTTCCTTTTTTTATGTGATTATTATTTATTAATATTTAATAATTTATTTTAAAAAATTAAAAAATAGAATATGCGAGTTATTACAGGACTTCTTTTCTTACACAGAATCATCTAATTCTAGCCCATACTAAGCTAATACGTTTGTGCTATGGGATCTAGACTTTTGATACTGACCAATAACTGTACTGTTTCCCTAATAAAAGTCTTTATTTCAGAGTACATTTAGCAGTTTACATAAGTAACTATAATTCTAACAAAATAAATATTAAAATTACAGGTCACTTCACAATCCTTTTGACTCTGACGCAGAGCTTGCTGTGCAACCAAGCACCAGCACTCACAATAAATCAAAAGCAATAAAAAGAAAATCCCGCACCAGCCTTCAAAAGCCTAACCCGAAGAAAAAAGTGCCAATTCGTGATGATGTATCTGATGATTCGGAAACTGAACCAGCACCAGTAACTGCTCGAAAAAAGCACACCGTATTTTCAGATTCTGAGGTAAGACATAAATATATCACTCTCACTTTTTACAGTTTCACAAAGATTTTTAATATAGTAAGTTCTTGTTTATTATTATTATTTTATTTATGATTGAATTGTGTCAATCTAGATAAATATTTCATACAATTGTAACGGTATTCACAAAATCTATAAAGCAAACTTACTGATTTTGTACTAGTGTAATAGCATGATCTAGTCAAGTAATCATATAATACTAATTTGGCTTTCATATTACCTATATTATCTCATTTGAACATGAAATTCTTAACAACCATCTGATTTTACTTTTGATATTTACTTACCGAAAGTTTATTGTTTAATAGAGTTAGACAGACTTATAAACTAGCAACATAATAATATGTAGTGTTTTATTTATGTTAGTTTTATACCACAGTAATATGCCCTAGACTTCATGAACAGTAAGAAACTGATTTAGGTAAAAAAAGATGATGCTATGTTATGTACAATTTGCTAAATCAATAAATTTGCATTTTGCAGGGTGACGAAGAGCCACCTGTGAGAGCAGCTGCCCTAAGAAGTTATCTGGCGAGGCGAGTCGGTTCTGGGTACACTCTACAGCGGGACCCAACGCGGAACGGTAAATTTTATATAGAGCTGCGTGTTTACAATAGTAAAGAAGCAGAGACGCTTGCTGCTGATCGGTGGAAGCGAGCGCTTTTCACACTCCGCTCGTCACACAATGACAATGACCCAGTGTGGAAGGCTCTCACTGGTTTAGTGAGCGCTGCTAAACAAGAATACACAAAAATTAAGCCAATTTTATATCCATCTAATATTTTTTAACAATTTGATATTATTTAATAATTAATAATTTTGAACCTCATTTCTAGGTATTACATAATTTAAAATGTGCTCTAGATTAGAATAACATAACATATTTTTAGTATATTGAGCGCTGCTAAACAGGAATATTCAAAAGTAAACCCCATTTTATATCCCTCAAATATTTTTTCAATAGTTTTTTTAATATTTTATAATTAACAATTATAAATGTGCTCTAGATTTAGATTGACTACCTATTTTTAATATATTAATATATTAAGGTGTTTTCATTCCTTACAGGACATGCCAAAAATTCGAATATTCTATAAACTCTGAAATTCAAATATTTGAAAATATTTATAGAAATACCTAGTTAACCAAAAATGATGAAACTTTGATATTGTCACATTATTTTTAATAATAAAAATCTAATATTACTCAAAATCAAGAAAGTATTTGATTTAAAGATTTAATATTTTATAATTAACAATTATAAATGTGCTCTAGATTTAGATTGACTACCTATTTTTAATATATTAATATATTAAGGTGTTTTCATTCCTTACAGGACATGCCAAAAATTCGAATATTCTATAAACTCTGAAATTCAAATATTTGAAAATATTTATAGAAATACCTAGTTAACCAAAAATGATGAAACTTTGATATTGTCACATTATTTTTAATAATAAAAATCTAATATTACTCAAAATCAAGAAAGTATTTGATTTAAAGATTTAATATTTTATAATTAACAATTATAAATGTGCTCTAGATTTAGATTGACTACCTATTTTTAATATATTAATATATTAAGGTGTTTTCATTCCTTACAGGACATGCCAAAAATTCGAATATTCTATAAACTCTGAAATTCAAATATTTGAAAATATTTATAGAAATACCTAGTTAACCAAAAATGATGAAACTTTGATATTGTCACATTACTTTTAATAATAAAAATCTAATATTACTCAAAATCAAGAAAGTATTTAATCTAAATGTTGAATATTTACTGATTATTTTATTTTGTTTTCTTATATAATCTCAGTATTCAGAATTAAGTTTCATTTGATCATTTGTTTTTACTTTATAACATTTTTCTGTCATACAGGTTCTATACCAAAAAAAAAATAAAAACTGACATTCTAACATTGCTTGAATTCTAGATATACTTATTAAATATTTGGCTTTTCATTATTTATTATTTCATATGATATTAATTTAATTAAATACTACTATTTTTCTACTTTATGATATACGGTGCTAAACCTTGCCTTACAGGTGATACCAAAAATTTATAAACTCTGAAATTCAAATATTGAAATACTGAATATTTATAGTAATAATTTCAATTTAATGATTTATTGCTTTTCATTTCATTCCTATTTGAATATTACATAAATTATGAATAATTCTATGCTTAAAAATTAAGTATTACCTTTCAGATTGATTATATATACCAAGAACTCTGATAAACTCGAATTGAATTTACAATTTTTATTTAACTGATTTTATCTAAAGCCAAAGTTTCATATAATATAGACCTGCAATAAAAACATATTTTGATATTACGAAAATGAGATTCTGCCATGATTGTCAGCTATATGTCTCAAAGTCAAAGTATTCATCACATAAGAAAAGTAACAAACATAAAACAAATTGCTTACTTCATACTGAATTTGAAAATGTATTGTTGATAGCCAGTGCTTTTAAAGACAGAATAGCTAGTTACAAAATAAATCCACAAACTACTGATATCATAACACCTGAATTTTTTTTATCTAGCATATTCACCACTATTTTTAATTTATTGACACCATTATTACAAAAACATAAATCTATGAAGATAAACTTTGAACTTTTTGTGTTATATTTATTGCCTAAAAATGATGAACTGTCTCTGAAGTCTTTTAATACTAAATACTGTATATTAAATCAGAGTACAGAAATTATAACAATTTATAAACAATGCATTGAACGATTAGTATCTAAATGTTTAGAGTTTGAATTATCAGATTCTGGTTGGACCATAGATAAAATTAGTCATTTGGAGATGAACATTGCTAAATATAATCCTTTAAGAGCCGGAAGCTACATTGCTTTACCCTCAAGAATTAATAAAATAAAGGCTTGTCTTAATATTCACAATATGGACAATCATTGCTTTCTTTGGTGTATCATTGCTCATATGTATCCAGCTAAAAATAATCCCAATAGAATTTCATCATATCCACATTATTCAAAAATTTTGAATACTAATGGCATGTCATTTCCTCCAACGTTTGAAGATATAAAACGTTTTGAAAAACAGAATTGTAACATAAGTATCAATATATACGGCTTAGAAAAAAACAATACTATTACTGGTCCGTTATATAAAACTAAAGTTCGAAAGTTAACCCATGTGAACTTACTATTTATTACTAAGGATAATAAGAATCATTTCTGCTTGATTAAAAACCTTGAAAAAGTTGTTCGAAGTCAACTGACAAAACATAAATCTAAGATTCATCTGTGTGAAGAATGTTTTTTGTATTTTAATACGTTGGAAAAACTAAACAATCATAAATGCGGTAGATTGCAAACTATACTTCCCCCAGAAAACAGTAAACTTAAATTCTCAAATTATAAAAAAACACAAAGAGTCCCAATAGTCATTTACGGAGACTTTGAAAGCTTATTAAGAGAATATTCTGATAAAAGCAAAAGTCAATACACTGAAAACATTCAAATCCATGAAGCCACTTGCTTTGCTTATTACATATGTTGTGAATCTAACCCTGAATTAAATAATTTAATATCATACCGAGGTCCAAATTGTTCAAAAAAATTTGTTGAGTCAATTATAAATGATTGCCGAAGGTTATATCAAATTTTGATAATGCATAGAAATATCTTACCATTAACTCCTGAAGAATATATTTCTTTTAAGACTGCAGAGAAATGTCATATCTGTAGAAAAGAATTTGTCCTCGATGATCATATTGTTCGTGATCATGATCATTTCACTGGTAAATATCGAGGGCCAGCTCATAACAAATGTAATTTAGAATTTCAAATGTGCAAATTTATTCCAGTAATATTTCATAATCTTTCTGGATATGATTGCCATTTATTTATTAATGAAATTTCCTCAGTATGTGGTTACATTAATTTGATTCCAAAAAACAAAGAAAAATATATATCTTTTAGTAAATTTGTACAGCTGGATTCCAGAAATACAGTACAGTTAAAATTTATTGACTCTTTTAATTTTTTAAGTTCTAGTTTGGATAATCTTGCAAAAACATTGAATGTAGCAGACTTTAAGCATTTGAAATCATTTTTCACGGATGAAGATTTATTTACACTATGCCTAAAAAAAGGGATATACTGCTATGAATATATAGATTCTTGGAAAAAATATGATGAAACACAATTACCAGATCGAAATAAATTTTATAGTAGACTTACATCAGAAACCGTGTCGATAGAAGATTATAAGCATGCATTAACTGTTTGGAATAAATTTGATATAAATAATCTAGGAGAATATACTGATTTATACCTAAAATGTGATGTGTTGTTACTATGTGATATTTTCGAAAAATTTAGATCTATGAGTTTAAAGCACTATGGACTAGATCCCTGTCACTATGTTTCATCTCCATCATTAAGTTGGGATGCTATGTTATTAGTTACCAAAGTTGAATTGGATTTATTATCTGATATAGAAATGTATGAAATGATTGAAAGTGGTATCAGAGGAGGTTTAGCTCAATGCTCATTAAGATATGCCAAAGCTAACAACAAATATCTGCCTAACTATAATGATCAACAACCAGATACTTTTTTAGCCTACTTAGATTGTGTTAATTTATATGGTTATGCTATGATGCAAAGATTACCAGTCGGAAATTTTCGATTCTTAACCGATAATGAAATAACAAAATTTGATATAAACACTATTTCATCTTATAGTAATGAAGGTTATATACTTGAAGTAGATATTCATTATCCTTCCGCTATACATGATGAGCATTCTGATCTACCATTTGCAGCGGAAAAAATAATTCCTCCTATGACATGTTGCAATAAAACTAGTAAATTAATTGCTAATCTTTATGATAAGTATAAATATGTTATACATTATATTCATTTGCAAGAGTGTTTGAAAAATGGTATTATAATTTTAAAAATTCATAGAATTCTTTCGTTTACACAAAAGCAGATTTTGGAACCATATATATCATTAAATACTTCTCTTAGACAGAAAGCTACATCTGATTTTGAAAAAGATTTCTTTAAAAAACAAAATAATTCAATATTTGGGAAAACTATCGAAAATAAAAGAAAGCAAGTCGATGTTAAGTTAGTTAATGTATGGAAAGATGAGGTAAATAAAACTAAGAAGATTGATGGTGCTGAAAAATATATAAGCGCTCCAAATTTTAAAAACCTTGCTGTAATTTCCGAAAATCTTGTTGCCGTACAATTACAACCGGCAAAAGTAGTTTTGGACCGACCGATATACATGGGTTTTACGATATTAGAACTAGCAAAGAGTCATTTATATAATTTTCACTATTCGGTAATGAAAAGAATATTCCAAAATAAAATACAATTATGCTATACTGATACAGATAGTTTGTTATATTATATACAAACCAAAGATTTCTATGAAGACATGAAAAATAATATTCAATATTTTGACACAAGTAATTTTAAAATTAATAATATTTATGGCATCCCACATTCTAATAAACAGATACCTGGTTTCTTTAAGGATGAAATGGGTGGAGATGTTATATCAGAGTTTATTGGTTTGAGAGCTAAGTTGTATTGTATTAATACTCTGAGTGATATAATTAAAAAAGCTAAAGGTGTAAAAAAATCTGTTTCAAAAAAAATTACTGTACATAAATATAAAAGAGCATTAAATTGTAATACCAATTTTCGATACCCTATGTTTGTTATAAGGTCTAAAAATCATAAACTGTATACTCAAAGAATCAATAAAGTAGTGCTTGATGGAAATGATGATAAACGTCAAATCAAAACAAACAATGCTTCTACGTTACCATGGGGTCATTATAGCACAATATTATAATCTGAAGATGTTATTACTATATTCATTGTATCATATTATTTTTCTAGTAAGAATTATAAATTAAGACTATTATGTTTTTTCATAACGAAATAAATATATTGTATGCAGCTATTTTGTTTAATTATGTTCCCTACTGAAAAATGAAAGGTTTATGTCAGCATAAACCATACCCATACTAATTTAATACGAGTAAGTATGTGATAAATACAGTAACATTCACCTAGTTTTTCTTTTTAGTAGAAAAGAAGAAAATAATACTTTATTCCCAAACCATAACTGCCTTGACTATTTGACTGCTTCGATGGTGTAGTCTTAGTGTATTGGACTGTTGTACTGAAGTCTTGGGTTCGAGTCCCAGGTCAGAGCAAATATTTATGTGTACATGCTGATCAATAGATGAGGCAGCAGGGTATTACCTCCATCCTCCACCAGACAGCAGTCACAGCCTCTCTCTGGGAATAAAAGCGGACTCCAGAGTCCTAAGTAGAGACTTTGGATGCAACCGAGATAACGGTAAGATGAGAACATACATATGGTCACGCCTTTATCCCCGAAGGGGTAGGCAGAGGCATATTATATGCCCACATTTCACCTTTGTATAATTTGTCTCACGTAATAGATGGTGAGCCGTATTGCCGTGTTTAAATGGACAGGCGCAGGTTGTGACTGCCTGCTGTTGAAATAAAGCCTTCAACTTAGCTTAACGACTGCCATTTTACTGGCAACCGGGACCAACGGCTTAACGTGCCTTCCGAAGCACGGAAACGCTCAAATAAATGTCACAAAGTGATCACATGGATGGTCACCCATCCATGGACCAGCCATAGTGAAAGTTGCTTACTGCAGTGATCGTTTATAGAACACTGAGTCCGCGGGGCCACGAGCGCTAAGATGAGAAAATGAAACAAATTATAAGTATAGGTATAAAATATTAATATATTTTATTTTTTGTTTATCCACAATAGTGCTATTGTTATACTGATACTTTCATTTATTGTATCTTATGAATAAGTTGCTAGGTACACAATTATTTATTATAATTATTTATATTACAATTACAGTATTACAATGCGCAAACAAGTACATACAATGTAGGCAATATATTAAATAATTTATAACTAATACAATTTATTATACATTAATAATTTTTTTTACAATTTTAGCTATGATATATTCAGTTTCTTTTAAAATATCATCATAATCATCCTTCACAAAATATTGAATGCTTATGTTGCAGCTATCACCGCATTCATTCACATTTTCACATTTATCACCATCATAAATATGTATTTTAATCAGCTTGCTCGGTTTCTCTATCTCCTTTCGAATAACATATGATGAAGAATGCATCGATTTTTTCACAGCCTTCTTGAGTATCGATTTCTTTTTCTTTTTCTCCAAGTACTCCTGTCGTGACTGATTAGCTACTTCAGTATAGTATCTTTCATTATCTTGTGCAAAAAGAAATGGATTTGCAAGAGCGTAATCCTGAACACAGGGTTCCTGTAAAGAAAATTGTAATTAATTCAATATTTTATAATAAGTCAAGATTCTGAGGTAATGAATAGATGAAAAAATATTCACCACAGGGCTATATGATGGAGTGAGCGACATTATTCTGTAAAAAAAAAACAATACATTATTTAATTAGACTAGGTTTATAATATTACTTGTTTATTTATTAAAATGTAAGTACTTACCTCGAGGAGCTGCGGATGAGAAATGAACTAGGCGCAATACATTTGTTATGATAGTTATCAGGTTACGCTTTACGTATACACCAAAGCAAACACTAATTCGGCGATGCAAGATGCAACAAGTAGTAACGTGTAACTATAATTTTGTAGTAAGTATTTCAATGGAATTCCGTAACATGATATCTGACGTAAATCTATCTGAACGTTTTATTGTACCTAAATAAATGCATATAAATATATAAGTAACTCATTCGATCATGTAATTTACAAAATGAAGTTGACGCAGCAACTTAAATTAGGTACTTAATAAAATTTTAATAAAACATGAAGCTGATCAAGCAGTCCACATCCCTAAATGTAAGCAATTTAAAACTTGACAATTCTGCTCGCCAGATCAGACATAGTATTTTATTACCTAATACAATTCGATGTATTATATGCGGTCCCTCAAATTGTGGTAAAACAAATGTTGTAATTACCTTGTTGCTACATAAAAATGGACTCAAATTTCAAAATCTCTATTTGTACTCAAAGACTAACCTTCAACCGAAATATTGTTTTTTGCGAGAAGTCTTGAGACGAGTGCCGAATGTAAAGTTTAATGAGTTCAATGATAATAAAGATGTTATTGCTCCAAGTGAGGCTTTATCTAACTCTGTATTTATTTTTGATGATGTTGTTTGTGAAAATCAAATAAATATCCGCAATTATTTTTCTATGGGTAGGCATAAACAAATTGATTGTTTTTATTTATCTCAAACTTATTCAAAAATTCCGAAACAATTGTTACGTGATAATGCTAATTTCCTTATACTATTTAAACAAGATGATGTAAATTTAAAACATATTTACGAAGAACATGTTGGTACTGATATGTCATGGAGTCGATTTAAAAATGTTTGCAACATAGTTTGGAGCAATCCATATAATTTTGTCTGCATTAATAAAGATTCACCGTTGAACAGTGGAAGGTATAGAAAAAATTTTGATGTTTTTTTCTATTTTGAGTAAAGATGTTAATGAGATAATTGAAAGAATAATTGAGTTCTTGCTGACCTTGATTAAGGTAGAAGTTATAAATGACTTTCATATATAATTATTTTAGTTTTATTGGTTATTTTGATGAGGAAGGTTGTCAGAATAACATGGAGAAAAATATTAAAAAAGCTTTAATGAAATCGGTTGATTCCATAAAGAGTAAACTAAAACATATGAGAAAACATGAACATGAAATTCAATTATCTTCTGATAAAATATTAAAACCTGTTATAGAACCACTTAAAACTTTGGTTAATTCAAAGTTACCTGAATATACTAATGCTGTGAATAACATTTCTGATATGACTGATGGAAACGAATCGGAAAGCAGTCAAAATTCTTCTACCAAGCTAGATGAATTTTACGATGCTGATTATGAATCTACTAAAAATGAAATAAAAGACAGTCTGGAAGGTGAAGATGTATTTGGTATTTACGGTACCATAAATATTCCATTTGGAATTAGAAAAGAAAATAACACTTTAATGATGGGTAACTCAATAGTATCATTTTCTAAACTCGATAGTAGTAATGTCTTGATGATGAAAATTGGGGACAACACTTATAAACTAACGAATGGACTAAAAGAACTTTTACTTCGAAAAAAACCTGATTTAATGTCTATCTCTAAAGATGATAAACTTATCTACAGAGATATATTACATTATACAAGCGCTCATAAGAGAGATTATAATCCTAAAGGCCAGATTAGGGGAGACAAAGGTTTAAAATATCGTGAAATTATAAGACCTTTATTTTCTGATGTTAAAAGGGATAAAATTGAGACAAAATATGGAGGCGACTTACTTAAGCACCTCAGTTTACCAAAACTTAAGAAATATAAAAGTTGCACTGATTTAGTATATTGGGATGATCCTAATGAGCTTGTTGAAAGACTAAAATTGCTAGTTGCTTCTAGAGATGCTGGCAATACTAATCACGATAATGAAATTTTATCAATAATTGAGGAATTAAAGGAAGCTAACATAATTAAAGAATAAATACCATTACTCTTTTACCATCTGCCTCAGTTTAACGGTATCAGCGATGCTAGTAATTTCTGGATGCTCACAGATTCAATTGAAAATACATATATTCTTAAATATTTTTTAATATGAGTAAAGTTGATGTAGTTAATGAAATACATAAAAATGCTCGAGTGAATTTCCCTCGTAGAAACGTAATAATGAGAGATATAGATGACCTATGGCAAGCTGATTTAATTGACATGCAATCAGTATCCAAGAATAACAAAAACTTTAGGTTTATTCTTGCTGTTATCGATACATTTTCTAAATACGCTTGGGCTTTTCCCTTAAAAAGTAAGAGCAAAGATATCGTATGTAATGCGTTTAAAACTTTATTTGCTAAGAAACGTATTCCTAAAAACTTGCAAACAGATAATGGTAAAGAATTCTATAACACATCGTTTAGAACTCTTATGAAATGTTATAGCATTAACCATTATTCAACATTCTCAACAAAGAAAGCATCAATAGTTGAACGTTTTATAAGAACATTAAAATCCAAATTGTATAAAGAGTTTAGTTTGAAAGGAAACTATGTCTGGATAGATAATACTCTCAATAATGTTATTTATAAATACAACCATACTCATCATAGAACAATAAATGATATTCCAGCCAATGTAAATGATAATAATAAAAATCAGATATTACAAAGATATGCATGTTTAGTAAAAAAAAGTAATCGGAAAATCAAGTTAAAAGTGAAGGATTGGGTACGAATCAGTAAGTACAAAGGTATATTTGAAAAAGGATATACACCGAACTGGTCAACCGAAATATTTAAAATTCGAAAAGTGCAAAATACTACTCCTACGACCTATTTGATTGAAGATACACTCAGAGGTCAGCCTATATTGGGAGCGTTTTATGCTCAGGAGCTTCAGAAAACTAATTATCCTAATATATATTTGGTTGAAAAAATTCTCAGAAAGAATCGAACAAAAGTTTTAGTAAAGTGGTTAGGTTTACCTTCTACTGAAAATAGCTGGATAGATAAAGCGAATATAATAAAATGATAAATATAACAGAGATTAGCATATTTATTAAGAGAACATGCTAAAATTATCTCAGTCTGATGATGAATTGGATTAAAGAAGGAAGTCTTCTTAATTGGTTTATAAATCATTTACCATTTGAATTGCATTTACCTGGATACAATTATTGCGGTCCTGGAACAAATTTAATTAAAAGACTTTCACGTGGTGATAAAGGAGTTAATAAACTAGACGAGTATTGTAAAGAACACGATATTGCATATCATAATTCATCAAAATTAAGCGATAGGCATAAAGCAGATTTAGTTTTGTTGAAAATGGCTAAACAGCGTGCTGTTGCTTCTGATGCGAGTTTAAAAGAGAAAATTGCAGCAAAATTGGTAAGCAAAGCTATGTCTGCAAAAGTTAAGACTGGGGCTGGGCATAAAAAACCTATAATAAAAAAGAGAGCTACCGGAGCTGGTTGTAAAAAGGGAATTGTAAATATTATTACCAAAACAAAAAAACACTTACAAAAAATGAGACCAAAATGTAAGAAAATGGCAATCGAATTAGCGATGGCGGCTGCTAGAGACTTAGCAAATAATCCATCTATGAAACTTCCTCGTATCATTTCTGTACCTAAAACAGGGGGAGTATTGCCTTTAATACCTATATTTGCAGGATTATCAGCTATGGGTGCTTTAGCAGGTGGTACAGCTGGAATAGCTAAAACTATAACGGAATTCAAAATGGCTAAAAAACGTTTTGCTGAATTGAAAAGGCATAATGAAAAAATGGAAGCTCTTTGTATAGGCAAAGGGCTACACTTAAAACCACATAAAAATGGGCTCGGCATTTTTGTATCGAAAGAAAAAAACTGAATTATCGGCTACCTAAACGAGCGTTGAATAATTTAGACATATTGAAATATGGGAACAGTATTCCCTATTTTCGCGGAGTCTATATGAGGGATGAGCTACCGAAAAAACCTTTTCACAAAGAATGTGGTGTAATTAATTTAGATAGCTCTCAAAATCTTGGTACTCATTGGGTAGCCTATGCTAAGTGTAATGATTATGTAGAATATTTCGATAGTTACGGCAATCTTAAGCCACCGAAAGAATTCATAAAATATTTAGGTTATAGAATTAATTATAATTATGAAAACATACAACGCGATCACCCATACAACTGCGGCCATCTCTGTTTAAAATTTTTAAAAAAATTTTGGAAAAGTCAAGCTTAAAATAAACAAACTCAGTCAAATACATTCAGTTTACAGGAATGTCTATAACAGTCACCATCTCGGGAAATAAATCCGAATTGGTTTCATACTTTCAACCATCATTGAATTTATCAGATCAGTACGAGTGTGGCTTGTTATACTTTTCAGTGTTTAATCTAATTAATAATATTGACTCTAACATTTTGCCTGTAATCAGAATTGAATGTGATCTTGTTTATGATTCGTATTCCAACGGAATACAAACTCATGTCATTCATGAATTTTTTCCAAATGCTGATAGAAAAAAATGTTGTATAGAAACACCACAAAACATCATCTATTTTCCGATTAATAAAGAAACTATTTCTTCGATATCTATTAGAATTGTGGATCAATTTGGTCACTTAATTAATTTCAGCAACGAGCATATTGAACTTCGCTTGCATTTAAGAAAAATAAAATGATTGCATATTATAAAAGCTCGCCCGCTACTGTGAGACATAGTATTTGTTCAGAGTCTGTGAAGGGCCAACGACGTAAGAAGAAAGTAAAGAATTTGACTAAGTTAAATAAGGAATTTCTTAAAGCTCTAGGATTCAAAATATGAGCATACTTCGGGTTAACGAGTTACCACAATTTGATACATCGATCGAAAGCTATGAAATTCATTCATATAACCCCTATAATAACAGCTTCCGAGAAAACGATGAAATCCGCATCCCTATACATCAGCAAGACATATATGTTTTACCATCAGCCAGTTCAATTTATATAGAAGGTCAAGCTATCCCCTTCGGTAAAGATGGAAATCCGATTAAAAAAGCTAATGTTACTTTCACTAATAACTACATTTTGTCATTATTTCAAGACATTAGGTACGAAATGAATGGTATTGAAATTGATCGAACTAAAAATTCTGGAATAACTTCAACGATTAAATCATACATTTCATTAAATGAAGGAGAAAATAGAGTTGCTGCCTTATGGGGGTGGAACTTTAAGCCGTTTAGATGTGATGGTAGTTTTAGTGCTGTTATACCGTTAAACAAAATTCTTGGGTTTGCTGAAGATTACAATAAAATTTTAATTAATTGTAAACACGAACTTGTATTGAACAGAAGTAACTCTAACTTAAATAGTGTCATACTTTCGGGTGATGTGATACATTTTCAAATAGAAATACAGAGAGTACAATGGAGAGTACCTCATATTAAAGTTTCTGATCGAGAACGATTGGTACTCTTAAAACAATTAGAAAGGGATAAACCTATTCAAATAGCATTTAGAAATTGGGATTTGTACGAGTATCCTTTATTACCTAAGACTACGAAACATTCTTGGTCCGTCAAAACTGCATCGCAATTGGAAAAACCTAGATATGTCATTTTCTGTTTGCAAACTAATAGAAAATGTAACAAATTAAAGGATAGTTCGCTATTTGATCATTGTGATGTCACAAACGTAACATTATTTCTAAACTCCCAATATTATCCATATGAACCTCTTGGCTTAAAATTCTCCGATGATAAGTACAGTATATTATACGATATGTATGTGAAATTTCGTCAGTCATATTACAACTGTCCAACAGATCCCTTGCTCAGTTTAAAAGATTTTAAAGACAAAGCACCACTCTTCATCTTAGATTGTTCAAGGCAGAACGATAGCTTAAAAACTGGACCTGTAGACGTGCGGCTGGAGTTTGAGTGTTCAACATTAATACCTGATGACACAAGTGCATATTGTTTAATTATCAACGATCGACTTGTGGAATACAAGCCCTTAAGCAACATAGTACGTCGGTTATCATGATTGCCATCGTAGATGTTCAAGGTTTTAAAACAGAAGCAAATGAATTTATAATAAAGGAAATAGCTATACTATGTAATAAAAAAATGCAGGTTTTTTTAATAAAATCACCATTTCCATTTTACGACTTAACGAAAGAAGAACGAAAGCAAGTAAGTTGGATTGAGCGTAATCATAAAATATACTGGCGCGAGGGAATTATACCTTATTCAAATCATCAGAATTTGATTCAGGATATTCTAAGACATAAATGTATTTACGCCAAAGGAGTTGAAAAAGTGTTATGGTTAAAAAACATATTAAATAGTGATGACATAAACAATTTAGAAGATAAAGGTTGCCCTAGTTTGATAAGCTTACATGACAAATACAAACACTCCCTTGATTTGTATAGTTGTATTTATCATGATTCCGTTTGTGCTTTAAAAAATGTTATATGTTTAAATAAATGGTGTACAGATAATAAACTTTATATTTATAATGAAATTCACTTTATACAATAAAATATTTTTGTGAACAAAGTGTTTTATTTGCTAAACTGAATGAATACCCTCAAGTATACTGATTGTAAGTACTGAATCATAAAATATTACTAACTGTATCATATCACACAAAATCTGAATAGTCAGAGGTGGTAAATAAAAACATATAAAAGTGGTAATAGAGAGCTTATATTCTCCTGAGGTAACAACATGTGAATCGTTCTTGAAAATTGAAACGGCTTCAGCAGAATGAAATTAATTTCATCTAAAAAAGCTGGAATGACTTTAATGCTTTTATATAACAGAGGCTACGTTTACTTTATCAGATCACATAAATCATGATAGTAAAGATCGATAAAAAATATTGGGGAGTCTGGAATCATGCAGTTCGAAAATATTGCTAACTGCATCAGATCACACAAATTATCATGATAGTAAAGGTCGCTAAAAATTATTGGGGATTCTGGAATCATGCAGTTCGAGCGAAAGCGAGGACGAAATGATTCTAGAATCCCCAATAACACCCTACTTGCGTTCATTAGAATATGGCACCTGCTCTCTTTCCTGCTTCCCATGGGAACTCATTCATGTCATACAAATTATTTGCCTATGTGTTATTACGAACTATAGTAATATTGCTGTATTTACCAGTTTTTTATATTCTTATTCTTTTCCTATTTATTGTTTAATGTTTTAAAAAAACTTTGCATGTCTAAAAATTAATGATTTAAATGGTCTTAATATGCCTCGGATGCGCAACACAGGAAATCCTAGTGTTAGGACTAGGGGTTATAATATCAATGTAAAAATTATAAATGAGACAATATTATTATTATATTTCTACCAGATCCGTTAGAGCGTGAAAGAGTAAAAAACATCCTGACATCATGAAATCCAGACATCCACACAATATTAGTAAGATTCATTTTCATACGAACCAAATTGTTTCCTTTTATATTTGAACGCTTAAGCCAGCTTTTAGAATATTACCTGACGAAATCTTTGGGCACGTCTTTGAGATTTGAATATTCATGAGCCGATATTGATAAAAGCTCTATAGGTGACGCCTATAAATTTGACGATTCTTTCCCAACGAAATCGGAGTTTATTGAGCTGTTAAATGATGGAATTGAGTTTCAAAGTGGGGTTAGGCTTAAAAACTCCTTTATACTGCCAGTTATTTCTTTATTAAGTGTCGAATAAAGTTGCTGAGTACATTATTTTAAGGTTATATGGCAGTATTATAAGACAGTATGTTTTAAACAAAATGGGATTCTCAGAAGCAAGTGTATGTGACGATGTAAATATTGTTGAAACCGAATCAAAAACTCTGTTAGCGTCACGTATTTTCCTTGTCTTACAACACCGCGTTTTCCAAGCTGAGCGTGAAGAGGCACATTGCATGGGCGATCAATTTGAGGTCCACTGGCAATAGACTATTTGGACAGTGAGAGTGATTCTTATTAGGGTAAATGGTGCCATGACTATCCACCTGGTAGGAGTCATTTTTAAAATATTTGAAAAACCGTTGCTTGGAATTAATAATAGAGTAGGGAAACGCTTTATGAATAAGAACTTACAGTTTTTCCGATTACTATAAGTACAAGAAGAATATTATAATAATTTTATGTCGTTCTTACTTACATTTATCCAGGCACGCAATAAATTATTTTCTAGGTCTCGGTAAGTACAATAAAACCTTTTGAGCATTTTTTTTTGGATTAACGTAAAAACGGATCCAGATGTTTATCTCAGACTATACTTACAGACAAAAAATACCTTTAAATTTTGTGCCACAGACCTCTTTGATGAATTTTACTTAATTAGCTAATTCAACAACATCTTATTGTGTCCATAATCAATATTAACAATCTTAAAAGTTTTAAATAAATACATTGACTTGGCAATCGCGTGAAAACATAATCTCACAAGTAATACATTAAATTAGATTGTTTAAGTACTCGTACCTACTGACTTATTCATGGGACCACATTTCCAAACTTCATGCAAGCTTTGAATTTTCGAAACAGTGTTTTATAATTTATTGCCATATTAACTTTCGCAGAGACAAGGAAATCTTTTAATAAAATTAATCTTATACAGACCTGACCTGTCAGCGGCCAAAACAACCCCCAAAATATAAATTACGGTCTTAAACGTTGTAGCGATTTTTGAAGAAGCTTTTTTTTTTTTTTTTTTTTTTATATTCAGCTCGCCAAATTGACGTCGCCACCAGCCTGATGGTAAGAAAGCAGTGGCGCATCTAGCGATTGGGGGCCACTTCTTACAGTGGTCCTCAAGTTGGCGGCCCTGTGATGTGCCTCTTCACGCTCCTCTTGAAGAACCCGGGATTGTAAGATGAGGGAAAGACGTGTGCGGGCAGGTCGTTCCATGTTTTTATAGTTCGACAGAGGAACGATCTTTTGAAACGCTCGGTTCTGGCGAAGATTCTCTCCACTGTGTATGAGTGGCATCTCTGCCCGGCACGCGTTGTTCGGGATCGGAAAGGAGATGGTGGGATCAGGTTGAAGAGCTCTTCAGAACATTCGCCGTGATACATTCGATAGAAGGCAGCCAAGGACGCTATGGTTCTTCACTGCGACAAAGGTTCGAGGCCTCCCGTCACCTCAGGACAACCAATTATTCGGATAGCACGTCTCTGCATAGCGTCAAGCGCGTCTAACAAGTACCTCGCGGAGTCATCCCAAAGGTGAGAACAGTACTCGACGCAGGGACGAATCTGCGTCTTGTACAGTAAACATCTCTGATGTGGCGTGAAATACCGTCTCACCTTATTCAGGATTCCCAGTTTCCGCGAGGCCAGACCAATACAGCTCTCTATGTAGTTTTTGTGATTGAGCTCACGCCGGACATCTATACCGAGGATCTCCAGGTTGTCCTTTAGTGGAATTGTAATGCTCTGAAGAGAGGGCAGGGGTAGGAATGGGGACTTCTTAGCTGTAAACGCACACGCCTGTGTTTTTCTGGCATTGAACTCGACCAGGTTGTCTGAACCCCATTGGGCAATGCGGCCCAGGTCCAGATCGAGATCCGCCACGAGTTGTCGTCTCTTCTCATCCACGTCGCCTCGCCCTGCCGCTGGACGGCCAGAATAGCTCCCATGAAGAGTACTGTCATCCGCATAACAATGCTTATTCCAAAATCGTCAATGGCTTGAGAGATTATGAATAACTGAATTCCCTTATTGATGGCAACTTGCTGGAATGAGTAACCGAACTAATAGTACTGAAACACACAATGTCGTCAATCGATTGTACCAACAAACGTGTCCTAATACAAGTCTTTATATGACCCACAATATGAGCTATCCATCAATTTAAGTACAATTTGAGCCGATTGATTGAGGGATATTGCTAGGGTAAACTACCCAACTATTGGCACTTTAAGAGCGAACTTCGTATCAGTCTGAAATTAAATTGCCATAAGATCTCTTAGACAAAAGTTATAGTCAAAATATGTGGTAGAATAATAGAAAATATATTAATCTCTGTTTTTATTATCTTTTTTAGGTGACTGAATAGAGTGTAATGAATATTTTACCCTTAAGTCTGAACGATTACAGATTATTCTATTATTGGCATAGAAATTCTCAATATTGGCATTTTGCTCGTCTAATTATTGGCACGTAGCAATGTAGTTAATAAAGGTAGGTAGTAAGCTACCTACCTATAATTAAAAATGTCAAAAAGGGCTTAGAACTTCACTTAGAGTAGAGTATACCAAGAATACAATTAAAAGACTGTTCTACAAGGACTGTTTTTATTTAGGTACGTTAATAGGTACATTAAAGAATTTAAAGTTTTCATAAAAGTATTAAAAGTAATCTTATGTCTACATAACAGGAACACGTCTCCTTATTCTAGGTTTTCTTTTGGTAGTGTCACTTAATAAAACCTAAATGACCATCTTCGAGATCATTTAACTTTAATTCAAGATATTGTTTAGACCTAATCAGTATCTTACTGGAAACATTAAAACTTTCTTGTGTCAATATTTACTTATTTTCTTTGTTTTTCTAATATTTCTATTCTTTTTTCATCGTGCTTTCTTTCTTCTTTATTCTTTAAAGAAATGGAAATATTTAGGAACATAGTAAAAATCTCTCGGAAAAAGTAACATGTTTCATATCATCTCGTCTCTTTTATTTTTGTTTGCATTTGTTTAGTTTTGTCTTATTTTTTTGCTGTCGTTGTTCCTTTCGTTTCTGTATGCCTTCTTCTTTTTCTTTCTTAGCTTTTAGTTTCTCACGTTCTTGGTCCTTAAATTCTTTTGATGTTATAACAAAAGGTGTTCTCTTGAATTGTTTCACTCCCTTTCTTTGAGGTGTTTTAGGTAGTATTAATATGTCTTCTAATTTTGTTTCTCTTAGGTTGATCTTCATAGGTGCACTAAAAATAGGATTGTTTATAGTTTCTAGAACTTCAATTTTGTCAAAATCCTGTTGAGTTGGGTGAACGACATTAATTGTAGCAATTGATTTGTTTGAAATATCATCCAATCTTCTTTCCTTATATGTTTCAATCTGCGCGGTGTGAGTAACTTGTAAATATTCAGTTGTAAGAGCATTTTCTGTGTTGTCGATAACAATTTCTTTAATCAAGACTTCTTGAGCAAGAATATTACATGAACTGTCAAGTTCATTACACACAACTACATCCATATTATCTATCCACAGGGTTCTTGTTTTTAAGAATAACATCCGATGTATTTGTCTCAAAGATTTCATAATTTTGATTTTCGTCTTTTCCATTTGTATCATAGTTCTTATCTGGTTTTCTTACTTCTTCTTCTGCAAAGAAATACCACAGGTTTTTTAAAGTTTGTTCAGCAGCTGTCAAATCATGTTTGCTTCTAAGGTCTGTTATCGTAGACTGTCCTACATATCTAATAAAATCCTCTTTGGTCATATTTCTCGAAGCTTCCGCTATAATTTTTTCGGGCTCATTTACCAAATTCTTAGCCAAGCACTTCGAATAATCTATAGCATTTGAGTCCCATGGATAGAGACCGGTAGTCCGGAAACCATTCATTATTGTTTTTGGTTTTACCCATCTTCGAATAGTCTTTTGCAATAATGGTACAAAATCTACTTTAGTAAGAGCTTGAGATGGGTTCTCACGCCGCCAGTCTAATACCGTCTTCTGCCAACCACCCTTTAGAGGCTTAAAAGCTGACACATCTGCAGGCTGAAGTAATCGAGTGCAGTTGGGATAAAGTGCTATAACCACAATATCCAACGAGGAACAAAGCTCACTAACAGCGTAAGTGAGGTGACTTTTGTGTCCGTCTACAAATAAAATTACCGGGAATGGTACTTGATTTTGCACAAGATTTGGATGTAACCCTTTTTCTATATATTGAGAGAAAATTTCGGTTTTCATCCACCCATTGCCACTTAAGCCTATACCCCAATCTGGTGGTATCTTTGAAGCTATTTCACCTGGCAAGCGTTTGTAGGGGAATATCACCATAGGTGGGGTGATTTCGCCATTAGCAGAAAAAGTGAACATCACTGTTAATGAACTTTTAGCTGGAGCGTGTTCGATCTCGTAAACATTTCTGGCACCCTTGGTGCTAAGACCACACCTGTTTTTGGGCAAAGTACGAAATTAGTTTCGTCGCCATTTAATACCCTCTTTGGGTCTGATAGTATATGAAATAAACCGTGATCTTTGAGATATGTTTCTATTGCCAGAAACCATCCTTTTACATCATTTTTTGACACGGCAGCACTTGCCGCTGTCACTGCTTCAGGTGTTCTAATTACTATAACCGGGTGCCGCTTTAAGAAGAGTTTAAACCATTTTTCTCCTGGAATATTGTCTTTGAATGGGTTGGATCGACCGCTTTTTTTTATAAACTCTGATACGCTGTACAAAAGATCTTCTTTACGTTTCGGAAACCCCTTTGCATGGCTAACATTCAACCAATTCTTTATTTCATTCTCTTCATCTGCGTTTAGTACTGGACTCGGACCTGGCTGAGGTTTATGATCTGGTTTCTTAATACGAAATTGCAATGTGGCCCGAGGAACGTGATATTGCTTCGCTGCTTGCTTTTTGGCCATGCCGTTTTTAATAGCAGCTAAAGCTTTTTTTATATTATCTTCACTGTATTGTTTTCGTTTCTTTATTTCTTTGTTTACTCCAACCTTCTTATTATTGGATACTTGTTCATTTCGTTTCTTCATTGTTTACTCTATATAAAAAAATATAGATTTAGCATTACATAGCCTGTTATGGCACTACTGCCAATGTGTGCCAACATTTGGAAATTGCTATTAAAAACATAATATTCGATTGTCTAACCATTATTTAATATAAAAACTTTATTAATAAGTCATAAATTCACTTGTTCATAAATATTCTTAAAATTCTATTATTGGCAGTAATGCTAATAAAAGGATTTTGATAAAATTATTGTTCCATATGTTGGCACATGAAATAAATCAAATTAGGTACAAATATTAAGGAATTTAATCTTCGAAATTACTATTTAAAGGTGTAATTAAGCATATCAAATGGTTTCAAAAGTATTATCATGCCAAATAGCTACGATGTAATATGATGAATAAAGCTCTCACCTTATGAAAATACCAATACAATTATTTTAAATTACTAGCATGAAATGTCGGGTTTTGTTTCTCTGCCGCCAAATTGGTTATTGGAACAGTGTTGCCAATACGTGAATAATCTATGGTTTTCTTATTTTTTCGATCGAAACTCCAAAGTGCCAAGAATTGGAGGAGTGCCAACGATTGGGTGGTTTACCCTACATCGCTCTAAGTTATTGCCTAGACAGTTGACAGTGATTTATCCATACAAGCGATAACATGTCAGTTGTCGTATATTTAGCTGTGGACGTATCTTTATATTTATGATATGTGTTAGTTTTTCCTTTGTATCGTGATATCTATTGATATTTGATGGTGATTATTTAACAACAGCTGTTTTATCTATAAAGGTTGGTTTCTTCCGCGACAAAGTAATGAGCAGTAGGTAATGAGCTAAACTGAGTTTTGTTTTCACACCAACAAAGTGTTTATAAATGAACGTGAAATCAAAGTCTTTTGAAAGTTCGCACAGGGTCGGCAGCGCGAGTGCAACAACGCCTCTGGTTTTGCAAACATTTATGCCCAATCCAGACTCTCGTGAAGCGCCTCCTAGAGGTGCTCGACGGAGACTAGTGAGCGGAGGCGACAGGAGTGCTTCTATCCACACTCTCGAGGAGCGCCTCCAAGAGGCGCTCCTGGAGGCGCTCGACGCGGTTTATACCTACAGTTACCTGCTCCGTCACCAAGAGTGTTTCAAGTGACTGCGATAGCCGGGCTATTTATGCCTATTAATATTATATGTCTTGCATTAATATCATATCACTAAAATAAGAAATTAAAAGCGGGCCAAGTGCGAGTCTGACTCGCCCATGAAGGGTTCCGTAGCAGGAAGTAATCTATATATATAAAAATGTTGTGTGCGTTTAAGTATCTATTAAAAACTCTAAATTTACTTAATCGATTGTGCTCAAAATTGGACACGATATACAATAGGATTCAGAGATGGTTTAGGCTACTTTATACACTTTTATCATAACAGCAATAAGAATAAAGTTGCTTTAAAAAGTTATAGACTTTTGGAATTTGGAGTTTTGGAGTTTTGGAGTTATGGAGTTTTGGACTTTTGGACTTTTAGAATTTTAGACTTTTAGACTTCGGAGTTTTGGTCTTTTGGATTTTGTATTTTTGGCCTTTTGGACTTTTGGACTATTGGACTTTTGGACTTTTGTACTTTTGGAGTTTTGGAGTTTTGGACTTTTGGTCTTTTATACTTATGTAGTTTTGGACTTTTGGAATTTTGGAGTTTTGGACTTTGAACTTTGGAATTTTGGAGTTTTGGAATTTTGGAGTTTTGGAGTTTTTGACTTTTGGACTTTTAGAATTTTAGTTTTTTAGACTTTGGAGTTTTGAACTTTTGGACTTTGTACTTTTGGACTATTGGACTTTTGGACTTTCGGACTTTTGGACTTTTGGACTTTTAGACTTTGTAGTTTTGGACTTTTGGACTTTTGGAGTTTTGGGCTTTTGACCTTTTGGAGTTTTGGAGTATTGAAATTTTGGAGTTTCGGAGTTTTGGAGTTTTGGAGTTTTGGAGTTTTGGAGTTTTAGAGTTTTAGAGTTTTAGAGTTTTAGAGTTTTAGAGTTTTGAAGTTTTGGAGTTTTGGAGTTTTAGAGTTTTAGAGTTTTGGAGTTTTGGAGTTTTGGAGTTTTGGAGTTTTGGAGTTTTGGAGTTTTGGAGTTTTGGAGTTTTGGAGTTTTGGAGTTTTGGAGTTTTGGAGTTTTGGAGTTTTGGAGTTTTGGAGTTTTGGAGTTTTGGAGTTTTGGAGTTTTGGAGTTTTGGAGTTTTGGAGTTTTGGAGTTTTGGAGTTTTGGAGTTTTGGAGTTTTGGAGTTTTGGAGTTTTGGAGTTTTGGAGTTTTGGAGTTTTGGAGTTTTGGAGTTTTGGAGTTTTGGAGTTTTGGAGTTTTGGAGTTTTGGAGTTTTGGAGTTTTGGAGTTTGGAGTTTTGGAGTTTTGGAGTTTTGGAGTTTTGGAGTTTTGGAGTTTTGGAGTTTTGGAGTTTTGGAGTTTTGGAGTTTTGGAGTTTTGGAGTTTTGGAGTTTTGGAGTTTTGGAGTTTTGGAGTTTTGGAGTTTTGGAGTTTTGGAGTTTTGGAGTTTTGGACTATTGGAGTTTTGGGTTTTGGAGTTTTGGAGTTTTGGATTTTTGGAGTTTTGGAGCTTTGGAGTTTTAGAGTTTTAGAGTTTTGGACTTTTGGACTTTTGGACTTTTGGACTTTTGAACTTTTGGACTTTTGGGCTTTTGGACTTTTGGACTTTTGAACTTTTGGGCTTTTGGACTTTTGGACTTTTGGACTTTTAGACTTTGTAGTTTTGGACTTTTGGACTTTTGGACTTTTGGACTATTGGACTATTGGACTATTGGACTTTTGGACTTTTTGACTTTTTGACTTTGGACTTTTGAACTTTTGAACTTTTGGACTTTTGGACTACTAACTCCTATGTATATTTCATGATATTTCTTTCGAAAAATAAGGTCATGAAGAAGTTTCACTTCATAAGTGTGTACAATAGTACACGCACACATTTTTTTTAATGTACCCATCATTTAGTTTGTTACTCATTTCTCATAGGTACATAAAACCACCATAAAAAAGTCACAGCGAAGCGTGGCAGGGTACCGCTAGTATATTATAAAAGTTCTTGTAGTTCGTTGTAACTTTGATTGCTTTTTTAACACGTTCGCTGTGGTAGTGATTTTTTTAGGCGAAAATTGCGGTTTATGACGTATTAAAAAAAAACTACCAGCTCTATCTCGTTCAAACCAATTTCCGTTGGTAGTTTCGGAGAAAAGTGGTGTGACATACGGACAGACAGACAGACAGACATGACGAATCTATAAGGGTTCCGTTTTTTGCCATTTGGCTTCGAAACCTTAAAAACGGAAAGGTCAACAAAGAAATGAGCGAACGCGAGAGCACACGAGAGTCAAACTCAAAGTGAACTCAGTGTGAATGGCACCCTCGCCTCACCGCCTCCGGTCCTTTGACTCCGTCTCAAAAACCGACACGGAGCGGGGCGAGGCACCTATCCACACTCTCGCGTTCGCCTCGCCTTCTGTCGCCTCCACGAGCGTCTGGATTGGGCATATGGGCTACGGTGACCACGAGTCCATCTAGTGGGCCGTATGCTTGTCTGCGACCTTAGTAGTAGAAAAACTCTGGGAAATGAGGTGAATCCTTATTCCTCCTTTTCAATTTTGATGATATGGTTTATTGGTGAGAAAACACGTACATATGTAGTTTATTGGGCGGAGTCATTACTGAGTCTGATCAGCTCGCGTTGGAAACCTCGGCTTGAGTCGATATCATTATAATGACTATATTGGTTCATACTCGTGGCTTTTATTGTGAATCGCCATCTTTCATACATATACTCACGCCTTTATCCCCGAAGGGGTAGGCAGAGGCCTATACCGGCCCACATTTCACCGTGTACAATTCGGTCCCACGTGACAGGTGGTGAGCCCATCGCCGTGTTGAAATGGACCGCTGCCGTCAGAGCCTCGTCCGTTGTTCAGCAGGTGCACGAGCTTGCACGTGAGGTTGACTTGGGCCCGATGGTGTTGGTAGGGCCCCACTACACCCGAGACAAAATGGGATTTTAGAACATATTGAGATTGCTAAATATCTTTATCAACACTTGGCAGGAATTACACACAAAATTGCTTCTAAAATGGAACAGGAAATGTTGAATGTAGGATATTCAACATTTCCTGTATTTTGATAGAGTTGCCTTTAGTGATCTCCACCATGGGTGAAATATATAAATGAAATTCATTTGAAACTGAAGAAACTAACTAACTAATGTCGCAGAGTGTTTCCCCAGAGCAAAGTAATTGCTGTGCATTTTATTTATGTTCCACTAATTGCTAGTAAACATAACACAAGCGCAGACTATTCAAAGAAAATAAAAACAAATAGGTTTAAAGAAAAACTGTAAGTTCCATTACTTTATTTTATTCCACTATTCTTTAAAACAATTACTTTTAACTTGAAACGACGAAGATACTTATTTTTGTAAAAAAAATATTTTTAAAAAGAACTTATTGACGTCATCAAATTAATTAAGAATGCTTTTACGCTCGGACAGTACAGATTGTATTTGTAATGTGTAACATCCACAGTTCCCTATATTTGACATGGCTTTTGGAAACGAAATGGATATAGATTTTCTCCTTTATTTGTGGTAGAGTCTTGTGCCCCTTTTACGTGAGACTAATAAACTACTGGCAAGATGTGAGTGTGTAATTCGCTTCTTTCCACTTGGAGATATAACTATAGTTGTCGAAAATTAATTTATACGATAGTTTCAAAATTCTATTTCAATTAAAATAATTTAAACCTGTGCTACGGTAACCCCTTATAATCTCAAGAGTTAATCTCTTATTGTGAGCGGGTGGTAGGTATTTTTTTTTAACGTGAGGGAAAATCCTCATGGATGCTATGCCGGACTCCTACCGACTAAAAAACCTCACGTAACACCCAACAGTCTATGGTTGGGAGCCTCGGGTAAGCCCTCAAAGGATGTCCCAGGACTCCCAAGAGCGGGTGGTACTTTTCAGATCAACATGGGTCTCAAAAATAAACTTCATGAGATTTATTAGCCATTAGCCATTTAAGCTTGTATTACAGGCACTTTACCTTTTTTTTCCAAACCTTAGTGCCCGTTTTTTTAATATTTAGCATCTTCTTTTTAAATTAAATATATATTTTCTGGTATTTTGTATGTTTATCAGTTGTCATGATCCTAAAGCATCGTATCTTATATTGGACTAGATTGCGGTGTTTAAAAATACTCAATATTATATTTATTTATTTATTTATTAAGTTTTGTATGTGATTATTTGCATTTGTCATTTAATAAATGGGAACGTTATTTTTTCTATCACTAAATTCTCAAAAATCATAACAGTAAGTACAAGTACATTATTCTTGATGAAACTTAGTTTAATTACCCGTCTGCACAGTATCGAGATACCAAAGCAGCACTTGTTACGAATACCTCAAAGGTCATAATTTAAGGTCTGGTACACACACAAATATTTCTCTGTGATGTTCACTTGTGTGTACCCAAGTAGAAATCACCCAACTCAAAGACGAATAAAAGAACTTTTTCGTCGACTTTACTTAAAGCGGCTACTTGAACGCAGTTTCAGTAATTGATAGGCCTGTCAATAGCCTGGTTAATGTTCCACACGATCTCCAGAAAGTTAGTCGGAGTTTTTTTTTTCGCCCGCCAAATAAATTATTTACTTTGAACGTCGTTAGAGCGTTGTTAGTTCAAAGTGAAAAAGTTTTTGAAAAGTCGCCTTTAGTTGTTTTTTCAGATTGCCCTTGATGGTAAAGTTTGTTGTAAAGAGCAGAGGAGTTGCAAGTTTTTGGAAATGGTTCTACTGTCCAGTTTTAATTAAACGATATATATTTTTATACTTATTAATAATTATAGACAAATTGAAGTTTACCCAATAAATAAATACAGCCTAAAATTAAGCTTATGTTAACTTGGGTTATGAAATTTCAACTGATTAAATAAATAATTCGAATTCACGAAATAAACATGCGCCGACCTCACAAATATATTTTTCTTATCCGGCGTTTTCTCAATTCTAATCTACAGAACAAATCTCGAATACACTACCACTGAAACAGTAAACCAGTTTTAAATGTGGTGCATATGGCGTTTAACTAGTAAATTTCCATCTACTCTCCACTCACTCTCGACGTATCATTGAAAATTACTACCCACGTATTTTCCTAATTTCCAAGGTGAGATGTACTTTAAGAGAAAATTCAGGTCACGCACTTATACAGAGTCTTGTACACACATTCACTGAATTGAATAATCATGTACATATTGTACATACATACTAGTTACCATAGCTGCTATAAAATAACGGGCCTAAAATGCGTCTTATAAAATAACAATTTTATCAAGAAAAAGATATTTTCTCATGAAAGAGCCGTAGGCGGTGCAAGTTATTCAGTGTAGTGGATGAACCATTTACTTAGGACATGTATAATTTTGTATGGAACCTATGATCTAGTGGTTACTAGATTAAAGGTGTCTTATTACTATAATATTTATTATGTAGATATTGCATTTTAAATGCTGAAGTGCTTACAGCTCCTCTTACTCAGGGTTCGGTTAACCTTTAATGCGTAATATAATATAGAATTATTACTGTTATTTATGCAACGCATAAATAACAGTAATAATTCTATATTATTGACTGCCTGAATTAATGCTTTTTATGTAAAGTGAATGGAGATAAAAATGGGTATATAGAATAATGTAATGTAGATATGTACATGCAACACAATTTTATAAATAACAGCAATGATTCTATATTATTGACTGCCTGAATTAATCCTTTTTTTTATATATAAAGTGAATGGAGGTAAAAATATTATGTAATGGATATAGAATAATGTAAAGTAGGTATGTACATGCAATGCAATTTATAAATATTAGCAATAATTCTATATTATTGACTGCCTGAATTAATGCTTTTTATGATAAGTGAATGGAGATAAAATGGGTATTAGAATAATGTAATATAGGTATGTACATGCAATGCAATTTTTTGTAAATAACAGCAATGATTCTATATTATTGACTGCCCGAATAAATGCTTTTCATATAAAGTGTTGAGATTCTAAGAATTGAATTTATAGTGCACTTAATGTAAAATATTAAGATGTGATAATTCGAATTTATTTACTTATTATAAGAAAGATGATAGTGTGATATATTATAGTGTACAATTTAAAATACTTATTAAATTGTATTAATTTTAATTTATTATGACAATATAAAAACATTGGGAAATTTATGATGTATGCAAAATGTATTTACTTATTTAAATGATTGACAGCATTAATCTTTATGTTACTGACTGGCTTATCTAAATATTAATTTTAATTGTTAAATTTGTTTTTTGACTATAATTTATTTGACAATTCGAATTTGTTATATGTATATTAAATTCAATTTCATATTATATTGCTGCGCCCTAACAGGGTCCACACTGAACAAATTGTACCTAACTTAAATTGACATCTATCACCATGTATGTACTGTGGAATGGCAAATAAAATACTGAATACTGAATACTGAATACTCTTACGTAACAACTTAGTTTGATGATTGGTGACGGTTTGGGAAATTTCCAGCTTCTAGCGTTTTTGTGCTTTAAAAGTTAAATTTGCAGAATGGCAGCCATCAAGTCACAAATCTTATGTGGCGAATCAAAGCGTCTCGAAACCTCGCCTCGCTACCCACTTCTTGGTTCAAAATACAACTGGTAAAATTTTAACATAATTAGAAACTAGTACTGTACTATACTAACTTCTACAATGTAATTATATAATAACGAATAATAAGGAATTATTTTATAAATTTTCACTCACCATAATATACATCATCAAGTTCTTTATATCTCTTAGCGTTGACACCAATTCTCCAACTATACAACAGCACCACCAGTATTGAAATATTCTGTAACAAGAAAATACAAAAGTATTATTATATTGATGTAACCGTGTACGATAAAATCACTTTGAGCGAAGCATTATCATACATTTTGTGCCCCTTATTATTGGCGTATGGGTTTCGCATATTGTTTTAGTTCAGTTATCATAGTATGTAAATCAGTTGGTCTCTCAAATTTACTTGGTCTAAAATAAATATACTGAAAAAAGAACATGAAACTGTTATTTATTCTGACGTCTCATATTTTACATTTATGGGTAAAGATTCCAACTTTCCACTAAATGATGATTTTGATTTGTTATGACTATTCAGTAAATTAGATATTTCAATATTCAACATTTATTTTTTGCAAAAATATAAAAAATAACAATGTCTCTGCTTCACTGTTAAACAAATGGTTTTTCTTTAATATAATTTCTCGTAAATTCAACCCCTCGTGGTATTAATATATTTGATAACGTCTAGCCTAATTAAACTGCCGGCGAAGCCTTGCGATGCGATGGAAATAAAATTCTGTAGTAATCTCTGTTCCACAGCTTATTTATATTGAGCCTCTTTAGTTTAAGGTTATTTTAGCTGTGCTGTAGATACCAACTCACAGATTGAAAACAAATTTTGAGTCATATACCTATTTATGCACGTCTTAAAAAGAAACTTTGACACACACATGCACTTTTTAACACATACAAACATGCCACCTTTCACAATTCCCTTCATAATTGACGAGTATTATTAGCAAAGATTATTATAATACTCGTAGTACTAGCTGGTGCCCCTCAACTTCGCCCGCATTAAATTTGTTCCCGTTCCCGCTTCCCGTAGCAACTTATACCCGGGATAAAAAGTAACCTATGTGTTATTCCAGACTATAAAGTAGGTATCCCTGTGCCAAATTTCAGCCAGATCCGTTCAGCCGTTTTTTGAGCGTGAAAGAGTTTCAAACATCCACACATCACACTCACAAACTTCCGCATTTATAATATTAGTAAGACTACATTGTCTGTAAAGTCGGTTTACTGACGATAGTTGAACGTGACAACTCAGCCTTAAATGGAACGCCTCAGAGCGAGGTAACGCCGTATACGTCATATTTTTTCGTGCGTGCACCCGGCTCCATTGAACAATAAGACGTTGTTACGTCAAAAAGTTTGCTGTCTGACAAGCACGCGCTTCTCCTGATCGACAATTATTGTCGGCGTACGGATGTTTGCAACATCACAGGCGCCATACCGGGCTGTCGATCGACTATGCAAAATTCAATTTCTTACAACAACGTAATGACTTCTGTAGAATTTTACTATCATAGGACCTGGTATTTGTAATACAGATAAGCACAGACTCATGCTCTTACAAACGAGCAACAACATAACCAATCGGTATGGAATAGCCATAAAATATTCTTAACCTTTAGCTAACATTGTCACTACTTTGTAATAATCATAAATAACTTGTAACTATATTTCGCCTAACAATAATTATATTAGAATAATAGATTTTCTTAAAGACATAACTGAAAGATAGGTAGGTACTTAAATAGCCTCCTATTGTCTGTAATAGATGAGAGTAATAAAGCCTAAGTGCTTTATTTTCTCTCTCAAGAGAATATCTAATAATTACCTCCATAAAAGAAGAAAGGGAGATTATTATCGTCGATATTTAGGCTGTTAATTTAATTAGAAGGTGATTTAGTTGAAAAAAATTGTAATGAAGATGTTTATTAGTTTTTTCCCACTATTGTCATCGCCGACCATATCAGCTGATATGGATTGTCATATGCTGGGTGTAGGCTTCTGCCTTATGTCTAATGCAACCAAGGAATGGGACCATTAGGTTCCATTATTCGGTCGGCTATCCTTGCCGACTTATCCACGTTGAATTTTCAGGTAAACTGTTGCTACTATAAAACCTTTTTACTCCTTCAAGTTGTTGAAGGAGGTTTTTGAGCGGTATTCTCGTACAGCAAACCTTAACAAACGCTGGTTTCATCAGCCATCAGGTCTATGAGCTAGTAGACATTTCTTTCACAATGCCTTTTCAGAAGATCAATTATGTCGAGAACCTAGTTTCAGTGAACCGTTTGTTGGACTCTCTCAGCATTGGTCTCTACATTGCTCTTAGGGTGAATTTTCTTCTTAAAGTAAAATAATATATTTTGCCGTGTTATAGTAAAAGCTTATACTGAAAGCTGCGTGTATGTATGTAAATTGTACTGTGTTTTAATCTAAATTGTCTCTTCAGAAATAAAATAAAATGTTAATTTTATTTAACAATTAATTTTATTTAACAATTGCCCCGTATACCTAATTAATTGTTAAATAAAATTAACATTTTATTTTATTTCTGAAGAGACAATTTAGATTAAAACACAGTACAATTTACATACATACACGCAGCTTTCAGTATTAGCTTTTACTATAACACGGCAAAATATATTATTTTACTTTAAGAAGAAAATTCACCCTAAGAGCAATGTAGAGACCAATGCTGAGAGAGTCCAACAAACGGTTCACTGAAACTAGGTTCTCGACATAATTGATCTTCTGAAAAGGCATTGTGAAAGAAATGTCTACTAGCTCATAGACCTGATGGCTGATGAAACCAGCGTTTGTTAAGGTTTGCTGTACGAGAATACCGCTCAAAAACCTCCTTCAACAACTTGAAGGAGTAAAAAGGTTTTATAGTAGCAACAGTTTACCTGAAAATTCAACGTGGATAAGTCGGCAAGGATAGCCGACCGAATAATGGAACCTAATGGTCCCATTCCTTGGTTGCATTAGACATAAGGCAGAAGCCTACACCCAGCATATGACAATCCATATCAGCTGATATGGTCGGCGATGACAATAGTGGGAAAAAACTAATAAACATCTTCATTACAATTTTTTTCAACTAAATCACCTTCTAATTAAATTAACAGCCTAAATATCGACGATAATAATCTCCCTTTCTTCTTTTATGGAGGTAATTATTAGATATTCTCTTGAGAGAGAAAATAAAGCACTTAGGCTTTATTACTCTCATCTATTACAGACAATAGGAGGCTATTTAAGTACCTACCTATCTTTCAGTTATGTCTTTAAGAAAATCTATTATTCTAATATAATTATTGTTAGGCGAAATATAGTTACAAGTTATTTATGATTATTACAAAGTAGTGACAATGTTAGCTAAAGGTTAAGAATATTTTATGGCTATTCCATACCGATTGGTTATGTTGTTGCTCGTTTGTAAGAGCATGAGTCTGTGCTTATCTGTATTACAAATACCAGGTCCTATGATAGTAAAATTCTACAGAAGTCATTACGTTGTTGTAAGAAATTGAATTTTGCATAGTCGATCGACAGCCCGGTATGGCGCCTGTGATGTTGCAAACATCCGTACGCCGACAATAATTGTCGATCAGGAGAAGCGCGTGCTTGTCAGACAGCAAACTTTTTGACGTAACAACGTCTTATTGTTCAATGGAGCCGGGTGCACGCACGAAAAAATATGACGTATACGGCGTTACCTCGCTCTGAGGCGTTCCATTTAAGGCTGAGTTGTCACGTTCAACTATCGTCAGTAAACCGACTTTACAGACAATGTAGTCTTACTAATATTATAAATGCGGAAGTTTGTGAGTGTGATGTGTGGATGTTTGAAACTCTTTCACGCTCAAAAAACGGCTGAACGGATCTGGCTGAAATTTGGCACAGGGATACCTACTTTATAGTCTGGAATAACACATAGGTTACTTTTTATCCCGGGTATAAGTTGCTACGGGAAGCGGGAACGGGAACAAATTTAATGCGGGCGAAGTTGAGGGGCACCAGCTAGTACTACGAGTATTATAATAATCTTTGCTAATAATACTCGTCAATTATGAAGGGAATTGTGAAAGGTGGCATGTTTTTATGTGTTAAAAAGTGCATGTGTGTGTCAAAGTTTCTTTTTAAGACGTGCATAAATAGGTATATGACTCAAAATTTGTTTTCAATCTGTGAGTTGGTATCTACAGCACAGCTAAAATAACCTTAAACTAAAGAGGCTCAATATAAATAAGCTGTGGAACAGAGATTACTACAGAATTTTATTTCCATCGCATCGCAAGGCTTCGCCGGCAGTTTAATTAGGCTAGACGTTATCAAATATATTATGGAATATGCGATCTTGCCAATATCTCGCGGAAAACATGATAAATATGTAACATTATGGCGACAAACATGGTCTAAAGTAACGTTAACCATCATTTTAATTAGTATTGAAAAGAAAAGTGTGTCGAAATTCGTAAGTAATGTGCTTTTTATTTATTTATTATCTTTATTGACTGCCTCTTTGGCGCAGTCGGTAGTGATACCGCCTGCGGCGCTGGAGGTCGTGGGTTTGATTTCCACCGGAGACAGATATTTGTGTAAACCATAAATGTTTGTCTCAAGAGTCTGGGTGTTTCTATGTATAATACGTATGTATTTAAAAAGTATATAAGTATTAATATCCGTAACACAAGCAAGTCATTTCTAGCTTACTTTGGGATCTGATAGCGTTGTGTGAAATGTCCGAGAATAATAATTTATTTATTTTATTTACTTATTTGATAAGTTTTGTAATGGATAGAGTCCTACCCACAATATAGGGACCACTTTCGGGTCGCACCTGCGAGTGGTGCTCCTGCTGATTAACGGATGGGGTCATGACGAAGAGAAAAACAAACAAAATAAAGCACTACGCACTACTTAGGCGTCTGGTCAACGTTGTACAAAAGGCCCAACCCCCTTGCAATATAAACAGCCCCCATTTGCCTACACTTCTGCTGTTCCGGTCGCGGTAGCGGTCGCAACAATGGCGGGAGGGAAGTGCAAAGAATTTACGGGCTAAGACAGGCTACCATTCACGACTGATCCTGGCTCCATACAACGACGCACTTTAGGTAAATACCATAGCTGAACGAGCATCTTATCAAACTCGAGGTAGAACTTAGTCGCAAAGACATACTAGACTTGTGCGAGGTCCGAATAAAGGGTATCTTCACTTACACTCTTCAATCAAGGAACACTAGAACACGCTAACCCCCACACCAGATGAAATGCTCTATTTTTAGCAAAGTGATGGAAGGACCTCCGACGGTGGTGTCGATTTTATGGTGAAAATTTACCTCATTAGCAGTGGTGTGGAAGTCAGCAGTTTATCGGCTCGGGTAGCATATCATATACTGGAACTCATCGACAGGAACTCCCTGAATGTGATACAGATGTTTACCACTGCCTCGAGAAGCACGAAAGAGGCAATCGAGGCTGTATACGACGACATAGCGAAGATATTACAAGGCACTGCCAACTTCAATGTTAATGGGGATTTTCAACTCCAAACTGTAGGGTATTAGGTGATCGCAAAACCGAGATACGGCGAATGACTGGGGCACCTACTTGTTGATTTTCCCTCCAATCTCAGGGTCACTTCTTGGTGAATTCTTTCTTTAATATGAGGCCCCACAGAAAGTAGATTTTGTGAAGCCCCGACAAAGTCACAATTAATGAGAAAGTATTTATAAATAATAAATAATAAATCATCATTTATTTCAGGCATTTATATCCCATATAACACAAAAAGCACAAAGTATGTATATTAATTAATTGTAAAACAGTCCATGCAAGAATACATTATTAAAAATATAAAAATATCAATCATTAATATTCAGTAATTGCATACATTAATTTAATCAAAAACAGATAAGTATTAAAATTCAATAAAAATAAAAATTAAAAATATCAATCATTAAAATTCAATAAAAAATATAATTCTTTAAAATTCAGTCATTGCAATAGGTACATTAATTTAATCGAAAACAGATATCATTAAAATTCAATAAAAATTAAAATTAAAAATATCAGTCATTAAAATTCAGTCATTCAAATCCAAATCAAAGATAAATATTTAATATCTTGAGAATTAGAATTCAATCAATAATGAATAACTAAAAACAATTAATAAGTACATAACAGGTATCAATAATTCCAAATTCAGATATGAAAAATGTCAGCAATTAGAAAAGTTACAGTAAAATTCATAATTATTAGATGTCAAAACTATGTATGTAATCAAATATCAATTTAAGTATATATAAATGTAAAACAAATAAATTAACTTTGCTATTAAGAATATATTATATAATCTGTGCTGTTACCATTCCTACCACAGTCACGTTACAGGCCGCATGTAGGCCTCGTATTTACAGGCTTCATATACAGCACTCACTGTCGCGTTTGTTGACATTCGGACACGGTCCATAAAGGAAAAAGCCCTCTTACGCATCACCGCATAAAAGTCATCAACCCTGCTCGTAGCAAACATGCCAGACGCACTACACCGCCACTGGAGTCCTAGCATAGCTCTGAAAGCATTGTTGTATTGCACGCGTAATGCGTGATAGCTACGTTGAGTGTACTTTTTCCATAGTTGACATGTGTAGAACGACTGACAGTAGGCCCCGAACAGGGTGATTTTTACAGCGTCACTGCATCGAGCGAACCTGCGAGCGAGCATATTGCTCACTGCAGCTATACTCCTTCTCTGCCTTTCCATGTCTTCATCATCCTTTAAATCATCCCTGAATATGTGCCCCAGGTACTTAAATTTTGTGACATACTTGAGTTGTTTGCCATTTAGCGTGACAGGGGGAGCAAACGTTTGTGATTTATCACTTCTGAAAATCATTAACTCCGTTTTCCCTACGTTGTAAGAAAGTTTGTGAGACATGGCATACTTTTCACATATAGCTATTAGTTTTTTCAGACCGTTAATAGAGGGACTCAACAGGACCATCGTCCGCGTAACTGAGATTGTTTACGGGTTGATTGTTAATGTTACAGCCGACTTCGGACCTGTCCAGTTCCTCTATCAGGCCGTTCACATAGAGGTTAAACAGAGTTGTTGACGTCAGACCCCCCTGCCTCACCCCGCATTCAAGTGTATAATCACTGGAGAGGTTACTACCCCATCTCACGACGTTGGTCTGCCTGCCGTACCAATATCTAAACAGGTTGGTGACATTTCGCGGTATACCTGTCTTGTCCATCTTTGTCCACAGCAGATTATAATTGATGGTATCAAATGCGCGACTTAGATCAAGGAAGCAGGCATATATGCCCGTTTTTCTTTCCAAATAATAAGATACGGTGTTTTTTAACGTAAAAATAGCCATGTCCGTAGACAAACCGGCACGGAATCCGAACTGTGAGCTATGCAAATTAATTTGTTTAAGCAGTTGGGGATGCAGAAGTCTTTCAAAAATTTTTGATGTGACCGTCGCAAGTGAAATAGGGCAATAGTTACTCCCACTCGATGGGTCTGCCCCATTTTTAGGTACGGAAACAACGACAGTTAGTACAATATGTTCTGCAACTTTCAAGGACGTCGATGAGTTTGTACCTCGCTTATTCTTGGACTGGTGCCTGCGTTCGTGTATCGTGTCATTGTAGTTTTCTATTCTTCGGATTTTTCTTTTTCTGGTAACAGTGGTAAAACCATCCTCACCCGCGGCTCCCATGGGAGATAAACAATCCCCCTGGTTACCTTTGTTGTTTAGTACCACCTGCCTGAAGTTCAGAACCGAGTTTTTCGGAGTATTAGTCGTTGCTGGCTGACTAACCGTTAGTGGCTGCATAGCTTCATGATTTTTCTTACAGGTTTGAGATTCTGAAATTAGTGGGTATGTTGTAGGTCTTATTGTGGGTGTACGGTAATTTGATCGGATTTCCAAGTTTTCCTTTTTTAAGTTGACGATTTCGCTTTCCAATACTGCGACTCGCTCACGGGTTTCATGTTTGTGCAGCTCCACGTAATTTTTTATTGTTGAGAGTTGCTTTAGCAGGCTACTTACATCTAGGTGGTCAAAGGTCACCGATGGCAATTTGTTTAAATCCTTTGCCACAAACGTCGGTAGTTTTTCGGTTTCCTTTATAATCTTTATAATGTCAGCACAGTTACTGGAGTTTCTCTTGTCTCCCTTTCTGATAACTTTGCGAACACTCGCCAGTTCACATAATACGGTTTTGGCTTGCTCAATATCTTCATCGGCGTACCATGAGCAACATATTTGAATTATAGAAATTTCGTCCATAACATCGCACTTATTTTGCACAAAGCACAGCAGTTCGTTGATTACATGGCTATTACACTCGCCCGACATTATTTTTTCATTACATCTTTCGACCACTATTTTGTTACAAATCACCCGCGGCGTACGAAACGTTGAATGCAACGATATGCAGCTAGTACTTAGCTCACTATGCGCGCGTGTGTCACCGAGCGACGCGAGAGGCGAACTGTGTAATAGGCGAATAATAACGGACAAAAGTAATGACTTTGTGATTGTCAGGTGGTTTAATGCCGGTTGTGATCACTGACTTGTATGGCGTTATAAAGCCTGTTCTTCGACCTACTATGCGCTACATAGAGTTGGGATGCAAAAGGTTTCAATTGAAACTTCGAAATCGTTTCGATTTGCTAGAAACCACTGACAACGATAAAACCGACACAGTGGTAAAAACGTTACAACAAGTGCTCGAAGACTTTTGTTCAGCAGTGACAAAAAAGGTGTTCAAAGCTCCGAGAGCTTGTGTGTTTACAAGTTGTTCTCGAGAATAGTGTCACAAATTGACTCACCGTAAAGAAACGACGTAGCAGGGACTAATCCTAGTCGGAAGATTGAGGTTTGTGGTTGCCCAGGAGTCTACTTAACTTGAAACCTGATTTGAAACGATATTATCCGTCAGAATACCATCGTTGTCGACATAGCTCTCAGAGCATGCGTTTTGATGGTAGGTACACATTTATAAAAGAAACGATAACCGAGCTTGCTGAAAGTAGGATAGGACAATCCCCTTCCTGATGGCTCAACCGCCTGAAAAGGTCACAGAGAGTGACTGGATGCGGAAGACGTAGGACCGTATGTTCCGGCGTAATTTGGGCGAGGCCTTGGCCAGTATTGGATTGCCTGAAATTGATTACCTTATTAAGAATAGGCATAAAACTGAGCACGGTTTCTACAGACATAAGATCGTACGTAATTATTCAAAAGTTTAAGCTCCATCTATTTTGTTCTGCACTCTGCATTGGACTCGTGTAAGTGGATTAAGGACCTTATAGAGGAGTTTATATGTGACTTTTAGGTATTTTAAAATACTTTTGATTTAACATTTAGGATTAAGAACAGAAGTTTTAATTAAAGCTAATATAAATATTATAAAAAGACCGACCAATAATTGTGAAAATAAAAGTAGTACACTGAATGTTTAATACCGAAATGTCACATAATAGACTAGTTTTTGAGAAAACGGTGTTAACATTATCCCTTATGTGCATGAAAATGGCACATGAATAATTTGCATGCACAGTGCCAAAACAGGTATGTGCAGATTTACAGAACAAAATAATAAAATCTTCAAATATATGCAACATTGCATTTCAAATGTATATCTTACATATGTAAAAAATGAATGTTCATAATACTGCATTTACAGATTTTTGATTACTTACACACTTTTTGTAAAAACATGTTTTTTTGAGTTTCCCAAAACCTTGTAAAAATCACATCTGGAACTTGTCAGGCGCAACGACGATATTATGTTTCCCTACACTGTCGCTAATAACACTAAATTATTTATACATCTTCGTAGTTAACGTTAGTTATCACAAGATTGTTAAGTGATGACTAATCAAAAATCTCGAAAATAATGGACTACAGAATCTATTTAATTTGGCTAACTAATAAACAGTTTCAATAGATGAGGTTGCTAAATCCTTGGTCTTTGAGTTGAAATAGTTGACCCAGAGGAGTCGTGAACTGGAACTTATCTGATTCGCAGATAATAAATTGTTTAAGTAATGTTTAACGAGTTTCAATTATTATGCTTTAGTACTCATATGAAGTTAAGCTGTACCGAAGTTAACCACCGGTAGAAAAAATAAATCAATATACAGGTAAAAATGAAAAAGAAATCAACTTATATTTTTCATATTTTTTTCCCAATGCTTCCCATAAGAATTTTTTCCCCAAGACTTATAGGTACTCTTATATTAAAGCATTTATGTATTAGGTCACAGTCCACGACAAAAACGGCGTAATTGTTTCCACTGATCGGATTTCAATTGATGTCAGTTGAGAAGAAAATTGACTGTCGGCACATCGCGGCCCATTGTATTCTTTTTAGAAAGTACTAACCGAAATATTTTTAGCACAATATTTTATTTACTAGACGATGATTGCGGCTTCACCCGCGTATACTTAGGTTCCCGTTCATACTACCGGGATGAAAAGTAGTCTATGTCTTATTCAACGATATTTACCCTGGTACCAAATTTTAGCCCGATTAATTCAGTCGTTAGACCATCTTCACAAACATTTATATTTTTGATCTTTAGTAGGAAGTAGGATTGAAAGTTATTATTGACACTAACAATAATGTAACACACTATTTATAACTATTACGCGAGAAACAAAGTTTAAAAATATTTTCTATTTATAATTAACACTCTAATCTTAATACAATTTAATTTCAATAAAAACATACAATGTCAATGAAATAATTACAATTAAATAATTAAAAATTAGTCACATTAAATAAAAAAATCTTATCAACTACATGTTGAAAAAAACTTGCTGCGTTTCCACGCTGGATTGCAATGGCCAGCTTTTGCACCTGGAACGATCCGGACCGAGAGTCACCCGTGGTTTCTGTGAGCCTATGTCTAATCTCGTTTATGAAGTCCTTGGCTTCTTTGCCCCAGCTCCTCAGGGTCTCCAACGCTACGGGCACAAATTAGTACACCGGTTTTAGCTCGGTGTAGTTGGTCCTCTTCCTTGAGCTGGTCTCTTCCGCTGCAGCGCGGCAAAGGGGAATGAAAAGTGCGACAGAGGTGGCTAGCGGCGACTGTGCTGACGCAAGTTGCATCCCAGATAAGACACCTGCCGTTTTTCCAGGGGATCAAGGTCAGCCCATCCGGTCTTTTACCGTCCGACCTGCTCAGAACCGGAGGCTCAAGCACGCAAAGTACTTTGGCCGACAAAAGGGCCCTGCGGATGACACTCTAATCTGGGAAGGTTCTAGGATACTTTTGATCCCGATGTTTTACGCGGTTCTTTCAGGAGAGGGGATGAAAGATGACGTGGTTTTTCAGCTGTAATTGCTCAACGCGTAGATCGATTTCAAATGTTTTTTTAGCGTCGGAAAGGTAGTATTTTAAACATTATTCCACACAAGTTTCAAGGTTGAGGGTTTTGTGGTTCAGAAATTAGAGGCATATCAACTTTCGCCAAACGTAGATTTCAAGGGTTCCTTTGAATGAGAGGGTAAATCTAAACGGGCGTGTTGGCTAAATCATAAAAGAGCTTAATTATTAAGGCTGTTGTAAAATAATTCAGGCCGCGCCGAAGGCGTGGACTGAATTGTTTTAGAATAGCCTTAATCTTTAAGCTCTTTTATGATTAAGCAAACAGGGTCGTTTCACACGGTGCTTGATGAGTCTGATGAAGAATTACCTCTACTTTCGTACACCTTATGTGACGTAAACGAAGTTGCGAGGGTCAGCTAGTACTTATAATAAAACTGTAGAGGGTCGAGAGTCTGTACATGGAAGTTTATTTTGAAAATTTTCATTGGAGGGCGTTCTCTAATCGGCACTGAAGCCGAAAAAGTAATTTAAACTTTTCATGTCTGTCTGTCGGTCTGTCTGTCTGTTTCCCGAATAAGTATCACGCCGAAACTACTGAACCGATTTGAATGATACTTGGTACATTCCGAGCTTATAGTTCGAGAAAGGTTCTAAGACACTTCTGATCCCGAAGTTTTGCGTGGTTCCTGCGGGAGAGGGGATTAAAGATAAAATGGTTTTTCAGTTGTAATTTCTCAACGCGTAATGCGATTTAATTTTTTTTGTTTTTGTTTTGAAAAGGGAGTACTTTAGGGATTTTTCGACATAAGTTTCAAGATGGGGTTTGTAGTTCGAAAATTAGAGGCATCTCAACTTTCACCAAACCTAGAATTCAAGGGTTCTTTTGAATGAAAGGGTAAATCTAAGCGGGCGTGTTGGACTGAATTGTTTTAGAATAGCCTTAATCTTTAAGCTCTTTTATGATTAAGCAAACAGGGCTGTTTCACACGGTACTTGACGAGGCTGATGAAGAATTACCTCTCCTTTCGTGCACATTATGTGACGTAAACGAAGTTGCGAGGGTCAGCTAGTTGCATATTATAATCGTATTATGAGTGTCTCACAATAAACTGTTCATGTGAGGCGAAGCGGGTCAGGATAAGAGTAAGGATGTTGAGAAGTAAAATATATTCCATCCCTTAATGTCATTTAAGTTTTCCCATTTCCAATTTCCAAAACCACAAATTTTGCGCGGTCATTTCATGCTTCATGGAGCTTACTAGTATAATTATATGACGCTGGTTTCTTTAATAGAAGTGTCAATCAGAATAGTTGTGAAGGTTGTTCATACAGAACGTGACTGGACCATTTCTAACGCGTACCGTACTCAATGCCTCAATGTTTACGTGTTAAGAATTATAGATTTGCAAGCCAGCTAGTTTGAAATGTCAATATTATGATCTCGTTTATAAGGTAAACACGAAACGCAAATCATCGCTTTGACTATGAAATGTTGTTATGTTTTAAGATGGAAATTTTTGGTTAGAGGATATTTGAAATAACACAGGCTACTTATCCCCGAAATAAATTTCCGTGCTTTGAGGGAAAGAGATGTGTATTTCACGCGAGCGAAGGCACGGTCTCCATCTAGTACCCTCAAAAGATATAATCAGTCATGAAAACATCTATTCATATAATAACATTATAAAAATATATTCAAAACTACATTGAATATTTTTTAAAAAGAATGTTTGCTGGGTGTTCTACATTACACCGAAGTCGAAAATGTTATTAGATTTTTTTTATCTGTTTGCTTAGCTTTGTTCAGTATGTTATTTCAGAAAGTAGTAGAGGGATTTACTTCAAATTTTGCAGAAAAATAGACTACATTATACATGACATACCAATAAACTAAGACCACTGATTCCCAACAATTTTTTTACCCAGTTGGGATGAGGCAGAACACGCAATGGTTTGATTCCAGGGCCGATAGCACCACGTCAGGGTGCGTTTCCATTGACGCGCCAGTGGCCAGTTGGCCAATCACAACACTCAAAAGTGCGTTGATATTTCAAGAATCGGGAATGGCAACTTACAGTCCGCCCGCTCTACTTTCCCCAGCTCTGCGTCAGTGGAAATGTATCGTACAATTGCGATGCGTTTAGCCCTGGAATGGATGTCGATGGCCTGGGATGGATGGAACTGGATGTCGACGACCGCAGCCCGTAATCTAAAGCATTAATTCTTATTGAAGTGAAGAGTTAGAATGCGTTCCGTCAATTTTATTGTGAATTCAATAATTATCGTGGAGTACCCTAAAATTATATCAACTCTCAATTTAAAAATATTATCGAGGGTTGATTTTGATTACTTTACCAAAAAAAGTTGATCGAGTCAAGTTAATTTTAGACCCTTGATACTTAAAGGCTAAGCTAACCTAAGGCTAAGCCTAAGGCACCTACTCGGATTTTATCCTTGAAAAATATGGCACGGACCTCAAAAAGGGTTTAAAATGGTTATTTGTACAAAAAATATCAGAAAGCGAAAGTTTCAATATTTATTTGTAAAGTCAATTTGGTGGAAGCTGCGGTACAGAAATATTTTGAGACTATTAAGTTTGTTCAGGAAAGTTTACACGTACAACTTACTAAGGCAAAGTTTGACTTGTAAAGTAATTTGTCTTAGTCGAGAGTTTTGATTTAATCGTTAATGCGCTGCAGAGTAATTATTTTGGTCCGTGAATGAAATTTGTTTTTGTGTGGGGCTTGCAAATGAGTGGCATATACCTAACTACATAGAAAAATAATCCATTATACAGTATCAAAGAAATAATTATGTTACTTTCAAAACTTTTAATTATCAAAGATTTATTTGGTCACGTGGGGCAACGCTGCACTTTTTATTATTTTGAATTAAGTATTGTACATACTACTTTATATTCTCAATTTACATTCATAAATTATAAAATTTATTATTGATAAATACATTGTAAATGCGCAAATTGTTGCACGTTGCGCGCCTAAAAAGGCAATATTGTATGTTTCATAATCCGATCATATAATGTTAAATTTCACTGCGTTTGTTATTGTATCATTTCATTTCGATGCGTCCCCGATATTTTTTTCGGAGTTACAACATCAATATTATTATAATAGGGTTATGAAATGATTTGCAGATGATTCATTTAATAATGTTACCATTAAAGTACGCCTTTATCCCGTAAGGGATAGGCAGAGGCATAGTATACGCCCACATTTCACCTTATAGTTTTATGTCCCACAAATAGGTGATGAGCCTATCGCCGTGTTGAAATGGACAGGCGCAGGTAGCCGCGACCCGCAGTTGATATCTACTAATAGGCTTATACTATGCCTCTGCCTACCCCTTCGGGGATAATGGCGTGACGATATGTATGAAATAATAACGTATAGACACTGCTATATCACTGCCGGCCCCACCGGAAAAAAAGCAAGCATGTTCATTATATAACAATAATAATGAAAAAGGAAAAACAAAATCTAATTTCCATCCTCATTTCAGTCTCTACTACCATTTATTACTAAAAGTTATCTGTATCTTTTAACAAAGGGCTTTTAAAACAATGAAGATAATCATCTTGACATCACATTATTTTGTAACATAAAAGCTTTCTAAAAAATATAATATGGTACCCAACAAATTACCGTAATTAAAACATTTTAATTAATACTTCTTGTTGTAACTGTGTCATAATGGCGGCCAAAGCAATTAATGAGCATTATTAATTTAAGCAGGGTGCAGTGGGGCCCTACCAACACCTCCGGGCCCAAGTCAACCTCACGTGCAAGCTCGTGCACCTGCTGAACAACGGACGAGGCTCTGACGTCGGCGGTCCATTTCAACACGGCGATGGGCTCACCACCTGTTACGTGGGACCGAATTGTACACGGTGAAATGTGGGCCGGTATAGGCCTCTGCCTACCCCTTCGGGGATAAAGGCGTGAGTATATGTATGTATGTATGTATTAATTTAAGCATCCTGAAGGTTTTATATCCGTGCCTACCAACCTTTTTGGTACATACTTGTCTATTGTACTTTGTAACTGAAGAACATCTGACTCATATATTTTGATGACTTGGTCTTTGTTGTATACCCATGCTCTTTTGTCCCTTAATGTGCAAGAAAATTCTGTATAATCCATACTATCTATGACTCTTTCTTGACTTAGTGGGATAGGTTCTATCCATGAAGAATTTCAATATTATATGTTTTGCTATTCTGCGTGCATAATATTGCTAACGTCACATAATTTAGATATTTCACTGCTGGAAGTAGGTCTCTACTGATTCTTCAATCTATACTAATATTATAAAGAGGAAAGATTTGTTTTTTTGTTTGTTTGTAACAAATAGGCTCCGGAACTACTGGAACGATTTGAAAAATTCTTTCACTGTTGGGAAGCTACACTCTTTGCGGTGAACATAGGCTATATTTTATTCCCGTATTCACGGGAACGGGAACTACGCGAGTGAAACCGCGTGACGTCCGCTAGTTGGATATATAGATATAATTTTAATAATTATTTTAATATTAATGATGTAATTATCCTAGGAATTCTTCTAGGATAACGGCATTTTCGTTATACCACGGCAGAATTTTCTTCGTAACACACGGTTCTATGCCTTTCACACCGAGACAATCCTTTGACCTTTTCTAGGTTAGTGAATAGGTATATGAATTCATAATAGATACGGTTATGTTTAAAACTGGCGAGCGTTGTTCGTATAATGCATGCAAACTTCATGCATGACAATGAGCAATTTTATGAGTGCTTTGAATTTAAATTACGAATTTAAATAGGTTTGTGCCCTGTTGTCATTTTCGTGATTGTAGGATGCATCAATAACTGTTTATTCTAACGTGGCTAGTTAAGTTTATTTTCAAATATGTAATGTTTTAATTTTTGATATACTAAATTAAAGGATAGATGACAGTTACTGTCCATCTTAACGATACAATTTTGCTCTGTTTACAAATATATGATTCTTCGACCACGCATGGTGATCACGACTATCCGCCTTCATGACTGGGGGCCTTGGGGACAGCAGGGGTGCTTGGAGACGCAGGTCCAAAACAGCGGCGGGGCAGGGTGACGAGAGATAGTGACGCGCCTCACGCCCTAAGAAGCAAGATGACACCCAAATAACTCCCTAAACACGCGGGATAGCATCCGTAGCGTTGACAGCCATAGACTGCCCAGGATCCTTGGAAGAAAGATGTTTGTTTGTTTTAGCCGATAGAAGTATGGCATGAACTCTATGAGGATTTTCGCATGCAAAAAACACGCCTTTTTATCACGCTTGATAAGATTACTGACAGTATTTGATAAATTCATTGATAAATGGTGTTTTATGTATATTGTTACAGATGAAAACTAATTTTGAATAATACTATTTTATTATTTATTTTTTAGTCAAAATACTTACAGTTACGTAATAAGAATACACTCTTTTCCTAAATTGATATTTTAATAATGAATGCTAACTGCTTTCTTAACAATAACGAATAAACTATCACAAGTATCTCATTCCCATACCGGCAGTAAAAGCGTACCTAAACAGCAAAAATCCTTGACAAACAGTTTACGACCTCTTTCTTAGGAAGAAACCACTCATCTGTTTTTTTATGTTCTTTGATTTACTTTTACTGTGCCTTCTACAGGGTAAAATCGTTCTTAATAGTTGTTAGTACATAAAAGCAGCAGTATGAGTGAACTATAATCATTGAGCAACATGACCTCCATTAAATGGAGACGCCTATACATCCTTACCTACATACTTACATAGCTGTCTGTCATTATGTTGCGGGGGAAAGCGTATTCATTTACACCACTACAATAGAGCAATCGCCTGTCACTATACACTTAAACAATTTTACAGACAAAAATCAAAATCAAAATTATATTTATTACACATAGGCATTATACAGATGCGCTTGTAAAACGTCCAGAATATAAAACAAAACTCTACCACCAGTTCACAACGCGACCCACCTGAGAAAAACTGGCAAGAAACTCAGCGGGTTGTTCTTTGTTTTGCTCTATTTACAATTTTAAAGAATCTAAAAACTATGCATTTTAACAATTTTTTTGAGAATCCAGCAGAGCAGGTCATTTCCAGGCTTCCTTATCCAACAAATAATCATTGATTGTATAGTGGCCCCTGCAGTACAATTTACTTTAAACAGATCTTATATACTTATTAAGGGACATACTTTTAATTTCGTCAGGTAGCCTGTTGTAAAAGCGTATACAAAACCAGCAATTCTTTCATGGGTAACCCATGAAAGAATTGCTGGTTTTGTGCAATCTGCTGTGAAAAACAGCAAGGTTATTTTTATTTCTAGTGTTGACATTGTGTCTATCACTTAACTTAGCGAAACTATGTAGATTTCTTTATACAGCAAATGCTGCTGAACTTAATCTACTAGCTAGTTTTACAATATGTGGACCCAATTGTAAACCAGCATCAACCGTTAACCCTCGGAATGTGGTTTGTTCCACAAGTTCCAACTCTCGACCATTAAGTTGAACATTGGTTTCTGACTGTGCTACATTAGGCAAGGTAAATTTAATGGTTTACTGATGTTTGCCATAATTTAAAATGCCATAATTTCATATGCCATACTGGTGTTTGCCATAATTTCATTAGATATAACGCTTCGGTTGCCATAATCGTGAAATGACATAAAATGACTTTCAATAATTCCATTGGTCATAATCGATCACGTGTCATAATAATTTAAATCCATAAATATATTTGCCATAATTTTCGTTTTCAATAATGCCATTTTCCATAACTTTTATTCATCATAATATAAATAAAGATAATTTATACGACACAGATATATATTAACAATTAAACCTAAAACTAAACCTCATATAGCGTCTCTAGCTAACTAAGCTCGACGGAGCCCGGCTATGCGGGGCTGCTACTTCTGGGTGGTTTAAAAAAAAACACGAACCTTTCCGAGTCGGATTGCACTGAGTCGGGGTGTTAACGATAATTAATTTCGACCTTACAATATTATGCATTATTTTCATAATTATATCAAATTTTGATTATGTCAAGAGTCGATTATGAGATGTGTTACTTATGGAAACTAATTATTATGAGAAATGTTGTTATAAAAAGTCATTTTATGGCAAATAAAAGTTATGACTGTTGAGTTGTTAAGGCAAACGTCATTAGTATAAATGATAACAGTGCAAGTAAATATTATGATCGGGGATGATTATGGCAAACAATAATAGTGCATGTGAATTTATGGAAAACGAGAGAAGACCAAATTTAATACATTAGTTTTATTATCATTTAGTCTAAGATTGTTAGTGTTAAACCAATGAACCACTTTCAAGATTGCGTTGTTGACATCGTCATAGTTATCTATTTGGCTTTTAACTTTGAAAATCAGAGAACTATCATCTGCAAACAAAACAATCCTGTTGTTGTTCCCCACGTAAAAGGGTAGGTCATTAAAAAATATAAGGAATAAAAATGGTCCGAGTATTGAACCCTGCGGGACGCCCATAGTAACTACAGATCCCTCTGAGCGTGTACCATTAACATAGACTCTGAATTCTATTGTTCAAATATGAAGTCAGAAGATCGAGAGCCTTGCTTCTTATGCCATAATGGTGCAATTTCCTGATTAATGTTTTATGTTAGACGCAATCAAATGCCTTAGACAGATCGCAAAACACACCAATTGCATCTTGTTTATCCTCCCAGGCGTCGTAAATACATTTCAATAACTCTACACCAGCATCGGGAGTCGAACAAAAAATAATTTGTGACTGTTAAAATAGATCAGCATCTGCTCTAGTATCAATTTTTCAAATATCTTGCTCAAGGTCGGCAACACCGAGATAGGTCTGAAATTACCCGGATCTGAAGCGGTGCCAGCCTTGAATAGTGGTATAACTTTAGTGTGTTTCATCAACTCAGGAAATACACCACTTGAGACGCAATCGTTAAACACAGTTGCCAAGTGGGGGGCAATGACATCTATAATACTTGATATGGATTTTACTGATAACCCCCAAAGATCAGCGGTTTTTTTAACATTAATAGATCTAAAAGCTTTTATGATGTCGTTGCAGTTGACAACGGTGAATTCGAACGCGCCTTCACAGGCAGCTACAGATTCTGCTAATAATAGCTCGGCGGAGGTGGAAGACGACCGTAGAGTGGCAGTTATCTCTATTGGTACATTATAATACATACAGTATACAATTGGTTTCTGGCAGCTAAGACTTGTGTATTGACAGAGGGGAATGTCTTAGTTTGGCGTCTCCTCCCACAGTGCAACGGGCACAAATTCACATTGCTCTATGCTCATCTCCCGAACAACGTCAAAGGTCCTGTTGCTCTATGATATAATATGACTAACAAATAATCTACTCCATGAAGCTCTTATACTCAAACCGCTTCGAACGGGGAACATTGTAAACCACAAACCTCTGCGCAGAACTGTATCTTGTCTTGTGAACCACATTAGACCACATCAAGTACCCACATTACGTACGATCTTCATCATGAACATTGTTTCATAATTATTCGGATTCAATTGTTAATCATCTACATTTCCATCATCGATCTAGTCATCTTCCGATTAGTTACTTATTAGATTGAACTGTAAGTACCATCGCAGCAGTACAGTGCATATAATACAGTAATGTAATATTGTGAGTAGGTAATCACATTATGCCCTTTTAGCAGGATGCATATTTTATGGCTGGATTTGAACCTCCATCTTGTCGCATACCGTGTGACGCCTTAACCAACTCGGCCACCGAAATCTACCCGGAACCGAAAAGTTCTTCTATCATTCCACCACGACTTGGAGCGATGATTGAGTAAGCAAACTAATTCTTAAGAATGCTTATTTGTTTTGAAGTTCAAAATATTTTAGTATTAAAACTGCTGGATAAAAGTATGATACATTATTCTTTGTAAGTTGTTTACTCCTGAAACCATATCATTTTCTTTTTTTGAACGTGGTGGAAAATCCATTATGGATTAGCATCCCATTACTCATTCGCCTCTCTACTCTACTCATACACCTACCGACTAAAAAAACCTTACGTAACGCCCAACAGCTATGGTTGGGAGCCCCGGGTAAGTTCTCGGAAGGATGTCCAAGGACCTACGGCCTCCACTGCGGCCTTGCCTAGGGAGTGGTTCGGGTGCTATCCCGCGTCTTTGGGGGTTTCGGGTGTGATCCCGCTTCTAAGAGGGGCGTGCTTGAGTCCCTCACGTCACGCTGCCGTCATAGTAAGTATATCCTATTAAAAAAAGAACTGTAAACCACTTATTTTTATAAAGTAGGTACGTTAACATACAAAATAAATAATTGTTCGTAATAGTATCCTCGTTGCTAACAGACAAAGGTCATTTTCTGTCAGAACATCTCAATGTTACTTAATCCTCGCTCTAGTACGCTATAAAGGCGGTTTTTCTGATCAAAAGCAGTAAATAATAATTTGTCTACTTCATCTAGAAATCAGCCACACAGTCTTCTTAATAACAAGGAGACAAGAAAACAGATTGCAGTAAAAATAAATGATCACACAAGAGGTATTAAGTTGTCACCACATACATCGTGCTCCCTTCCCTTAGTTGACATTCAACTTACGAAAAAGATAAGCTTTTGATACAGCCTTAGCTTCTAGAGCCCATTTTTATCCAGCCATGACAATGTAATGGAGTATTTTCTTTATTGTTATGGAAATATGATCGTCTTTTCCACACACACTTAACCCATATTCTTAAGTAGTGTTCAATGGTCATAAATGTGCGTCAGGAAGGATATACATTTTGACAAGGGATACTCCCTTTGGGTTTCTGTTGATTTACTTGACATTGTCGTGGTGATATTTCTTGAGATGGAATTATTGTGAAACAATAAACGGGCTATACATAGTTAATGTGTCTGTTGCGTAATTATTATTTGATGTTACTAATATCTTGGGAAAATTGACCATGACTCACTTATCTATCAACTCCTAATTGCGTTTTAAGTAACTAATATAATAATACCTATAAAGGCCACCACAAACGTAGCTATAATATACATTAATATATCGAGATATATATTATATTATAGCAAGCTATCACACACGGGAGCTATACTGTAATATACATTTTGCCCTCACTCGGTCTGCGACCGTCCTTGAATACGCACGGTTACTATGCTTATTTTATTTACAGGATGTTCCAGTTTCAGCGTACCTATCCCGTTTAATTACATATTAATTCTTTAAATGAGAAATAGTCTAGCCCTATTTGATAGGTCATGAAATGTGGGCATATAATATACCTCTACCTATCCCTTCGGGGAAAAGGCGTAACTATAATATATATGTATGTGCCACCACGTGCAGCGTGACACTGCTGCTGTGCTCAGAATCAACGCGGCAGGCAGCATTGCCGCGCAGCACCTCAGCGGCAGCATTAAAGCGACAGCAGTGCTGCTTGCTGCTGAGTTCAAGCTCATACCTTTAATATTTTCAACTCAAGATTCCAGGAAGATTACAAGCAAGATTAATTTTATTATGATTAATGTACCATTTACTTGCTTTAATCATACTGGAAGTACTACCACTGATGATGATACTCTTCCAGAATGTTCGGTAAACAAACGGAACATCCTTTATCTTCAAAATATACGAAAATATATATTAATATACAAAATATATAGTAATATGGTAAAATATACCAAGCTATATCTGTCGACATATTTTGATGACGTCATAGAAATATATATTATAGCTGCGTGTGTGGTCCTTCGAAAATTTGTATCGAAAATATGTCGTAATATGCCTTGCTATATTTTATATTAATATATATTATAGCTACGTTTGTGATGGCCTTTAGAGTAAGCCACCCTTACGTTGATATACGTATCCATTAACTAAAGTTTCTTTTATTTATTCCCTCCGGGATAAAAAGTACAGGGACTACAAGAAACAGTCCTTTCTACTTGTTCAATTAATGAGACAAAATCATGGGACCACTAGAAAACGGCTAAATATAGTACACCTATATTTAGCCGTTCTCTAGTGGTATATTAAAGTATATTAAAGTAAGTATACTAACACAATAAATTTAACCAATACATATTTTTCAAATTATCAGTCTGCTACAATAGGTATTGAGAGAGATTTGAAAAACCTAAATAGATAGTTCGCAAAACAATGAATAGAATAGAAAGAAATAATTAAACACTACCAGCTTAACAAACGCCAATTAAATGTTTAGTGAAACGTACGAAATTGGGATTCGCTAAGAGGATTTGCTGCTAAGCTATTTGGCTTATTACGGATCTAAAACAAATTGAGGATTGGCAATCGAAAATCTCATTTATTTTGGGACGGTAATTTGTTCAATAACGCATGGTCCGATTGGTATCAAACTCTGGTTAAAAACAAATATTATAAAGAGACGAGAGCATAAACCTATTACTGGGATATTTCAAAGATTTTTTTTTATTTGATAGTTTTTTAACTTTTTGACATAGTGATATTTGAATTTTTGGCATATTGTTATGATACTGACAAACGGGACCAAAGCCTTCACGTGCCTTCCAAAGCACTGAAACGCTCTCAAATGGAAATGTCACAAAATGGTCACCTGTCTGGGGCCAACGTTAGCTAAAGTTGTTTACCACCGTAATCCTTTCCGTATACAGAACATTCAGTCAATGGGCTTACGAGCACGAGAGCAAAAAGTTAGTACTTGGGTATTTCTGCAAACATTATATTAAGTTATTTGACTTTTTGACATAGTGATATTTGACTTTTTGACATAATTTACTTGATACTGACAACCGGTACCAAAGGTTTAACGTGTCTTTCATAGTACTGAAACGCTCGAGAGTAAATAGCTATTACTTGGTTATATTTCAAACAAATTCCAATTAATTCTGATTCGTGTGCTGACAGCTAGACTTGGGTGCGACTTAGGACATTTATCTCAGCTTATTGCAATCTGTTCCAAAGATCCAATACTAAGCTTTTCGGGGATTATCTTGTTAGTTGTGAATATCTTGGACTATGACATTAATTGTTAATTTATTACAAACCCGTATTTTGTTGGTGTTTGGTTCTGTTGATAGCAAAATTATGTTGGATTTGCAAGAATTGTCAGGAAACATAAGGTTTGCTTTTTGCGTGGAAAGACCGTTATGTTGCAACACTTGGCTCTAATTAGTTGCAAGATAAGCCAGCAGTTTAAGGCACTGGAACTTATTTCTTACCAGATGGTGCCATCCTTCCGATTGCTTACCCGGGGCTCCCAACCCTAGGTAGGAAACGCGTGGTTTTAGTCAGTAGAAGTACGGTATCCATCCAATCCAGCATCCAAGTAGGATTTTTCTCACGTAAAAAAACATAATAAAAGAGCCGCTTCTCTGCTCGCTGTTCCCGTTTTGACAGTCCTTGCTAACCGTGAGCCGTGAGATCGTTCTCACCCGACTCTCCCTCTCTAACACGTTTATTGTGAAAGTTCACTCCGATTGTCGTTGTCATTTTTGTTTTATTTCAAACTTTGAACAGATAATCCACGTGACCTAGCGACGTAGTTTAATGCGACAGAGCACAGACTACAGACAAAGTCTCGACATAAGTCCCTCTGCACTCTATTTTATAAAGAGGGGCTAAAAGAAGACATGTCCTATTCTAGACTACAATCTATCTTTTATCAAATTTCAGCCAGATCCGATTAGGGCGTGATTGAATACTAAACTTTCACATTTTAAGAATAAATAGATGTAAAGAGAATAATTTATTATCACCATGGGCATAATCAATCTGATTCGTTGCGAATTAACTAGTCAACACTGTCCCAAAATTTTACGTAAACTTATGGAAGTGGTTAAACTTGAAAATGTAACTGTCTCCCAACTCAGAGACATGTCGAAATAGATGCTTTAGTTTTAGATTGATCAATGGAAAATAACCTAAACCTTAGTGCGGCAGTACCTATGGGATCGATCTATCTTCAGACTTCATATTGGAATGGTAAATACTTTTTCACATGAAAGTGGCAAATACTTTTTTAGGGTTCCGTACCAAAAGATAAAACTAGGTCCTTATTACTGAGAATTTGCTGTCCATCTGTAGGTCACCAGGCTATATCTCTTAATGATGTATTTCTGATGCCCCTATAAAAACAAAAACTAAAAATACACAAAAACTAAATGGGACTCATACAGTGTTTTGGTACTGAAATCTCATGGTAACGCCTTTACCCCCGAAGGGGTAGGCAGAGGCACATTATATGCCCACATTTCACCTTTGTAGAATTTGTCCCACGTAATAGGTGGTGAGCCGTATTCCCGTGTTTAAATGGACAGGCGCAGGTTTTTTATTTTATTTATTTATTTATATATTCATTAACAATAGAACATTGTGTTTGAAATGATAACAAAAAAATGCATTATTGAAAGAAAGAAAGAAAGAAATAAAAAATATTTATTGTGAACCACAACGCACATACATATTACGACATTATAGGTATAAAGTACTTAACATTAATTAATAATATCTGCCTGAACTAAAACTGTGTCTGCCTGCTGTTGAAATAAAGCCTTCAACTTAGCTTAACGACTGCCATTTTACTGGCAACCGGGACCAACGGCTTAACGTGCCTTCCGAAGCACGGAAACGCTCAAATAATTGTCACAAAGTGATCACATGGATGGTCACCCATCCATGGACCGGCTATAGTGGAAGTTGCTTACTGCAGAGATCGTTTACAGAACACTGAGTCCGCGGGGCCACGAGCGCTTCAAGTTTGTAACTTACATTTCACCAGAAATGTAAGTTACAAACTTGAGTTACAAAAGTAACAATCAAAGAGAAAACGATAGTATTTCTGATGTGAAAGTTCGTGAGTTATCAAATCACAGAGTGCCGTTTGGATCGATTCACATGAAATGTCTGTGCCTACCTACATAGGTACGTACATTGACTAGAGTAGGATTGAAATAGTCGTGGGTGGTATGCAGATAACATTAGCACAGCCTAAAGTAGATTTTCTCTTTTGTTAGGGGAATTAAATTTAGGATCAGCTAGTTTCACCGAGTAAATTTCTGGCCAATCTTGGATATCAAATTTTGTATCCGGCATTACTGAAGTCAGTGAATTCAAAACATGCGCAGTTATGCCTCTCTGCTGCCGACTATAAGACTTCAGCTTGGTTTATGACCACCATATTGCCAGTTGAAGCGCTCGTGGCCCTGCCGACTCAGGGTTCTGTAAACGATCACTGTAGTTAGCAACATTTACTATGGCCGGTCATGGATGGGTGACCATATCATGACAACTTTGTACCATTTATTTGCGGGCGTTTCCAAAAAATGTTTGCAAAAGCTGCCACAAACGGTCACCATCTCAAGACAGACCATAGCGTAAGATGCTTGACGCAGAGATTGTTATAAAGACTAGACAGAACACTGAGCTGAGCCATGAGCATTTCCAATGTATGTAAATTAATTAAAACTTATCCCTTTGGTGTATCCAATATTCTATAGCCAACAAACAGAAAAAGCTGAAAAATCGCCAACTATATTTGAAAAATGCCGGTTAAAACCTATCCATCGCAGCAGGAGATCATGCCCTATGAAAGATTTATGCGATTTTAAAATCCCGCTGTATATTCAGCCGCGCTGAGTAATCACTCTTTGTTATATCGAAACTCGTACACCTTTTTGTCGGATTTTTTTTTTGTGAAATGCGGTGGTTTAGAATTTTCGTGTTAAGCCTGACGCGAATATTCAGATAGGTATTCTAGTGTTTCTTTATATCGGTTCATTAAAATATCACATTTGTTTTGGGTCAAAGGTAAATTCGTTTTTCTTTTTCAAATACAATTCCTTTATTTACGAGAATAGTGCTTGATCAATGTTTCGTTAATATTGTAATGTTTCGTTATCGACAGTTTTGATCTTCACTATGCACCAGATTACATTTTGATCAAAAAACAATTTAGAGTATGTAACTAACACCTGTTACATCTATTTTTTTTAACCTGAGGGTAGATTCATCATGTATGCTATGCCGGACTCCTACCGAGTAAAAAACCTGTAACGCCCAACAGCCTATGGTTGGGAGCCCCGGGCAAGCCCTCGGACGGATGTCCCAGGACTCCCAACAGACCAACGACCACCACTGCGGCCTCGCTTAGGAGGCGATTCGGATGCCATCCCGCATTTTTTTGGGTTTTCGGGTGTGATCCCGCTTCTAGGGGAGGGGGGGGGGGCGTGTGTGAATCCCTCACATCACGCTGCCGTCATGGGCCAGCTTCTGTAAGGACGGTGAGCAGCCCTCTCACCGTCCTCAGGCCCCCGGTCATGGAGGCTGATAGTCTTCGGCGAAGAAACGTCAGCGGTGCCCAGGCTGCTGACTGCGGAACTCGGGAGGGAGAGTTCTCTCCCGTTCCCGCCCCGCCGCCTCTTTCACGAGCATGACCTGCTTACAGAAAGAGGCGCCGCAGTCCCACTTATTCCTGCTGGAAATCATGGCTCGCACCGTGATCTCGAGCGAGAGAGTGTTCACGTCAAGACCCACCATGAGGACCTGGCGCTATTGCGCCTACGCCGTGCACTCCACCAGCGTGTGGAGCGCTGTGTCCTCGCTGCAGTCCTCGCAGTGCTGACACTCGGCCGTGGTTTCCCGGTGTCTTCGCCACAGATACCTATCGAAGCTACCGTGCCCGGTAAGTATCTGTGACAACCGGTAGAAGAGAGCACCTTGTCTCCTTTTCAGCCACTCTTCCATGACCGGTCTGACGGCCGCGATTGTGGCGAATCTCCACTTTGGTTGCTCAAGTCACACCGTCCACTACACCGTTTTCTGAAGGAGCTGGGACCACTGGTCCTTGATTTCACGCAACGCAGGCCTTTGGCACCGCTTCAGAGCCTCCTTGCGCCATCTAAACAGTGACGTAAGGACTCTCGCTTCCAGGTTTCATGGAGGGGTTTCGGCTTGGAGACATGGCGCCTCACCAGAGATCGTGCGGTATCCCCTTATCACCCTGACGGTCATCGCCCTCTGGGCGCCTGGGGCTCAGCAATCTAGCCACATTGCTGGCCGTCAGTCGCCGCCATACTTCGCACAATACCGAGGAACAATCTTCTGTGGGGAGCGTTGGGTCCCTAATTGTTGGGCATCAGTCGCGCGAGTGCGGCTGATGCCCCCCTCAGTTTTGGGACCAAACTTCGGAAGTGATGTCCGATCTAAGTTGTTTAAAACTCTTCATCAATTTGGAGCCATGATCTAGCTGCAAAAGTTATTTACTGGTTGCTCGGAAAACCTATGTAAGAGAAGTTGGATTGGACATGTAGGTATTGGTACTTTAATTTCCTGGACATAGGAAACTTAAGGAAATAGAAAAGACATGCTGCTAAAATGAGAATTACACTGCCTGAGTCTGCGTGAAAACAGAATTAGGCAGTGCAGTTCACTGATACCTAGTAGTTGATTTCCGAAAGAGTTACAGTTGGTTTCCGAAAGGAAAGGAGTTTTCGAGTCTAGAGTGAACACATTACTTCTAGGCAATTGTGCTCTATATTCAACCACATCATCACTTACCATCAGGTGAGATAGCACTCAGCTCAAGCCAATGGACGTGTCCATAACACCACTATGCGACGTCGTCTACAATCATGGAAATCCACAGTGTCGTGGCGCAGCGCAGAGCCATGTCGTGACTACGGTGACGTGCTGTTAGAATTCAACGTTACACGTTGTCGTGCATACGTGCATACACCGATGAGCTCATCGTAGATTACGACTTCATCGTGCACCGTAACTTTGCACGCTAAGCGGGCCGAGCCGGGTTCTTAGGGATATGCACTATGATAAGTGAAACAAATCATCAGCAGCATTCGAAAGTAGAAAAATGTAATCTATCTCTTTAACCGTAGGACAAAAAATTGGTGGTAGAAAATTGTATTGTTAGCCTAACATTTCATATCTACATAAACCTCTCTCCAACAGCTCAAATCTCCGTCGCAAACAATTCATAAGATGTTCTCATAAAAGTCTGGGAATAAAATAATATTCACCGTTTCTAAATGGCAAGCACATTGTATTCACCCTGAAGGCAGACAAAGCAACAGGCTGATTATGCCTACCCTTACGTATGAAATTGAAATAAAAACATACTTTGTTCGAATCGAAATAAAATAGAAGAAAATTTATGTCTTTATAATTCAATTTTATAATGTAAAGAAAATGTTGTAGATTTGTGTTAAAGGACTAATAGGTAAACTATATAATTTACACGGAATATGCGGTTGCTTTTTGTAGTGCAAGACTTTGTTCTCAAGTTCATCAAATACACACACATCATCACGCTGCTACCCAAAGATGAATTGAAAATCAATAGAAATGCATTAAATCCCACAAACTTTAAATTAGCTCTACATCACAGAAAGCTAACCTAGTTCACGTTTTCTTGAACATAATAGAATCTATTAAAATTCCATACCGCGCTTCCATTTTTGTTTGCAGCTACTTTTACGAGGTCAGGGTTACATGAATATTTGAGTCAATGTTATTATTTAAAGGTTGGCTTTAATATATTGGATATAGAGCTAGTGGCCCCGCGGACTCTGTGTTCTGTAAACGATCACTGCAGTAAGCAACTTTCACTATGGCCGGTCCATGGATGGGTGACCATCCATGTGATCACTTTGTGACATTTATTTGAGCGTTTCCGTGCTTTGGAAGGCACGTTAAGCCGTTGGTTCCGGTTGCCAGTAAAATGGCAGTCGTTAAGCTAAGTTGAAGGCTTTATTTCAACAGCAGGCAGTCACAACCTGCGCCTGCCCATTTAAACACGGCAATACGGCTTACCACCTATTACGTGGGACAAATTATACAATGCATGGTGAAATGTGGGCATATAATATGCCTTTGCCTACCCCTTCGGGGATAAAGGCGTGACCATATGTATGTATGTATAGAGCTAGTTACATCTTTTTATAACCAAATTATGGCATTCGCTAATAAAAACTCGTCAAGTGCGAGTCGGACTCGCACACGGAGGTCCGCACCAAAAATCGGCAAAATAATATCGTTTACTTTGTTGTATAGGAGCCCCCTTAATTTTTTTCTGGTTTTGTATTTACTGGTACAGCGATAACAAAAAAATCATCTGTGAAAATTTTAATTGTTTAGCTGCTGCTTTAGCGGTTCATGAGTTTATAGTCTGGTTACAGATAGACGCAAAGACAAATGGATAGCGAAGTTTTCAGTAAATAGAATTCCTTTGATACCCCATGGAGTACGATAAACTAAAAAGAATTGTACCTTTAAATTAAAACTGCACAAAGGATGGCTTTTTGACACTTGTAATTACAATAGACTAGCAGACGTCACGTGGTTTCACCAGCATAGCTCTCGTTCTCGTGGGAATACAGGAATAAAATATAGCTTACCGTGAAGAATGTAGCTTCCTAACTGTGAAAGAATTTTTCAAATCGGTCCAGTAGGTCCGTAGCCTATTCGATGCAAACAAACAAACAATCATATCTTTCCTCTTTATAATAATAAGTATAGAAGATAAAACTTATAAACTTTTCGCTGTTGCTAGCAACATGGCAGTTGTTAAAGTGAAGTTGAAGCCCTATGGCAGCTTCAGCATTGTATTAACTATTTAACCTGTGCTACTACTAGCCAATAGGTTCGCTACTCATTACATGCACAAATTAGAGATAGTACAGCTGGAAACCTACATACTAAATTCGCTGAGGCTACGCACGTATAGACACCGCTCACTGAGTTCACAGACACGAGGTCAGACGAGGTTGAGGACAGTTTTCGATACTGATTTGTGCGCGAGTGTGCGTAGCGGAGAGTAGGTGTGAAAAAAAATACATACATTTCTTTTTGTACGAGTACTATCTCTAATTTGTGTTACGTGGCACTTATGCCTGCCGATCACTTCGGAGATAAATCAGGGATGACAAACATTTTACTGCTGAAAAGTTTTTGCTCAGATTATACGAACAAACAGCGAGAACTTGCCGAATTTGCACCAGAGAATCGAGGAATCACACTGATTAAGTGTTTATTTTTTCTAAGACTGACGAAGGCTCTCCTTCAATAATTACAGTGAGCCGGATGAGCCATCGGGCATTCATTCTTTGTTCACAAAAGGAGAATTGCTTGGCTTTTGTTTCGCACATAATTAGTATGTCGGTTTATTATGGTCAAGATAGATTGTGTAGGAGAGTAAGTTATTTTGATTTGTGAGAAAAGCTTTTGATACTCTGGAATTCAGGAAGAATAATTTATATTTTATTATGTAGTTTTATTACAATATGCTTATATTTGGTTTATTCCACAGTCAATATAACAAGATGTTGTGTTTCTTTCTTGCATATTTTACTCACTCATACTTATAGAACTCGGGACTTCACGCGGAATACATTTACTTACATTTTATACACCGACGTTTCGGGCACGTTGCTTGCAGCGCCCGTGGTCGCGGTTGGACTGCACTCTGCACGGGCGCTGCAACGTACCCGAAACGTCGGTGTATAAAATGTAAGTAAATGTATTTCGCATAAAGTCCCAAGTTTTATAAGTATGAGTGTAAAAAACCGCGATAGTTTAAAAATATTTTACTCACTGTACAAATATGTTTAACCAACTTATGTGTTACGTTTATAGTCCTGAGACATGGCGAGACAGATAGGTAGGGATCGTAACCTTCATTTCGAAACCGTTACTAAACAAAATAACTAAATTTTACAGGAGAAGCAATTTAAGATTTTTGGCCTATTAAATACCTCATAATGAAAAACTTATGAACTTTTATGAGGTATGTCTTAGATTACTTATTAAATTATTATTTCCTTTTCAAGATGTGAAGGCACATAATTAGATAATTTAAATAATTACTGATTTATAGTAATTTTAATTTTTATAGTAACACTTTTGCAATAACTTTTTTTTTCAATTATCATTGAATATTGTAATGTTAGTATGAATTGAATGTTACTATGTAAAAAATTAAATTCTAGCTATTTTAAATGACAGAATAATGAGTGTGAAATATATTTAAAGACACGGATAAAATAAAAGGTAATAGTTAAAATCACTATTTATTAAACGAACGTATGAAGTACAATTATGGAGGAAATGCACTTACCTTGAACTCTTGTTGGTAGGTAGGCGCTGCTCCCAGCTTTGCGTTCGGGGTCTTGATTCACGACCGCGAAATATGCACACAGGAGTTATAACCGTAACTCTCGAGACTGTGGCTGATGATAAGCGATGTAGCGCGATATGATGGGTAATCACAGCGGCCGATAGCGGAGCGGAGCGTTAAGAGATGGGTGCGTGCGTATCTTCCAATAGCTATGGCGGAATGTGAATGTAGGAAGCGGGCGGGATAGTGTTGCCATAGACAATACATAAAAGTAAGATGCGTTTAGTGCGTGAGTGTTGACATATAATAATTATAATAAATACCATTAAATACATAAACTAAAAAATATGTATGCGTCGGTACTGGCGCATCCAACTTCGGGGGGCTTAGAGGATTCTTCCTCTACATTGAATAAACAAAATAAAAAAATAAAAGGAATGAAAACTTATGAACTAAAAAATAATTCAAAAGCGTAGGAGTTATTGCGTGGGTAACGGGCAAAGCCGAGTTACAGGACGAATGTATTCACCAGAAGAAGTCTTAATTCTGACGACTCTAATTACACCATCCTTCCCGGGAAACACCTCTGATACAACCGCGAGTGGCCACGATAAAGGATGCGTATTGTCATCCTTAACAACAACTACAGTTCCTATCGTCACAGGTTTGGACGGCATATTCCACTTATGTCTAAGTTGGAGAGAGGTAAGATATTCTTTGCTCCAACGTGTCCAGTAACTTTGAACAATTCTATTTAATAATTGATAGCGGGTGAGTCTGTTATCTGGTAATAGGGATTCAATGTGTTCAGCGGGTAAATATTTAAGCGGAGTAACATTAAGAAAATGATTAGGCGTTAGGGGGGTTGGATCCGATGGATCCGAAGAAAGTATGCAAATCGGACGGCTATTCAAAATGCCTTCAATTTGCACCAATATTGTACTGAATTCTTCATAGGTGAGTATTTGACTCCCGATAGCTTTAAATAAATGAGACTTAACACATTTGACATTAATTTCAGGCAACGAATTAAAATTGGGCCCGAAAGGTGGGCTGTGCTGAAACTGAATCTTATGTTGAGTTAGATATTTATTCAGATCATTTTTATAATTAGTGGACTGTATAAGCGTGTAAATTTCGTTCAATTTTCGTTTCGCACCTATGAAATTAGTGCCTCCATCGCTGTACAACACTGAAACAGGACCCCTGCGTGAGATAAAACGTTTAAAGGCAGCGAGAAATAAATCTGTACTAAGATCACTTACTAACTCTAAATGGAGCGCCTTTGTTGTGAGACAGACGAACAAGCAAATATACGCTTTATGACTTTTTACTCCACGACGCCTTATGTGAGTTACGTAAAAGGGTCCCGCGTAATCAACTGCGGTATGCACAAACGACTTTACTTGTGAAACTCTAATGGATGGAAGATCACCCATAGGTGGAGTTGTAGAACGAGGCCTAGCTTTAAAACATAAATTACATTTATGTACTCGTTGGCGAATCAAATTTCGTGCAGAAAGAATCCAATACTTTTGGCGAGTCAATGCTAACACTAGTCCAGGACCGGTGTGTAAATTGTCGGTGTGATAGTGGTCTACTAAGAGCGACACTATACGTCCTTTAGGTGATAGCAGTATTGGATATTTTGTATTGTAATTTAGTTGAGAATGAGTAAGTCGACCACCTACTCTAATTAACCCTTGTTCGTCAAGAAAAGGGTTGAGTTTTAAAATAGCCTGATTTGGACAAGTTTTAGTAGCCTTAAGTGCTTGTAATTCTACCTGAAAATACTTAGACTGATCGAAGCGGACCGCATAATATTCTGCGTATTCTAAATCGTATACAGAAAGTATACCGCGGGATTTGAGAATCCTTGTGAAACGTAATACATAAACCAGTGAACGAATAAATTTTACCCAACTCGAGCAACGCTCGGCAAGTTCGTCTATCATGTGAACGTGATCGGAGACAGGTATGGTATGTGCATGGAGAGAAGCTATTTTAATTTCCGGTAATTCTGTCTTCTCGTTATGATTGATTTTATATTCCTTCACAGGCCATGCATTTATAGGTGCGGACAGCCATTTCGGCCCGTGAAACCAAAGATAGTTATTTATTAACCCTTTAGGTGTCACAGGGCGCGAGACTATATCGGCGGGATTTTCAACCCCACGAACGTGATACCAATGGGAAGCAGGCAGATATTCATTTACCTGAGCGATGCGATTAGCTACAAAAGTTTGAAACTTATGAGCGGGAGAGTGAATCCAGGTAAGGGTTACCGTAGAATCAGAGAATGCGAATATATTGTTTATTTGACACCGCTTATTAAAAACAGTGCGCACAGAATTAATTAATTTTGCGAGTAAGACCGCCGCGCAGAGTTCTAAACGCGCTAGCGTTTTATTAGAATCTGACACTTTGGATTTAGCGGTCAGTAGATTCACATTAAGAGCGTTTCCGTTCTCAGCCGTTTCTATTCGTACATAGATAACAGCACCATAACATTGCTGGCTGGCATCCGAGAAGCCTATTAGAGTAATTCGACGAGCGGATGTTAAACCTATATGTCTCGGTATTTTTATTTCAGATAAACGCGACAACTCCCTATGAAAGTGTTTCCATTTAGACAGAATGCAACCCGGGACCGTCTCGTCCCAGTCCAGTTGTAATTTCCAACATTCTTGTATAAGCAACTTCATGTATGCGACCACTGGACTGATGATTCCAAGCGGATCGAACAAGCGCGCGGTTACGGAAAGGATCGAGCGTTTAGTGCATGTTAAAGGCATGTCGATCACTATTTTAAAGTTAAAGGTGTCATCGTTAGGTTGCCATTGCATACCCACGATCTTAGTGTCAACATGAGGATCCTCATCAAACTTGACAGCGAGACAGCTCTTATGAATTGACGGGATACGTGACAATAGGGTATTGTCATTAGAGATCCACTTAGTTAAGTTAAAACCTCCAGATTTAAACATAGCGACCATTTCCCTATAGGTGTCTTCAGCTAAATCTACATTCTCTATGGAACTAACGTAGTCGTCAACATACATGTGATTGTCAGCTTCGTAAGCCGCCAGAGGATATAAAGCGCGACAGTCTGACGCGAGCTGGTTTACGACTCGCATTGCCAGGAAGGGTGAGCTGGAGACGCCAAAACAAACGCGGTTGAAATGATAGCTTTCAATAGGAGAATTGGAATCGAACCTAAATAATATTCTTTGATATGTATGATGATCTTGAGTAAGTTTCACTTGAAAATACATTTTTTCTATGTCCGCGGTTACAGCAACCGGGTACATACGCAAATTGAGAAGCAAATGAAAGATATTGTTCTGTAATATTGGTCCCGTATAAAGCAAATCGTTAAGCGATTTACCTGACGTGGTTTTACACCCAGCGTCTAAGACCACACGCGTTTTAGAGGTTTCTTTGTCAGGGCGATAAACGGCCCGATGCGGCATATAATAAACTTGAGAGTCTAGAAAGCTATTTGACACTTTAGTGAGATAACCTTGATCAATATATGTTTGAATAATGGCATTATAATCGTTGCGTAAGTTAGAAGCGTCTAACTTTTTTTCTAAATTTAAAAACCTGCGTTTGGCGATTGTGTACGAATGCCCTAGCTCACTGGGAGGGTATTTAAAGGGAAGACTAACCGTATATCTACCGGTATCGTCGCGTGAGTACGTAGACGAGAACAGCTTTTCACATGCTGCGTCGTCCGTGCTAATGTGCTTCTTATCTGGCACCTGTTCTATCTCCCAAAAGCGTTGCGTTAATTGTTCGAGAGACACATCTTGAGTGTGACATAAGAAGGCCTTGTCGGACACGGAGGAATGAGACATGCGATCGCGTGGATGCTTGTTTGCCACTAGCGAATAAGGTAAAGCATGCGCCTTTCCCATTGCGACGTATCCGAGCGTGGTTTCTATCGCGATTACTGATGAGGTTGGGGATGTAATTTTTTGCGACCCTAAAATCATGGGGAAGAGTTCATTACCTAACAAACAATCTATACCACCCGGAGTATAGTATCGTTCGTCAGCCATAGGTAAATTTTGTAAATGGGTTAATTCCGCTGTATCAATTTCCACGTTAGGCAAAAAATCTGTAATAGTGTCTATAACCCGTGCACTAACCGAATAAGAACAGCGGGCATCAAATCGCGAATATATTTTGAAATGCGTAATTCCATAAGATTGGCTTTCAAGTTGACCTATGCCTTTAATGACAGAAGGAGCGTTAAGTATGGTTAAGTGCAAACGCTCACAACAAGACTTCGTAATAAAGTTACTCATAGACCCTGAGTCCAAAAACAAACGTATACGATCCGATTTATAATTTGCATATACACAAGCAGTCGGCAACAAAACCGTGGTCGCGCTGCTTGAATTACGCGGCGGAGGGATCACAGCCGATAACGACGCGATATTGCCACTATGTGACCGCGCCTCCCGCGAGTGCGAGCGGGACGGATCATCTGCCGATGACGCATGAGTCGACATGGAATGCTCGGACGGCGCAGTAGACGCGTTTGCCTGCCTCGATGCGTTGCCGGTAGCATGATTTCTTGTTGAATTTGATGCGTTCAAATTATTTTTATAACACAGTAAACTATGATGAGACCGATTGCAAATCGAACACCTATTAACAGATCTGCAAGCACTCACGTGATGAAAACCTAAACAATTAACACAAAAGGAATGTTTACGAACTATTTCATTTCGCGTTTCAACAGTCTCTTGGATAAAATGTTGACATTTGAACAAAGGGTGAGCGGAATTATTGTTACATACGATACAATTTTTTATGTTAGAAGTATCGACTGATTTCAAATTAGTAGGGCGGGTTTGCGTAAAAAATGATTTAGGTTTATTTAAATGAGAGGCGGTTGAACTCCGCTGAGCGCGATAATCACCTTTTTGGGAATGTGATGGTGAGCGGAGCGTTTGGAGTTTGCTTTGTTCTGTCAAAAATGTTTTGACGTCACTATATGTAGGTACACTCAAATGTCTATGAGATTGTTCAAACAATTCAAGCATAGGTTTATCAAACTTGCTTAATGCTAAATGAGTTATTATGAAATCTGATAAATTTGTGATAGGTAGCCGCTGCAGAGCTGCTTCAGCTGAACAAAAGTTCTCCAAAATCTGATCAGCCGATTGCCCTGGCTTCTGGTGTAACATTTGTTCTAAATAGCACGACGCCTGAACCCTGGTATCGTGGTATTTAGTCAGAAGGGCTTGCCAAATAACATCGTAATTTTGTGCGGTAGCAGCTATGCCTGAGCAAACAGTAAGTGCCTTACCCGAAAGGCAACCTATCAAATATTGAACCTTTTCGGCGTTGGTGAGACGAGTATTCGTATGTATCACACTACAGAAATTTTCATAAAATATAGGCCACCTACCATAAGTACCATCGAAACCTGTGAGTTTAAGTGGGGGTAATTTGATATTAAAATTATCACTTTTCTTTTTATCGTCGAGTTCTTGCCTCAGAGTAGTTTCCGTTTGCTTTATGAAACAGTATAATTCATCAAATGTATTAAAAACACTATAACTCGGCTGTACCTGCGGATTATCTTTTAATTGTTCAATTAACAATTTATCGATAGTTTCGATGTAATCCGATCGGGTTTTATCGATAGATTGAACCCGAGCGAGAAACATCATGCGTACTGTTTCATCGGTAACCTTGAGACTTAAGTTGTACACTTCTTGAACTATGTGAAACAAACTTTGTTTTTTGTATTCTAAAAAATTTATCATGACCTGACTTTCGTCTGAACTTTTACTATGGGATTTGTCTTTAGAAGCCATGATAATATAATTGATACGAGATACGAGTATGTATATAAGTGGGTAGGTAATAGAAATATTCAGCGAAAAAGTATAAAATTCGAACAACGATCAGCTGTTTGCTTAAATCAGCTGTTTGCGGTAAAGTATTCAGAGAACAAACCCAATATGGAGTCTGCCTAACAATCAGCTGTTAATCGTTTGAATACCGTTATGTATCGGCTGCGTTGCCCAGTACCGTCACAATAAAATAAATATATGTGGGTATAAAATTAACGTATAAATATGAGTTTTATCTACGATTACAATTCGAAAGATAATATGAAATTGTAATGAAATTGGGGAAAACTACGTTAAATTTATGACGGTTGAGAAAATTGTTAATTTTGGATTGTCCGTTTTACTCTATGCCAAAACTCCTAATTACCAAAAAATATCAAAATGATTGCCTAGAATCGGACAACCGGACTAACATGGCCAGGATGGTCCAAGTCCTGGGTAGCGATAATTTCGGGGGGCGCTACCTGCCAGCGGGTTGATTATATATAGGTAAATATGATTATGATAAATAGCGTAAATGCGTTATAGAATATGAGTACTTATGAGTAATATAAAATATGCGGTGTGAAAAGATAATTAACTTTTCTAATGCGTGCGGGTGGCGTTAAATATAATATTTGCGTTGAGTATTTATGAGTAATATACTAAATATATATATGCGTATGCGTGAATTTAATAGGAAAAGAGGTAATTAATATTATTAGTAGAAAGAATGCGTTAGATGGAATATCCGGACGGAGGACCACACTTGGAAATGCACTTACCTTGAACTCTTGTTGGTAGGTAGGCGCTGCTCCCAGCTTTGCGTTCGGGGTCTTGATTCACGACCGCGAAATATGCACACAGGAGTTATAACCGTAACTCTCGAGACTGTGGCTGATGATAAGCGATGTAGCGCGATATGATGGGTAATCACAGCGGCCGATAGCGGAGCGGAGCGTTAAGAGATGGGTGCGTGCGTATCTTCCAATAGCTATGGCGGAATGTGAATGTAGGAAGCGGGCGGGATAGTGTTGCCATAGACAATACATAAAAGTAAGATGCGTTTAGTGCGTGAGTGTTGACATATAATAATTATAATAAATACCATTAAATACATAAACTAAAAAATATGTATGCGTCGGTACTGGCGCATCCAAATGGCAAATAACTCTTTATTCTTCTTTTAATAATTATCATTTAATTGAAGCTTACAGTCACCGTATTTACTTATTTTGAATAATAATATCAACAGAAAACTAATTCCTATTCAGATGGGACCACCTGCGGGATCCAGCCTACAGGTAGGGGGCGTCAGCATAAGCATCGAGTCCTCTTTGAAGAATCTGGGGCTCGTACTCGATGGCCGGTGGAAAATCGGACATCACTTCCGAAGTTTGGTCCCAAAACTGATGGGGGCATTGATGCCCAACATCAGGGGACCCTACGCTCCCTACAAGGAGACTGTACCTGGGGATCGTACGAAGTATGGCCCTAGGGGCCCCCGGATGGGCGGAGACCCTGACGGTCAGCAACGTGGCTAGATTGCTGAGCCCGCACAGGACGATGGCCGTCAGGGTGATAAGGGGATACCGCACGATCTCCGGGGAAGCGGCATGTCTCCTAGCCGGAACCCCTCCATGGGACCTGGAAGCGAGAGCCCTTGCGTCACTATTTAGATGGCGCAAGGAGGCGCTGGAGTGGAGCCATAGGCCTGCGTCTCGAGAAACCAAGCCCCAGCGGTCCCAGCTCCACTAGGAAACCGTGGAGACATGGAAGGTGCGACTTGAGCAACCAAAGGGTGAATTCGCCACAATTGCGGCCGTCAGACAATCATGGAAGGGTGGCTAGAGAGGAGACACGGTGCTCTACTGCTACTCCTACTGGTTGTCACAGATGCTTGCCGGGCACGGTAGTTTCGGTATGTATCGGTGGGGAAGACACCAGGAAACCACAGCCAAGTGTCAGCACTGCGAGGATCGCAGCGATGACACAGCGCTCCACACGCTGGTGGAGTGCACTGCGTGGGCGCAACAGCACCAGGTCCTCGTAGTGGGTCTAGACGTGGACAATCTCTCACTCAAGACCATAATGCGAGCCATGATCTTCAGCGGGAGTAAGTGGGATTGCGCCGCCTCTTTCTGCGAGCAGGTCATGCTCGTGAAAGAGGCGGCGGGGCGGGAACGCGAGAGAACTCTCCCACTCGAGTTCCGCAGTCGGCGGCCTGGGCGCCGTCGTCGTTTCTTCACCGAAGACTATCGGCCTCCATGACTTGGGGTCTGAGGACGGTGAGAGGGCTACTCCCCGTCCTAACAGAAGCAGGCCCATGATGGCAGCGTGACGTGAGGGATTCCCGCACACCGCCCCTTAGAAGCGGGATCACACCCGAAACCCCCCAAAGACGCGGGATAGCACCCGAACCGCCCCTTGGGCGAGGCCGCAGTGGTGGCCTTCCGAGGGCTTACCCGGGGCTCTAGCTAAGTAAAAATAATATAACACAATATGAAACTAAACAGTCATCTATAAATCTTTTGTATTTGTTTTATACTTATTATTTGTATACTTATTGTAATAATACTACCACTGTTTATATACTTATTGTAATAATCCTAACCGTAAACATGAGAATTAAGTTAGTCAAGAACTATACTAAACCAATAATCACAATTTGAAACTAAATATTTATGTCATACTTTTATCTAGAATCTTTATTATAAGGATTATACAAAAGGTAACGGTTTTAGTTTTAAATTTGAAAAAAATAAAATACACATTTTAAGTTAAAAACTGTGACTAAACAAAAAAACACACTTTATGGAATAAAAATAAGTAAATAATATAGCTTAACGAGAAAGTCAACCGTTCTTATATCAATAGTTACACTTTTATTATAAACTTGTACGTCGACTCCTCAAATGACCGGTGACAACTGGTTTAATAACGGTTATGTCATTAGCGTTTGTTTAAAATTTTCGTTTAGTAACGTTTTAGTTTAGAGCTATCTACCGTAATATTGAGGTATTAAATAAACTGTCAAATTCATTCGGTAGTTCCTGACGATTTAAAAAAGATGGCGTTATTAACTCAATTTCGTAAAAATTTCGTTTAGTAACGGTTTCGAAATCAAGGTGCGGTATGATTTTAGGCAGTTTGTGTACGGCATGACATCTATAGGCGTTTCTTACACGTACATATTGAAAAAACGTAAAACTAAAAACTTTAATAACAATGCCACTTTACGGAACACTTCATTTACCTACTCAGCTAGATTGATTATGTTTAGTTCAAGTATTCAATTACCTCCTCACCAACTAGTTTGTTAATCCAACACTCACGCTGTAACTTATGTGACCCACTAAGGGATGAGATCCCTAATATATCCGTAATCCCTCTAGCTAAGTTATACAAATGAGTTAGGATTCGGTTTGTATCAAGAAGGTTATGGAAGGGACTCTGGGAGAACAATCATCAACTTCTATGCGAGAATTTAATGAGTTTACACAATATGGCAAAACTTGGAGTAACTGTGTATCAGGAAATCCTCTAAAGCGACCCGGATTAAAACAATATAGTTATAGCACTGCTATGTAATGTTAGTCAGACTGTGTTAGTATTTTGTGCAAAAGAGATATCCCATTATCAAAATAACTCGGATTTCCGGAACGTCTACAATATAGTGTCCTTAAAATGGAGTCTCAAAAGGTTACTTTCAGGGCCGGCAGTGCCAGTGCAGCATTTATGGTCGGACATTCATATTGTTGGTAGGTCGGACAGATATACTTTAGTGGTGTAAAATAACTAACGCATATCGATATTTAATGAAAAAAATCTATATTTATCTTCTCACGTCACAAAGTAACACTAGAAAAAAATTAAGTCTCGTGCAGGATTCGAACTTGCGTCTTTTGGTTTGCCGGATCAGACGCCCTAACCATTGGACCACCGAGACACTACTCTCGATCGTAAAATTCTTTCACCACATTACTTTACTCAGGATACCTTTCGTAAACATAATTATAATGTATTCCTAAAATGTTTTGGCACAATGAATTTGGCATACTTTTTTTGGCATAATTATACTTGGTTATAATTGATTTTTAGCACATATATGTACTGTGGAATAGTTATATTTAGGTCTAATATATTTATGCATAGTTATAATTTAATTTGCACAATGTTTTTATGCATAGTGTACAGTCGCCTAATAGTATATACCAGTACCTATTTCTTATATTGTATAGTGTCAAAGTAAGTTTAGGTGCGGCGGGGGTGGCCCCTGGGCCACCCTAAGCCGCCTTTTAATTATTTTACATAAGTTTTTCATTAAAGTTTGATACTTTTATGCCTTTATAAAGTTATGCCTATAAATTTTATGCCTAAATATGATTATGCTAATTTTATTTATGATTTAGACAATTATGCTAAATTTGTTATGGATAGCAAAATTATGCAAAAATATCATTAGTCTAAATGACCATATGCCAAAATATTTTATGGGTATTTTTTTATGCAAATAGACAGTGAACCACTTTACTCACATTAAATTTGTGATAGATTCAGCATACTAATTGCTTTTCAAAATATCTCTAGTGAAGATTATTACTTCTACATTTAATTTATTTACTGTTAGATTCTTAAGTCAATAGGTAGAGCCTGTGAGAAAAGAACCTGTCAATAAAATTGGCCACTGCTTTAGTAATAGTCAGTAAAGTAGTTCTTTAATTACAATAATTTTTGTGAACAAAAATGTTCATTGGTTATACTAAAATGAGTGAGAGAGATTCAAGATAAGGCGGCACGACACATATCGTTCAAAAAAGTTGAAAGCCTTAAATCTTTATTCATTCGCATTTAAGTGTTAGTCGCAACTTCAAATGAAGTTTACTCTAAGCACTTTGCTCTAGATAGCATCTTAACACCATAATTAACCCCCGGGAGCGTTATTTATCACAGCTCATTATTTCAGTACAATGTCATTACCGTTTATGTTCCTCGATAGGCCGATTTAATCAACAAGATCAGTCACTGTTGAATAACGGATTATGCCTGACAGCGCTCCGAAATAGTTTTTGGTAGATAAAAGGCCCGAGACTTCAAAACTATTCAGTAGTTTCGAAACTCTAAATTGCGAATTAGTCTTGTGATAAGTACTATGTCTTTTAAGAATAAATATTTTGTTTCGAGTCTGTCTGTCAAGAGAATTTATCTCATGAACGGTGACAGTGACATAAAAATATCATAAAACGCACAACAGAAAATATTTTTACACTTGTTTAATTTTTAGGGTAAACTACTCGGATTTATGAAATGGTTTTTTAAAATATCACCCATAAGGGGTCACAATGAGGTACCTACGTAATAGTAGAGCTGTGGGCATCTACTACTAAAATTATAACAAACCTACAGACATATCGCACATCCATATCTAAAGAGCTGCAACTCAAAAATCGCATTTTTTGAGATAAGCACACCACCGAATTCTATATCCGAATACCTATCCACCAATAAAACAGATTTAAAAATAAGTCCACTACTCGCTGCTAGATAGCACCAAGTGTCCCTTTAGTTACACGAGCCAGCCCCGCTCCCTTCCGCCAAAACAGAGACATCGCTAGTTGCGGTCTAAACTACAAGCGAATTACATGGGTACATCGTAAACAAAAGGGAATTATTTTGAGTTGTATCTGTACCGTTGAAATTTTAAGCACTATTTATTTTGAGCTGCCGACTTTTAGACGACTTTTAGACGTTTAGTTGCTCAGTAAGTAACTACGCATCTTGAGTTAAACCCGTATAGCTGGCAGGGTAAGTAAAAGTTTTAAGTTTATTTAGAGTTATTTCCATACTGTTGCTACATTTTTGAATTTGTGGTTGTGTCCGTTTAGTTGAGTCATATTTTAAAGCGTTATATTTCTTTAAAAAGCTATTTAATTGAAACATTTTTGCTATTGGCGGTTAAAATCTTGTAATCTTATTATAATTTCATTTTTATAACTAGAATTTCTATAACATTTTACTCAATTACTGCAATTTTTTTAGTTACGTCTCTTTAGTTGGATTTTGCCAAAAAAAAATTCGCAATATCGCTAATAACATCGAAAATGTTCTTTTGTTGACTCTTTTAATGCGATTTGATGCACAAGACCCTATTAATAAGTAATAAAAACATTTTTTTACAGGTTAACGACGAAACGTGGTCGGATTTTAGTCAATATGATAGAGGAAAGAGATAAAGAAAACTCTTCACCAATGCGCTGGAGGACGTCTTCAAGACGCTGGACTGGATAGCATGGGCATTTCGCACCTTCGATTTGCCAGCGACATCGTCATAGTGGCGGAGACGCTGGAACAGTTTAGTGGAATGTTGCCCAGCCTAAATGTTGCGTCTCGACGTGTCGGTCTCGGCATGAACTTGGAGAAAACCAAGGCCATGTTTAATGAGCACGTCACGCTGCCGCCGGGACCAATCTGCGTCGAAGGGTCGAAGCTTGAGGTTGTCCAGGAGTATACATATCTTGGGTACGTTATCACGTTAGACAAGGGCAATCTGGACAAGAAAATGGCTAGAAAGATCCGTTTGGGTTGAGCAGCGTTTTTTCAATGCGCCTATAGCACAGTGCTTGAAGACGAAAGTCTACAAACAACCAATGCGTCCTACCAGTTATGACATACGATGCCAAGACGTGGACACTTACGGTGGGGCTAGTTCATGCCCTTAAAGTTGCACAGCGAGCTATGGAACGAGCCATACTTGAAATATCTCTGAGGGATAAACTCCGAAGGTTTTTCGGCAGAGAGCCGGAATGGTCGAAATAACTCGCAGAATAAGTACATTAAATTGGCATTGGGCTGGCCACATCTGTAGAAGAACCAACGACCGAATGGAGTAAACGGGTTCTAGTGTGAAAACCGCGACTCGGTAAACGTAGGGTAGGACGTCCGCCCGCTAGATGGACCAATGACCTGGTAAAGATTGCAGACTGGAACTGGATGCGAAAGGCTCAAGACCGGGTACTGTGGCGTGAACTGGGAGAGGCCTATGTCCAGCAGTGGACTGCTATAGGTTGCTTGATTGATGATTTTTAGTACATATTTTAGATATCTACTTACAGTTTATTCTTAAATGTAAATGATAGATATTAGATATTATATGATTTTTGATGTGCACATTAAATTGTTTTCCACAAAAAGGAAGTACTTACATTTTTTTTATAAGAAAAACATGTTTGTTACTAAATATTTTATAGTTAAAAGGTACAAAAGTGACTGTCATTAGTTGTTTTTAACCACTATTAATAATATATTTACACTTACTAAAGTTAACTAATCTTTTCTTCCTCATTGATCATTCAATATACTTATATTGCTAGCCTCAGATCACTCTATTAAATTGGACTAATTAAAAATAACACATAATGCTATTACGTTTTAAGTTTATAGTGTTTCATCAAAAGAGAGTTAAGTACAAATTCAATTCACCAATATAGGCTCAACTCAAAATAATATGACAAAACACGCCTACCTTGTCAAGCAATAGGGCAATTACTCGAAAATTCCAATTTTCAGCCCCAAAACATGACTAAAATGAGAGAATCGCACAATTTTATTCAATCTTGCTGCGCACAGAAAACATAATTCTATACAGAACACTTCTACAGTGCATAGGGGTCGAGCAATCAGTTTTTTGCATTTTCCCAAAAAAGTGCTTTTTTGAGTTATGCTCTCTTTAGATCTAGGTGTGCGATATAGTCACGCCCTTGGGGTGGCAACATTTTGTACTCTTTGCAGTTGCCACACGGGGACCAGTCGCCACACGGGGAATTATATACTATACATTTAAATTAAAAAGCCAGGATTTATGTTAGAATATCGTATCTTTAGATTCTGTTCATGTGTGTACGATTTACACGTATAGCCTTCCTCTTGACTCACTTACCTAGTGGTGTAAAAAATGTGAAAATCTATATTGTGTTCAGACTGAACAACACACAAGAACGAGAAGAGTCTTTGTTTTAAAAATTTACAATTGCACTCATTTTTGCTTAAAATCCTCTGAACAAAATAATTTGTTTTTTAAATAATTTTCTTTAAGGGAACATTAAGTCCTGGCAAATGCTTCAGATTTATGATAAGCTTTCAATAAGATACAAGTTCGGATAGGAAATGGTTTATCACGTTGTTCAATCTAAACAGTGAAATCCTCTGAATGGTTTGTGGAACGGAGTTGATACTTAGAAAGTACTTGAAATTTATTTCATGTCGCCATTTACGAAGACGCGTAGGGACCGCCAGTCTTTTATTTTGGTTGTGTTTATTTCGATACTCTTATTTATCGTTATCTTAGCGTCTTTTCAGTTTCTTTGAAACCTTTCCTCAACCTCAGGACTAAGGATCGCGCGTTGATTCCACACCACTTTGACTCGTTGGAGATCTGAGGCAGAACCGAATGATTCAAAAGATGATTAGTTGGTCAAACGAAACAAACTTGCAACACTTTGCCACCGCACGGCCATCTTCCACTTTGCCACCTCTCCTTATAACCCCGGGTTCTTCAAGTAGAGTGTGAAGGGTCACAGGCGGTTGGCATCATTCAGAAGAGACAAAACTATATCTGGATTTAGAGCCTGGATTTTTACTTTAATTAACTAATGAGAGTAGCTATGATTTGACTTTTTATTTTCCACATTGTTGGGAATAAATATCGTCTGACCTGATCACGTGTAAGTGGGCTAAGCTAGGGCCTTTTAGCCTTACGACCCAGAATACCCTAATCTTAACTACAGTAAGTCTCGTACACTATAATTAAACAGTCAAGTGCAAGTCAAATTCGCAAATGCATGGTACTGAGCCAAAAAACGTAATGTAAAGGATGTTTTCTTGTAACGGCAACAAAAAATTTCAACTCCCTAGCAATCATGGTTCATGAGGAGGAGCACCTGGTGACAGACGGACAGCAAAGTCTAATATAGAGACTTTCCCGGGTCAAGTCATTACCCTTCGACTGCGAAACCCTAAAAAGCAGTGAATAGATAGGTAATAACGTCTCAATGAAAATGTATTCATTTAATACTTAAGGTAGGTGCCTAGTACCTACCTATACAATACAACACTCAAATTTAGAGTGTTCATACAAAGGCGAGCTTGTTTTCAACAACGAATTTTCTTCTTATTATTATATTCTTATTCCCATAATATAATACTAACACTATAATATGATGTATGTATTCTTAGTATATGGTACATTTCTATGGGCAGTAGATTAAGAAAATAACATCCTGTAACTTATCTCATGTTAATCTGAAAATTAACGATTATGATTATTAAAATCGGCCATTTCAGGATTCAGTTTTGGTGCTAATAAAAGATCCTGCGTACCTTATTTTTTTACAATAACATAGGTTATTGTAAAAAGCTTCTAGTAAGTTCTGTAAACGATCACTGCAGTAAGCAACTTTCACTATGGCTGGTCCATGGATGGGTGACCATCCATGTGATCACTTTGTGACATTTATTTGAGCGTTTCCGTACTTCGGAAGGCACGTTAAGCCGTTGGTCCCGGTTGCCAGTAAAATGGCAGGCGTTAAGCCAAGTTGAAGGCTTTATTTCAACAGCAGGCAGTCACAACCTGCGCCTGTCCATTTAAACACGGCAATACGGCTCACAACGTAGTACGTGGGACAAATTATAAAAAAGGTGAAATGTGGGTATATAATATGCCTCTGCCTACTCCTTCGGGGATAAAGGCGTGATGATGAACCTGAACCTGAACATATGTTATATTTGAACTTACCAATGTATAGAGGGCACTAGCGTATGCAGCGTGTTTGACGTGTAGCGTCCGGCAGCATGACAGCGATGTATCATGTTCATGCGCCGTCCACGCTTTCATCTGTAGGTAAACAAACAACACTGTTATTAAAAATCATAGTGATAAGATGTTTTTGCAAGAAATACTGATTTCAATATTCCTATCTCTGAGCTCACCAAAGTGATACTAATGTTCTAATGAAAAGCCATGTCTGCATCTCGTGAATAGACGGCCAATCTCACAGTTCACAAGACTATTTCTACAGCGGCCCTCGATTTTTCTCTTCACGCTTCACTTGAAGAACCTGGGGTTGATATGGAAATGAAGCATGTACGCTGGTGGAGTGTTTCAAGTTCAAATTTGACGTATGAAACACCTTTCAAACGTTCATAATCTTCAGTAATCACTGTCTATCAGATAAGTTATAATATAACTTGAGATATAAAATGTAATGTAATTAAACAAATATATTATATTTGTTTACCACCTTAATAAATAAAGAATGAAGGTAAAGGTTGCTGCGAGTTTTATGAGTTATTTTATTTGTTAACTTTCTGAGTGTCATAGCACGTGACAAGTGTGTGTGATTCCATAATTTCAAAGCGAAAACCTTCAGAAAGTAGTAGTACAGCGACATTGCGGGTGGATTCCATAGAGCAACGCGACCAGTACAAGAGTAGACATAGAATGTTTGCTCTACCATATCTGTCTGTCATATGATGCGTGGGGAAATTAAATAAATAAATATTCACGTACATTTTATATTTTTTATACTCAAAACTTCGTTTATGTTACATAAGGTGTATGAAAGGAGAGGTATTTCTTCATCAAATTTCTAGGAGCCTGTGAAACTGTCCAGTTTAGAATGACACTTTCGCTAAACCTAGAATTGAAAATAATCCTTGGATTCTAGGTATAGCGAAAGTTGAAATGTCTCTCATTTCTGAACTACAAAACCCTCAATATTGAAACTTGTGTGAAACAATTCTTAAAGTACTCCCTTTCTAACACTAAAACTTATTTGAATATTGATACTGAAGTCGAACTTACACTTTCGACTTCAGTATCGATTATAGAATGCCCTACAATTAAAGTTTTCAAATATCTGCCATGTACAGATTTTTGACCCTCTACAGTTTTATATGGACTTAAGAAGATAAAATAAATTCGCAGTGAGGAAAGCCACATTATGACGCCTCTGCTCATAAAAGTCATAGGTCGTATTACTCTTTGGCAAATACACATACAACACATGTATATGCAGTGTGTCGAATGTGCGTAGTATATCACCTTCAGCAGACAACACCCATTTGTTAGGCGGTCTCTGTACTTTTGTCTTTTTCCCCTCCTATTTTTTTCTCCAGTACAGTATCATTTTTACGAGCACAGTTACAATGTGCCAGAATGAATAATGAAAACGCGGATCCGTGACTATAACCTAAAAGCATCATTACTTAGTTATTTTGTGTGAGAAGGAGCTATGTTGAGGTGTACTTGAATATACTTAGAATGTTTATGCGGCTGAATTTTAATAAATAAAAAAAGTAAAAAATTGCTAAATGCAGCCTACGATTGTCTTAATTAACATTGCATTATGTCTGATTTGCAAAACTAAGAAGAAAGAACCAGAAAAACAATGATTAAACTGTATATTTACTAAGTACTTATTATTTTACTAGAAGTCTGCGTAGATTTACTTTTTGTTGAACGGTTACATAGATATAATCACGCGTTTATCCCCGAACGGGTAGGCAGAGGCATATTATATGTCCACATTTCACCTTTAAGATTTTGTCCCACGTAATAGGTAGGTGGTGAGCCGTATTGCCGGGTTGAAATGGAGAGGTTGTGACTGCCTGTTTTTTAAATTTTTCAAGCCGTCCCTTGTAGGCCTTAAACTTCGCTTAACGACTGCCATTTTACTGGCAACCGGGACCAACGGTTAAACGTGTCTTCCGAAGTACGGAAACGCTCGAATAAATGTCACAAAGTGGTCACATGGGTGGTCACCTATCCTAGAACCGGCCATAGTAAATATTGCTTACTGCAGTGATCGTTTACAGAACACTGAGTCCGCGGAGCCAGGAGCGCAGAAAAGGGTACCTAACAAAATACCCAGACATTTTTACTCACAAACTTTCACAAAAAATATAGTATTAGTTAAAAGAAAGATGATAGGAGATAAATGAGAGCTCAGATTGTGTCTTTATTGTTGTCACAATTTATTAAACCTTTTCCTTATAAAACGTGTGTTCCTAATAAATGTTTGGCGTCTGCTAATAATATGACATAATGACGTCACAAATATTACAATGAGTGACAAATTAATAGCTTATTATATTTATGCATATTAATTACTAGCTGATGTTCGCAGCTCCACTCGCGTTATCTATGCGTTAATTCAGGGTATCAGTTATCGTTATACTAAATTAATTTAGGATTATAATTATACGTCCACGTAATACAAACGTTCTGTATAATTATCTAACGAGGGAACAACTTTTAGGGTAAACTATTTAAAACTGAAACGTAATGTCTAAAAAAATAAAAATAAAATGGCTTCGGTAAGAAAGTTAAACTTAGAACAGTATTGATATTAAAAGATGGTGGAAGAGTCTGAACAGGAATGCATCTGTGTCTGAGACAATTCTTGATGAGCTAATGTTTTTTTTTTTTTGACGCGGGGAACGCGTTTACGCGCCTTCATCCCAACTGCGGGGGTAGCTGGGATGGTGTGTGGGACTCCCGGCCCGGTCCGGAATGGACCGTCCTACCCACTAAACCCCGCGGTGTTCCTCCTCACCCTATAGCCGGGCCGAGGGATATCAAAAGATTATTCACGTCGACCCGGCTAGGGGCGCCCCGTGAATTCGGGGCTCTCCTCGGGGGAGCCAGATGGGCGACTCCCCAAAGCTCCTTAAGGAGCTTAAAACCACGCCTGCACCGCTCTCGATTGCCCCTCTGTAATAGAGGAGACAGAGAGCGGCTGGCGCAGGCGTGCGCTAATGGGCACCCCCGGAACACGGGGAAGGTGCCCACCGCCATGTGACCGTTGGTGGGCGGGGTCCCCCAACCTTACGCCCACGGTCAATAAATATTCGGGGGCGTGCGCAAGCTCCTCGCGACGGCGCCCCGAACTGCACGGCGGAGTGGGACCAATTGTTGAGTTGCTCCCACTCCCCCACGCAGTGCGCCTCCCGCTTTGCCGCCATCGAAGCGATGGCGACTCAGCACGCCTGACTGCCGACCATGGCTTGCACCATGACAAGCAGTGACAGGTCTCTACCGGTGCTGTACGGAGCGGCCGCACGGACGGAACGGCCGCACAGGCGGAACGGCCGCACAATAAAATGGCTTCGGTAAGAAAGTTAAACTTAGAACAGTATTGATATTAAAAGATGGTGGAAGAGTCTGAACAGGAATGCATCTGTGTCTGAGACAATTCTTGATGAGCTAATGTTTTTTTTTTTTGACGCGGGGAACGCGTTTACGCGCCTTCATCCCAACTGCGGGGGTAGCTGGGATGGTGTGTGGGACTCCCGGCCCGGTCCGTAATGGACCGTCCTACCCACTAAACCCCGCGGTGTTCCTCCTCACCCTATAGCCGGGCCGAGGGATATCAAAAGATTATTCACGTCGACCCGGCTAGGGGCGCCCCGTGAATTCGGGGCTCTCCTCGGGGGAGCCAGATGGGCGACTCCCCAAAGCTCCTTAAGGAGCTTAAAACCACGCCTGCACCGCTCTCGATTGCCCCTCTGTAATAGAGGAGACAGAGAGCGGCTGGCGCAGGCGTGCGCTAATGGGCACCCCCGGAACACGGGGAAGGTGCCCACCGCCATGTGACCGTTGGTGGGCGGGGTCCCCCAACCTTACGCCCACGGTCAATAAATATTCGGGGGCGTGCGCAAGCTCCTCGCGACGGCGCCCCGAACTGCACGGCGGAGTGGGACCAATTGTTGAGTTGCTCCCACTCCCCCACGCAGTGCGCCTCCCGCTTTGCCGCCATCGAAGCGATGGCGACTCAGCACGCCTGACTGCCGACCATGGCTTGCACCATGACAAGCAGTGACAGGTCCCTACCGGTGCTGTACGGAGCGGCCGCACGGACGGAACGGCCGCACAGGCGGAACGGCCGCACAGACGGAACCACCGTACATGCGGCAGCCCGCACACACGCAGCAGTCTCTGGCAAACTGCCGCGCCACGAAACTGCCGCACAGGTGGACTGCCGTACAGGCGGAAACAGCCGCACAGGCGGAACAGCCGCACATGCGGCCGCTGCCGCACAGCAAACTTGCTCCAACCGGCCGCAGCCGGGAGCAAACCTCACTACACCGCGGGCCTTAAAGGCCCGCCATACCACGACCCCCTCGTGCAATGGGGTCAACTCCGTCAAAAGACGGCTGTTTAACGTTCCCAATGCTTCTACCGGCTGGAAGGCCGGGAGCATTGGGCCGTCCGCCACGGTGTGTTGCGCTGCAGATGCAACGCAACACGGCGGGCCTAGCAGGCCCACCGAACTGCGACCCCCTCGCCATGGGGTCAGCTTGCCGGGATATCAGTACATCGACTAATGGGGGCAGAACGCCGCACCCAATAGCCGATGTTCCAGGGTGCACCGTCTTAGTCCAGTTGCCACTCCCCCCGGGCATATAGCCCGAAGGGATAGAAAACCGGACCAAGCTCACTAGGAGGTTTCCCGACCTAGCACCCCTGATAAGCTAATGTAGATTAGATACAACTTTACGGTTGAAATAAAATATACAGTTGCAGAGTATTTTTCCAAGTCTTCAGTACCCTACTTAAATTGCCATTTAATTGACCATCAAGCAAAGCGAGCAAGAGTCTCCTATTCGACAGTAGGGACGATTTCGCTTTCGTCCAAACTGTTGTATGTCTCTGTGAATGTACATGTTCCAGATTAATTATTGATTTAGAGCATGACTTGATACATAAAAGATTATCTAATAATTTAGTCAGGTCTTAATCTCTAAAGGAGAGGATTTTGTGTTACAGCGTAATTAGCATTACCAGTGGACTGCTTAATGCGGATTTAATGATCGTTTGATTGTAATAGGTAGTGGTGACGTGATGAGCTTATTGCTGATTTATGTGACGTGATTTTTATAGAACTCATAACACTACTACGTATACATAATTCAAATAGAATCCCACTCAAAGAAAACAGAACGTGAAAGACGATGACACAAAATTGAAATGGCAGCGACAAGCAATCAATTCTACCCTCCATTACGGTTATTTCCATTTGTCGCACTCAAAGACACCTGACGAAATTTCAGATTTGGTTATCATTTGCATAGAAAGTATTTACTTTTTAGGTATGAGGCATATTCCACAAAATATTATTGCTATATTTAGAAGTAACAATTAGGTATTACCTAGTATATATTTTTTTATATACCACTAAGGTGGCAGACAAGCATACGGCCCACCAGGTGTACCGGTGGTCACCGCAGCCTATGGACGCTTGCAACACCAGAGGCGCCACACTCCCGCTGCCGACCCTGTTAGTCGCCATCTATGTACTGAGCAGGAGAAAAAATATACATACATACATATGGTCACGCCTTTATCCCCGAAGGGGTAGGCAGAGGCAAATTTGATATGCCCACATTTCACCTCTGTATAATTTGTCCCACGTAATAGGTGGTGAGCCGTATTGCCGAGTATTTATGTGAACCTAATACCATAAATGATCATTTTCTAGATGTTCCTGGCCTAGTCTGTCATTCGATATCACAACTTACTTATTTTGAATTTCATCGTTTCAGTAGTGACCATTTTATGCTTGAACCGGTTGATTCCACATTTGTGCTTAAGGTTCTCAAAGAACTGAAATCAAATGCTGTGGGTGTTGACGGCATATCCTTGGATATGATTGTTATGACCCTCCCACATACCCTGAATTTAATTACTCAAATAGTAAATAGGTCGATAGTGACTTCCAAGTTTCCATCTTTATGGAAAGCAGCTATTGTAAAGCCTATACCTAAGAGTAATAATGTAACATCATTGAAAGAACTTAGACCCATAAGCATATTGCCTTGTCTTTCTAAAGTACTCGAAAAGGTCATAGGATGTCAAATGACTAAATATCTGGAAGATCATGACATTTTACCTGATAAACAATCAGGGTTTCGAAAAGGCAGAAGTACAGCTACTGCTCTTCTTGACGTCACTGACAACGTTTTGGCCGCACAAGACTCTGGACATGGCACAATATTGGTGTTATTGGATTTTTCCAGGGCATTTGATGCCTTAAATATTTCATTATTGATGTCTAAGTTAACTTACTATGGATTTGATCAGAAAACTGTAGAATGGTTTAATTCTTATTTGACGTATCGTTCTCAGTTTGTGAAAATACAATACTCCGATGGAAGGACTTTTGACTCTGACTCAAAATATGTAAATAGGGGCGTTCCGCAGGGTTCCGTCCTGGGGCCAATCTTGTTTATTCTTTTTAGTGCTGACATAATCAATATAGTACAATTTTGTAAATTTCATATCTATGCTGACGATGTACAAATATATTTTTCTTTTCCACCAGACGAAACTCTTTCAGCAGTGAATAAAATTAATACAGATTTAAATAATATTTATAAGTGGGCATTACATAACTCCCTTTTGCTAAATCCCTCTAAAACAAAATTTATGATTTTGGGTTCCAGAAGCCAGATTGTAAAAATAAGTAACTTAAATCCACAAATTTCTATAAATGGCTGTCTAATAGACCGTGTTTTTGAAGCCCGTAATCTGGGTTTAATTATGGATGAAGAATTAAGGTTCGAAAAACACATTGTTGACATTGTTCGTAACTGCTTCTATCGTCTGAAGCTATTGTACAGACTAAGAGATTATCTCAGCTTGGACTTGCGCGTGCAATTGTGTGAATCACTTGTTTTGTCCAAGTTTAATTACCTTGACGTAGTTTATGGACCCAGGTTGCTAGCCAAAACATCTAATCTGATACAAAAAGTGCAAAACGCTTGTGCTCGTTATTGTTTTGTTATACCCAGACGGAGCCATATCACGCCATATTTGATAGGAAATAATATTTTAAAAATGAAGTTCCGACGTGAACTACATTTGGCTACGCTGCTATTTGGTGTTGTCAAAAAAAATAAGCCAGTGTTCTTGTATGAAAAGTTGATCTGGATGAAGGACCATCGTTTGTACCCTGGTAGAAAGATTTCGCTGCCACTGCGCATACCTAGGCATAGAACCACTGCATTTAGAGGTGGATTTCGCTACAATGCTACCAAGTGCTGGAATAACATCCCCCCGCCACTACGCAGTGCCGGGTCAGTTAATAGTTTGAAAACTAAGTTAAAGGTTGTTTTATTGGAGTCGCAAAAAACCAGCACCTGACATTAGATTTTTTTTTCAATGTCGTTTATTTATTTATAATATATAGTGGTTAAAGTACCTAACTACAGAGTTAAAGGCCGTGGGTTTGATTCCCACCCAGGACAAATTACTTTGAGTGATAAGCTCATTGATTAGTTCTATGTCTGGGTGAAATGTATTGATGCATAAATGTATTAATGTGAATGTTGATTTTTTTTTTTTTTTTTTAATGAGTAAATCTATTATTTGTTTATATCTCATGAGACAAGCTATTACTGACAATATTTGGGCTTAATGGCTAAAAATGTACCTAAAATATTTGTTAATATTTATGTATTATGTCTCTGTAATGTATTTATATTATGTAAGTATTGCTGTGATATGTATGATATTACCAAGTAACTTAATTTATATATTTGAATAACTACTTGATGTACTGCTGTATACATGGGTTTCTCGGGCATATGTCCGTGAGTAACTAGTGGGCTTCAGCTGAAAATCAGCGCTGTGGTAATCTACTACAGCATTTATGCTGAGCTGAGGCCTTTTAGGCACACAAATTTGTTTTATTGTTTTCTTTTTTAGTTTTATATGATGTATTTTTATATTGTAATTGCTTTTGGTTTTTATTACCATATTTTAAGATTACTAGGTTTTATGTGTGCTTAATAAAAATGATTTTCTTTCTTTCTTTCTTTCTAAATGGACAGGCGCAGGTTGTGACTGCCTGCTGTTGAAATAAAGCCTTCAACTTAGCTTAACGAATGCCATTTTACTGGCAACCGGGACCAACGGCTTAACGTGCCTTCCGAAACACGGAAACGTTCAAATAAATGTCACAAAGTGATCACATGGATGGCCACCCATCCAAGGACCGACCATAGTGAGAGTTGCTTACTGCAGTGATCGTTTACAGAACACTGAGTCCGCGGGGCTACGAGCGCTTCATAAAAGCGCTTCAAAAAATATGGCAAAAATTTGGATAGGTCTACGTAGAGGTGCTAATACTATGAGCTGATATCGTTGACTGAAAGTAACGAGCGTTTTTTTTACCTTTAACAAAGTGTACCAGTTTGTGTCTGTATTTTGTTATAAAACTAAGGTGGTAGACAAGTTAACGGCCCACCTGATGGTATGTGGTCACCGTAATCTGTGAACGTTTGCATCAACAGAGGTACTACCCTCGCGCTGCCGACCCTGCAAGAACCCTCTAAGGCCCCCTTTGAAGAACCCCATACTTTAGGCAAACTTGATCATACCTAGTTTCCTTTACTTATTTCCTACCTTTTTCAATTATTTCATGCTCTCGTCTCATAATTTTTTTTCTCTCTCAAGCCATTTCTATGAGTGGCGTTATTGTGTGCTTAAACTTTTAATAAAATATTTCGAAAGTCAACATAACATAAAAGTGTCTACTCAATTGTACAAGCTGAATCTAATATTAGTTTTTGTCTAACTTACACAAATTTTCCCACAAACAAAAGTTTTAGATACCAAAGCGATTTCGAACTGGTCTGTTGGCTTAATTTGGAAATTAATAGGTACCCTAAGTTGAGGTCGAAATACTAAATGAAATATACACTATTTTGACACAGATGGGCGAATAGATCCAAGGATAGAATGCGATAATAAATGTTTACGAGTTTCGGTTAGAGGGCCCAAAAGTTTTGTTTACTTAAGTACTTTAGTTAATCCTTTTATTTGAGGATTGGTCACGTTTAAGCCAATGCTGAGTAGGCAGAATATTAAATAACACTACTTACGTAACTATGCTTGGGTTTTCAGTGATGTGCAGTTTTTTTTCTTATTTATTAATCCAAGTGCGAAGTAATGTAATTACAATGTGTATTTAAAAACTTGTCTATGCATCCACTGAGTTGTCCGTGGATAGACAGACAGATAAACAGACGGACGGACACAGCAAAGTATGCTTTTGAGGTGTCCGTCCATTTTGTTTTGTTGTTTACGGTGAAAATCAGCATTTTTAAAAGGATTTTTAATTAAATACGTACCTACCTACATCATTTGATAATTCTTGTACCGACGTCACAAGATGTCATTACAGCACCCTGATTAGCCAAGGGAGTCGAGAAGACATAAAAAAAGTATCTCCATATTTATTTTACATTACCCATAGCATCATAAAATTTAACCTTTAACCTTTGGGTACTAAATTTCGAATCTGTTCTGTAGATTCGGAGCAAATTAATTATGAAGGTGGGACAGCCAGACACACCAGTGGTCTATAAAGGTAACGTTTTACTACTTTTAGGTCGGAACCCCTTAAAATTTAAAGCTAGGGCAGAATAAATCATCGTGATCGTCACACAAACCGCATGATCAAGTCAATCTCGTACTAAATATCAGTTGAAGTACTAGACACGCCCGCAGATTTGCTTGCGTGAATTTCTGTTCGAGTTCCCGCATTCCTTGGAAACATAAAAAATAACCCGGATCCAGGGCGAGATAGACTAACAAACATCCAAACATCCATACTCACAAACTTTCCCATTAATAATATTAGTTAGAAGTAAGATAATATTACAGATCTTCCACCATGCTCTTTGCTAATAGGCCGTACCAATATCATAAAGTATTAAGCATTTCAAAGATTAGAGATGCGCCGAATGTGGGTTGAACCGAATTCGAACATTCGGCCGAATATTCGGTAAAAAATGTACCGAACCGAATATTCGGCCGAACTATTCGGTTCAAATTAACGCGGTAAACAGGTTACTGCAGGTTAGTCGACGAGGCTGGGGACATTCTTTCAGCGCTGGGCGTGCAGCCCTTAACCCTAGGGCGCTGATTCTCAATCGAACAACTTGCAACCTTGAAGAAAGTTTACAGTCGTAATGTCTTTTGTCTAAAGATTGAGAGAAAGACAGCACTCCCTTATGTGGCCGCACGCGCCAATAGGGTAATTGGTGGGAGATGGTGAGCTGAAGGGGCTCCTTTTTTAAAGAAATGAGTTTTTTTTTTCACCAACGAAGATTTCAAAAATAAAAAGAAAGATTAAGATTAAGATGAGTAAGGTGAATGTAAAATGAGAGAAATTAAATTGAAAATGAGAAGTGCATTCTCACATAGACTTGGTTCAGTTGGAGTTTTGGACTGGTTGTGTACAGCCGTGTTTTCTAGCGAATTAGTTGTATTGTCGTGTGAAGACAAAGTTCTTGCATATTGAAACTTAAAGAAGAGATAAAAATAAAAACGGACTCAGTAATGCCCCGTACCACTAACTAGAACTAAGCCAGCTCATTACAACTATTTTAACCACTCAGTCCCTTCATTGCGACAGTTTATTGGTGGAAAAATTAGTGCCTACTTTGCGAGTTAAACGGATTCATTATACTCTGTAAACTAAAGCTTGATCTCTGTGACACTTACATTAACGTTACCAAAATTTACTTTTTATTTCAAAAGCATAAAGTTGTTATTTACAGTTTGCACCTCTGTGCTCTCATTTCAACCACAAAAACTATATACCGTTGACATAAATTCTATTCTTGTCTACGTTTGTACAACTGTCACGGAGATCAAGCTATATTTTACAGAGTATATTGGAACTGCTCTGTTCGCGGTGAAAACCGGGGTTTACTAATGTTTGACATAAAACATTCCCCAAAGTGCCACATGCCAAATTATGTATCCCAAATTTTCATTTGGCAAAACAAATTTTCGCAATTTTACAGTTAGCAATACTATTTATGGCAATTTATTGTTTAACAAATAATTACATGGCAAAGTATTATTTTACCAAGTATAAGGTAGTTCAAGTTCAAGTTCATAACATAATTTTCCCAGAATATTACATATCCATATGATTTACTCAAGAGTCTAAATTCATTGCATTAAAATATGGCTAATTGCTATTATAAAAAAAAAGTTTCGGTGCTTAGCTTAACATAACCCACTCTTACATCAGACTTTTCATGTTTTTACAATTTTTCCCCCATATTAAATTTAAATTTTGAACAAACGTACTTTGGAATACAATTTTTTTACAAAAGAAATCATTAGCTTAATATATAATTGACTTAATAAAAATTGAGCAAGTAAAAAATTGCCAAATGAATATTTGACGAAGTGATTAAAATGCGAAATATAAATTTGCTAAAGATTTTTTTGTGAAATGAAACGATAAGTTTATTGGGAAGTGAAATTTGAAGGAACATATTTTGCCAAACGGCAGGATCCCGAAAACCGGGCATTCTTTAGGTAAGCAATGTTGAGAACTCCGAGCTTTTTCATCTAAATGACTGTTACTGTGCGTCACCAGAGATATCTGTACCATGACGTTAATTATGGGAAAATTCCTACCTGTTCAATAATGATTAATTTTGTTAATAATAATTTAAACATTCGGTAATTATTCGGCAAATAAACCGAATATTCGGCCGAATACGAACTATTGAAAACTTGCCGAATGTACCGAATTCGAATATTCGGCCGAACATTCGGCGCATCTCTATCAAAGATCAAAGAACAAACTTTTTTAAAAGTTTCATCTACGTCATACGGTTGTCGTATGAAGCCTAGAAGAGGAATGTTAACCTTTTAAAGTGACCTTTGAAGTTTGCTCGACGAAGTGTTGTCAGTTTACTTTCTCCGAAGTAGGTACTTCTAGTCTTCATTTAAGTCTCATATTTACGTAGTCTATTATCACATGTAATCGTTTAAATTCTGGAGCATTGTGTAATTTTTTTTGTGCATGTTCGCGCCTCGAACAAGTTGCAGATGTCAAGCATTAGTAATACCGAAAACCGGTTGCATCGGCCCCTCCAACATCGGGCCGCCATACTAGCACTTGCCCTACTATTTCCAACAAGTGAACATATCGCTTTTTAATTGATTAAATTATTAAAGGATATTCCATTGGGATGATCCTGCACCTAAAGATATAATTAAAACATGGCAATCCTTCATTGAAGGTCTTAAATCTATATCTTCTCTATCTATACCACGATGGGTATCTATAGCAGAGCCGACATCAGTCGAAATACATTGCTTTTGTGGATGCCTCCCAACGGGCTTATGGTTCGTGTCTATACCTGCGGTCTATTGATAAAGAAGGAAAGGTACACGTTAGCCTTCTTTGTTCCAAATCTCGCGTTGCTCCTATATCAAACACGATCACCATTCCCCGTTTGGAACTTTCTGGCGCGTTACTTGCTTCAGAGAAGAGAATTAGCATAAATAGCACTTATACCCTGTTGCATAATAGCTATCCACTTTACCGTCGGTTTGTGTGTGCATCTGGTAGTTAGTACAAAGAACCTCCAATTTAATGATGGTTGGAAAATGTCTGAAATTTGGATTACTGAACACGGGCTCTCTTTCAACCAAGCATGAGGAGTTTAGAGTAGCCATGCTGAACCATGCCGTAGACTTTATGGCTATAAATGAGACATGGCTGAAGGAGGAGCAGGAGGGAAAGGCTCCGACAGTACAGGGCTACAGACTCAGGCATATACCCCGACCAATGAATATTAAGAAAGGCCGTGGTGGTGGAGTGACTTTCTACATTAGGACTGGTATCAGTGCGAGGACTGTTAGGCACCCGGTAAATCCTGATATAGAACAAATGTGGATCACTACAAGTGTTTTAGGAAAAACCTTGCTTATTGGTACAGCCTATCGCCCACCTTGGTTGAATTTAGATGTGTTTTTGGAGGGTATTACAGATAGTTTGATTGCTCTCGCTCCTTACGACCATGTGGTGCTGTTGGGAGATTTTAATGTCAATATGCTAAGGACAGACGAGACAGAGACCAAACGGTTTATTGATTTCCTCTTGTGTATGAGTCTAACGCAGGTGGTGACGTCGCCCACACATTTCACTAAGGGGAAGGCGTCTACCCTCATAGATGTGGTGTGTACTGGCATTAAGATGAGTCGTGTTACAGTTGATCACATTTGTGAGCTGGGACGACACTCTGTGGTGGTCTGTGAAACAACAGTTAAAAAGGCTAAACCTAAGGCCAGGTTGGTTACATATAGACCAATGAAAGACATTAATAAGGAATGCTTTGAGGAGGATAGGGACAATTTGCCGTGGTCTATGGTAAGTAGTGTTCGGGATGTAGATACCATGGTTTCCATTTTGAGCTGCTACATAAAGCACTTATTTGATCTGCATGCTCCAATTAAATCAAAAGTCTTTAAGGACCGCCCAACTCCATGGATAACTGATAACATTCGCCTAATGTTCAGGTTGAGAGATAGAGTAAGGAAGAGGTATCGCAGCACAGGCTTGGAGCGGCACCGGGACTACTATTTACAATTGAAACGTCTGGCCAATGAGTCCCTGCAAAATGAAAAGGCAGCATATTTCAAAACAAATATAAACAAACAGATACATAATCCACGACGCTTGTGGCAAAATTTGAAATCAGACATTCTACCAAATCATCGAGAAACACTTCTGCCCGAACACTTAAGGGACCCAGAAGCTATTAACATGGCATTCCTGAGTGTGCCGGGTTCTTGTAGGATATCCATATCTCAACTTACATTCTTTGAGTATAATCGGTGTACCCCCAGCGAATTTAATCTACATCCGGTATCCACTGAGGCAGTGTACAAAATTATCAACAGCATCGAAACGAATGCTTTGGGTGTGGATAGTATTAGCCACGAGATGCTATCTATGACTTTGCCAGCCACTCTCCAAGCCATAACCGACATAGTCAATACATCCATTGAGACTCGGAAGTTCCCTGATCTGTGGCGGCATGCTGTGATCCGTCCGATTGCTAAAAAGAGCAGTCCAACACTTAACAAAGACTTTCGGCCGATCAGTATACTTCCCTGTCTTTCAAAGATCCTTGAACGGGTTGTTTATAGTCAAGTTATGGAATATTTGGAGGCCAATCATTTGCTACCGGAGGTTCAGTCTGGTTTTAGGAAGGGTCGTAGCACGGCTACTGCGTTATCGGATGTTATTGGTAGTGTGCTGGAAGCTAGGGATATGGGGGAGGGTACTGCTCTGGTTCTGCTAGATTTCTCTCGTGCTTTCGAAACAATTAATCCAACTCTGTTACTTTCGAAGCTGTCTTACTATGGGTTCTCCAGGCAAACAGTGGAATGGTTCCAGAGTTACCTTATTGGCAGGACGCAATGTGTTGAAATAGAAAATGACGACGGATCTAAGTCTCGTTCCTCTCCCCGCCCAGTGACAAGAGGTGTGCCACAAGGATCGATATTGGGACCACTCCTGTTCATTCTGTACAGTGCAGATGTTATAAATGTCTTTAAACATTGTAAATTTCACATGTATGCTGATGACATTCAAGTTTTTAAATCCTTTAGACCCACTGAAACAGCATGTGCAGTTGAACACATAAATCTTGATCTGAAGGCGGTGATGGAGTGGGCGGAGGGTAATTCACTGGTATTGAACCCTACTAAATCGAAGTTCATGGTGCTGGGTTCAAAGCAACAAATCCATGCTATATTAGCGCAAGACCCTGCGATTTTAATGAAAAGAGAAAAGATTGAAAGGGTGGAGACTTCGACCAACCTTGGAGTCACTATTGACTCAGAACTCCATTTTGAGAGTCATATAAATAGAGTGGTAAGTAGCTGCTTTTACAAATTGAAGATTCTCTATAATGTGAGAAAGTACCTGAATGTGCCACTCCGCAAGCTTTTGGTAGATAGTCTCGTCCTCTCAAAGTTTAATTACTGTGACACGGTTTACGGTCCCTGTATCCTTAAACGAACTCAAAATCTGATTCAGAGAGTACAAAATGCCTGTGTCAGATTCTGTGTAAATGTCCCTAAAAGAAGCCATGTCACACCTTATATTAATAATCTAAAGATTTTGAAGATGTCTGCCAGGAGACTGCTGCATCTGGCTAGTTTGATTTTTGGAGTAGTGAAAACTAAAGGCACAGTATAAAGAGTACTAACCAGTATTGTAACTCCCTACAAACGAACGAAGCGCAAACTATACCTACGAGTCTCGTTTTCGGCAGGCCTTTCAGCACGCAAGCAGGCGCCGCAGTCGCGATTGTGCCGAGTAGACGAATGGACGGAGTGTCGTTTTTTAGATAGTAACCGTGCGAGGTTTATTTACTAAAAATATTTATATGAAAACTAGAGTCTATTCTGCTTGTTTTGGTTGCATGAATTCGTCAATAACGCACCCAGAGATAACGTTTTTTAGATTACCTGGAAACTCCGAAAGTTAAGACTATAAATTGATTTTACTTAAGTACTAATTGGTACTATACTACTAGTTGACTAAAGTTAAACAAAGTGATTGACACGAGTGAACTAGGTAGTTACATGAAGTAGGTATGTTTGTCTTTAAAACTAGACTTGTGCTTGCTCAGTCAGTGAACGGTGCGATCCAATTTAGTACAATATCCAAAAAAAAAACTAGTTCAGAACTCTAGTACGTGTAGGTAGTACATTTAGTTCCGTTGTCAGTTCGTATGACTTTGATTGACAGCATTTTTGTTACCTTTGATTTTTATTACACGCATAGAGACAAATATGAACTTCCAAAATTTAACACAACTTGACAATGTACGAAAAGTTCTAGTGTACTAGAGACTGACTAGTACTTTCAAATCGAAGAATAGTTTTAATTGTGTAAATCAAAAATTTAACGCAATGATTATAAAGACTAGAATTCCGTGATTCTATCACTGACGAAACATGTGATGAGCCGATTATTATTGTCTACGCCGCTTACTCGTTTTCAAATTTCTATACTCGTCTCACTCAATCGTTAGTAGATAACGGGCGCTGCGCCGCCACGAGGCCGCCCCGCGCCGCCAGCCATTGCGGGGATATTATATTATTACTCACAAAGTATTTTTTTGTTTAAATAAAAAAGGTACATATTTACTCGAAATGAAAGCCGGTTGTCAGTAGAACGACAATCCCTAATACAAATTGAAGGCCTTGTGGGCGGATTGAAAAATTTCAACTGCATTACGCTCACTATCTATACGCGTACGTAAAACTATAACGTAAAATGTAGGCGTATACTATGCCTCTGCCTACACCTTCGGATAAAGGCGTGACTATATGAATGTATGTATGTACATATTTACAATCGCAATACTAAATAGAAAATCAAAGTAGGCACATATTATTAAAATGGTGAAGGTGGGCAGCCCTATCGCATGCTTACGTACCGCGCGGCTGTAGGCATTTATTTATAAAATCCGGCCGAGTCAAACTACAGTATACAGTGCTAAAGGGCCTACTTACTTGTATGAAAGGCTCAGTTGGAGGCATGAAAAAGAACGATATAGTCGAAGGGCGACAGTGCCGCCACTCTCAATACCCAGGTATAGGACTGCTGCGTTCAGGGGTAGTTTTAGACATGCTGCAGCACACTGTTGGAATGTTCTTTCGCCGCCGCTGAAAAACAAAAGGTCATTTATTTTGAAATTGAGACACTCATACTTGATGGAACAGATAAACGAGAAAGCAAACAGTTTAAACAGAAACAGGAATAGGTAAGGAAAAATATAAAAAAAATATAAAAAATATGTAAAATAAAAATAAAATAGAGAGTGAAAATATAATCATGAATATACTTGACTCCTGAAATAGTCTGAATATCTAAAATTATCAGTTCTGTACATATGGGAAGACAACAAAAACAAATACTTACTTATTTTTCGTTCTTGATCGGTTGAGAGTGATCGGCGACGGTTCCAGGGTTTTATGTGTTCATGCTGAGTAATTAGAATAAATAAATAAATATTCACGGACATTCGTTCTTATGTGGTTTATATGTGGCTTGTTTCATTATCTTGTGCACGGACAAATCTAATATTGAGAACTAAGTGGCGCCATGTGCCTGCGAAATGCGGTGACACTGTAGTAGTAGCGTAAAAAAAATGTACCGTTTTATTATTTAAATTTTAACGTACTTACGTCCTATTTGTTTGTTAAATTATCATATTTATCATTATATCTTTACCAACAATTTAATTATAATTATAGTAGTAATAATATATGTAGAATTAAATTTTCCCTGTATACCCTTGTCAAAAAACCCTGTAAAATTCGGAAAGGGTAGTGGCGCCATCTTGACATTCGGCACTCTCTGAAAATCAGCGCTGTTAATGTTAATTGACAGCATTAAGCTGAGAGAGGGCCGAATTCTGTGCAGGATGGGCACAGTATGAAATTTCACGGGGCTGTATATGTGATTCATGTATTTTATCAGTCTTTATTAGTGTGTTCTTGTATCATTGATTTTAAATTTATTTTATTGCGGTGGTGGGTTATTTTTCAAAACTTTTTTTTTTTTTTTTTAAATTTATTTTATATTGTGTAAAGTAAGCCTCTATTTTATGTTGTGTCTGTTCTGTTTCTAGAATAAAATAATTTTCTTTCTTTCTTTCTCTTTCAGAAATGAGCTCTTCTGTGTCATCAACCTTACGGCAAAAAATAACACGACACGTCTATTGGACTGACTCCAGCATCGTCCTTAGTTGACTGCGAATAGGGTCTTCTAATTTAAAAACGTTTGTTGCCAATAGAGTCGCCGCCATCAGAGTGCTGACTGACACTGAGGCATGGCACTACGTGCCCACAGAACATAACGCAGCTGATTTACTGTCCCGAGGCGTAAATCCACAAGAGGTATCATCCTGTAAGATTTGGTGGAGTGGACCAGAATTTTTATACTTACCTGAGTCACACTAGCCTATTTTACAGCCACAAAAAATAAATAAAAGTCTACCTTTGCCAGAATTAAAAGCTCATACTATTATTAATCATGAAACCAACCCATCAGTAATTGAATTTGATAAATATTCTAATTTAAAACGTCTACAACGTATTATCTCGCTTATATGTATAGATTTATAAATAATTGTCAAACCAAAGGTAGTAAAGGTACAGACTCACTGACTCCTTCTGAGCTTAATAAAGCTCTTCAAGCATTAGTTTACATTTCTCAACTACAATCATTTCCAAAGGAATACGACTTGCTAAGAAAAAGTCCTTAAATCCTAAATCAAATATTTTATCACTTAATCCCTTTTTACATGAAGGAGTAATTAGAGTAGGTGGCCGCATACAGGCCTCACAACTGAGCTTTGACATGAAAAATCCCATGTTACTCAGTTCCAGTCAGCGTTTCACTCAACTATTGTTTCAGCAAGAGCATCGACGACTATTACACGTAGATCCTCAAGCGCTATTAGCCTCGATTAGAACCCGTTTCTGGCCTATTGGTGGAAGGAACTTGGCTCGTCGTACTACTCGTAGCTGTCACATTTGTACACGGTTTAAAGGTCAAGCCATGCAAGGCATAATGGGCATCTACCTGCCGAAAGACTAACACCAGACTTTCCCTTTATTACGGTAGGTATGGACTTTGCCGGACCATTTATGATCGCGGATCGCAAGGGTCGTGGTTGCAAAATTACAAAAGCCTATTTATGCGTTTTTATATGTTATAGATATAAGTGCGTTCATTTAGAATTAGTTAGTGAGCTTTCAAAGGACGCTTTCATTTTAACTCTGAAACGATTTATTTCACGTAGAGGACTAAAACAAATTTATTGCGACGCAGGTGGGAACTTTGTTGCTGCTTCAAAAGAATTGGAGACGTTCTTTAAAGGTAATGTCAGCTCCATCTCAGATTATGCCGCTGGCGAAGGCGTTGAGTTTCGCTTCTCTCCAGTTTACGCTCCTCACTTTAACGGACTCATGGAAAATTGCGTGAAAATGGCTAAACTTCATCTCGTTAGGATACTAGGGACTACGCATTATACTTTTGAGGAACTATCTCTCTGTTTACACAAATAGAGTGCATCCTCAACAGTCGCCCTCTATGTCCTTTAAGTTCATCCCCATCCGACTTCTATCCCTTAACCCCGGGCCACTTCCTTATTGGTAGACCCCTTAATTCGCTGCCATCATCAAGTCTGCAAACCGCCAACACCCACTCTCTCGACCGCTTCCAAAGAATTGAACAAGTAAGGCAACGTTGGAGCCGTGAATACCTTTCGGAGCTGCAGTCCCGGACGAAATAGCGTTCTAATAATAAACCAGTGCATAGATCGTAATCTTACTAATATTATAAATGTGAACGTTTGAGAGTGTAGGTGTTTGGATGTGTGGATGTTTGTTACTGTTTCACGCTTTATCGAAATTGGCTGCCATTTGATACAGATACGGGTTTTCGAAGTATACATTTTATTTCGAGGATAAGTTCATATGGGAAGTGGAGACGGGAACAAAAGTATTGATAGGTTTGGAACTATTACTGTGGGACATTTAGGTGAAAAAATGAATGTTTATATCTATAACCGTAACTGTCGGATCTACGATTCTGCCTTAGGTCGGCAGAATCTGGAAAAAAGTATTGATTTTAATATATGTTTATGTATACATTGAATATCAAAATATAAACCTCAAAAATATCAGTTCAATCACGCTCCAAGTACTTACAGTACTTGGAGCTTTACATTAATCTGAAGTTGAATAAATAATGTTCGTTAATTTTCGAATAACAAAATAAAAAAAACGTGAATTGTCTTGTCGTATACAATATACATTATATTTTGATACCCAAAATAGAATCACAACAATATAAACGTAACTATAGAATCTTTTTTGGGTCCTATTCGTTTTAGTAGGGGAGCCCACGATGCTAAATGGGGATTTACTCGAGCGTCGTAGAAACCTATTGGGATGCAAAGCTTAGATGATAATATGAAGAAAAAAATGTTATATGATATATACCTTTACATCGGTGGGGGAAGCGGCTATAGATTTTTAAATATGTAAAAAAAAACTGTTGCATGGACATCCTCGAGCGCGTGATAGCATCAATGCCCTAGGTATTTTTAATAATGTACGTATGTTAATCTGATCGTTAGCATGATGCGGGTGGTTGTATTTAAGGGTTGAAAATTAAAAAAAAAAAAATTAAGCGAGCGCGTCAGATTTTCTAAGGGAGTGCTAAGTGCACCAAAAAAAGCTCTCATTCACTAATCTGACGATTTCGATGGGACGCAAACTCGCGGTCATTTTCATAATGTGCAAAAAAAATTCGCCATTTTGAAATACTCAAGCGCGTCAGATTAAGGTATATATGGTTCATCTTTATATTCTAAACGTACTGTCTCATAATCTGACGATTATCTAGAGGGATTGGCCTGATCTGACAAAAAAAAATTAGAAAAACGGTTCACCTTAAAGGCCATCCCCGCAACTTCCCGCTAATTCCATTCCTGGGCTCTTAAAATTTTACTTATGACATTTAATAATAAATAAATAAATAAATATTCACGGACAATTCACACAACGCTATCTGATCCCAAAGTAAGCTAGGAATAACCTGCTTGTATTATGGGTATCAGACCATGGATATTAATACTTATTTACTTTTAAATACATGCATATTATACATAGAAACACCCAGACTCTTGAGACAAACATTTATGGGTCACACAAATATTTGTCTCCGGTGGGAATCGAACCCACGACCTCCAGCGCCGCAGGCGGTATCACTACCGACTGCGCCACAGAGGCAGTCAATTATTTTATTTCATATTTAGTCATTTATTTTTGAGCTCAAAATAGTATTTATGTGATATTTTGAGCTCGCTGAGTTCAAAGAAATAATATTTCTATGCATTTGAGCTCTCTCAGCTCGAAAGTCTGATAGAAGTTTCATAGAACACTATTTTTGGAATTTTCAAACCGCAATAACTTTTGAATGGATTTTCACGCGGTTGGCGGCATTCGACGCAGTTTTATCATCCTCATAAGTAATTTTGCAATTTTATTTGATCGAACCACAAATTTCGGAGTAATCCCGAAAAAACACTTTTTCGGGTTTCTTTCGTTCACGATATCTCTCGAACGAATCAACCGCTTTTGACCAGCTTGGTGGCGATCGACGCGGTTTTTCAAGCTCAAAGGCGGATTAGGATCAAGGTTGCGCAGGTACAATCGCAAACAAAAGTACTAAGTCTAAAAATTCATTTTATCGATGCTGTTGCGTAATTTCCAGGACATAGATGTTTTGAATAGGTCAATATTAATTCTATACTATTATTAAAAGTAAGTAGTAGTAGTAGTAGTAGTACGAACGAAGTTCGTAGACGCAAAGATATTTGGCGCATAGTGTAACTTTATCGACGAATTTTTGTTATTTCGGCTTGCGGAAATCGTCAGAATATATATTTTTCATTATTCTTGAATTATTTCCTTCAAAATAAAAAAAAATTTAGCTACGCTCGAGAATGTCGAGATGACGTTTTTTTTTACAACTTTGTTGCCCTCCCCTTTTTTTTACGTCACTCTCAAATTGTCAGATTAGTGGAATATACACTTTTTAGGATGTAATTAACTCACCCTACCTTAATCTGACGCGCTCGAGAATTTCTGATGGTCAATTTTTTTTACTAATCTGATCCTGTATCCTTCACGGGCGGCCTTATATATGGGCCTCATGTTTTGTGGAGGTACTTAACCGGGTACAAGGTATCCCCGTGTATATTAATCTGTCGCGCTTTAGTAAATCCCGAAATCCCTTCAGGGGCTCCCCTACTATTTGACTGAACACTGAGCCAAACACTGCCACGTCGGGTTTCAGGTTGAATTTGACGTTAATTAATGGAATTCGTACACTGCACGTACGTTTTTCACGTATCTCTTTTATTACCAGTCCATTCTCACGAGCTACAAATATTTATTGCGCATGTTAGTTTCACGAATGTTACTTTAAATAATATTATACGATTTTAACCCGTGCACCGTGCTGAAATAGAAGACATTTCTGCATGGTGCACGGGTTAAAATCGTCAGTTTTATTTTAATGTTATAAAAACACATGTTTTTATGTTTGGATTGGCTTTTTGGGTTTTACATGATCATTAACATGTTTGTTATTTATATAAAATCTTCGTCATCTCAGCTGCTGGTTATAGGCTTCCAAAATATCGCCACAACATTTGTCGGTATTGCTCTGCTACGGTTTAACTCAAATGATAGATACTATTGGTTAACTATGACAGTGATATTATATCAACGCAATTTGTATCAATAGTCCTAATACCTTTCTATCAAAAATCAGGTACTCCACTTTTAGATAAAATTGACAATTAGAATGTAAAGCTTTGTAGGAACCCGTAGAGCCAACGTCATAATAATATATTTTCAATAATTACAACTGAAATGTATTTGCTTTCACAAAACTTAGCAGCTGCAGTTACACACTTTTATTACAAAGTAGTAAGTTTGTTTGTTTAATTACCCACGTAATTGCTCGCGAAGTAGCTTTGAAACTAATGGAGTTTATTTATCAACCAGAAGTCGTTTGCAGTCTGTTTGTTTATTTTCTTTTCTCTTTTGCGATAATTTATGTGATAATTGCAGATCTGACATCCTGGAATAGCAAATAGGTTATATTTTATAGGGGGATCAAGCCCCAATAAGAAACGGCTATGACAGCTGTATCACGTGGGCGTAACCGCCGACTTTTGTTATAGTTCACATGTACAAATACTAGTTGTAACAATACAGAGGCTCAATTTAAATCAATTCTTAGTAAACAGTGTATTATATTCCAAATATTTGACTTCAATGGTAATATTTCATTACGTAATATTGTTTACACAACGACCTTATTCACGTCCTTATTACATACCAATTAACAAAGGCACGCAAGATTCATTTGTTACCAGAATATTCTGGAGGCAGTAATTAAGTTTGAAGCCACAAAGCGCTTAATCACTACGCGGCATGCGTGGAAAACATACATATAACTTGAGAAATTAAATGTTGATGTGAAAATTCTATCTGCGTGGTTATTTGATCCATTTAGGTATAACAAATTAACCATATCCGTGTCGTTTGTGGTAAATGAACTAGTCCTGAGATGTGCACAACATCCGCTTATTTCTTTCCTACTTTGGAAGGTTGTAACACTAAGATGATCAGTGTTACTCACCAACTAGCGCGAGGTAGCTATGCAGAGAACTCTTTCCCAGGGCGCCTTACTACAGAGATTCCAGTGTGCGTGCAAGGGTAGGCCAGGGCTCTGACGAAAACAGTCAGGTAGGGTGTACACACATATATTTATATAACACAGAGATACACAGAGACACACAGAGAGCTTATTCACTGATAGACACAAATATCACAGGTACACAGAAGTATAGTCAGTGCTTAGGTACTTATGCTACTAAGCTACACATAAGTAGTGGATTTACTGGCCTGCAGAGTGAGCTGAGTGAGAGTGACTGCCTGTTGTTACTGCCAGGTGATGACGGCAGATACCTCTCACATGAGAAGCTCGTGTAGTCCGCACTTCCACGTTGTCGTACCACGTGCAGCCCACTAACTTATAGGTGCGGCACCAAATATCTCATCCGGCAACTAGCCCCGTAGTAAAAAACCCTGTCATGAAAGAAACGACAAATTAAGATCTTGGCTGCGCGACAGACGACAATCGACCCGCTTTGCAAAAGAAGAAGTGACTCACCAGTTTTCTGGGTAAAATGTAGTAAGATGCAATGCAGCAACCCAATCACAGCCCGCTAGACCATGCGAGGCAACAAATAATCGCGCTTGAGCGAAAAACTGATTCGCGGCACAGTCTCAGAGCATAAGCCAAAGGACCTCCAACTACCCCAAAGCAGGTCTCGGTCAAAAGTCCTGTCTTTCACGAAAAATCTTAACAAAACCCGTTCCTTTAAATGCGAAACGCTTCGTCACAGAACTTATGACATCCTGTCATTCTGACAGCAGAAATGTCACCACTGACAACCGATTAAAAAAAGATAACTCGATAAGGCTGCTTTCACATCCTAAATACTGCATCTATAGAAAATAAATGCTACAACCACCCCCCCTTTAATAGTATTTCCTGCGGATATGACACGCTGGAAATACACAATAAAGAAAACAGAAAAGTACTGACTAATAAACAAAGACAACCAGCTAGGTCCTTCAAACACCAGCTGACTACGACCATTACAATACCAAAGAAAGATCCTCCTATGTACCTAACTAGACACTGACTCGTGTACCGGTTAGGCTAAGTAACTAGAGTCTAATGCCCTTCATAGAAAACGAATGCTCCCTTTACTCACTGCCGATACCCTAACACTACCCAAGCTCTCAGGATAATGTAGAGTACTAAGAAGCGAATGAGAGAAAAACGCTCGGTGCGGTGCATAGAAGAAACTACAACGTGACAATTTAAAGTCACGTACACATATAGAAATACAAACAAAAGATTAAAATAGTCTTACATAATGATCACATAGCACTGGTTTAATAAACTAGAGAAACAGTGCTATGTAGTTACGTTAGGTATTGGAGACTGCTCCTCCTGATACTTCAGGATGTCCTTGATATGGTACTCCCCAAGATCCTTACCGTCCAGATCTGACAGCCTATATACTAAAGGGGATCGTTTAGCAGTCACCACACATTTAAGGAACTTAGGAGCTAGCTTAGCAGTAAAATTCTTGGCCTTGTTGGACAGGTAGAACGTGCGTTTGTAAACTATCTGTCCCACTTTCAGCTCTACATGCCTTTTTCTGAGGTTGTAATACTTTTCATTACGCTGGTGGGCAACGTTCAAATGTTTCCTCACCTGGTCGTAAATGCGTTGTATTTCTCTCAGCTTGACACCGAAGGCTGATGGATCGTCTACAGAGACTGAAGTAGGATGGCACGCGATATCTGTCTGCCTGTACAGCACTCCATCCCCAATAAATTCCCTACCATGTACCAAAAAGTAAGGGGTGAAACGAGTTGCTTCGTTAACTGCAGTGTTTAAAGCACACTGTATCTCAACCAAGAACTGATCCCAAGACTTGTGTTGTGACTTCACATAGCATGAGATCGCTTGAACCACATTACGAATAGCTCGTTCCGCCTGATTAGTTTGGGCATGATACCTAGGGTTATAATATATATTAGGTACATTGTATTTAGCCAACAGATCCTTAAATGGCTTACTCACAAACTGAGGGCCATTATCCATGTAAATAGTCTTGCAGACTCCGTGCACGAGAAACACACTCTTCTCTATGAACCTCGCGACTACAGCGCCTGTGGCCACCCGAACAGGGCACAACATGACGTATTTGCTAAAGTAGTCGGAGACCACGATCAGGTGTACGTTTCTATTGCTCGAAGTGGGAAAGGGACCAAGCAGATCGACAGAGATAGCTTCGAATGGCTTCGAAACCCGCTTCGGGCTACCCATTAGGCCGGGACGAGACGTATTTACGGGTTTGTACTGCTTGCATGTTTCGCAATTCCCAACATATTCTTTGACGTCCTCGTACATCTTGGGCCAGTAATAATTTAGGGCTAACCTTTTATGCGTCTTCCAAACGCCACCATGGGCACTAAGTGTGTCATCGTGGTACTTAGAGAGCAGGGGCAAGCGATCCTCCTGAGGTACCACCAGCTTCCAGTCAAAGTCTGAAGTCAAAGAATATTTATTTTTAGTTAACCTATATAGAAGGTTGTCACGAATGTCATAATTTGGTGACTTCCTAGGGTTCTTCCGAACACTATTCATGGTGTGGTCATACCACGGGTCTTTAGTGGGTACTGCATCGAGGGAATCAATTTTGATACGAGACAGAGCATCAGGTACAACGTGGTCTTTACCTTTTCGATGCTCTATGTCAAAATCGAATTGACTGAGCCTCATGCTCCAACGTGCTAGACGACCCGTGGGATTTTTTAGCTTATGGAACCACAGAAGAGATGAATGATCCGTGACGACCGTACATTTTTGGCCTTCGACGTACTGTCGAAATTGTTCCAAAGCGAAAATCACGGCCAGAAGTTCTCGCTCAGTTGTGCTGTAGTTCACCTCGTTCTTGTTGAGAGAACGGCTACAGTAGGCGATAGGGTGCTCAACACCATCGTGAGTTTGTGTCAGTACAGCAGCAACTGAGTAAGCTGACGCGTCACTAAGAATGCGGAAGGGCATCTCAAAGTTAGGCATTTTTAATATAGGGGCAGAAACCAAGGCTGACTTTAGCAGGTTAAAGGACTGTTCAGCCTCAGGGGTCCATTCGAACTTAAGGTTCGTAGAAGTGAGTTTGCACAGAGGTTTACTAATCTTCGAGAAGTTGTTAACAAAGCGACGATACCAGCCGGCCATTCCCAGAAATCTCTTAACCTCCTTAGGGTTAGAAGGGGTGGGATAGTTGAGGATAACCTCAACTTTACCCGGGTCTGTCCGGAGGCCATGTTTGTCCACATAATACCCCAGGTATTTGAGTTCACTCCGACAAAAGTGGGATTTTTTCATGTTAATAGTTAGGCCAGCATCCTTGAGTTGCTGATAGACTCTATGTAAGAGCTCTACATGCTCCTCAAAGGTGCTGGACACACAGACTATGTCATCCTGAAACGCAAATACCTTGTTGTCGAACTCGGGACCAAACAGACGGTCCATGAGGCGTTGCATCGTGGCACTGGCACCGACAAGACCGAAGCACATGGAATTGTAATGGAACAATCCTCTCCGGGGAACCGTAAAAGCAGTCTTCTCAGCAGACTGGAGTGAGTCGAATGGAATCTGCCAGTAGGCCGCACTCAGATCTACAGAGGTTAAATACTTAGCATTATTAAGATGGTCTAAGATTTGATTGATATAGGGTAAGGGGTAGGCGTCACTCTTAGACACAGAGTTCAGCTTGCGAGAGTCCAAGCACAATCTGAGGTCGCCGTTCGCCTTCTCCACCATGACCACTGGAGAGTTCCAGGCGGACTGAGACGGGGACACTACTCCCATCTCCAGCATTCGGTCCAGCTCGGTTTCCAGGGCCTTCTGCTTAAGGGGAGAGAGCGGATAATAACGCTGCTTGATCGGCTTGCTGTCACCAGTGTCAATGACATGGTGCACAAGTGAGGTCCGACCTAAACCCACCTTATCAGTGTTCAACGAGTCGAACTTTTCAATGACCTCGTTGATTACACACCTTTGTTTAGTTGTCAGGTTGTCGTAATCCTCGAGGCCACCGTTAAGGGACACAGACTCTATAGGATTATTATCACTAAAGCTATCAAGACTAATATTTTGTAAAATTAACTTATCACTTAACTTAAATTGTTGCCAGAAATCCACTCCAAATATCATGGAGGTGGTTATACCTGGGACAACATAGAACTTGACAACTCGGATAACCGAATTGTACTCAATTGGCAAAGAGATACAACCCAGACATTGCAAGTGAGTGCTGTCTGCAGTTGTAATACGAAAAGTAGGATTGATACTCACAAGATCAAAACCCAGTTCCAAGAAGATGCGGTGCGCTCCCTTACCTAGTATAGAGCAGGAGGCACCGGAATCTAGAAGGCCTAAGACATTTAAATTTAAAACCTTAACAACTAGATACGGTCTAATGTCACTATCCCGTTTAGGAAACAGGACCTTATCAGAAATAGACTCAGATACAGAGTGATGCACAGAGTTCCTAATAAGGCCCTGGCCTACGCGTTTTTTGACTTGCTAGTACAGTGTGAGCAGTCTGGGGTCTTGACTCCTTTGAGACCACACCGGAAACACACCAGCTCCCTTGACTGTGTGCAGCTGTATGCAGTGTGACCGCCCCCGCCGCAACGAAAGCATTTGCGATCGTGGGGGGTAACCGGCGTCTCCACTGCAGACACCTGCTTAGCGGGCTTTTGTACACCTTTGTTCTTAAGCTGGTGTAAGTCAGATGTAATCTCAAACTTGTCAAGAGCAGGCTCATGGAAAGCGTCTGCCCTAGTACGCGCAAGCTCCAAGCGCTTACCCAAACGTCTCAAGTCATCTACAGAGTTGACATCATGCAAGGCCAGTTCCTTCATGTAGTCAGGTCTAATGTTGTGCATGAGAATGTCCAGCTGTTTCTCACTGGGCATCTTACACGACAACCTTGAGAACATGGCTTGCATTGTACATATATAGTTAACCAAGGACTCAGAGCGGGCTTGTGTACGCTGTCTTATCTCGTTCCTGAGGCGGTAATCATAATCAGGAATATCGAAGGTATCTCTAAGCTCACTAATAAGATCCTCATATGAGATGAAGTTAGCTTTGTTTGTACGGAACCAAGACAAAGCCGGTCCATCCAACAGGTCGGAGAAAGCCATAAGGAGTCTAGGCTTAGTAACCTCCCGAGCACATCTAAGTTCCTCTAATCTCTCTAAAAACACACGTACACAAGTAGAACCATCATATTTTAAGTTAAATGAACATAAGTTAAGGGGACGTTCTTTATACACTATGTTACATGTAGAACTATTCCTACTTGAACTAGCTCGCACCGAGCGGTCCTCTCTCACTACTGGTGAAGTATATTCCACCTGGTCACGACCCGAAGGATCATCACCATCATCATCCGAACCTTCGGATTCAGAATCACTACTGGGTTCAGCCCTAGCGATGATCTTCACTAGCCTACCACGAATATCCACCAGGTCGGGGCAATCCAGACCACAACGAGCTAACCTACTCAATAAGTAGTTGGCTCTGATGGACACCCTAAGACGACTACCCTTATTAATGAAAATGTCACCTGACTGAATAGCCTCCTCCAGCTCGGACACCTTCGGGAGGCAGATCGAGAGCTCAGCCGATGCATCAGCGGGTACCGGAGCACTCGCTTTGATGCTACCTCGACGGACGAGTCGGTGTGCCGCTCTTAGCTCACTCCGAAGGCCAGACACTGTCGTTTCCGGTTCCACTGAAATACCCATGTGGGACAGCTCGTTAGCAAGTTCATCCTTTCTTAAATAATTAATATATTTTTTCATCTGTGCCATTATGTAAAAATTTACTTACAACAATTATAAAGATAAAATGGCACAGATAAGGATCAATTACAAAGTAAAAATGTAAATTGAGTTACAACAAAGTGTACTAAGTTAGGTAATTATGTTTCAAATTGACTTTTAGAATTTAACAAAGATTAAGGGTATCCTAAGAGAGAAAAGTTTCTAAATTTTCTGATAACACAGTTCAGGATTATAATTAAAATTACAAGGTATCAACATACCTTCAAAAAAAAATTTATAATTACACAGAGTGAAATTCACTAAGTTAACACAGAGGTGAAGCTATAGAATAATATATGTAATATATTAATCTATGCTAATATAATATTACACTAAATATATGTGTGCACCATAAAAAGGAACATAACAAAGAAAAGAAACACAATAAGAAAAGAAGTGGGTATGCCAAATAAAATCAAAAAGTTTTTTCCAAAATCACAGCTATTTTAAATTTTTGAATTTAGAATTTTGTGTCTTTTCCAGCCAAAGATGTAGGGAGCTGGAAGAAGACGAAAGGGAAGGTTTTGTGCTTAGCTGCTAGCACCACCAATTAACGTCCTGGAGCGTCTCGGACGATTCCAGAATGGTTTCGCCAGAGATAACCACCTATGCACACACACCAGACTGAGACTACCGCAGAGTAGACCCAGAGATTTGCCACTACGTTGGGAGCCAATTTGTAACACTAAGATGATCAGTGTTACTCACCAACTAGCGCGAGGTAGCTATGCAGAGAACTCTTTCCCAGGGCGCCTTACTACAGAGATTCCAGTGTGCGTGCAAGGGTAGGCCAGGGCTCTGACGAAAACAGTCAGGTAGGGTGTACACACATATATTTATATAACACAGAGATACACAGAGACACACAGAGAGCTTATTCACTGATAGACACAAATATCACAGGTACACAGAAGTATAGTCAGTGCTTAGGTACTTATGCTACTAAGCTACACATAAGTAGTGGATTTACTGGCCTGCAGAGTGAGCTGAGTGAGAGTGACTGCCTGTTGTTACTGCCAGGTGATGACGGCAGATACCTCTCACATGAGAAGCTCGTGTAGTCCGCACTTCCACGTTGTCGTACCACGTGCAGCCCACTAACTTATAGGTGCGGCACCAAATATCTCATCCGGCAACTAGCCCCGTAGTAAAAAACCCTGTCATGAAAGAAACGACAAATTAAGATCTTGGCTGCGCGACAGACGACAATCGACCCGCTTTGCAAAAGAAGAAGTGACTCACCAGTTTTCTGGGTAAAATGTAGTAAGATGCAATGCAGCAACCCAATCACAGCCCGCTAGACCATGCGAGGCAACAAATAATCGCGCTTGAGCGAAAAACTGATTCGCGGCACAGTCTCAGAGCATAAGCCAAAGGACCTCCAACTACCCCAAAGCAGGTCTCGGTCAAAAGTCCTGTCTTTCACGAAAAATCTTAACAAAACCCGTTCCTTTAAATGCGAAACGCTTCGTCACAGAACTTATGACATCCTGTCATTCTGACAGCAGAAATGTCACCACTGACAACCGATTAAAAAAAGATAACTCGATAAGGCTGCTTTCACATCCTAAATACTGCATCTATAGAAAATAAATGCTACAAGGTAGCGTAACAACTAAATAATGTAGCGCATGATATGTAGTTTTTTTCGGCTTGTGCTTAAACGCCGCCCAAAAGCGTACTTATTTTACTACTAATAAAATTCGAAAGGTTTACCAAAATGGATAAATGGTCACCAAATTACGTTTGCTAAAATGAAGCAAAAAAACCGACCGTTGACGACTGTTTAAACTGTCGGATTATTATATATGGTAAGTAACTGGTAGATTAAGTATAAATCTATCGAAATTACCTACTAAGTACAAATAATACAATAAGTTCTGGCACCCGGCGGCCGCTACCGCGGCACGCTAGCTTCGCTCGCTCGCCTTTACGCGTTAATGGTCACAGTTCCAACCTAATCTAACCTTGATGAAAATTTCAACTGGAGCTCCTGGTGTCAATTAATTCATTAATTTTGGTGACCATTAATCCCTTTTGGTGATCACTTAAAATGTTCCGTTTTTTTTACGTGTGGAAACCTACCTCTTGGATGCCATGCTGGACTCTTAGCGATTGGACTAAACCTCACGTTGTGGCGTTTCCCTACCTTGGTTGCTCAAGTTGCACCTTCCATATTTCCAGGAATTCCTGCTAGGACGCAGCTGAGAAAAGCTAGGACCTTTGAGTTTCGACTTCTCGAGGAGCAGGCTTGTGGCCCTGCTCCAGCGCCCTTTGCAATGTTGTAGGCTTAATAGACAGTTTGATAACAGGTATTTTGACGGCAATCATCCTACTACTGTTAATCGCAGGCTGAGGTACAGGAGTAGACTTGTGCTAAGAAGTGTAGGTTTTAAGATTTAAAAAACTGATGAGTGTGAGTGCTTCGACCACAGGAAACCATACCCATTCTTAAAGTTTAACCCCTGACACTTTTAGACATCTCGCATAAGGGTTTAGGACATCACATACACTCTTAGATTTTACGAACCTCTGAAGTTTGAACTGTGTAATCTACTTCTGAGGTTGATTGCATCTACCAATTAATGAAATTGTACTAAAGTCGGGCAACAAGTCCGTTGATTTATTAATTGAAATAACCGACACAGTTTTCAATGTCGTGAAAGTCTTTAAATTTAATTAACATTCAATAATTTTGTCTTTACATTCAATTTCACAACCGAATTCGAATGTTTACTTATTTATTTAAGTTACGTTTTGGATAAAATGAATTACGTTGAAGTTTCCTCTTTGTCTTTAAATTCTATCTATTCCTATTTATAAGTGCAATAAGTCTTTGGAAACTGATTTTCTCATTTTACGCCATAACAAACGACCTTTCGCTTACAGTATTGTCCTTCATTTGTATTTTTAAGTTCGGAAATCCTACATGGATGCTATATTATAATATGACTTCTACCGACTAAAACCACACGATGACTTACAACAGTCTACTGCAGCAACCTCTCACAGATATTCAGTCTATACTATTTTGATATTTTTTGCAGATCATGTGCCTGAATTTACTTTTAATTTTAATGAAATTAGAAGTAGAAAAAGTAACGTGTATTTTGTTCTTGGCAAAAACTAGGATGAAAAGGAAATAAAAAACACGCGATAAGGTGCGTAACACCGTCAATTAGAACACCTAAATGGTTTCATCTAAAATGTTTTCTTTTTAATACGATAAAGAATACTGTACAGGTTTTGGTCCTTCAAAATTATGCAAAATAGAAAGATAGCAGTTTCTACCTTCGATTTGATGGGCCATTATGCTTGTCTTACCCCTTAATGGTACGAGTATATAAAGGAAATAATAACAATCTGGAATCGCTTCAAATTCGAATAATCGTTTGAAAATTAAATAAAATTAATCGCTGAAGCAATTTACACTGATAAATATTGAGGAAAATCTCGATGGGTCCCAAAAGACGGTATTAGGTTACTTTATTATAACGAAAATAGAAGGGATGAAAATCTAAATAAACGCAAGTTAAACGGTGGGAAAAGTTATATATAATGTACACAAGATATTAAATTATCGTAAACATGAAGTAAGCCTATAAGTCACACTACAATTAATGGAAGGAGTTATTGAAACCTTAATAAATAACTACAGTGATTTATTATTAAGGAATGTTAGGTTTCCAATGTACCTATTATTTATATATCATTTTACTATATGTTAATAATCTATTAAAATTTGTCGCCCCATGTGGAACGGGAAAGAGTACGAAATGTCGTCACTCTAATTCATCCCAAGGTTGTCGATAGAGGCGACTAAAGGAATACTTTCGCAAAAAGATCCATTGCGTAGGAAAAAAACTCGAAACGAAACCGGGCTGTCAGCAAAATAACAAACGTTAAACCAAATTGAAGGCCTTATGGGCGGCTTAAAAAGTTTCAACGGTAGGCCGTCGCAACCTGCACCTGTCCATTTCAACATGGCACTAGGCTCATCACCTTTTACGTGGGATATAAGACTGTAAGGCGAAATGTGGGCGTATACTGTGCCTCTGCCTACCCCTTTGGAGATAAAAGCATGGCTGTATGTATTTATAATTTTATTAAAGTGAATATAAGTTGGTTTGAAATTTACTTCTTTTATATTGCCACCTAACATACATTAAAATGTAAATGTATCTGAATTATAGTCACATTCTTTCACTCAAATTGGTAGGCAGAAGCTTACGCTATACCGTTTACCGTCCCACATTTTACCCCTTGTGTTTAGTCCCACGTAATATTGGGCGTATTGCCTGCTGTTGAAATTGTTATGCAAATAACGTATTGTCGCGCGTGTCTTGTAAATAACGTATGTTACTAACAGCCTTAACCAGCGGCATAGTGTGCCTTTCAAAACACGGAGATGATTCCATCGCGAGCGGACCACGCTCGTTAATGAATCCGCTTATCAAACTTCAGTTTACTATTGATATTTTGATTTCACCGCCCGATAGGTATCTAGTTTCTACAAAATATAATAGGTAGATTCCTACTACATTATTAGTAAAGTAACTACCACACAATTTTAATAAGAAAATATCCAATAATGAAGTTCCATTATGGCTCGCTATTTATTTTGTTAATTCAAATGACGCGCGACGCGACGCATAATTTGCAGGTATATTAATAAATCAGCACAAAGGTTTTTTTGTCAACATTTAAATCAATCAATCAAATCAGCCTATAGCAGTCCATTGCTGGATGTAGACCTCTCCCGAAACCGAAACTTTGATTCTGTGTAATTTAGTATGAACCAGAATTCGGAATTAAAAATTCGATCTAAACTTTTGGGACTACTTTAGAAAACTTTTGGATAGAAATTAGATGTCTCTTATTCAAAACTTATTCAACAAGTTTGTCTTTTGATTCCGTCAGACGAAATTCAAGTCACAGAGAAACAGTAAAATAAGTCAAAGACGGATCTGGATGAAATTTTATACCTAGCGATTAATTTTCAAAAAGGTCTTTCGAATTAGAATAGGTTTTTTTGGTTAATATTTTTTTCGATTCTATTACAGAGGTTAGAATTTGACGTTTTAAGGTTAGAAACCGCCCACGGTAACCGCAAATGCAGCCTCTGCCTAACATGGTCTTTTTAACCATAAACAAAACTTTTTATAAAAATGTTCGCACAAACTTACTAATAATTGCTTTAAACTTTATCCATAAAACTCTAACTACTTCATAAATTTATGAAACGAGGTTCTATTGAAGATAGACTCGGCCGTATATTGCCATAGAGCAACGCGAATATTGCCGATAATTGGAAGCTTTTACTTCCATTAAAATCTGTTATTTAAAATAATTGATTGATTTACTTTACCATACTGTTGTGAACTATATTACCCCGGCTAGATTTAATAGGTATCAATGTATCAATACTAAGAACTGTATTGACCTTTTGAAAGCATACCATGAATACCAGTTAGGCCTTAATCAAGATTTTGGGATTTTTTGGTATTCTAATATTATTTATCGATCTTGTTAATTTTATACGATAATTTTGAAGTCATTTGGCAATACCATAGCGATCTACTTATTTCCTGACTGCTATCCCGCGAACAGTTATCTATAAATATAAAAATCAATGCCCCTTTTCGTTGTAATTTTATAACTCAAGGACGGACTCACCTATCCAAACCAAATGTTTAGGCTTTGTTCGGACTATTTAGTCGATGGTTTATGTTAAGTTATTAAGTTTCAACAAAATCTGTCGAGCGGTTCTTCATTTATCACATTTTTTGTAACAAATAAATTCAAAAATGCGACGGGAACGGGTAATGATTATACTCTCTATTATGTGACCCAAAGATTATATTGTAACTAGCGGAAGTCACGCGGTTTCACCCGCGTAGTTCCCGTGCCCATGAGAATACGGGAATAAAATATATGCCTATGTTCACCGTAAAGAGTGTAACTTTCCAACTGTGAAAGAATTTTTCAAATCGGTCCAATAGTTCCGGAGCCTATTCGTTACAAACAAACGAACAAATAAACAAATCAGTCCTCTTTATAATATTAGTATAAATGGCCGCATACACTGACGCTGCGAGTTGGATGGTAGTTGATAGCAACGACTAACTAACTCGCAGCTCGACAGTGCATCCATGATCATGGGACTTGGAATTGTGCCGAATTTTCGTAAGCTTAACGAAATAACAACACAACAGTTATAACTTATTATTACTGTCATACTTATAGAACTCGGGACTTCACAACCGCGACCACGGGCGCTGCAACGTGCTGAAACGTCGTCGGTGTGAAAATGTAAGTATATTTCGCATGAAGTCCCGAGTTATATAAGTATGAGTGTAAAAAAACCGCGATAGATTAAAAATAACATTATTATTACTGTATCGTTTATACTCTTAATTATTGGAACTTGTTGACATTTATGACATTAATATGATACACAATTAATAACTTGTACTATTCCACTACTTTAATTTTCATAATTTCTAACCGGTTTCGTTCATACACTTATATCTGACATAATTATGTCAGGCAACTAAGCAGTTGCCCCTGATAAAGCGAAACCGGTCAGGTATTGCGAAAATTAAAGTTAAAGTAGTGGAACAGTACAAGTGATTGTGTTTTTTTCATAATGTATTAGTATTACTGTTAACGGAAGCGCTCATAGTCCCACGGACTCAGTGTCCTGTAAACGATCACTGAAGTAAGCAACTTTCATTATGGCCAGCCCTTGGATGGGCGACCATCCATGTGACATTTATTTGAGCGTTTCCGTGCTTTGGAAGGCACGTTAAGCCATTGGTCCCGGTTACCAGTAAAATGGTAGTAGATAAGCCATGTTAATGGCCTTTTTAGGTGGCTTGAAAAATTTCAACAGCAGGCAGTCATAACCTGCGTCTTTCCATCTCAACACAGCAATACAGCTCACCACCTATTATGTGGCATAAATTACATAAAGGTGAAATATGAGCATATAATATGCATCTGTCTAACCCTTCGAGGATAAAGGCGTGACCATATGTATGTATGTATGTTATTGATATACAAGGAGCTACAGAGGTTCGTGCCATAATATCTATATGACATAGAGCTCATTAAAAGAACCTTTTCATTTTCATTAATCTGAGTGCATGAGGCAGGGTGCGATTTATACCAGGAAACTGTCAGTTGCCAGTAAAGTAGCTGTTATATCAAATGAAGGCCATTGTAATTATCTACATTTATGTACACGTATACTAACTCCGTCGGTTTAAGAACTGAATGTATTTTGCTTGGTTTAAACAATGTGGTAGCTTGAAGTCCACTTAAATAGTATTTTTTGTTGTCGATTATTTTCTTCTGTAAAAATATTGTATAATTTAAATATTAATTAATTTTATAAAAAGTAGTGACCAGATATTTTTATAAACTGGACTATGTTGCAATCATTTGATAAAATTAACTAGGAATCGTAGAAAATTGATGCACTAATACTATATTATTTAAAGGTAGTAAGTAGCATACAAGAACTGACAGCATGGCCATGAAATCTTCTCGAATGGTAACCGCGTGCCGGCAAATGCAACGTGGCTAGGTCACAGAATAACTATCTACTAGTAATGCGTACAGAAATGTCACTCCTTTGATCTTGAGAAAGCTGTCGTTTTAATCCTACGAAGTCAGGTACGATATGCAAACTAAATCAAACCGTAACGTTCTTCTGCTCCTCCAAGCAAGGTTCTCTTAAAAACCTATAAATTGATCCATCTTTTCGGCAGTCCCGTGACTTATACCCAGCAGTCACTGACAGTCATAGTTGATAATGATATCAAATCTCATCGTAAATGAATCATTTTAATTTATTAATATGTATATTTGTTGCAAAAAATTACTAAGTGTTCCATTGCATTTTCATACTATGAAATTTTCTATCATTCTGTTTGAATACTATAATAATTACAGTTTTCTCGAAGCAGTAAGTAAAAATCCAACAATAATTGAGTTTCCATCTGACAGCGAAATGATAAATGTTCACAAAACAAACAACGAAATATCAGTTCTAAGATCAAAAATTCAAATTAATGTTCTAAACTTTCGCTACATTACCTTCGGATATGTGGTATAAATCTTCTAAATGTCGCAAATCACGTAATAGCATGTTACAACGAAGTTTACATTATCACATTCCATTTGTTTACTTTCGTGTAATATTGCTGAGAGCAGCCGTAGAGCGACGTCCGCTCTCCGCGAGTATCGCGGATAGACTGGCCTACGATTCGTAGCACTCGTAGAGGCTCTACGATAACTGTAACTGAACATCCCATTAGTGCTACGTAGAACAAAAACTTTTTAGTTCTGTTGTACTTGACATTTCCTGTTACGTTGTTAGAGATAATCTTAAGATTAGATTATAGTTACAGGGCTTTTCACAGTCTTGTCACGTGCTGGAAAATGATAATAAATAATGTAAATAGAAAATTTTATACGCTTAGATTGTGGAACGATCTCTGCCTTGTTCTTCCCAAACGCTTACAGTATGAGGTTTTTTAAAAGGGGGCTAAGAAGACTTTTGCAGGGTCAGCAACACGAGTGTAGCGCCTCTGGTGTTGCTTACTTCCGTAAGCAACCGTAACCGCTTTCCATCAGGAGGTCTCGTAAGTTTGTCCTTACACTAGTGAAAAAAAAAAAGATCTCATTGACTTTATTTTGATTACAAAAACAGTTTCATCCAACTGTTTCTGCATTTTCCGCTTGGGTTGGTCTTGAGATGAAATAGCGTTTGTGGCATTTCCATTAACGAGCTATTCCACGGTTTAAATAACACGTCAAGCCATCGCTCCCGGGCTTGAAAAGTTTTAACAGTCAGTCGCCACAGCCTGTTACTGTTGCGCTTGTTGGTTTTAACATTGCAATAGGGGTGAAGAGTGATTGTAACACCTTTGGTGTTGCAAGGGTAAGCTATATTAACTAATTCCATATCAGGTTAGGCCGTATGTTTATTTACGTGTGGAAATCCTCATCCAGGGTTCCTAATCAAAGCAAGAAATCCTTGAGATCGTTCTCACAAGACTGCCCCTCTCTAACACGTTTACTGTGAAAGTGAAAGTTCAATCCGATTGACGTTGTCATTTTTGTTTTATTTAAAACCTTAAACAGATGATCCACGTGACCTAGTGACGTATTCAAATGCAACAAAGTCACAGACTACAGACAAAGTCTCGTCATAAGCCCCTCTGCACTCTATTTTATAGAGAGGGGCTAAAACGGTAATAAATCACGTTTGTTGTATGGGAGCCCCACTTCAATTTTAAGTGGGGTAATCTGGTAGTCTATACTAATATTATAAAGAAGTAAAGTTTGTGTGTTTGTTAAATTGTAAGGGGTAATCTCGGGATCTACTGAACCGATTTAAAAAATTCTTTCACCAATAGAAAGCTACGTTATTGTGGAGTGTCATAGGCTATATAGCATCACGCTACAATGAATAGGAGCGGAGCAGTAATAGTAAATGTTTCAAAAACGAGGGAAAAGTTATTCCTTTTGAGAGCTTCGTTGCGTGTGCTGCTTAAATATTTATAGTTATGTAAAAAATATGTACTACAAAATTGTTTCTCTTAAAAAAGTTCCAAAAAAATTTGCGCGATAGCGTGTGTCTATCTTTGGGTTGGTGCACAATAATCATTTTAATAGCAATAATTTTTTTCTACAATAATGTCACGGGATACCTCTATCATTAACGAAATTGTTCTTAAAAATAATGCGACGGGAATACACGCGACGAGAAACCTCTCTCTCTCTCTCTTACGTAGTATTGAATATTAACGACGAGACGCTACGAGAGTAAACGCAACGCGACGGGAGTAAATGCGACGGGAATAGGTAATGCTCTCTCTTATGTGGCGCAAACGAAGTTGCCCGGGTCAGCTAGTAGGTACATAATGTATGAATTGCAATCGTTTAGAAGGATAGATCCTTCCGATGTTTGCGTAACATATTCAGTAAGTATGATTTTGACATCAAACAGGCAATTTTCCTCAATATTGCTCGATTTTCTTGACAAACGAATGAGGCATATTAATATCAGCGAGTATATTTGCTTAATAGATATCCCTTGGCATTTTGTCATTTCAAACAATATGAAATATGGATTGTCACTGTAATCTATATATATATAAAAACAAGAACTGACTGACCGACGATCAACGCTCCTTATGTCACGTAGGCGAGCAATAAGAAGGGATTTTTGAAAATTCAATTCCTAAGGGGATGAACAAGGGTTGCAAAGTTTGTATGGCACAACGTGATTCCTTGGTCCGATCTTATTCAAATTTGGCATAAAACATCTTTAACTGAATTAATGGGAGACGTGTTTTGTATTTTATTAAAATTTATCTTTTAACATGGTTAAAATGGGGTTGAAAAATATTTTAGGGGGGGATTTGCCTCATAGTTCATATTAATACTCCGCAGTCGGTACTTTTTTAATTTTTTTTGACACATTGTCATGTTTAACAGCTCAATTCGATTTAAACAAGATGGTCGCAATTTTTGATAAATATCAAAATAATCTAATAATAATTATATTAAAACTGCATATTTTATTGATTTTGCCCTTCAATGTGCGGAATTGCCTTCATATTTGTAAGTCAAAAATACATTTGTGAGAAGGAAAACCTGTACATATCTGGCTAGGAATTATGAAAGAAGTTCTAGGTAAGGTGTACACGGTTCCGATTAACACAGAGTATTTATTACCGCCTTCGCTTACTTTCTTATTTTATACAGGGATAATACGAACTATCAGAAGCGTTATAGATGAACATTTAGCGGATGAAATCTACAGTAAATGTCTGGTCACAATAGGAGAAACTGTATTAGTACAGGTTGCCTCAGCCTCGAAAGTCTGGAGACCTACACAATCCATAAATACGAGAAAGAAAGAAGTTCAGATATCAATTCCTTAGCACAAGCAGAGAATGCTCTCTAAACCAATTAACAAAGACATTAGGTATCAATTTTTACAAAAATAAAAATGTATTTACTTCGCTCAATACGTACGTACGTATTTTGATTTATTTAGTCAGAATTATATCTATACATATAAAAACAGTACTGTAAAGTGCCGCGGGCTGGCCACAGAAGACGACAGACGACGGCAGATGGACCAAACGAGTTCCAAAGCGGGCATCGCGACTCTGTCCGCCTGCGGAGGGGCCTACGTCCAAGAGCGTATATGCTGATTTGATTGATATAAAAATAAAAACTGACTTAGATACCCGAGATCAAGAACCTTGAAATTAGATAAATAGTATAGTTGCGCACAAAGAAACGATTTTAAGGGTTCGTGCCCTTAAACGGGACCCTATTTATGAGACTTCGCTGTCCGTCTGTCTATCTGTCCGTCATGAGGCTGTATCTCAGGAATCGTGATATCTAGAGAGCTGAAATTTTCAGATGATATATTTCTGTAGCCACTATGACAACAAATACTAATGTCAGAAAAGGGGGGGGGGGGGATCAAGGGGGCTCCAATCCAACAAACGTGATGCTTTGCTGTTTTTTGGTTCGGAACCCTCTGTCTTTCCACTCCGACCAACTAAACCGGCCAACCGTTGTTCGGCATGGTCCTATCTATACTTTATTCTTTATTTATTTCCTCTGTGCGCGAGTCCGCTTCGCACTTGGCCAGTTTTTTATACTACTAAGATGGCAGACAAGCTTACGGTCCAGCTGATGGTTGGTTACTGTAGTGGACTAATTCGCATAGCGAACGTTTGCAACACCAGTGGCGCAGCTGCATGTCGACCCATATTTCCCTTGGCATCCAGTAGAGTCACGGGATAGTAAAATATCCCGTAACCCTACTGATAGTGCTTCGAATTAGGTTCCTTTTCAATAACCTTTTTAATGATAATCCAAGTAGTGCCAAAATAATACAACGGGAATACACGCGACAGAAAACCACGCGATAAGAATAGCAGCGACGACGGGTGACCTTTCTATTTCTCTCTCTCTTACGCAAACGAAGTTGTGCGGGTCAGCTAGTCTATATTAATATTATAAAGAGGAAAGATTTGTTTTTTGTTTTTTTGTTTGTTTGTTTGTAACGGATAGGCTCCGAAACTTCTTTTGATCTAAAATCTTTAAAATTAGATTTAAAAAATTCTTTCACTGTTGGGAAGCTTAACTCTTTGCGGTGAACATAGGCTATATTTAATCCCGTATTCCCACGGGAACGGGAAATACGCGGGTAATACCGCGTGACGTCCTCTAGTTGATTATATAAAGCAACTACTAGTGCCCCCCGGTTTTGTCCGGGACATACTCCGACAAACTTATATGTTTTAATCATCCTATTAGAGCTGGAATTTCGAAAAATGTTTTCTAGTGGATCCCTAAATTATTAGGGTAACTGGATGAAATTTTAAGTGTCTTTTAAAATGAACAAGTTGTCATAAAGATATTCATTCCCAGTTATAGCTGGATTTGGCTGGGCGTTGGGAGATGAAATAATTATCGTGTAATTTTATTGAAATAGATACGTTTTGTGTATTATTTTATCTACTTTGTGTGAAGCTCGTGGCCCTGTGGACTCAGTGTTCTACAAACGATCACTGCAGAAAGCAACTTTCGCCATAGCCATTCCTTGGATGGTTTGATGGTTTATACAAATAAAGACTGTTCGCTTGGCACACTTGGAACCAGTATGCTTAAAATATGGAACGCTATATTTTGGAGTTCCATCGGCTACCTATCGAGTATGAGCCCCAGAAACTTCATCGAGGGGTTCGATGCCAATGCTAACGCTCCCTAAGTGTATGCTGGATTGAAACCTTCAATAGAGCTCGAGCCTTCAAAAGGGCTCGAGCCTTCAATAGAGCTCGAGCCTTCAAAAGGGCTCGAGCCTTCAATAGAGCTCGAGCTTTCAAAAAGGGCTCGAGCCTTCAAAAAGGACTCAAGGCTTTTAAAAGGGCTCGAGCCTTCAATAGAGCTCGAGCTTTCAAAAAGGGCTCGAGCCTTCAAAAAGGACTCAAGGCTTTAAAAAAGCTCGAGCTCTGAAAAAGACTCCCGAGTCGTCGAGCGCCATACAAACGAGGCGAGCCCTGTATGGGACACCGAGCTCTAGACAAAGGGACTCGGGCGCCTCGAAGCTTGTACATCACTAACTAGTAGACGACTTAATTGCATGATTGCAATTACCACATTTTTGGTCCATAAATTAAAAGCTATAAAAATGATTGTACGAGTCTTCTTTGAGCTTGTATCTACATGGTGGAGCTTTTGTAGAACATATATTAAAGGTTACTGAATACGTAGAAAACGAACTAAATTGGCTCTGTAACCGTATAAATTCACAGCTTTTGTACTATGTTAAGGAATTCAGAGTGTTCCACGATATAAATTACACCGCATGTTTCGGATATTTATACACACGAGATCGCATTTTAATTTATTTTTCGAATACGCATTTACAAACAACCACGTCCATTCTTAAACAAGCTTCGTTATGTTCACGCTAAAATATGTTTTGTTCTCTTGGTTTACGGTTTAAATTTCAGTGTATAGAAATATTTGATCAGTGAAATTGAACTGTCGTGTTACAGAGGCATCCGCAGTTATGTAAATTAACATTAGTTCAACCACAAAGCTGAACTTTTGTAAGGTTAATCAAAATGTACTTAAATACTCATAGTGATTTAAGGAAAATGCTTAAAAAAATCACGCTAAAATCAATAGATAAAGGATATTGAGGCTAGTCAAATCCAGGGATTACTGCTAGACACTAGCTGATATTTTTATTTTATTTATTACTAGACGATGCTCGCGGCTTCGCCCGCGTGAAATTTGATACCCGTTCCCACTTCCTATATATATATATATATGTAAGCTATCTCTGTACCGAATTCCAGCCCAATAAGTTTAGCCGTTATAGCGTGATTGAGTAACAAACATCCAAATATCTTCACAAACTTTCACATTTATAATATTTGTAGGAAGTAGGATTTATGTAGAGGCTAAAGAATATAAATTATTTATTTCTTTCTTTCTTGATGCTCACATTTATAATATAGGTAGGTATAGTAGTATTAGTAGTAGTATTTCAAAATGTCTACAGTAAGCTGCAAAATTTTGCAGCTTATATTATCAGTCATCTTTTAGGTAGTTTTAAAAAAATCGGTCTTCATTCTAGGGCCCATGTACTCGTATGTTTCGACATTAACCTTGTGAAGGTATCCCAACATAATCTATTTTACCTTTGTTGAAGTTTCCAGCCTCATTACTCAACTGCCCCAACAAAGACAAGCCGAATACGAATTGAAAAGTTTAACTATTATGTGTTTAGGCGTTCTTAAAGCATTTGTCCCACCGCCAACTTTGATCGAATAGCGAGTAAACCTAGAAACTAGACACAAGTGAGCGAGCAGCGGGAAGCGAGTGTGAGTTATATCGATAACTATCCCTGGGCTGAGAAACTAGACTACCCCTGCAAAAAGCATACAAACAGACATCGTTATCGTGACGTCACCGGTGTCCTTGAAACTTTCTATTGGCTAAGTAATGATTGTTGTTGCAGCACATACGTAATTTCTGCAATCGAAGCTCACGCTCTCTAATTAACGTATATACTCTGTTACTCATTCGCAAATCGTTAGTCTGCATATCATTTCTCGTAGCGCTGAATCCTCAAACAATATGTAAGTGCTTATCATTATTGTTCTACGCGTGACGTCATTGGGTTTTAATAGCCTATGAAATTCTGGGTCGCTTTTGTTCTATTTTAATATCATCTTAGATTAAGCTTGAAAACTGTTAAAATCGCTAATAAAATGACCAAGAATTGTGTTCATATCTTTCTTATTGTTGAGGGCCCTACTTTCTCAGAAAAAAAAGCTTAGTATTGACCGAGCGAGCAAAGCGAGCGAGGGTCCGATTCGACAGTATTGACGATTTTGCTTTCGTCCGAATGTCTGTGTGTTTGTTAGTTTAAACCGATTTTCACCAAACTTGACATACGTATTTTTTGATTTAAGATACGAATTTAACGAGATCATTTTAAAAGGGGGGGGGACAATGGGGGACAAAAGGAGTGAAGATTGTTGTCACGTTATTTATAAAAAGATCTTTATGATTTTTGACTTCAACATAAAGGATAAAATGATCCTGTCACAGGTTGTTTTTTTGTGTTTCCTATCACTGCCAAGACTGCAAAGTAATAGAAATTAGTTTAATTTGAGCATTTCTAGTTTAAATAATTATCCCTTAACATTTACAGATTCATTAAAGACAATGTGTCTACACACAACAAATAAAACGCTTCCATTTCCTTAAGTGCTGAATAGGGATTTCGTTAAAAGCCCTATAAAGTCCATCCTTAATGAACAGTCTTTGTTAAATCGTTCTTCACCTAATTCCCATGAGCATCGCCCCCAATGAACCATCACTAACACACGCGGCATTGAGTCTATATTCCTTTTTTGTTCTTAAATCGACGGGATCATTGTCGAATAATGCGGGTTTATATTTGAAATCTGGTAATACTGTTTTTTATCCTATGTTAAATATGCATGAAGTTAAATAATAAAGGTGCCGTTTGTGTCTGGGGTGATTACTGATTGGTCTGCTCTCGCTCCGGGAGCGCCGCGTCCTAGCACTCCTCAGGTCCAGCGTGCGTGGTGTATTATTCTGGCACGTCAAAATTTCAAGTCCATGTCAGATGTTGCTGTAGGGGGCAGACCTTGCCAGATTGCGTGCAATGGCGCAGCCTGATTCTGGGGCTTGGTTGTACGTGTTTTCTTCACCACACGTAAGGACTTTATTGGACGACGATTCTCGGCTTTTTAATTCTTTGCCTACAACCAAGGCCGAGAGCCACAATCACCCGGCTGTGACTCTCCGCCTTGGTTGTAGGGTTTGTGAACCTCATGTGTGCATCTGCGGTGCCCTGGTGAAAAGCGATGGTCATCACACTTTCAGCAGGAGTCTGGTGTGGGACGCAACACGTGTTAAGGGGCGGTTATAGCGCACAAGTAGGCATTTGGCGCTCCCCTCGCCCCGGGCGCGAGACACACCGCGCGCCGGCAGCGGCAGTCAACTCTCATGCCACAGTATACAGTAGAGTAGAAAGAAACAGCATGCTAACTTTGTTTGACGTAGTAAATGCATCTAACTTTATTAAGTGTAGTGATTTATTCGAGTTTCCTAAATAAATGAGTTAATTATATTAATTATACTATTATTTTTAAGCTAAAGAGTTTGTTTGTTTGTTTAGTTGTTTGAACTCTAGAGTCTAAGAGACTGCTAGTTGAATTTCAAAAGTTTCTTAACAGAATGTCCATTTTTGAAAAATACCAAAATATATAACATCACGCTAAGGCGAATAAGAGCTGAGCAGCAACGAAACATTTTTCGAAAACTAGGATATTTCATTTCTTTTGAGAGTTTCCGTTGCGTAAGTTTGCTAGATGGTTACAGTTGCGTAAAAAATGTAAATTACATTTTAACTGGTCATTAAAAATTCTAAAGTTTTCTAAAGTTGGTATGCTAAGTATGAATCACGTGATCATTTTGCAATCCAAAATGGCCGCCGCGGTGTAATCACAAAATTTCATGATGGGTATCATTTAAAGGGTTTTTTGGTATGCTGAGTACCAATCACGTAATAATTTTGCAATCCAACATGGGCGCCGCGCCGTAATTACAAAATTTCATGATGGGTATAGTTTAAGGGGTTTTTTGGTATGCTGAGTACGAATTACGTGATAATTCTGCAATCCAATATGGCCGCCGCGCCGTAATCACAAAATTTCATGATGGGTATCGTTTAAGAGGTTTTTTGGTATGCTGAGTACGAATCACGTACTAATTTTGCAATCCAATATGGGCGCCGCGCCGTAATCACAAAATTTCATGATGGGTATCGTTTAAGGGGTTTCTTGGTATGCTGAGTATGAATCACGTGATAATTTTGCAATCCAAAATGGCCGCCACGGTGTAATCACAAAATTTCATGATGTGTATCGTTTATAGGGTTTTTTGGTATGCTGAGTACGAATCACGTACTAATTTTGCAATCCAATATGGCCATCGCGCCTTAATCGCAAAAATCCATGATGGTTATCGTTTAAGGGGTTTTTTGGTATGCTGAGTACGAATCACATGATAATTTTGCAATCCAAAATGGCCACCGCGCCGTAATCACATAATTTCGTGATGGATATCGTTTAATGGGTTTTTTCAAATGCTGAGTACGAATAACATGATAATTTTGGAATTCAATTTGGCCGCCTAAGCTATTAACAGTAGTAAACTAAAAAGATTTGCTTATTAAGTTCAGGCCTAGCAATGCGAAAATACTATGACAAAAGGTTTTTATTGTAAAATTAAGGCCAATTACATTAAATTGCTACCTAGCATACGAAAGAATCCCTTAATCGATACCCATCATGAAATTTTGTGATTACGGCGCGGTGGCCATATTGGATTGCAAAATTATCACATGATTCGTACTCAGCATTCCAAAAACCCCTTAAACGATATCCATCATAGAATTTTGTGATAACGGCACGGCGGCCATATTGGATTGCAAAATTATCACGTGATTCGTACTCAGCATACTAAAAAACCCCTTAAACGATACCCATCATGAAATTTTGTGATTACGGCGTGGCGGCCATATTGGATTGCAAAAATATCACGTGATTCGTACTCAGCATAGCAAAAAACCCCTTAAACGATACCCATCATGAATATTTGTGATTACGTAGCGGCGGCCATCTTGTATTGCAAAATTAGTACGTGATTCGTACTCAGCATACGAAAAAACCCCTTAAACGATACCCATCATGAAATTTTGTGATTACGGCGCGGCGGCCATATTGGATTGTAAAATTATCACGTGATTCGTACTCAGCATAGCAAAAAACCCCTTAAACGATACCCATCATGAATATTTGTGATTACGTAGCGGCGGCCATCTTGTATTGCAAAATTAGTACGTGATTCGTACTCAGCATACCAAAAAACCCCTTAAACGATACCCATCATGAAATTTTTTGATTACGGCGCGGCGGCCATATTGGATTGTAAAGTTATCACGTGATTCGTACTCAGCATACGAAAAAACCCCTTAAACGATACCCATCATGAAATTTTGTGATTACGGCGCGGCGGCCATATTGGATTGTAAAATTATCACGAGATTCGTACTCAGCATACGAAAAAACCCCTTAAACGATACCCATCATGAAATTTTGTGATTACGGCGCGGCGGCCATCTTGTTTTGCAAAATTAGTACGCGATTCGTACTCAGCATACCAAAAAACCCCTTAAACGATACCCATCATGAAATTTTGTGATTACGGCGCGGCGGCTATATTCGATTGCAAAATTATCACGTTATTCGTACTCAGCATACGAACAAACCCCTTAAACAATACCCATCATGAAATTTTGTGATCACCGCGCGGCGGCCATATTGGATTGCAAAATTATTACGTACTTCGTACTCAGCATACCAAAAAACCCCTTAAACGATACCCATCATGAAATTTTGTGATTACGGCGTGGCCGCCATGTTGGATTGCGAAATTATCATGTAATTCGTAGACATTTTAATGCATTAGGTAGCTGGTTACCAAGTCGTGAAAACACTTAAAAAGTAAAAGATCACCACATTTTTACCATGAGTCGCATTTGTAACGGTTAATCTAATTACATTTTGCCCATTACTGATATTCTTATACTGTGGCGCGATTTCAACGTAATTTGGCATAATAATTACGAAATAGTTGCGAAAAAAACTGACACAGGTCCTGCCTCCACAAGCGCCAGGGCGAGACTGATCGGCCGTCAGCGGCGCAATTCTATTGCGTTTGGTAGATATTCGTACATGATAACTATGTAAGTACTTGTTTATAGAAAAACGCTCGGAAAATGTGTATAAAACCTTAATACCTTTAATTGAGTGCAAAAAAAATAAATATATAAAATATTAATAGTTTAGCCACAGTTTTGAAAAAACTTTTCTGAGACAGTCAACTTTGGGATTTTTTTCTATCTAGTGAAATTTATTGGATCGTGTAACGGGCTCGGAATATGTTTAGCTTATATCCTTAACTATTATATATATATTTATCAGAATTATAAACCCTTTACTTTTTGAGTAGGATTGTTTCAAAAAACTCAAAATCTGACCCACGCGGCCTTAATATTTTTTTTAAGAAAATTGCTTCTAAACTGGTGAACGTGAAAATTGACACAGTTAAAGTTTACATGACGAAGAAGTGCAGAGAGCAAAATTTTATTAACGACTACTGTCGAATTTCGACGTTCATTGGGCTTCTAGTTTAAATAATTTAAAACGTAGAGTATTGAATTAAATCATTTACATTTCAAAAATGTACATTTTTTGTGTGATTTCAGAATAACGGAAAAATGAAACTGATAGTTAACAATTCAACCTATACGGTTTTATATTCGATAAAAATTGTGAATAGCCAGGAAGCTTAGTTTCAAATTGAATTCCACTGTGTGTAAATGCATTTCCCGCGTCAACAAAAAAAGACTATGAAGCTGTAAAATCAAATTACTGACCGATTTTATAGAGAAACTCAAATTTATTCATCGGCTACTGCAAATATTTTTTCATTTAAATCTACTAAAATATTAAATGGTGGGCACATTTTTCAGTAAATATAATTCAAATACAATGTGGATATTCATTATGAACCACTTCACAAAAATATAGGTTGAATGTTGATAACGGTATAAAATATGGATTCCCGAGTTCTTCAAGCAGCGTTCGGACAACGATTTGAGGGAATCTCGATTCAAGTAGAGTATGATTCTGCTCGTAAAACTGGAAATCGAAAAACAACTTATGAAATATTTATAGCATTCGGTAAAGTTGCCACGGTATTATTTGAAATTGTCACTTGACTGTATTACAATAACTTATATTTGTATTTCTAATTCGAAAAGATCGCCATAGGTATATCAAAAAATATTTTCAACTTAAACGGCCCTTCAAAAGCAGAATTATTCTTTTATGATCCTTTATTTTTAAACAAAGTTAGTTGAAAGTTTCATTTTTTACACCTCTTTATGAAATTGCGAATACCTTAAGAGCCTACCAGACGCCAAATTGTTAAAAGAAGATATAAAATATACATTTTAGCGTGCAAGAAAGAGAGAGATGCGATCGGTTTTTGCTTTTAACGAACAAAATTAATAATAAAAAAACTATAACCAAAATGAAAAAAATGCTCTAGTGCAAATGAAGATTTTACTACTGTCTTTCTCAAAAATATTTTATATTATAAAAACAACTTATAACATACGAGATCTAACTCAAAATTCACGAAATCGAGGTATTTTCAACACAAAAATATATCGAGGATGTTATCAGTAATCCTGTTTCGAGCCTAGAGCGTTTTTAGTTCATGAACTGAAGTTGTCTGTGTTCAAATTTTAATTCAGCAGACCTCACGAGTCCTGAGATCTAGATCAAAGTAATAGTCTATTTGGAGTCATATGGACTCTTAACAAGGAATTTTACTTTTACAGTAGAAGAAATAAAACAAAAGTATCATCAGAGAGCATTATCAACTTTGTAGAAAAGTATTTCAAGCTTTTGAACCAAATGAGAATATTAACTTGAATAATGTTTAAATAAAAACAGCTCCTACAGAAAATACACTTTGTTTTACACCGGAGTGCTTTTAAACAATCTGCAGCATAAGCTAACGATAAAACCAAAGTGAACTGTGTTAAACTACTCCTATTAAGAGTACGAAATTCCTAAAATTTGCGGTGGAAAATTGTGTATATATTTATTTATATTGCATATATTCATTCTTATGTGCTTAACAAACAAAGCAGCTAATGTAATTATACCCCACGAAACAAACGAACATCTTCAGGACCCTAATGGTACGGATCCTCCTTGTGGTGTATCCTGGGCAACGGAGTAGCGACCAATCCCCTTCCTCTGTGGGTGTGTAATTCCAGCCAAGACTGCAGCAGCTGACCTGCGTTTACTAAGGCGATGGTGGCAAAGCGGGAGGCGCACTGCGCGGGGGAGCCGGAAAAAGACTTGCAGGCTCCCGCTACGCCGTGTAGTTTGGGGGCACCGTCGTGAGAATCTCGCTGCGTGCCCCCAAATATTTCTTGAACGTGGGCATAAGGTCGGGTGCCCAGCCTTCCGACGGTCACATCTCGGCGGACACTCTGCTCGTGTTCTGGGGAAAGAATGCCGAATGCCTGCGCCAAGCATTCTCTACCCAAATATGAAATTACTAATATTTAAAAAATCTGGCTGTCCACGAATTCGTAATAAGTAGGGACATTCTGACAATATTTTCTCGAGAATTACTGTACAAAGTTCTAAGTTCTGTAGTAGATGAGATTAATAATGTAAGGACGAGTAGTTCGAGTAGAAGCAATGAATCAATACTAAATCTAATTGTACCACCACCTGCAGGCACTTAAATATACCAACTATAACAACCGTTGAACGATGTAGAAAAAAATATCGCTATTAAGCATTTCCCTGTCGGCATACAGCCATAAGAGTTATCAATTAAATCGTTGAAGGAACACCCCGAATTACTTCTTATCTTGCTACCCGCTTGTGTGAACAAAAGGAATGTCTGCTATCTCGCAAACCCTAGCAAGTTTATACGCGAAACCTGAATAGCCTATGCTTTTTTTTGTGGAACTAATTATTGCAACGGTAATCTATTCATAGCCTAATTACTTCACTAGTTTATTTATAAGTGAAATCTGTATATTGGCTGAATAAACTATTATTTTGTCTTAAAAAAAAAAAAAAAAAAAACTTTCAGTTTTAAGAATATTTTTGAGTAAAGAAAAATCAAGACCCTGTTCAATATTATACCTACAACTCCCTAAAATTCCACTGCCAAATTTGCTTCTTCAATGGTGCCATTTTCATCAAAACCAATTCCAGTTTTAATAAAAGGCACTGTTTTTGTTACGTTTCAAACAATTGTCCGAACGTCGTCGTTTAAAACTCAAATTAATTTCGGACAATTGGCATGGAATTCACGTAGCTTAAATTTAAGGAAAATTTTGTACAATTTTACCTTCGGTGAACAGAATGGCTATTAGATTATTAAATCTTTCGATATTGGATAATTGCTGAAATGCCATCTGGTTGGAAATAAAACCTAATACGGTATCCATTGCTCTGTCATGTGGAGTATCGGCTTTTTGATTTCGGATTAATCACTGGTACGTAGCGAACGGAATCTAAAAGTAACTGGGATACGTTATTCATTGATTTTCAGATACGTAGCTAGCGTTCGTATTTCGGTTAAAACGCTTATCGGGAACTTGAAATACCAGGCCTTTTATAAAATACGTTTTTGATTATGTATTACGAGTTACATAAATTCCTGGTGAATTTGAGGCGGGGTGTTGATTGCCGTGCTGCGCCTCTTTATTGTGAACCCCAGACCAGTTTTATTAGGAGGAAGGGCCTAACGGTACTCCGTTCGTTGAGCAGCCCGCCTGGGGCAGTACCTCCGCCCTGCAGAAGACTGCGGTAATAGTAACCTGACTCCGGTCGGGTTATGTTCTCCGTCGGTTAGCAGGGAAAAAAAGAAAAGAAAAGAAAAGTATTTTTTATTTTACTGCAACAACAGCACATATTTCATAATGTTACAAAATTATGAATGGTAAAAATAAAAAAATTAAAAAATTACAAAAAAAGAACCTGTCGTTGCACCAAAATAGGAGCCGATTCAGCATAATGCCGGGCACAAGTACACGGCGCTGGTTTTCAACCGGTACCGGCCCAGGGATCCAGAGCTCATTGGGGTGATATTGTGCCGGTGACGGTGAGACCAGAGGCTTATCTGTCTCCATTGGCAGATCGAGGCGCGGAATATTGGTACGGCGATCAAAGAGACCCGGTGAAACGGTTGACCGCTGACCGCCCGCAGGCTGTACGGGACCCGAACCTGGGGATTACTTAATCTCCGCCCCAGGAGGCTGAACCAGCAGCCTGTGTAAAGTCCCTGTAGCTGTGGTCGTGCCGGAGGAGGATACCGGAGTGGAGGCGGCTACTGCATCGGGAGGGTCCGGGGGCCCTTCCGTACGCCGTGCCAATCTACCGCACTACCTCTGTCTGCCTTCGGTGAGTTCGAGCCTCACCTAGTCTCCTGCGCCACCGGCACAAAAGCGCCCCCTTCACCTTCTTAATTCCCCAAATTTTTTTTAAAGAACTATGGCTCAAAAGAAAAGAAATAAAAAGGTATCCACAGCGGCATCGTCGTCCACACTTCAAATGGACTTTTGCAACATCAGAGGTATGCGCGCGAACATCAACGTAGTCCACCACCATCTTGAAATTGCGAAGCCGACCCTTTTTTTTCTTAACGGAGACGCAGATCTTACGTCCGGGCGATACATCTTGCTTAATGTACCCTGGCTACAAGCTTGAGTACCACTTTAGGCAGAAAGTCGGGGTATGTATGTACGTACGGGATGATGTCTGCTGTCGTCGTCTTACAAGCCTCGAAGACAGGGACCTGTCTACGTTATGGGCACGCTTGGATCACGGGGGCCACACTCGGATCTACGCGTGCGTGTATAGGTCTCACAGCGGTGGTAACACGGACACAGTTCGCCTTTTTGACCACCTGCAACAATCGACTGACAAGGTGATTGAGCAGTATCCCTCCGCGGAGATAGTGATTCTGGGGGATTTCAACGGACATCATGTTGACTGGTTGGGCTCCCGGACCACCGACTTTGCGGGGCAGCTTTCCCCTCATGAATTTGCCCTGACCTATGGGTTCTCTCAACTGCTTAAATCCCACACAAGGATACCAGACAAGAAGAACGAGCATAGTGCATTGCTGGAACTCCTGCTGACAACGCGTCCGGACGGATACAGTGTTTCAGTAGATGCTCCGCTCGGATCGTCGGACCACTGTGTCGTTCGGGCGCATGTGCCTCTCGCAAGGCCTGAACCACCAAGGCAAGGAGTGGCGACATGTATGGCACTATAAGTCAGAAGACTGGGATGGACTGCGAGAGTTTTTCGCGTCGTACCCATGGAGGCGGCTTTGTTTTGCCTCAGAGGATCTGGATTCTTCCGCTGCAGCAGTCGCTGCGGGGATCTTGGAGGGCATGGAATGCTACATTCCTAACCATTGGATCCCTGTAGGAGCAAAAAAGCGACCGTGGTTCAATCGGCTCTGCAGAGAAACTTTAATGTGCAAATTCAGATCCAAACATCTCTGAGGTGAAACGCAAATTAAATGCTGCCTCGAGGGCCTGCAAAAGAGCAATTGTCAGGGCTAAGTTCGATTTCGTCGGCAGAATTGGTGAACGGCTAGCAGGCTACCCTTCAGGGAGTCGCGAATTCTGGTCGCTTGCCAAAGCTGCCGAGGGAAATTTCTGTCGGTCAGGTTTACCACCTTTACTTAAACCCGACGGTAACTTGGCCCAGAGCGCTAAGGAGAAAGCCGACCTTTTGGGTTTTCTCTTTGCCTCTAACTCGACCATGAGCGACGGGGGTACTTTGCCGCCGGATATTCCGTGGTGTGGGACTTCCATGCCGGAAGTAAAATTTACACAGCGGAATGTCTGACGTGAGCTTCGATCCCTGGACGTTCATAAGTCGAGTGGGCCAGATGGTATACCCGCGGTGGTACTGAAGCAGTGAGGTCCAGAGTTGTGTCCGGTACTTACACGTCTTTTCACGCTTTCATATTCCAAGCAACAAGTCCCGGCGTCGTGGAAGATCGCGTATGTGCATCCTGTGCCCAAGAAGGGTGACAGGACCGACCCGGCCAACTACAGGCCTATAGCCGTCACCTCCCTTTTATCTAAGGTGATGGAGCGTGTAATTAATACACAGCTCCTGAGGTACCTAGAGGAACACGACCTGCTCAGTGACCGGCAGTACGGTTTCCGTCACGGTCGCTCGACGGGCGATCTTCTGGTGTGCCTCACACACCGGTGGGCGACGGTTATCGAGAGTAAGGGCGAGGCTATAGCAGTGAGCCTCGACATCTCTAAGGCCTTTGACCGGGTCTGGCACCGTGGTCTTCTTACGAAATTGCCCTCATATGGACTGCCCGACAGATTATGCGGATGGGTGTCCAGCTTCCTGGCCGGTAGAAGCATCAGGGCCGTCGTTGACGGCAGCTGTTCAGACTGCATGGCTATAAACGCTGGAGTACCGCAAGGCTCAGTGTTGTCCCCTACTCTGTTTCTGCTGCATATCAATGACATGTTGTCTATTGACGGCATTCATTGTTATGCGGACGACAGTACGGGCGACACTTATTACACGGGCCGTCCCGGTATCTCTCGGGTTGCAGTGGAAGAAAGTCGTGAACAACTTGTGTCTGAAGTCGAGGCTTCTCTTACCAGAGTGTCCGATTGGGGTCGACAAAATCTTGTCCAATTCAACCCTACCGAGACACAAGTTTGTGTTTTCACCGCAAAAAGACCCCATTCACTGTGGCGCCACAATTTCAGGGCACATCTCTCACCATCTCTGAAAGTATAGGGATCCTTGGTGTTGACATCTCCAGTGATGTGCAGTTCCGCAGTCACTTGGAGGGCAAGGCCAAGCTGGCGTCCAGGAAGCTTGGAGTGCTCAGAAGGGCGCGGCGGTACTTCACTGCTGCGCAAACACTGCTTCTGTATAAGTCGCAAGTGCGGCCGCACATGGAGTACTGCTGTCACCTTTGGGCGGGGGCACCTGAATATCAGCTTCGTCCATTTGACTCGGTGCAAAAGCGTGCTGTAAGAGTTGTCAACGATCCTATACTTACAAGAGGTGTGGAACCTCTTCGCGACAGGAGAGACTTTGCCTCCTTATGCGTGTTCTACCGACTGTACAATGGTGTGTGCTCTGAGGAATAGTTTGATATGATGCCCACGGCTACGTTCTATCACCGCACCGCTCGCCACAGACAGGGAGTTCATCCTCACACTCTGCGTCCGGAGCGTTGCAGCACGGTTAGATCCGATAGGGATTTTCTTCCGCGAACGCTTAGGTTGTGGAATGATCTGCCTGCCTCGGTTTTCCCAAACACCTACAGTATGGGGTTCTTCAAAAGGGGTCTTAGAAGGTTTTTACAGGGTCGGCAGCGCGAGTGTGGCGCCTCTGGTGTTGCAAACGTTCATAGGCTGCGGTGACCACCGGTCCTTCTGGTATGCTTGTCTGCCACCTTAGTGGTATAAAAAAAAAAGACCGGACTGGTTTTCAAGTGCAGAGGATACTTGGATGACTATTGTCATCCTGTGAGGCATAGCACACCAGCCAATTTTTATAAAATCACTGAAACTGTTGTTGAAAATATATTTCTTTCTACCTAAATCGTATAATTTATAATACGTAGAATAAAAAAATAATATATGTGAAACGATTGCGTTTAGTAAGTCTCTGTCTACCCCCTCATGGAATAAGGCTTGACGTATTAGGTATACTTATAGCATTATATCAAACAAACTATTTGTGCGTATTAAAGTACAATAAATTATTAGAGACCACGCCACCGATAAATTACCGACATTTGCAAATCGATAAAAATTCTTTAAGCAGAATACCATCAAAGTCACGCTACAAATTCCAGCGAGGACGCAATATATGGGCATACCTCACATGATTCAGGGGAAGATTCAGATTCCGGCAACTTATTATTTTTAATCTAAAAAGATGACAATGTTGATGACATACTACCGATAAAAAGCTTTTCCTTGATGAAATGATGAAGCGGTGTAAACGATCACTGCAGTAAGCCATTTTCGCTATGTCCTTGGATGCTTTGTGACAAATATATTTGCGAGCGTTTACGTGCTTCGCACCGCCCGCTGACAGATCGGTTATATAGGAGAAATCTAGACAATTCTATGACTCAAACCAAACTTCCAACAGTCAGTACTTATCTACAAAATAATATTACACATTCACAAATAATATCTATACAGTCCGAGCTGTTCTGCTCTTCCGTACCCAAAGGGAAAAGACGGGACCCTATTATAAATAGTTTGCTGTCCATCTGCCTGTCAAGAGGCTGTATCTCAGGAACCCTGATAGCTAGGGAGCTGAAATTTTCATCATGTTTCTGTAGCCGGGCACGCATACAACAGACGTGATTTTTTTACGTTTTTGGCAAACCCTTCGAGAACGACGCGAACTAGACCTATTATTTTTGAACTGCTTGTGTTTGTTTCATAATAATAAATAAGCAATTTACTTTCATATTCAAAATGTAACTACAGTTTGCGAGATTCAAAAACAAAATTAGTTCAACAATTTTGCCGGAACTGAAACATTTGCCCAACAAGTCGGCGAGAAGACGCTTAAACTACAACGCCAGTACTTTAAGCCCGGGTTTGACATCTAAAGGGCCAGCTGAATTTGTATTGCCATGTCAAGCCCATCCTTAATCTTGGTTAGATACTGATTGCCGTAATAATTAAAAGCAACCCTAAAATAGAGGGCATTAATTATGCGAGTTAGAATAATGAAGTGTTCTATTCGGACGGGATTAAGTATTTCGTAATTACTTTAGGCTTTCCTGACATTCAATTTAAATTGGTACCTGAGTTATTTTGGTGAGAATGTAATGAATATTTATAAGAAAGTCTATGACCCCAAAGTGTTTCGCAAAGCGGATTTACCAATTGAGCCAATTTTAAACCTTAAATGGGTCTTTGTTTTTTTTAATCAAATGAACGTCGACCTAAGCCGTAATTAGGTGAAAGAATTGATGGTCAAGAGCAATGTATCGGAAGTTCAATGGTTAGGGTCAATGGTCTGGTCAGGTAAACCAGAAGACGCAGGTTCGAATCTTGCTCGAGACCAAAATTTTTTCACATTAATTTTGAAGATATTTATTTATTATACGTATGTATTATTACATATTTATAGTCTTTCAATTAAAATTTTGATACAACAGCGCAATGGGCGGCCTTATCGCTAAAAGCAATTTCTGTCAGGCAATCTTTGGATGGACATAATTTGGTAGGATCGATACTAGTAGTAGATTTCCTTTCTTAAAGAACTTCTTAGAACATACGAGATAGTACGTTGGATTTGAAGTAAAGTAAGTGCCCCTCATGGAAGTACATCTTTTTTTTTTAACGTGAGGAAGCTCTCGAAACGATGACCACAGGCCATGTCTGCAAATCCGGCTAGAGTACGTAGGTACTACTTTATCTGTACAATCGAATGGAAATACCAGCGATCCTGTCAGAATAGGTATCTACCACTTGGTAAATGAGTACCTCCCTGATGGAAAAAGCTCTGGAAAAAAAAAATATCATGTGGTATCCTACAAGGTTTTGGTGTTGAGACCACTTCTGTCAAACATCAGTCAAAGCCTAAAGGTCAAGGTTTAGAAATAAAAACCACTATTAAAGCTGGTGGTGTACCTTCAAAGGAAATGACAGTTTGTTTTTTAATACTATTAAAACTTGTTAAATAACATAATAATCAAATCAATTTTAAAGTAACACGTTTTCATTAGAACCCAAGTCACGTAGCATAAGCGCGTGAGATGTTATTATAATATTTAGAGTTAGCTGCTTTCCGCTTCCACTCACCGCGACCTCGGTCTAGACTTTTTGTTTATCTCAGTCTCAGTATCCTTGAAATCTCTTATGAACACACCAATGACTGCCTCTGTGGCGCAGTCGGTAGTGATACCGCCCGCGGCGCTGGAGGTCGTGGGTCTGATTCCCACCGGAGACAAATATTTGTGTGACCCATAAATGTTGATCTCAAGAGTCTGGGTGTTTCTATGTATATGTATGTATTTAAAAAGTAAATAAGTATTAATATCCGTGGTCTGATACCATAACACAAGCAGGTTATTCCTAGCTTACTTTGGGATCAGATAGCGTTGTGTGAAATGTCAGTGAATATTTATAAATTTTATTTATAATGATTTTTTATAATGGTTTATCTCAGTCTCAGTATCATTGAAATCTCTTATGTACACACCAATGAGATCGGCAGCAGTAGCTTAGTGTCATTTCTATTTACCTTTGTTTTTAACGTAAGGAAAATACAACATGGATGCTGTGCCGGACTCCAACCGACTAAAAAAACACGTATCCTACCTAACAACCTACAGTTGGGAGCCCCGGGTATGTTCTCGGAAGGATAGAGAGAAGGAAGATACACAATATAAAATATTTGGGTATGAAAAATTTTGCCGTTCATTATTATAATTCATTCCAACTACACTTTCACAACTAGCTTACCTGTGACATTACAAAGTTACCAAATAAATTGAGAAGGTTAATTCAAAACAAACTTTGCCTAAAAGGCTATTACAAGGTAATATTTGCGGGTCGGGGTCGTCTGGAAATGATCTGTTTGCTTTAGTTTTCACAAATTCCAAATAGTTTTGTAAATTGTTTAACGAAATACCTACCTGCTACATTTCTTGCCAGTTTTTTTCGAAATAAGTGGTGTATCACGGTAGATTCTTTTGATTTTGTCCTTATTTTCAATTTGACTTTACTCATCTATAGCAATACCGTCTGAAACGGTTTAAAATTACTTTTAACTGGGCTTTTAATACGTTGTTTCTTCGCAATTTGTTCGGTGAATCATAATAAAGAGACTGAAAATACTGGTAACGCTGAAAAGGCAAGTCTTTAAAAGAATCATTATATCTCTTATGCTTTTATAAAGAACTCAAAACTTTAAATTTAGGCGAAATTTTTATCTTACATTATTCACTTTGATAAACACGTTTTTCTCAAGGCGCCACCGTTTTCTGTCATAAAACTGCTGGGAACCGCAAGGTGTGCATTTCAACAATATTTTACAATGCCACGAGTCAGTGAAAACATGGCTATATACTTTACAGTCTAGCCTTCAATCTTCGAACAAGTAATAGTCAATATCAATCAATACATATAACAAAATCGTAACAGGTCGCTGTCTGTAGATGGAAGATAAATGAGAAAAAATATTATAGGGGGCTTTATGAACGCAAAGAACCCAAAACAATTATTGTTAGAATTTTTGTCTGTTTGTCTGTATGTCTGTATATCTGTTTGTCTGTACGTTTGTGCACGCTAATCTCAGTAACCGCTTAACCGATTGTAATGCGGTTTTCTTTATTGTGTTAAGGTTTGCTCCGCTTAACATTAAAATTTAGTGTTTATTTCATTTCAATCAGTTTATAAATAAAAAAGTTATATCACTTTAAAGAATCACACATAGACTTATAAATCTAAAAATGGGTAAATCTAAACTGGCGTGTAGAGCTTAATGATTAAGTCTATTCTAAAACAATTCAGTCCACTGACTGAATTGTTTTAAAATAGCCTTAATCATTAAGCTCTTTTATGATTAAGCAAACAGAGCAGCACATGTCACATGCTGCTTGATGAGTCTGATGAAGAAATTCCTCTCCTTTCATACACCTTATGTGACGTGAACGAAGTTGCGGTCTCAGCTAGTACCTATCATCGATCTACATGTACTAGTATGTATATTATCTTTGTTAATAGTATAGACGGGCCCATGTCACACAGAATAGTTCACACACAAAGCTATTGTAGGCAACGACACGACATGCAGTCCTACATTATTTTTTTAAATTTAGGGTAGTGTTTTTACATTTCTGGAACGCACAGGAAGGCATCGAGCGTAAAATTTCTTTTCATGACACGTGTTTCACCTTCGGAACAGTAACACCGACAGCATGCGCTCTTTTTCACGCGGGCTGGTCAATACTATTACTATACTTGGTTTACGAAGCCTTCAATGTCCTAAACTTTAATATTCACATTTTGTGTCAATAAAAAATTATATTTAGTATCTTAGACACATGTTTGATGAGGTATAAAAAAGAACCGAGGTGCAATATCTTTAGAGGGATGGTAAAGTACAACTTATCTTAACTAATATCATAAAGAGGAAAAAAAAATATTTTTATGTTTGTACTCAATGAATAAACTCAAAAACTACTGAACCGATTTGAAAAATTCTTTCACTGTTGGGAGCTACCCTCGGGTAACATAGGCTATATTTTATTTCCATATTTTTACGGGAACGGGAACTACGCGGATAAAACCGCGTGATGTCGGCTAGTAATCAATAATTATAACTACGTAACAAAGATATGGTGCTCTCTTTTCTTTATATTTTTTATAGTCTTAGTTATAAAGGAATACATAAACAGTTCATTCAATCTAATGATGGTGAACGATTAAAGATAATTGGTGAACAAAAGAGTGAGGAGCTTCATACACTTTCTTAAAACATTTTAAGTGTTTTCATCATCATCATTGTAATGATGAGTCATTTAACCTATATTGAATTCCACACACTGCCGCGGACTGTCAGAAAAAAAATAACAGTAAGGTAACGACGTAGCCGTGGCGGTAAATAATAAACGGAAAATGGGATTGTGTCCGTGGTAAACAAGAGCCGCAAGAAAAATTAATAAAAGCTGTGCTGCTGCACTGAAATGGTGCATCTAACGACGCGATTATCTTGAAATATTCAGGTAAACGCATAAAGTGTCCCGGATGGTGCAATAACATTGCCAGTTTTATTTGGACTGCGATGCATTTATAATATTACATGCGGAAAAAATAATATGATGTATAACGAACTACCAACCTAACCAGGATTTTGAACTTACGAATGTATAATAAATACCCATATTTCTTCAATTGGTTTTAGTATCACGTAGTATATTGCAGTATTGAAATTAACAGAAGTAGGTTGTGGTTGTCCGATGGTCAAATATTTCAATAAGTCATCAATAAGTCCTCCAACCTGCCTTGATGACTATCATGTTCCTGGCATTAAGGGCTAATTGGTTTTTGTACATCGAAAGGCAGTTAATCCTTCCTAAGCACGAATCAAAATGTCACAAACGATTACGACGCTGAGCTGGCTGAGCGCTTTTATTCAAAAGCCCAGTTACAATCGCGATCTGCACAGTTAAGCGGACTCATTAATGTACTCGCCCAGCTTGCAGTGGAAACCGGCCTTTATTCTGTAACAATGGCTGTTGACGGTCAATAAGGTCTACCTCTTACATAAGACCTAAACATATACCTACTCTACAGTTTGTATTGACTAGCTCGTTAGTGGTTTGTGTGCTCGTGAGAGGTTTCCTGAATTTAAATTCTGAGTCGAGTAACTAGATGTTTTCCTTTAGAAAATCTCGGTAACGAACTGTGACTGGCGGGTAAGCATTTTGTCTGAAACTGTGTGAAATTTATACAAGCTACCGCAGAGTATACGAGTATGTATATACAGGGTGAATTTTTCAAAAGGGATTGGATGGCCAAATCCGAAACTATATGGAATAGCGAAAAATGCTCAAAGGAGTCACGAGCCCGATTTCGATGAAACTTAAGACCTCATCATTAGATTTTTGAAAAACCAATAATCTTAGCTGGGAATCGAACCCATTGATTATAAAAAAAAAAACACACTATATTATTACACCATACGACAGTGTTGCTATTAAGAATCTTATTCTGGCAAATAATGATATGGCAAACTAAAGGAATGTGCTCCTCTTTAACAAAATACAATTTATTTTTCTTACGTTAACTGATTAATTGTTCAAAATGTAGACTATTGTTTTCAATACATAGCTGGATTCGAGACCTCAAGGATCGTACTGCATTCAATATTATTGATTCCGTAAAGAATATTCTAAAAAGAATCATTCTGAGCATGATTTAAAACGCGGAATAGTTACGATCTATTCTGGGATTTCGAACGAAACAAACTATGATACAAAATTTGAATGAAATGTGAATATGAAATATGAATTCTATTAAAATTCCAAACTTTCCTTAAATTTGCCGTATATCATTACTTCGCAGAATTTGATTCTTATCAGCGACAATATCGTATGGTGTAATCATAAAGGCTGTGTTTTTTTTTTCAAAATCAATGGGTTCGATTCCCAGCTAGGATTATTGGTTTTTCAAAAATCTAATGATGAGGTTTTAAGTTTTATCAAAATCGGGCTCGTGACTCCTTTGAGCAATTTTAGCTATTCCGTATAGTTTCGGATTTGGCCATCCAAGCCCTTTTCAAAAATTCACCTGTATATCGTCGTTGCGCCTGACAAGTTCCAGATGTGATTTTTACAAGGTTTTGGGAAACTCAAAAAAACATGTTTTTTCAAAAAGTGTGTAAGTAATCAAAAATCTGTAAATGCAGTATTATGAACATTCACTTTTTACATATGTAAGGTATACATTTGAAATGCAATGTTACAAATATTTGAAGATTTTATTATATTTTTCTGTAAATCTGCACATACCTGTTTTGGCACTGTGCATGCAAATTATTCATGTGCCATTTTCATGCACATAAGGGATAATGTTAATACTGTTTTCTCAAAGACTAGTCTATCATGTGACATTTCGGTATTAAACATTCATTGTACTACTTTTATTTTCACAATTATTAGTCGGTCTCTATGTAATCCTAAAAGTTAAATTAAAATTATTTTAAAATACCTAAAAGTCACAATATAAACTCCTCTTTACAGTCCTTAATCCACTTACACGAGTCCAATGCAGAGTGCAGAACAAAATAGATAGAGCTTAAACTTTTGAATAATTACGTACGATCTTATGTCTCTAGAAACCGTGCTCAGTTTTATGTTTATTCTTAATTAGGTAGTCAAATTCAGGCAATCCAATACCGGACATAGGCCTCGCCCAAATTACGCCGGAACAAACGGTCCTACGTCTTCCGCATTCAGTCACTCTCTGTGACCTTTTCAGGCGATCGAGCCATCAGGAGAGGGATCGTCTCGGCTATCGTTTCTTTTATAGGTGTATACCTACCATCAAAACGCATGCTCTGAGAGCTATGTAGACAATGATGGTATTTTGACGGATAACATCATTTCAAATCAGGTTTCAAGGTAAGTAGACTCCTGGGCAATCACAAACCTCAATCTTTTGACTAGGATTAGTCCCTGTTACGTTGTTTCTTTACGGTGAGGCAATTTGTGACACTATTCTCGAGAACAACTTGTAAACACACAAGCTCGCGCACAAGTGACATGGGGCCGGTCTTGTCTCCTTTTTTTTTAAATCAGAGCCACCACACTCCCTCTCCCCGCTTTTGCTGTCTGTTCCAGCCAGAGAATGAAATTTAATAGTTAATTACTGCAGTGATCGTTCACAGAACACTGAGTCCGCGGGGCCACGAGCGCTTCAGTTTCGTCTTTTGCTTGTAGCACAGTTAAATTTTGGGGAGTAGGGTTCCGTCTGAAACATGCTAAAGCTAGTCTGCGCTCGGCCACGGCTCGTGAGATGTCCGCATTCCAGTAAGGTTTTGGGGTAAATTTTTCAAGCTGCAACGGGTTTTGACATACTTTGACCTCAGGAATATGTGTATTTGCTGCAACATTAATCGCATCTATGAACTGGCTATATGCTTCTTCAGGATCACTGGACATTTGTATCTCTGGTAAGGTACTTCTGAGAGTAGTGGTGTATTCTGTCCAGTTTGCCTTTTTAAAATTACGCTTTTTGCCATTATATGAGCATGGGTCATTAAGAGTAGTCATCTTAATAACTAGATGGTCACTTCCAAGGTTTTCGTTAGTAGTTTTCCAATTAAACTTTAACGCAATATCAGTGGTGACCATAGTTACGTCAGGGGATGATTTTTGCAGCCTACCATTTACCAGTTTCACTCTTGTTGGGGAACCGTTATTTAAAGTAACATAGTTTTTATCAAGTATTGTATCAAAGAGTTGTATTCCTCGGGCATCGGTTTTATAAGACCAACTGCAGTGATGGCCATTGAAGTCACCTGCTATTAATGTGCGCCTTTGGCCTAAGCTAAAAATCATATCCCAGTCGTTTGGTGTTGTCTGAATAGACGATGGACAGTACAAGGAAATTATGTTTTCAATACTAGAGCAATTTAAGATTTTAACATAGATGAGTTGAATGCCAGGGTTGATATTATGAACTTGACACAGTTGATATCGAAGGGATGAGTGAATAATAATTGCAGTTCCACCATACCCATCGTCTCGATCTTGGCGTAGTATGGAGTAGTTGGAAAGTCTCAATGTGTCTTCTGGATTAAGCCAAGTTTCACTCAGCAGCGCAATATGTATTTTTTCTTGCGATAATAACTGATCTAATTCGGACAATTTTGGGACTAAGCTTTGACAATAATCCATTGTATCAGATTAACACTGTGATAGGTTTGTCCATCCATTATGTATAAATGATTTTACGAGTGGCCACTCCGAGAAACAATCAGTTAAAATGTTAATAAGCTAGTCAACTAGAACCCACCCGCATGATTGTACCTTTTCACCAAGTTCAATATTTTTCTTGAAAATAATGTTGCGCAATTTATTAATCAATAATTTAATGTCAGTCTTCTCACTCTCTTTATTCTCAGTATCAGTGTCTTGTATTTCCTCATCTTCAACAGAATATAGGAAAACTACGTCTCCCTGATTGTCTTCTTGTCCGCCTTGTCTGTCTGCCTTTTTCTTTGTTTCTTTTTGTTTGGCTGTCTTCTGTCTACCCCCTCATGGAATAATACCTGACGTATTAGGTATAGTTATAGCATTATATCAAACAAACTATTTGTGCGTACTAAAGTAAAATAAATTATTAGAGACCACACTACCGATAAATTACCGACATTTGCAAATCGATAAAAAAAATTTCAGCAGAATACCATCAAAGTCACGCTACAAATTCCAGCGGGGACGCAATATATGGGCATACCTCACATGATTCAGGGGAAGATGCAGATTCCGGGAACTTATTATTTTTAACCTAAAAAAATGACAATTTTGACGAAATAGTATCGATAAAAAGCGATTCTTTGATGATAAAATGATGAAGCGGTGTAAACGATCACTGCTGTAAAAAAATTCGCTATATCATTGAATGGGTGACCACTTCCAATTCGTGACAAATTCATCTTCGAGAGTTTTCGTACTTCGCGCCTCCCGCTGACAGACCAGCCCCCTTAGACAAGTGGCTTTTACGTTAGTAGAATAGAATTCTCAATGTATGAGACTGACAGTTATACAGGAGAAACCTAAACAATTCTATGATACAAACCAAAATTCCAACAGTCAGTTCCTACCTACAGTTGTTACACATTCACTCCACAAATAATCTATGGAGTCCGAGCTGTTCTGTTCTCATCATTTTTAGGGTCCCGTACCCGAAGGGTAAACAATAGTACCCTATTTCAAATACTTTGCTGTCCGTCTGCCTGTCAAGAGGCTGTATCTCTGACACCCTGATAGCTAGAGAGCTAAAATTTTCATTATATATCTGTGACCGGGCACTCATACAACTTACAGACGTTATTTTTTAAAGTTTTTTGGCAGGAAACCCTTCGTGAACGACTCGGACTCGATACGACCTATTATTTTTGAACTGTACATGTGTCTGCTTCATACTAATAAATTAAGCAATTTTCTTTCTCATTCAAAAATGGAACTACAGTTATCGAGATTCAAAAACAAAATTAGTTCAACAATTTTACAGGAACTGAAACATTTGCCCAACAAGTCGGCAAGAAGCGCTTAAACTACAACGCCAGTACTTTAAGCCCGGGCTTGACATCTAAAGGGCCAGCTGAATTTGTATTGCCATGTTAAGCCCATCCTTAATCTTGGTTAAATACTGATTGCCGTAATAATTAAAAGCAACCCTAAAATAGAGGGTATTAATTATGCGAGTTAGAATAATGAAGTGTTCTATTCGGATGGGATTAAGTATTTCGTAATTACTTTAGGCTTTCCTGACATTCAATTTAAATTGGTACCTGAGTTATTTTGGTGAGAACGTAATGAATATTTATAAGAAAGTCTGTGGCCCCTAAAAGTTACGCAAACTGGATTTAATTATCAATTTTAGTCCATTTTAAAATGGTTCTTTGTTTTTTTTATAGGATCTTTGTTTTTTTTAGCAAATGTATATTTATTTATTTATTATACGTATGTATCATTGCGTACTTTATTGTACGCCAAGATAGTATCCCAATTTAAAATTTGATTCAAAACAGCAGCGCAATAGGCGGCCTTATAGCTAAAAGCAATTTCTGTCAGGCAACCTTTGGATGGACATAATTTGGTAGGATCGAAACTGGTAGTAGATTTACTTTTTTAATTTTGGAGAACATACGAGATAGGTATGTTGGATTTGAAACGACTACCTCACTTAGGTAGTCGTTTCAAATCCAACATACCTATCTGGAACTACATGTTTTTTTTTAACGTGAGGAAAATTCTACATAGATGCAATGCCGGACTTCTACCGACTTAAAACCACACGTTTCCTACCTAACGTGTACTGTTGGGAGCCCCGGGTAAGCTCTCGGAAGAAAGACCCCAAGCCATGTCTGCACATCCGGCTAGAGTACGTAGGTACTACTATACCTGTACAATTGAATGGCAATACCGGCGATCCTGTCCTGCATTAGTTGCTAAACCTCACTCTGAAAACAACACGCACCTCCGTGAAAAGGTCTACCTCTTGGTAAATGAGTACCTCCCTGATGGAAAAAGCTCTGGAACAAAAAAATATCATGTGGTAGGTAACCTACAAGGTTTTGGTGTTGAGACCACTTCTGTTAAACATCAGTCAAAGCCTAAAGGTCAAGGTTTAGAAATAAAAAGTACTATTAAAGCTGGTAGAAGGTGTACCTTCAAAGGAAATGACAGTTTGATTTTTAATACTACTAAAACTTGGAAAATCATAGAATTTGGGATCAATTTTAAACTAACACGTTTCCATTAGAACCCAAGTCACGTAGCATAGCGCGTAAAATGACAAAGTTTGGTTCGCCTGCTGCACAATGTTATAATAATTTTGAGTTGGTTGCTTCCCGCCTTCACCGCGATCTCGGTATAGACTTTTTGTCTATCTCAGTCCCCTCGACAACCCCCATGTGCACACCAATAAGAGCAGCAGCAGCAGCTTAGTGTCATTTCTATTTACCTTTGTTTTTAACATGAGGAAAATCCTATATGGATGCTATGCCAGACTCCTACCGACTCAAAACCACACGTATCCTACCTAACAGCCTACAGTTGGAAGCCCCGGGTATGTTTTTGGAAGGATAGAGAGAAGGAAGATACACAATATAAAATACTTGGGTATAAAAAAACTTTGCCGTTTATTATCATTGACTACGCAAAATTAGTAATTAATTCCAAGTACCTACACTTTCACAACTAGCTTACCTGTGACATTACAAAGTTACCAAATAAATTGAGAAAGTTAATTAAAAACAAACTTTGCCAAAAAGGCTATTAAAAGGTAATATTTGCGTGTCGGTGTCGTCTGGAAACGATCTGCTTGCTTTAGTTTTCACAAATTTTAAGTACCGAATAGTTTCGTAAATTGTTCAAAAAATTACCTACCTGCTACATTTCTTGCCAGTTTTTTTCAAAATAGGTGGTGTATCACGGTAGATTCTTTTGATTTTGTCCTTATTTTCAATTTGACTTTACTCATCTATAGCAATACTGTCTGAAACGGTTGAAAATTACTTTTAAATGGACTTTTAATACGTTGTTTCTTCGCAATTTGTTCGGTGAATCATAATAAAGAGACTGAAAATACTGGTAACGCTGAAAAGGCAAGTCTTTAAAAGAACCATTATATCTCTTATGCTTTTATAAAGAACTCAAAACTTTTAAATTTAGGCGAAATTTTTATCTTACATAAATTTTTATCTGACATTCAATTTAAATTGGTACCTGAGTTATTTTGGTGAGAATGTTATGAATATTTAAATTTAGAAATTTTCATGTACCTGGTGTCACTTACACAAATACCACGAATCAAATGACACCTTGTTTGTCAAAATCCGTCAAGCCGTTGAGCGTATTTTAGCGCCAAAAGTCAGCCATTATGATTTTTTAGAAATATTAATGTACCTAGTGTTACTCACACAATCACGACGAATCAAATGACACCTCGCATGTCAAAATCCGTCAAGCCGTTCAGGCTGTAGGACGTGACAAAGAATTGGACATACATACATACGTCTCGAAAAACATTACCCTCCATTCTTCGGCAGTTCGGGTAAAAACACAGTAAGGTACGTAGCCACGGAGGTAAATAATAAACGTAAAATTGGATTATATCTGTGGTATACAACAGCAAAGTTAAATAAATAAAAGTACAGCTGCAGTGAAATGGTGCATCTAACGACGCGATTATCTTGAAATATTCAGGTAAACGCATAAGGTGTCCCGGATGGTGCAATAACATTGCCAGTTTTATTTGAACTGCGATGCATTTATAATATCACTTGCAGGAAAAATAATATGATGTATAACGAACTACCAACCTAACCAAGATTTGTACTTACGAATGTACTAAGATTTTTTTTGAATGGGATAGGTGGCGTATAATAAATACCCATATTTCTTCAATTGGATTTAGTATCACGTAGTATATTGCAGTATTGAAATGAACAGAAGTAGGGTTGTGGCTGTCCGATGTTCAAATATTTCAATAAGTCATCAATAAGACCTCCAACCTGTCTTGATGACTATCATGTTCCTGGCATTGAGGGCTAATTAGTTTTTGTACATCGACAGGCAGTTAATCCTTCCGAAGCACGAATCAAAATGTCACAAACGATTACGACGCTGAGCGCTTTTATTCAAAAGCCCAATTACAATCGGGATCTGCACAGTTAAGCGGACTCATTAATTTACTCGCCCAGTTTGCAGTGGAAACCGGCCTATATTCTGTAACAATGGCTGTTGACGGTCAAAAGGTCTACATCTTACATAAGACCTAAACATATACCTACTCTACTGTTTGTATTGACTAGCTCGTTAGTGGTTTGTGTGCTCGTGAGAGGTTTCCTGAATTTAAATTCTGAGTCGAGTAACTAGATGTTTTCCTTTAGAAAATCTCAGTTACAAAACGGTGACTGGCGGGTAAGCATTTTGTCTGAAATTGTGGAAAATTTATACAGGCCACCGCAGAGTAGGAATATGAGTATGTATAAAAATGATGAACACCGTCTTTTAAATTTGCGTTGGTTCTACATTCAGTAATTTTTAAAAGTAATATATTTGATATTTAAATATTGATAGTTCTACTTCTTGACCTATATGAAGGAAATGAGCAGTACCTAAAGAATCACACACAATTTAAGACTTTTTTTAAGTTGTATAAATAAAAATTAACACATTATATTAATTTTTATTTATACAATTTAGAAAAAGTCTCAAATTGTGTGTGATTCTTTATTAAACTTCCGCGTATAGAATTAATTTATAAAGGTATTACTAGAATGCTTGCAAGCGTTACCGAGTACGATGCGATACTGAGCAGTGTAACGCCATACAGAATTTCTACAATTTTAAAGCGAACAGTATATCAAATTAACCAGCTCCAATGGTTCTAGATCACAAATTTTAGAACTTTACTTTAGCTCTCGCTTGCGGTGTCGTAGATTAGACTTTACGACCCACTTAGAAGACAGATGTGCTGAACTTAGATGCAATTTCGCTGTAGCCGCAAAATGTTACTCGCTGCTTGTGAGCGTTTGATAGAGCAGCTTAGTATTTAGTGTTCCGTACCCAAACGGAACCGTATATCTGAGACTCCGCTGTACATCTGTTTGTCCATCATCTGCCTATCTCATTAACCGTGATATCTAGAGAGTTAAAATTTGTTTAGGATGATGTTTTCTGTTGCCGCTATAACAACAAATACTAAAATCTGGATTAAAGCAATTGTTAGGGGCTCCTAACACATACGTGATTCGCTACGTAATGGCTGTTGTTACAGCATATATAGTTTCTACAATCGAAGCTTACACTGCCTAATGCCTAAAATATACTCTGTTGCTCATAAAATATACGCAAATCGTCTGCATATCATATCTCAACCCGTAACGTTGAATCCTCAAACAAAATGTAAGTGCTTATCATTATTGGTCTACGCGTGACGTCATTGGGTTTTAGTAGCCTATGAAATTCTTGGTCGCATTGTTCTATTTAAATATCAGCTTAGATTAAGCTTGAAAGCTGTTAAAATCTATACATACTACATACTTGCTACAAATAAATAAAATTGGAGTGTCTGTTTGTAATATTAAAATAACCGCTTTCTACTACATGCATATGAATGTATATACGGTACACATACCAAAACATTTTTTTTTGTCTGTCTGTGTGTTTGTTCCAGCTAATCTCTGGAACGGCTGGACCGATTTGGACGGGACTTGCACTGGCAGATAGCTTATGTAATAAGGAGCAACTTAGGCTACTTTTCGTTTTAGAAAAAAAAAACATTTCACGCGGACGAAGTCGCGGGCACAGCTGGTTGCTAATAAAATGACCAAAAATTGTATTCTCTTATCTTTCCTATGTTGAGGCTACTTTCTCAGAACAAAAGCTTAACCCTTTCGGACCGCGGCAATACAATTGTGCGGGTTACAAAATCGAGAATAGCTCATTATTTCTACGTTAGCAGTGGACGGGCCCTTTAGCGTACGATTGTACGGGAAGCGAACTTTCAGCTCCCGCGCAAATTTTTTCCGTCGCGTAGTCGGTGAGCAGGTTTCAATCTGTACGGTTTGCTACTGGTTGCGCTCTCCGAGTTGGCGAAAGTAAGTACCTACTATTGTGTTATTTTATTAGCCTAGTAATATACGAGTTATTGATTATAATATTAGTTAAGTATCTGATGTTTTTATGATAACAGTGGCGATTGGCAAGCAAACGCTTAGGCGTAATGACTTAACGAACTTTACCGACACCATTGTATCAACGTGGGCCCTACTTTACCTCATGCGCGTTTTAAGTTTCTGATGACTATTCGTTTTTCACAGTTTCTGCATCATGTTTCCCTTTTTTAACGACGCCGATATAGCAGGTATGCTTATTGACTCTGGGGACGAGGGCGATGACAATGAGGAAATCGATTTTAACAACATTACTGAAGAAAACTCTGGATATTCCAGTTGCTCTTCTTCTGATGATGGTGAAGGAAGTGTTGACGATAATATACCTCTGAGTATGCTAGCAGGATGGCAAAAGAAGCCCTTCAATGGCAAACATCTTCCAGAACATGCCGTTCATGACCCAGGTAATACTCCATACGAATACTTTGAGCGCTATTTTACTGACAAGCTCATGGAACAGATGCCTTTGACCACAAACCAATATTACATGGCCAATACAGGTATTCAAATGAAACCTATATGTTCTTTGTTAGATATTAGGAAGTTTTTGCCGTTATTGAATGTATAAAATTTCCAAGACTGAAGATGATTTGGAGTGAAAACTACAGGTCACAATTGTACGTGGGAAATGGTGGGCCCGGTTTGATACAATTGTTGGTATATGAATTTTCCAAGATGGCGGCGGAAAATTAGGAAAATTATTGCAGATTCGTAATCTAAGGTCCCAAATTATTTAAGATTCAAGTTCAAAATTATAAATTTCTTTTTAGTTTATGCGCCGGTCCGAAAGGGTTAGTGATCATTGACCGAGCAAGCGGAGCGAGTGGAAGTCTCCGATTCAGCAGTATAGACGATTTTGTTTGCGTCCGTATGTCTGAGTGTATGTCTGTTTTGGCCTAGAGGACGCATTTCTAAACTGATTTTACCAAACTGGTCACACGTATTCTTTGATTTAAAATATAATTTAAGTTGAGAGCTTTTTTTTAAAGAGGGGAAAGGGGGGAGAAAAGTATTGAAGATTGTTGTCGAGCTATTTATGAACGGATCTTGATGATTTTTGACTGCAGCATAAAGGATAAAGGTCAAAGCCCACTTAAACGACTCCGCTTCAACACCGCTCCCACCCAACACTGCCCTAAAAGAAGACTACTGCTCGCAGCCTACGCGGCGTCAAACTCAAACTCAAAAAAACATTTATTTCGCATAATCCTAATACATAGGCACTTGCGACACGTCAATGAATACAATGCAAATAGTACCACCAGTTCGGAACGCGGCCCGCTTGAGAAGAACTGGCAAGAAACTCGGCGGGCTATTCTTTTGTGCAGTACATATATACAATAAGTAGACTCCATCAGTAGAGCAAGCAGATCACTTCCAGGCTTCCTTATCAATCAAATAATCGTCAATTGTATAGTAGCCCCTGCAGCACAATTTACTTTTTATACACTTTTTAAACTTAATTAGAGGCATGCTTTTAATTTCGCTTGGAAGCCTGTTGTAAAAACGTATACAGTTACCCAGGAAAGAATTACTGACTTTGTTCAGTCTACAATGATAAACAGCAAGGTTGTTTTTATGTCTGGTGTTCACATTGTGTCTATCGCTTAACTTAGTAAAACTAGATAAATTTTTCTGAACATACATAAGATTTTCAAAAATATATTGTGATGCCACAGTCAGAATATTTAATTCCTTAAATTTTTCTCGCAGAGAGACCTTTGGACCTAATCTATATATGGCTCTTATGGCCCGTTTTTGTAAAACAAAAATTGTATTTATATCTGCGGCATTGCCCCATAGTAGCATACCGTACGACATTACACTGTGGAAGTAACTGAAGTACACTATTCGCGCTGTTTCTACATCAGTCAAATGCCTAATCTTTTGGACAGCAAATGCTGCTGAACTTAATCTGCCAGCCAGTTTTTCAATATGTGGGCCCCACTGCAATCCAGATTCGATCGTCAACCCTAAGAACGCAGTAGATTTCACAAGTTCCAACTCTTGGCCATTAAGTTGCACAGCTAGCACGCACCCAGCAGTCCACGCGGCGACAGCTAGCAGACGGCCAGCTGTCCACCCGCCGACCGCTCTCGCCTTTCGCAATTCGCGATCGGTGCCGGTGCGTGCGGTGACTGCTAGCAGTAAGTGCGCGGGCACCGCGCCGACCGCTGGTCTACAACGCACGCCCAGCGAGGCGTCCACTCCCGAGCAGTCTGTCGGCGGTAAGCTCGCTGACAGCGAGCTGTCTGCTAATTGATGATGGCAATGTAAAATATATCTAAAGAGCAATGTTTAAAGCCTATATTTGAATTATATTATTTTTGCCGGGTTGGAGCGGAGTCGTTAAAGTGGGCTTTGACCTTTAGGATAAGGATGCTGAGTATTATAATTCATCACAGATTGTTTTTTTTTGTTTTTCCTATCACTGAACTAGACTGCAAAGTAATAGAAATTAGTTTATATATAGCTATAGCATTTCTAGTTAAATAATTATCCCTGAAACACATATATATTTATTAAAGACAATGTGTCTACACACGACAAATAAAACGCTTCCATTTCCTTAAGTGCTGAATAGGGATTTCGTTAAAAGCCTTATAAAGTCCATCCTTAATGAACAGTCTTTGTTAAATCGTTCTTCACCTAATTCCCATGAGCATCGCCCCCAATGAACCATCACTAACACACGCGGCATTGAGTCCATATTCCTTTTTTGTTCTTAAATCGACGGGATCATTGTCGAATAATGCGGGTTTATATTTGAAATCTGGTAATACTGTTTTTTATCCTATGTTAAATATGCATGAAGTTAAATAATAAAGGCCGTTTGTGTCTGGGGTGATTACTGATTGGTCTGCTCTCGCTCCGGGAGCGCCGCGTCCTAGCACTCCTCAGGTCCAGCGTGCGTGGTGTATTATTCTGGCACGTCAAAATTTCAAGTCCATGTTAGATGTTGCTGTAGGGGGCAGACCTTGCCAGATTGCGTGCAATGGCGCAGCCTGAGTCTGCGGCTTGGTTGTACGTGTTTTCTTCACCACACGTAAGGACTTTATTGGACGACGATTCTCGGCTTTTTAATTCTTTGCCTACAACCAAGGCAGAGAGCCACAGCCACCCGGCTGTGACTCTCCGCCTTGGTTGTAGGGTTTGTGAATCTCATATGTGCATCTGCGGTGCCCTGGTGAAGAGCGATGGTCATCACACTTTCAGCAGGTGCCTGGTGTGGGAAGCAACACGTGTTAATATTTTTTTTAGGAAATTGCACCGAAACTGGTGTACGTGAAAATTGACACAGTCAAAGTATTATGACGAAGAAGTGCAGAGAGCAAAATTTTAGTAACGACTACTGTCGAATTTCGACGTTCATTGGACTTCTAGTTTAAATAATTTAAAACGTAGAGTATTGATTGAAATCATTTACATTTCAAAAATGTACATTTTTTTGTGTAACTTCAGAATAAAGGAAAAATAAAACTGATTGTTAAGGCCGCGTGGGTCAGATTTTGAGTTTTTTGAAACAATCCTAGTCAAAAAGTAAAGGGTTTTTAATTCTGATAAATATATATATAATAGTTAAGGATATAAGCTAAACATATTCCGAATCCGCTACACGATCCAATACATTTCACTAGATAGAAAAAAATCCCAAAGTTGACTCTCTCAGAAAAGTTTTTTCAATACTGTGGCTAAACTATTAACATTTTATACATTTTTTTGCACTCAATTAAAGCTATTGAGTTTTTATACACATTTTCCGAACGTTTTTCTATACACAAGTATTTACATAGTTTTCATGTACGAATATCTACCAAACGCAATAGAATTGCGCCGCTGACGGCCGATCAGTCTCGCGCTAGCGCTTTTGGAGGCAAGACCTGTGTCAGTTTTTTTCGCAACTATTTTGTAATTATTATGCCAAATTACGTTGAAATCGCGCCACAGTATAAAAATATCAGTGATGGGCAAAATGTATTTAGATTAATCGTTACAAATTCAAAGACTTCTATATAAACTGAGGTAGACGCGCCGTACTGTAACAAACGAGATTTCAAAAGCAATCCTCAAATACACACATTAATAAGACTACACTCACTTATAAATATTTTTTACGTAATTGTCACCACGCACAATAGCAATATACGAATAGAAAAAGAGTAAAAGAGAAGGCGTATGGACTCAGATTGCAAGTCGAGCACCTACTTTCGAAGTTTTGACTCACAACAGTGCGAGCAACGCTGCTAATTAGCTCAGTTTATAGGTTTCAAAAATCGGTGCGTAGGGCATGTCTACCTCAGTTTATATAGAAGTCTTTGTACAAATTACAATTACTTTGTAATGCCTTATTCAATTACTCTGTAACAGATTACTTGAGTAATTAATTACAATGAGTACTAACAGTAACTAATTACTGAGTAATGTAATTACTCGTTAATCTAATTACATTGTAACTAGTTACTCATTAATTCAATTAACGAACTCTCATAATTAACAACTCTGGCCCAAGGGGTGGATCGATTTTGATGCGGTTTTTTGATCGTAAGTCAATGTATCCATGATGGTATACATTTTGAAGACCTGAATGAAGGCTTAATTCCTGAGTGATGAAGGGATTTCACTAAAATTCCCATACGCGACTCATGGTAAATGTGGCGATCTTTTACTTTTTAAGTGTTTTCACGACATGGTAACCATCTACCTAATGCATTAAAATGTCTACGAATTACATGATAATTTTGCAATCCGACATGGCGGCCACGCCGTAATCACAAAATTTCATGATGGGTATCGTTTAAGGGGTTTGTTGGTATGCTGAGTACGAATTACGTGATAATTTTGCAATCTAATATGGCCGCCGCCACGCCGTAGTCACAAAATTTCATGATGGGTATCGTTTAAGGGGTTTTTTGGTATGCTGAGTACGAATCACGTGATAATTTTGCAATTCAATATGGCCGCCACGCCGTAATCACAAAATTTCATGATGGGTATCGTTTAAGGGGTTTTTTGGTATGCTGAGTACGAATCACGTACTAATTTTGCAATCCAATATGGCCGCCGTGCCATAATCACAAAATTTCATGATGGGTATCGATTAAGGGATTCTTTCTTATGCTAGGTACCAATTTAATGTAATTGGCCTTAATTTTACAATAAAAACCTTTTGGCATAGTATTTTCGCATTTTTTTATTTATTTATTAAAGGTTCACAAAACAGAACATAGTACATTGCATTGCTAGGCCTAAACTTAATAAGCAAATCTTTTTAGATTGCTTCTGTAAATAGCTTAGGCGGCCAAATTGAATTCCAAAATTATCATGTTATTCGTACTCAGCATTCTAAAAAACCCATGAAACGATATCCATTACGAAATTATGCGATTACGGCGCGGCGGCCATTTTGGATTGCAAAATTATCATGTGATTCGTACTCAGCATACCAAAAAACCCCTTAAACGATACCCATCATGGAATTTTGCGATCACGGCGCGGCGGCCATATTGGATTGCAAAATTATCCCGTGATTCGTACTCAGCATACCGAAAAATCACTTAAACGATACCCATAATGAAATTTTGCGATTAAGGCGCGGCGGCCATATTGGATTGCAAAATTATCACGTGATTCGTACTCAGCATACTAAAATACCCCTTAAACGATACCCATCATAGAATTTTGCGATTAAGGTGCGGCTGCCATATTGAATTGCAAAATTATCACGTGATTCGTACTCAGCATACCAAAAAACCCTTTAAACGATACCCATCATGAAACTTTGTGATTACACCGCGGCGGCCATTTTGGATTGCGAAATTATCACGTGATTCGTACTCAGCATACCAAGAAACCCCTTAAACGATGCCCATCATGAAATTTTGTGATTACGGCGCGGCGCCCATATTGGATTGCAAAATTATCACGTGATTCGTACTCAGCATATCAAAAAACCCCTTAAACGATACCCATCATGAAATTTTGTGATCACACCGCGGCGGCCATATTGGATTGCTAAATTATCATGTGATTCATACGCAGCATACCAAAAAACCCCTTAAACGATACCCATCATGAAATTTTGTGATTACGGCGCGGCGCCCATATTGGATTGCAAAATTAGTACGTGATTCGTACTCAGCATACCAAAAAACCCTTTAAACGATACCCGTCATGAAATTTTGTGATTGCACCGTGGCGGCCATTTTGGATTGCAAAATTATCACGTGATTCGTACTCAGCATACCAAGAAACCCCTTAAATGATACCCATCATGAAATTTTGTGATTACGGCGCGGCGCCCATATTGAATTGCAAAATGATCACGTGATTCATACTTAGCATACCAACTTTAGAAAACTTAAGAAATTTTTATGACCAATAATGTAATTTACATTTTTTACGCAACTGTATAGTAGTACCACGTTTATAAGTTACATCGATGTACCTGCGCAGTAGTCTCATTATCGAAACGCGCGAAAAAATCTTAACCAATCACAACGTTACGCATAGACGCGCCAAACATGGCCATTGGTTATTGGTAGTCGCCTGCGCGCCATGTTCGATGCCCGCAGCATCGCGGCGCAATGAGGAACAATGAGCGAGATAGTACTACTCTCTGGATTTATTGCATTTTCAATCTTAACGTAACGCAATAAAGTCGGTGTTTCAACAGCGTTGGCAATCGTTGTTAATCGGCGCTAGCTTGCTCTCTTCTGAGCAGGCGAACTTTGTCGATGCGACTTATAAACGTGTTTCACCTGTAACCATCTAGCAAACGTACGCAACGGAAACTCTCAAAAGAAATGAAATTATCCTAGTTTTCGAAAAATGTTTCGTTGCTGCTCAGCTCTTATTCGCCTTAGCGTGATGTTATATATTTTGGTATTTTTGAAAAATGAACATTCTGTTAAGGAACTTTTGAAATTCAACTAGCAGTCTCTTAGACTCTAGAGTTCAAACAACTAAACAAACAAACAAACTCTTTAGCTTAAAAATATTAGTATAATATATAATAATTAACTTATTTATTTACGAAACTCTAATAAATCACCACACTTATTAGAGTTCGATGCATTTACTACGTCAAACAAAGTAAGCATGCTGTTTCTTTCTATTATACTGTATACTGTGGCATGAGAGTTCACTGCCGCTGCCGGCGCGCGGTGTGTCTCGCGCCCGGGGCGAGGGGAGCGCCAAATGCCTACTTGTGCGCTATAACCGCCCCTTAACAATACGACCTATACGGTTTTATATTCGATAAAAATTGTGAATAGCTAGGCAGCTTAGTTACAAATTGAATTCCACTGTGTGTAAATGCATTTTCCGCGTCAACAAAAAAAGACTATGAAACTGTAAAATCAAATTACCGACCGATTTTACCGAGAAACTTAAATTTATTCATCGGCTACTCCAAACATTTTTTACATTTAAATTTACTAAAATATTGAATGGTTGGCACATTTTTTAGTAAATAATAATTCAAATACAATGTGGACATTCGTTATGAACCACTTCACAAAAATATCGGTTGAATGTTGATAATGGTATAAAATATGAATTCCCGAGTTCTTCAAGCAGCGTTCGGACGACGATTTGAGGGAATCTCGTTTCAAGTAGAGTATGATTCTGCTCGTAAAACTGGAAATCGAAAAACAACATACGAAATATTTTTAGCATTCGGTAAAGTTGCCACGTCATTGTTTGAAAATTGTCACTGGACTGTATTACAATAACATAGTTGTATTTCGGATTCCTAAAGATTGCCATAATACTAAAATATTTTTAAGTTATAAGGCTGTTCAAAAACAGAGAGAGCCGCAGCGATGACACAGCGCTCCACACGCTGTTGAAGTGCACGGCGTGGGCGCAACAGCGCGCCAGGTCCTCGTGGTGGGTCTGGACGTGAACACGCTCTCGCTCGTTAGCATGGCACGAGCCATGATCTCCAGCGGGAGTAAGTGGGACTGCGCCGCCTCTTTCTGCGCGCAGGTCATGCTCATGAAAGAGGTGGCGGAGCGGGAACGGGAGAGAACTCTCCCACCCAATTTCCGCAGTCGGCGGCCTAGACGTCGCGCCGCCTCCATGATCGGGGGCCTGAGGACGGTGAAACGGCTGCTCACCGTTCTTAGGCCCATGACGGCAGCGTGACGTGAAGAGTTCACGCACTCCCCCCCCCCCCCCCACCCCCTAGAAGCGGGATCAGACCCAGAACCCCTAAATACGCGGTATAGCACCCGAACCACCCCCTAGACGAAGCCGCAGTGGTAGCCGTAGGTCTGTTGTGAGTCATGGACATCCTTCCGAGGGCTTACCCGGGGCTCCCAACCACAGGCTGTTGAGCGTTACGTGAGGTTTTTAAGTCGGTAGGAGTCCGGCATAGCATCCAAGATGGATTTTCTCTCAAGTTATAAAAATGGCTCTTTAAAAAGAAGCATTATTCTTTTATGATCCTTTATTTTCAAACTAAGTTGGTAGAAAGTTTCATTTTTTACACCTCTTTATAAAAGTGCGAATACCTTAACAAGGCATTATAATTTTACAGTAGAAGAAAAAAAACAAAAGTATCATCAGAGAGCATTATCAACTTTGTAGAAAAGTATTCCAAGCTTTTGAACCAAATGAAAACATTAACTTGAATAATGTTTTAATAAAAACAGCTCCCATAGAAAATACACTTTGTTTTACACCGGAGTGCTTTTAAACAATCTGCAGCATAAGCTAACGATAAAATCAAAGTGAACTATGTTAAACTATAAACTACCCCTAATGGTACAAATCCTCCTTGTGGTGTATCCTATGCAACGGAGTAGCGACCACTCCCCTTCCTCCGTGGGGAGTGTTAATTCCGGCCAAGACAGCAGCAGCCGACCTGCGTTTACTGAGGCGATGGTGGCAAAGCGGGAGGCGCACTGCGCGGGGGAGCGGGAAAAAGACTTGCAGGCTCCCGCTACGCCTTCGGGGGCACCATCGTGAGAATCTCGCTGCGTTTTCGAGATTAAAAAACAATAGTATTTCTTGATCGTGGGGATAAGGTCGGGTGCTGTGCCTCCCGACGTTTACATCTCGGCGGACACTCTGCTCGTGTTCTGGGGAAAGCCTATTGGCGAATGCCTGCGCCAACCGCTCTCTACCTAAATATAAAATCTAAATATAGATCACTAATATTTTAATTTTTTTTTTTTCGAAAAGTACTGTTCAAAATACTAAGTTCTATAGTAGGACGTTATGTAATGCATAGTATTACAAGTAGAAGCAATAAATCAATATTCTAAATCAGAATCTCATTTCGCCACTACTCTACAGGACCTAAACAAACTAGCAACCGTTGCACGAAGTAGAAAAAAATATCGCAATGAAGTATTTCCCTGTCGGCATACAGCCTTAAAGAGTCATCAATTAAAACGTTGAAGAAATACCACGAATATTTTTTTTATTTTACGTGAGGGAAAATCCTCAGAGGATGTTATGCCGGACTCTAACCGACTAAAAAACCTCACGAAACGCCCAACAGCCTGTGGTTGGGAGCCCCGGGTAAGCCCTCGCAAGGATGTCCCGGGACTCACAACAGACCTACGGCCGCCGCTGCGGCCTCGCCCAGGGGGTGGTTCGGGTGCTATCCCGCGTCTTTGGGGGGTTTCGGGTGTTATCCCGCTTCTAAGGGGGGGCATGCGTGAGTTGCTCACGTCACGCTGCCGTCATGGGCATGCTTCTGTAAGGACGGTGAGCGACCATCTCACCGTCCTCAGACCCCCGGTCATGGAGGCCGATACTTATTCCCGCCGGAGAGCATGGCTCGCACCATGGTCTCGAGCGAGAGAGTGTCCACGCCCAGACCCACTACAGAAATACCACGAATTACTTCTTATCTTGCTACCCGCTTGTATGAACAAAAGGAATGTCTGCTATCTCGCAAACCCTAGCACGTTTATAGGCGAAACCTGAATAGCCCATGCTTTTTCTTTTATTTTTTTGTGAAACTTTCAGTTCTAAGAATATTTTTAGAGTAAAGAAAAATCAAGACCCTCTTCAACATTGTACCTACAACTCCCTAAAATTCCACTGCTAAATTTGCTTCTTCAATGGTGCCATTTTCATCAAAACCAATTCCAGTTTTAATAAAAGGCACTGTTTTTATTACGTTTCAAACAATTGTCCGAATGTCGTCGTTTAAAACTCAAATTAATTTCGGACAATTGGCATGCAATTCACGTAGCTTAAATTAAACGAAAATTTTGTAGGTACAATTTTATCTTCGGTGAACAGATTGGCTATTAGATTATTAAATCTTTCGATATTGGATAATTGCTGAAATTCCATCTGGTTGGAAATAAAACCTAATACAGTATCCATTGCTTTGTCATGTGGAATATCGGCTTTTTGATTTCGTATTTATCACTGGTACGTAGCGAACGGAATCGAAAAGTAACTGGGATACGTTATCCATTGACTTTCAGATACGTAGCTGTGTTAGATTAGTGCTAGCATTTGAATTTTTGTTAAAACGCTCTATATAATAAAAAATGGATCCGCAAAATGTATGTATGCGCATAACTTTAGAACGGCTGGACCAATTCTGGAAATTTGTTTTTTTTTAATAGTTGAAGCCAGCTTAGAGTCTGTATCCAAAAAGAATTAAGCTAAAAATAAAATTATTGATTTGGCGGAACAAAGTTCGCCGGGTCAGCTAGTATACTATATTTTTGATATTGTATTGAGTTATATAAATTCCTGGTGATTTTGTGGCGGGGTGTAGATTGCGGTGCTATACCAACTTATGGTGAACCCTAGGCTGGACTGGTATTCAAGTGCAGAGGATACTTGGATGACAATAAATACCAGCACCTTGCAAGAAAGCCAGTTATTGAGTTACAGCCATAGATTTAGAATTGAGAGTAGCGAAAAATCCTAAATGTATGGTTAAGTACAACATAATTTTTAAATTTGAGGTTTATAAATTTCGATCGTTACTTTTTAAAGATTTGTCCCTTGAGTGCTAGTTGAAAACCGGCACCAAGTACTTGTACCCGGCAATGTGCTGAATTGGCACCTTTTTCGTATAACGACTGGATTTTTGAAGAGTTAATTTTAATCGTATTTTTTATTATGTCACTACAACTTTGTTGAAAATTATATATTTCTTTATATCTTTAATAATACGTAGGACAAAAATATTATTATAACTAGTGAAAATGATGGTGTAAAACAAACGATTAAATTTTTCCTCTTATTAATATTAAGCGCTCGTGGCCCCGCGGACTCAGTGTTCTGTAAACGATCACTGCAGTAAGCAACTTTCACTATGGTCGGTCCATGGATGGGTGACCATCCATGTGATCACTTTGTGACATTTATTTGAGCGTTTCCGTGCTTCGGAAGGCACGTTAAGCCGTTGGTCCCGGTTGCCAGTAAAATGGCAGTCGTTAAGCTAAGTTGAAGGCTTTATTTCAACAGCAGGCAGTCACTACCTGCGCCTGTCCATTTTAACACGGCAATACGGCTCACCAACTATTACGTGGGACAAATTATACGGTGAAATGTGGGCATATAATATGCCTCTGCCTACCCCTTCGGGGATAAAGGCGTGACCATATGTATGTATGTATGTATGTGATTAATATTAGTATAGAAATCAACCAAACTATTTCTGCGTACTACTAAAGTAAAATAAAAAATTAGAGACCGCGCTGCCGATAAATTACCGACATTTGCAAATCGATGAAAATTCTTTCAGCAGAATACCATCAAAGTCACGCTACAAATACCAGCGAGGACGCAATATATGGGCATACCTCACATGATTCAGGGGAAGATTCAGATTCCGGAAACTTATTATATTTAATCTAAAAGATGACAATGTTGATGTAATACTATCGATAAAAAGCTATTCCTAAGTGATGAAATAATGAAGCGGTGTCAACGATTACTGCAGCAAACTGCAAACTTTCGCTGGATGGGTGACCACTTTCACTTTGTGACAAATTCATTTGCGATCATTTTCGTGCTTCGCACCGCCCGCTGACAGATCGGTTATACAAGAGAAATCTAGACTATATCTATGCAGTTCGAGCTGTTCTGTTCTTACCATTTTTAGGGCTCCGTAACCGAAGGGTAAAAACGGGACCCTATTACAAATACTTTTTGTCCGTCTGTCTTTCACGAGGCTGTATATCAGGAACCCTGATAGCTAAGGCGCTGAAATTTTCATCATGTTTCTGTAGTCGAGCACTCATGTAATACAACAGACGTGATTTTTTAACGTTTTTGGCACGAAACCCTTCGTGAACGACTCACGCTTGGCCGGTTATTTTTGGACTGCTTAGTAAATGTGTCTGTTTTATAATAATAAATTAAGCAATTTACTTTCTCATTCAGAAATGGAACTACAGTTTTCGAGATTCAAAAACTAAATTAGTTTAACAATTTTGCCAGAACTGAAACATTTGCCCAACAATTCGACGAGAAGACGCTTAAACTACAACGCCAGTACTTTAAGCTCGGGCTTGACATCTAAAGGGCCAGCTGAATTTGTATTGCCATGTTAAGCCCATCCTTAATCTTGGTTAGATACTGATTGCCGTCATAATTAAAATCAACCCTAAAATAGAGGGCATTAATTATGCGAGTTAGAATAATGAAGTGTTCTATTCGGATAGGATGAAGTATTTCGTAATTACTTTAGGTTTTTCTGACAGTCAATTTAAATTGGTACCTGAGTTATTTTGGTGGGAATGTAATGAATATTTATAAGAAAGTCTGTGACCCCTAAAAGTTTCGCAAACTAGATTTATTTATCAATTTAGACCATTCTAAAACTTAAATGGGTCTTTGTTTTTTTAGTAAATGAAGATTTATTTATTTTGTTCGCCTGCTGCACAATCTATATATATAAAAATCAATGCCACTTTTCGTTGTAATTTTATAACTCAAGGCTCACCTATCCAAACCAAATGTTTAGGCTTTGTTCGGACTATTTAGTAGATGGTTTATGTGAAGTTTGCACAAAATCGGTCAAGCGGTTCTTCATTTATCACGTAAACGAAGTTGCGCGGGTCAGCTAGTGCTATTATAATTTTGAGTTGGTTGCTTCCCGCCTTCCCGCTCCCACTCGCCGCGATCTCGGTATAGACTTTTTGTCTATCTCAGTCTCAGTACCCTCGACACCCCTCATGTGCACACCAATAAGAGCAGCAGCAGCAGCTTAGTGTCATTTCTATTTACCTTTGTTTTTAACGTGAGGAAAGTCCTACATGGATGCTATGCCAGACTCCTACCGGCTCAAAACCACACGTATGCTACCTAACAGCCTACAGTTGGGAGCCTCGGGTATGTTCTCGGAAGGATAGAGAAAAGGAAGATACACAATATAAAATACTTGGGCATAAAATAACTTTGCCGTTCATTATCGTTGACTACGCAAAATTAGTAATTCATTCCAAGTACACTTTCACAACTAGCTTACCTGTGACATTACAAAGTTACCAAATAAATTGAGAAGGTAAATTAAAAACAAACTTTGCCAAAAAGGCTTCTTCTATCGTGTCAATGATTCACTTTTTTTTTTGACTTCTCAGATAGTTTGGGCATAAAACGTTGCCATCTTTACCGCACTGTCAGTGGCCTCGCTAAGATCGCTCTTCTTGCAGGAGGTAGGACATAGGGGGCATGAAAGCAAATGCAACATGGACTGCACTGGGGCTCTGCAGTCACATGCGGTTAAACCCGGGTCTCTCATTCCCCACCTGCATAAATTTTGTCTTGACCGGCCCACCAGGGTGCGTAAACGATTGAGAGACCTCCATACCGGCCACCTGAGGTCGTTTCCGGGAGGTAATTAATGGCCAAAAAGGCTATTACAAGGTAATATTTGCGGGTCGGGGTCGTCTGCTTGCTTTAGTTTTCACAAATTTGAAGTACCAAATAGTTTTGTAAATTGTTCAACGAAATACCTACCTGCTACATTGCTTGCCTATTTCTAAAAAAAACTTTAGAAATAGGTGGTGTATAACGGTAGATTCTTTTGATTTTGTCCTTATTTTCAATTTGACTTTACTCATCTACAGCAATACTGTCTGAAACGGTTGAAAATTATTTTAAAATGGGCTTTTAATATGTTGTTTCTTCGCAATTTGTTCGGTGAATCATAATAAAGAGACTGAAAATACTGGTAACGATGAAAAGGTAAGTCTTTAAAAGAACCATTATATCTCTTATGCTTTTATAAAGAACTCAAAACTTTTAAATTTAGGCGAAATTTTTATCTTACATTATTCACTTTGATAATCACATTTTTCTTAAGGCGCCACCGTTTTCTGTCATAAAACTGCTAGGAACCGCAAGGTGTGCATTTCAATAATATTTTACAATGCCACGGGTCCGTGAAAACATGGCAGGATACTTTACAGTCTAGCCTTCAATCTTCTCAAATGAAAACACAGATCAGTTGTGCCAATATTTTAGATGTCACACCAACTGTTTTTGACAACCAACAGTCATTTTGATAACGATCACAGGGGTTGTTAGTAACGCGGTGTCATTTGGTGTCGGAAATCGTAATTTCCTATAAGAATCCCGGTGCAAGTAAGTACACTAAACATCTGATTATGAGTCAGGTATATCGTCGTCGATATAATTAATATTATTTATTGATTTAACGATAGTAATACATTAGATTTACAATATACCCAAAATTTTAATGGCGTTCTAATAATAAAATTTACCGGTGTCCATAATAGGATATTATTCAAGCACGTACACCCAATCATGGACAGAGTGTCCATACAAAGAATTTGCTTACTTTTTTATATTTTTATGTATCATACATCTGGTTTAGTATATCTTCATGTTTCTTCAATAATCTGCAATAAATTATTAGTCTATCCAATCATGGACATTCTGTCCATGGCTGGATGTCCATGATAGGTTCAACTTATTTCTAATACAAACAAATTTATTCATCTTATATATCTATTTATATTATATATATCTTTCATCCTAAAAATGGTCCCAAGAAGAGCCTACAGAAAAGAACAAATGGCCAAGGCCATCGAAGATGTCAGAAAAGGTGAGAAAATATCTGTTGCCGCTACAAAATACGGAGTCCCAAGAATAACTTTACACAAAAAAATCACTGGAAAAAGTCCCATTGATTGCAATCTTGGTCCAGCAGTTACTTTTTATATTTAGCTCACCAAAATAATGCCGCCGTCTGATGGAAAGTCACAGTGGCATCTAGCTAGAAACGATCTTTTGAATCGTTCAGTTCTAGCAAAGATTCTCTCCACTGTGTGAGAGTGGTACCTCGGTCCAGCACGCGTTGTTCGGGATCGGAAAGGAGAGGGCGGGATAAGATTGAAGAGTTCTTCAGAAAACTCTCCATGATAGATACGGTAGAATGCGATCAAAGACGCAATAGTTCTTCGCTGCGCCAACGGCTCCAGACTCTCTGTCACCTCCTGGCAGTTGAAAATCGCCGAACGCCGCAGGCTGCAAAGAGTTCAGCGCGTCAAGCAAGCACCTCGCGGAGTCGTCTCAAAGGTGTGAGCAGCAAGGACGATCTGCGTCTTGTACAGCAGACACTCTGGTGTGACGTAAAGAACCGCTTCACCTTGTTTAGGACTCCTAGTTTTTTCGAGACTAGCCCAATACATAGCTCAATATGATATTTGTGATTGAGTTCCAGATTGTCCCCAAGTGAAATTGTCATATTCTGAAGAGAGGGTAAGGGTAGGAAAGGAGATCTTTTTGCTGTAAACGCACACGCCTGTGCTTTACGGGCATTGAACTCAACCAGGTTTTTCGATCCCCATTGCGAAATGCCGTCCAGGTCCCCGTCAAGATCAGCCACAAGTTGCCATCTCCTCTCCTCAACGTCAGCTCTCCCTGCCGCTGGGCGCGCCGAGTAACTACCGTGCAGAGTGCTATCGTCTCCATAGCAAAGAATCCTCCCGAGCAACAGCATGTCATTGATATGCAGAAGAAAGAGGGTTGGTATCCCTGTGGTACCCCGGCATTAACCTGCATAGAACAGGAAGCCTGGCTGTCACAGGGGACCCATATTAGTATAAGCTGGCCATCCAACTACACAATTGGTGTGGTAGTCCATACGCCGGAAGCTTGGAAAGCAGCGACGCGTGCCACACTCTATCGAAGGCTTTCGCGATATTGAGGCTTATAGAACACGATTCGCCGTGCCTCTCCATAGCCTCACCCCAAACCTGCGTCACGTAGGTACGCCAGGAGGTCACCCGTAGACCGTTGTGGCCTAAAGCCGTATTGTCGACCATTGAGTAGCCAGTGATCCTCGAGGTAACTCATGAGCTTTTTGTTGATGATCAGCTCAAATATTTTACAGATAATTGAGGTGACGGCTATGGGGCGATAGTTGGCAGAATCCAACCGATCCCCTTTCTTGGGAACCGGTTGTACGTTCGCCACCTTCCAAGCCTCGGGCACTTACCCTGAAGAGTAGGAGTGGCGATACAGGAGCGCTGACGCTGGTGACACTTCGGCTGCACTTTTTTTCAGCACCACCGCCGGAATGCCGTTAGGACCACTGGCTCTCCGCGTATCGAGTGACCGCAGCACCGCCCGCACTGTCTTGACATATAAGACTGATCGGTATTGATAAATAAGATTATTGTTTGTTTTTATTCAAATAACATGGCCGGCTGGTTGACTTAAAGATAAGCATTTCTTTAATAATTAATATTTTGTTCTTTACTTGATTATTTACATTTCCATAACTAGCTGGGATATTACTGTCCATAGGTGGATGTTCATAATTAGATGATGTCCATAATTGGGTGTCTTTCACTGGACTATTGCAGTCCATGACTGGTGTCTAAGTAGGAGTGTATTTTTTTATAATATTTTATTACACGGAGTACTAAACTGAATTTAAACATTGCATATTGACTGAGAAAAGAACTTTTCATTTCATGCCAAATCCCAAAGAATGTAAATAGAAAATGAAGAAATTATAATGCAAAAATAAAAAAACTTCGCTTATACTGTCCATGACTGGTGACTTTACTTCCTTTTTTGTTCTTAAATCGACGGGATCATTGTTGAATAATGCGGGTTTATATTTGAAATCTGGTAATACCTACTGTTTTTTATCCTATGTTAAATATGCATGAAGTTAAATAATAAAGGTGCCGTTTGTGTCTGGGGTGATTATTGATTGGTCTGCTCTCGCTCCGGGAGCGCCGCGTCCTAGCACTCCTCAGGTCCAGCGTGCGTGGTGTATTATTCTGGCACGTCAAAATTTCAAGTCCATGTTAGATGTTGCTGTAGGGGGCAGACCTTGCCAGATTGCGTGCAATGGCGCAGCCTGAGTCTGGGACTTGGTTGTACGTGTTTTCTTCACCACACGTAAGGACTTTATTGGACGACGATTCTCGGCTTTTTAATTCTTTGCCTAAAACCAAGGCAGAGAGCCACAATCACCCGGCTGTGACTCTCCGCCTAGGTTGTAGGGTTTGTGAACCTCATGTGTGCATCTGCGGTGCCCTGGTGAAGAGCGATGGTCATCACACTTTCAGCAGGAGTCTGGTGTGGGACGCAACACGTGTTAATATTTTTTTTAAGAAAATTGCTTCTAAACTGGTGTACGCGAAAATTGACACAGTTAAAGTTTACATGACGAAGAAGTGCAGAGTGCAAAATTTTATTAACGACTACTGTCGAATTTCGACGTTCCTTGGGCTTCTAGTTTAAATAATTTAAAACGTAGAGTATTGATTTAAATCATTTACATTTCAAAAATGTAAATTTTTTGTATAACTTCAGAATAACGGAAAAATGAAACTGATAGTTAACAATACGACCTATAAGATTTTATGTTCGATAAAAATTGTGAATAGCTAGGCAGCTTAGTTTCAAATTGAATTCCACTGTGTGTGAATGCATTTTCCGCGTCAACAAAAAAAAGACTATGAAACTGTAAAATCAAATTACCGACCGATTTTATCGAGAAACTCAAATTTATTCATCGGCTACTGCAAACATTTTTTTCATTTAAATTTACTAAAATATTGAATGGTTCTCACATTTTTTAGTAAATAATAATTCAAATACAATGTGAACATTCGTTATGAACCACTTCACAAAAATATCGGTTGAATGTTGATAACGGTATAAAATATGGATTCCCGAATTCTTCAAGCAGCGTTCGGACGACGATTTGAGGAAATCTCGATTCAAGTAGAGTATGATTCTGCTCGTAAAACTGGAAATCGAAAAACAAGTTATGAAATATTTAGAATAGAACAGAATAGAATAGAATAGAATAAACTTTATTGTACACCAATTTAAAAACATACAGAAGAGAAAGTTATCATAATTATAAATGTACAGAGGGCGGCGGTAAAGTTGCCACGGTATTATTTGAAATTTTTACTTGACTGTATTACAATAACATATATTTGTAAAATATTTTTAACTTAAACGGCTCTTCACAAGCAGAATTATTCTTTTATGATCTTTTATTTTAAAACAAAGTTGGTAGAAAGTTTCATTTTTTACACCTCTTTATAAAAGTGCGAATTCCTTAACAAGGTATTTTACTTTTACAGTAGAAGAAATAAAACAAAAGTATCATCAGAGAGCATTATCAAATTTGTAGAAAAGTATTCCAAGCTTTTGAACCAAATGAGAATATTAACTTGAATAATGTTTTAATAAAAATGCTCCCACAGAAAATACACTTTGTTTTACACCGGAGTGCTTTTAAACAATCTGCAGCATAAGCTAACGATAAAACCAAAGTGAACTATGTTAAACTATAATCTACTCCTATTAAGAGTACGAAATTCCTAAAATTTGCGGTGGAAAATTGTATATTCATTCTTATGTGCTTAACGAACAAAGCAGTTAATGTAATTATATACCCCACGTACAACTATGCGAGGTCCAACTAACATCTTCAGGACCCTAATGGTACGGATCCTCCTTGTGGTGTATCCTGGGCAACGGAGTAGCGACCAATCCCCTTCCTCTGTGGGGAGTGCTAATTCCAGCCAAGACAGCAGCAGCTGACCTGCGTTTACTGAGGCGATGGTGGCAAAGCGGGAGGCGCACTGCGCGGGGGAGCGGGAAAAAGACTTGCAGGCTCCCGCTGCGCCAGTTCGGGGGCACCGTCGCGTCGTCTGAATCTCGCTGTGTGCCCCCGAATATTTCTTGATCGCGGGCATAAGGTCGGGGGCCCTGCCTTCCGACGGTCAAATCTCGGCGGACACTCTACTCGTGTTCTGGGGAAAGCCTATTGGCGAATGCCTGCGCCAACCGCTCTCTGCCTAAGTATGAAATCTAAATATTGATCACTAATATTTTACAAATCTGGCTGTCCACGAATTCGTAACAAGTACCTTCTGTCAATCTTTTCCCGAAAATTACTGAACAAAATACTAAGTTCTTTAGTAGGACGTTATGTAATGCATAGTATTATTCTGCAGGACCTAAATCCTAAACTCGTAAACTAAAACAACCGTTGTACGAAGTAGAAAAAAATTATTGCTATTAAGCATTTCCCTGTCGGCATACAGCCTTAAGAGTCATCAATTAAATCGTTGAAGGAACACCTCGAATTACTTCTTATCCTGCTACCCGCTTGTATGAACAAAAGGAATGTCTGCTATCTCGCAAACCCTAGCAATTTTATAGGCGAAACCTGAATAGCTTATGCTTTTTTATTTATTTATTTTTTGTGAAACTTTCAGTTTGATAAATATTTTTGAGTAAAGAAAAATCAAGACCCTCTTCGATATTAAACCTACAACTCCATAAAATTCCACTGCCAAATTTGCTTCTTCAATGGTGCCATTTTCATCAAAACCAATTCCAGTTTTAATAAAAGGCACTGTTTTTGTTACGTTTCAAACAATTGTCCAAACGTCGCCGTCGTCGTTTAAAGGCCACCACAAACGTAGCTATAATATATATTAATATATCGAAATATATATTATATTATAGCAAGCTAACACACACGGGAGCTATACTATAATATATATTTTGCCCTCACTCGATCTGCGGCCGTCCTTGCAAGCGCACGGTTTTAATATTTATTTTATGTACAGGATGTTCAAATTTCAGCGTACCTACCTATCCTAAAACAAAAAAAGGCCAAAAACACACACTGACACTGCTGCTGTGCTCAGAATTAACGTGGCAGTCACCATTGCTGCGCAGCACCTCAGCGGCAGCACTGCAGCGACAGTCATCCTTTATCTTCAAAATATACGAAAATATATATTAATATACAAAATATATAATAATATGCTAAAATATACTAAGCTATATCTGTCGACATATTTTGATGACGTCATAGAAATATATATTATAGCTGCGTGTGTGGTCCTTCGAAAATTTGTATCGAAAATATGTCGTAACTTTGTGACATTTATTTGAGCGTTTCCGTGCTTCGGAAGGCACGTTAAGCCATTGGTCCCGGTTGCCAGTAAAATGGCAGTCGTTAAGGTAAGTTGAAGGCTTTATTTCAACAGCAGGCAGTCACAACCTGCGCCTGTCCATTTAAACACGGCAATACGGCTCACCACCTATTACGTGGGACAAATATACAAAGGTGAAATGTGGGCATATAATATGTCTCTGCCTACCCCTTCGGGGATAAAGGCGTGACCATATGTATGTGTACGTTTGTGATGGCCTTTAAACTCAAATTAATTTCGGACAATTGGCATGGAATTCACGTAGCTTAAATTAAAGGAAAATTTCGTACAATTTTACCTCCGGTGAACAGAATGGCTATTAGATTATTAAATCTTTCGATATTGGATAATTGCTGAAATGCCATCTGGTTGGAAATAAAATCTAATACGGTATCCACTGCTCTGTCATGTGGAATATCGGCTTTTTGATTTCGGATTAATCACTCGTACGTAGCGAACGAAATCTAAAAGTAACTGGGATACGTTATTCATTGACTTTCAGATACGTAGCTGTGTTGAATTAGTGCTAGCGTTCGTATTTCGGTTAAAACGCTTATCGGGAACTTGAAATACCAGGCCTTTTATAAAATACGTTTTTGATTATGTATTATGAGTTATATAAATTCCTGGTGAATTTGAGGCGGGGTGTTGATTGCCGTGCTACGCCTCTTTATTGTGAACCCCAGACCGGACTGGTTTTCAAGTGCAGAGGATACTTGGATGACTATTATCAGGCGTAGCATACCAGCCAATTTTTATGAAATCACTGAAACTGAAACATTTATCGTATAAATTATAAAACGTAGAATAAAAAAAAATTGTGAAACGATTGAGTTTGGTAAGTCTCTGTCTACCCCCTCATGGAATAAGGCTTGACGTATTAGGTATACTTAAAGCATTATATCAAACAAACAATTTGTGCGTACTAAAGTAAAATAAATTATTAGAGACCACGCCACCGATAAATTACCGACATTTGCAAATCGATAAAAATTCTTTCAGCAGAATACCATCAAAGTCACGCTACAAATTCCAGCAATATATGGGCATACCTCACATGATTCAGGGGAAGATTAAGATTCCGGCAACTTATTATTATTAACCTAAAAAAATGACAATTTTGATGAAATACTATCGATAAAAAGCGATTCTTTGATGATAAAATGATGATGCGGTGTAAACGATCACTGCTATAAAAAATTCGCTATATCATTAAATGGGTGACCACTTCCAATTTGTGACAAATTCATCTTCGAGGGTTTTCGTACTTCGCGCCTCCCGCTGACAGACCAGTTATACGGGAGAAATCTAAACATTTCTATGATTCAAACCAAAATTCCAACAGTCAGTTCCTACCTACAGTTGTTACACATTCACTTCACAAATAATCTATGGAGTCCGAGCTGTTCTGTTCTTATCATTTTTAGGGTCCCGTACCCGAAGGGTAAACAATAGTACCCTATTTCAAATACTTTGCTGTCCGTCTGCCTGTCAAGAGGCTGTATCTCTGACACCCTGATAGCTAGAGAGCTAAAATTTTCATTATATATCTGTGACCGGGCACTCATACAACTTACAGACGTTATTTTTTAAAGTTTTTTGGCAGGAAACCCTTCGTGAACGACTCGGACTCGATACGACCTATTATTTTTGAACTGTACATGTGTCTGCTTCATACTAATAAATTAAGCAATTTACTTTCTCATTCAAAAATGGAACTACAGTTATCGGGATTCAAAAACAAAATTAGTTCAACAATTTTACAGGAACTGAAACATTTGCCCAACAAGTCGGCAAGAAGCGCTTAAACTACAACGCCAGTACTTTAAGCCCGGGCTTGACATCTAAAGGGCCAGCTGAATTTGTATTGCCATGTTAAGCCCATCCTTAATCTTGGTTAAATACTGATTGCCGTAATAATTAAAAGCAACCCTAAAATAGAGGGTATTAATTATGCGAGTTAGAATAATGAAGTGTTCTATTCGGATGGGATTAAGTATTTCGTAATTACTTTAGGCTTTCCTGACATTCAATTTAAATTGGTACCTGAGTTATTTTGGTGAGAACGTAATGAATATTTATAAGAAAGTCTGTGGCCCCTAAAAGTTACGCAAACTGGATTTAATTATCAATTTTAGTCCATTTTAAAATGGTTCTTTGTTTTTTTTATAGGATCTTTGTTTTTTTTAGCAAATGTATATTTATTTATTTATTATACGTATGTATCATTGCGTACTTTATTGTACGCCAAGATAGTATCCCAATTTAAAATTTGATTCAAAACAGCAGCGCAATAGGCGGCCTTATAGCTAAAAGCAATTTCTGTCAGGCAACCTTTGGATGGACATAATTTGGTAGGATCGAAACTGGTAGTAGATTTACTTTTTTAATTTTGGTGAACATACGAGATAGGTATGTTGGATTTGAAACGACTACCTCACTTAGGTAGTCGTTTCAAATCCAACATACCTATCTGGAACTACATGTTTTTTTTTAACGTGAGGAAAATTCTACATAGATGCAATGCCGGACTTCTACCGACTTAAAACCACACGTTTCCTACCTAACGTGTACTGTTGGGAGCCCCGGGTAAGCTCTCGGAAGAAAGACCCCAAGCCATGTCTGCACATCCGGCTAGAGTACGTAGGTACTACTATACCTGTACAATTGAATGGCAATACCGGCGATCCTGTCCTGCATTAGTTGCTAAACCTCACTCTGAAAACAACACGCACCTCCGTGAAAAGGTCTACCTCTTGGTAAATGAGTACCTCCCTGATGGAAAAAGCTCTGGAACAAAAAAATATCATGTGGTAGGTAACCTACAAGGTTTTGGTGTTGAGACCACTTCTGTTAAACATCAGTCAAAGCCTAAAGGTCAAGGTTTAGAAATAAAAAGTACTATTAAAGCTGGTAGAAGGTGAACCTTCAAAGGAAATGACAGTTTGATTTTTAATACTACTAAAACTTGGAAAATCATAGAATTTGGGATCAATTTTAAACTAACACGTTTCCATTAGAACCCAAGTCACGTAGCATAGCGCGTAAAATGACAAAGTTTGGTTCGCCTGCTGCACAATGTTATAATAATTTTGAGTTGGTTGCTTCCCGCCTTCACAGCGATCTCGGTATAGACTTTTTGTCTATCTCAGTCCCCTCGACACCCTCCATGTGCACACCAATAAGAGCAGCAGCAGCAGCTTAGTGTCATTTCTATTTACCTTTGTTTTTAACATGAGGAAAATCCTATATGGATGCTATGCCAGACTCCTACCGACTCAAAACCACACGTATCCTACCTAACAGCCTACAGTTGGAAGCCCCGGGTATGTTTTTGGAAGGATAGAGAGAAGGAAGATACACAATATAAAATACTTGGGTATAAAAAAACTTTGCCGTTTATTATCATTGACTACGCAAAATTAGTAATTAATTCCAAGTACCTACACTTTCACAACTAGCTTACCTGTGACATTACAAAGTTACCAAATAAATTGAGAAAGTTAATTAAAAACAAACTTTGCCAAAAAGGCTATTAAAAGGTAATATTTGCGTGTCGGTGTCGTCTGGAAACGATCTGCTTGCTTTAGTTTTCACAAATTTTAAGTACCGAATAGTTTCGTAAATTGTTCAAGAAAATACCTACCTGCTACATTTCTTGCCAGTTTTTTTCAAAATAGGTGGTGTATCACGGTAGATTCTTTTGATTTTGTCCTTATTTTCAAATTTGACTTTACTCATCTATAGCAATACTGTCTGAAACGGTTGAAAATTACTTTTAAATGGACTTTTAATACGTTGTTTCTTCGCAATTTGTTCGGTGAATCATAATAAAGAGACTGAAAATACTGGTAACGCTGAAAAGGCAAGTCTTTAAAAGAACCATTATATCTCTTATGCTTTTATAAAGAACTCAAAACTTTTAAATTTAGGCGAAATTTTTATCTTACATAAATTTTTATCTGACATTCAATTTAAATTGGTACCTGAGTTATTTTGGTGAGAATGTTATGAATATTTAAATTTAGAAATTTTCATGTACCTGGTGTCACTTACACAAATACCACGAATCAAATGACACCTTGTTTGTCAAAATCCGTCAAGCCGTTGAGCGTATTTTAGCGCCAAAAGTCAGCCATTATGATTTTTTAGAAATATTAATGTACCTAGTGTTACTCACACAATCACGACGAATCAAATGACACCTCGCATGTCAAAATCCGTCAAGCCGTTCAGGCTGTAGGACGTGACAAAGAATTGGACATACATACATACGTCTCGAAAAACATTACCCTCCATTCTTCGGCAGTTCGGGTAAAAACACAGTAAGGTACGTAGCCACGGAGGTAAATAATAAACGTAAAATTGGATTATATCTGTGGTATACAACAGCAAAGTTAAATAAATAAAAGTACAGCTGCAGTGAAATGGTGCATCTAACGACGCGATTATCTTGAAATATTCAGGTAAACGCATAAGGTGTCCCGGATGGTGCAATAACATTGCCAGTTTTATTTGGACTGCGATGCATTTATAATATCACATGCAGGAAAAATAATATGATGTATAACGAACTACCAACCTAACCAAGATTTGTACTTACGAATGTACTAAGATTTTTTTTGAATGGGATAGGTGGCGTATAATAAATACCCATATTTCTTCAATTGGATTTAGTATCACGTAGTATATTGCAGTATTGAAATGAACAGAAGTAGGGTTGTGGCTGTCCGATGTTCAAATATTTCAATAAGTCATCAATAAGTCCTCCAACCTGTCTTGATGACTATCATGTTCCTGGCATTGAGGGCTAATTAGTTTTTGTACATCGACAGGCAGTTAATCCTTCCGAAGCACGAATCAAAATGTCACAAACGATTACGACGCTGAGCGCTTTTATTCAAAAGCCCAATTACAATCGACGTCTGCACAGTTAAGCGGACTCATTAATTTACTCGCCCAGTTTGCAGTGGAAACCGGCCTATATTCTGTAACAATGGCTGTTGACGGTCAAAAGGTCTACATCTTACATAAGACCTAAACATATACCTACTCTACTGTTTGTATTGACTAGCTCGTTAGTGGTTTGTGTGCTCGTGAGAGGTTTCCTGAATTTAAATTCTGAGTCGAGTAACTAGATGTTTTCCTTTAGAAAATCTCAGTTACAAAACGGTGACTGGCGGGTAAGCATTTTGTCTGAAATTGTGGAAAATTTATACAGGCCACCGCAGAGTAGGAATATGAGTATGTATAAAAATGATGAACACCGTCTTTTAAATTTGCGTTGGTTCTACATTCAGTAATTTTTAAAAGTAATATATTTGATATTTAAATATTGATAGTTCTACTTCTTGACCTATATGAAGGAAATGAGCAGTACCTAAAGAATCACACACAATTTAAGACTTTTTTTAAGTTGTATAAATAAAAATTAACACATTATATTAATTTTTATTTATACAATTTAGAAAAAGTCTCAAATTGTGTGTGATTCTTTATTAAACTTCCGCGTATAGAATTAATTTATAAAGGTATTACTAGAATGCTTGCAAGCGTTACCGAGTACGATGCGATACTGAGCAGTGTAACGCCATACAGAATTTCTACAATTTTAAAGCGAACAGTATATCAAATTAACCAGCTCCAATGGTTCTAGATCACAAATTTTAGAACTTTACTTTAGCTCTCGCTTGCGGTGTCGTAGATTAGACTTTACGACCCACTTAGAAGACAGATGTGCTGAACTTAGATGCAATTTCGCTGTAGCCGCAAAATGTTACTCGCTGCTTGTGAGCGTTTGATAGAGCAGCTTAGTATTTAGTGTTCCGTACCCAAACGGAACCGTATATCTGAGACTCCGCTGTACATCTGTTTGTCCATCATCTGCCTATCTCATTAACCGTGATATCTAGAGAGTTAAAATTTGTTTAGGATGATGTTTTCTGTTGCCGCTATAACAACAAATACTAAAATCTGGATTAAAGCAATTGTTAGGGGGCTCCCAACAAATACGTGATTCGCTACTTAATGGCTGTTGTTACAGCATATATAGTTTCTACAATCGAAGCTTACACTGCCTAATGCCTAAAATATACTCTGTTGCTCATAAAATATACGCAAATCGTCTGCATATCATATCTCAACCCGTAACGTTGAATCCTCAAACAATATGTAAGTGCTTCTCATTATTGGTCTACGAGTGACGTCATTGGGTTTTAGTAGCCTATGAAATTCTCGATCGCTTTGTTCTATTTTAATATCATCTTAGATTAAGCTTGAAAGCTGTTAAAATCGCGAATAAAATGACCAAAAATTGAGTTCTCTTATCTTTCCTATGCGGAGGCTACTTTCTCAGATGAAAAATTTGTGATCATTGAGTGGAAGTCTCCGATTCAACAGTATGGACGAATTTGGTTTTGTGTGTATGTAATATATTTTCGGTTTAGAGGACGCATATCTAAACCGATTTTTACGAAATTAAGTACACGTATTCTTTGATTTAAAATATAACTTAAGTTGATAGCTTTTTTTAAAGAGGGGAAATAGGGGAGAAAAGTATTGAAGATTGTTGTCGCGCTATTTATGAACGGATCTTGATGATTTTTGACTGCGGCATAAAGGATAAGAATGCTAAGTATTATAATTCATCACAGATTGTTTATTTTTTTGTTTTTCCTATGACTGAACTAGACTGCAAAGTAATAGAAATTAGTTTAAGCATTTCTAGTTAAATAATTATCCCTGAAACACATATAATTATATTTATTGAAGGCAATGTGTCTAGACACGACAAATAAAACGCTTCCATTTCCTTAAGTGCTGAGTAGGGATTTCGTTAAAAGCCCTATAAAATCCATCCTTAATGAACAGTCTTTGTTAAATCGTTCTTCACCTAATTCCCATGAGTATCGCCCCCAATGAACCATCACTAACACACACGGCATTGAGTCTTTATTCCTTTTCTGTTCTTAAATCGACGGGATCATTGTCGAATAATACGGGTTTGTATTTGAAATCGGTAATACTGTTTTTATCCTATGTTAAATATGCATGATGTTAAATAATAAAGGTGTCGTTTGTCTCTGGGGCGATTACTGATTGGTCTGCTCTCGCTCCGGGAGCGCCACGTCTTAGCACTCTTCAGGTCCAACGTGTGTGCTGTAATATTCTCGCACATCAAAATTTCAGGTGCCTGGTGTGGGACGCAACACGTGTTAATATTTTTTTTAGGAAATTGCACCGAAACTGGTGTACGTGAAAATTGACACAGTCAAAGTATTATGACGAAGAAGTGCAGAGAGCAAAATTTTATTAACGACTTCTGTCGAATTTCGATGATCATTGGGCTTCTAGTTTAAATAATTTAAAACGTAGAGTATTGATTTAAATCATTTGCATTTCAAAAATGTACATTTTTTTGTGTAACTTTAGAATAACGGAAAAATGAAACTGATAGTTAACAATACAACCTATACGGTTTTATATTCGATAAAAATTGTGAAGCTAGGCAGCTTAGTTTCAAATTGAATTCCACTGTGTGTAAATGCATTTCCCACGTCAACAAAAAAGACTATGAAACTGTAAAATCAAATTACTGACCGATTTTATAGAGAAACTCAATTTTATTCATCGGCTACTGCAAATATTTTTTCATTTAAATCTACTAAAATATTGAATGGTTGGCACATTTTTCAGTAAATATAATTCAAATACAATGTGGATATTCATTATGAACCACTTTTTTTTTTTCGTGAGGGAAAATCCTCAGAGGATGTTATGCCGGACTCTTACCGACTAAAAAACCTCACGTAACGCCTAACAGCCTATGGTTGGGAGTCCCGGGTAAGCCCTCGGAAGGATGTCCCGGGACTCACAACAGACCTACGGCCGCCGCTGCGGCCTCGCCCAGGGGGTGGTTCGGGTGCTATCCCGCGTCTTTGTGGGGTTTCGGATGTGATCCCGCTTCTAAGGGGGGGCGTGCGTGAGTTGCTCACGTCACGCTGCCGTCATGGGCCTGCTTCTGTAAGGACGGTGAGCCGCCCTCTCACCGTCCTCAGGCTCCCGGTCATGGTGGCCGATAGTCCTCGGCGAAGACACGTCGCGTCGGCGGCGCCCAGGCCGCCGACTGCGGAACTCAGGTGGGAGAGTTCTCTCCCGTACCCGTCCCGCCGCCTCCTTCACGAGCATGATCTGCTCGCAGAAGAAGGCGGCGCAGTCCCACTTACTCCCGCTGGAGAGCATGGCTCGCACCATAGTCTCGAGCGAGAGAGTGTCCACGCCCAGACCCACTACGAGAACCTGGCGCTGTTGCGCCCACGCCGTGCACTCCAACAGCGTGTGGAGCGCCGTGTCATCGCTGCGGTCCTCGCAGTGCTGACACTCGGCCGTGGTTTCCCGGTGTTTTCGCCACAGATACCTACCGAAGCTCCCGTGCCCGGCAAGCATCTGTGTCAACCGGTAGGAGAGAGCACCGTGTCTCCTCTCCAGCCACTCGTCCATGACCGGTCTGACGGCCGCGATTGTGGCGAATCCCCCCTTTGGTTGCTCAAGTCGTACCTTCCATGTCTCCACGGTTTCCTGGTGGAGTAGGGACCGCTGGGCCACGATTTCTCGATAAGCGGGCCTTTGGTCCCGCTCCAGCGCCTTCTTGCGCCATCTGAACTGTGACGCAAGGGCTCTCGCTTCCAGCTCCCATGGAGGGGTCCCGGCTAGGAGACATGCCGCCTCACCACATTATGAACCACTTCACAAAAATATCGGTTGAATGTTGATAACGGTATAAAATATGGATTCCCGAGTTCTTCAAGCAGCGTTCGGACAACGATTCGAGGGAATCTCGATTCAAGTAGAGTATGCTTCTGCTCGTAAAACTGGAAATCGAAAAACAACTTATGTAATATTTATAGCATTCGGTAAAGTTGCCCTTCCTCTGTGGGGAGTGCTAATTCCGGCCAAGACAGCAGCAGCCGACCTGCGTTTACTGAGGCGATGTTGGCAAAGCGGGAGGCGCACTGCGCGGGGGAGCGGTAAAAAGACATCGGGGGCACCATCGTGAGAATCTCGCGAAAAAATATTCGGGGGCACGCACCGAATATTTTTTGATCGTGGGCATAAGTTCGGGGGCCCTGCCTCCCGACGGTCACATCTCGGCGGACACTCTACTCGTGTTCTGGGGAAAGCCTATTGGCGAATGTCTGCGCAAACCGCTCTCTGCCTAAATATGAAATCTAAATATTGATCACTACTATTTTAATAATCTGGCTGTCCACGAATTCGTAACAAGTACCTTCTGTCAACCTTTTCCCGAAAATTACAGTACAAAATACTAAGTTCTATAGTAGGACGTTATGTAATGCATAGTATTACTCTGTAGGGCCTAATTACTCGTAAACTAAAACAACCGTTGTAGGAAGTAGAAAAAAATATCGCTATTAAGCATTTCCCTGTCGGCATACAGCCTTAAGAGTCATCAATTAAATCGTTGAAGGAACACCCCGAATTACTTCTTATCTTGCTACCCGCTTGTATGAACAAAAGGAATGTCTGCTATCTCGCAAACCCTAGCAATTTTATAGGCGAAACCTGAATAGCTTATGCTTTTTTATTTATTTATTTTTTGTGAAACTTTCAGTTTGATAAATATTTTTGAGTAAAGAAAAATCAAGACCCTCTTCGATATTAAACCTACAACTCCATAAAATTCCACTGCCAAATTTGCTTCTTCAATGGTGCCATTTTCATCAAAACCAATTCCAGTTTTAATAAAAGGCACTGTTTTTGTTACGTTTCAAACAATTGTCCGAACGTCGTCGTTTAAAACTCTTAATTTTGGACAATTGGCATGGAATTCACGTAGCTTAAATAAAAGGAAAATTTTGTACAATATTACCTTCAGTGAACAGAATAGCTATTAGATTATTAAATCTTTCGATATTGGATAATTGCAGAAATGCCATCTGGTTGGAAATAAAACCTAATACGGTAGCCATTGCTCCGTCATGTGGAATATCGGCTTTTTGATTTCGGATTAATCACTGGTACGTAGCGAACGGAATCTAAAAGTAACTGGGATACGTTATTCATTGACTTTCAGATACGTAGCTGTGTTGAATTAGTGCTAGCGTTCGTATGGGTACCTACACTACATTAATACGAAAAACTTAATTCCGAAAGTCACAATCACGAATTTCATAATTCCGCATTTCATAAGTCCGAGTGATTCGAAATCCCGAAAGTCAAAAATCCGATGTTTCATAAATCCTTTTTGATAAAAGTCATAATATTAAAATTCCGAATGTTTACAATTCCGACTGTCAGAATGCCGAATTTCAAGAAACCGAACCGTTGAATTCCGAATCATTAAAAATCCGCCGTATTATAAATACGAACTCCGATTATCAAAAATCCGAAATATCATAAATACGAAGGGTGAATGTCGTTTCCACCCGTTCCTGTTTTAACCCTAAAACTTATCATTACCTAAAGACGATTATTTATGTTCCCGATTCCACCCGTTTTTTTAATAAAGTATAGTCAAGTCTAACTACCGAAAATATTATTTCCAGGTGAGTGGAAGGCAAACGACAAAACAAAAAAAAACGACAAAACAAAAAAAAAACCTAACCTAACCTAACCTAACCTATCCGAGTCGGGATGCGGGGTCCTACTAACATCTTAAGGACCCCAATGGGTCGGATCCTCCTCGTGGTGCATCCTGGGCAACGGAGTAGCGACCACTCCCCTTCCTCTGTGGGGGAGTTGTGCTACTCTGGCTAATTCCGGCCGAGGCGGGAGTAACCCACCTGTGGGTTGCTCGGTGGTGTGTGTTGCTGCCGGCCGTGCCGTTATTCACGGCCGGCAGCAGCAATGATGGGTCGCCGTCGCTTCGCCTCCTTTGCTGGCGAGACGATGGCGGCAAAGTGGGAGAGGCACTGCGTGGGGGCGGGAGTTTGGGTAGATGCTCCCGCCCTGCCATGCAGTTCGGGCTGCCGGCCGTGAATAACGGCGCGACCGGCGGCCACAGTGCTGGGCCGCTGTCACCTCGCCAGTTGACGAGGTGATGGCGGCAAAGCGGGAGGTGCACTGTGCGGGGGAGCGGGAGTAACCGATAATGCTCCCGCTCTGCCGTGCAGTTCGGGGGCGCCGCGGTGAGGAGTCACTGCGCGCCCCCGAATGTTTCTTGACCGTGGGCGTAAGGTCGGGGGACCCCGCCCACCAACGGTCACATGGCGGTGGGCACCTTTTCCGTGTTCCGGGGGTGCCCATTAGCGCACGCCTGCGCCAGCCGCTCTCTGTCTCCTCTATTACAGAGGGGCGCTCGAGAGCGGTGCAGGCGTGGACTTCAGCTCCTTAGGGAGCTTTGGGGAGCCGCCCATCTGGCTCCCCCGAGGAGAGCCCCGAATAAACGGGGCGCCCCTAGCCGGGTCGACGTGAATAATCTTTTGATATCCCTCGGCCCGGCTAAAGGGTGAGGAGGAACACCGCGGGGTTTAGTGGGTAGGACGGTCCATTCCGGACCGGGCCGGGAGTCCCACACACCATCCCAGCTGCCCCCGCAGTTGGGATGAAGGCGCGTAAAGGCGTTCCCCGCGTCAACAAAAAAAAAAAAAAAAAACCTATCCGAGTCGGGGTACTCTGAGTCGGGGTGTTAACCATTTACTTATTATGGTTAACACCTCGACTCGGAAATGGAAATAATATCTTCGGTAGTTAGACTTGACCGTACTTTATTAAAAAAACGTTAATGGTGAATTTTCCGATATTTGAAATTCTGAATAATGTTTTTCGGAAAATAACAGTCCGGTCTTTTGATTATTCGTATCTACTAATGAAAATAGGAAAAATAAAAATTCGTACTTATGACTCTCGGATAAATGAATATCGTCCTTTTGAATATTCGGAGCTTTGTTTCTTAGGAATTATAATCTTCGGAATTTTGAACATCGGAATATTTAAATTCGGAAAAACATATTTCGGAATTTTTGGGTGTTCCCCGTTCGTATTTCGGTTAAAACGCTTATTGGGAACTTGTGTTCCCCGTTCGTATTTCGGTTAAAACGCTTATTGGGAACTTGAAATACCAGGCCTTTATAAAATACGTTTTTGATTATGTATTATGAGTTAAATAAATTCCTGGTGAATTTGAGACAGGGTGATGATTGCCGTGCTACGCCTCTTTATTGTGAACCCCAGACCGGACTGGTTTTCAAGTGCAGAGGATACTTGGATGACTATTGTCAGGCGTAGTACCTACCCCAGCCAATTTTTAGAAATCACTGAAACTGTTATAGGAAGTATAATTATTTCTACCTATATCGTATCCATACTAATATTATAAAGCTGAAGAGTTTGTTTGTTTGTTTGTTTGTTTGTTTGTTTGTTTGAACGCTAGGATCTCAGGAACTACTGGTTGGATTTCAAAAATTCTTTTACAGTTTGATGGTCCATTTATCGAGGATGGCTATAGGCTTAAATTATAAAACGTAGAATAAAAAAATAATATATGTGAAACGATTGCGTTTAGTAAGTCTCTGTCTACCCCCTCATGGAATAAGGCCTGACGTATTAGGTATAGTTATAGCATTATATCAAACAAACTATTTGTGCGTACTAAAGTAAAATAAATTTAGAGACCACGCCACCGATAAATTACCGACATTTGCAAATCGATAAAAATTCTTTCAGCAGAATACCATCAAAGTCACGCTACAAATTACAGCGGGGACGCAATATATGGGCATACCTCACATGATTCAGGGAAAGATTCAGATTCCGGCATCTTATTATTTTTAACCTTAAAAATTACAATTTTGATCAAATACTATCGATAAAAAGCGATTCTTTGATGATAAAATGATGAAGCGGTGTAAACGATCACTGCAGTAAAAAAAATCGCTATTTCATTGAATGGGTGACCACTTCCGATTTGTGACAAATTCATCTTCGAGAGTTTTCGTACTTCGCGCTTCCCGCTGACAGACCAGTAATACAGGAGAAATCTAAACAATTCTATGATTTAAACCAAAATTCCAACAGTCAGTCCCTACCTACAATTGTTACACATTCACTTCACAAATAATCTATGGAGTTTGAGCGGTTCTGTTCTCATCTTTTAGAGGGTCCCGTACCCGAAGGGTAAACAATAGGACCCTATTTCAAATACTTTGCTGTCCGTCTGCCTGTCAAGAGGCTGTATATCAGACGCCCTGATAGCTAGAGAGCTGAAATTTTCATCATATTTCTGTAACCGGGCACTCATACAACTTACAGACGTTATTTTTTAAAGTTTTTTGGCAGGAAACCCTTCGTGAACGACTCGAACTCGATTTGACTTATTATTTTTGAACTGTAAATGTGTCTGCTTTGTACTAATAAATTAAGCAATTTACTTTCTTATTCAAAAATGGAACTACAGTTTACGAGATTCAAAAACAAAATTAGTTCAACAATTTTGCCGGAACTGAAATATTTGCCCAACAAGTCGGCAAGAAGACGCTTAAACTACAATGCCAGTACTTTAAGCCCGGGCTTGACATCTACAGGGCTAGCTGAATTTGTATTGCCATGTTAAGCCCATCCTTAATCTTGGTTAGATACTGATTGCCGTAATAATAAAAAGCAACCCTAAAATAGAGGGCATTAATTATGCGAGTTAGAATAATGAAGTGTTCTATTCGGACGGGATTAAGTATTTCGTAATTACATTGGGCTTTCCTGACATTCAATTTAAATTGGTACCTGAGTTATTTTGGTGAGAATGTAATGAATATTTATAAGAAAGTCTATGACCCCGAAGTGTTTTGCAAAGCGGATTTATCAATTTAGCCAATTTTAAAACTTAAATGGGACTTTGTTTTTTTTAATCAAGTGAACGTCGCCCTAAGACGTAATCAGGTGAAATAATTGATGGTCAAGGGCAATGTCTCGGAAGTTCAATGGTTAGGGCGTCTGGTCAGGCAAACCAGAAGACGCAGGTTCGAATCTTGCTCGAGACCAAAATTTTTTCACATTAAATTTGAAGATATTTATTCGTATGTATCATTGCGTACTTTATTGAACGCCAAGATAGTATCCCAATTTAAAATTTGATTCAAAATAGCAGCGCAATGGGCGGCCTTATCGCTAAAAGCAATTTCTGTCAGGCAACCTTTGGATGGACATAATTTGGTAGGATCGAAACTGGTAGTAGATTTACTTTCTTAATTTTGGAGAATATACGAGATAGGTGAGATAGGTATGTTGGATTTGAAAAATACCTCACTTAGGTAGTCGTTTCAAATCGCACATACCTATCTGGAACTACATCTTTTTTTTTAACGTGAGGAAAATTCTACATAGATGCAATGCCGGACTTCTACCGACTTAAAACCACACGTTTCCTACCTAACGTGTACTGTTGGGAGCCCCGGGTAAGCTCTCGGAAGAAAGACTCCAAGCCATGTCTGCACATCCGGCTAGAGTACGTAGGTACTACTATACCTGTACAATTGAATGGCAATACCGGCGATCCTATCCTGCATTAGTTGCTAAACCTCACTCTGAAAACAACACGTACCTCCGTGAAAAAGTCTACCTTTTGGTAAATGAGTACCTCCCTGATGAAAAAAGCTCTGGAACAAAAAAATGTCATGTGGTAGGTATCCTACAAGGTTTTGGTGTTGAGACCACTTCTGTCAAACATCAGTCAAAGCCTAAAGGTCAAGGTTTAGAAATAAAAACCACCATTAAAGCTGGTAGAAAGTGTACCTTCAAAGGAAATGACAGTTTGATTTTTATACTACTAAAACTTGGAAAATCATATAATTTGAGATCAATTTTAAACTAGCACGTTTCCATTAGAACCCAAGTCACGTAGCACAGCGCGTGAGATGACAAAGTTTGGTTCGCCCGCTGCACAATGTTATTATAATTTAGAGTTGGCTGCTTCCGGCCTTCCCGCTCCCACTCGCCGCGATCTCGGTATAGACTTTTTGTCTATGTCAGTCTCAGTACCCTCGAGATCCCTCATGTGCACACCATATGAGCAGCAGCAGCAGCTTAGTGTCATTTCTATTTACCTTTGTTTTTAACGTGAGAAAAATCCTACATGGATGCTAAGCCAGACTCCTACCGACTAAAAACCACACGTATCCTACCTAACAGCCTACAGTTGGGAGTTCCGGGTATGTTCTCGGAAGGATAGAGAGAAGGAAGATACACAATATATTATACTTGGGTATAAAAAAACTTTGCCGTTCATTATCGTTGACTACGCAAAATTAGTAATTCATTCCAAGTACACTTTCACAACTAGCTTACCTGTGACATTACAAAGTTACCAAATAAATTGAGAAGGTTAATTAAAAACAAACTTTGCCAAAAAGGCTATTACAAGGTAATATTTGCGGGTCGGGGTCGTCTGCTTGCTTTAGTTTTCACAAATTTCAAGTACCAAATAGTTTTGTAAATTGTTCAAGGAAATACCTGCCTGCTACATTTCTTGCCAGTTTTTTTTTAAATAGGTAGATTCATTTGATTTTGTCCTTATTTTCAATTTGACTTTACTCATCTAAGTATAGCAATACTGTCTGAAACGGTTGAAAAGTACTTTTAAATGGACTTTTAATACGTTGTTTCTTCGCAATTTGTTCGGTGAATCATAATAAAGAGACTGAAAATACTGGTAACGCTGAAAAGGCAAGTCTTTAAAAGAACCATTATATCTCTTATCGTCGTTGCGCCTGACAAGTTCCAGATGTGATTTTTACAAGGTTTTGGAAAACTCAAAAAAACATGTTTTTTCAAAAAGTGTGTAAGTAATCAAAAATCTGTAAATGCAGTATTATGAACATTCATTTTTTACATATGTAAGAAATACATTTGAAATGCAATGTTGCATATATTAGAAGATTTTGGTAAATCTGCACATACCTGTTTTGGCACTGTGCATGCAAATTATTCATGTGTCATTTTCATGCACATAAGGGATAATGTAAACACTGTTTTCTCAAAAACTAGTTTATTATGTGACATTTCGGTATTAAACATTCAGTTTACTACTTTAATTTTCACAATTATTTTTGGTCGGTTTTTTTGTAATGTATTAGTATTAATTAACACTTCTGTTCTTAATCCTAAAAGTTAAATTAAAAGTATGTTAAAATACCTAAAAGTCACAATATGAACACCTCTATAAGGTCCTTAATCCACTTACACGAGTCCAATGCAGAGTGCAGAACAAAATAGGTGGAACTCAAACTTTTGAATAATTACGTACGATCTTATGTATGTAGAAACCGGGCTCAGTTTTATGCCTATTCTTAATTAGGTAATCAAATTCAGGTAATCCAGTACTGGACATAGGCCTCACCCAAATTACGCCGGAACATACGGTCCTACGTCTTCCGCATTCAGTCACTCTCTGTGACCTTTTCAGGCGGTCGAGCCATCAGGAGAGGGATCGTCCTATCCTACGTTCATCAAGCTCGGCCATCGTTTCTTTTATTGATGTGTACCCACCATCAAACCGCATCAGGAGGGGGATCGTCCTATCCTACGTTCATCAAGCTCGGTCATCGTTTCTTTTATTGATGTGTACCCACCATCAAAACGCATGCTCTGAGAGCTATGTCGACAACGATGGTATTCTGATGAATAACATCGTTTCAAATTCAGCTTTCAAAGTAGGTAGACTACTGGGCAACCACAAACCTCAATCTTTCGACTAGGATTAGTCCCTGCTACGTTGTTTCTTTACGGTGAGGCAATTTGTGACACAATTCTCGAGAACAACTTGTAAACACACAAGCTCGCGCACAAGTGACATGGGGCAGGTCTTGTCACCTTTTTTTAAAGATCAGAGTCACCACACTCCCCGCTTTAGCCGTCTGTTTCAATCGGAGAATGAAATTTAATACACTTTAAGGACCAGTCCCACCAAATTTAAGGTGTTGCTTATTAATTCCGTCCTCTCAAGGGGATTTATTATATTTGGGTTGCTCAAGAGCCGCGCTGACTTCGCTCTGATCGATATCTGGTACTGCTCGTTCGCTCTAACTTTGCCGCTCGGCTCCACACTAAAGTCGAATTTTTAATTAGACGAAGTAAATTGACAGCAACTAATGTCACTTCTTCATATAATGTTGCGTATTTTCTATGACGAAGTGACATTAGTTACTGTCAATTTACTTCGTCTAATTAACAATTCGGGTATACACCTCTACGCCAACGGCAAAGTTAGAGCGAACGGGTAGTACGTTGTTTGGTGCGTTAATGGAACCTAATGAAGTAACGTCGAGCGTAACACTTGTATTTATTTCCCTGGTACTAGTGGGATAAATCAGTGCCAATTGTACCATCACATGGTACTGACTAATGGTACAGGTGGTTCGGCGGGATCCTGTGCCTTCATTACTAGGCCACGTAGGCTAATTAATCCGTGATGATTATAGGTCTCTGTAAAAGCAGTCCATTTCCTCGAGAATCTTAATGAAATTAACCTTGAGGGTACAATTTTGCTACCTGTGGATGTTTGCTGAACTGTTGGGTACAGACCTTAGTGCCCCTGTTCTGCTCAATTGTAGCCTCGAAAACACTGGTGTTATTACGTCTGAGGTCGTGTTTTAGCAGCTTTTGAATTTTGATGTTAAAACCCTTAGAGCTCCTCGCGGCGACCGGTCGCCGCGCATAATAATCAAGCTTTTCCGTATAGCCCCGCGCGGCGACCGGTCGCCGCACCTACCCAGACGACTTTAAACTTATATTTAGCCTTCTTACGTCCAACTTTTCTATGAACAAGTTTATTGCATGTGTAGTTTATAACATTTTCTTGTTTTTGGAATCTTATAAAATGACGTCAATGGGCCAGATTTTTTTACAAAAGTCGAACAGTTGAAGTTGAGAGTGGATTGCGCATGGATGGCGTGCGTTTGTGTAGTACGTGTGTGTTTCGTGTTTTTATTATAAATAATGTGTTTGCATTATTATTTATTATTATACGCAGTAAAATAAACAATATATCAATAATCCGGTTGGTGTTTACAGAATCGTAAAATATGGTGTGGTGGTAGAGTAATCAATGTTTTTTTTGTTGAGTGCGTGTGTACCAAGAGCGTGTGTGCGTGTGTGTTTTGTTTTTTTATTATAAATAATGTGTTTTCATTATTATTTATTATTATACACAGTAAAATAAACAATTTATCAATAATCTGGTTGCTGTTTGCAGAATCGTAAAATTTGGTCTGGTAAGTGAGATAAATTTTTTTTTATGGAAAATGGGAAATCTTTTTTCATTTTTAGGGTGGTGGAGCTAGGTCCTTGCGATTACCGATTTTCGATATATTTTTTTAGTGTGTTGAAGGGTCAAACCGTTCTGACGAATACGCAGGCGTAAGTCTCATTTCTCGTCTAATCTTCATAACTTCGAGAGTCTCGGAGCTTTGAACACCTTTTTTGCCATTGCTGGACAAAAATCTTCGAGCACTTGTTGTTACGTTTTTATCACTGTGTCGGTTTTATTGTTGTCAGTGGTTTCTTGCAAATCGAAACGATTTCAAAGTTTCAATTGAAACCTTTCGGATCCCAATTCTATGTGGCTTTATAACCTGGGCTCTTTCTGAAAATACTGGGATAAGTCAGTGATCACAACCGGCATTAAACCACCTGACAATCACAAAGTCATTACTTTTGTCCGTTATGATAAATACTTTCTCATTAATTGTGACTTTGTCGGGGCTTCACCAAATCTACTTTCTATGGGGCCTCATATTAAAGAAAGAATTCACCAAGAAGTGACCCTGAGATTGGAGAGAAAATCAACAAGTAGGTATGTGCCCCAGTCATTCGCCGTATCACGGTTTTGCGATCACCTTATACCCTAAAGTTTGCCGTTGTAAATCCCCATTAACATTGAAGTTGGCAGTGCCTTGTAATATCTTCGCTATGTCGTCGTACACAGCCTCGATTGCCTCTTTCGTGCTTCTCGAGGTAGTGGCAAACACCTGTATCACATTCAGGGAGTTCCAGTTCCAGTATATGATATGCTACCCAAGCCGATACACTGCTGACTTTCACACCACTGCTAATGAGGTAAATTTTCACCATAAAATCGACACTACCGTCGGAGGTCCTTCCATCACTTTGCTAAAAATAGAGCGTTTCATCTGGTGTGAGGGTTAGAGTGTTCTAGTGTTCCTTGATTGAAGTGTGTAAGTGAAGATACCCTTTATTCGGACCTCGCACAAGTCTAGTACGTCTTTGCGACTCTATTCTACCTCGAGTTTGATAAGATTCTCGTTCAGCTATGGAGTGTACCTAAAGTGCGTCGATATATGGAGCCAGGATCAGTCGTGAATGGTAGGCTGTCTTAGCCCGTAAATTCTTTGCACTTCCCTCCCGCCACTGTCGCGACCGCTACCGCGACCGGAACAGCGGAAGTGCAGGGAACTGGGGGCCGTTTATTTTTATAAGCTTTCATATTGGTAGGGGTTTGGGCCTTATTGTACGACGTTGACCAGACGGCTAAGTAGTGCGTTAGTAGTGTGTAGTGCTTTATTTTGTTTGTTTTTCTCTTCGTCATGACCTCATCCGTTAATCAGAAGGAGCACCACTCGCAGGTGAGACCCGAAAGTGGCCCCTATATTGTGGGTAGGACTCTATCCATAACAAAACTTATGAAATAATGATAATAAATAAATAAAAAGCACATTACTTACGAATTTAGACACACTTTTCTTTTCAATACTAATTAAAATGATGGTAAACGACACCTTAGACCATGGTTATCGCCATAATGTTACATATTTATCATGTTTTCCGCGCAATATTGGCAAGATTGCAAATTCCATATGTGCGTGTGTGCACATAACGTTTTTTTCCAAAGCTCAAAACACATACGGAATATTGCGAAATTGGTTCTAAGGTACATATTACACAACGGATTTTACTAGCATGTGTAGATTTAGACGGAGATTATAAATATGCAAAAATCGAAAAAATGCACATAAGGAACTTGTCAGGCGCAACGACGTTATGCTTTTTTAAAGGAACTCAAAACTTTTAAATTTAGGCAAAATTTTTATCTTACATTATTCACTTTGATAATCACATTTTTCTTAAGGCGCCACCGTTTTCTGTCAAAACTGCTGGGAACCGCAAGGTGTGCATTTCAATAATATTTTACAATGCCACGGGTCCGTGAAAACATGGCAGGATACTTTACAGTCTAGCCTTCAATCTTAGAACAAGTAATAGTCTGTAATATTATCTTTGGTAATAGTATAGACGGGCCCATGTCACACATTACGAACCAAAAAGTGAGACTAGTTCACACACAAAGCTATTGTAGGCAACGACACGACATGCACTCATACATTCTTTTTTTTAAATTGTGTTTTTTACATTTCAGGAACGCACACGAAGGCATCTTGGTAAAATGTCTTTTCTTGACACGTGTTTCACCTTCGGAACAATAACACCATGCGCTCACTTTAACGTGGGCTGGTCTATACCATTACTTGGTCGAAGCCTTCAATGTATTAAACTTTAATATTTACATTTTATGTCCATAAAAAATAATATTTTGTATTTTAGACACATGTTGAATGAGGTCCATAAAAGAACTGAGGTACACCATCTATATAAGGATGGTAAAGGAGAACTTATCTACACTAATATTATAAAGAGGAAAAAAAATGTGTGTGTTTGCAATGAATAAACTCAAAATTTACTAAACTGATTTGAAAAATTCTTTCACTGTTGGGAGCTACACTACCCTAGGGTAACATAGGCTATATTTTATTTCCATATTCTTACGGGAACGGGAACTACGCGCATAATCAATAATTATAACTACGTAACAAAGATATAGTGCTCTCTTTTCTTTATATTTTTTATAGTCTTAGTTTACTTATACCAATCTAATGGTGGTGAATGATTAAAGATAATTGGTGACCAAAAGAGTGAGGAGCTTCAAACACTTTCTTAAAATATTTTAAGTGTTATCATCATCGTCATCATTATAATGATGAGTAATTTAACCTATATTGAATTCCACACACGGCCGCGGACTGTCAGAAAATAACCTTAATTATTTACAATACAAAAAACCCGTCTGCCAAGTAAACATACAACTGAAAAGCAAAAAACAAGCTCTACATTTCTTTTGTGTTTTTCTTTAGCTACTTACTGTTTTACTTTGTCGGCAATATTTGCAGGCGGGAAGAAGCTATGTCAAGCGAGTGGTGGTTTACAAAATAGCTACATGTTCTCATAGCTTATTCCCGCCTGCAAATGTTGCCGACAAAGTAAAACAGTAAGTAGCTAAAGAAAATTACAAAAGAAATGTAGAGCTTGTTTTTTGCTTTCCAGTTGTATGTTTACTTGGCAGTAGGGTTTTTTGTATTGTTAGTAATTAAGTTCATTTAATTTTTTTTAGTTATGTTAGTAGTGGAGTTATTAATTTTGGTGTAGTGAAGGGAGATCACCAAAATTCAACCTTGATTATTATATTTTTGGTCATATTTCCGGTGCTACTCAACCGATTGCAATCAAACAAATGTAAGAATTTAAGTCTTACCAAGGCCTTATAAACACATAATACCACATCAAAATCGGTTCAGTAGTTTTGCGTTCATCGCAGTCAAATAATTATAACGCCAAAAGTCCGCCATTTTGATTTTCATTGAATTTTATTATACCTGGTGTCAGTCACACAATCACGAAAATCAAATGACACCTTGTATTTCAAAATCCGTCAATCCGTTAAGGCTGTAGAGCGTCCAAGAAAAAATATTAAGCTTTACAGTTTAGCGCCAAAGTCTGCTATTTTGATTGTTTAGAAATTTTCATGTACCTGGTGTCACTTACACAAATACCACGAATCAAATGACACCTTGTTTGTCAAAATCCGTCAAGCCGTTGAAGCTGTAGAGCGTGCAAGAAAAAAATCAACGTTTTTATTTTAGCGCCAAAAGTCACACAATCACGACGAATCAAATGACACCTCGCATGTCAAAATCCGCGACTCCGTTCAGGCTGTAGGATGTGACAAAGAATCGGACATACATACATACGTCTCGAAAAACATTACCCTCCATTCTTCGGCAGTTCGGGTAAAAAAACAGTAAGGTACGTAGCCACGGAGGTAAATAATAAACGTAAAATTGGATTGTATCTGTGGTATACAACAGTCGCAAGTTAAATAAATAAAAGCTGTACAGCTGCACTGAAATGGTGCATCTAACGACGCGATTATCTTGAAATACACTCGAGAGCAATGAATCCGGGTCACTTAAAGAATGTTAAAAATCTCGGAAACTAAAAATGATAGGTTAATGCAATAAATTGTATTTAATAGACAATGTAATACTCCTTAAATGAAAGAAAAAAAAATATGAGTCACCATACATTTTATTAACACAAAATTACATAAAGAAAAAACTGCTGATCTCTCCTTAAAACAAAAATAGGAAACATGAAATTTTTGAACTTTATTACGATTTTCTTGAATTTTAATACTTCGTATTGCCTCCTCGTGCTTCCATTACTGCGTTTACGCGGTTTGGCATGCTGTACACCAAGTTTCTTATACGATTTTGGGGAATATTCTCCCATTCCTCTGTGAGAGCAATTTTGAGCTCACGAAGCGTGATTGGGGGAGGGTTTCGTTGTTTTACGCATCTGCCTAGCTCGTCCCAAGCATGCTCGATCGGGTTGATATCCGGGCTGCGCGCTGGCCACTCCATACGAGTAATGTTCATCTCTTGAAGGTAGTCATTCACAATCCTACCTGTATGAGGTCGGGCATTGTCATGCATAAATATAGCATCCTCACCTAAATTGACCATAAATGGACCAACGTGATCATTGAGGATTTCTTCCACATATCTTACGCTAGTTAAAGAGCCGTTTTCTATGATCACCAGCTCTGTGCGACTTTCAGAAGAAATTCCGGCCCACACAAGTACAGACCCACCACCGTAGGCTACTTTTTCTTCGATGCATGCTTGCTTGAATCTTTCCCCTGGTCTTCGATACACTCTGTGTCTTCCATCGTGCTTGTGGAGCATAAATTTTGATTCGTCGGAGAACATAACTTTTGACCAATCTTCAATACTCCAATTTACGTGGCTCTGGGCATACCTTAGTCTCGAAATACGATGCCCACGCTCCAGTTTAGGGCCGTTTGCAGGTCTAAGGGGTTTTAAGTTAGATTCAGCAAGCCGACGTCTTACTGTCCATGCACTTGGGTTACTTCCTCCGAGGCGTCGAAACTGATTGGTGAGTTCAGTTCCTGTGAGAAAGCGATTTCGAAGCATGGTGTTCACCAAGTATCGGTCTTCTCGTGCTGTGGTTCACCTGGTTCTGCCCGTTCCTGGTCTGCGTAGGTTAGAACCAGTTTCTTCGTAACGTCGGAGAACTCTTTGTACTGTTGACAGCGACACACCGACAGTCCTGGCTGTATCGCGCTGACTCCGGCCGGTTTCCAGCATTGTAAGTATTCTGGTGCATTCTTCAGGCGTAAGCGACATAATTTCAGCTTGATTAATGAATATAGAGCACTATCAACATGGTTTATGTACCCACATAAATGACAGATTACAAACAAAAGCAACACCAAATGCTGTAATTTCGTAGTTCCATCTTCGAAAGTGGCCCTTTTTCAAATTTGATTTTTTTATGATATAACTTTACAATAACTAAGAAGTTTTAATACCTTCATTTAAGGAGTATTACATTGTCTATTAAATACAATTTATTGCATTAACCTAGCATTTTTAGTTTCCGAGATTCTTAGGATTCTTTAAGTGACCCGGATTCATTGCTCTCGAGTGTATTCAGGTAAACGCATAAAATGTCCCGGATGGTGCAATAACATTGCCAGTTTTATTTGGACTGCGATGCATTTATAATATCACATGCAGGAAAAATAATATGATGTATAACGAACTACCAACCTAACCAGGATTTGTAACTTACGATTGTACTAAGAATTTTTCTGAATGGGATAGGTGGCGTATAATAAATACCCATATTTCTTCAATTGGATTTAGTATCACGTAGTATATTGCAGTATTGAAATGAACAGAAATAGGTTGTGGCTGTCCGATGTTCAAATATTTCAATAAGTCATCAATAAGTCCTCCAACCTGCCTTGATGATTATCATGTTCCTGGCATTAAGGGCTAATTGGTTTCTGTAAAATGAAAGGCAGTTAATCCTTCTGAAGCACGAATCGAAATGGCACAAACGGTTACGACGCTGAGCGCTTTTATTCAAAAGCCCAATTACAATCGCGATCTGCACAGTTAAGCGGACTCATTAATGTACTCGCCCAGTTTGCGGTGGAAACCGGCCTTTATTCTGTAACAATGGCTGTTGACGGTCAAAAGGTCTACCTCTTACATAAGACCTAAACATATACCTACTCTACTGTTTGTATTGACTATCTCGTTAGTGGTTTGTGTGCTCGTGAGAGGTTTTCTGAATTTAAATTCTGAGTCGAGTAACAAGAGGTTTTCCTTTAGAAAATCTCGGTAACAAACGGTGACTGGCGGGTGAGCATTTTGTCTGAAATTGTGGAAAATTTATAAAGGCCACCGCAGAGTAGGAATATGAGTATGTATAAAAATGACGAACACCGTCTTTTAAATTTGCGTTGGTTTTACATTCAGTTATTTTTAAAAGTAATAATATTTGATATATAGATATTGATAGTTCTACTTCTTGACCTACATAAAGGAAAAGGGCAGTACCTAAAGAATCACACACAATTTGAGACTTTTTGTAAGTTGTATAAATAAAAGTTAATACATTATTTTCATTTTTATTTATACAACTTACAAAAAGTCACTAATTGTGTGTGATTCTTTATTAAACTTCCGCGTATAGAATTAATTTATAAAGGTATTACTGCAATGCTTGCAAGCTTTACCGAGTTATACTAAGCAGTGTAACGCCATACAGGATTTCTACAAATGTAAAGCGAACAGTATATCAAAATTTACCAGCTCCAATGGTTCTAGATCACAAATTTTAGAACTTTACTTTAGCTCTCGCTTATGGTGTCGTAGATTAGACTTTACGACCCACTTAGAAGACAGATGTGCTGAACTTAGATGCAATTTCGCTGAAGCCGCAAAATGTTACTCGCTGCTTGTGAGCGTTTGAGAGAGCAGCTTAGTATTTAGGGTTCCGTACCGAATCGGAACCGTATACTTTGAGACTCCGCAGTCCATCTGTCTGTCATCACTGTGCCTATCTCATGAACCGTAATATCTAGAGAGGTAATTTTTTTTTAGGATGATGTCATCTGCTGCCGCTATCACAACAATAAATACTAAAATCTGGAATAAAGTAATTGTTAGGGGGCTCCCAACACATACGTGATTCGTTACAGATTTCTGGTACGGATCCCATCGTGCGTAATTTCTGCACTTGGCCTGCATTTTATAAAATTTGATTGTCTGACTTAAAAAAACATGCTATTGGTTTATTGGTGGATTAGCAATTGGTTGAGTACGGCAGAGATTACCTAAGACCCAAAATATAAATAAAACCTTGCTATAAACGATAAGGAAAATGAAATAATTATACATTTTAGTTCGAGTTACCAACGTAGCAGAATATTAATTTTCAATTATAATCATAACTTTCTAGAGAAATGAAGATTTATTAAAATTTAAGCAAGTGCTACTTAAATTTTAATAAATCTTCATTTCTTAGGGAACTTTTTATACTGGGGACAAGCTATTAAATATTAAGTTGACGATTTGACATCATAAGTTTTAGTAACGAAATTTATTGTATCGAAATTTATTGTGAGTCAAATTAACTCTCCCACTTACGATCTAGCAAAACACATTGCCAAAGCACTGCAGCCATTGGTGGGGAAAACACCGTCCTTTGTCAAAGACTCTCGCCATTTTGTGGACATTAATCAAGACATTAAGCTGGAACCGGACGAGCTCTTGGTAAGTTTTGACGTGGAGTCTTTATTTACCAACGTTCCAATACAGGATTGTCTGCGGATAGTCGAGACCAAGGTAAGAGAGAATGGCCTGCCAATTGGTTATACAACGTTGCTTCGAAGTTGCATAGAAGGAAACTACTTCCTTTACCACAACCAATACTACCTCCAGGTAGACGACGTAGCTATGGGAAGTCCATTAGCACCAGTAGTGGCAAATATTTGGATGGAGCATATAGAAGACATGGTATTCCAGGATGTCCAAGGTCAGATCAGGTTGTGGAAAAGGTATGTAGATGATATATTCTGCATATTTAAAGGCAACAGGGAGCAGGTGGTTTGTTTTAACGAGTATCTCAACTCATTACAGTAGTGGAATATTGGGCATTCTGTCCCACTTTAAGTTCGCATCGTCGCTATCGCTCCTTGCTCACGTGGGACAGATCGCCCAATATTCCACATTTTAAAAATGTAACCTAACCAAACATTTTTATAAAAAATAATTTATAAAATAAAACTTGCTGAAGCAAATCACCATCTCAACCTATCGCTGTCCACTGCTGAACATAGACCTCTTTAAATGATTTCCAGCCAGACCGGTTCATTGCCACCTGCATCCAATGAGACCCAGCAATTTTCACCAGGTCGTTGGTCCATCTGGTAGGTGACCGTCCCACACCGCGCCTGCCGGTGCGCGGCTTGAGTGGACAAGGATCTTTTTGCCCCATCGACCGTCCGATCTTCGCGCTATGTGGCTGGCCCATTGCCACTTCAGCTTACTAATCCTGCGAGCTATGTTAGCAACATTAGTTCTTCTACGGATGTCCTCATTCCTGATTCGATCACGTAGAGAAATGCTAAGCATAGCCCTCTCCATAGTTCGCTGCGCGACTTTGAGCCGTCTGAAAAGACCTTTTGTGATGCACCACATCTCAGAACCATAAGTCATCACGGGTAATACACATTGGTTGTACACCTTTGTTTTAAGACACTGAGGCTGAAGCAAATAGGTATCTTTTATGTTTCAACATACGTCAAACGTAAACACATCACTCATATCAAATTTCTCAGTTTTAGTTAATTTAATTGTTGAAGATTATATTACTTTCCGTTTCCGCTTAAACATTTCAACAACAACATTTTTGTGAAATCATCCATTCATCATATTTTATGTCTAATTAATTTTATGTGATCGAATTTTTTTCCTGTTTAAATTGGATATAATGTTATCGGACTCTTTTCCTGTTTGAATTGCATATAATGTTACATTCATAATAAATAATTTTCAACATACCTAGTATAAAAAATGCAACTGCTGATATTTCAAATAACAGCTTTTGACTAAACGTGTAAGAATATATAATTATATGATACAAATGCTTACATGTGTTTTCAAATTAACAAGACAGCTAGCGTCATCTAATGGTCAGGGGAGTAAATGTTTCAACAAGTGTGTCCAATATCTGTTAGATGGCGCTGTGCCTCTCTCATTATTGTTTTTCAGCGTCTGAAATATTACATATAAATAAAATAAAAATGTGTGTGTGTGTGTGTGTGTGTGTACTTAATTTTAAACAACAGCTTTTGACTAAACGTGTAAGAATAAATATATGATACAAATGCTTACATGTGTTTTCAAATTAACAAGACAGCTAACGTCATCTATCGGTCAGGGGAGTTAACATTTTAACAAGTGTGTCCAATATCCGTTAGATGGCGCTGTGCTCAATCTCAAAAAAAAATTTATTGTTTTTCAGCGTCTAAAATATTACATATAAATAAAATAAAAGTGTGTGTGTGTGTGTGTACTTAATTTTAAACAACAGCTTTTGACTAAACGTGTAAGAATAAATATATGTTACAAATGCTTACATGTGTTTTCAAATTAACAAGACAGCTAACGTCATCTATCGGTCAGGGGAGTAATCGTTTCAACAAGTGTGTCCAATATCTGTTAGATGGCGCTGTGCTCAATCTCAAAAAAATTTTTATTGTTTTTCAGCGTCTAAAATATTACATATAAATAAAATAAAAGTGTGTGTGTGTGTGTGTGTGTGTGTGTGTACTTAATTTTAAACAACAGCTTTTGACTAAACGTGTAAGAATAAATATATGATACAAATGCTTACATGTGTTTTCAAATTAACAAGACAGCTAACGCCATCTATCGGTCAGGGGAGTTAACATTTTAACAAGTGTGTCCAATATCCGTTAGATGGCGCTGTGCTCAATCTCAAAAATAATTTTAATTGTTTTTCAGCGTCTGAAATATTACATATAAATAAAATAAAAGTGTGTGTGTACTTAATTTTAAACAACAGCTTTTGACTAAACGTGTAAGAATAAATATATGTTACAAATGCTTACATGTGTTTTCTAATTAACAAGACAGCTAACGTCATCTATCGGTCAGGGGAGTAATCGTTTCAACAAGTGTGTCCAATATTCGTTAGATGGCGCTGTGCTCAATCTCAAAAATAATTTTAATTGTTTTTCAGCGTCTAAAATATTACATATAAATAAAATAAAAGTGTGTGTGTGTACTTCATTTTAAACAACAGCTTTTGACTAAACGTGTAAGAATAAATATATGTTACAAATGCTTACATGTGTTTTCAAATTAACAAGACAGCTAACGTCATCTATCGGTCAGGGGAGTAATCGTTTCAACAAGTGGAAACGAAGCATCTAAAATTCCTCGAAGAGGTAGGCACAGGCATACCAACCAACATAATAGGTGCTGAATTCATCGCTAAGATCTCAAACAAATTTCTGGATTCAAAACCATGACTTTGGTTGACAGATAGTTGGTGTAATAATGTATAATATTAGACTACCTTTATCCTGAGAATATATTTCACCGGTAAAATATCAGCCACGGACGCCCACTAGTACCAGTTAAAAAAGACTTAAATTGATTAGGTTTGTTTAAAATATGATTCATGATCAATCGGGCGTAAGCAACATAAATATAATGATACACTTGCAAATATATTTTATTAAGGTTCAATTTGTAGTGAGGTAAATTATTGCTGAATCGATATTTTATTTGTATAAAACTCGGAATTTTTGAATGAAAAATCACATTCGAACCAGTATCTCACAAGTGACAAGTGACAAGTGACAAGAAATAACCAGATTTCTATCATGTGAGTAAGTTCTTCTTTTAATAGTAGAAATGCTCAGCTATGGACCTAGTTTTTGTCTGTTAGCTGTGTTCATTTTCATCTTCTCTTTATCTTAGTGCATTCTCAGTAGCTACCAAACCCTACTGGGATTTGGAGCCTGGGGTCCAGTTTTATTTGGTTGCTAGAGCAGCTATTGTTTGACTTTTGATTTTCAACATTGATGGGAGCGATTGCCGTCTAACATCCCAACCCCCTAGGAATGCCTTTATCGTTCCCTCATCCGTTAGTCAACAGGTGCACCGCTTAAAGGTGAGGACGCTTGGACCTCATGCACCCATTTTCATATCCTATCTATTCCTCATGATGTTGTTCAGTTACGAACCCGGTTTTTGTCTGTCGGCTGTGTTAACTTTCATGTCCTATCTATTCCTGATGTACTGAAAATCTGAGAATATTTTATTTATGATTTGATTGTATCTTAACAGGTCTGATTCGGAGTTTGAAACGTGTTCTGTAGTGGAGTCTGTTGCACCAAAGAAACGTAAGCCGGTGGAGAAAAAGCAAAAACAATCGAAGATCCTCACTTCACCTCCGTTGGAGTCAGACAGCGTTCGACGAAAAAGAAATTCATCTGACCTTAAAACCACACAGAGGTAGGTTTCACTATGTTCTTTTTTTATACTACTAAGGTGACAGACAAGCTTACGACCCACCTGATGGTAAGTGCTCACCGCAGCTTATAGATGATTGTAACACCGGAGGCGCTACACCCACGCTGCCGACTCTGAACGCCGTATTGCCATGTTGGAATGGATAGGCGCAGGTTGTGACTACCTGCTATTGAAAATTTTCAAGGCGCTCAGAAAAGCATTCAACATGGCTTAACGACTGCCATTTTACTGACAACCGGGACCAACGGCTTAACGTGCCTTCCGAAGTACGGAAACGCTCGCACAAAGAATTGATACAAATTGCTCACCCATCGAGGACCAGCCACAGCGAAACTTGCTTACCACAGTGATCGTGTACAGAACACTGAGACCGCGGGGCCACGAGCGCTTCACAACTTCAACTTTTTTCAACTAAGTTTATGTTTTGATTGTTAACATTCATACTTAGTATACTTTGATCCCAAGTTCTTAGTCACTTTGATTCAATACGTTTATAATTAACACTTTGTTTCTTTTACAGAAAAAATAAACCAAACTTCCTGAATATTTTGCGGTCCGAAGAAGCCAGTTGCAGTGAACCAGAACGACGTGAACTAACTTCCAGTTTCTCGAGCCGTGTTGCAACGGGAACGTCCCGTCGCTCCAAGAAGACGGGAGGAGGGTATGTGATTGATTTTAAACTGTATAAAACTAATGACTACATATCACACGCCGCTGATGTGCGCTATAGGATTGCCCTTGTGACTGTAAAACTACAGTGTGACGAGTCCTCACTATCTTGGGAGTCACTTCAAGAGTTTCTAGGACTCGCATTTAAAGAATTTCAAGACACTGAACCAGTGCATTATTCTGATAAGATTTTTATAAAGTAGTTTTATTCTCTATTTTTTATAAATTAAGCTATAGACTGAAAAAGTTTCGTATGTATTCGGTTTATAAATTGGGTTATATATAATAATAATAATAATTACGCCTTTTTGTACTGCGTGTAACACATCCGAGGAGGGTATGTGATTGATTTTAAACTGTATAAAACTAACGACTACATATCTGTGGTGACTGTAAAACTACAGTGTGACGAGTCCTTACTATCTTGGGAGTCACTTCAAGAGTTTCTAGGACTCGCATTTAAAGAATTTCAAGACACTGAACCAGTGCATTATTCTGATAAGATTTTTATAAAGTAGTTTTATTCTCTATTTTTTATAAATTGAGCTATAGACTGAAAAAGTTTCGTATGTATTCGGTTTATAAATTGGGTTATATATAATAATAATAATAATGCCTTTTTGTACTGCGTGTAACACATCCGTACCCAGTAAATCATGGATAGGACATTTACGAAGTAGTTTGCATAGGAAAAGTACTCATACAATAAAACATAGTGATGGAGTAGAAATCGTAAACTCAGCGTTTCGCAATCGTATATTAACATATAAAATATTGTCTTGCGATGAACTTCAGGGAGCGTCAGTAGAATCTTTTTTTTTAAATATTCGTGACCAATTAAAATCTCTTCTAATCGAATTTCTTGCTAAGCATAATTGTGTTAAGGTAAACTTTGAGTATTTTGGTACATTTTTAAAATTCAAAGATAATTCCCAAGAAGTGAAATCTTTTGGAACCAAAAATAAAATATTGTATTCTAATTTTGATTTCGAAAAATTTTATATTGAAACAGTTAATTATTTAAAAACAAATATTGAAGAGTTTGAAGGTCGTGATAGTGGTTGGACATTTATAAATCATTTGTATGTTGAGATGAATCTCAATAAATACCAACCACTTGGTGGGTCGAGTTTCATCAGTTTACCCAAATCAATTCAGGCTAAAAAAGCGTGTTTGAATATTATGAATAAAGATCGATATTGTTTTTTATGGTGTGTAACAGCGGCTTTATATCCAACTAAAAAACACCCTGAAAGAACGCATTCTTATCCTAATTTTCGAGAATTATTTAATTTAAAGGGAATGTCTTTTCCCGTGACCTTTAATGATATTAAAACATTTGAAAGAAACAATCCATGTATTAAGTTTATAATTTATGGTTTAAAAAATCATAAAACCTTTGTAGGTCCTTTGTATAAATCTGAAATCGATAAAAAATACAAAGGAAAAATTATTCATTTACTGTTTCTTGAAAATAACAGCTCTTCTCATTATTGTTTGATCAAAGACTGTTCTAGACTTTTTAGAAGTCAAGTCACATCTCATCACAACAGATTACATCTTTGTGATTTATGTTTAATATTTTTCAATACCGCTGACGAACTTAACAACCATTTATGTGGAGGTATAATAACTCTCCTCCCAAATAAAGGTTCAGTAATTAAATTTAAAAACTATGAACGCAAACAAACTATGCCTTTTTGTATTTACGCAGATTTTGAATCGATGTTACAAAAAAATACTGAGCCTAATAATAATTGTTCTAGTAAAAATACGAATATATTCCACCAACACGTGCCGGTTGCTTTTGGTTATTATATTGTATGCTCTGATGATCCTCGTTATAATCGTTACGTGTCATATCGAGGTAGAGACTGTGATAAGCGCTTTGTTGACTATATAACTAAAGACGTACAAAAAATTTATGATATAATTAAGTCGCCTGCTGCAATGATATTTTCCTCGGAGGACAGGTGTGATTTTGAAAATGCAACACGTTGTCATATCTGCCAAAACTTTATTTTTTGTGACAAAGTCCGCGATCATTGTCATCTTACCGGTCGTTATCGAGGAGCTGCGCATTCGTTCTGTAATTTGCAATATAAAATGCCCGCATTTGTCCCCATTTTTTTTCATAACTTAGCTGGTTATGATTGTCATTTATTTATTAAAGCGTTGGGTGACGTCCCTGGTGAAATAAAAATAATACCTAAAAATAAAGAAAACTATATCTCATTTACGAAATTTGTATCAGTTTCAAATAATAAGTTTTTTCAAATGCGTTTTCTTGATTCATTTAAATTTTTGGGTACAAGTTTAGACAAATTAAGTAAAACTTTAACACCAGAAATGTTTAAACATTTACAAAATCACTTCCCTGTTCCTGATGAATTCCAACTACTTACTCGCAAAGGTATTTATCCATATGAATATATGGATTCGTGGAAACGGTATGATGAAAATTTTTTACCTCCCAAAAAATACTTTTATAGTTCCCTTAATGATGAAAATGTTTCTGAAGATGATTACCGGTATGCAAATTTAGTTTGGTCAAAATTTAGAATTACTAGTTTAGGTGAATATACGGATTTATATCTAAAAACTGATGTGCTTTTATTAGCAGATATTTTTGAAAATTTTAGAAAGACATGCAAACAACATTATCACTTAGATCCATCTTTTTATTTAACTGCACCCAGTTTATCTTTCGATGCTATGTTATTAAAAACAGGTGTTGAATTGGAACTAATTAATGACTTGTCTATGATACGCATGTTACAAAGTGGTATAAGAGGAGGAGTGTGCCTCTGCTCTCACAGGCATGCTAAAGCAAATAACAAATACTTAGCTAATTACAAATCTTCGGAACCTGATTCCTATATCTCTTATATAGATTGTAATAATTTGTATGGGTACAGTATGTGTCAATACTTACCATTATCTAATTTCAAATTTCTCACTCAACAAGAAATTGATAATTTAGATATAACTAAAATTGCAATTGATGCTGATTATGGTTATATTTTGGAAGTGGATATAGCATACCCTAAGCATTTGCATAACTTGCACAACGATTTACCATTTTGTTCCGAAAAATTTATACCCCCCGGGGGAAAGAGTTCTAAGCTAATACCTAATTTATATGATAAATTTAATTATGTCATACATTACGTGCATTTACAAACTTGTATGAAACATGGGTTGATATTGAAGAAGATTCATAGAATAATCAGTTTTCTACAAAGCCCATATTTAAAACAATATATTGATTTAAACACCAAAGTGAGACAAAAAAGTTCTTCCACTTTTGAACAAGACTTTTTTAAGCTCTTGAATAATAGTGTATTTGGAAAAACTTTAGAAAATACTGAAAACAGGGTTAATGTCCATTTAGTTTCTCAGTGGCAAGATATCGAAAACATAACTAAACGAAGAAAATGCGCTCAAAACCTTATTGCTCGTCCAAATTTCCATAGTGCAACGGTTTTCACAAAAAATCTAGTAGCGGTGCAGTTAAATCCTGAACAAATAGTTTTGAACAAACCAATATATATTGGATTTGCTGTTCTAGAATTATCAAAAAGTCATATGTATGACTTTCACTATTCAGTCATGCAACCTTTTTACAAGGATAGGATACGGATGTGTTACACGGACACAGATAGTTTTGTTTATCATATACAAACCCATGATTTCTATGAAGACATAAAAAATAACTTTTTATCTTACTTCGACACCAGCAATTTTTGTAAAAATAATGTGTATAATTTACCCATACAGAACAAAAAAATACCAGGCTTATTTAAAGATGAAATGGGTGGTAAAATAATAAGCGAATTCGTTGGGTTGAGATCAAAGTTATATTGTATCAAAACCATTGATAGCACTATTAAAAAAGCCAAGGGTATTAAAAAGAATGTTGTACGTGACATTAACGTTTTCGATTACAAAAAAACACTTTACAACAATGAAATTGTTCATAAAACAAATGTTTTATTTAAGTCAATAAAACATGAGCTATTTACATGTGCTGTAACAAAAATTGCGCTGTCTGGTGATGATGATAAACGAGTTATTGCAAAAGATAAGATTTCAACTCGAGCATGGGGTCATACCGATATTTTTAATTTTTAACAAAAATTAGGTGTGCTATCCTGTCTTCACATAGTATTCGCAAATTATAATTATTGTAATCAACTAAACTAACTAAAATTGTAAAATTTATATGCAGTTTTGTATTATTATAAGTACCTAATCTTAAGAAATTAAACCAAGTAAGAGCATGGGGTCATACCGATATTTTTTAATTTTTAACAAAAATTAGGTGTGCTATCCTGTCTTTACATAGTATTCGCAAATTATAATTATTGTAATCAACTAAACTAACTAAAACTGTAAAATTTATATACTGTTTTGTATTATTATAAGTACCTAATCTTAAGAAATTAAACTAAGTAAAACTGAGAAATTTGGAATAAATGCATTATTATAAATATAGTATTCTGTTTTTTCTTTAATTTCCTAATACATTTGCAATACCTACTATCATGTACCATGAGAGATATTCGCGGTCGCGGGAAACCGCTGTCGCGCTGGCTATGCCCGCCATGAAACTTGTATGTCAGGATCGTAGTAAGTGGAAATCCTTAGTCTCTGCCTACCCTGATGGGAAACAGGTGTGAAAATATGTATATGTATGTATGTTATGATGTCTTAAGTTACATACTTCGAAGTAAAATTTCTTAGAAATGTGAAATAGGATATCTACGGTTAGTAGTAGTGGACTATTGAACATTCTGAAAAAAAATCTTCAAAACCTGGGACCTTGGTAGCGACAGTCACAACCTCATAACACCTGATGATATGCATCATCATTCACGTTACAACACGTTTACAATTCATAAAAATTTCGCAACTTAAGTAAGTACATAACAATGTGCATTAACATCATTCTTAAGACATGTTTGAACATGTTCGTCATAGTGAACGATGACACTTGCAAACTTGTAGGGAGTATCTCGTTACAACTTATTGCAAAATAAACTAAATCAACAGGTCAGAACTTGAATTAATACGTAGTACAGTGTATGTGTCACTAGCGGGTCATGTTTCTATTTAATTCACCTATTACTCATAATTACATTCAGTTTCATACCTGTTCTCTTTACATTCACACAAAGCAGTCTTTTAATTAATAATGTTGAAGCAACAGCAGTGCATCTCTGAACCTCAAACCAGTTACTTTGCTACAAGGAATAGGAGGATTCCAAAATACGTAATTAAAATAGATGTATTAGAAGCTGAAGATACATCAGATAACGAAGTAGAAATACATACAAAAGTGAAAACCCAATATATTGTTTACGATCAGTGGGATGAAATATATTATAAAACAGAGAAATTACTGAGCCAAATATTTAAAACGTTAGAAGATCGTGGCAGAGGAGGACGAGGCCAACCAGATATACCTCAACATTAATACATTATAAATAATGGCAGATGCATATGGTGACGGTATTGTTCAATACGCTCAAGACCCCTTTGACTTCTCACATATTTTACCTCTTTCACCTACGCAAGTTGAACCAAAAAGAAGAAAACCAACTATTTATAGAAAATCTAAAAAGACAGCTCATAAATCTTTTGTAATCAGCAACCAACCAAAAGGAGTCAAGCTAATTCAGATAAAGATCTTGGACATCACCAGCGACAAAGACAAACCTTCGTTGCCGTTTTGCGAAGATAGTGACAGTGTGATACTTAGTGCTCAATACGTAGTTCATGATACAGTTGATGAAATCATGGACATGGCTGAAGGTATTATTAAGAAAATATCTAAGAAAATTCATGGTGATAGCTTATCATTTTAACTAATGTGTTTTTAGTTTTAAGTAAGTTATACATCACCTTAATACTTAGAGATGTACTGCTGACGCTTCAACATTTTGTACGCGTCATTTTATATCATTGTGTTAGGTTTAAGATCAATGTAATTTTTTGAGACATTAAATAAATGGTATTATGATTAAATTTTTTTTTTCATTTCAATTTCGACTTGGGTAGGAAATAGTATGAAAAACAAACACAGTATAGTAATAAAACATTTATTCGGTTTATTAAACTTATGAAATACAAAAATTATTTTCTAAACACCATTGTTTAATACACAATACATTCCTTAAAGCACAATAGTTCTTATGAGCAAAACAATTATACAAAAATAGGTCTTTACAGTAAAGATCACTAAGAGTCTTTAAGTTAGGAATACTTTTATTTTCACATATGTCAGAAACATTATTATGACCACATAGCTCTTGAACCCAATTAATTTTCTCACTACCTTTAACAAGAACCTTTTTTTCCTTCAAATAGGGTTTGATTATTCTAGAAAATTCTCTGTAGTCTATATATCCTTCGCTCCAGCGGTAACCTCTATTCCTTTCAATCCACCAAATGTGTCTTCTTTCTTCATCAGTTAGCGAGGAGAACGGGTAAGGAGGTTTTATTAAGAACATATGAGTATGTTCCAATGTAGCTACAGCTAATTCTTTGACTATAAAGTTATTATAACGATCTTTAAAACCCTGAACATCTACTATAATAGTATTTTTGTTCATGATATCTTTCTCACGACGCTACTTAACGGCTTATACTCGATTATACAGTCGTTCAATATAAGACAATATGCTGAAGTTTGATCTGGTATATCAATATCACTTTCAATTTCCACTCTAACATCCACAACAGGACCTGATTTAAGATTATCTGGTTGTCTAGAACAATCTACTACAAATAACGGAGCAATGTTTTTAAATTGTTTCTCATTTAATAACGGCTCGGCGCGACGTCCATAATACGACTGTTGAAATCTAGTATATTGTTCATATATTAAAGCAATTCGATTATTCGAGAAACTTGAATTCAAATTTTCATACGGGAAGTAGGTTGAATTTAGGTATACTCTAACATCACGAACATCACAGTGATCAAACTTAGACATATCCAATTTAGAATTATTTTTTCTATTTGTTTGCAGACCAATAATAACAAATCTTGGTTTCTCTATTTGCGACGATGTTTTTATGGACCAAGTATGCTTAGTAGTTTTTGGTAAAGCCGGATATTCATATAAATCCCAATTCCTAAATATCATCTGGAGTGGTCGATCTTTTTCTAACAGTTTTAACATATTTATTTTTTCCCTATCGGACACTTTGACATGTGGTACACGCCATATTATTTTATTTATAATAATATCTTCTACAGTTTCACCATCGTTAAGTTTTAGGGCGTTCAGATTAGTATTACTTCGTAACAATATTAATTCATGTTTGCTGTTTATCACTACTTTCTTGAAATCTTCTGCAAAACCAAGAATGTTATAGAGGGGTATAGAAGCAGAAAAGCTTCCCCCATTTGCACTATTTATGCCTTCGATATTCCATCCCCAAGCATTAGATGCTTTAGCCTCGTTTTCGTTCATTGATATTAATGATTTCATTGTGGTAGTTATACCAGCGTTTTTTATTTTATCTATTTCCACTCCATTTATCTCATACCTTATATCTTGAAACAAGTAAAGTAGACTATTGTTTGTGAAATGAACGCTACTGACTCTTTCCTTCGAATTTCCAGCCTTATTTACAACAACAGTTCCTTCCAAAAACAAAGTGCTTGCTGATGGTAATATATACAAGTCTTGTTGATTAATAGGTATCCTGATTTCATCGCTTCTATTGAAACTTGTTACGTAAGGCTTGTAAGAGTGAAATTCAATTCCTTCCACAGCGTTGTTGTATGCAGGAGTGGACAAAACATCTAGTATATTCATTTCAACAAACCGATCGCTTTAAGAAATGCTTTATTATTGTTATTCAATTTTATAACCCTTTTGGACCGAGCTCTTATTGGTTTGATAGTTTTAGTAGAACTGTTATTTTTAGTTGGATGTACCACATATTTATTATAATCTATCATTGTTTTCTTCTGATATGTAGATACAACTGCACTTCTTCACCTCGCAAATTTATTAAGTTATTATTTATATCCAACAACCTTATCTGTATGCAGCTTATATTGGTTTGATTTATTGGAAAGTAGATTGCGTTTTTCGGAATTTCTATAATCCTGTATCCAGGTGGAACATTAAGTGCAAATTCGTGTAAGATGTGACTGGATTGGCCGTTTATATAGAAACCGCTAACTATGTCACATTCAATCCTTATGACAGTCGTTGGCAAAATGTTTACTGGAAACTCTGATACATGATATTTATTTGCTTCTAAGATCTGCTTTTTAAATCCCAATAAACTTCCAAATGTATCTTCTTTAGTAAAATCTATAGTTGATGTGCAAAATAACACAGTTTTTAAGGTGTTGTTATTACAATTGAGTTTTATAGATGCATCTTTTATCTCAGTTTTTAAATAGTCACTAATATCTTGTAATTCATAAGTTCCTTCAGGTATCTCAATAACATTTTTAGAACCATAGTATAATTTATTGTTTGTATTATCAAAATTTGGAATAGAATTATATGTGGAGAAATGTAATAATGCACATTCATACTCCTCAGCTAATGGCAACGTGTCTGGATAATAGGTAGATAATACCGATGAGTTTCCAGTTATCGATAAGGTGAGTGACATCTTGCAAATGATGGAAATGAAAGAGTGGTATAAGATTTATAGTATTTTTATTTAAAGTATTATAATTATAATAAAGATTTATAGTATTTAATCCAAAAAGTTTGCAAATAACTTAAACACATATGTCCACAAACTATTGTGTTAAATTTTTGATATCTATCATAGTTATAATGAACATCACAGTTCTTAAAATATAGCATTAATTCTCTTGGCGGTTTTAAATCACCATAGCTATCAAAATATTCACAATAATTGTTTATTTTAACATAAGCTACCCAATGCGTTCCATCATTTCTCGAATTATCTAGGTTAACTATAGCACATTCAATTCGTTTAGGTGTTTTTGGTAACTGATCCTTCATATAAACTCCTCGAAAATGTGGAATACAATGACCATACTTCTGAATATCGATATTAGTTAAAGCGCGATTAGGTAGCTGATCAATTAGTTTTTTGATGGATTTATAAACAATCCCTGACCTTGCTTATGCGGTTTAATGTATAGACCTTTACCTATTGCTATAGCCTCCATAGTTTTATTATGACGTTCAGTTTCTTGTAATTTTTTCTGACCGTGTTTATAATCATTCACAGTTTTTGCAATACCAGCTGCACCACCAGCTAATGCTCCTAAAGCAGATAAACCAGCAAAAATTGGGATTAAAGGTAGAATGCCTCCAGTTTTTGGTATAGGTATCATTCGAGGTACTCGAACTTTTGGAATGCATGGAACTAATTTTCGGGCAACCATATAAGCTATATTTATTAATGACTTATCATCTTTAGGTGAGAGTTTTTTGATTTTCCTTTTTATTTTTTTAACAAAGTTATTAAAGGTCTTAACACCAGCACCAGACTTCAATTTAGCTTTCATAACTTTGTTTACTATCCACGAACTAATCTTTTCCCCTGTTCGAGCATCTTTTGCTTTAAGTCTTTGCTTAGCCATATCTATAAGACGTAAGTCAGCTTTTTGACGATTAGGCAAGTCTGTGTAGTTTGCGTATGCAATATCGTGATGCATACAAGCTTCGTCTAACTTATTTACACCTTTATCACCACGTAGTAATCGTTTCGAAAGCTTTGTTCCTGGTCCACAATAGTTATAACCAGGTATGTGTAGTTCGAATGGTAAATGATTAATGATATTGTTTATTAGTCCACCACCTTGCATCGTCCAAAGAATAATGAATATACTTTAAAATTACATATCACTTATATAATTAACTCATTCCACTATTGCAGTCTTATCAATCCAACTATTCTCTTTGTTATTTAAACCCAACCATTTTACAAACAGTTTGTTTCCTTTCTTTTTTAATACCTTTTCTATCAAATAGACACCAGGACAGGACGACTTTTGAAGCTCTTGTTCGTAAAAAGTTCCTAATATGACTTGTTTTTGATTATCTTCGATGCGATATGTTATTGGTACAGTGTTATTTATCTTTTTTATAGTAAATAATTCTGTTGACCAGTTAGGAGTGTATCCTTTTTCAAATATATGTTTGTACTTGCTAATTCGAACTTTGTCACCAATTTTAAACTTTGGACGATATTTTTGGACTACCTTTATCATGGAATTCGTAATATTATTTTTAATGTTAGTTTCATTAAACTTATTGACATTAACAGGTGCAAATTTAATAGTACGATGTTTTGTGTTATTATATGTCTTCACAATACCGTTCAAGCCACCATCTATCCACTTATAGTGTCCGTTCAAGCTAAAGTATTTGTACAATTTATTTTCAATAGTTTTAATAACTCGTTCTACAATTGAAGCCTTTTTGGTTGAAAATGTAGAGTAGTGATTAATATTAAAGTTCTGTAAAAGCTTTTGAAATGTAGAATTATAGAACTCAGTACCCATATCAGTTTGCAGATGATTTGGTATCCTGTGATTAGAAGAAAGTATTTTTTCAAATGCAAGAGAGACATCATGTTTGGATTTAGTTTTTAATGGTTCCACCCAAACGTACTTGGAGAAGCAGTCGATAACTATTAAAATATAGTTATATCCTTTATTAAAGGTTTTTAGGTTTTGCATATCAGCTAAATCTGCTTGCCACAAATCATCAATACCTTTTAAAATTACAGATCGTCGAGGAAAATTTTTTCGTGCTGCTTTATGTATTTCATTGACGATTTGTTGTTTCGTCATTTTAACAAACTTTAAGGGCTATGTTTTTCGATCTTTTAATATAGATTGAATTGCGTCTTGAACTAGTTTATCAACTGCTTTTCTTGTGTAAAATTTGCTTTCCAAATGAGTGTCTATCTCAGACATTATTGTTTTTAAAGCTTTCTCTATGTGGTTTTGAACACTATTTGGAATAGAACTTTGCAATTTTCGTAAGTCATGGATTATTACACCTTTCAATTCATCTACATATGCTTTATTTACTGCATCATCTGCGTCTTGAGGAGGTTTAACACCTTTTAGCCTCGATGTCTTCAAGTCATAATCTCCATAATCAGATTTTATTAATGCGTTATCATTAAAATCAAGTATTTCTGATATCCGCATTCGCTTATGAATATAATGTCCAAATTTGTCTACATTCATATTAAAGGTGTATTATGTTGAACGGTATATAGTAAAATGACACACATATAACATTAGTAGAGCTATTTATTTAATGATTTTGCTTTCACGTAGTTCTTCAATGATAGATATTATTTCATTGTCTATTCCTGTGTTACCGGCATCTCGAGAAGCAATTAATAACTTTAATCTATCAACCAATTCATTGGGATCATCCCAATATACAAAATCTGTGTTTTTTTTCCACATTTTTGTTGAAGGTAATCCTTTTCCTACTTTCTGTCTACAACTTGGACTTCTACTTTCTTGATCGAAAAATGGTTTAATAACTTGCAAATATTTTTGTCCTTTATTACTTTTAATTGGTTTTTTTGAATCGAAATCACGACGATGTGCATTCGTTACAAGTAACATTGTCTTATAATTTTGCTTGTCACAGTCATTAACCAAGCTCAGATCAATGTCTTTTTTTAACAGTAACTCTCGCAACCCAGGTGTACTTTCGTATTTGTGTCCGGCTACAGTAATAACTTTATCCCCAATAGTTATGTTAGAGGAACCCAACATTAGCTTTCCACGTTCATTTCTTATACCAAATGGAACATCTGATAGTACTTGTGAAGATAACGACCAAGATGATGCATCTGGATTAGTACCGACTAATGACTGAAATGAAGAGTCCGATGCGGGTTCCGATTCGTTACTAGCAATACTGCTATCATTTGTTTCTTTCATATCTTGGTCTTGCGGTTCTTTGGGTTCTACTTTTTCCTCCTTTTTTGTTAGAGCTAAGTGGTTATTAGTGTTGGCTATTAAATTGAGAGATTCTGTGACAGGTTTAAAAACTGTATCAAGAGCATGCTTATTATTATCTTCAAAATCCTTCATTTTACGTATTTTTTTCTTGACAGCTTGTGTCGCATCAACAATTTGTTTTTTCAATGATTTATCCATTATGTAAAATAGGTGGTAATCGAATAAGAATCAATTAAAGAATAACAATAAACAGACTGCAGTCTACTTAAATATTCAAATTTCATCCAATAATACAAATGTGTCAAACGTTTTTCTATAGCAACCATTGTTTTTAGAACAATCTTTATTAATTACCACATAATCAAAAGGTTCTTTCCATATTAAGGAACACATTTCTCGAAATTTCAACCATGTCATATCGGTGTTAACATGTTCTTCATAAACATGTTTCAAATTAACTTCATCTTGCTTAAAAAGCACAATTAGGTTAGCATTATCTCTTACAAGTTGTTTAGGTATTTTGGTATAAGTTTGATTTAAATAAAAACTATCAATCAATTTATGTCTTCCCATGGCAAAATAATCACGCATATTACTTTGATTTTCACATGCTACATCATCAAAAATAATCACAGAATTTGGTTTTGCATCTGAAACTTTTAAAACGTCATCATTTGTCTGATATTTATGAAGAGTGATACCTGGTACTCGTTGTAAAACCTTTTCTAAAAAGATGTACTTTGGTTGATGTAGAGTTTTAGAATATACATAAACATTTTTAAATGTCAAGCCATTTTCATGCAATAGAAGACCAATTAATAAATTAGTTTTTCCACAATTTGATGGTCCACAAATGATGCAACGTACAGTATTCGGTAATAATTCTCCATGACGTAATTTGTTTTTTGTCAAATCGTCACAGATTGTATTGACCTGTAACGATTGTCTTTGTTTAACGAATTTCATGTTTGCTATGCAATACTGATGGACTCATAATGAAAAGATGAATTTATAACATAAATATTTATAACTACAAGTAGTCGAACCCAACTGGATACAGAAAACGTTGTGGGTTATAAATGGTAAGTAATGAACATGGAGGGAGCTTCAGCAAATTTTATTTTTTAAATTATTTTTTATAATTATGTTAGGTTAGGTTACATTTTTAAAATGTGGAATATTGGGCGATCTGTCCCACGTGAGCAAGGAGCGATAGCGACGATGCGAACTTAAAGTGGGACAGAATGCCCAATATTCCACTACTCATTACATGTGAAAACACGGTTTACGTATGAAATTGAGAACAACAGGTCATTGCCTTTCCTTGACGTCAAATTAATGGTGAGAACAGACGGTTCCTTGGCCCACACTGTGTACCGCATACCCACTCACACAAACAGATACCTGCACGCCTCCTCGCATCATCACCCACTTCAAATCTTAATCAATTCAAAAAAAAAAAAATCAGTCAGCTCCACGCTCATCAAGCGAGCCAATGACCTCTGCGACCCTGAGCATTTACAGCAGGAGTTAGACTATGTTCAGGAGATACTGAAGATGAATGGGTATGCAGCGAGTAGTAGAAAGGCACGACGTGCACCGAGGAGAGTGAGACCGGAGGTGGAACGCCAACCAGCTTATCTGCCATATGTAAAGGGAATAACGGACAAGATCGGGTCGTGTTTACGGCGGTTCTCCATTCGGGCGATCTTTAAACCATTAACCAAAGTGGCTAGGTACGTGCGAACACCAAAGGACATCATTCCTCTGCAAACACCAGGTGTCTACAAAGTAGATTGCAGCTGCGGTAGTTCCTACATAGGCCAAACCAAGCGGACCATCGCGGAAAGGGTCAAAGAACATATTGCAGCTGTAAAAAATCGTCAGTTGAACAAATCGGCAATAGCAGAACACCTTGATTCGGGCATTAATCACTGGATCGAACTTCACCAACCGAAAGTCCTCTCCACTGATCGCCATTATTATCCACGTATGGTGCGTGAAGCCATTGAAATCAGAAAACACAAAAATTTCAATAGGGATGATGGATACAAGCTCTCCGGGATGTGGAATTCAGTGATTAATAAACTTGAACGTAAAACTGTGCCAATTAAAACTGACGTAGTGAGTGTCGTGTGTCGCCGGCCTTATCCTTCGTTGTAATAACAACGCGCAGCGGAGGGTAGTTCGACAAGAAATAACTTCGTGGTTTTTGTCGATCCTCGCCTCAGTCCAACCGCGACCACGGGCGCTGCAACGTGCTCGAAACGTCGGTAGAATGTAAGTAAATAGTATTTCGCGTGAAGTCCCGAATTCTATAAGTATGAGAACGAAATTTATTTTTTATTTCAATACTAGATAATGCTCGCGGCTTCGCCCGCGTGAAATTCGGTACCTGTTCCCGCTTCCCGTGGGAACATATTCCCGAAATGAAAAGTAGCCTATTTGTTATTCCAGACTGTAAGCTATATCTGTACCAAATTTCAGCCCAATCAGTTAAGCCGTTAGATCGTGATTATGTAACAAACATCCAAACATCTAAACATCTTCACAAACAACTAGTAGGATTATGATTTTCTTATAAAATTGGATGCAAATAACATAGAAATATATACAGAAATTATCCACCAAAGTGGAAGAATAAGTCTAGCACGACGACGGAAGTATGTCTATTAGTCGTCTAGATCCCATAGCACAAGCCTATATCTATTAGCTTAATTAGAGCTAGATGGCGTTGTTTGTAAAAAAATTACCATTGAAAAATTGAAATTGATTGAAAATCTCACTGTCCACAGAACTATGATAGCGGCCCTCAAGTTGATAGCCAAATGTTGTACCTCTTCACGCTCCACTTGAAGAAGTTATTTCAAGATTATATGTTTCGACATCAAAGCGATTCATCGCTTGGGTACAGTGAAGATTCTCTTTAATCTACACTAATAATAATATTATAAACAGGAGAACTGAACTGAACTACAAAACCCTCAATATTGAAACTTGCGTGTGGATCAATCCTTAAAGTACTCCCTTTCTAACACTGCAAAATTATTGGAAATTTGACCAAGTGGTGAGAAATTACAGCTGAAAAACCATTTCATCTTTGATCCCCTCTCCTGAAGAAACCGCGCAAACTATCGGGATCAAAATTATCCTAGAACCTTCCTTGGATTATAATCTCAGATTGTGCCAAGTATCATTCAAATCGGTTCCGTAGTTTTGGCCCGATACTTATTTAGGATACAGACAGACAGACTTGAAAATTTTAAATTACATTTTCGGCTTCAGTATCGATTATAGAATGCCCCTCAACTAATTTTTTTTTAATATCTTCCATGTACAGACTCTCTACCCTTATCAGTTTTATTATATGTATAGATAGATACGTATTATGACTGATAGCTAAAACACGATAACATAATTTAAGACTTTTATCAAAAGGTATTATAATATATCGCCAAGCAAAAAATATTCTGCTCCCGGAGCGGGTTTTCAAAATATCTTTATACTATACCTACGCTATTCTATTTACTGGTTCACAGATTTCGCCTTAAAGAAAAGATAATACCGGGACCCGTAAAAGATTTCGGTTATTGATTACAAGATATTATTTATCTGATTTTTGCTTGATCTTCAGTTTTTCTTTTGTGTCGATGGATATCAAACTTGCCCAAGTCCGGTACCAGTCATTTTGGTTTTATTTATTTCTTCGATTCAGTAAAAAATTATAATTCTTTTCGTTTAAGATCGATCCTATCCAAGTCCACGGCTTCCTTAAGAAATTAAGGTCGATAATTGATTCATATTTTCAATCCCACCCAAGTCAATTTCGTGTTTCAAATCATACGAGCCCAAGTCAATTACAGCCAATCACACATCATCTTTACTCTGTCATGGCCGCCATTCTTGCTCAGTCCACGTGCTGGTAATAGCCGCGCACCTTGTTTTTATTTTAATTATGGACAATATAATAAAAGCAGAGTTAGCAAAAAAGAAGAAGAAGAAAAGTGCAAATGATTACGGAAAGAAAAATGGCCAAAATCGGTAAGTTTAAGCGTAAAATAACATTTTTTCATAACAAGATCGTACGTCGGGACCGGTACGTCATAAATTTGAACAGGGTAGGACTATTTTGATTGTTCGAAATTATACCTCGTTTTCAATACTGGAGGTTTTATGTACCTTCTATACCTTTTCAAAAGTGCTAGTATTAGTAACTTGTACCTAAACAAATTTTCTGAGTCCGTACCCTTATCAATAAGTCATATCAAACGTGACTAAGTCCTATTACAATATTTCTAACTTTCCCAAGTCCAGAGCCCTATTTTTTCAATATTGACCATGTCCGTATGCATTATACCATAAGTGCCTAAGTCCGGGTAAAACTCCTTAAAATTGTATAATTACTGTGTGTATTTATTTTGCTTTGTATTTGGTTAGTATTGCCAGGCTTAATATTAATAACACAAAACAATAATCTTAACTTATTACTGGCTAAAACTCCAAACTAGAAAAGAACACCATTATCCGAAAAACGTTGAAATGTGACTTGGGCGTCTTTGATATCTATCGACACTTTTGTTCTTTATTGGAGTAAAAACTACGCACTTTTGTAAGATTCTTGATGGATTTTTGATAAGTATCTATAACGAAGTTGCTACTGAAATACTGTTATAGAGGAAAATAGGTATTGTTATAGTTATCATCTCTTCTAGTCATATAACAAAATGCAACCGTGACTGACAGATCTGCTAAAGAAATTTTAAACCGCCAAACAACTGCTGCTTAAGGCCATATACGGGGCTAACGACCTTGAGCATATGGGCGGTATGACTCGCCAACATAGAGTAGCGCAACTACAGAGACATCAGAATAAAAGAACCACGGAAGAAGAAGAAAAATAGTACCGGAAATGCGTTCCTCGCTTCACCAAATAAACAAGAAGCTGTGAGACGGTCTCACCCGACTTCCCCTCTCTAAAACGTTTATTGTGAGAGTTCAATCCGATTGACGTTGTCATTTTTAGGGTTACGTAGTCAAATGGCAAAAACGGAACCCAACCATACACGTATAATGCATGCATGGTTTGAATATAGACACTCATAAAAACTAAAGGTAAGCAAATAAGCTACTTCGCCATTACTATTTAAAAATCACAGGTACACGCTACATTAAGCCTCATTTTTTTTATTACTATTCAAAGCATATACAGGGTGAATTTTTCAAAAGGGATTGGATGGCCAAATTCGAAACTATAAGGATTAGCGAAAAATGCTCAAAGGAGTCACGAGCCCGATTTTGATGAAACTTAAAACCTCATCATTAGATTTTTGAAAAACCAATAATCCTAGCTGTGAATCGAACCTTATGATTCTGAAAAAAAACACACCCTATATTATTATACCATACGATAGTGTTGCTATTAAGAATCATATTCTGGGAAGTAATGTCATACGGCAAACTAAAGGAAAGTGCTCATCTTTAACAAAATACAATTTATTTTATTTACAATAACTGATTAATTGTTTAAAATGTAGACCATCGTTTCCAATACATAGCTAGATTCGAGACCTCAAGGATCGTATTGCATTCAATTTTATTGATTCCGTTTCGAATATTCTCCAAAGAATCATTCTGAGCATGATTTAAAACTCGGAATAGTTACGAACTATTCTGGGATTTCGAACGAAACAAATTATGATACAAAATTTAGGTACATTACATGAAATATGAATTCTATTAAAATTCCAAGCTTTCCTTAAATTTGCCGTATATCATTACTTCGCAGAATTTGATCCTTATCAGCGAAACTATCGTCTGGTGTAATAATAAAGGGTGTGTTTTTTTTTTCAAAATCAATAGGTTAATCGAACCCAAATCAGTTAATGTAAGAAAAATTAATTGTATTTTGTTAAAGATAAACACTTTCCTTTAGTTTGCCGTATGACATTACTTCCCAGAATATGATTCTTAATAGCAACACTATCGTATGGTGTAATAATATAGGGTGTGTTTTTTTTTTCAGACTCATTGGGTTCGATTCCCAGCTAGGATTATTGGTTTTTCGAAAATCTAATGATGAGGTTTTCAGTTTTATCAAAATCGGGCTCGTGACTCCTTTGAGCATTTTTAGCTATTCCTTATAGTTTCGGGTTTGGCCATCCAAGCCCTTTTCAAAAATTCACCCTGTATAATCGGCCCCGTGTGGCGACGGGTTCCCGTGTTGCAACGGGTAAGAGCACAAAATGTCGCCACCCCAATACATCCTGAGGGTGTCGTAAGAGGCGACTAAGGGAACACTTTCGCAAAAATATGCATTGCGTAGAGAAGGAAAACTCGAAATGAAACCCGGTTGTCAGTAAATTGACAATCGTTAAGCCAAGTTGAAGGCCTAAATTTAATGGGCGGCTTGAAAAATTTCAACTGCGGGTCGCGGCGACCTGTGCCTGTCCATTCCAACACGACAATAGGCTCACCACCTATTACGTGAGACAAAACTATAAGGTGAAATGTGGGCGTATACTATGCATCTGTCTACCCCTTCGGGGAAAAAGGCGTGGCTATATATATGTATGTATGTATAATCGGGAGACACTGAGTCATACCACAAGCGTGCAAAAGCTATCCTACCAATATAATTGCATTGCTAAAGAAACCCAACTTGTATGTAAATTTACATAGAAGTAGTACAGTTGCAATTCACGTCGTACGATAACAGGTCAAGCTAAATAAAACCGTTTAAAAGTAGTCTGTCACGGTACATCGACAACAGTCCCCTTAAAAATTCGGTTGCTGCCTTTCGACTTCAATGAAGGACAAAAAAGTAACAAACTTTTAAATGTTTACCATATTAGTACAGAATTACAGTACATTTTTTTTTCAACACCAAAAGAACAAAAGACAAGAACAGGTAACGCATACATTTTATTTAAGTTGTATTGACTAGCATATTTTATGCAATATCTGCTGACAGGTCAGCAATGATGTATGAAACAGCTGTCCAAAAAGCAGTCCCAAGATCAAGCTCATCGGGATCTTCTACATTCATAGTATCACCTTCAGTATGATGGAACCAAAAGTACTTTCCATTATCATTGTGAAGACTAGCACCAGGAGTGCCACTTCCAGTAAATACAGAGATATCTGATCCTGCTCCATCTTGTTCGACTAAAGTCGATGCATTAATAGATTTAAACATTTTAAGAACTTCCTTTACAATGCATCGTTGTCTAACGTCACCACTCACAACCAATCCTAATGGAGCAAATGTACCTTCATCAGACTCCATTATAAAATTTATATTGTCTAATTCATCTTTATGGGCTTCTTTATATGCATAAGCCCCAACTAAACCTGGTTCTTCAGCAGTCCAAAAGATAGCTCTCAAAGTTCTTTTTGGAGTAAGATTCAATCGCTTTAAAATAACAGGAGCTGCCCAACTTATAAATAAGCCACCACCATCATCCATGGCACCTTGTCCGACATCCCAGCTATCAATATGGCCAGAGACAATAACCAATTTATCTGGTTTTTCGGTTCCTTTTAAATCAACCAGAGTATTCCTAGAAATCTTAGTATCGTAAGTCGATGACATTTTAAGATTTAGCACAACTTTTTCACCTCTGTTATACATCCTTCGAATTAAATTAGCATCCTCCAGGGAGATAGCTGCAGTAGGAATTTGTTTAACCCCATCACTATAAGTTTGTGATCCAGTATGAGGCGAATTAATTGAAAAAGGTGCAATTGATTTTACAAGAGAGGCCACAGCACCCTTAGCAGATGCTCTTGAAGCTCCTTGAGACCTAACTGGCACAGTTGCACTGTATGTTGTAAATACAGGATCAAACAAAACAATTTTGCCTTCGACTTGTTCAGTTGGAGTGTTATCCAAAGCTTCGAAACTATTAACCACTATAACTTCAGCTGTGATTCCCTCTGATGGTGTACTGATACTTCCACCTAGACCCAGTAGCGCAATATTTTTGTTTCTTGGTTCGAGCATAGTCAGTTTTTCTTCACCTCTTACCCAATGTGGCACCTGTAATTATTAGTTAAAATTTTAATTATCCAGCTTTATATTTGGCTTGCAAAAGTAGCTATTGCAAATGGATTGAAAATTTTAACCTAATTAATAGGTAGATACAAATCTTTCAAAGTATACCTGGTATCGACTCTTTCATATTTTTTTCTAAACAGAGCTTTAAGATCTGCTTTAAGATTAAATCAACGGCACAGGTCCAATCAAATAAAAATAGGTAGAAAGAATAATCTGAAAGGATTTGGGATAAAACGCTGTGATATGACTATAACCATGTTCAATAAGCTTGAAATCATCAAGTACAAAAAGAATTTTTTTAATCGCCATACAAACCTTTCAGCTAAAATAATATATTTACTTCACACAATCAATTATACTGATTGTCCCAATTCTTACTCCTACGCTCCGTACTGTGATCGTTTTCCTTAATGAAATAATTGTACAGATAATAATATTGTAGGTATTCATTGCAATGTTTATTTTGCCAAATGCGTAGTAAGAGCAAGATTTAGAACAATATGTTTTATTGATAATACCAGACTGATTATATACAATCAATAATGAAGTATAAAAATATAATAGGTACTTATAACTTTATATAAAAATTCTTGGAACTCCTAAGAAAAGCGACTATATTACATTTGACATAGTAAAAAGCAGGATGCAGTGAGTAAATGTATTCTAACCGTAGTTCAAAAGGTGTTGTCTCAATTCAACTAAGCGAAAAAAAAAATCTTCTCTCGTAACTGGTTAGGTAAATCTAGTTACCAACATGAACTAAGGGCTCTAATCGCGCTAACAAACGATGCTATTGTTGTTCAATAAGTACATACATAAATTATTATAAAACATTTCAATTGCGGCACCGCATCGCGGCACTGCTTAAGGATCCAATATTTATGTAATTTCTCCTCGGAACGAATAGAATTCGTATGAATTTGCAATAATCAGGCATTCCTGTTCAATCAGAACTACTCTAATATAACGTACCTCTACATCTTCAGTGGTTATATTGTCTAATCCTTCATCGCGAGATCGCTTTATGATGTAGTCAATAGAGTCTTCTAAGACTTGTGTCCCCGAAAGGCGTGCACCGAATTTATCCACGAATATAGCCAATCTAAAAACATAAAAATGCATTCAATGCTTGACTTACACATCACACTCTACATACGCACAAACAGTCACGCCTTTATCTTCGAAGAGAAACAAAAAGGCATTACTATATATGCCCACATTTCATCATCCATACTTTGTTTAAAGTAAAAGGTCGAGAGCTTATTGCCGCGTAGAAATGGACAGGCGCAGTTTGTTAATACCTGCTGTTAAACTTTCTGCCTCTACCATGACGTAACGACTGCCACGTTACTGGCAACTGTGATTAATTGCTTAACATGTTGTTTGAAGCACCGAAATACTCTAAATTTGAAATGTCAATAAAAGTGATCACCTATCTTCGATGGAAGAGATCGCTGTAAGTGGTAAGACCGCCGATTGTACCTAGAGTTATTTTAGTATAAGTTCTTGTAATCGTTGATATGGTGTGCAATAAAGTGTATTCTATTCTATTCTACCTTAAGGAAAGGCATAAGATAAAATGCAAAAAGCAGTTATTACAGAGTAAGCGGTAATACGAGCGCTTAAAAGAACTTAAGACTTCGGACTTAGAATTCAAGTCTTAAAAAACATAAAAACTACTCACTCATCATAAGTTTTGCGTTTAAATTCTCCATTTAAAACGTAGTCCAAAATCTTATCTTTAACTTTCTCGTAGGACCATATTTCATCTACTAAATTTCCTAGTATTCCGTAACACTTATCTGAATTTTTATCCAAAACTTTCGCATCACTGCCTATTATTAAAAAAATTGTAACTAGCACAAGACGTAAGCAATTCATTTTCTCTCAAAGCTGTTGAGATACTGAGACGTGTGATACATTCAGCTCTATTGTATTCTGTTTATCTAATCAATTGACACGGTCAAGTATATCAAATGCCTTTCCGATTACTACACTCATAATATCACATTTGATGGACATCTAATACTCAAAGAACTTGAAGTGTTTTGTGTGGATTACGTGTGCTCCTTATCAAAGTGTTAGTGAAATTTGAAATAAGAGGCACTTGATAATATCTTATTAGACGGTACTGTCGACCTAGGTTTAAGTGGTTAGTACAAAACTGTTTAGATAATGTTAGTTAATTGACTAATCTTAATATGGACAACAACTAAGTGCTTATCCGGCCATGCACTATTTGGGTAATCAAGTAGGTATGTTTCTTTATAGGATTCCGTAATCAAAGGACAAAAACGTGGTTGTATTACTGAGACTCCGCTGTCTGTCTGTCTGTATCTCATGAATCGTGGTAGCCAGATAGTTAAAATTTTCACAAATGATCAAAATAATCAGCTGTGAAAATTTCAACTTATTCCTATTGCCGCTATAAAAACCTCCATACAACAAATGTATCTTTTTCCGTTTTTTGGTACGGATTATCCGTGCTCGATTACAACTTGCAATTGGTCGGTTTTTTTCTTTGATTATTGCATAAAAACACCCAATTACACACGCTATCAGTTTAATTTGCACTTAACATTTAAAACCACTACGGTTTCCACATTATCGTGTACTATGTGCTCAATTCACGATCACTTTGTAACATTTATTATTCACACGGAAAGGAAAATTTATTTACACAACGACATGTTTAATTTATCAGCAGATCGAAACGATTTTGTAGTTCCAATTGGAACCTATCGGTACTGAAAATTTATTTACAGAACGACATCTTTACTTTATCAGCAGATCGAAACGATTTTGTAGTTCCAATTGGAACCTATCGTCACTCAAGGCTATTTGGGCCGTGGTAGGTTGGAGTACTCTCCAACCTACCATGGCCCATATATAAAGGGCCCAACCCCTCAGGGTATCTATTTTGTGTTTTGGATTGACCGCAATGACCGAATATCGGCAGTGATCAACGACTTGTCCGAGCATCTTTAAATTTGAACTTCCGCGCCAAAAGGGCCCGGATGATGAAGCCAGTAGGCTCCTTTTGGCGGCCGGGCCCTTTTGGCGCGGAAGGTCAAATTTAAAGATGCTCGGACAAGTCGGTGATCACTGCCGATATTAAAGAATGAGTTCATCAAGAAGAGCCCCTGAGACTCAAGAAAATTGACAAGCATATGCCCCCGGTCATTTCTACGCCCCACACCAAAGGGGCCGAATATCGTTTCGCCGCGTTCTTGTACTTCCACTTTGGTATTGAAGTCCCCCATCACAACATTGTAGTGCATGTACATAGTTATCATAGAGTTGTAGATAAACATAATAAACTACGAGTATTATAGTACAAAATGGCTATGATAATGTTCATCCAAAAACAATTTTCAATAGTTTCTAAAAGCGTCATTAGGGACGAGAGTTGCGAAATGTTCATACACACAGTTCTGCTTTGACCTAATATGGAAATCGTAAATGTTTGTTTTCCCGTAGATTTCGCAAATGAGAGTTAAATTTGATGTTCATGTGTGCGTTTCGTTCTACAGAACTATGATTAGAATTACATTTCGTTCACTGCGATGTTATTTGAAATGTTCATAAGGACGCTTTAAATATACATAAATAACCATGTTCTATTGCAGTGTTTTGTTTTCAAAATAAAGATTATTTTGAGAGGCAACAAAGTCACATTATGCTATTAAAAGACAAGCGCTGAGTATTTAGGGGTATCCTCCCGAGAGCTTACTCGGGGCTTCTAACCGTAGGCTGTTACGTAGGATACGTGTGGTTTTTAGTCGGTGGTAGTCCGGCATAGCATCCATGTAGGATTTTCCTCACGTTAATAAAAAAACCGCTGAGTATTTTGAACGAAGTTGTCTGGCATATGAGTAACGACGAAGATTTTTAGGGTTTCGTAGCCAAATGGCAAAAACGAAACTCTTATAGATTCGTCATGTCTGTCTGTCTGTCTGTCTGTCCGTCCGTGTGTCACAGCCACTTTTCTCTGAAAATATAAGGCCTATGCTATTGAAACTTGGTAACTAGATGTATTCTGTAAACCGCATTAAGATTCTTATATAAAACTAGAAAAAAAGCAGTCGATTTTGGGGGTCACCATACTCAGAACTGAAACTTAATTTTTTTTTCATCAAATCCATACGTGTGCGGTATCTATAGATAGGTCTTCAAAAATGCTATTGAGGTTTTTAACATCATTTTTTCCTAAAATGAATAGTCTGCGCAAGAGACACTTCCAAAGTGGAAAAATGCGTGTCCCCCCCCCCGCTCTAACTTCTAAACTAAGAGAATGAGAAATCTAAAAAAATTATATGATGAACATTGTCATAAAAACTACCAACGAAAATTACAGTTTGAACGAAATAGAGCTGGTAGTTTTTAGGGTTTCGAAGCCAAATGGCAAAAACGGAACCCTTATAAATTCGTCATGTCTGTCTGTCTGTCTGTCTGTCTGTCCGTCCGTGTGTCACAGCCACTTTTCTCCGAAACTATACGGCCTATGCTATTGAAACTTGGCAACTAGATGTATTCTGTGAACCGCATTAAGATTCTTATATAACACTAGAAAAAACGCAGTAAATTTTGGGGGTCCCCACACTCAGAACTGAAACTCAAAATTTTTTTTCTATCAAACCCATACGTGTGGGGTATCTATAGATAGGTCTTCTAAAATGCTGTTGAGGTTTCTAACATCATTTTTTTCTAAAGGGAATAGTTTGCGCAAGAGACACTTCCAAAGTGGAAAAATGAGTGTCCCCCCCCCTCTAACTTCTAAACTAAGAAAGTGATAAATCTAAAAAAAATATATGATGTACATTGCCATAAAAACTACCAACGAAAATTAGTTTGAACGAGATAGAGTTGGTAGTTTTTTTTAATACGTCAGAAACCGCAATTTTCGGTTAGAAAAATCACTACCACTGCGAACGTCTTAAAACATCAAAGTTACAACGAACTATAAGAACTTTTATATTATGTTACTGGCTGCTACGAAACCCTTCATGGGCGAGTCCAACTCGCACTTGGCCGGTTTATTTTTAATACGTCATAAACCGCTATTTTCGGTTAGAAAAATCACTACCACTGCGAACGTGTTAAAACATCAATCAAAGTTACAAAGATCTATAAGAATTTTTATATTATGTTACTTGCTGCTTCGAAACCCTTCATGGGCGAGTCCAACTCGCACTTGGCCGGTTTTTTTTTTCTTATTGATGTAGCCGCAATATAGACAGCAACCTATCACTCAATGTAGACAGGGAATCTTTCAATTTTAAAAATCAGTAAAGAATGAACTTCTTGGGGTTAAAAAGAAATTAATCATCAAAATCAAAAATACATTATCACACAACTTCATCTTGCCCAAGTAAAGCTATCTTAAGTTTTTACTTTGGGATCTAGGCACATGATAAGATTTCTAAATAAATTTTGTAATTATGCTTAGAAAACACACAAACAGTGATACAACAATCTGCGAATCTCACAAATATTTGACCTGGGAATTGAACCCTGAACCTTAGCACGCCACTTGCACCCACTTACTACCCACAATGGCGCCCACGTGCACTATAGTGACAGAACTGTCATCGGCTCCGACGCCCACGGTCATCATATTGCCAGTTTATATCCGTTTATATCCGGTGTTATCCTCTTTCATCCAGGCCGGAAATAATGCAGGATGAGTTTATAATAATGATTAACATAGCCTGCAGAGTAACATTAAAAGAAAAAACATCAGAAACTTCGAGTTGATTGTGATAAATAAATTTTCTGTTGAGCCGCCATTAGCGTTCCAATTAGTTACGGGGTAAGTATTAAATCGATACCTCTGGGCTCAAAGGTCGTAAAGGACATTTGGGCGAAAATGACTTTTTGATACAGTTTTACTCAATTTTTAATTCCCTATCGATCTGTATATTCCGTTTCACGAAATTCGCAAAAAAAATGCCTTTACGACCCACATAATCTGAGACTTTAAGCCAAGTTTACCGTGAAAATATGGAAGTAAATAACACTTACCTACTAGAGTGAAATTATTTTGGTAGTAAAGGAAAATATAAAGAAAATTTTGGGTGTAAAACACATAAAAAATTTAAATGGTCCTATACTCCCTATAAGTCACCTCAAAAATATGGATGTAAAGGACATCAGGACTTGTCCTGATGTCCTTTACATCCATACTGCTACTTGAAGCAGTGTATTAAAGTGGGTAACTTTAAAAGTGAGCTAGATACAATCGACTTTGGAGACCCACAGGGTAGCGTGCTTGGCCCAACGCTTTTTATAATGTATATGGATAATATAATATGCTATGCCGATGACACTGTTGTTATATTTGATGGTGCAAGTTGGGTTGAAAAATTTACGAAAGCCGAGTTGGGTCTGGGACAAGTGTCAACATGGTTGTGTTATAATTTAGTGACACTGAATGCCAGTAAAACTAAATATGTATGTTTTCATAAAACAGCTAGATCGGCCCACACATTTCTTGGTATCAAAATACACTACTGCAAAGAAATGAAAGGTTGCAAATGTGAATTCATCCGAAGGACAGACAGCATTAAATACCTTGGCGTAATTATTGACGAAAACTTGTTAAAAAACACATCATCGTTTTGTCAAACGGAGTGCGAAAAACCGCAAATATAATGAAATTTCTTCGTTCTTCAGCGCCAACGGACGACCTGGAGTCCGTTTATTTTGCCCTGAGTCCTCCTGAGTCAGTCGGCCGTCCCGTGGAGTCAGCGCTGCTTTGCAGGGAGAGCTTCATCATTGAGATTACATTCCATACATTGATGTCGCCAGCATCCGCAAAGCCCGCCCCTTGTTCGGGCGTAAGTGCGCCGTAGCTGTTCAACAAAAACAGGCGGCTTACCGCGCCTAGATCAGGGCTCGGTCTGTGCGGGACCAGAAAGTGACCCGCCTCAAAGCAGGGTACAACAGAGCCACTAGGTCCAGTAAGAGAGCCTTCAAGAGAGTGGACGCCCAGCGCATCACGCGGCTTGGTCAGGAGCTCACGTAACATCCGACGGGCAGACGTGAATACTGGCAACTGACCAAAGCCGTGCAGGCCAACTTTTGCAAGCTCTTGCTGCCGCCGCGCCGCTGCGCTATATTGACGGATGACTGGCTCACAAGGTCCAAGAGAAATCAGAAATGCTGGCCAATCTCTTTGCGGCTAATTCCCGGGTCGATGACTGTGGCAAGCAACCTCCCACTATCGCCGACTGTGGAACCACGATGCCGGATATTGTAATCCGGCAGTGCGGCATTGGTGCTGAAGAAGTGTGCAGCTGAATTATGTCCAACGCTAACACGCCTGTATCGTCTTTCCTATTCGTCGGGAGAAGAGTCGAAGGCTTGGTAGGAGGCGAACGTTCAGCCGATCCCCAAGAAAGGGGATCGGTCGGATCCGGCCAACTATCGCACCATAGCCGTAACCACCGTAATCTGCAAAGTGTTCGAGCTAATTATCAACAAACAGCTCATGCGCTATCTGGAGGATCACTCGTTAATTAGCGATTGTCAATATGGCTTTAGGCCGAAACGATCAACGGGTGACCACTTAGCGTACATTGCACACACCTGGGGTGAGGCTATGGAGAAGCACGGTGATCTCTGGCTATTGGCCTAGACATGGCTAAAGCCTTTGATAGGGTATGACATGCATCGCATCTTTCCAAGCTGCCGGCATAAGGTCTATCGCCTCAGTTGTGCCGATGGTTGGCCAGCTTCCTGCACGGGCGATGTACACGGGTCCTCTGTGATGGTCAGGCTTCCTGCTTTTTGCAGGTATATGCCGGAGTACCACAGGGATCGGTATTTTCCCCAACTCTCTTTCTTCTGCATATCAATGACATTGTCCCGTGGGTGCATTCATTGTTATGCGGATGATAGTACTCTGCATGGGAGCTATTCTGGCCGTCCAGCGGAGGGGCGAGGCGACGTGAAAGGAAAGAGACGACAACTCGTGGCGGATCTTCACCGGGACCTGGGTCGCATTGCCCAATGGGGTTCGGACAACCTTGTCGAGTTCAATGCCAGAAAAACACACAGTTTACAGCTAAGAAGTCCCCATTCCTATCCCTACCCTGTCTTCGGAACATTAAGGTTCCACTAAAAGAAAGCTCAATCACAAAACCTACGTAGAGAGATGTATTGGGCTGGGCTCGTGGAAACTAGGATTCCTGAATAAGCTGAGACTATTTCACGTCACATCAGAGATGTTTACTGTACAAGACGAAGATTCGCCGCTGCGTCGAATTCTGTTCTCACATTTGGGATGACTCCGCAAGACACCTACTAGCGTCAACGCTATGCAGCGACGTGCTATCCGAATAATTGGTTGTCCTGAAGTGACGGAAGGCCTCGAACCGTTAGCGCAACGAAGAACCATAGCGTCCTTGGGTGCCTTCTACCGAATGTATTACGGTGAATGTTCTGAAGAGCTCGATTCAACCTAATCCTACCATCTCCTTTCCAAACCCGAACAACGCGTGCCGGGACAGAGATGCCACTCATACACAGTGGAGAGAATTTTGGCCTGAACCAAGCATTTCAAAAGATCGTTCATCTGTCGAACTATAAGAACATGGAACGACCTGCCCGCATACGTTTTTCCCTCATCTTACAATTCCGGGTTCTTCAAGAGGAGCGTGAAGAGGCACATCACAGGGCCGGCAACTTGAGGAACCACTGTCGAAAGTCTTACAGACTGTGAGACTGGCCCCCAATCGTTAGATGCACCACGGCTTACCATCAGGGTGGTGGCGACGTCAATTTGACGAGCTTAATATTAAAAAATATAAGTTTATTTAATAATGTAGCCCTTAAAAATGAGTTAGCAAGTGATCCTTATGACCTTAAAATTATTACACTAGTCGATTATTACCTTATTTTCTTCAGAATTGCGCAGTGAAGTAGATTTACACCCTTCGGTGAAATCTTAGGATGGAAATTTGACGGGTGTAAAGGACTTTTATTTTCAAATTTATGGTCGTAAAGGAAATCTATCTCGGTAAATACAGCACTAGGGTATTTTTTTTAATCTGCCTTAGAAAATACTATAAATTCTAAGCACTTTCTTCCTTGGTTTTATTAAAATAGCTCAAGAAACAAAAAAGTTAGAGTACAAAATATTTTTTTTCTTTTGTTTTTTGCTTCTCCTGAAAAGTCCCATTTTGTCCTTTACGACCTTTGAGCCCAGAGGTATCGAAATATTTTAGTTTATTCTGCTTTTATTTATGGTTTTATTTAATATATTGAATGATATATTATTTTATAATATATACTTATTTATTTCAGTGTATATTTATTAATTGTTTTTTTTATTGGCCAATGTAAATACGCAAAAAATGTATAACTTTAATACTTTTATTTTATTAATATTTTTGTTTATTTTGATTCAATTATTCTTGTTTTGCATTTAAAAGGTGTTGTTTAACAGCTGTTATAAATATTTCCGTCCCAAATCGAGGTAAAATTAATTATAATAGCATGTGAAGATGACAATTTTTGGCAATGAAAATACGCTAATATTGATAAATTTATTTTGGGAGATTTTGTATCTACAAATTCTTTTTTTTATTTTTGGGTAACGTGTTTGTGTGTATATTTGGTAAATAAAAAAATATAAGACTTAAAACTGGTTTTATTTTGAATTACATGGTAAAACATAAGAATACTACTTCATTTTAACCATCGTAATTTTCAGCGACATTTCATTAATCCATTACACATCGGATATCCTCGGATTTAGTTTAGTTATTTTCGTCAGTTATCCAGCATGATGAAACAGTAAGTATTTCTGTAGTGCGACTCCTATAAAAGAAATAAGAATTAATTTTGTGAAGCTCGGCGCGCAACCGCCGTTCCCGCCAACGCTCGCGAAGGTGTTGAGCGTCGGAGGCCAAGTGACGTTTGACAGTTCGGCCGCTCGACTGGCAAACGAGGCAATCATTGTAACATATTTAAGGAACTGAGAGTATAACCATTTTAATTTCTTTCATTACTTAAGAAATGAAAATGGTAGGGGAAAATTATTTAGCTTTGCATTGCCTACATTCTAAAGAAGCTGCGTTGAGACCTAAACATCGACAAATGAATGAAAGTTTCAATACCGGGTTATCAAAGTTTATCTAAACATTTCATTCTTGGCACCAATACAATAACATACAAAATTATCTGACATTATAACTAGTTGACCCGCCGAACTTTGTACTGGTTTAGTTATACTATAGAGCAACACGACCTAAGACTTTGATCGGGATGGTAGACTCTATTTTTTATTACGCTTTTATTAGTTTCACCTGTATGTTTGCTTGTTTGTAACCGACTCTTTTGCGATCGATTTTGCCCTACCTTGAACGATAAGATTTATTTCAAACTTTGCACACTTGTCAAAGACAATGCCATAATTTAATAAAAAATAAGAAACAAACCTAAAAAATGAAAAATAAATAATAGTTTAAAAAACTTAAAAAAACGCTTTTCTAGAAAATCGAACTAAAAAGTAGAAAATAATTTTTAATAAGTTTGAATGAAAAATAGTGTAAATAAAAAATAAATGTATATTATTGTAAAAAAAAGCGTGGGGTGCATAGTGTCAATAGTTTAAAATAATATCTTGAAATGCACCTCACGCTTTTTTTACCGAGACTGTTATGAATCGGGCAAACATAATTAAGTATAAAGGCGTCTTCGTTTTAGGCGGCATGTCTCCTAGCCGGGACCCCTCCATGGGACCTGGAAGCGAGAGCCCTTGCGTCACTGTTCAGATGGCGCAAGGAGGCGCTGGAGCGGGGCCAAAGGCCTGCGTCTCGAGAAATCGAGGCCCAGCGGACCCTGCTCCACCAGGAAACCGTGGAGACATGGAAGGTGCGACTTGAGCAACCAAAGGGGGGATTCGCCACAATCGCGGCCGTCAGCGGTGCTCTCTCCTACCGGTTGACACAGATGCTTGCCGGGCACGGTAGCTTCGGTAGGTATCTGTGGCGAAAACACCGGGAAACCACGGCCGAGTGTCAGCACTGCGAGGACCGCAGCGACGACACGGCGCTCCACACGCTGGTGGAGTGCACGGCGTGGGCACAACTGCGCCAGGTCCTCGTAGTGGGCCTGGGCGTGGACACTCTCTCGCTTGAGGCCATGGTGCGAGCCATGCTCTCCAGCGGGAGTAAGTGGGACTGCGCCGCCTCTTTCTGCGAGCAGGTCATGCTCGTGAAGGAGGCGGCGGGCCGAGTGCGGGAGAGAGCTCTCCCACCCGAGTTCCGCAGTCGGCACCCTGGGCGCCGCCGACGTGTCTTCGCCGAGGACTATCGGCCTCCATGACCGGGGGTCTGAGGACGGTGAGAGGGCCGCTCACCGTCCTTACAGAAGCAGGCCCATGACGGCAGCGTGACGTGAGCAACTCACGCACGCCCCCCCCTTAGAAGCGGGGTCACACCCGAAACCCCCCATAGACGCGGGATTGCACCCGAACCACCCCCTGGGCGAGGCCGCATTGGCGGCCGTAGGTCTGTTGGGAGTCACGGGACATCCTTCCTGAGGGCTTACCCGGGGCTCTCAACCATAGGCTGTTAGGCGTGGCGTGAGGTTTTTTAGTCGGTAAGAGTCCGGCATAACATCCTATGAGGATTTTCCCTCACGTTAAACAAAAAAAAAAAAGGCGTCTTCGTTTAGTCGTCTATATGAAATCTTATTTTAAAATTCTCGTGTCTCAATTTTCAGTCATAAAATCCTCCGAAACGTCTTGACCCATTTTTATGAAATTTTCTGAACTGGAAATGGCTACTATCTATTTTTATACCCCCAAGTGACCAGGAGTGTCATTACACGCGGGCGGAGCTGCGGGCATCAGCCAGTTTGTTATACAAAAAGCATTCGCTTTTTTTTTCATAGATACTGATATTGATTTTGATAAAATCTTATCTCAAATTACCTATCACTGAAATGTTTTTATCTTTTAGTTAAAAAATATCAATGGCACTAAGTACATTGGAGTAACATTCGAGTGTCAGCACTGCGGTGGCTGCAGCGTGTACACGGCGCTTCATACTCTGTCGGAGTGCTCAACATGGCTGCTGTAGCACCGGGACCGAGGGCCTAAGAACGGTGAGCTGGCTGCTCGCCATTCTTACAGGAGCAGGCCAAGACGATGACGAATATCTCATTGCCCCTCACAGTGGTGGACCATTACCCTACTCTCCCCCCCCCCCCCCCCACCTCCTTCCCCATGTAGCGGGATAACACCCGAACCAAGTCCAAGAAGAGTTTATTATTTTTGTTCAGTAATGATAATATTTATCACGCTATAAAACCACGCTACAACTAATAAGGACGAAGCAGTAATCATAAGTGTCGAGAAATCGGTCAGACATCTCTACATTATTGTAAATTAATATTTTAAACACTCACAAGGGATGAATGAGGTTTTGAAGCCAGAGTGGTATCGAGGACGAAAGCCTGGGGTACAGCGAGTCGGTAATATTAAATCAATGTTATATTAAAGGACTGTAATATTAAAGAAAACATAAGAAAAGTAATACCTGTATTGTGTTCAACAATACTTACTCGTTGTAAGACTTCCCTTTGAACGGAAATTGATATTTTTTCTATTATATTCTGAACAATTCCTTTCATAGGTACCCTCTGTGATTTTATTTAGCAGCCAGCTCAATCACAATTTGAGTCCAGAGTTTTTATTACTACTGGTCACTGACCACGCATTGTTTGAAAATGATGACCATGACTACTTTCTATCATCAGATGACCATTGTCGAACCTTTCACCAAGGCTGTCTTGATATGGTAAGCTTCGAATTCGATACCCTTAGATTGTAGAATCAATCCCCCCAGTAATCTCGACCGAACATTATTAGGGTTCCCTTTATGAAGTGTTGGAAGGTACTTGAAGGGTCGGCAGCGCAAGTATGGCGCCTCGGGTGTTCTAATAATAATAATAGTAATAATAAAAATTATAATCTTTATAAACATCCAAGCAATAGTCACCACTAGTCAGAGGTCATAATGTTGTCTACCACCTCAATGGTATAATAAAAAACCTGTTTGTGTTTAATGTAATCATTCTAAAAATTTATTTAAAAGCCAATGGCGTAATCCATACTTATATTATAAAGAGGAAATATTTGTTTTTCGATTTTTGGTTTCTTTGTTTGTAACGAATAGGCTCCGGAACTACTGGACCGATTTAAAAGATTCTTTCACTATTGAAAAGCTACACTCTTTGCGGTGATTATGGGCTATATTTAATTCCCGCATTCCCACGGGAACGGGAACTACGCGGGTGAAACCACGTGACGTCCGCTAGTTTAATATATTTTATGTTTTTCCGTACCTACTACATCAGTCACCCACATAGTTAGCCTTTGTGGTTGTTTTTTATTGCTGTTTATACAGGGCGTCCCATGGGCAGGTAAACCATGCTACATGCAGGAAAAATCTTTAAGAAAACCGAAAAGAAACCCATAGGGGCTAAGTCATGGAATGTTAAGGGCCATCTAATTGGCAGTGTAGTAAAACAATTTTATGTATTATTCTTACTTTATAAAATAAGTTGCTTAGCATAGTATTTTGTTTACACAATATGTCTGAAGCTTACACATAAAGCACTGGCTGTTTTACGCATCAACGTCCGCATAGAAGCCGTTATCGTATAAAATTTCTACGCTCCTTTTGAGCAGTTCGTTAAAAAGTAGCCTTAGTCCTTCCAACACTATATCTCTATATTAAATTTGATCTAAATCATTTCAGCGGCTTAGGTGTGAAAGCTGGACAGACAGACAGACAGAGTACTTTCGCATTTATTGGTATAAATCAGAGTATTTACGCAAAAAAACAACCAAGCATCATATCTCTTCAGCCTAACACATACAACTGCGGTAAAGCTATTGGCATACCTAATTATTTTAACGTAAGAGGGTAGAACCTACATTAAAAATAATGTTTCAACATTTTCTCGGTTGCTCATTTTCGTGTAACAACATTCAAGTTCATTTGATCGGAAATCATTATAGATGAAATCTTTTTATCTTTCTCAATAAAATTGATTTTACGTTTCATGAAGTGAAACGATTACTTACGTACTTAGGTCATACGCGATCAAGGTCGCTAAGAGCTCTTTGACTATTTTCATTTTCAATATGAATACTTCTTTTGAAAAAGGTGAAAATATTAATCGGCCACAAATCATGAAAGAGAATGGGAATTAGTGTGTGAATATTTATTCGGACACAGATTACTATAGACAAGAGCAAGCTGCGGTGTTGAAATGGACAAAGTGGTACCCTGCCGCTGAAATTTTCAAGCCGGTCATACTTTTTAAATAATAACAACCGACCCTAACAGTTTAACATGCTTTCTACAGAAAAGCTCATAAACGAAAATGTCCAAAAAGATCACCGATTTTAGGGCTAGCCACAGCTAATAAATGTTTAACATAGTGATCGATTACTAGAGCTTTGCATGCACATTTTACATACCTAAGTATAATGGGGTCGGCGGCGCGAGTGTGGCGCCTCTGGTGTTGCAAACGTTCTTAGGCAGCGGTGACCACCGGTCCTTCTGGTGGGCCGTATGCATGTCTGCCACCTTAGTGGTATAAAAAAAATAAGTAAAGTCACTTTCTGTTTTTTTTGGTGAGAAATGAATATTTCCTACACCTACAACAAAGCAACACGACTTGTGACTTGATCGGGAAGAGAGGCGCCCGCCCTTCGCCTCTGACAATACATACCTATTCCTTATGGCATATAGAAAGAAATAAAAAAAGAAATATTTATTTGGTGCAAGGTAGTTACACATACAGCACACATCCGATAACACAACGAGAAGTAATCAATCATTAATACATAATACAATAACAAATAATATGTATTGTATTTTTTACACATACAGCACACATCCGATAACACAACGAGAAGTGATCAATCAATAATACATATACAATAACAAATATGTGTTGTATTTTTATGTGTAAGTCTGAAATAATGAGTGTAATGTTTTAATTGTGTAAGTTCCATAGTGACAGCCGATTGCTTTTGTAGTGGTGTATATGAATACGATTCTCTCAGTAACATATGACAGATATATATAGAGCTATCATTCTATGAGTACTACCCTTATATCGCTCACGTTGCTCTATGACTCCTACTAATTCGAAACAACAATCGCTACCAATTGCACATTGTACTCAAGTGAACCCTAGAATATCGCGCAATTTTCACTAGCGCATGAATAGCACTTCATTGATGAATAGTGAATAGAATATATGGCGGGTCGAGTACTGAATTGACGCAATTTCTCTCAGAAAGGATAGGTGTAACTGACAGCAACCGTAATAATATATGAGAAGTTTGATAATGCATACCGAAACTTATTGGCTGAGAGTTCGCATGTAGTCCTTTGTTCAAGATAATGAAATTACTCTTGGTTAGCTGTACAATTCCCTACACACAATAGTAGGTTTCCCTTTACAGTGCCAAACGAAATTTCTCATCTTATTATTTTTTTTTTTCAAATCCGGAACGTTATTTTGACTGATAATTGAACCTTCTTAAACGGAAGACTAGACAGGTCTTTGGATATCTGTGCAATTCCTGCGCACAATATTAGGAAACTACATATTTACAGTGTCAAACGAAATTGCTCATCTCATTACATTTTTTTTAAATTCAGAACGTCATTTTGTCTGTTAATAGAACCTTACCTTAAACGGAAACCTTACCTCTCTGCACTCCTTAAACGGAAGACCAGACAGGTCTTAGAGTCTCTTCAGTAAAGTGACCGCTATCTCCACAGTGCTGAAGAGTCTACTCAGACAATTTTTAAATCACTCTGGGACATTCTCTGAGGGGCTCCCTGTCATAGGTAGTGGAAGATACCGAAAGTGAATCTGCCGTATCACACTTAGATGTTGGTGTTGGTGTCAATAATCATCCCCTGACACAATAGCCCTCACTAATACATTCTTACAAGAGTCGAGATAATTCTCACACTCAAAAAGTCTGAGTAACAATCGCGCGTGACTTGAACCCAATACCGTTGTATTGTCTGCAAAATCATTTTTAGGGTTCCGTATCCAAAGGGTAAAAAACGGGACCCTATTCATGAGACTTCGCCGTCCGTCTGTCTGTCTGTCCGTCACGAGCCGTATCGTACAGAGCTGAAATTTTCGTGATATATGTGTTTGTGTGGTAGCTATAACAACATATATGGTGCTGGTTTTTGAAACGCTCGTGGCCCCGCGGACTCAGTGTTTTGTAAACGATCACTGCAGTGAGCAACATTTACTATGGCTGGATATGGATGGGTGACCACCACGTGGACCACTTTGTGACATTTATTTACTAGCGTTTCCGTGCTTCGGAAGGTACGATAAGCCGTTGGTCCCGGTTGTCAGTAAAATGACAGTCGTTAAGCCAAGTTGAAGGCCTTATGGGCGGCTTGAAAAATTTCAACTGTGGGTCGTCACAACCTGCGCCCGGGTCGGCAACGCGTGTGTAGCGCCTCTGGTGTTGCAAACGTTTATAGGCTACAGTTACCAACCTTCCGGTGAGCCGTAAGCTTGTCTGCCACCTAAGTAGTATAAAAAAAATACTAATATTCGTTTCTTTTTCATGTAGCAGTATTAAATAATCCAAGATATATTCTTCCGAGGACTTACCCGGAGCTCCCAACTGAAGGCAGTAGGTAGGGAAGGTGCTGGTTTTTATTCCGTAGGAGTCCGGCGTAGCATTCATGACGGATTTTTCTCACGTAAAAATAAAGAAATGTATCTAAGGGCACTTATAAAAGTACACTTCCAAAAGTTTCATAAAACAGTACACAATTTATAAGGTAGGAAGGACCAAGTAAAACGGTACGGATACACATTATTAGTGTAAAGTAACTTATTATTCGTGCGGTGTAACCTAATATGCCTCTGACGTCACTATTAACGGAATTAACGCGATCATGCGTTGTTAATATTAATTTTCATTTTAGCATTAATTACGTTTATGTAACCTTACGCAACGTTAACAGTTTAATAAACTCATTAACTTTAAACGGTTTATAAATTACAATAGCTTAATATGAAACATGAGAAAGCTTTGTTCGTTGATAATATTAAAATTATTAAAAGCGCTCGGAAACATGAAAAGGTAAGGTCAAGTGCGTGTCGGGCGCGCTGCTTATCTGTAAGAGATTTACTTCAATGAATAAATTTATTTATGGTCCGAATGTAAACCTGTACCTAAGATAAACTTAATTAAAATATTTTTTCTTTGATTATTATAATGAGCTTCAACCGTGATATTTTTCAAATAACCAGAAATAATCGTTTAGCTGATAAATTAATAAAAATATCAATCGCTTTCTATATCATATAGCTTGCAATAGCTGTCCACTGCTGGACGTAGGTAGTTAACGCCATAACATGAAACATGAAACTTTAAAGATAACTCATAATAATTTTATAGATTTAACAAACATTTTTTGTAAGATCTCTTCAACGATACTTCACAGGTATAGAGTTAGCAACTCCATGACCGGGGGCCTCAGGACGGTGAGAGGGCTGCTCACCGTCCTTACAGAAGCAGGCCCATGACGGCAGCGTGACTTGAGGAGTTCACGCACGCCCCCCCTTACAACGGGATTACACCCCAAACCCCCCAAAGACGCGGGATAGCACCCAAACCGCCTCCTGGGTGAGGCCGCAGTGGTGGCCGTACCCGTAGATCTGTTGGGATTCTGGGACATCAATTCTTCCGAGGGCTAACCCGGGGTTCCCAACCAAAGGCTGTTGGGCGTAACGTGAGGTTTTTTAGTCGGTAGGAATCCGGCATAGCATCCATGATGGATTTCCCATCACGTTAAAAAAGAATACAGTTCTCAAAGTTTACTACTACTAGGTACTACTTGTTTCAAAATTTGTGATTTCTGAATCAATTCAAATATTTGTTAAAATATAGATTATTTCAGGTGTACCACAAATTGTTTTAAAATACGAAGATCTTGGAAGAAGGTGGAGTCCTCAGCACCAACTCCTTATAAAACTCCGATTTTATCCGATGTAGGTAATTTTGTATCGTGATTTTCCAAATTAACTGTATAGACTGTTCTCATTTCGTAGTCAACCCACTTACGCAAATTTTCCTTACAACTGAGAATGAGGCAGGAGGCCATTACAAAAAGGCGCAAAGACATATTTTACGGTGATGGAATCATAAATTACATTTAACCCCTGTTGTGATGTTGGCCACTAATCTAAAAACTTGAGATACAAGCCTCATTACCTTCTAACAAAGTTCTTATTAGAAGAAAAATTGTTGTTTCAAAGTCTTTCGGGAGAAAGTTTTTATAATCCAATTCAGTAAGTATGGGGTGGATGAAAGCGGGTTGTTTTGTTTAAATTTTTTAGGAAGCTTTACAAAATGAGATACATTTCAGGATGTTTTGAGCTTTTCTTCAAGTTTTATAATAATAACCTTTTTTCGGCCGTTTTCGTTTTATATCTATAGGTTACAGGGACGTACCTATATTTCGCGGCTATGATTGTGTTGTACTTCGAGTAGTGCCTTGATGGTGTCTGGCCCGCTTCGGAAAGAGACGCAAGTTCGTGTCCTGCTCAAGACCGTGTTTTTTTAACATTTAGTTTGTGATTTAGTCAGCCTACTTAATAATTGCTTTTTCAAAAATATTTCTATTGAAACCCTACATTGCCTAAAACAACTAAATTTTGCTTCTCTTATTCCGTTACGCATGAATTTATGCACCACGTAATAAGACTTACAACAACATTTTTTTGTACATACTTTGCGCGGTACCTACCCTAATTCTTTTTCTTCAATGAACAACATGTAAATTATTCCTTGTGAACCACGTGAAAGTCCTGTTAGAATCGGTTCAGTCGTTCGGAAGATTATCTATACCTCCCGTAACGCCCAACAGCCTGTGGTTGGGAGCCCCGGGTTTGTTGGTATACCTTGTCAACATTCATAATAATGTATTTAGTTAAAATCCGTTATTTTGACATTACAAATAGGTGCATCCTTACATAATAGTCACGCCTTTATACCCGAAGGGGTAGGAAGAGGCATAGGTATGATGTCTCACGTAATAGATGGTGAGCCTATTGCCGTGTTGAAATGGACAGGCGCAGGTTGTGATAACCCACAGTTGAATTTTTTTAAGCCGCTATAATAAAAGGCCTTCAACTTGGCTGAACGTTTTTCATTTTCTGACAACAGGGTTTCATTTTGAGTGTTCCTTTTCTACGCAATGTATCGTTTTAGGACATTACAAATAGACGTATTAATTTGATTGTTGGTATACCTACATGGACCGACGACCTGAAGAAGGTCGCAGGGAGTGACTGGATGCGAAAGGCGCAGGACCATGTATTGTGGCGTAATTTGGAAGAAGCCTACATCCAGCACTGCCATAGGCCGATTTGATTGATTGATTGATACACATAAATTATTTCCAAAAATGTCTACTATACTATGGATGCCACGCTATTTGTTCAAATATAAATTCCTATTGACTCCTGAGGCATCATTAAACGCTAGCTGCATCCAGGAGCTAAGCTTTAAATTACGCCAATAAATCTTCGATTCAAAGCTTAGTTATAAAATCAAAAGTGGAGAAAAAACAATAATTTCCGAAATAAAATTAGGGTATTGTGTGACAGATAACGGTTAGCGTTCAAGCGTTCCGTGTTCGTATTCTGCTTTCGAGCACGCAGTTGCTCAGGTACTCCTATGGGTCCATATCTATTCATCTAACGTAGGTACAACACAAAGTATTGCATAACTGATTTGAACTTGAAAAAAAGTTTGATCACACAAAAAGATTTATCCTGGGAGAGAATCGAATCCACGACCTACGAATCGGTAGTCAGGCACACTAACCACTGGACCAAGAGGCCTGTCAGGTATTAGAGGGTTTCGTGCCCAAAGGGCAAAAACGGAACCCTATTGAAGAGACTTCGCCGTTCGTCTATCTGTCACGAGACTGTATCTCAGGAACCGTGATAGCTAGAGTGCTGAAGTTTTCACAGATTCTGTAGCCGCTATAACTCCAAATACTAAAATCAGACAAAAATAGGTGAATTCAGTGGGGCTACCATACAACCAACGTAATTTTTTGGTACGGAACCCCATGTCCGCGAGGCCGACTCGCACTTGGCCGGATTTTAAATATTCAAAGAACTGGCTAAATATAAAACGCTTCCATGTAATTTAAGCCACTTTCATTAGATCAGATTACCCCGAGCTTGAATATTTATGGTTTTCATATTTCTTGTCCCAAATGGCTGAAATTGCGTGCTGATAATCCTGTGTGAATATAATTCTTTGAAGCAATTATCTAAAAGCATAATTTTTAAAATTTCGCTTTTAAATAATTTTTAACTTACTTTCAGCTTTCTTTACTTTTCTGGGTGAATGGATACGAAGTTGACACAAGGGCTAGAATGTGTGAATCAAATTTATTGTGGGTTACACACAATCCTGTTTGTTCAAACACTGTTTCGGAGTTTGAGTGTTTAAAATGTATACTAATAATAGTAATATATGTGTAGGTACGTATGTATAAAATATTATCTATGTATGTTTATGAATTGGCTAGAAAATATACGTAATACATATTTATTTAAGAAGAACATAAAATTATTAAGTCAATCTAAATAATCTAAATAATATTAACTAAAATAATGAAATTACATTAACACTATTATTAAAAGTAAAAAGTTAAAACTAATACTACTAAACTTCATTGCATCATAGAATTTTTCCGCATCGCAGTCCTCTTGTTGGCTAGATCATCCATCATTTTTCATCGGAAAGATAATTTTCCTAATCCATCCTCAACAAATATAATTCAGAAACAGTCTCTACTAAATCTGGCAGAGCGTAGCTGCGAACTCGTAGGTGTGACAAATTATTTTCTTGAATAAATAGAGATAGAACAAATATTTGGCGAGACGAATCGTGTCAAGTCTGAGTAAAGTTCCGTTTACTAAATGGAACGTACGTTTATTGAAGCATGTTTAGTTTTGCTTGAAGCTGTTATAGAGATTACTGGCGATTAGAGAGACTGTCGTAATTCATTTGATGTGGAAAGGACATATGATATTAGAGCCTTCCTTTAAGATATTATGTATAATTCTTTCGTAGGATGTAGGTAGCAAGAATGACAATCACGTTACACATGAGACAGGCTTCAGGTCTTAGTCCGGTGTCTTCTTTAAACTCAGAGCCGCCACCTTGGCGAGCTCGTCGAGCTCATTGCCCTACAATTTTGCATAGGCTTGTAGGAAAAAGTATCCTTATCCTCATTTACGAATGAATGAAGATAGACTGCGGGTCTGATATCCGTTGTCAGGGGATGGAGGCAATAATGGTTTCTAACTGTCAGGAACATTCCTGCCAGAGCCACATGGCTCTCCTGTGAGATCTCATTGGCTGCTTTGATCCCACCAGGAGCTTGACTTGATACGGTGCAATGGGTCTAGAGAGCAAATCTGAAGGCCTTACATTCTGCCTATTTCATTATAGGGCACCGACCCTACCTTCAAATAGGTATTGCTACCATCCGTAAAAATGCAAATCTAAAAGAGGTTTGCATTCTCAATCTGCCCTATGGCTACTAGATGTACCAAAGTTGCTTGAACATACGTAAATATTGAAAAAAAGATAAGCGATCTCATTCAAAACGTAGCAAGTAAGTATCACCCAGTAGGTACCATCCACAGTATATAATAGGTATGTAAACTACACAGAACATGTCTCAGACCTAATCTAAGAAGTAAATAATGAAACAGTAAGTTGGTATGTTCAAATACATAACTCCAAAAACTTAATTTAGATTTCAACAATAAATTTAAATGGCAGCAAGCGTTTAAATTCATTATTTTCGTAACTAGTCTGTAACCGATTTCAACCGTTCCTACATCACAATTCATGTTTAAGCATTGTTCGAGAGAGAATATGCATGAGCTTGTGATAGCTTTAAATGCACAAACACGAATGTCGAGTCTACAATGTAATGTGCAAATGTGGTGCTGGATCAAACTCCGCTTTCTGAATAGAGTTCCTTTAAATGGTACGAATATAATTGCATTCGCAAATGGTGTTTCAGTCTACAACATTCTGTTATGTAAAAGAACAATTCGTTATACATAGTAGTAGTACATACACATTAGTTCTGAGCTGGGTGTTCATTTGCATAATTTACATTTACGGGTATTGCTGTGGTCGGTAGGTACGTAAAACTGAAAGTAATCTTGAAAAGATTTCAACAGCAGATAGAGACAACCTGCCATTTTCCATGTCCATTTACATGTCAACGTGCCACTTCTTACGTGTTTCAAAAACAAAACTGCAACTGGTAAAATGTGAAATTATTTAGTATTCCTTTCTGCCGTCCCCTTCAGCAACAAGGCGATCACGCCTTGTTTATGTGACGATCCACGACTTTATTTATGTATAATCATAGAGCAACGCGAACTGTCTAAGGGGAGACGGCATAGAACGATTGCTAGGTACAAATTTGTCTGTCATATTTTGCGGGTGGCGGGGGGAAATCTTCCTCACCCACACTTTCTTAGACTCGCACTACAATAGCAATCGACTGTCAATACGAAGCCTATATATACACTTTAAACAATACACTCATAAATTTTACACACACATGATACATATTGTGTCATATCACCCCAAGTCGCTCAACCAATCCATGTATTGATGTGACGTCCGGTAAAGTTGCTAAACAAATCTGAATATTATATATACGTTTAAATAGGTGTAAATAATAATAACTTGTTATAAAATTACTTACTTAAACAAGATAATACCATTTTTCTTCAGATTTCTTTAATCACATTCATTTTTGTATTAATAGCTAAATTATTTCATCATTTTTATAAAATGACAATTCGACCGCGCTCGCTGTCAACTAGACTTAGTCTAGTGAAAAAAACTTCAAAAAACAGTTTTTATGTAAGTAGGCACTTTTAGTCGTCAAAATGTCAAATTATTGCCAGAGGGGGTTTGCCAGCTTTGGCCTCTCCCTCTGTAAAGGCGCGCGATGCTCTGTGTGTATAATTTAGTGTCTGTAAACCTAATAAAATACTAAATTTGAAAACCTCCTTGAATATTTTTTTGCAGTAGTCTGATGCGCCTTTTTAAAAAAAAACTGTGAATACTATTTACATTTAATTTATAGGTAGTGGCAAAGAATACAGACGTATATAAAAGAATAGTTTCTTAGGCTGCTCTGAAGACAAACTTTCTGTGACACAAAGTGCCGCTTGGCGGCGTTGCAGTCGCAGCGCGGCAGCCATTTTTAATTTTTCAAAGCAAAAGAATAAAATCAATCATTGTAAATATCTATAAACATAGGTATTATGTTTTGATTTAAAAGACTTGAAATATTTTCTGTATAAATAATCCCTGAATTTATCGATTAAAAACGTAAATATATGCCTACTAGTCTTTGACTTCTAACTGCGACAGTGAAATGCGACGACAGCCCCGCCAAATGGGAACTACATGAGCTGGGGGCACAACTAGTTTTTGACTATTAACTGCGACAGTGAAATGCGACGACAGCGCCGCCAAATGGGAACTACATTAGCTGGGGGCATGCCCCCAACAAAATTGGCACAAAAAATCCTTAAGAACTATTCTTCTATATACGTCTGTATTTATTGGTATCTAATGATGACCAATTTTTAGCTCTATGCGGCAATCCGCAAGATCACCATAATTATTTTTTATCCATTTCAGTTACCCCTTCAGGGACAAAGGCGTGACTATATGTATTTATGTATTAATATACTCGTAATGGTGACAGGCAGACGGACGGAAAGCGGACTCTCAGTAACAGAGTTCCGTTTTAACCCTTTGTGTACAGAACCCTACAGAATATTAACTGCGGCTACTTTGATAAATACACTCCGAAGTCCCAGACAATTCATTCACACAATTTCATCATTTACAATAACAGAGCCTACCAAATAGCTTCCTTTCTTCAAGGGTCGTCACCGAGATAACATCTACAATTTCCTAACAATAGTACTGTCCATTGTGAATTATGACCCCAGCAAGCAACCTCCCTTAATTTAACTGGAATATAGTAATTTTCTTGTATAAAGGGCTTAGTTGACAGTTACATTAAATTTATCAGAGCATGACTTTGTTTTCGGTTACAAATAAGACGCTAATGTATTGAGGAGTAAATAAATTTTACAGGAGGGTTTTTTACATACTTACATATATCATCACGCCTTTATCACCGAAGGGGTAGGCAGAGGAATAGAATACGCCCACATTTCACCTTATAGTTTTATGTCCCACGTAATAGGTGATGAGCATATTGCCGTGTTGAAATGGACAGGCGCAGGTCCCAGCGAACCGCAGTTGAAATTTTTCAAGCTGCCCATAAGGCCTTCAACTTGGCTTAACGATTGTCATTTTACTGACAACCGGGTTTAATTTCGAGTTTTCTTTTTCTACGCAATTGATCTTTTTGTGAAAGTGTTCCCTTAGTCGTCTCTTACGGCACCCTTAGGATTTATTAGGGTGGCGAAATATTGTACTCTTACCCGTCACAACACTGGACCCCTTCGCCACTCGGGGCTTAGAGGTTTTTTTACATGAAATTAAAATAATAAGCTTGTACTCTGGCAACTAGACTACTGCAGACAAACCTGCTTTTCGCACTTCTTAAGAAAATAATTAAATTAAATAAGATTTACAGTGTAGACAGCACAGCTAAGAACAGTACGTCGGTTAAGCAGCACCCCGGCTAAGAAAAGTTTGCCCCCTTTATATCCTCGTGAGCCTGAAAATCTTTCTTCATTATCTTTATAAAATAGTTCACATACCAATAAATTGCTTTTTTTTTCTAATATGTAGAATATACTTTGAAAATCTTGAAGCTACTGTCGCACCTGAAAATGTTATACATATATACATAAATGAGTTTCGATCTACTAGACGTAGTAATTACATTAGCTTGCTCTCATGCATAACATTAGCGACTGCACTTAAACCATATTCCTAAGTAGGAGCAAAGGTATCCTAGTAAATGGAGGGTTCTATTCAATAATATTGAAAACGACACTTGTACTATTCCACAATATTTATTATTATAAACCTGACCGGTTTCGCTTTACAGCATCTTCAAAGGTTTAGATGGGAGGACAAGGTATTACTGTCTCGAAAACCTTGTCCTCCCATCTAGACCTTTGAAGATGCTGTAAAGCGAAACCGGTCAGGTTTATAATAATAAATATTGTGGAATAGTACAAGTGTCGTTTTCAATATGTGCAGCAAGTTCCACCAAGTGCCGTCAATCAACAGTATAAATAATTCTATTCAATAAAACTAACTAGATAACTACCACTTTGCAAGCAATATTTCAGAGTAATTTTTTAAAACAATTTTCGGAAAAAAAAATTGCCAATGAAATTGACATACCTAATGAATAAAAAAAATTGTGATCATTTGGTATAAATCACATAGCTGATTTTTTGGTTAACATTTTCAGGATAGCCTATGTGTAATCACCCTTATATTTTTATATCTGCGTTCTTTGTATTTTCTATACACCACTTGCAGAGCGCAAATTTGTTTCGTAAAGTACTAACAACATTTGCCAACGAGATCAAACGAGTTGTAAGTAAATAGCAAACCATAAATTGAACTCTTTTGTTTCAAAGCAAATTCAATTCTACGCCGGTGACGTCACAAACAATGACGACACAAACAGGGCTTTATTTTGTTAGTCAACATTTGCGGTTTAGTGGTACTGTCGCTAACAAAAGTAAATACTAAATACGTTGAGTGATATTGTATTTCTGTAAATACAACGAAAATAAAGAACCTTTTGCGGTTGAGTGCTATTCATTTTATTCTGTACTTTTACTGTCAAGGGAAAGTTTTTATTTTGTTCCCTTAGGGAATTCAATCAACGGAGTACAATAGAGATTTTGCTACGTTGTCAGCAAAGGGACAATTCTTGTACAAATATTACTCACAAAGCTATGAAGAGACTTCGAATAAATATTGCTTCAGTCTTGAAGGATTTACTAAACTAAGTCGCCTAGTATGAACAAGGAGACTCAAGACAGCGTGACGAAGGGTAGACTTGACGTAAATTGAAGTAATATTTCATATTCTGACATTTCTGTTAGTGAACAGACAGATTGTCGTGAGCAGTCGAAGTTTATTTTATCATTCATACATTTAATCACTCAATAAGTTTCAGTCAGAATACTCTTGGGATACAACGTGGGCTGAAACGAATGATTTTCTTTTGTTGTTTCTTGTGTGAAGAAAGTAACTGGGCGTATTTAGTGATTAACAAAATCTTCGGGAATCATCTCTTCATTTATTGTTTCATAACACAAGGTGTGTGTATGCTGCCCTACAGATAGGGCACTAGCGCATGTTTCTCTACGAGATAGGGATCAGTGTCTAAAGTTTTAAAGGTTAACCCGTCAACAAAGTAAACTATTGCATAATAGTGTATCTGTATAATACTGCAGAGCTTACTGCAAAAGAAACGCTCGTAGCCCCGCCGAACTCTCTGTCATCACAAAGTTTCGTGCTTCGAAAGATACGTTAAAGTAAAATGACAGTTCTGAAGCTAAGTTGAAGACCTAAGCGGCTTGAGAATTTTCAACAGTGGATTGTCACAACCTGTCTATTCCAACGTGGCAATAGGCTCATCCTTCTACTTATGAAGGACAAATATCTATAAGGTGAAAGGTGGGCGTACACTACGCTTCTGTATGCTACTTGGAGAAAGGCGTGACTGTAAGTAAGTACGTATGTTACAGCTAAATCAACAAAAGAGCTGTCATTAATTTCCTGTTACGCATTTGATAGAAACGGGGCGGTTCCTTTACTTTCTTATCCAAGACCTTCCTTGACGTCATAAATCACCGGCAGTTAGTTGGGTTTGCTCTCAACCATTGACCTTCCAGATAAAGGTGAAGGTCAAGCGATATGGAGCAAATATTGTCTTCACTCACGAATTTGGATTAATCTTTTTTCCTTTAGAAATGAATTAAGATAGTAATGGATACTTCTTTAGAAAACTTTTACATAAGTATGTTTTACGGTAAATACTTTTTATCAGCTTGTTGAAATAACTGCATACCTACATTTTTGAACATTTCATAAAAATTGACGAGTAATTATAATCTAATTCAAATCTAAAAATAAATAAATCTTTATGAGTCGACCTCTGGACGTAGGCCTCCTGCAATTTGACTCTGGGAGGCTAATAAGTATTATTTTACCATGTTGACCAGACACTGCTTTGTTTCGAGATTTTCTTTTCTTGCTATGGCCTAGTACGGCAGTCAAAAGGAGCACTATTTGCAAGTGAAGCTGGTTTTAGCTCCAAAGATCTCGGTAAACCTCTATAACACCAGAGACAAACAAAATGAAAATTCTCTATTACTTACTATGAAAAGTCATATTTTTACGCCCATGTGCTTGAGTAGACGACAAAGAAAAAATTATGAAAGGCGGTCAATAATAATAGTGAATACGAAAGGTGTGGACGACATGGAAATATATTCGAGAGGTGAGTGAAGAAAGGAGGTCAGGGAAGCATCAAACCCAGAATGATGGATGACTGTGCACTTATGTATGAAGCACTTATCGAGTTACTTGGGCAGCGTAAGTGCTGAGTGCGTACATTGTAGGGTTTCTTACTTTGAATAATGTACTATGTCGGACATAATAATGGAGAAGTTTCTACATAAAGGGCTTTTCTAAGTTGCTACATTTTTAGGGTTCCGTACCCAAAGGATAAGAAACAGAACCCTAATTATGAGACTTCGCCGTCCGTCTGTCTGTATGTTTGTCACGAGGCTGTATCTCAGGAACCATGATGGCTAGAGAGCTGACATTTTTAAAAGATGATGTATTTCTGTTGCCGCTATAACTTGATGCTGTTTTTCAGTAGGATAGTCTAACTCGCCCTTGGCCGTTTTTTTGTGTAAATATGAAGTCATAACGTAGGTATATTATGCAATTTAGACAAAATTAAATTATACCCACACCATGTCCTATTTTACTATGCAAACTCACAACATCACTAAACCTTAAATTAATACAGAATAACAACATAATTTCAACAGCAGGTAGTCCCAACATGCAGGCATTAGGATCACTCCCTTTAACATCATCCTAGAGGGTTTAAAAGAAATGGTGAGATTTTAAAATAGCCTGCCTCTCTGCCTACCTCTAGCGCTATCGCATTCTCGCACTATTTCGAGTGTAGCAATATTCGTATGGTCTAAGAGCCCATGAACATCTACCAGTATGTATTTGACCAGACCTGAGGTTTCGTACACTGAGACTCCTATACCTACCATGCATTATGCAGTGACTCACTATACTCTACGTGGAGCACGCGACGACTGCGCAGCCAGGACAGGTATCGATTTTTGACTAGTTTTAAATGCATTTGACCACGTTTGCCGTTTTAAAAAAATGAAAATATATTATTATTCTTATCGGAAAATAAGAATGGCTGACCATTATCGTGAGTTTTACTTAGTGGCAGACGATTTTGAAAATGCCCAAAAATTGTTATTTTAAAGTATTTGACCAGATCTGCCATTGAAACATTTGGTTGATTATGGTCTTAAAAGCTTATATTCAAAAAGGCAGACGTCTACTTAAAGCATTTACATAAAAAAATAATAAAATCTTACCCACTACTCGGTCAGATGAACACGCATTCCGTTCGCTGTTTTACATTAATATCAATAAAAATACTATGGGACATTCACACACAACGCCATCTAGCCCAAACTAAGATAATAAAAGCTCTTGCTATGAGATTTAGACAACTGACAAACATATTTAGGTCTTTCTTAATACATAGATACACATTATACCTAGAAGTTACATAGAAACACCTGAACTCCGAAAAACTATTAAATATGACTGCCTCGTTGGTCTATAGATCGTAAAGCCCAAATGCGGATCACGAAGTCGTGGATTGTTGCCCAACATGCCACAAAAAAATATGTGAGCTACAAATATAATTTGTCTAGAGTCTGGGTGTTTCTATGTAGGTATTAACAAAAAAAAAATATTCAAGTATTAATATCCTGTTGTCTGATTTCCATAACACAATCAAGGTAATCCTAGTTTACTTTGGAATCACATGATAAGTACTGTGTAAAAAATTTAGGCATCTGTAACTAATTTGTCTTTCTAAAGTTTTATAATTCTAATTTTATATATTTTACTATTATAATTTTCATATGAAAGAATCATAAATAATACGGTATATGCTGATAAATAACATCGATTACCTACTATTTATATTTTTTTATTATTTCGACATGTCAAAATTTTGAGTGTTAAACGAGTTAAGAGGGAACATGGGCTTAGAGAAATTTGCAAAATAGGTATTTGAATTTAGATTTTGTCGTCGCAGTGCACCTAATAACATCCCCGTAATGTGCGCTAAGAATAACTTTACTTCAGATCGATTTAATTGGGACGATATCGATGTTTCGTAGTTAGAGGACTAACAGGCAAATTCAAATAGACTATCATCTTGATCTAGATCACAGGAATCGTAAGGTCTACTAAATTAATTCTTTTTTTGTCAAAAATGTCGTGAATTTTAAGCTGCATCTTCTATACTTGATGTCTGGTTTAAAATGTATTTTATAATTACCAGAAAGACAATACTAAATCTTAATTAACTGGAACCACATGTTGTTTTTAATTATTACAGTCTTTTTAATTAATTTATATCGTTAAATACGCATAAAACTGAACGTATCTACCACTTTCTTGTACGCTGAAATTAATAAATTATATCTGTTATCTTTTTTAAACTGATCAGCGTCAGGGGGGCTTTTAAATGGTAATTTTTAGTAATCATTTGCTGTTCGAAATTACTCAGGAACATCTATAGTATTGAAATATATACGTGGAGGTATGATTAGCAATATATTCGTCGTGACAAATTTAATGAGTAAAAAAACACAATTTTAAAACATTACTTTAAAATATAAAATACAGTGATATAGGAACTCGCAAGTAAAATAGGTACTACCCGTTCGCTCTAACTTTGCCGCTGGCGTAGAGGCGTATACCCGAATTGTTAATTAGACGAAGTAAATTGACAGTAGCTAATGTCACTTCGTCATAGAAAATACGCAACATTATATGAAGAAGTGACATATGTTGCTGTCAATTTGCTTCGTCTAATTAAAAATTCGACTTTAGTATGGAGCCGAGCGGCAAAGTTAGAGCGAACGAGCAGTATATCATGTATTGTCGACTGCGCCGTTGGTGTGTTTAGTGAATGTATGTGAAGTGAGTGAAGTAGTGGTGATTAGTGAAACAGACTGTCGCTCTGAGGTCTTGGGTTCGATTCATGGGTCGAACAAATATTTGTTTGACCCACAAATAGTTGTTTCAGGGTTTAAGTGTCTCTATGTATACCTAATGTGTAAGTACCTACCTATGTACTAAGAAAGATCTAAGTATGTTTGTCAGTTGTCTAAATCTCATAGCAAAAGCTTATATTATCTTAGTTTGGACTAGATGGCGTTGTGTGTGAATGTCACACAGTATTTTTATTGATATTAATGTAAAACAGCGAACGGAATGCGTGTTCATCTGACCGAGTAGTGGGTAAGATTTTATTATTTTTTTATGTAAATGCTCTATGTAGACGTCTGCCTTTTTGAATATAAGCTTTTAAGACCATAATCAACCAAATGATTCAATGGCAGATCTGGTCTAAAACTTTAAAAAAAATTTTTTTTGGCCATTTTCAAAATAGTCTGCCACTAAGTAAAACTCACGATAATGGTCAGCCATTCTTATTTTCCGATAATAATAATAATATATTTTAATTTTTTTAAAACGGCAAACGTGGTCAAATTCATTTAAAACAAGTCAAAAATCGATACCTGTTCTGGCTGCGCAGTCGTCGCGTGCTCCACTTAGAGTTTAGTGAGTTACTGCATAATGCATGGTAGGTATAGGGGGTCTCAGTGTACAAAACCTCAGGTCTGGTCAAATACATACTGGTAGATGTTCATGGGCTCTTAGACCACATCTATTAGTTCAAAGCGTTCAATCTAGCAGTACCAACTAAAAAACTAGAACATTCAAAGTATTTAAATTTAAATACAGCTCTATTGCAACTTCAGAACTGCAATATAAGTGACGCGACGCCGACGTTACAAATAAATCTCAAGCTTCGTTGAACTTTTTTATCCTCCATCGTCTGCTTTTGTACAACGGTTCTTTTATTGTTTGCTCTCGGTTACGGAACCTCTACTATGATCTTCCTGCTCTATCGTTATCTATTATTTTCTTATTCTAGTATTGTAGAGAAAATATTTGTTTGGATAACCAGTTAAGAAATAAATGTTTCCTAAATGGCTGAAGCTGTTTTTATAATCCTTGATGAATAACGAGCGTGAAATTCGGTTCCCGTTCCCGCTTCCCGAGGGAACATATTCCTGGGATGAAAAGTAGCCTATGTGTTATTCCAGTCTATAAGCTATCTCTGTACCACATTTCAGCCCAATCTATTCAGCCGTTACAGCGTAATTAAGTAACAAACATCCAAACATCTTCACAAACTTTCACATTTATAATTATTATATAGTAGGATAAGGTTCGATAATGGCTGTCTTGATATGGTAAGCATCGAATTCGATACGCTTGGATTGTAGTATCAATTCCCCAGTTTTCTCGAGCGAACATTAATAGGGTTCCATAAATAATAAATAATATTATAATAAACTAGCTGACCCGCGCAACTTCGTTTGCGCCACATAAGAGAGAGTATTACCTGTTCCCGTCGCGTTGCGTTTACTCCCGTAGCATCTCGTCGTTAATATTCAATATCACGTGAGAGAGAGAGAGAGAGAGAAAGGTTTCTCGTCGCGTGTATTCAAGTTGCATTATTTTTAAGAACAATTTCGTTTATGAAAGAGGTATCCCGCGGCATTTTTGTAGAAAAAAATTGATTGCCATTAAAATGGTTATTGTGCACCAACCCAAAGATAGACACATGCTATTGCGCATTTTTTTAGAACTTTTTAAGAGAAACCATTTTGTTGTACATAGTTTTTACATAACTATAAATATTTACGCAGCACACGCTACGAAGCTCTCAAAAGGAATAACTTTTCCCCCGTTTTAAAAACATTTACTATTACTGCTCCGCTCCTATTCGTTGTAGCGTGATGCTATATAGCCTATGACACTCCACAATAACGTAGCTTTCTATTGGTGAAAGAATTTTTAAAATCGGTTCAGTAGATCCCGAGATTACCCCTTACAATTTAACAAACACACAAACTTTACATCTTTATAATATTAGTATAGATATTCACGGACATTTGACACAACGCTATCTGATCCCAAAGTAAGCTAGGAATAACCTGCTTGTGTTATGGGTATCAGACCACGGATATTAATACTTATATACTTTTAAATACATACATATTATACATAGAAACACCTAGACTCTTGAGACAAACATTTATGGGTCACACAAATATTTGTCTTCGGTGGGAATCGAACCCACGACCTCCAGCGCCGCAGGCGGTATCACTACCGACCGCGCCACAGAGGCAGTCACTATTAACTGGTTAATAGGATGTTGGAAGGTACTTGAAGGGTCGGCAGCGCAAGTGTTGCCAGTGAATGTCCCGTACCTACTACATTAGTGACCCACATAGTTGTTAGTCTTTGTGGTTGTTTTTATTACTGTTTATACAGAGTGTCCCATGGGTAGGTAAGCCATGCTACATGCAGGAAAAATCTTTAAGAAATCCGTAAAGAGACCCATAGGGGCTAAGTCTGGGAATGTTAGGGGCCATCTAATTGGCACTGTAGTAAAACAATTTTATGTATTATTCTTACTTTATAAAATAAGTTGCTTAGCATCGTATTTTGTTTACATAATAATATGTTTGAAGATTACACATAAAGTATTGGCTGTTTTTCGCCTCGACGTCCGCGTAGTAGTCGTTATTACACTACGCTCCCTTTGCGCAGTCAGTTAAAAAGTAGCCATTGTCCTTCCAACACTCAAATTATCACTACATTAAATTTTATCTTAATCGCTTTAACTTTTATAAGGATAAATCGCTTAAAAACAACCAAGCATCACATCTCTTTAGCCTCACACACACAACGTTGGTATACCTATCAGTATACCTAATTATTTTGATGTAAGAGGGTAGAACCTACATTAAAAATAATGTTTCAACATTTTCTCGGTTGCTCATTTTCGTGTAACAACATTCAAGTTCATTTGATCGGAAGTCATTATAGATGAAATCTTTTTATCTTTCTCAATAAAATTGATATTACGTTACATGAAGTGAAACGATTACTTACGTACTTAAGTCATACGCGATCAAGATCGCTAAGAGCTCTTTCACTATTTTCAATATGAATACTTCTTTTGAAAAAGGTGAAATTATGAATCGGCCACAAATCATGAAAGAGAATGAGAATTATTATGGATGTGAATATTTGTTGAGACACAGTTTACTATAGACAAGACGTAATAAATGTGGTCAGATGAGCAAGCTGCAGTGTTGAAATGGATAAAGTGGTGCCCTGCCGCTGAAATTTTTAAGCCGTTTACATTTTTTAAATAATAACAAACGATCCTAACAGACTTTCTACAGAATCGCTCGTAAAAGAAAATGTACAAAAAGATCACCGATTTTAGGGCTAGCCACAGCTAATAAATGTTTAACATAGTGATCGATTACTAGAGCTTTGCATGCAAATTTTATATACCTAAGTATAAATGGCATAAAGAAAGAAATAAAAAAGAAATATTTATTTGGTGCAAGGAAGTTACACATACAGCACACATCCGATAACACAATGAGAAGTAATCAATCAATAATACATAATACAATAACAAATATGTATTTTTTTTTTATACTACTTAGGTGGCAGACAAGCTTACGGCCCACCGGAAGGTTGGTAACCGTAGCCTATAGACGTTTGCAACACCAGAGGCGTTACACACGCGCTGCCGACCCGGGCGCAGGTTGTGACGACCCACAGTTGAAATTTTTCAAGCCGCCCGTAAGGCCTTCAACTTGGCTTAACGACTGTCATTTTACTGACAACCGGGACCAACGGCTTATCGTGCCTTCCGAAGCACGGAAACGCTCGTAAATAAATGTCACAAAGTGGTCCACGTGGTGGTCACCCATCCATATCCGGTCATAGTAAATGTTGCTTACTGCAGTGATCGTTTACAGAACTCTGAGCCCGCGGGGCCACGAGCGCTTCACAAAAAACTTAATAAACTATTTTTTTTACACATACAGCACACATCTGATAACACAACGAGAAGTGATCAATCAATCCTACTTCCTACTAATATTATAAATGTGAAAGTTTGTGAAGATGTTTGGATGTTTGTTACTCAATCACGCTCTAACGTCTGAACGGATTGGGCTTAAAATTGGTACAGAGCTAGCTTATAGCCTGGAATAATACATACTTTTCATTCGGGGAAAATATTCCCACAGAAAGCGGGATTGGGTACCGAATTTAACGCGGGTGAAGCCGCGAGCATCATCTTGTAATACATAAATATACAATAACAAATATGTGTTGTATTTTTATGTGTAAGTCTGAAATTATGAGTGTAATGTAATGTTTTAACTGTCCAAGTTCCATAGTGACAGCCGATTGCTTTTGAAGTGGTGTATATGAATGCGATTCCCCCAGTAACATATGACAGACAAATATATTTGGAGCAATCATTCTATGAGTACTACCCTTGTACTGATCGCGTTGCTCTATGACTCATACGCATTCGAAATAACAATCGCTACCAATTGCACATTGTACTCAAGTGAACCCTAGAATATCGCGCAATTTTCACTAGCGCATGAATAGCACTTCATTGTATGAATAGTGAATAGAATATATGGCGGGTCGAGTACCTACTGAATTGACGCAATTTCTCCCAGAAAGGATAGGTGTAACAGACAGCAACCGTAATATGAGAAGTTTGATAATGCATACAGAAACTTATTGGCTGAGAGTTCGCCTTACCTATGTAGTCCTTTGTTCAAGATAATGAAATTACTCTCGGATAACTGTACAATTCCTACACACACAATAGTAGGTTTCCCTTTATAGTTTCAAACGAAATTTCGCATTTCATTTTCTTTTTTTAATTCGGGTTGATATATTGACTGTTAATTAAACCGTTTTAAAATCAAGGTCAGTGTGGTCTTAGTATCTCCTACAGTAAAGTGAGCGCTATCTCCACAGTGCTGAAGAGTCAACTTAGACGATTTCTAAGTCACTCTGGGACATTTTTCCGAGGACTTCCCCGCAGTTCACACGACCGCGAACTGCGGGTAAGTCCAACCACAAGTAAGGCAACTAGTGGTTTTAGTTGGTAGAATTCCGAAAATGGATCTGCTGTACCGCAATAATCACCCCCTGTTACAATAGTCCTCACTAATATTATGCTTACCAGAGTCGGGATAATTGTCACACTCATAAAATTTGAGTAACAATCGCGCGTGACCTGATCCAATTACTGTTATTTTAATTTTTGACTGCAAAATAATCGCTTTAGCTATTTTTAGGGTTCCGTGCCCAAAGGGTAAAAAACGGGACCATATTCATGAGACTTCACCGACCGTATGTCTGTCTGTCCGTCACGAGGCTGTATTGTACAGAGCTGAAATTTTCGCGGTATATATGTTTGTGTGGCCGCTATGACAATAAATACTACAATACGGTTTTTTTTATGTAGCAGTACCTATCTAAGTAATAGGTACCTACTGGGGATATGCTTCCGAGGGCTTACCCGGAGCTCCGAACTGTAGGCAGTAGGTAGGGAACGTGCTGGTTATATTCGGTAAGAGTCTGGCGTAGCATCCATGACCGATATTTCACAGGTAAAAAAATAAAAACAGTACCTACGTACCTCAATGCACTCAAAAAAGTACACTTTCAAAAGTATCACAAAACAGTACAATTTCTAAGGTAGTAAGGACCAAGTAAAACGGTGACACACATTATTAGTGTAACGTAACTTATTATTCGTGCGGTGTAACTAATATGTCTCTGACGTCACCATTAACGGAAATAACGCGATCATGCGCTGTTAATATTAATTTTCATATTAGCATTAATTACGTTTATGTAACCTTACGCAACGTTAATAGCTTAATAAACTCATTAACTTTAAACGGTTTATAAATTAGATTATTTATACTGTTGATTGATGGCACTTGGTGGAACCTGCTGCACATATTGAATAACGGCACTTGTACTGTTCCACAACATTTATAAATGTTGTGGAACAGTACAAGTGCCGTTATTCAATATGGTTTATAAATTACAATAGCTTAATATGAAACATGAGAAGGCTTTGTTCGTTGATAATATTAAAATTATTAAAAGCGCTCGGATACATGAAAAGGTAAGGTCAAGTGCGTGTCGGGCCACGCGCTGCTCATCTGTAAGAGATTTACTTCAATGAATAAATTTATTTTTGGTCCGAACGTAAACCTGTACCTAAGCTAAACTTAATTAAAATATTTTTTCTTTGTTTATTATAATGAGAAATAATAGTTTAGCTGGTAAATTAATAAAAATATCAATCGCTTTCTATATCATATAGCTTGCTATAGCAATTCACTGCTGGACGTAGGTAGTTAACGCCATATCAGGAAACATGAAATATTCAACTTTAAAGATAACTCACAATAATTTTATAGATTTAACAAACATTTTTTTGTAAGATCTCTTTAACGATACATCACAGGTATAGAGTTCTCAAGTCCATGACCGGGGGCCTGAGGACGGTGAGAGGGCTTCTCACCGTCCTTACAGAAGCAGGCCCATGACGGCAGCGTGACTTGAGGAGTTCACGCACGCTCCCCCTTACAACGGGGTCACACCCCAAACCCCCCAAAGACGCGGGATAGCACCCAAACCGCCTCCTGGGTGAGGCCGCAGTGGTGGCCGTAGGTCTGTTGGGAGTCCTAGGACATCATTCTTTCCGAGGGCTAACCCGGGGCTCCCAACCATAGGCTGTTGGGCGTAACGTGAGGCTTTTTAGTCGGTAGGAGTCCGGCATAGCATTCATGATGGATTTCCCATCACGTTAAAAAAGAATACAGTTCTCAAAGTTTACTACTACTAGGTACTACTTGTTTCAAGAGTTGTGATTCTCCACTATTTCTGAATCAATTCAAATATTTGTTAAAATATAGATTATTTCAGGTGTACCACAAATTGTGACTTAAAATACGAAGATCTTGGAAGAAGGTGGAGTCCTCAGCACCAACTCCTCATAAAACTCCGATTTTATCTGATGTACTTAGGTAGTTTTGTATCGTGATTTTCCAAATTAACTGTATAGACTGTTCTCATTTCGTAGTCAACCCACTTACACAAATTTTGCTTTACCACTGAGAATGAGGCAGGAGGCCATTACAAAAAGGCGCAAAAGACATATTTTACGGTGATGGAATCATAAATTACATTTAACCCCTGTTGCGATGTTGGCTACTAATCTAAAAACTTGAGATACAAGCCTCATTACCTTCTAACAAAGTTCTTATTAGAAGAAAAATTGTTGTTTCAAAGTCTTTCGGGAGAAAGTTTTTATAATCCAATTCAGTAAGTATGGGGTGGATGAAAGCGGGTTGTTTTGTTTAAAATTTTTTAGGAAGCTTTACAAAGTGAGATACATTTCAGGATGTTTTGAGCTTTTCTTCAAGTTTTATAATAATAACCTTTTTTCGGCCGTTTTCGTTTTATGTCTATAGGTTACAGGGACCTACCTATATTTCGCGGCTATGATTGTGTTGTACTTTGAGTAGTGCCTGGATGGAGTCTGGCCCGGTTCGGAAAGAGACGCAAGTTCGTGTCCTGCTCATGACCGATTTTTTTTTTAAACATTCAGTTTACACGCTGGTGGAGTGCACGGCATGCGCGCAGCAGCGCCAGGTCTTCGTGGTGGGTCTGAACGTGGAAACTGGACACGCTCGAGACCATGGTGCAAGCCATGCTCTCCAGTGGAAGTAAGTGGGACTGCGCCGCCTCTATCTGCGAGCAGGTCATGCTCATGAAAGAGACGGCGGGGCGTGAACGGGAGAGAACTCTCCCACCCGAGTTCCGCAGTCGGCGGCTTGGGCGCCACCAAAGTGTCTTCGCCGAGGACTATCGACCTCCATGACCTGCGGGGCCTGCGGACGGTGAGAGGGCGGCTTACCGTCCTACTAATTGCTATTTCAAATATATTTCTAATGAAACCCTACATTGCCTAAAACAATTAAATTATGCTTCTCTTATTCCGTTATGCATGAATTTATGCACCACGTAATAAGACTTACAACTTTTGTTTTGTACATACTTTGCGCTACCCTAATTATGAACATTACGTAAGTTATTCCTGGTGAACCACGTGAAAGTCCTATTAGAACCGGTTCAGTCATTCGGAAGATTACCTATAACAAAAACAAAAAATACTTAGTAGTTGTTCGTATACCTAGTGAACATTCACAATAATATATTTAGATAAAAACCGTTATTTGGACATTACAAATAGATACATACATAATATAACACAATACACAATAATTTATAAAGGCGTGACTACATTTTAGTCACACCTTTATCCCCAAAGAGGTAGGCAGAGGCATAGTAGACGCAGACGTCGACATTTCAGCCTATTGCCGTGTTGAAATGGACAGCGCAGGTTTTGACAATCCACAGTTGAAATTTTTCAAGCCGCACAAAAGACATTCAACGTGGCTTAACTATTGTCATATTACTGACAACAGGGTTTCATTTCGCGATTTTCTTCTCTGCGCAATGGATCATTTTAGAACATTACAAATAGACTTCCTAAAATAGAGATTCCAATTTAATTGTTGGTATACCTACATGGATTTGCTCATAGAAACTTCTATAGACTCCTGAGGCATCATTCAACGCTAGCTGCATCCAGGAGCTAAACTTTAATTTACGCCAATAAATCTACGTTTCAAAGCTTAGTTATAAAATCAAAAGTGGTGAAAAAAAAGACAATTTACGAAATCAATTAGGGTTCTGTGAGACAGAGAACGGTTAGCGTTCAAGCGTTCCGTGGTCGTATTCTGCGTTCGAGCATGCAGTTGCTCAGGTATTCCTATGGGTCCATATCTATTTATGTAACGTAATAGGTACAACACAAAGTAAGTACGCGTAACTGACTTGAACTTGAATGAAAATATGACAGCGTGAATGCGCTCGGTATAAATACCATTATCCATCATGTCAATCATCTAGCCCAAATTAAGCTATTATAAGCTTTTGCTATGGGATCTACACGACTGATGGCCGTACTATATTTCTAAATAGGTAGGTACATACATAATATTATAGATAAATCACATCCAAACACAAAACAAATCAAAGTGCTCATCAGACAACGGAATTAGTCCTTGGTGTCAGGGTGGGTCAGGCACACTTTCCACTGGACCACGAGGCCTGTCAGGTATTACAGGGTTTCGTGCCCAAAGGGCAAAAACGGAACCCTATTAAAGAGACTTTGCCGTTCGTCTATCTGTCACGAGGCTGTATCTCAGGCACTGCGATAGCTAGATGTGCTTAAGTATTCACAGACTCTGTTGCCCCTATAACACCAAATACTAAAATCTGTAAAAATGGGGGAATTAAGGGGGCTACCATACAACAGACTTGATATTTTTGCCTTTTTTGGCACGGAACTTTATGCCCGCGAGTCCGACTCGCACTTGGTCGGTTTTTAAATATTCATAGAACTGTCTAAACATAAAACGCTTCCTACTTTCATTAGATCAGATTACCCCAAGCTTGAATATTTATGATTTTCATATTTCTTGTCCCAAATGGCTGAAATTGCTTGCTGATAGGATCCCTGGGGGCACGATAATTCTTTGAAGCAATTATCTAAAAGCATAATTTTTAAAATTTCGCTTTTACATAATTTTTAACTTCCTTTCAGCTTTCTTTACTTTTCTGGGTGAATGGATACAAAGTTGACACAAGGGCTAGAATGTGTGAATCAAATTCATTGTGGATTACACACAATCATGTTTGTTCAAACACTGTTTCGGAGTTTGAGTGTTTAAAATGAATACTAATAATAGTAATATGTGTGTAGGTATGTATGCATGAAATATTATCTATGTATGTTTATGAGTTGGCTAGAAAATATACGTAATACATATTTATTTAAGAAGAACATAAAATTATTAAGTCAATTTAAATAATCTAAATAATATTAACTAAAATAATGAATTTACACTAACACTATTATTAAAAGTAGAAAATTAAAACGAAAACTACTAAACTTAAATGCATCATAGAATTTCTCCGCATCGCAATCCTCTTGTTGGCCCGATCATCATTTTTCATCGGAAAGATAATTTTCCTAATCCATCCTCAACAAATATAATTCAGAAACAGTATCTGCTAAATCTGGCAAAGCGTAGCTGCGTAGGTGTGACAAATTATTTTCTTGAATAAATAGAGATAGGACAAATATTTGGCGAGACGAAGTGTGTCAAGTCTGAGTGAAGTTCCGTTTACTAAATGAGACGCACGTTTATTGAAGCATGTTTAGTTTTTCTTGAAGCTGTTACAGAGATTACTGGCGATTAGAGAGACTGTCGTAATTCATTTGATGTAGATAGGACATAATGATATTAGAGCCTTCCTTTAAGATATTATGTGTAATTCTTTTGTAGGATTTAGGTAGCATGCATGATAGGTTTCACGTTTTAGAAACGAGACAGAGCACAGGTTATTTTATTCCGTCCGTAAGTCCGATGGTTTCTTTAATCTCAAAGCCACCTTCTTGGCGAGCACGTCGGCTGGTTCACTGCCTCCAGTAATGTGTGGGCCTTGATCTAGAATAAGAAGATATCATTATGCCAAGATTTATTGCTCGTCTGGCATCCGCTGCCAGGGAATGAAGGGCATAACGGTTTAAAACCGCCAGGAGAGTTGCTCTACCGTCACTGGAGCAAGCACTATGCTTAAGGATCTCATCGGCCGGTTTGTACGGTGCAATGGAGCGAGAAAACAGGTTTCAAGTCTCTTACTACTTCAATTTAAGGCAGGACCATCGTTCCCCTTAATCTTGCTCTCATCCATAAACATGAAAATCTAAAAGCGAGCAGCATCTTCCATCTGTCCCCTTGGCCACCAAGGGTGCCAAAGTTATAAGAAATATATCTGCCAAGCAAGTACCACCAAATGCCATCTACAACAATAATTATAAATAAACTACAAGGAACTCATACCTACTCAAAGTTGTAGTTATGAAAACAGTTAGTAATAACATTGTCAGGTAAGACAAATCCAAAAACTTAATTTATATTTGAACAACAAATTCAAACGACTGCAAGCGCTTATATTCATTATATTCGTAACCAGTCTGTAACCGATTTCAACCGTTTCTACATCACAATTCATGTTTAAGCATTGTTCGAGAGAGAATATGCATGAGCTTGTTATAGCTTTAAATGCACCAACACGAATGTCGAGTCCACAATGTAATGTGCAAATTTGGTGCTGGATCAAACTCCGCTTTTTGAATTGTGTTCCTTTAAATGGTACGAATATAATTGCATTCGCAAATGGTGTCTCAGTCTAAAACATTAGTTGATCAACCAGATCAATGTTATGTAAAAGAACAATTCGTTATGCATCATTAGTTCTGTGCTGGGTGTTCATTTGCAGAATTTACATTTACGGGTATTGCTGTGGTCGGTAGGTACGTAAAACTGAAAGTAATCTTGAAAAGATTTCAACATCAGATAGAAACAACCTGCCATTGTCTATGTCAACGTGGCAATAGCGCCACTGTCTACGTGTTTCAAAAACAAAACTGCAACTGGTAAAATGTGGAAATATTTTGTACTAGCTGTTCCCCGCGGCTCCGTCCGCGTAAAAGTCATTTTTACGTAAAATCATTTCACTCCGCTTTTGCGCAGTCAGTTAAAAAGTAGCCTTTGTCCTTCACTTGGATTCAAACTATCGCTATACCAAATTTTATCACAATCGGTTTAGTGGTTTAGGCGTGAAAACGTAATAGACAGACAGACGGAATTACTTTTGCATTTATAAAATTAGTAGGAATTCCTTTTCTTTCTGCATTCTCATTCAGCAGCTTTATTTATGTATAATTTAGTGTCTGTAAACCAAATAAAACACTAATTTGGAAAAGCTTGAATATTTTTTTGCAGAAGTCTGACGCGCCTTTTTCATAAAAAAACTGTGACAACTATTTACATTTCACAGGTAATGGTGTTCTGAACATCCATACCAATTTTCAGCTCCATGCGACAATCCGCAAGATCACTATAATTAATAAAAAAAAATGTATTTCAGTTACCCTTTCAGGGATTTATATGTATTTAAATGTAATGGTGACAGGCAGATGGACGAAAAGTGGACTCTCAGTAATAGAGTTCCGTTTTAACCCTTTGTATATAGAACCCTAGCGAATATTAACTGCGGCTACTTTGATAAATACACTCCAAAATCCCAGACAATTCATTAACACAATTTCATCATTTACAATAACAGAGCCTACCAAATAGCTTCCTTTCTTCAAGGGTCGTCACCGAGATAACATCAACAATTTCCTAACAATAGTACTGTACATTGTGAATTATGATCCCAGCATAAGCAACGTCCCTTAATTTAACTGGAATATGGTAATTTTCTTGTATAAAGGGCTTAGTTGACAGTTACATTAAATTTATCAGAGCATGACTTTGTTTTCGGTTACAAATAAGATGCTAATGTATGGAGGAGTAAATACATTTTGCGGGAGGCTTTTTACATACTTACATATATCATCACGCCTTTATCCCCGAAGGGGTAGGCAGAGGCATAGAATACGCCCACATTTCACCTTATAGTTTTATGTCCCACGTAATAGGTGATGAGCCTATTGCCGTGTTGAAATGGACAGGCGCAGGTCCCCGTGACCCGCTGTGGAAATATTTCAGCCGCCCATAAGGCCTTTAACTTGACTTAAGAATTGTCATTTTACTGACAACCGAGTTTCATTTCGAGTTTTCCTTCTCCACGCAATGGATCTTTTTGCGAAAGTGTTCCCTTAGTCGCCTCTTACGGCACCCTCAGGATTTATTGGGGTGGCGACATTTTGTACTCTTACCCGTCACAACACAGGATCCTGTCGCCACTGGGGGCTTAGAGGTTTTTTTTACATGAAATTAAAATAAAAAGCTTTTACTCTGGCAACTAGACAACTGCAGATAAACCTGCTTTTCGAACTACTTAAGAAAATAATTAAATAAGATTTACAGTGTAGACCGCACAGCTAAGAAGAGTACGTCGGTTAAGCAGCACCCCGGCTAAAAAAAATTTTCCAGTTTAATTCCTCTTGAGCATGAAAATATTTACCAGTGGATTAGGCTGTTGATGAAGATGATTATGATCGATTTTAAAGTGCATCTAAACTTGGCATTGGATTGGACTTCAACCCTTTTTTAGGCGTACAATTAGCCCATAGGAACTTGACCTCCTTTTCAACAGGGATGTTTTTGGTGGGATTATCTTTACAAAATAGTTCACATACCAATTGCTTTTTTTTCTATATGTAGAATATACTTTGAAAATCTTGAAGCTATTGTCGCACCTGAAAATGTACGCCACATATACATAAATTAGTTTCGATCTACGAGACATAGTAATTACATTAGCTTGCTCTTATGCGTATCAAAGGTATCCTAGTAAATGGAGGGTTCTATTCAATAAAACTAACTAGCTAACTACCACTTTTTAAGCAATATTTCAGAGTATTTTTAAAAACAATTTCGCAAAAAAAAAATTAGCCTATTAAATTGATATAATTATTAATACAAAAAAATGTGATCATTTTGTATAAATCGGATAGCTGATTTTTTGGTTTACATTTTCAGGATAGCCTATGTGTAATCACCGTTATATTTTTATATGAAAAGGAACTCTGCGTTCTTTGTATTTTCTATACGCCACTTGCAGAACGCAAAGGGGATTGACCACCTTTCAATGGACCGCCGTTTCATAACAAATAATGTAGTATGACAGCGAAAATCGGATATTAAATTGGATGGATATCCTACTTTCAAAGGAAATAAAAAATATTCTCTAATTTTGTAGGGTTTTCTCTCATTCTTCGTTTTGCTGCTCAAATTAGAGGTTAGTTTTGAAGCAAATGTTCATCAATCCGAACAAATCAATTTGTCCAAAAATGCTAATCGTTACATTTAATTCAAAAAAGATATAATATTTGTTCCAAAACACTTATAAATAACCCTGAAAATGTATACACTTACCACATTGAAACTTATTCAGATTACGTAGTAAATAAACAAATTGGATCTCGATAGTTCCATAATTACTTACCATTTAAATTATCAATCCAGATCATAATCACTTCATAAGGAACCATACAATTATTTTATGCAAACATTTCACACCAATTTACCTTTAGAACATAAAATAATAGATAATATCGAGTTATCTGGAGTTTGTCGAAAAATTAAAGAGTTTCACTGCATTATATCACTTTCCAACACTTGTGCAGATTTAAAAATCCTTTAGTTTAGTTAGATTTAGAATTTTTTGATACTAAATCTATGATCTCAACAACATTGATGCATGAACTAATCCATTTGAAACTGATAAGTGCATTTGAGTACCCCACACATTGATATTTGCAATTGGCGGCCATCTTCGTCACGTCAGTACCATTCATTTGGTCAGTCTGCGACGCGTAAAAACGATAACACTACGAATTATATCAAAGTTTAAACGCCACAAAATATATTAATCAGATGAATTAAAAGATTGTTAAAATAATATTAAATGATTTGTCAATCTACTTAGATAGCCATACACTTTCTATTAAGGTTTTTCAAAAAGAAACGATCTTTGGGCTTTCTCCTTTGTTTCGTAAAGTACTAACAACATTTGCCAACGAGATCAAACGAGTTGTAAGTAAATAGCAAACCATAAATTGAACTCTTTTGTCCCAAAGCAAATTCAATTCTACGCCGGTGACGTCACAAACAATGACGACACAATCAGGGCTTAATTTTGTTGTCAACATTTGCGGTTTAGTGGTACTGTCGCTAACAAAAGTAAATACTAAATACGTTGAGTGATATTGTATTTCTGTAAATACAGAGAAAATAAAGAACCTTTTGCGGTTGAGTGCTATTCATTTTATTCTGTACTTGTACTGTCAAGGGAAAGTTTTTATTTTGTTCCCTTAGAGAATTCAATCAACGGAGTACAATAAAGATTTTGCTACGATGACATCGTAGCAAAGGGACAATTCTTGTACAAATATTACACACAAAGCTATGAAAAGACATCGAATAAATATTGCTTCAGTCTTGAAGGATTTACTAAACTAAGTCGCCTAGTATGAACAAGAAGACTCAAGACAACATGACGAAGGGTAGACCTAACGTAAATTGAACTAATATTTCATATTCTGACATTTCTTTTAGTGAACAGCCGGATTGTCGTTCCGTCTAAGTTCATTTTATAATTCATACATTAAATCACTCAGTACCTTTCAGTTACAATTCTCTTGGGATACAACGTTGGCTGAAACTATTTTTTTTGTTTTTTGTGTGAAGAAAGTAATTAAACGTATTTGGTGATCAACAAAATTTTCGAGAATCATCTCTTCATTCATTCTTCCATAACACAAGGTGTGTGTCTGCTGACCAAAGATGAGACACTGGCGCATATATATCTGTACGAGATAGGGATCAGTGTCTAAAATTTAAAGGGTTAAGCCGTCAACAAAGTAAAGTATTACATTAAAGTGTATCTGTATATACTGCAGGGCTTTCTGCGAAAGAAACGCTCATAGCCCCGCCGGTCTCTCTGTCATCCCAACGTTTCGTGCTTCGAAAGATACGTTAAAGTAACATGACAGTTCTGAAGCCAAGTTGAAGACCTAAGCGGCTTGAAGAATTTCAACAGTGGATCGTCACAACCTGTCTATTCCAACGTGTCAATAGGCTCACCCTTCTATTTACGAGGGACAAATATCTATAAGGTGGAAGATGGGCGTAAACTATGCTTCTGTATGCCACTTGGAGATATAGGCGTGACTGTAAGTAAGTACGTATGTTACAGCTAAATCAAGTAAAAGAGCTGTCATTAATTTCCTGCTACGCATTTGATAAAAACGGGGCGGTTCCTTTACTTTCTTATCCAAGACCTTTCATTACGTCATAAATCACCGGCAGTTAGTTGGTTTTGCACTCAACCATTGACCTTCCAGATAAAGGTGAAGGTCAAGCGATTTGAGCAAATATTGTCTTCACTCACGAATGTGGATTGATCTTTTTCCCTTTAGAAATGAATTAAGATAGTAATGGATAGAAACTTTTACGCAAGTAACGTTTTGCGGTTAGTATTTCATCAGCTTGTTGAAATTAGTACATACGTACATTTATGAACATTTCGTAATTGACGAGTAAATATAAACTATAAGCGCACCGAATGGTTTATGATTTTTTTAGTGATTCAATTAATCTATAACTGTCGACCTCTGGACGTAGGCCTCTTGCAATTTGACTCTGGCAGGCTATTTGGGATTGTTGTACCATGTTGACCAGACACTGCTTTATTTCTTAGCTAAAGCCAAGTCCGACAGTCAGAAGGAGCATCATTTGCAAGTGAAGCTAGTTTTAGCTCCGAAGATCTCGGTAAACCTCTATTGAGTCGACGACAAAAAAAAGTGTAAGGTGTGGACGACATAGCAATAAATATATTCGAGAGGTGAGTGAAGAAAGGAGGTCAGAGAAGCGTCAAACTCAGAATGATGGATGACTGTGCACTTAGATATGGAGCACTTATCGAGTTACATGGGCAGCGTACTCGTAAGTGCTGAGTGTGATAGATATGCTTATACCTATGTAAATTACTTGGTTGACCGTGCTGGTTCGCGACTTACAGGCAAAAAAAGAGTAGAAAATAGTGTTTTTGTGCTGTTCATATGGCAACCCGTTAGAAAGAACCATTATTTTATTGTACGGTAAACATTTTAAGCTTTTGTAGTTGGCAGTACTTTGTAACAATTTTGCCAACATACAAAATGAAGTTCCGTTTCACGACAGTTTTTGAGAAACTGTGTAGTACTAATTAATTAATATTGTTTCATAGCATATTGAAATATGTAAAACTGTAGAATAATAATTAAATAACTATGATCAGGTTAAGAATAGTCTTCGTGAAAAGAAATCGTAAGAGTCTGTGTTGATTAACTATTTTGCTTTATCAATCAAATTGTAATGTTTCCGGTAAATATCGGTAGTCGTTACATGTAGTAATGTATGTTAAATGTAATTACTGAATAGATACTATGATGTTTCACATTTATAATTAAATTAAGTTGTTTTAGATGTTACTTTGTTAGTATACCTCATTTAATTCAATGTATGAGGATTTTATTTGACACTGTTTACAAGGGTAAACAGTGTAGTGCTGTTTGGGCGGCAAAAGTTTATTATATATACGAGACATAATGTAAGGTCAGGACAGTCAGTCGCCAGCCGTCTTAAGGGTACGTTTCTCATTAATAACTTGTGTAATTTATCTGATCTGATGTGATGTGTAATATATGTGTTGAAATTAGCAGAGGTCTACGTCCAGCAGCGCTGGACTGCCATAGACCGATTCGATTGATTGTATTTAAGGTTATTTTATACTGCCAATGGCTTGGTTTAAAAGATAATGTATAGGTACTATCCTGCTGAACTATTGTAAAGATAATATATGACCCGTGTTGCTATTAATTGTAATGACGTGTACCAACTATTGATGGAATTAGATTATAGTCGAAATAGATGTATAGCAATTAATGTGACTTTGAAAAGAGTGGCCGTGAGTTTTATTGCCAGGTTCTTTCTCATAGGCTCTACCTATTGCGAATCTGGCGGTAAATGTAGAATTGGAAATCTTGACGAGAATAAAGATATTTTTATCTCATATTCATTTCTTTTCATTTCATAACTTGTTAGCTAATACCCTCCTTACAGAATATGCCTCTGGCTATCCCTTCGGGGATAAAAGGCGTGACCGTATGTATTGATATACCCACCCTCTACGAGACGAATCTAACAAGTGCGTACATTGTAGAGTTTCTTACTTTGAATAATATACTATGTCGGACATATTGATGGAGAAGTTTTTACATGAAGGGCTTTTTTAAGTTGCTACATTTTTAGGGTTCCGTACCCAAAGGATAAGAAACGGAACCCTAATTATGAGACTTCGCCGTCCATCTGTCTGTATGTTTGTCACGAGGCTGTATCTCAGGAACCATGATGGCTAGAGAGCTGAAATTTTCACAGATGATGTATTTCTGTCGCCAATATAACTTGATGCCGTTTTTCAGTACGGGAGTTTAACTCGCCCTTGGCCGGTTTTTGTGTAAATATGAAGTCATAACGTATATTATGCAATTTAGACAAAATTGAATTATATACCCACACGTTGCCTGTTTTACTATGCAAATTCACAATATCACGAAACCTTAAATTATAACAGAATAACAACATAATTTCAACAGCAGGTAGTCACAACCTGCGCCTATCCATATTAACAAGGCGATAGGCTCACCCCCTATAACATCATCCACGAGGGATAGAAAGAAATGGTGAGATTTAAAAATAGCATGCCTCTCTGCCTACCCCTAGCGCTATCGCAGTCTCTCACTATTTCGAGTGTAGCAATATTCGTAACCTCACTCATCTATCAGTTCAAAGCGTTCAAACTAGCAGTACTAACTAAAAAACTAGAACATTCAAAGTATTTCAATTTAAATACAGCTTCAGCTCTATTGCAACTTCAGGAACTGCAATATAAGTAACGTTACAAATAAATCTCAAGCTTCGCTGAACTTTTTTATCCTCCGTCGTCTGGTCGTGACATCGTTTTGTAGAACTGCTCTTTTATTGTTTGCTCTCGGCTATGGAACCTCTACCATGATCTTCCTGCTCTACCGCTATCTATTATTTTCCTATTCTAGTATTGAGTAAGTAAGTAAAGTAATGATTTATTCATATAAAGTTTGTAGTACATACAATAACAAGCCAAATATATTGGTACAATCTTTCTACAAATTGTGGGTACAGTTCTGTATTCCTAACTAGGCTATATAGTAGCCTGTGTGAAGGAGATACAGGTCCCTATTCCCAATGGATTTAATGTGAGTATTACAATTGGGTACATTTTAGTACTACTTATTGTCTCTTATCAGACTATATAGTTAAAATAATTGCAAAAATATGTAAAGGTATGCGTGTATTCGTATGTGTGCGCGCGTGCATGTGTGCGCGCGCGCGCGTGTGTGTGTGTGTGTGTGTGTGTGTGTGTGTGTGTGTGTGTGTGTGTGTGCGTGTGTGTGTGTGTGTGTGTGTGTGCAATTGTTTGTGGGAAACACAGTTAAACTAGGTATTTTTCAGTCTCCAGGTAGTCTAGACCACGAAGAAACAGAAAGACAACCCTCTTACATTCGAAGCAGCTCAAGCCAAACACCGCACAATGCCTGTTGATCTTATTGTACAAGGAAGGGCCGATGAAGTTAGAGAATCTCCGGGCAAATGACGACCGTGCCAACAGCGCAGTACATACTTTATCTTTTCTGCGCTTTCCGATCGTCCTGTATGGTGTCCTAAGATGCTGTAAAAGTACCACTTGTTGGATAAAGTGTTGTCTCACGCTTAGAATGTTCCATCTATTGTATAATTCATTCGTGGGGAACATGATGGGACGAAAAGTAGCAACTTTTAGCACCGCTCTGTGTGCGATCTCTAGTGGTTTCATTGCAGTTTTACAGGCCCCACCCCAAACATGATGGGTCCTTCGCTGTTTGACACCACGAATTATTGACACCACGGTGTCAATCGCAGAAGAACGTTTTTTGAATTGGCTGTTTGGCACCACGGTGTTTATCGACGAATACCTTATATGGCTTCGTTGATTGACACCATGATGTAAAACAGCAAAGGACGGCTCATTGGCAATTTATTATAATATAACAATCATGCACAAAAGTGTTTAAACGATTTTATCATCAATATGCATAATTTACATTTACCAACATTTAATATCAATTAAGGTCAAAATACCTAAAAATAATGCAATCCGATTTGGATAGGTTAGGTTAGGTTAGAAGGCTAAGGCGGGAGCGGAGCGGAGCGGAGCTCCCGCCTTAGCCTTCGTGGTTATTTTTTTTATAAATTAAAATAATAGTTTATACTACAGAACTAAAATAAAAGTTAAAATAATATAATATAGTTAATACAATAAAAAGTTAAAATAAAAGTTTATACTACAAAACGATTACTTTAATTTATGAAAAAAAAAATCAAAATCGGATTATTTGAAGTTATATATTATAGAACGTAGCCATAGGAACAATTTGATTGTAATTGTTGTTTTAATAACCGTTTTCTTTTCGCCAGTACACAAATCACACTTGACCTTTAAATTGTTGAAAGTGGTCCAAATCAACACTTTTACACCATGGTGTCAATCGACGAAAACAAATAAGATATTCGCCGTTTGACACCACGGTCGCAAATTATTATGAATATGGTCCCAAACAGCCAATTCAAAAACCGTTCTTCTGCGATTGACACCGTGGTGTCAATAATTCGTGGTGTCAAACAGCGAAGGACCCAATGCAGTACGTAATCACGGACTGACACAACGCGAAGTACACTCTCCGAATTATCGTAAAGTTAGCGACATGGCGAAGAGTTTTGAAGATGAAGATTAGTTTCCGTATTCTTCCCGTGAGACCGTTGATATGAGTTCTGAAGTTGAGGTTCCTATCCAAGGTCACCCCCCGGTATTTTACATGTTCTACGGGAGTCAGCTGTGAACAACTGCAGTTAGGTTGAGTTTCTGGGCGACAAGTGTGAGCTGTTATAATTACACCACTGCGAGGCTGGGAGGCAGAACTAATAGACCATGTAAGAAAGTTGGTTTTGGAAGTGTTAAGGGTTAGGGTGTGATTGTATAGCCAGTTTTGTGTGGTGTTTAAAGCAAACTGTGCCTTATTCTCTAGTTGTGTCCATGTATCAGCGGTTACGGTTATAGCAGTGTCATCAGCAAATGACGTTATCATACAATCTTTTATGTTGAGGTTACACAATTCGTTGATGTAAATAAGGAACAGCGTTGGACCGAGTATGCTACCCTGTGGGACACCGTAGGAGATAAGAAGCTCATCACTATCGTAGCTATCTATTCTAACAAACTGTGAACGACCCGACAGATAATTCCGGAATAGTTCCAGTTGAGTCCCCCTGACACCCATTCCTTCAAGTTTTAGTAAGAGGGTCGAAACGGGAATAGAATCAAAGGCCTTCGTGAGATCTAAAAATATGGTAAGGACTTTTTTACCATTGTTTATATTTTGGACAACGTAATTCGTCACCTCGTGAACTGCGTCACAGGTGGATAGGCATTTACGAAAGCCGTATTGGTGATTGGATAACAGTTTGTAGTGTTCCAGGTATTTTACCAATCTTCTGTTTATTATGCGTTCTAAAACCTTAGATAGTGCACTTAAAACAGCAATAGGACGATAGTTGTTTGGTAAGTTCCCGTCTCCCCCCTTGAAGATTGGATGGATAATTGCCTTTTTGAAGGAAATTGGAAAGACACCATTGTCGAAACATAGATTAAATATGTGGCATAAGATGGGTGCCAGGAGAGTGGAGTATTTCTTTAGAATGCAAGGTGAAATACCGTCCCAACCTGCGGCGGCATTTGTACGCAGTGAGTGTATGATAGTTATAATTTCGTCACAATCGGTGTGTTCCAAAACGAAGGAAGAAATGTGTGTAGTGTTGTGCCTGATATGGGTGGAATTTTGGGGTTTGATAGTGTGGAGGTTTTCTGCAAGTTTATTGTCTATGTTTACAAAGTAGGTGTTTACCTTGTTACAGTCATGTACTGGTGAGGATGTAGAGGATATCAACTGTTTGGCTGTGTTTTTTGCCTTAGTGATGTTTGCAACTCGTTTAATTGTATCCCATAGTAATTTCGGGTTTTGACATGCCTTATCAATTTCATGCGTGTCTGAAAGACGTTTAGCTTTTTTCAAAATTTTAGTGCAATAATTCCTATATCTTTTATATGTTAGTTTTAACACTTCGTTATTTGGAAACTTTTTAGTGTTTCTATGTAAAGCATCCCTATTTCTTATGCAGCGTAATAGCCCGGGCGTTATCCATGGCTTCAGTATTTTATTTTTAGATGTTATTTTTTTTGTGGTTGTATTCTTGGATATAGCTGCGGTCAACAACTGAATTAGTTTGTTTGTAGCAATGTCGGCGTTTTCTATATAAAGAATTGGATTCAGGTCGAGCCGGGCCATTGTCTCGTCAAGTTGCTCATAGTCAATTTTGGAAATGGTAGATGTAAAATTATTATGTATTATAGGTCGGTTGTTTAAACATAGCAGAGAAGAATAGTGGTCAGTAATCACAGTGTCATAAACAAAAGTGTGACAGGGAAAGTTTGATTTTAGAAATAAATGGTCTAGACAATTTTGATCTCTAGTGGGTAATGAGTGTGTAGGTAGGTATCCAAGAAACGCTAAACTATTTAGGTAATCGAGAGATCGCGTTTCTGTAGTAGTGGGCTTAATATCTATGTTTATATCACCGCATAGAATCACGGAATTAAAGATTTGTAGAGGCGGGAGTATGTGATTGAGAACAGTGAGGAAATCCTGTATATCACGATTTGACGGTGAGCGATAGATGCATACTATAGCGACATCTGTTTTAATCTTTATAATGATTCCCGAGGCTGACTGACATAGATTGCAGAGAAAAGATTTCTTTGGAGAACCAGTTAAGAAATAAATGTTTCCTAAATGGTTGAAGCTGTTTTTATAATCCCTGATGAATAACGAGCGTGAAATTCGGTACCCGTTCCCGCTTCCCGTGGAAACATATTTCTGGGATGAAAAGTAGCCTATGTGTTATTCCAGTCTATAAGCTATCTCTGTACCACATTACAGCCCAATCTATTCAGCCGTTACAGCATAATTGAGTAACAAACATCCAAACATCTTCACAAACTTTCACATTTATAATTATTATATAGTAGGATAGTAGGATTAGTGGAAAGTAGGATGGTAAGGTTCGAAAATGGCTGTCTTGATATGGGAAGCTTCGAGTTCGATACGCTTGGATTGTAGAATCAATTCCATCAGTTTTCTCAAACGAACCTTATTAGGGTTCTTCATAAAGGGTGTTGGAAGGTACTTGAATTGTTGACAGCGCAAGTGTGGCACCTCGGGTGTTTTAAACACCCATAAGCAGCAGTCACCACACTGGTCAGAGGTCGTAATGTTTGTCTACCACCTCAATGGTATAATAAAAAACCTGTTTGTGTTTTATGTAATTGTGTACCAAATTTAGTGAACTAAAACTTGTTTGAAAGCTTGAAAAGAGAGGGTTTAATATATTTTATGTTTTTCCCGTACCTACTACATTATTAGTGACCCACATAGTTGTTAGTCTTTGTGGTTGTTTTCATTGCCGTTTATACAGAGTGTCCCATGGGTAGGTAAGCCATGCTACATGCAGGAAAAATCTTTAAGAAATCCGTAAGGAAACCCATAGTGGCTAAGTCTGGGAATGTTAGGGGCCATCTAATTGGCACTGTAGTAAAATAATTTTATGTATTATTCTTACTTTATAAAATAAGTTGCTTAGCATCGTATTTTGTTAACATAATATGTTTGAAGCTTACACATAAAGTATTGGTTGTTTTTTGCTCGCGTTATTACACTACGCTCCCTTTGCGCAGTCAGTTAAGGGGCGGTTAACGCGCACAAGTAAGCATTTGGCGCTCCCCTCGCCCCGGGCGCAAGACACACCGCGTGCCGGCAGCGGCAGTCAACTCTCATGCCACAGTATACAGTATAGTAGAAAGAAACAGCATGCTAACTTTGTTTGACGTAGTAAATGCATCTTACTTTATTAAGTGTAGTGATTTATTAGTTTCGTAAATAAAAATAAATGAGTTAATCGTAAATAAATTATGTATATTATAATATTATTTTTAAGCTAAAGAGTTTGTTTGTTTGTTTAGTTGTTCTAACTCTAGAGTCTAAGAGACTGCTAGTTGAATTTCAAGAGTTTCTTAACAGAATGACCATTTTTGAAAAAAACCAAAATATATAACATCACGCTAAGGCGAATAAGAGCTTAGCAGCAACGAAACATTTTTCGACAACTAGGATATTTAATTTCTTTTGAGAGTTTCCGTTGCGAACGTCTGCTACAGTTGCGTAAAAAATGTAAATTACATAATAGCTGGTCATAAACATTTCTAAAGTTTTCTAAAGTTGGTAAGCTAAGTATGAATCACGGGATCATTGTGCAATCCAAAATGGCGGCCGCGGTATAATCACAAAAATTCATGATGGATATCGTTTAAAGGGTTTTTGGTATGCTGAGTACGAATTACGTACTAATTTTGCAATCCAATATGGCCACCGCGCCGTAATCACACAATTTCATGATGGGTATAGTTTAAGGGAGTTCTTGGTATGCTAAGTATGAATCACATGATAATTTTGCAATCCAATATGGCCACCGCGGTGTGATCACAAAATTTCATGATGGGTATCGTTTAAGGGGTTTTTTGGTATGCTGAGGACGAATCACATGATAATTTTGCAATCCAAAATGGCCACCGCGCCGTAATCACATAATTTCGTAATGAATATCGTTTAATGGGTTTTTTCGAATGCTGAGTACGAATAACATGATCATTTTGGAATTCAATTTGGCCGCCTAAGCTATTTAGGCCCACTTGCGTTAGTAAGCTCTGAGTTAAATAAATAACTTCTTAACTCTGACCACGTCTTGCACAGTTGCAAATTGGCACGCAGTTAACTAACTCACAGTAAACCGAACTAGTTCTTTTAGTCTGTGTCGTTCCATGCAATCCAACCACACACAAATGTTAGAACGAAGAATGGAACATGTGTCTCTATCTCTTTTACACTACAGTCTTCTACGTATGATTTACGAAACTACCATACTTACGATACTACCATTTACGATACCAATCATAAAATTTTGTGATTACGGCGCGGCGGGCATATTGGATTGCAAAATTATCACGTGATTCGTACTCAGCATACCAAAAAACCCCTTAAACGATACCCATCATGAAATTTTGTAATTATGGCGCGGTGGCCTTTTTGAATTGCAAAATTAGTACGTGATTCGTATTCAGCATACCATAAAACCCTATAAACGATACCCATCATGAAATTTTGTGATTACAGCGCGGCGGGCATATTGGATTGCAAAATTATCACGTGATTCGTACTCAGCATACCAAAAACCCCTTAAACGATACACAGCATGAAATTTTGTGATTATGGCACGGCGACCATATTGGATTGCAAAATTATCACGTGATTCGTACTCAGCATACCAAAAAACCCCTTAAACGATACTCATCATGAAATTTTGTGATTACGGCGCGGCAGCCATCTTGTTTTGCAAAATTAGTACGCGATTCGTACTCAGCATACCAAAAAACCCCTTAAACGATACCCATCATGAAATTTTGTGATTACGGCGCGGCGGCTATATTCGATTGCAAAATTATCACGTGATTCGTACTCAGCATACCAAAAAACCCCTTAAACGATACCCATCATGAAATTTTGTGTTTACCGCGTGGCCGCCATGTTGGATTGCGAAATTATCATGTAATTCGTAGACATTTTAATGCATTAGGTAGCTGGTTACCATGTCGTGAAAACACTTAAAAAGTAAAAGATCACCACATTTTTACCAGGAGTCGCGTATGTATTTGTAACGGTTAATCTAATTACATTTTGCCCATTACTGATATTTTTATACTGTGGCGCGATTTCAACGTAATTTGGCATAATAATTACGAAATAGTTGCGAAAAAAAGTGACACAGGTCCTGCCTCCACAAGCGCCAGGGCGAGACTGATCGGCCGTCAGCGGCGCAATTCTATTACGTTTGGTTTGGTAATAGTTGTTTATAGAAAAACGCCGGAAAATGTGTATAAAAACTTAATACCTTTAATTGAGTGCAAAAAAAATATATAAAATGTTAATAGTTTAGCCACAGTATTGAAAAAACTTTTCTGAGAGAGTCAACTTTGGGATTTTTTTCTATCTAGTGAAATTTATTGGATCGTGTAACGGGCTCGGAACATGTTTAGCTTATATCCTTAACTATTATATATATATTTTTCAGATTTAAAAACCCTTTACTTTTTGACTAGGATTGTTTCAAAAAACGCAAAATCTGACCCACGCGGCCTTAAAAAGTAGCTATTGTCCTTCCAACACTCGAATTATCACTACATTAAATTTTATCTTAATCGTTTTCCCTTTTATTAGGATAAATCGCTTAAAAACAACCAAGCATGACATCTCTTCAGCCTAACACACAACGTTGGTATACCTATCAGTATACCTAATTATTTTGATGTAAGAGAGTAGAACCTACATTAAAAATAATGTTTCAACATTTTCTCGTTAGCTCATTTTCGTGTAACAACATTCAAGTTCATTTGATCGGAAATCATTATACACTCGAGAGCAATGAATCCGGGTCACTTAAAGAATGTTAAAAATCTCGGAAACTTAAAATGATAGGTTAATGCAATAAATTGTATTTAATAGACAATGTAATACTCCTTAAATGAAAGTAAAAAAAATATGAGTCACCATACATTTTATTAACACAAAATTACATAAAGAAAAAACTGCCGATCTCTCCTTAAAACAAAAATAGGAAACATGAAATTTTTAAACTTTATTACGATTTTCTTGAATTTTAATACTTCGTATTGCCTCCTCGTGCTTCCATTACTGCGTTTACGCGGTTTGGCATGCTGTACACCAAGTTCCTTATACGATTTTGGGGAATATTCTCCCATTCCTCTGTGAGAGCAATTTTGAGCTCACGAAGCGTGATTGGGGGAGGGTTTCGTTGTTTTACGCATCTGCCTAGCTCGTCCCAAGCAGGCTCGATCGGGTTGATATCCGGGCTGCGCGCTGGCCACTCCATACGAGTAATGTTCATCTCTTGAAGGTAGTCATTCACAATCCTACCTGTATGAGGTCGGGCATTGTCATGCATAAATATAGCATCCTCACCTAAATTGACCATAAATGGACCAACGTGATCATTGAGGATTTCTTCCACATATCTTACGCTAGTTAAAGAGCCGTTTTCTATGATCACCAGCTCTGTGCGACTTTCAGAAGAAATTCCGGCCCACACAAGTACAGACCCACCACCGTAGGCTACTTTTTCTTCGATGCATGCTTGCTTGAATCTTTCCCCTGGTCTTCGATACACTCTGTGTCTTCCATCGTGCTTGTAGAGCATAAATTTTGATTCGTCGGAGAACATAACTGGTGGGTAGTTGTGACATACACACACTAAACTGTAGCTGCGAATTTTAATATTTTTAAAATAGTTAATTATAATTTAAATTAATGTGTTTTGCATAAAATTGCATAAAACCCACCTGCATTTGCTGTCCATCGTTTTCAATCACAACTTGCACTCCTATATTTTTCTACACTCATAACATCACAATGGACTTGAGGCTGGCTAATAATATGGAAGAACTGGAGAAACTATTTAGCACAAGAATGCAGGATTATGACCAGAAACTGCATAAACTCACTTCTGGATCAAGCACTGCAGCAGGTGACCTAACAACCTTATCCCGTGAGTACACTGAATTTAAATCTTTTGTATGGCAAGCATTCTCGAGAATGAAGATGCAACTTGAACTGCTATCGCTGGGCCTAGACAGGCATGAAACTGTCATGAGGAGAAAGGTTTTATTGTTCCATGGCATCCCAGAAGAACCAAGCGAAAATTTACATGACGTTGTCAACAAAATTGTATCTTCCAAAATGAAGTTGCCTGAAGTTAGACCACAACATATTCAGATTTGTCATAGACTCGGTGGTGTGTCCAATAAAACAAGACCAGTGCTTATACGGTTCTACGGTGTGGAGCAACGTCACATCGTGTGGGACAGTAAGACGTCTCTTAAGGGAACAGGCGTCACTGTTTCGGAGTTCCTCACAAAAGCAAGACATCGGGTATTTACTGCGGCCAGGCAACACTTCGGCATCAAGAACTGTTGGTCGGCGGATGGTAAGATTGTAATCGTTACTCCCGACAAAGCTCGCCGTAAAGTCGAGTGTAAGGCCGAACTCGATAACATTATCTCCCAATTTCCCGTTGATGCTGCAATACCGGATGAAACTAGGCTCCGTGATACTGTCCCTGCTCCAAGAAATACAACTCCGAAGGCTACATTGAAGACCAGCAAGACAAGCCGGCGTCGTGTGTAGGAAAGTGTGTGCATCGGCTATGACTGTGAGATAGTCGCCGTGGACTATGCGGCTTACATTGTGGTTTGTGTACTTGCCCAGCAACGTTAACTACCCGTTTTATTTTTAGTATTACTTTCACTTTCCCTTTTCACTTGTACTATCATTTTAACAGTTTTAAACAACAAAACAATTTGTAACACTTTTATTTTTACTTGACCGGCTGTTTGACATTTGTGACATATGACTTTGATTGACATTTTGTGAAGTCTATCAGTTGCGTTTCGTTACACAATTAAATGTTGGCACACTTAAGCTTATCTGATATTCAGCCAACTATAATGGTCCTAATTTTAGTGTTGTATAGCTTCAACAAGATATGATTAGTACTGGAGTTAACGGAATAGTTACCTGGAACTATTGAGAGTTTCCGATATTTAGATGAATTATCCCGTTGACCTTGATAATAAGTTAGTTACCTTGAAAGCTTAAATAAGTACCTACTTACCTGAATGTTGTGTCAGCAATTTTGTCCATGGTGGCTTAAAACTGTCCGGACTTATTTTTTTTTTTTGTTTTTTTTGTATAGTATTCCATTATTTTTATTTTTAAACAATCCAATTTTTTTTTTTTTTTTTTTATTAAGTATAACAGTAATTTGCAGCTTGGCAGAGAGGCAGGTGCGGAGTTAGTGTTCTACACGCTCAGCTACATTGTTTAATTAATGATGGCTATAGCTGTACTTGTTTCATTTAATTTAATTAATGAGGAAGCCTTTGAGGTCTTTTTTTACTTGTTTTTTTTTCTTTTTTTTCTGTCTCTTACTGTGACATGGATGAGGTTCTCTCTGACGGCCTACCATGTATGAGCGGAACAGTGAAGCCGCCATTGTACTTCTGCTCCTTTTTGCCAAGCTGTTTAGTGTTTGTAACGCTACGTCTCACAGTAATTCCGCTTCGGGACAGGCGAGTTGGTGGGCTTAGCATGTTTGTATTTTTTTATTTTTTAATAAGTATTTTATTTTATATATTTTTATATTTCTTCACCTTCGTCATACCTATTGCTTTGTAATATGACCACAAACATTTTAAACGACAGTTTCTTCACATGTTCTCCTACTTCCGACAGTTTCATTAGCGCGGACGATGAATCCTCTGCAGCTCTGACCTTGCATGATAATCTGTGCTCCATTTTTGAGAATCATCCCAAAAACTTCAACTTAGTACATATTAACGCGCAGAGTGTTCCTGGCCACTATTCTGATGTTCTGGCATCTTTTAGCAGCTCTCCTTTGGATGCGATACTGATCTCCGAGTCCTTTTTGAAACCATCTCTCCCGTCAATTAACTACCTTCTTCCTGGTTTCAATCTGATCCGAAACGATAGGACCAGTAAAGAATGTGGAGGGGTGGCAATTTATCTTCGTGAAACCATCTCGTATAAGATAGTCAGCATATCCTCTTCTCCTATCACCTCATCAGCTGAACATCTATTTATTGAGATTTCTTTAATGCATTCTAAGGTTTTACTCGGAGTTCTGTACAGTCCAAATCAGTCCATTGACTATTTTGATTCATTTGAGTGTCTCTTAAACAATTTGACTCCCTCCTATGAGCATGTGGTCATAATGGGCGATTTTAACACTTGCTTGCTAAGGAGAGATAGCAGGTCTCGTAAGTTGTTATCATTATTATCTTCTTTCAATCTTTGTACTCTTCCTCTCACTGCCCCTCATCACTTTCCTGACTGTATTCCCACTCTTATTGATCTTATTATAGTTCCTTCTCAGGATGTTGTCTGTTCCCATGGCCAGCTAGTTGCTCCCTTCTCATATCATGATCTTATTTTCCTGTCTTATCGGATTCGTTCTCCCAAACGTGTGTCAAAGTATCGTTTCCTTCGCAATTTTAAGGACATTGACCCAGAGGCGTTGCGGAGTGATGCTGGCGATATTGATTGGTCTCTAGTGTATAGGTCCACCGACGTTAATGAAATGGTTGACTGTCTTAATTATAAAGTCGTTGAGCTTTACAATCGACATGCCCCAGTTAAACGTGTCAAAATCAAACGCAACCCGGCCCCCTGGCTGGATGCTTCCATTAAAAACATCATGGCCCGAAGGGATAGGGCTAAACGGCGTTTTCGGAATAATCCTTCGGAAGGCAACCTGCTCGCCTTTAAAGCTTTGCGTAACCGTTGCAGTCGAATGTGTAGGGATGCAAAGAGACACCATTTCCACACCTCTCTCGATAGTCGAAACTCTTCCGAATCCTGGAGATTCCTGAAATCTGTTGGTATAGGCAAACCTAATGTGACCTATAATAACGATGTGGATGTTAACGCTTTAAATACTCATTTCTCAAAAGCTCCTGTATCATTGGATGCTGCTACTAAAAACTCCACATTGCAAGCTCTCTCGGCTAGACCTGTACCGGGGATATCACCTTTTTTCTTTTATCCGGTATCTGAAAAAGAGGTTCGGACCTCTCTTACCTCTATTACTTCCTCAGCCACCGGCAATGATAACATTTGCTCCAGGATGATCCTTCCCATTCTTCCTGTGTTACTACCCGTATTAACGCACATTTTTAACTATTCCCTCTTCTCTTGTACCTTTCCCGTATCCTGGAAGTTTGCATATGTTATTCCTTTGCCTAAAACCTCTAATCCTATCACAATGACAGATTTTCGACCTATTTCTATTCTACCCTTTCTCTCAAAAGTTCTTGAGCACATTGCCCATAAGCAGCTATCCTTTTTCCTATCTTCAAACAGTATTCTTAGTCCATTCCAATCTGGTTTTCGCGCCGGCCACAGCACAGTTTCAGCACTTATTAAAGTAACTGATGACATTCGCTGGGCTATGGAAAGGAAGGAACTAACCTTGTTAGTATTACTTGACTTCAGCAGCGCATTTAATTCTGTCGATTTCGATATGCTTCTTGGTACACTGAAGTCTGTAAATATTTCTCCCCCAGCCATATCTTGGTTTGATTCCTATCTTCGGGGACGCTCGCAGTGTGTACGCTTAGATGACAAGTCTTCCGACTGGTTCCAGCTCGCAGCGGGCGTACCTCAGGGTGGTGTTCTCTCTCCTCTTCTATTTTCCATTTTTATTAATTCTGTGTCGAGGCTAATCTCAAGCAACTTCCATCTCTACGCAGACGACTTGCAGATTTATCAACATTTTGTGGTTTCCGATAGCTTGTCCGGTATATCCAACATGAACCAGAACTTAGATCGCGTTAGTGACTGGGCCAGGTCTGTTGGACTGTGCATCAACCCCCATAAGTCACAGGCAATAATTATTGGTAGTAAGTACATGCGCAGCAGTTTGGATGTAGACACATTGCCTCCTGTGCTTCTTAATGGAACTCCAATACCATACACTGAAAAAGTTAAGAATTTGGGAGTAATTATGGACGTCAATCTATCCTGGGGTTCCCAGGTTAATGAAGTTAGTAAAAAGGTTCATTTTACTTTCCACACACTAAAATGCCTTCAGAACTTTCTACCCCTAAGGACTAAAATTATCCTGGCCCAGACTCTTATTCAGCCTATTCTCGACTACGCCGACGCTTGCTATTTAGATGCCACCGAGGAGCTCCTAAATAAACTTGAGAGGCTTCAAAATTTATGCATACGTTTCATATTTAATCTCAAAAAATATGATCATGTCTCACATCTTCGCCAGAAACTCAAGTGGCTCCCTATCCGTCTTCGCCGGAACACTCGTATACTCTGTCTCCTCTATAATACCCTGTACAACCCCAATTCACCTTCCTATCTAAGGGATCGATTCTCCTTCATGCGAGATCCAGATCTTCCGTGTAGATCGCATCTACGCTCCATTCTTAATATACCCAGACACAAATCAGACTGCTACACTAACTCCTTTACAGTTCATGCGGTTAGGCTGTGGAATTCCCTTCCGCCTAACATACAAGAGTCTAAATCAATTTCTATCTTTAAAAGGAAAGTTCGTTTACACTACCTCTCCTCCATTATGTAAACTTTTCTTTCATTCCGATGTAAATGTTTTGGTCATTTCGAACTAATTTCCTCTTGTATTTATTGTTTTATTAAAGGTTTGTTTATGTATATGTATTTACATATATATGCTTATAATATGTATTTATGAATATTGTATATATCTTGAGTAGGTATTTATGTATACAGTATCTATTATATTGGTTTGTGTATGTTTACTTTATTTTGAACTGAGTTTACTAACACACTTCTACCTTTAACATACTTCTTTCTTCAAGCTATCCTTTCGCCGGACTGCTGGAAGAAATTTCTTTTTTTTAGAAATAAGCAGTACCATTGTACTTATTTAACTTTTTCGTATTTACCTGTAAAAACATTGTGTGTACATAAATGTTAAATAAATAAATAAATAAATAACTTTTGACCAATCTTCAATACTCCAATTTACGTGGCTCTGGGCATACCTTAGTCTCGAAATACGATGCCCACGCTCCAGTTTAGGGCCGTTTGCAGGTCTAAGGGGTTTTAAGATAGATTCAGCAAGCCGACGTCTTACTGTCCATGCACTTGGGTTACTTCCTCCGAGGCGTCGAAACTGATTGGTGAGTTCAGTTCCTGTGAGAAAGCGATTTCGAAGCATGGTGTTCACCAAGTATCGGTCTTCTCGTGCTGTGGTACACCTGGTTCTGCCCGTTCCTGGTCTGCGTAGGTTAGAACCAGTTTCTTCGTAACGTCGGAGAACTCTTTGTACTGTTGACAGCGACACACCGACAGTCCTGGCTGTATCGCGCTGACTCCGGCCGGTTTCCAGCATTGTAAGTATTCTGGTGCATTCTTCAGGCGTAAGCGACATAATTTCAGCTTGATTAATGAATATAGAGCACTATCAACATGGTTTATGTATCCACATAAATGACAGATTACAAACAAAAGCAACACCAAATGCTGTAATTTAGTTCCATCTTCGAAAGTGGCCCTTTTTCAAATTTGATTTTTTTATGATATAACTTTACAATAACTAAGAAGTTTTAATACCTTCATTTAAGGAGTATTACATTGTCTATTACCCGGATTCATTGCTCTCGAGTGTAGATGAAATCGTTTTATCTTTCTCAATAAAATTGATATTACGTTTCATGAAGTGAAACGATTACATACGTAAATAGGTCTTATGCGATCAAGGTCGCTAAGAGCTCTTTGACTATTTTCAATAATATGAATACTTCTTTTGAAAAAGGTGAAATTATGAATCGACCACAAATCATGAAAGAGAGTGAGAATTATTATGGATGTGAATATTTGTTGAGACACAGATTACTATAGACAAGACGTAATAAATGTGGTCAGATGAGCAGGCTGCAGTGTTGAATTGGATAAAGTGGTACGCTGCCGCTGAAATTTTCAAGCCATTAAATATACAGGGTGGAATTTAAAGACGGTAGTTGGAGTGAAAGTGCCCTTAATATTGATAATGGCAAGTTTTGCTGAAAGGAAACATTCCTTTATTTTCAAAAGTAAGAAAAACTGCAATCAAAGATTTTTGAAAAATCAGCTGCTTGAGCCGGGATTCGAACCTGGAAGATGTGAAAAATAAACATCCTGTATTTTATGATACCAACCGAAATAGTTTTTAATAAGGATCAATTTCTTTTAAACAACATAGTATCTTAAATTAACGGAAGATTAAGTAAAATAAGTTTTTATTGTAAAGCTGACTCATTATCTGAAGAAAAAAAACAGTCTAATTGTGAACTCCCTACTTTTTTTTGAAGTTGGTTGGTTAAGTGACCAGGACGAATATTCCCATTCACAGACACTAGAACATTTTTTAACCAACTTCAAAAAAAGGGAGAATAATATCAATATTACTGTTTTTTTTTTCTTCAGATAGTGAGTAAGCTTTGTAGCATTTATTTTCTATAGATGCAGTATTTAGGATGTGAAAGCAGCCTTATCGAGTTATCTTTTTTTAATCGGTTGTCAGTGGTGACATTTCTGCTGTCAGAATGACAGGATGTCATAAGTTCGGTGACGAAGCGTTTCGCATTTAAAGGAACGGGTCTTGTTAAGATTTTTCGTGAAAGACGGGACTTTGACCGAGACCTGCTTTGGGGTAGTTGGAGGTCCTTTGGCTTATGCTCTGAGACTGTGCCGCGAATCAGTTTTTCGCTCAAGCGCGATTATTTGTTGCCTCGCATGGCCTAACGGGCTGTGATTGGGTTGCTGCATTGCATCTTGCTACATTTTACCCAGAAAACTGGTGAGTCACTTCTTCTTTTGCAAAGCGGGTCGATTGTCGTCTGTCGCGCAGCCAAGATCTTAATTTGTCGTTTCTTTCATGACAGGGTTTTTTACTACGGGGCTAGTTGCCGGAAGAGATTTTGTGTGCCGCACCTATAAGTTAGTGGGCTGCACGTGGTACGACAACGTGGAAGTGCGGACTACACGAGCTTCTCATGTGAGAGGTATCTGCCGTCATCACCTGGCAGTAACAACAGGCAGTCACTCTCACTCAGCTCACTCTGCAGGCCAGTAAATCCACTACTTATGTGTAGCTTAGTAGCATAAGTACCTAAGCACTGACTATACTTCTGTGTACCTGTGATATTTGTGTCTATCAGTGAATAAGCTCTCTGTGTGTCTCTGTGTATCTCTGCGTTATATAAATATATGTGTGTACACCCTACCTGACTGTTTTCGTCAGAGCCCTGGCCTACCCTTGCACGCACACTGGAATCTCTGTAGTAAGGCGCCCTGGGAAAGAGTTCTCTGCATAGCTACCTCGCGCTAGTTGGTGAGTAACACTGATCATCACACTGTGTTACAAAATGGCTCCCAACGTAGTGGCAAATCTCTGGGTCTACTCTGCGGTAGCCTCAGTCTAGTGTGTGTGCATAGGTGGTTACCTCTGGCGAAACCATCCTGGTGAATCGTCCGAGACGCTCCAGGACGTTAATTGGTGGTGCTAGCAGCTAAGCACAAAACCTTCCCTTTCGTCTTCTTCCAGCTTCCTACATCTTTGGCTGGAAAAGACACAAAATTCTAAATTCAAAAATTTAAAATAGCTGTGATTTTGGAAAAACTTTTTGATTTTATTTGGAATACCCACTTCTTTTCTTATTGTGTTTTTTTTCTTCTTTATGTTCTTTTTTTATGGTGCACACATATATTTATTATATTATTAGTGTAGATTAATATATAATATATATTATCCTATAGTTTCACCTTGTAAGGTAAACTTAGTGAATCTCTCTGTGTTAACTTAGTGAATTTCTCTGTGTAACTTAAAACTTTTTTATAAGGTGTGTACATACCTTGTAATTTTGAATGTTAACCTGAACTGTGTTATCAGAAAATTTAGAAACTTTTCTCTCTTAATATACCCTTAATCTTTGTTAAATTCTAAAAGTCAATTTGAAACATAATTACCTAACTTAGCACACTTTGTTGTAACTCAATTTACATTTTTACTTTGTAATTGATCCCTATCTGTGCCATTTTATCTTTATAATTGTTGTAAGTAAATTTTTACATAATGGCACAGATGAAAAAACATATTAATTATTTAAGAAAGGATGAACTTGCTAACGAGCTGTCCCACATGGGTATTTCAGTGGAACCGGAAACGACAGTGTCTGGCCTTCGGAGTGAGCTAAGAGCGGCACACCGACTCGTCCGTCGAGGTAGCATCAAAGCGAGTGCTCCGGTACCCGCTGATGCATCGGCTGAGCTCTCGATCTGCCTCCCGAAGGTGTCCGAGCTGGAGGAGGCTATTCAGTCAGGTGACATCTTCATTAATAAGGGTAGTCGTCTTAGGGTGTCCCTCAGGGCCAACTACTTATTGAGTAGGTTAGCTCGTTGTGGTCTGGATTGCCCCGACCTGGTGGATATTCGTGGTAGGCTAGTGAAGATCATCGCTAGGGCTGAACCCAGTAGTGATTCTGAATCCGAAGGTTCGGATGATGATGGTGATGATCCTTCGGGTCGTGACCAGGTGGAATATACTTCACCAGTAGTGAGAGAGGACCGCTCGGTGCGAGCTAGTTCAAGTAGGAATAGTTCTACATGTAACATAGTGTATAAAGAACGTCCCCTTAACTTATGTTCATTTAACTTAAAATATGATGGTTCTACTTGTGTACGTGTGTTTTTAGAGAGATTAGAGGAACTTAGATGTGCTCGGGAGGTTACTAAGCCTAGACTCCTTATGGCTTTCTCCGACCTGTTGGATGGACCGGCTTTGTCTTGGTTCCGTACAAACAAAGCTAACTTCATCTCATATGAGGATCTTATTAGTGAGCTTAGAGATACCTTCGATATTCCTGATTATGATTACCGCCTCAGGAACGAGATAAGACAGCGTACACAAGCCCGCTCTGAGTCCTTGGTTAACTATATATGTACAATGCAAGCCATGTTCTCAAGGTTGTCATGTAAGATGCCCAGTGAGGAACAGCTGGACATTCTCATGCACAACATTAGACCTGACTACATGAAGGAACTGGCCTTGCATGATGTCAACTCTGTAGATGACTTGAGACGTTTGGGTAAGCGCTTGGAGCTTGCGCGTACTAGGGCAGATGCTTTCCATGAGCCTGCTCTTGACAAGTTTGAGATTACATCTGACTTACACCAGCTTAAGAACAAAGGTGTACAAAAGCCCGCTAAGCAGGTGTCTGCAGTGGAGACGCCGGTTACCCCCCACGATCGCAAATGCTTTCGTTGCGGCGGGGGCGGTCACACTGCATACAGCTGCACACAGTCAAGGGAGCTGGTGTGTTTCCGGTGTGGTCTCAAAGGAGTCAAGACCCCAGACTGCTCACACTGTACTAGCAAGTCAAAAAACGCGTAGGCCAGGGCCTTATTAGGAACTCTGTGCATCACTCTGTATCTGAGTCTATTACTGATAAGGTCCTGTTTCCTAAACGGGATAGTGACATTAGACCGTATCTAGTTGTTAAGGTTTTAAATTTAAATGTCTTAGGCCTTCTAGATTCCGGTGCCTCCTGCTCTATACTAGGTAAGGGAGCGCACCGCATCTTCTTGGAACTGGGTTTTGATCTTGTGAGTATCAATCCTACTTTTCGTATTACAACTGCAGACAGCACTCACTTGCAATGTCTGGGTTGTATCTCTTTGCCAATTGAGTACAATTCGGTTATCCGAGTTGTCAAGTTCTATGTTGTCCCAGGTATAACCACCTCCATGATATTTGGAGTGGATTTCTGGCAACAATTTAAGTTAAGTGATAAGTTAATTTTACAAAATATTAGTCTTGATAGCTTTAGTGATAATAATCCTATAGAGTCTGTGTCCCTTAACGGTGGCCTCGAGGATTACGACAACCTGACAACTAAACAAAGGTGTGTAATCAACGAGGTCATTGAAAAGTTCGACTCGTTGAACACTGATAAGGTGGGTTTAGGTCGGACCTCACTTGTGCACCATGTCATTGACACTGGTGACAGCAAGCCGATCAAGCAGCGTTATTATCCGCTCTCTCCCCTTAAGCAGAAGGCCCTGGAAGCCGAGCTGGACCGAATGCTGGAGATGGGAGTAGTGTCCCCGTCTCAGTCCGCCTGGAACTCTCCAGTGGTCATGGTGGAGAAGGCGAACGGCGACCTCAGATTGTGCTTGGACTCTCGCAAGCTTAACTCTGTGTCAAAGAGTGACGCCTACCCCTTACCCTATATCAATCAAATCTTGGACCACCTTAATAACGCTAAGTATTTAACTTCTGTAGATTTGAGTGCGGCTTACTGGCAGATTCCATTTGACTCACCCCAGTCTGCTGAGAAGACTGCTTTTACGGTTCCCCGGAGAGGATTATTCCACTACAATTCGATGTGCTTCGGTCTTGTCGGGGCCAGTGCCACGATGCAACGCCTCATGGACCGTCTGTTTGGTCCCGAGTTCGACAACAAGGTATTTGCGTTTCAGGATGACATAGTCTGTGTGTCCAGCACCTTTGAGGAGCATGTAGAGCTCTTACATAGAGTCTATCAGCAACTCAAGGATGCTGGCCTAACTATTAACATGAAAAAATCCCACTTTTGTCGGAGTGAACTCAAATACCTGGGGTATTATGTGGACAAACATGGCCTACGGACAGACCCGGGTAAAGTTGAGGTTATCCTCAACTATCCCACCCCTTCTAACCCTAAGGAGGTTAAGAGATTTCTGGGAATGGCCGGCTGGTATCGTCGCTTTGTTAACAACTTCTCGAAGATTAGTAAACCTCTGTGCAAACTGACTTCTACGAACCTTAAGTTCGAATGGACCCCTGAGGCTGAACAGTCCTTTAACCTGCTAAAGTCAGCCTTGGTTTCTGCCCCTATATTAAAAATGCCTAACTTTGAGATGCCCTTCCGCATTCTTAGTGACGCGTCAGCTTACTCAGTTGCTGCTGTACTGACACAAACTCACGATGGTGTTGAGCACCCTATCGCCTACTGTAGCCGTTCTCTTAACAAGAATGAGGTGAACTACAGCACAACTGAGCGAGAACTTCTGGCCGTGATTTTCGCTTTGGAACAATTTCGACAGTACGTCGAAGGCCAAAAATGTACGGTCGTCACGGATCATTCATCTCTTCTGTGGTTCCATAAGCTAAAAAATCCCACGGGTCGTCTAGCACGTTGGAGCATGAGGCTCAGTCAATTCGATTTTGACATAGAGCATCGAAAAGGTAAAGACCACGTTGTACCTGATGCTCTGTCTCGTATCAAAATTGATTCCCTCGATGCAGTACCCACTAAAGACCCGTGGTATGACCACACCATGAATAGTGTTCGGAAGAACCCTAGGAAGTCACCAAATTATGACATTCGTGACAACCTTTTATATAGGTTAACTAAAAATAAATATTCTCTGACTTCAGACTTTGACTGGAAGCTGGTGGTACCTCAGGAGGATCGCTTGCCCCTGCTCTCTAAGTACCACGATGACACACTTAGTGCCCATGGTGGCGTTTGGAAGACGCATAAAAGGTTAGCCCTAAATTATTACTGGCCCAAGATGTACGAGGACGTCAAAGAATATGTTGGGAATTGCGAAACATGCAAGCAGTACAAACCCGTAAATACGTCTCGTCCCGGCCTAATGGGTAGCCCGAAGCGGGTTTCGAAGCCATTCGAAGCTATCTCTGTCGATCTGCTTGGTCCCTTTCCCACTTCGAGCAATAGAAACGTACATCTGATCGTGGTCTCCGACTACTTTAGCAAATACGTCATGTTGTGCCCTGTTCGGGTTGCCACAGGCGCTGTAGTCGCGAGGTTCATAGAGAAGAGTGTGTTTCTCGTGCACGGAGTCTGCAAGACTATTTACATGGATAATGGCCCTCAGTTTGTGAGTAAGCCATTTAAAGATATGTTAGCTAAATACAATGTACCTAATATATATTATAACCCTAGGTATCATGCCCAAACTAATCAGGCGGAACGAGCTATTCGTAATGTTGTTCAAGCGATCTCATGCTATGTGAAGTCACAACACAAGTCATGGGATTCGTTCTTGGTTGAGATACAGTGCGCTTTAAACACTGCAGTAAACGAAGCAACTCGTTTCACCCCTTACTTCTTGGTACATGGTAGGGAATTTATTGGGGATGGAGTGTTATACAGGCAGACAGATATCGCGTGCCATCCTACTTCAGTCTCTGTAGACGATCCATCAGCCTTCGGTGTCAAGCTGAGAGAAATACAACGCATTTACGACCAGGTGAGGAAACATTTGAACGTTGCCCACCAGCGTAATGAAAAGTATTACAACCTCAGAAAAAGGCATGTAGAGCTGAAAGTGGGACAGATAGTTTATAAACGCACGTTCTACCTGTCCAACAAGGCCAAGAATTTTACTGCTAAGCTAGCTCCTAAGTTCCTTAAATGTGTGGTGACTGCTAAACGATCCCCTTTAGTATATAGGCTGTCAGATCTGGACGGTAAGGATCTTGGGGAGTACCATATCAAGGACATCCTGAAGTATCAGGAGGAGCAGTCTCCAATACCTAACGTAACTACATAGCACTGTTTCTCTAGTTTATTAAACCAGTGCTATGTGATCATTATGTAAGACTATTTTAATCTTTTGTTTGTATTTCTATATGTGTACGTGACTTTAAATTGTCACGTTGTAGTTTCTTCTATGCACCGCACCGAGCGTTTTTCTCTCATTCGCTTCTTAGTACTCTGCATTATCCTGAGAGCTTGGGTAGTGTTAGGGTATCGGCAGTGAGTAAAGGGAGCATTCGTTTTCTATGAAGGGCATTAGACTCTAGTTACTTAGCCTAACCGGTACACGAGTCAGTGTCTAGTTAGGTACATAGGAGGATCTTTCTTTGGTATTGTAATGGTCGTAGTCAGCTGGTGTTTGAAGGACCTAGCTGGTTGTCTTTGTTTATTAGTCAGTACCTTTCTGTTTTCTTTATTGTGTATTTCCAGCGTGTCATATCCGTAGGAAATACTATTAAAGGGGGGGTGGTTGTAGCATTTATTTTCTATAGATGCAGTATTTAGGATGTGAAAGCAGCCTTATCGAGTTATCTTTTTTTAATCGGTTGTCAGTGGTGACATTTCTGCTGTCAGAATGACAGGATGTCATAAGTTCGGTGACGAAGCGTTTCGCATTTAAAGGAACGGGTCTTGTTAAGATTTTTCGTGAAAGACGGGACTTTGACCGAGACCTGCTTTGGGGTAGTTGGAGGTCCTTTGGCTTATGCTCTGAGACTGTGCCGCGAATCAGTTTTTCGCTCAAGCGCGATTATTTGTTGCCTCGCATGGCCTAACGGGCTGTGATTGGGTTGCTGCATTGCATCTTGCTACATTTTACCCAGAAAACTGGTGAGTCACTTCTTCTTTTGCAAAGCGGGTCGATTGTCGTCTGTCGCGCAGCCAAGATCTTAATTTGTCGTTTCTTTCATGACAGGGTTTTTTACTACGGGGCTAGTTGCCGGAAGAGATTTTGTGTGCCGCACCTATAAGTTAGTGGGCTGCACGTGGTACGACAACGTGGAAGTGCGGACTACACGAGCTTCTCATGTGAGAGGTATCTGCCGTCATCACCTGGCAGTAACAACAGGCAGTCACTCTCACTCAGCTCACTCTGCAGGCCAGTAAATCCACTACTTATGTGTAGCTTAGTAGCATAAGTACCTAAGCACTGACTATACTTCTGTGTACCTGTGATATTTGTGTCTATCAGTGAATAAGCTCTCTGTGTGTCTCTGTGTATCTCTGCGTTATATAAATATATGTGTGTACACCCTACCTGACTGTTTTCGTCAGAGCCCTGGCCTACCCTTGCACGCACACTGGAATCTCTGTAGTAAGGCGCCCTGGGAAAGAGTTCTCTGCATAGCTACCTCGCGCTAGTTGGTGAGTAACACTGATCATCACACTGTGTTACAAAATGGCTCCCAACGTAGTGGCAAATCTCTGGGTCTACTCTGCGGTAGCCTCAGTCTAGTGTGTGTGCATAGGTGGTTACCTCTGGCGAAACCATCCTGGTGAATCGTCCGAGACGCTCCAGGACGTTAATTGGTGGTGCTAGCAGCTAAGCACAAAACCTTCCCTTTCGTCTTCTTCCAGCTTCCTACATCTTTGGCTGGAAAAGACACAAAATTCTAAATTCAAAAATTTAAAATAGCTGTGATTTTGGAAAAACTTTTTGATTTTATTTGGAATACCCACTTCTTTTCTTATTGTGTTTTTTTTCTTCTTTATGTTCTTTTTTTATGGTGCACACATATATTTATTATATTATTAGTGTAGATTAATATATAATATATATTATCCTATAGTTTCACCTTGTAAGGTAAACTTAGTGAATCTCTCTGTGTTAACTTAGTGAATTTCTCTGTGTAACTTAAAACTTTTTTATAAGGTGTGTACATACCTTGTAATTTTGAATGTTAACCTGAACTGTGTTATCAGAAAATTTAGAAACTTTTCTCTCTTAATATACCCTTAATCTTTGTTAAATTCTAAAAGTCAATTTGAAACATAATTACCTAACTTAGCACACTTTGTTGTAACTCAATTTACATTTTTACTTTGTAATTGATCCCTATCTGTGCCATTTTATCTTTATAATTGTTGTAAGTAAATTTTTACATAATGGCACAGATGAAAAAACATATTAATTATTTAAGAAAGGATGAACTTGCTAACGAGCTGTCCCACATGGGTATTTCAGTGGAACCGGAAACGACAGTGTCTGGCCTTCGGAGTGAGCTAAGAGCGGCACACCGACTCGTCCGTCGAGGTAGCATCAAAGCGAGTGCTCCGGTACCCGCTGATGCATCGGCTGAGCTCTCGATCTGCCTCCCGAAGGTGTCCGAGCTGGAGGAGGCTATTCAGTCAGGTGACATCTTCATTAATAAGGGTAGTCGTCTTAGGGTGTCCCTCAGGGCCAACTACTTATTGAGTAGGTTAGCTCGTTGTGGTCTGGATTGCCCCGACCTGGTGGATATTCGTGGTAGGCTAGTGAAGATCATCGCTAGGGCTGAACCCAGTAGTGATTCTGAATCCGAAGGTTCGGATGATGATGGTGATGATCCTTCGGGTCGTGACCAGGTGGAATATACTTCACCAGTAGTGAGAGAGGACCGCTCGGTGCGAGCTAGTTCAAGTAGGAATAGTTCTACATGTAACATAGTGTATAAAGAACGTCCCCTTAACTTATGTTCATTTAACTTAAAATATGATGGTTCTACTTGTGTACGTGTGTTTTTAGAGAGATTAGAGGAACTTAGATGTGCTCGGGAGGTTACTAAGCCTAGACTCCTTATGGCTTTCTCCGACCTGTTGGATGGACCGGCTTTGTCTTGGTTCCGTACAAACAAAGCTAACTTCATCTCATATGAGGATCTTATTAGTGAGCTTAGAGATACCTTCGATATTCCTGATTATGATTACCGCCTCAGGAACGAGATAAGACAGCGTACACAAGCCCGCTCTGAGTCCTTGGTTAACTATATATGTACAATGCAAGCCATGTTCTCAAGGTTGTCATGTAAGATGCCCAGTGAGGAACAGCTGGACATTCTCATGCACAACATTAGACCTGACTACATGAAGGAACTGGCCTTGCATGATGTCAACTCTGTAGATGACTTGAGACGTTTGGGTAAGCGCTTGGAGCTTGCGCGTACTAGGGCAGATGCTTTCCATGAGCCTGCTCTTGACAAGTTTGAGATTACATCTGACTTACACCAGCTTAAGAACAAAGGTGTACAAAAGCCCGCTAAGCAGGTGTCTGCAGTGGAGACGCCGGTTACCCCCCACGATCGCAAATGCTTTCGTTGCGGCGGGGGCGGTCACACTGCATACAGCTGCACACAGTCAAGGGAGCTGGTGTGTTTCCGGTGTGGTCTCAAAGGAGTCAAGACCCCAGACTGCTCACACTGTACTAGCAAGTCAAAAAACGCGTAGGCCAGGGCCTTATTAGGAACTCTGTGCATCACTCTGTATCTGAGTCTATTACTGATAAGGTCCTGTTTCCTAAACGGGATAGTGACATTAGACCGTATCTAGTTGTTAAGGTTTTAAATTTAAATGTCTTAGGCCTTCTAGATTCCGGTGCCTCCTGCTCTATACTAGGTAAGGGAGCGCACCGCATCTTCTTGGAACTGGGTTTTGATCTTGTGAGTATCAATCCTACTTTTCGTATTACAACTGCAGACAGCACTCACTTGCAATGTCTGGGTTGTATCTCTTTGCCAATTGAGTACAATTCGGTTATCCGAGTTGTCAAGTTCTATGTTGTCCCAGGTATAACCACCTCCATGATATTTGGAGTGGATTTCTGGCAACAATTTAAGTTAAGTGATAAGTTAATTTTACAAAATATTAGTCTTGATAGCTTTAGTGATAATAATCCTATAGAGTCTGTGTCCCTTAACGGTGGCCTCGAGGATTACGACAACCTGACAACTAAACAAAGGTGTGTAATCAACGAGGTCATTGAAAAGTTCGACTCGTTGAACACTGATAAGGTGGGTTTAGGTCGGACCTCACTTGTGCACCATGTCATTGACACTGGTGACAGCAAGCCGATCAAGCAGCGTTATTATCCGCTCTCTCCCCTTAAGCAGAAGGCCCTGGAAGCCGAGCTGGACCGAATGCTGGAGATGGGAGTAGTGTCCCCGTCTCAGTCCGCCTGGAACTCTCCAGTGGTCATGGTGGAGAAGGCGAACGGCGACCTCAGATTGTGCTTGGACTCTCGCAAGCTTAACTCTGTGTCAAAGAGTGACGCCTACCCCTTACCCTATATCAATCAAATCTTGGACCACCTTAATAACGCTAAGTATTTAACTTCTGTAGATTTGAGTGCGGCTTACTGGCAGATTCCATTTGACTCACCCCAGTCTGCTGAGAAGACTGCTTTTACGGTTCCCCGGAGAGGATTATTCCACTACAATTCGATGTGCTTCGGTCTTGTCGGGGCCAGTGCCACGATGCAACGCCTCATGGACCGTCTGTTTGGTCCCGAGTTCGACAACAAGGTATTTGCGTTTCAGGATGACATAGTCTGTGTGTCCAGCACCTTTGAGGAGCATGTAGAGCTCTTACATAGAGTCTATCAGCAACTCAAGGATGCTGGCCTAACTATTAACATGAAAAAATCCCACTTTTGTCGGAGTGAACTCAAATACCTGGGGTATTATGTGGACAAACATGGCCTACGGACAGACCCGGGTAAAGTTGAGGTTATCCTCAACTATCCCACCCCTTCTAACCCTAAGGAGGTTAAGAGATTTCTGGGAATGGCCGGCTGGTATCGTCGCTTTGTTAACAACTTCTCGAAGATTAGTAAACCTCTGTGCAAACTGACTTCTACGAACCTTAAGTTCGAATGGACCCCTGAGGCTGAACAGTCCTTTAACCTGCTAAAGTCAGCCTTGGTTTCTGCCCCTATATTAAAAATGCCTAACTTTGAGATGCCCTTCCGCATTCTTAGTGACGCGTCAGCTTACTCAGTTGCTGCTGTACTGACACAAACTCACGATGGTGTTGAGCACCCTATCGCCTACTGTAGCCGTTCTCTTAACAAGAATGAGGTGAACTACAGCACAACTGAGCGAGAACTTCTGGCCGTGATTTTCGCTTTGGAACAATTTCGACAGTACGTCGAAGGCCAAAAATGTACGGTCGTCACGGATCATTCATCTCTTCTGTGGTTCCATAAGCTAAAAAATCCCACGGGTCGTCTAGCACGTTGGAGCATGAGGCTCAGTCAATTCGATTTTGACATAGAGCATCGAAAAGGTAAAGACCACGTTGTACCTGATGCTCTGTCTCGTATCAAAATTGATTCCCTCGATGCAGTACCCACTAAAGACCCGTGGTATGACCACACCATGAATAGTGTTCGGAAGAACCCTAGGAAGTCACCAAATTATGACATTCGTGACAACCTTTTATATAGGTTAACTAAAAATAAATATTCTCTGACTTCAGACTTTGACTGGAAGCTGGTGGTACCTCAGGAGGATCGCTTGCCCCTGCTCTCTAAGTACCACGATGACACACTTAGTGCCCATGGTGGCGTTTGGAAGACGCATAAAAGGTTAGCCCTAAATTATTACTGGCCCAAGATGTACGAGGACGTCAAAGAATATGTTGGGAATTGCGAAACATGCAAGCAGTACAAACCCGTAAATACGTCTCGTCCCGGCCTAATGGGTAGCCCGAAGCGGGTTTCGAAGCCATTCGAAGCTATCTCTGTCGATCTGCTTGGTCCCTTTCCCACTTCGAGCAATAGAAACGTACATCTGATCGTGGTCTCCGACTACTTTAGCAAATACGTCATGTTGTGCCCTGTTCGGGTTGCCACAGGCGCTGTAGTCGCGAGGTTCATAGAGAAGAGTGTGTTTCTCGTGCACGGAGTCTGCAAGACTATTTACATGGATAATGGCCCTCAGTTTGTGAGTAAGCCATTTAAAGATATGTTAGCTAAATACAATGTACCTAATATATATTATAACCCTAGGTATCATGCCCAAACTAATCAGGCGGAACGAGCTATTCGTAATGTTGTTCAAGCGATCTCATGCTATGTGAAGTCACAACACAAGTCATGGGATTCGTTCTTGGTTGAGATACAGTGCGCTTTAAACACTGCAGTAAACGAAGCAACTCGTTTCACCCCTTACTTCTTGGTACATGGTAGGGAATTTATTGGGGATGGAGTGTTATACAGGCAGACAGATATCGCGTGCCATCCTACTTCAGTCTCTGTAGACGATCCATCAGCCTTCGGTGTCAAGCTGAGAGAAATACAACGCATTTACGACCAGGTGAGGAAACATTTGAACGTTGCCCACCAGCGTAATGAAAAGTATTACAACCTCAGAAAAAGGCATGTAGAGCTGAAAGTGGGACAGATAGTTTATAAACGCACGTTCTACCTGTCCAACAAGGCCAAGAATTTTACTGCTAAGCTAGCTCCTAAGTTCCTTAAATGTGTGGTGACTGCTAAACGATCCCCTTTAGTATATAGGCTGTCAGATCTGGACGGTAAGGATCTTGGGGAGTACCATATCAAGGACATCCTGAAGTATCAGGAGGAGCAGTCTCCAATACCTAACGTAACTACATAGCACTGTTTCTCTAGTTTATTAAACCAGTGCTATGTGATCATTATGTAAGACTATTTTAATCTTTTGTTTGTATTTCTATATGTGTACGTGACTTTAAATTGTCACGTTGTAGTTTCTTCTATGCACCGCACCGAGCGTTTTTCTCTCATTCGCTTCTTAGTACTCTGCATTATCCTGAGAGCTTGGGTAGTGTTAGGGTATCGGCAGTGAGTAAAGGGAGCATTCGTTTTCTATGAAGGGCATTAGACTCTAGTTACTTAGCCTAACCGGTACACGAGTCAGTGTCTAGTTAGGTACATAGGAGGATCTTTCTTTGGTATTGTAATGGTCGTAGTCAGCTGGTGTTTGAAGGACCTAGCTGGTTGTCTTTGTTTATTAGTCAGTACCTTTCTGTTTTCTTTATTGTGTATTTCCAGCGTGTCATATCCGCAGGAAATACTATTAAAGGGGGGGTGGTTGTAGCATTTATTTTCTATAGATGCAGTATTTAGGATGTGAAAGCAGCCTTATCGAGTTATCTTTTTTTAATCGGTTGTCAGTGGTGACATTTCTGCTGTCAGAATGACAGGATGTCATAAGTTCGGTGACGAAGCGTTTCGCATTTAAAGGAACGGGTCTTGTTAAGATTTTTCGTGAAAGACGGGACTTTGACCGAGACCTGCTTTGGGGTAGTTGGAGGTCCTTTGGCTTATGCTCTGAGACTGTGCCGCGAATCAGTTTTTCGCTCAAGCGCGATTATTTGTTGCCTCGCATGGCCTAACGGGCTGTGATTGGGTTGCTGCATTGCATCTTGCTACATTTTACCCAGAAAACTGGTGAGTCACTTCTTCTTTTGCAAAGCGGGTCGATTGTCGTCTGTCGCGCAGCCAAGATCTTAATTTGTCGTTTCTTTCATGACAGGGTTTTTTACTACGGGGCTAGTTGCCGGAAGAGATTTTGTGTGCCGCACCTATAAGTTAGTGGGCTGCACGTGGTACGACAACGTGGAAGTGCGGACTACACGAGCTTCTCATGTGAGAGGTATCTGCCGTCATCACCTGGCAGTAACAACAGGCAGTCACTCTCACTCAGCTCACTCTGCAGGCCAGTAAATCCACTACTTATGTGTAGCTTAGTAGCATAAGTACCTAAGCACTGACTATACTTCTGTGTACCTGTGATATTTGTGTCTATCAGTGAATAAGCTCTCTGTGTGTCTCTGTGTATCTCTGCGTTATATAAATATATGTGTGTACACCCTACCTGACTGTTTTCGTCAGAGCCCTGGCCTACCCTTGCACGCACACTGGAATCTCTGTAGTAAGGCGCCCTGGGAAAGAGTTCTCTGCATAGCTACCTCGCGCTAGTTGGTGAGTAACACTGATCATCACACTGTGTTACAGCTTTACAATAAAAACATGTTTTACTTGGTCTTCCTTTAATTTAAAATACTATGTTACTTAAAAGAAATTGTTCCTTATTAAAGACTCTTTCGGTTGGCATCATAAAATACAGAATGTTTTTTTTTCACATCTCCCAGGTTCGATTCCCCTGCTCAGGCAGGTGATTTTTCAAAAATCTTTGAATGCAGTTTTTCTTACTTTTGAAAATAAAGGAATGTTTCCTTTCAGCAAAACTTGCCATTATCAATATTAAGGGTACTTTACCTCCAACTACCGTCTTTAAATTCCACCCTGTATATTTTTTAAATAATAACAACCGACCCTAACAGATTAACATGCTTTCTACAGAAATGCTCGTAAAAGAAAATGTCCAAAATGATCACCGATTTTAGGGCTAGCCACAGCTATTAAATGTTTAACACGGTGATCGATGACTAGAGCTTCGCATGTACATTTTACATACCTAAGTATAATAGGTTTTTAAAGGGTCGGCGGCGCGAGTGTGGCGCCTCTGGTGTTGCAAACGTTCTTAGGCAGGGGTGACCACCGGCCCTTCTGGGGTGCCATATGCCTGTCTGCCACCTTAGTGGTATAAAAAAAATAATGAGTAAAGTCACTTTCTGTTTTTTTTTGTGAGACATGAATATTTCCTACAACAAAGCAACACGACTTATGACTTTGATCGGGAAGAGAGGCGCCCGCCCTTCGCCTCTGACAATACATACCTACTCCACATGGCATAAAGAAAGAAATAAATAAAGAAATATTTAGTTGGTGCAAGGTAGTTACACATACAGCACATATCCGATAACACAACGAGAAGTAATTAATCAATAATACATATACAATAACAAATATGTGTTGTATTTTTATGTAGGTACCTACAAGTCTGAAATTATGAGTGTAATGTTTTAATTGTCTAAGTTCCATAGTTACAGCCGATTGCTTTTGTAGTGGTGTATATGAATACGATTCCCCCAGTAACATATGACAGACAAATATAGATAGAGCTATCATTCTATGAGTACTACCCTTATATTGCTCACGTTGCTCTATGACTCCTACGCATTCGAAATAACAATCGCTACCAATTGCACATTGTACTCAAGTGAACCCTAGAATATCGCGCAATTTTCACTAGCGCATGAATAGCACTTCATTGTATGAATAGTGAATAGAATAATATGGCGGGTCGAGTACCTACTGAATTGACGCAATTTCTCCCAGAAAGGATAGGTGTAACTGACAGCAACCGTAATATGAGAAGTTTGATAATGCATACAGAAACTTATTGGCTGAGAGTTCGCATGTAGTCCTTTGTTCAAGATAATGAAATTACTCTTGGTTATCTGTACAATTTCCTACAGATAATATAGTAGGTTTCCCTTTATAGTGCGAAACGAAATTCTTCACCTTATTAATTTATTTTTTCAAATTCGGAATGGTATTTTGACTGTTAATTGAACCTTCTTAAACGGAAGACCAGACAGGTTATCTGTGTAATTCCTGCACACAAAAGTAGGTAACTCTATAAAGTGTCAAACGACATTCCTCATCTCATTATTTTTTTAAAATTCGGAACGTTACATTGTCTGTTAATAGAACCTTCTTAAACGGAAGACCAGACAAGTCTTAGAGTCCCTTCAGTAAAGTGACCGCTATCTCCACAGTGCTGAAGAGTCTACTCAGACAATTTTCTAAGTCACTCTGGGACATTCTCCGAGGACTTACCCGGGGCTCCCTGTCATAGGTAGTGGAAGATACCGAAAGTGAATCTGCCGTATCACACTTAGATGTTGGAGTTAGGTAGTGTCAATAATCATCCCCTGACACATTACCCCTCACTAATACATTCTTACAAGAGTCGAGATAATTCTCACACTCAAAAAGTCTGAGTAACAATCGCGCGTGACTTGAACCCAATACCGTCAGGTATTGTCTGCAAAATAATCACTTATAGCCATTTCTAGGGATCCGTACCCAAAGGGTAAAAAACGGGACCCTATTCATGAGACTTCGCCGTCCGTCTGTCTGTGTATCCGTCACGAGGCTGTATCGTACAGAGCTGAAATTATCGCGATATATGTGTTTGTGTGGTAGCTATAACAACAAATACTAAAATTCGTTGCTTTTTCATGTAGCAGTATTAAATAATCCAAGAGGATATTCTTCCGAGGGCTTACCCGGAGCTCCCAACTGAAGGCAGTAGGTAGGGAAGGTGCAGGTTTTTATTCTGTAGGAGTCCGGCGTAGCATCCATGACGGATTTTTCTCACGTAAAAATAAGGAAATGTACCTAAGGGCACTTATAAAAGTACACTTCCAAAAGTTTCATAAAACAGTACACAATTTATAAGGTGGGAAGCACCAAGTAAAACGGTGACACACATTATTAGTGTAACGTAACTTATTATTCGTGCGGTGTAACCTAATATGCCTCTGACGTCACCATTAACGGAATTAACGCGATCATGCGTTGTTAATATTAATTTTCATATTAGCATTAATTACGTTTATGTAACCTTACGCAACGTTAATAGCTTAAATAAACTCATTAACTTTAAACGGTTTATAAATTACAAAAGCTTAGTATGATACATGAGAAAGCTTTGTTCGTTGATAATTATATTAAATTTATTAAAAACCCTCAGAAACATGGCAAGGTGAGGTCAAGTGTGTGTCGGGCCACGCGCTACTCATCTGTAAGAGATTTACTTCAATAAGTAAATTTATCTATAGTCCGACCGTAAACCCGTACCTAAAACAAACTTACTTAATTAAAATAGTTTTCCTTTGATTATTATTATGTGCTTCAACCGTGATATTTTTCACATACCTAGCCAGAAATAATCGTTAAGCTGGTAAATAAAAAAAATCAATCACTTTCATCGTCATCAAACCAGCCTACAGCATCCCACTGCTGGACGTAGGTAGTTTACGCCACATCGTGAAACATGAAACATTCAACTTTAAAGATGAATATTTCTCACAATAATTATATAGATTTAATAAACATTTTTTTTAAGGTCTGTTCAACGATACTTTACAGGTATAGAATTCTCAGGGTCAACAACTAGTTGCTTTTAGAGTTGTGATTCTCTACTATTTCTGAATCAATTCAAATTAATGTTAAAATATAGATTATTTTAGGTGTAGGTACCACAAATTTGGACTGACTGATTGACCTAAACTACAAAGATCTTGGAAGAAGGTAGGGTCCTCGGCACTCACTACTGATAAACCTCCGATTTTATCTGATGTAGTAAGTTTTTAATCGTGATCTTTCAAATTAAGTACTTTTCTCATTTCGTAGTCAACCCACTTACGCAAATTTTGCCTTACAACAGAGAATGAGGCAGGAGGCCATTACAAAAAGGCGCAAAGACATATTTTACGGTGATGGAATCATAAATTACATTTAACCCCTGTTGCGATGTTGGCCACTAATCTAAAACCTTGCGATACCAGCCTCATTACCTTCTAACAAAGTTCTTATTAGAAGAAAAATTGTTGTTTCAAAGTCTTTCGGGAGAAAGTTTTTATAATCCAATTCAGTAAGTATGGGGTGGATGAAAGCGGGTTGTTTTGTTTAAATTTTTTAGGAAGCTTTACAAAATGAGATACATGTTTAAGGATGTCTTCACCTTTTCTTCAAGTTTTATATTAATAACCTTTTTTCGGCAGTTTTCGTTTTATATCTATAGGTTACAGGGACGTACCTATATTTTGCGGCTATGATTGTGTTGTACTTTGAGTAGTGCCTTGATAGTGTCTGGCCCGGTTCGGAAAGAGACGCAAGTTCGTGTCCTGCTCAAGACCGATTTTTTATATCATTTGGTTTATGATTTAGTCAGCCTACTTGCCTACTAATTGCTTTTTCAAAAAATATTTCTAATGAAACCCTTCATAGCCTAAAACAATTAAATTTATGCTTCTCTTATTCCGTTACGCATCAACAAACTTACAACTTCTGTTTTGTACATACTTTGCGCTGTACCTTAATTCTTTTTCTATTATGAACATCACGTAAGTTATTCCTTGTCAACCACGTGAAAGTCCTGTTAGAACCGGTTCAGTCGTTCGGAAGATTACCTATAACAAAGACAAAAATACTTAGTAGTTGTTCGTATACCTAGTGAACATTCATAATAATGTATTTAGTAAAATGCTGTTATTTGTAGGTACCTTACAAATAGGTATACTTACATAATAAAATAGTCACGCCTTTAACTTCAAAGAGATAGGTAGAGGCATAGTAGACACAGACGCCCACATTTCACCTAATAGTTTTATATCCCACGTAATAGGTGGTGAGCCTATTGCCGTGTTGAAATGGACAGGCGCAGGTTGTGACAACCCACAGTTGAAATTTTTCAAGCCGCTATAATATAAGGCCTTCAACTTGGCTGAACGATTGTCATTTTCTGACAACAGGGTTTCATTTTGAGTGTTTCTTCTCTACGCAATGGATCGCTTTAGGACATTACAAATAAATGTATTAATTTGATTGTTGGTATACCTACATGGACCGACGATGTAAAGAAGGTCTCAGGGTGTGTCTGGATGCGAAAGGCGCAGGACCGTGTACTGTGGCGTAATTTGGATACGTCCAGCAAGTGGACTGCCATAAGCCGATTGGATTGATTGATTGATACACATAAATTATTTCCAAAAATGTCTACTATACTATGGATGCCACGCTATTTGCTCATATATAAATTCCTATTGACTCCTGAGGCATCATTCAACGCTAGCTGCATCCAGGAGCTAAGCTTTAACTTACGCCAATAAATCTACGTTTCGAAGCTTAGTTATAAAATCAAAAGCGGTGAAAAAAAAACAATTTACGAAATAAATTAGGGTTCAGTGTGACAGAGAACGGTTAGCGTTCAAGCGTTCCGTGTTCGTATTCTGCGTTCGAGCATGCAGTTGCTCAGGTACTCCTATAGATCCATATCTATTTATGTAACGTAATAGGTACAAAACAAAGTATGCATAACTGTTTTGAACTTGAAAGTTTAACCTCGTGAACGCTCTCGGTTGCAATACCGGTTAATAAGGGTTTCGTACCCAAACGGCAATAACGGAACCCTATTGATGAGACTTCGCCGTTCGTCCTGTCAGTGCTGAAATTTTCACCGAATCTGTTGCTGCTATAAGACTAAATACTAAAATCAGAAAAAAAATAGGGAATTAAGTTGGACTACCATCAACACACTTGATTTGGCCGTTTTTGGAAGGAAACCCCATAAGATAAGATAAGATAAGATAATATAAGATAAATTTATTTCAAGAAAAAAAAGGTACAGTGTAACACAATACAAAACCTTAACGATACGCATATTAGAGTATGTAACATAAACTGTGAGACTTACAATACAATAATTATTACTGTTACAATTTATGAGAACCCTGCCTCTTAAACGGCCATGTACGTAGGTCCAACTCGCACTTGGCAGGTTTTTAAATATTCATAGAACTGGCAGAACATAAAACGCTTCCATGTAATTTAAGCTACTTTCATTAGATCAGATTACCCCGAGCTTGAATATTTATGATTTTCATATTTCTTGTCCCAAATGGCTGAAATTGCTTGCTGATCGGATCCCTGGGGGCACGATAATTCTTTGAAGCAATTATTTAAAAGCGAAATTTTTAAATTATAATTTTAAATAATTTTTAACTTTCTTTTAGTTCTTTTTTTACTCTTTAAGATTTTACAAACCAGTGGACTTTTCTGGATGAATGGATATGAAGTTGACACAAGGGCTAGTACGTGAGAATCAAATTTATTGTGGATTACACACATGCTTGTTCAAGCACTGTTTCGGAGTTTGAGTGTTTAAAATGTAATATAATCATATAATATATACTATGTGTATAGGTATGTAGGTATGCATAAAATATTTTAAAGGTATGTTTATGGGTTGGCTAGAAAATATACGTAATACATATTTATTTAAGAAGAAGATAAAAATATTAAATCTAAATAATATTGACTAAAATAATGAACGAAAACTACTAAACTTAAATGCATCATAGAATTTCTCTGCGAGTCCTCTTGTTGGCTAGATCATAATTTTTCATTGGAAAAATATTTTTTCTAATCCATCCTCAACAAATATAATTCAGAAACAGTCTCTACTAAATCTGGCCAAGCGTAGCTGCGTAGGTGTGACAAATTATTTTCTTGAATAAATAGAGATAGCACAAATATTTGGCGAGACAAAATGTGTCAAGTCGGAGTGAAGTTCCGTTTACTAAATGGAACGTACGTTTATTGAAGCATGTTTAGTTTTGCTTGAAGCTGTGTAACGTTGTGGAACAACGGGTGCAAATAGTAATTAATATTAGGGGTTTAGAATTAAAATTTAGGTCAACATATGAAAGCGCCATCTACCGAGTAAGTGTCGCAACGACGGAAGCCTTGATTCGTATTTAAAAATGCGGTCTTGACGATTGAGTAGCTTCGAGTGGTGCCGCTAGAGGCGCTGTACAAACATATAAAAACAACCGCACGCGAATTTCAAGGGCCATTATTCAAATAATCTAAATATACTAGTCGCGAAGGCGTATGGGTATCAGAATATAAATCCAATCAAAGTAAAGAAATATTATAGGGAGTAAAGTACTCCCAAAGTGATCAGTGATTTAGCTGCGAGCGTCAATAACCCCATCATTGGGTGAGTTAAATTAATTATAATGTAATCTAGATTTTAAAACAGTGAAAATTAACGGCTGTTGGTCAACCCTGTTATGGGAGGGTAGATTACAGGGGTGTGAAAAAAAGGTCTCTGTAAAATTAGTATATAACCAAACATTGTAAGGCAACCGACTCCTGAAATGTTCAACAGGGATCGGCTGTCTTAGCAATGGGCGGGAAAAAGGGTTCCAGCTAACCCGTCATCTGGAACATTCCAGGGTCCACCCTACGGGTTGTCGAGATCCACCCTTCGGGTTCCAAGAAGGAACGTTCACCCGACGGGCGACAAGCATTCGTCCACCCTTCGGGTTCCAAGAAGGAACGTTCACCCTACGGGCGACAAGCATTCGTCCACCCTGCGGTTTGAGAACACCGTGCCAGCCGAATTTGTGGACGGCACGGCTACCTGGCGAACTGCAGCGGGCTACAAGAAGACCAATACTGAGATAAGTCGAACCCTGAGGGACCTTCGGGAATCGCCAAAACCTTTGCTCCCCGACCACGAACCACGACCCCGAGTTTAATTTATAATAAACCCGCATTTTAAAATTTCTATATTACTTTTTTATTCATCTCTCTCTCTTCCTGAAAGCTCTAAGCGTTTCAGTGGCGCCCATATCGTGGTTTCGGGAAGCGAGAAAGCGATTTCCGACGGGAGTCGGGAGGTCATAATTATAAGATATTTTAATTTGTGTAAAATAGTCTTAAGAGTGCCCGTTAGCGGGGTAGTTTCCCTCAAAATTAATATAACTACCCAGGAATTTGGCTCTCCTGACCTCTGCTGCCAACTTGTTCTTTCCGGCTTATTTTGTGTGGTTTTTATTAATTTTAGACAGATTTCGGCAAACTCAAGAACAAGGCTAAATTTGAATTTTTTCTCAACGTAAATTGTAATTTTTCCAAATTTTAACGGTCCCCAATTTATTTTTCACACCCTCAAGATTTAATTTATGGTGGAAAATTTTTTAATGAAATTTAAAGTAAAAGTTTTTTTTTTTCAATTTTAAATAGTACTTTGTTAAAGTCTGAAGTAAAACTTCTAATTTGAAACGCTTACATTAATTTTCGTAAGTGAGTTGTATAGCATATATTCATCGTAAAAAGTAGCCAAAGGATATCACCACCACAATTTTTATTTTTACGGCGTCAAACCGCCTCAATTTGTGTATTATTTTGTTGTATTTCCTATATGTCAATTTACAGCGAGACCAACAGCCGATAATCACACTTCTGGGTAACAATCCGTATTGAAATTTCACTTTAGTAAAACGGTAGAACAAAGATTTTACGAATTTCACTTCACGTAAATTATAAAAGATTTATAATTGTTTCACTTTTCGAATTACGTTGAATTCTGATACACTGAAATAAAACTGTAAGAAAAAACATTCCAAACGTAGATCACGCAGTGAAAACATTCTTGCCAAAAACAATTGTAAACTAATAACGGTGATTCGTGTTCTGAATAAACAACGGCAGATGTTGCTTTCATAACGTTTACGAGTAAGTTGAATTACTAGCTCGATAGTAGAGGAATTTTTTTTTCCATATAAACTGTGGGTGGAAGTGAATAAAATGCACTCCGGCCACCAACAGTCTATTACAAAATAGTTCCAGAAGCGTCCAAGTACGAATCGGTTTTTCAAACAATTCGAAATATTCAAGGGTTCCGTAGTGGTAAGGAACAATTTACATAAAAGGTTAGTTACTACTATATAGTTCATTTCAAGAACCGTCCAAGTGCGAATCGTCTTTGACACAGTTCGTAATTATTAAGGGTTCCGTAGTAGTAAGGAACGAGTTAAAAAAAAATTTTAGTTGGTACGAGTTAATATACAATTAACTCTTAGTTCGTTCGTGGGAACAGTTACATTTTAATAAAAATAATATTAACGTCAAAAATTGCATGAATCGATTAAAACGGTCAAACATTTAGCTAACTTCATCAACCCATCATCATACACCTCACTTTCAGCTAACTTCATCAACCCATCATCATACACCTCACTTTCACTACTTACTGCTTCTGATTGGATTATATTCAAACACAGACAGACAGACAGACAATTAATATCTGGAAGGGTCCAATTTTTATTTGAGTGAAGGAACCCTAAAAGGTAATATTTCCAAACTTAAGTATTTCCTAAAGCAAATACTAAGTTTCATAAAGGTTCAATTTGTGATTCGGTTCACCGAACCCTAAAAAGAAGAAATTATTTTTCGTTATTCTGCGGGTGGGTCGAAAAATATTCACATTCCTTAACATACAAAGACGAATGCAGATAACGGTAAAGGCCGTAACACACTGCATTAAGATGCGTTTGCTAATAGTTTATATAGTACATCAGTACAGTTACACAATAGTGTTTTTGATAATTATTTTTTTGGAAAATATAAGGGTGTTAGCACACAGTAATATAATATTAATACTTAGGTGGCATATAGGTACCACATTTCGGGTCATGTTACTCGCATACACATTATCATACGGAAGTTTCACAATTACACTTACATAATAATTAGGTAGTAGATGGTCATCACATATTCATCACAATTATCTTCACACACAATTCCAAACACTTCATAAGCAGTTTTTTTTTGTTTGTTTACATAGTGACACTTTCATTTCATGGTGTGTGACTCCCAAAGGCGGAAGTAGGAGGCAAACTAGCTACAGGCGAGTCACATTCGTGATTATAGAAAGTGACTCAAATGTCCTAAGTTTTGTCCCCGACCAAAGCTGACGGGTTAATATGGCATGGAATATAGTGTGACACTGGCCTTAGATGCAACGATAAATAACACGTTTACATCAACATGATTACGTCAACATCTTACGCGCAAACAAAACAGAACTTACACAAGGGAGATTTCATACGTACATACATACATATTATTTATTTAAGCACGCACATACATTTTACACTACCATGGTGGCACACAAGGGTACTATATTTTTTTTAGATATTTGGCATAATGGCCAAACATCATTTATCTTCGTTATTTATTAGGGTTGACATAATAGTCATAGTCAACATTCTTCTACTAAAGTTGCGAATAAGCACTTAGCTTTTGTTATTGCTACTAAGATTGCGAATAAGCACTTGGTTTTTATTTTATTTTGTTAAAGGGCTAAATAGCCTAGTAATTAGTTAGGGACACTACACACGACTTACAAATAACTACATATAACAACGTGACAAACACATGCCGTGTTCGTCATGGGGACTTAAGGGTTAATTAGCATCACGGAGGATTCTGCGAGTAAATTATTTCTATCACTTTTCTGTTTCTTGGTTTAGTTGGGAGTTACTGTTAGTTGGAAGCATGAGTCTATCCCTAACAGAGTTCGTCGTTAACTGTTAGTTGGCAGCATGGTCTTGCCCTAACAGAATTATGTTGTAGGTTACTGTTACGAGGAAGCATGAAGCTTACCCGAACAGATTTATGGTGTAGGGTTATTACTGTTACGAGGAAGCATGAGTCTTACCCGAACAGATATATGGTGTACTGTTATTTGGCAGCATTTGTCTTGCCCTAACAGTCGTAGGGGTAAGTCACCTTTATGTTTATTTTCGTCACATGGCTACTCCTACCACTCGGAAGCTAGAGGCTTGCCCTGGGGGATAGTCCATCCTATGATTCGGAAGTGCTACACTAGCCCTAGTAGGATGTTCTTCTCTGGGACGGTTGTATAAATCCCAGCCTTCAGCAAAAAGCCTTATTATACACACCCCACTTTCAGGCGGTGCGTATTACCTGAACCTTCAACCCAAAGCCTCAAATACGTCTTTTCTCTTTCTGTCCCACAAGATCTTTTAGAATCACCTAAATACATCCTGCGAGTTGGTTTCATTAAGGTTAAGGCCGACTCTTCGCTACACCCAGCATCACCTCATTCACACAGCACACTAACATACACACACACATAGACGAGTAGTAGGTCTTAAGTTAGGGGCGTTCGAGGACGAACGCAGCATTTGACGTGTTATCGTACGTCAAACGCTCACCGGGGAGGGGGAGTATGTAACGTTGTGGAACAACGGGTGCAAATAGTAATTAATATTAGGGGTTTAGAATTAAAATTTAGGTCAACATATGAAAGCGCCATCTACCGAGTAAGTGTCGCAACGACGGAAGCCTTGATTCGTATTTAAAAATGCGGTCTTGACGATTGAGTAGCTTCGAGTGGTGCCGCTAGAGGCGCTGTACAAACATAGAAAAACAACCGCGCGCGAATTTCAAGGGCCATTATTCAAATAATCTAAATATACTAGTCGCGAAGGCGTATGGGTATCAGAATATAAATCCAATCAAAGTAAAGAAATATTATAGGGATTAAAGTACTCCCAAAGTGATCAGTGATTTAGCTGCGAGCGTCAATAACCCCATCATTGGGTGAGTTAAATTAATTATAATGTAATCTAGATTTTAAAACAGTGAAAATTAACGGCTGTTGGTCAACCCTGTTATGGGAGGGTAGATTACAGGGGTGTGAAAAAAAGGTCTCTGTAAAATTAGTATATAACCAAACATTGTAAGGCAACCGACTCCTGAAATGTTCAACAGGGATCGGCTGTCTTAGCAATGGGCGGGAAAAAGGGTTCCAGCTAACCCGTCATCTGGAACATTCCAGGGTCCACCCTACGGGTTGTCGAGATCCACCCTTCGGGTTCCAAGAAGGAACGTTCACCCTACGGGCGACAAGCATTCGTCCACCCTTCGGGTTCCAAGAAGGAACGTTCACCCTACGGGCGACAAGCATTCGTCCACCCTGCGGTTTGAGAACACCGTGCCAGCCGAATTTGTGGACGGCACGGCTACCTGGCGAACTGCAGCGGGCTACAAGAAGACCAATACTGAGATAAGTCGAACCCTGAGGGACCTTCGGGAATCGCCAAAACCTTTGCTCCCCGACCACGAACCACGACCCCGAGTTTAATTTATAATAAACCCGCATTTTAAAATTTCTATATTACTTTTTTATTCATCTCTCTCTCTTCCTGAAAGCTCTAAGCGTTTCAGCTGTTTTAGAGATTACTGGCGATTAGAAAGGCTGTCGTAATTCATTTGATGTGGAAAGGACATATGATATTAGAGCCTTCCTTTAAGATATTATGTGTTATTCTTTCATAGGATTTAGGCAGCTAGAATGATACTCACATTTCACATGAGACAGGTTACAGGTCGTAGTCCGGTGCCTTCTTTAAACTCAGAGCCGCCACCTTGGCGAGCTCGTCGGCTTGATCATTGCCCTACAATTTTGCATAGGTTTGTAGGATAAGGAGATAACCTTATCCTCATATATAAATGAATGAAGATAGACTGCGGGTCTGATATCCGTTGTCAGGGGATGGAGGCAATAATGGTTTCTGACCGTCAGGAACATTCCTGCCAGAGCCACATGATTCTCCTGTCGCTGGAGGAAGCACTACGCCTGAGAATCTCATTGGGTGCTTTGATCCCACCAGGAGCTTGTCTTGATACGGTGCAATGGGTCTAGAGAGCAAATCTGAAGGCCTTACATTCTGCCTATTTCATTATAGGGCACCGACCCTACCTTCAAATAGGTATTGCTACCATCCGTAAAAATGCAAATCTAAAAGAGGTTTGCATTCTCAATCTGCCCTATGGCCACTAGATGTACCAAAGTTGCTTGAACATACGTAAATATTGAAAAAAAGATAAGCGATCTCATTCAAAACGTAGCAAGTAAGTATCACCCAGTAGGTACCATCCACGGTATATAATAGGTATGTAAACTACACAGAACATGTCTCAGACCTAATCTAAGAAGTAAATAATGAAACAGTAAGTTGGTATGTTCAAATACATAACTCCAAAAACTTAATTTAGATTTCAACAATAAATTTAAATGGCAGCAAGCGTTTAAATTCATTATTTTCGTAACTAGTCTGTAACCGATTTCAACCGTTCCTACATCACAATTCATGTTTAAGCATTTTTCGAGAGAGAATATGCATGAGCTTGTGATAGCTTTAAATGCACAAACACGAATGTCGAGTCTACAATGTAATGTGCAAATGTGGTGCTGGATCAAACTCCGCTTTCTGAATAGAGTTCATTTAAATGGTACGAATATAATTGCATTCGCAAATGGTGTTTCAGTCTACAACATTCTGTTATGTAAAAGAACAATTCGTTATACATAGTAGTAGTACATACACATTAGTTCTGAGCTGGGTGTTCATTTGCATAATTTACATTTACGGGTATTGCTGTGGTCGGTAGGTACGTAAAACTGAAAGTAATCTTGAAAAGATTTCAACAGCAGATAGAGACAACCTGCCATTTTCCATGTCCATTTACATGTCAACGTGCCACTTCTTACGTGTTTCAAAAACAAAACTGCAACTAGTAAAATGTGAAATTATTTAGTATTCCTTTCTGCCGTCCCTTTCAGCAACAAGGCGATCACGCCTTGTTTATGTGACGATCCACGACTTTATTTATGTATAATTTAGTGTCTGTAAACCTAATAAAATACTAAATTTGAAAACCTCCTTGAATATTTTTTTGCAGTAGTCTGATGCGCCTTTTTTAAAAAAAAACTGTGAATACTATTTACATTTAATTTATAGGTAGTGGCAAAGAATACAGACGTATATAAAAGAATAGTTTCTTAGGCTGCTCTGAAGACAAACTTTCTGTGACACAAAGTGCCGCTTGGCGGCGTTGCAGTCGCAGCGCGGCAGCCATTTTTAATTTTTCAAAGCAAAAGAATAAAATCAATCATTGTAAATATCTATAAACATAGGTATTATGTTTTGATTTAAAAGACTTGAAATATTTTCTGTATAAATAATCCCTGAATTTATCGATTAAAAACGTAAATATATGCCTACTAGTCTTTGACTTTTAACTGCGACAGTGAAATGCGACGACAGCCCCGCCAAATGGGAACTACATGAGCTGGGGGCACAACTAGTTTTTGACTATTAACTGCGACAGTGAAATGCGACGACAGCGCCGCCAAATGGGAACTACATTGGCTGGGGGCATGCCCCCAACAAAATTGGCACAAAAAAACCTTAAGAACTGTTCTTCTATATACGTCTGTATTTATTGGTATCTAATGATGACCAATTTTTAGCTCTATGCGGCAATCCGCAAGATCACCATAATTATTTTTTATCCATTTCAGTTACCCCTTCAGGGACAAAGGCGTGACTATATGTATTTATGTATTAATATACTCGTAATGGTGACAGGCAGACGGACGGAAAGCGGACTCTCAGTAACAGAGTTCCGTTTTAACCCTTTGTGTTCAGAACCCTACAGAATATTAACTGCGGCTACTTTGATAAATACACTCCGAAGTCCCAGACAATTCATTCACACAATTTCATCATTTACAATAACAGAGCCTACCAAATAGCTTCCTTTCTTCAAGGGTCGTCACCGAGATAACATCTACAATTTCCTAACAATAGTACTGTCCATTGTGAATTATGACCCCAGCAAGCAACCTCCCTTAATTTAACTGGAATATAGTAATTTTCTTGTATAAAGGGCTTAGTTGACAGTTACATTAAATTTATCAGAGCATGACTTTGTTTTCGGTTACAAATAAGACGCTAATGTATGGAGGAGTAAATAAATTTTACATACTTACATATATCATCACGCCTTTATCACCGAAGGGGTAGGCAGAGGCATAGAATACGCCCACATTTCACCTTATAGTTTTATGTCCCACGTAATAGGTGATGAGCATATTGCCGTGTTGAAATGGACAGGCGCAGGTCCCAGCGACCCGCAGTTGAAATTTTTCAAGCTGCCCATAAGGCCTTCAACTTGGCTTAACGATTGTCATTTTACTGACAACCGGGTTTAATTTCGAGTTTTCTTTTTCTACGCAATTGATCTTTTTGTGAAAGTGTTCCCTTAGTCGTCTCTTACGGCACCCTTAGGATTTATTAGGGTGGCGAAATATTGTACTCTTACCCGTCACAACACGGGACCCCTTCGCCACTCGGGGCTTAGAGGTTTTTTTACATGAAATTAAAATAATAAGCTTGTACTCTGGCAGCTAGACTACTGCAGACAAACCTGCTTTTCGCACTTCTTAAGAAAATAATTAAATTAAATAAGATTTACAGTGTAGACAGCACAGCTAAGAACAGTACGTCGGTTAAGCAGCACCCCGGCTAAGAAAAGTTTGCCCCCTTTATATCCTCGTGAGCCTGAAAATCTTTCTTCATTATCTTTATAAAATAGTTCACATACCAATAAATTGCTTTTTTTTTCTAATATGTAGAATATACTTTGAAAATCTTGAAGCTACTGTCGCACCTGAAAATGTTATACATATATACATAAATGAGTTTCGATCTACTAGACGTAGTAATTACATTAGCTTGCTCTCATGCATAACATTAGCGACTGCACTTAAACCATATTCCTAAGTAGGAGCAAAGGTATCCTAGTAAATGGAGGGTTCTATTCAATAAAACTAACTAGATAACTACCACTTTGCAAGCAATATTTCAGAGTAATTTTTTAAAACAATTTTCGGAAAAAAAAATTTGCCAATGAAATTGACATACCTAATGAATAAAATAAATTGTGATCATTTGGTATAAATCACATAGCTGATTTTTTGGTTAACATTTTCAGGATAGCCTATGTGTAATCACCCTTATATTTTTATATCTGCGTTCTTTGTATTTTCTATACACCACTTGCAGAGCGCAAATTTGTTTCGTAAAGTACTAACAACATTTGCCAACGAGATCAAACGAGTTGTAAGTAAATAGCAAACCATAAATTGAACTCTTTTGTTTCAAAGCAAATTCAATTCTACGCCGGTGACGTCACAAACAATGACGACACAATCAGGGCTTTATTTTGTTAGTCAACATTTGCGGTTTAGTGGTACTGTCGCTAACAAAAGTAAATACTAAATACGTTGAGTGATATTGTATTTCTGTAAATACAACGAAAATAAAGAACCTTTTGCGGTTGAGTGCTATTCATTTTATTCTGTACTTTTACTGTCAAGGGAAAGTTTTTATTTTGTTCCCTTAGGGAATTCAATCAACGGAGTACAATAGAGATTTTGCTACGTTGTCAGCAAAGGGACAATTCTTGTACAAATATTACACACAAAGCTATGAAGAGACTTCGAATAAATATTGCTTCAGTCTTGAAGGATTTACTAAACTAAGTCGCCTAGTATGAACAAGGAGACTCAAGACAGCGTGACGAAGGGTAGACTTGACGTAAATTGAAGTAATATTTCATATTCTGACATTTCTGTTAGTGAACAGACAGATTGTCGTGAGCAGTCAAAGTTTATTTTATCATTCATACATTTAATCACTCAATAAGTTTCAGTCAGAATACTCTTGGGATACAACGTGGGCTGAAACGAATGATTTTCTTTTGTTGTTTCTTGTGTGAAGAAAGTAACTGGGCGTATTTAGTGATTAACAAAATCTTCGGGAATCATCTCTTCATTTATTGTTTCATAACACAAGGTGTGTGTATGCTGCCCTACAGATAGGGCACTGGCCCATATTTCTCTACGAGATAGGGATCAGTGTCTAAAGTTTTAAAGGTTAACCCGTCAACAAAGTAAACTATTGCATAATAGTGTATCTGTATAATACTGCAGAGCTTACTGCAAAAGAAACGCTCGTAGCCCCGCCGAACTCTCTGTCATCACAAAGTTTCGTGCTTCGAAAGATACGTTAAAGTAAAATGACAGTTCTGAAGCCAAGTTGAAGACCTAAGCGGCTTGAGAATTTTCAACAGTGGATTGTCACAACCTGTCTATTCCAACGTGGCAATAGGCTCATCCTTCTACTTATGAAGGACAAATATCTATAAGGTGAAAGGTGGGCGTACACTACGCTTCTGTATGCTACTTGGAGATAAAGGCGTGACTGTAAGTCAGTACGTATGTTACAGCTAAATCAACAAAAGAGCTGTCATTAATTTCCTGTTACGCATTTGATAGAAACGGGGCGGTTCCTTTACTTTCTTATCCAAGACCTTCCTTGACGTCATAAATCACCAGCAGTTAGTTGGGTTTGCACTCAACCATTGACCTTTCAGATAAAGGTGAAGGTCAAGCGATATGGAGCAAATATTGTCTTCACTCACGAATTTGGATTAATCTTTTTCCCTTTAGAAATGAATTAAGATAGTAATGGATACTTCTTTAGAAAACTTTTACATAAGTATGTTTTACGGTAAATACTTTTTATCAGCTTGTTGAAATAACTGCATACCTACATTTTTGAACATTTCATAAAAATTGACGAGTAATTATAATCTAATTCAAATCTAAAAATAAATAAATCTTTATGAGTCGACCTCTGGACGTAGGCCTCCTGCAATTTGACTCTGGGAGGCTAATAAGTATTATTTTACCATGTTGACCAGACACTGCTTTGTTTCGAGATTTTCTTTTCTTGCTATGGCCTAGTACGGCAGTCAAAAGGAGCACTATTTGCAAGTGAAGCTGGTTTTAGCTCCAAAGATCTCGGTAAACCTCTATAACACCAGAGACAAACAAAATGAAAATTCTCTATTACTTACTATGAAAAGTCATATTTTTACGCCCATGTGCTTGAGTAGACGACAAAGAAAAAATTATGAAAGGCGGTCAATAATAATAGTGAATACGAAAGGTGTGGACGAATGGAAATATATTCGAGAGGTGAGTGAAGAAAGGAGGTCAGGGAAGCATCAAACCCAGAATGATGGATGACTGTGCACTTATGTATGAAGCACTTATCGAGTTACTTGGGCAGCGTAAGTGCAGAGTGCGTACATTGTAGGGTTTCTTACTTTGAATAATGTACTATGTCGGACATAATAATGGAGAAGTTTCTACATAAAGGGCTTTTCTAAGTTGCTACATTTTTAGGGTTCCGTACCCAAAGGATAAGAAACAGAACCCTAATTATGAGACTTCGCCGTCCGTCTGTCTGTATGTTTGTCACGAGGCTGTATCTCAGGAACCATGATGGCTAAAGAGCTGACATTTTTAAAAGATGATGTATTTCTGTTGCCGCTATAACTTGATGCTGTTTTTCAGTAGGATAGTCTAACTCGCCCTTGGCCGTTTTTTTGTGTAAATATGAAGTCATAACGTAGGTATATTATGCAATTTAGACAAAATTAAATTATACCCACACCTTGTCCTATTTTACTATGCAAACTCACAACATCACTAAACCTTAAATTAATACAGAATAACAACATAATTTCAACAGCATGCATCCCAACATGCAGGCTCTCACTCCCTTTAACATCATCCTAGAGGGTTAAAAAGAAATGGTGAGATTTTAAAATAGCCTGCCTCTCTGCCTACCTCTAGCGCTATCGCATTCTCGCACTATTTCGAGTGTAGCAATATTCATATGGTCTAAGAGCCCATGAACATCTACCAGTATGTATTTGACCAGACCTGAGGTTTCGTACACTGAGACTCCTATACCTACCATGCATTATGCAGTGACTCACTAAACTCTACGTGGAGCACGCGACGACTGCGCAGCCAGGACAGGTATCGATTTTTGACTAGTTTTAAATGCATTTGACCACGTTTGCCGTTTTAAAAAAATGAAAATATATTATTATTCTTATCGGAAAATAAGAATGGCTGACCATTATCGTGAGTTTTACTTAGTGGCAGATTTGAAAATGCCCAAAAATTTTTATTTTAAAGTATTTGACCAGATCTGCCATTGAAACATTTGGTTGATTATGGTCTTAAAAGCTTATATTAAAAAGGCAGACGTCTACTTAAAGCATTTACAGCATTTCCCCCTCGGGGTTTAGGGGTCATGCGTTACTTCTCATGGAGCTAACGTTACACCCTGAGGGTACAGTAGTGGCTTCTTCAATCAGATCCCTAAGATTCAATATCTTAGGGATTAACGAAAAAGCCCACATTAGGAGGAAGGGCATAACGGTACTCCGTTCGTTGAGCAGCCCGCCTGGGGCAGTACCTCCGCCCTGCAGAAGACCGCGGTAATAGTAACCTGACTCGGGTTGGGTTATGTTCTCCGTCGGTTAGCAGGGATCCAGAGCTCATTGGGGTGACTCTGTGCCGCTGACGGTGAGACCAGAGGCTTAATCTGTCTCCATTGGCAGATAGAGGCGCGGAATATTGGTACGGCGGTCAGGGAGACCCGGTGAAACGGTTGACCGCTGACCGCCCGCAGGCTGTACGGAACCCGAACCTGGGGATTACATAATCTCCGCCCCAGGAGGCTGAACCAGCAGCCTGTGTAAAGTCCCTGGTGCGGTGGTCGTGCCGGAGGAGGATACCGGAGTGGACGCGGCCTCTGCATCGGGGGGGGGACCGGGGGCCCTTCCGTACGCCGTGCCAATCTACCGCACTACCTCTGCCTGCCTTTGGTTAGTTAGAGTCTCGCTTAGTCTCTTGCGCCACCGGCACACAGGCACCTCTTCACTTTTTTAACCCCCCTTTTTAAAAAAAAAAACATGGCTAAAGGAAAAAAGACTAGAAAAGTATACACAGCGGCTTCGTCGTCCACACTTTACATGGACCTTTGCAACATCAGAGGTATGCACAAGAACCTCAACGTAGTCCACCACCATCTAGAAACTGCGAAGCCGACCCTTTTTTTCCTGACGGAGACGCAGATTTCATGCCCGGGCGATGCATCCTACTTAATGTACCCTGGCTATAAGCTTGAGTACAACTTCAAGCCGAAAGCCGGGGTATGTATGTACGTCCGTGATGATGTCTGCTGTCGCCGTCTTACAAGCCTTGAAGACAGGGACCTGTCTACGTTATGGGCGCGCGTGGATCACGGGGGCCACACTCGGATCTACGCGTGCGTGTACAGGTCTCACAGCGGTAACACGGACACAGTTCGCCTTTTTAACCACCTGCAACAATCGACTGACAAGGTGATTGAGCAGTATCCTTCTGCGGAGATTGTGATTCTGGGGGACTTCAACGGTCATCATGTTGACTGGTTGGGCTCCCGGATGACCAACTTTGCGGGGAACGCTGCTCACGAATTTGCCCTGACCTATGGGTTCTCCCAACTGGTTAAATCCCATACGAAGATACCAGATAAGGAGAACGAGCATAGTGCATTGCTGGACCTCCTGCTGACAACGCGTCCGGATGGATACAACGTCTCAGTGGATGCTCCGCTCGGATCGTCGGACCACTGTATCATTCGGGCGCATGTGCCTCTCGCAAGGCCTGAACCACCTCGGCCCAAGGAGTGGCGACATGTGTGGCACTATAAGTCAGCAGACTGGGATGGACTGCGGGAGTTCTTCGCGTCGTACCCGTGGAGGCGGCTTTGTTTTGCCTCAGACGATCTGGATTCCTGCGCTGCAGCAGTCGCTGAGGGGATCTTGGAGGGCATGGAGTGCTATATTCCCAACCGCTGGATCCCTGTAGGAGCAAAAAAGCGACCGTGGTTCAATCGGCTCTGCAGAGAAGCTTTGATGCTGAAAGAATCTGCCTACAGAGCCTGGACCACGGCTCGTGCAAATTCAGATCTTAACATCTCTGAGGTGAAACGCAAATTAAATGCCGCCTCGAGGGCCAGCAAAAGAGCAATTGTCAGGGCTAAATTCGATTTCGTCGGCAGAATTGGTGAGCGGCTAGCAGGGTACCCTTCAGGGAGTCGTGAATTCTGGTCGCTTGCCAAAGCTGCCGAGGGAAACTTCTGTCAGTCAGGTTTACCACCTTTGCTTAAACCCGACGGTAGTCTGGCCCAGAGTGCCAGGGAGAAGGCCGACCTTTTGGGTTCTCTCTTTGCCTCTAACTCGACCATGAGCGACGGGGGTGCTGTGCCGCCGGACGTTCCGTGGTGTGGAACTTCCATGCCGGAAGTTAAATTTACGCAGCGGGACGTCCGACGGGAGCTTCGTTCTCTGGACGTTCATAAGTCGAGTGGGCCAGACGGTATACCCGCGGTAGTACTTAAGCAGTGTGGTCCAGAGTTGTGTCCGGTACTTACACGTCTTTTCTCGCTTTCTTATTCCATGCGACAAGTCCCGGCGTCGTGGAAGATCGCGTATGTGCATCCTGTGCCCAAGAAGGGTGATAGGACCGACCCGGCCAATTACAGGCCTATAGCCGTCACCTCACTATTGTCTAAGGTGATGGAGCGTGTAATTAATACACAGCTCCTGAGGTACCTTGAGGAAAACGACCTGCTCAGTGACCGGCAGTACGGTTTCCGTCACGGTCGCTCGACGGGCGATCTTCTCGTGTGCCTCACACACCGATGGGCGACGGCTATCGAGAGTAAGGGCGAGGCTCTAGCAGTGAGCCTCGACATTTCTAAAGCCTTTGACCGGGTCTGGCACCGTGGTCTTCTTAAAAAATTGCCCTCCTACGGACTGACCGAGAGATTATGCGGATGGGTGTCCAGCTTTTTGGCCGATAGAAGCATCAGGGCTGTTGTCGACGGCAGCTGTTCTGACTGCATGGCCATAAACGCTGGAGTACCGCAAGGCTCAGTGTTGTCCCCTACCCTGTTTCTGCTGCATATCAATGACATGTTATCTATTGACGGCATTCATTGTTATGCAGACGACAGTACAGGGGACACTTGTTACACAGGCCGTCCCGGTATCTCTCGGGTCGCAGTGGAAGAAAGTCGTGAACAGCTTGTGTCTGAAATCGAGGCTACTCTTACTAGAGTGTCCGATTGGGGTAGACAAAACCTTGTCCAGTTCAATCCCTCCAAGACACAGGCGTGTTTCTTCACCGCTAAGAAAGCTCCAATTACTGTAGCGCCACGATTCCAGGGCACATCTCTTTCCATCTCTAAAAGTATAGGGATCCTTGGTGTTGACATCTCCAGTGACGTTCAGTTCCGCAGTCATTTGGAGGACAAGGCCAGGCTGGCGTCCAAGAAGCTCGGTGTGCTCAACAGGGCGCAGCGGTACTTTACTGCGGCGCAAACACTGCTTCTCTATAAGTCGCAAGTGCGGCCACACATGGAGTACTGCTGTCAACTCTGGGCGGGGGCACCTGAATATCAGCTTCGCCCATTTGACTCGGTGCAGAGGCGAGCTGTGAGAGTTGTCAACGATCCTATACTAACAGGTGGTGTGGAACCTCTTCGCGACAGGAGAGACTATGCCTCCTTATGCGTGTTCTACCGCCTGTACAATGTTATGTGCTCCGAGGAATTGTTTGACATGATGCCCACGGCTACCTTCTGTCATCGCACCGCTCGCCATAGACAGGGATTTCATTCTCACACCCTACGTCCGGAGCGTTTGAGCACGGTTAGATCCGGTAGGGGTTTTCTTCCGCGCACGCTTAGGTTGTGGAATGATCTTCCTGCCTCGGTTTTCCCAAACGCCTACAGTATGGGGTTCTTCAAAAGGGGTCTAAGAAGGTTTTTACAGGGTCGGCAGCGCGAGTGTGGCGCCTCTGGTGTTACCCACTACTCGGTCAGATGAACACGCATTCCGTTCGCTGTTTTACATTAATATCAATAAAAATACTATGGGACATTCACACACAACGCCATCTAGCCCAAACTAAGATAATAAAAGCTCTTGCTATGAGATTTAGACAACTGACAAACATATTTAGGTCTTTCTTAATACATAGGTACACATTATACCTAGAAGTTACATAGAAACACCTGAACTCCGAAAAACTATTAAATATGACTGCCTCGTTGGTCTATAGATCGTAAAGCCCAAATGCGGATCACGAAGTCGTGGATTGTTGCCCAACATGCCACAAAAAAATATGTGAGCTACAAATATAATTTGTCTAGAGTCTGGGTGTTTCTATGTAGGTATTAACAAAAAAAAAATATTCAAGTATTAATATCCTGTTGTCTGATTTCCATAACACAATCAAGGTAATCCTAGTTTACTTTGGAATCACATGATAAGTACTGTGTAAAAAATTTAGGCATCTGTAACTAATTTGTCTTTCTAAAGTTTTATAATTCTAATTTTATATATTTTACTATTTTAATTTTCATATGAAAGAATCATAAATAATACGGTATATGCTGATAAATAACATCGATTACCTACTATTTATATTTTTTTATTATTTCGACATGTCAAAATTTTGAGTGTTAAACGAGTTAAGAGGGAACATGGGCTTAGAGAAATTTGCAAAATAGGTATTTGAATTTAGATTTTGTCGTCGCAGTGCACCTAATAACAACCCCGTAATGTGCGCTAAGAATAACTTTACTTCAGATCGATTTAATTTGGACGATATCGATGTTTCGTAGTTAGAGGACTAACAGGCAAATTCAAATAGACTATCATCTTGATCTAGATCACAGGAATCGTAAGGTCTACTAAATTAATTCTTTTTTTGTCAAAAATGTCGTGAATTTTAAGCTGCATCTTCTATACTTGATGTCTGGTTTAAAATGTATTTTATAATTACCAGAAAGACAATACTAAATCTTAATTAACTGGAACCACATGTTGTTTTTAATTATTACAGTCTTTTTAATTAATTTATATCGTTAAATACGCATAAAACTGAACGTATCTACCACTTTCTTGTACGCTGAAATTAATAAATTATATCTGTTATCTTTTTTAAACTGATCAGCGTCAGGGGGGCTTTTAAATGGTAATTTTTAGTAATCATTTGCTGTTCGAAATTACTCAGGAACATCTATAGTATTGAAATATATACGTGGAGGTATGATTAGTAATATATTCGTCGTGACAAATTTAATGAGTAAAAAAACACTATTTTAAAACATTACTTTAAAATATAAAATACAGTGATATAGGAACTCGCAAGTAAAATAGGTATATCATGTATTGTCGACTGCGCCGTTGGTGTGTTTAGTGAATGTATGTGAAGTGAGTGAAGTAGTGGTGATTAGTGAAACAGACTGTCGCTCTGAGGTCTTGGGTTCGATTCATGGGTCGAACAAATATTTGTTTGACCCACAAATAGTTGTTTCAGGGTTTAAGTGTCTCTATGTATACCTAATGTGTAAGTACCTACCTATGTACTAAGAAAGATCTAAGTATGTTTGTCAGTTGTCTAAATCTCATAGCAAAAGCTTATATTATCTTAGTTTGGGCTAGATGGCGTTGTGTGTGAATGTCACACAGTATTTTTATTGATATTAATGTAAAACAGCGAACGGAATGCGTGTTCATCTGACCGAGTAGTGGGTAAGATTTTATTATTTTTTTATGTAAATGCTCTATGTAGACGTCTGCCTTTTTGAATATAAGCTTTTAAGACCATAATCAACCAAATGTTTCAATGGCAGATCTGGTCTAATACTTTAAAAAAAATTTTTTTTGGGCATTTTCAAAATAGTCTGCCACTAAGTAAAACTCACGATAATGGTCAGCCATTCTTATTTTCCGATAATAATAATAATATATTTTAATTTTTTTAAAACGGCAAACGTGGTCAAATTCATTTAAAACAAGTCAAAAATCGATACCTGTTCTGGCTGCGCAGTCGTCGCGTGCTCCACTTAGAGTTTAGTGAGTTACTGCATAATGCATGGTAGGTATAGGGGTCTCAGTGTACAAAACCTCAGGTCTGGTCAAATACATACTGGTAGATGTTCATGGGCTCTTAGACCACATCTATTAGTTCAAAGCGTTCAATCTAGCAGTACCAACTAAAAAACTAGAACATTCAAAGTATTTAAATTTAAATACAGCTCTATTGCAACTTCAGAACTGCAATATAAGTGACGCGACGCCGACGTTACAAATAAATCTCAAGCTTCGTTGAACTTTTTTATCCTCCATCGTCTGCTTTTGTACAACGGTTCTTTTATTGTTTGCTGTCGGTTACGGAACCTCTACTATGATCTTCCTGCTCTATCGTTATCTATTATTTTCTTATTCTAGTATTATAGAGAAAATATTTGTTTGGATAACCAGTTAAGAAATAAATGTTTCCTAAATGGCTGAAGCTGTTTTTATAATCCTTGATGAATAACGAGCGTGAAATTCGGTTCCCGTTCCCGCTTCCCGAGGGAACATATTCCTGGGATGAAAAGTAGCCTATGTGTTATTCCAGTCTATAAGCTATCTCTGTACCACATTTCAGCCCAATCGATTCAGCCGTTACAGCGTAATTAAGTAACAAACATCCAAACATCTTCACAAACTTTCACATTTATAATTATTATATAGTAGGATAAGGTTCGATAATGGCTGTCTTGATATGGTAAGCATCGAATTCGATACGCTTGGATTGTAGTATCAATTCCCCAGTTTTCTCGAGCGAACATTAATAGGGTTCCATAAATAATAAATAATATTATAATAAACTAGCTGACCCGCGCAACTTCGTTTGCGCCACATAAGAGAGAGTATTACCTGTTCCCGTCGCATTTACTCCCGTCGCGTTGCGTTTACTCCCGTAGCATCTCGTCGTTAATATTCAATATCACGTGAGAGAGAGAGAGAGAGAGAAAGGTTTCTCGTCGCGTGTATTCAAGTTGCATTATTTTTAAGAACAATTTCGTTTATGAAAGAGGTATCGCGTGGCATTTTTGTAGAAAAAAATTGATTGCCATTAAAATGGTTATTGTGCACCAACCCAAAGATAGACACATGCTATTGCGCATTTTTTTTAGAACTTTTTAAGAGAAACCATTTTGTTGTACATAGTTTTTACATAACTATAAATACTTACGCAGCACACGCTACGAAGCTCTCAAAAGGAATAACTTTTCCCCCGTTTTTAAAACATTTACTATTACTGCTCCGCTCCTATTCGTTGTAGCGTGATGCTATATAGCCTATGACACTCCACAATAACGTAGCTTTCTATTGGTGAAAGAATTTTTAAAATCGGTTCAGTAGATCCCGAGATTACCCCTTACAATTTAACAAACACACAAACTTTACATCTTTATAATATTAGTATAGATATTCACGGACATTTGACACAACGCTATCTGATCCCAAAGTAAGCTAGGAATAACCTGCTTGTGTTATGGGTATCAGACCACGGATATTAATACTTATATACTTTTAAATACATACATATTATACATAGAAACACCTAGACTCTTGAGACAAACATTTATGGGTCACACAAATATTTGTCTTCGGTGGGAATCGAACCCACGACCTCAAGCGCCGCAGGCGGTATTACTACCGACCGCGCCACAGAGGCAGTCACTATTAACTGGTTAATAGGATGTTGGAAGGTACTTGAAGGGTCGGCAGCGCAAGTGTTGCCAGTGAATGTCCCGTACCTACTACATTAGTGACCCACATAGTTGTTAGTCTTTGTGGTTGTTTTTATTACTGTTTATACAGAGTGTCCCATGGGTAGGTAAGCCATGCTACATGCAGGAAAAATCTTTAAGAAATCCGTAAAGAGACCCATAGGGGCTAAGTCTGGGAATGTTAGGGGCCATCTAATTGGCACTGTAGTAAAACAATTTTATGTATTATTCTTACTTTATAAAATAAGTTGCTTAGCATCGTATTTTGTTTACATAATAATATGTTTGAAGCTTACACATAAAGTATTGGCTGTTTTTCGCCTCGACGTCCGCGTAGAAGTCGTTATTACACTACGCTCCCTTTGCGCAGTCAGTTAAAAAGTAGCCATTGTCCTTCCAACACTCAAATTATCACTACATTAAATTTTATCTTAATCGCTTTAACTTTTATAAGGATAAATCGCTTAAAAACAACCAAGCATCACATCTCTTTAGCCTCACACACACAACGTTGGTATACCTATCAGTATACCTAATTATTTTGATGTAAGAGGGTAGAACCTACATTAAAAATAATGTTTCAACATTTTCTCGGTTGCTCATTTTCGTGTAACAACATTCAAGTTCATTTGATCGGAAGTCATTATAGATGAAATCTTTTTATCTTTCTCAATAAAATTGATATTACGTTACATGAAGTGAAACGATTACTTACGTACTTAAGTCATACGCGATCAAGATCGCTAAGAGCTCTTTCACTATTTTCAATATGAATACTTCTTTTGAAAAAGGTGAAATTATGAATCGGCCACAAATCATGAAAGAGAATGAGAATTATTATGGATGTGAATATTTGTTGAGACACAGATTACTATAGACAAGACGTAATAAATGTGGTCAGATGAGCAAGCTGCAGTGTTGAAATGGATAAAGTGGTGCCATGCCGCTGAAATTTTTAAGCCGTTTACATTTTTTAAATAATAACAAACGACCCTAACAGACTTTCTACAGAATCGCTCGTAAAAGAAAATGTACAAAAAGATCACCGATTTTAGGGCTAGCCACAGCTAATAAATGTTTAACATAGTGATCGATTACTAGAGCTTTGCATGCAAATTTTATATACCTAAGTATAAATGGCATAAAGAAAGAAATAAAAAAGAAATATTTATTTGGTGCAAGGAAGTTACACATACAGCACACATCCGATAACACAACGAGAAGTAATCAATCAATAATACATAATACAATAACAAATATGTATTTTTTTTTATACTACTTAGGTGGCAGACAAGCTTACGGCCCACCGGAAGGTTGGTAACCGTAGCCTATAGACGTTTGCAATACCAGAGGCGTTACACACGCGCTGCCGACCCGGGCGCAGGTTGTGACGACCCACAGTTGAAATTTTTCAAGCCGCCCGTAAGGCCTTCAACTTGGCTTAACGACTGTCATTTTACTGACAACCGGGACCAACGGCTTATCGTGCCTTCCGAAGCACGGAAACGCTCGTAAATAAATGTCACAAAGTGGTCCACGTGGTGGTCACCCATCCATATCCGGCCATAGTAAATGTTGCTTACTGCAGTGATCGTTTTGCAGAACTCTGAGCCCGCGGGGCCACGAGCGCTTCACAAAAAACTTAATAAACTATTTTTTTTACACATACAGCACACATCTGATAACACAACGAGAAGTGATCAATCAATCCTACTTCCTACTAATATTATAAATGTGAAAGTTTGTGAAGATGTTTGGATGTTTGTTACTCAATCACGCTCTAACGTCTGAACGGATTGGGCTTAAAATTGGTACAGAGCTAGCTTATAGCCTGGAATAATACATACTTTTCATTCGGGGAAAATATTCCCACAGAAAGCGGGATTGGGTACCGAATTTAACGCGGGTGAAGCCGCGAGCATCATCTTGTAATACATAAATATACAATAACAAATATGTGTTGTATTTTTATGTGTAAGTCTGAAATTATGAGTGTAATGTAATGTTTTAACTGTCCAAGTTCCATAGTGACAGCCGATTGCTTTTGAAGTGGTGTATATGAATGCGATTTCCCCAGTAACATATGACAGACAAATATATTTGGAGCAATCATTCTATGAGTACTACCCTTGTACTGATCGCGTTGCTCTATGACTCATACGCATTCGAAATAACAATCGCTACCAATTGCACATTGTACTCAAGTGAACCCTAGAATATCGCGCAATTTTCACTAGCGCATGAATAGCACTTCATTGTATGAATAGTGAATAGAATATATGGCGGGTCGAGTACCTACTGAATTGACGCAATTTCTCCCAGAAAGGATAGGTGTAACAGACAGCAACCGTAATATGAGAAGTTTGATAATGCATACAGAAACTTATTGGCTGAGAGTTCGCCTTACCTATGTAGTCCTTTGTTCAAGATAATGAAATTACTCTCGGATAACTGTACAATTCCTACACACACAATAGTAGGTTTCCCTTTATAGTTTCAAACGAAATTTCGCATTTCATTTTCTTTTTTTAATTCGGGTTGATATATTGACTGTTAATTAAACCGTTTTAAAATCAAGGTCAGTGTGGTCTTAGTATCTCCTACAGTAAAGTGAGCGCTATCTCCACAGTGCTGAAGAGTCAACTTAGACGATTTCTAAGTCACTCTGGGACATTTTTCCGAGGACTTCCCCGCAGTTCACACGACCGCGAACTGCGGGTAAGTCCAACCACAAGTAAGGCAACTAGTGGTTTTAGTTGGTAGAATTCCGAAAATGGATCTGCTGTACCGCAATAATCACCCCCTGTTACAATAGTCCTCACTAATATTATGCTTACCAGAGTCGGGATAATTGTCACACTCATAAAATTTGAGTAACAATCGCGCGTGACCTGATCCAATTACTGTTATTTTAATTTTTGACTGCAAAATAATCGCTTTAGCTATTTTTAGGGTTCCGTGCCCAAAGGGTAAAAAACGGGACCATATTCATGAGACTTCACCGACCGTATGTCTGTCTGTCCGTCACGAGGCTGTATTGTACAGAGCTGAAATTTTCGCGGTATATATGTTTGTGTGGCCGCTATGACAATAAATACTACAATACGGTTTTTTTTATGTAGCAGTACCTATCTAAGTAATAGGTACCTACTGGGGATATCCTTCCGAGGGCTTACCCGGAGCTCCGAACTGTAGGCAGTAGGTAGGGAACGTGCTGGTTATATTCGGTAAGAGTCTGGCGTAGCATCCATGACCGATATTTCACAGGTAAAAAAATAAAAACAGTACCTACGTACCTCAATGCACTCAAAAAAGTACACTTTCAAAAGTATCACAAAACAGTACAATTTCTAAGGTAGTAAGGACCAAGTAAAACGGTGACACACATTATTAGTGTAACGTAACTTATTATTCGTGCGGTGTAACCTAATATGCCTCTGACGTCACTATTAACGGAAATAACGCGATCATGCGCTGTTAATATTAATTTTCATATTAGCATTAATTACGTTTATGTAACCTTACGCAACGTTAATAGCTTAATAAACTCATTAACTTTAAACGGTTTATAAATTAGATTATTTATACTGTTGATTGATGGCACTTGGTGGAACCTGTTGCACATATTGAATAACGGCACTTGTACTGTTCCACAACATTTATAAATGTTGTGGAACAGTACAAGTGCCGTTATTCAATATGGTTTATAAATTACAATAGCTTAATATGAAACATGAGAAGGCTTTGTTCGTTGATAATATTAAAATTATTAAAAGCGCTCGGATACATGAAAAGGTAAGGTCAAGTGCGTGTCGGGCCACGCGCTGCTCATCTGTAAGAGATTTACTTCAATGAATAAATTTATTTTTGGTCCGAACGTAAACCTGTACCTAAGCTAAACTTAATTAAAATATTTTTTCTTTGTTTATTATAATGAGAAATAATAGTTTAGCTGGTAAATTAATAAAAATATCAATCGCTTTCTATATCATATAGCTTGCTATAGCAATTCACTGCTGGACGTAGGTAGTTAACGCCATATCAGGAAACATGAAATATTCAACTTTAAAGATAACTCACAATAATTTTATAGATTTAACAAACATTTTTTTGTAAGATCTCTTTAACGATACATCACAGGTATAGAGTTCTCAACTCCATGACCGGGGGCCTGAGGACGGTGAGAGGGCTTCTCACCGTCCTTACAGAAGCAGGCCCATGACGGCAGCGTGACTTGAGGAGTTCACGCACGCTCCCCCTTACAACGGGGTCACACCCCAAACCCCCCAAAGACGCGGGATAGCACCCAAACCGCCTCCTGGGTGAGGCCGCAGTGGTGGCCGTAGGTCTGTTGGGAGTCCTAGGACATCATTCTTTCCGAGGGCTAACCCGGGGCTCCCAACCATAGGCTGTTGGGCGTAACGTGAGGCTTTTTAGTCGGTAGGAGTCCGGCATAGCATTCATGATGGATTTCCCATCACGTTAAAAAAGAATACAGTTCTCAAAGTTTACTACTACTAGGTACTACTTGTTTCAAGAGTTGTGATTCTCCACTATTTCTGAATCAATTCAAATATTTGTTAAAATATAGATTATTTCAGGTGTAGGTACCACAAATTGTGACTTAAAATACGAAGATCTTGGAAGAAGGTGGAGTCCTCAGCACCAACTCCTCATAAAACTCCGATTTTATCTGATGTACTTAGGTAGTTTTGTATCGTGATTTTCCAAATTAACTGTATAGACTGTTCTCATTTCGTAGTCAACCCACTTACACAAATTTTGCTTTACCACTGAGAATGAGGCAGGAGGCCATTACAAAAAGGCGCAAAAGACTTATTTTACGGTGATGGAATCATAAATTACATTTAACCCCTGTTGCGATGTTGGCTACTAATCTAAAAACTTGAGATACAAGCCTCATTACCTTCTAACAAAGTTCTTATTAGAAGAAAAATTGTTGTTTCAAAGTCTTTCGGGAGAAAGTTTTTATAATCCAATTCAGTAAGTATGGGGTGGATGAAAGCGGGTTGTTTTGTTTAAATTTTTTAGGAAGCTTTACAAAGTGAGATACATTTCAGGATGTTTTGAGCTTTTCTTCAAGTTTTATAATAATAACCTTTTTTCGGCAGTTTTCGTTTTATGTCTATAGGTTACAGGGACCTACCTATATTTCGCGGCTATGATTGTGTTGTACTTTGAGTAGTGCCTGGATGGAGTCTGGCCCGGTTCGGAAAGAGACGCAAGTTCGTGTCCTGCTCATGACCGATTTTTTTTTTAAACATTCAGTTTACACGCTGGTGGAGTGCACGGCATGCGCGCAACAGCGCCAGGTCTTCGTGGTGGGTCTGAACGTGGAAACTGGACACGCTCGAGACCATGGTGCAAGCCATGCTCTCCAGTGGAAGTAAGTGGGACTGCGCCGCCTCTATCTGCGAGCAGGTCATGCTCATGAAAGAGACGGCGGGGCGTGAACGGGAGAGAACTCTCCCACCCGAGTTCCGCAGTCGGCGGCTTGGGCGCCACCAAAGTGTCTTCGCCGAGGACTATCGACCTCCATGACCTGCGGGGCCTGCGGACGGTGAGAGGGCGGCTTACCGTCCTACTAATTGCTATTTCAAATATATTTCTAATGAAACCCTACATTGCCTAAAACAATTAAATTATGCTTCTCTTATTCCGTTATGCATGAATTTATGCACCACGTAATAAGACTTACAACTTTTGTTTTGTACATACTTTGCGCTACCCTAATTATGAACATTACGTAAGTTATTCCTGGTGAACCACGTGAAAGTCCTATTAGAACCGGTTCAGTCATTCGGAAGATTACCTATAACAAAGACAAAAAATACTTAGTAGTTGTTCGTATACCTAGTGAACATTCATAATAATATATTTAGATAAAAACCGTTATTTGGACATTACAAATAGATACATACATAATATAACACAATACACAATAATTTATAAAGGCGTGACTACATTTTAGTCACACCTTTATCCCCAAAGAGGTAGGCAGAGGCATAGTAGACGCAGACGTCGACATTTCAGCCTATTGCCGTGTTGAAATGGACAGCGCAGGTTTTGACAATCCACAGTTGAAATTTTTCAAGCCGCACAAAAGACATTCAACGTGGCTTAACTATTGTCATATTACTGACAACAGGGTTTCATTTCGCGATTTTCTTCTCTGCGCAATGGATCATTTTAGAACATTACAAATAGACGTTCCAATTTAATTGTTGGTATACCTACATGGATTTGCTCATAGAAACTTCTATAGACTCCTGAGGCATCATTCAACGCTAGCTGCATCCAGGAGCTAAACTTTAAATTACGCCAATAAATCTACGTTTCAAAGCTTAGTTATAAAATCAAAAGTGGTGAAAAAAAAGACAATTTACGAAATCAATTAGGGTTCTGTGAGACAGAGAACGGTTAGCGTTCAAGCGTTCCGTGTTCGTATTCTGCGTTCGAGCATGCAGTTGCTCAGGTACTCCTATGGGTCCATATCTATTTATGTAACGTAATAGGTACAACACAAAGTAAGTACGCGTAACTGACTTGAACTTGAATGAAAATATGACAGCGTGAATGCTCTCGGTATAAATACCATTATCCATCATGTCAATCATCTAGCCCAAATTAAGCTATTATAAGCTTTTGCTATGGGATCTACACGACTGATGGCCATACTATATTTCTAAATAGGTAGGTACATACATAATATTATAGATAAATCACATCCAAACATAAAACAAATCAAAGTGCTCATGAGACAACGGAATTTGTCCTTGGTGGAATCGAACCCACAACCTCCAAATCCGTAGTCAGGCACACTAACCACTGGACCACGAGGCCTGTCAGGTATTACAGGGTTTCCTGCCCAAAGGGCAAAAACGGAACCCTATTGAAGAGACTTCGCCGTTCGTCTATCTGTCACGAGGCTGTATCTCAGGAACTGCAATAGCTAGATGTGCTGAAGTTTTCACAGACTCTGTTGCCCCTATAACACCAAATACTAAAATCTGTAAAAATGGGGGAATTAAGGGGGCTACCATACAACAGACTTGATATTTTTGCCTTTTTTGGCACGGAACTTTATGCCCGCGAGTCCGACTCGCACTTGGTCGGTTTTTAAATATTCATAGAACTGACTAAACATAAAACGCTTCCTAGTTTCATTAGATAAGATTACCCCAAGCTTGAATATTTATGATTTTCATATTTCTTGTCCCAAATGGCTGAAATTGCTTGCTGATAGGATCCCTGGGGGCACGATAATTCTTTGAAGCAATTATCTAAAAGCATAATTTTTAAAATTTCGCTTTTACATAATTTTTAACTTCCTTTCAGCTTTCTTTACTTTTCTGGGTGAATGGATACAAAGTTGACACAAGGGCTAGAATGTGTGAATCAAATTTATTGTGGGTTACACACAATCCTGTTTGTTCAAACACTGTTTCGGAGTTTGAGTGTTTAAAATGTATACTAATAATAGTAATATATGTGTAGGTACGTATGTATAAAATATTATCTATGTATGTTTATGAATTGGCTAGAAAATATACGTAATACATATTTATTTAAGAAGAACATAAAATTATTAAGTCAATCGAAATAATCTAAATAATATTAACTAAAATAATGAAATTACATTAACACTATTATTAAAAGTAAAAAGTTAAAACTAATACTACTAAACTTCATTGCATCATAGAATTTTTCCGCATCGCAGTCCTCTTGTTGGCTAGATCATCCATCATTTTTCATCGGAAAGATAATTTTCCTAATCCATCCTCAACAAATATAATTCAGAAACAGTCTCTGCTAAATCTGGCAAAGCGTAGCTGCGTAGGTGTGACAAATTATTTTCTTGAATAAATAGAGATAGGACAAATATTTGGCGAGACGAAGTGTGTCAAGTCTGAGTGAAGTTCCGTTTACTAAATGGAACGCACCTTTATTGAAGCATGTTTAGTTTTGCTTGAAGCTGTTATAGAGATTACTGGCGATTAGAGAGACTGTCGTAATTCATTTGATGTGGAAGGGACATAATGATATTAGAGCCTTCCTTTAAGATATTATGTATAATTCTTTCGTAGGATGTAGGTAGCAAGAATGACAATCACGTTACACATGAGACAGGCTTCAGGTCTTAGTCCGGTGTCTTCTTTAAACTCAGAGCCGCCACCTTGGCGAGCTCGTCGAGCTCATTGCCCTACAATTTTGCATAGGCTTGTAGGAAAAAGTATCCTTATCCTCATTTACGAATGAATGAAGATAGACTGCGGGTCTGATATCCGTTGTCAGGGGATGGAGGCAATAATGGTTTCTAACTGTCAGGAACATTCCTGCCAGAGCCACATGGCTCTCCTGTGAGATCTCATTGGCTGCTTTGATCCCACCAGGAGCTTGACTTGATACGGTGCAATGGGTCTAGAGAGCCAATTTGAAGGCCTTACATTCTGCCTATTTCATTATAAGGCACCGACCCTACCTTCAAATATGTATTGCTACCATCCGTAAAAATGCAAATCTAAAAGAGGTTTGCATTCTCAATGTGCCCTATGGCCACTAGATGTACCAAAGTGGTTTGAACATACGTAAATATTGAGAAAAAGATAAGCGATCTCATTCAAAACGTGGCAAGTAAGTATCACCCAGTACCATCCACAGTATATAAAAGGGTATGTAAACTACACAGAACATGTCTTAGACCTAATCTAAGAAGTAAATAATAAAACAGTAAGTTGGTATATTTAAATACATTAATCCAAAAACTTAATTTAGATTTCAACAATAAATTCAAATGGCAGCAAGCGTTTTAATTCATTATTTTCGTAACCAGTCTGTAACCGATTTCAACCGTTTCTACATCACAATTCATGTTAAAACATTGTTCGAGAGAGAATATGCATGAGCTTGTGATAGCTTTAAATGCATCGACACGAATGTCGAGTCTACAATGTAATGTGCAAATGCGGTACTGGATCAAACTTCGCTTTCTGAATTGTGTTCCTTTAAATGGTAAGAATATAATTGCATTCGCAAATGCTGTCTCAGTCTAAAACAATCTGTTATGTAAAAGAACAATTCGTTATGCATCATTAGTTCTGTGCTGGGTGTTCATTTGCAGAATTTACATTTACGGGTATTGCTGTGGTCGGTAGGTACGTAAAACTGATAGTAATCTTGAAAAGATTTCAGCAGCAGATAGAGACAACCTGCCATTTTCCATGTCCATTTACATGTCAACGTGCCACTTTCTACGTGTTTCAAAAACAAAACTGAATCTGGTAAATTGTGGAATTATTTAGTATTCCTTTCTGCCGTCCTTCAGCAACAAGGCGTTACTTTATTTATGTATAATATAGTGACTGTAAGTCTGAAGCGCCTTTTTCAAAAAAATACTGTGACTACTATTTACATTGCATTTATAGGCAACTAGCTGTTCCCCGCGGCTTCAACCGCGTAGAAATCGTTATCGTGTAAAAGTCGTTATCGCGTAAAATCATAACCCCTTTTTTGCGCAGTCGGTTAAAAAGTAGCCTATATCTTTCCCAGGGTTTCGAACTATCCCTATACCATATTTCATCTCAATCGCTCCAGCCGTTTAAGCGTAAAAGCGTAAGATATAGACAGACAGACAGTTACTTTTGCATTTATAATATTAGTAGGGATGGTGTTCTGAGCATAAATACTAATTTTCAGCACTATGCGACAATCCGCAAGATCACTATAATTATTAAAAATAAAAACTATTTCAGTTACCCTTTCAGGGATTTATAGATAATATATGTATTTAAATGTAATGGTGACAGGCAGACGGACAGAAAGCGGACTCTCAGTAACAGATTTTCGTTTTGACCCTTTGTATATTGAACCCTAGAGAATATTAACTGCGGTTACTTTGATAAATACACTGCAAAATCCCAGACAATTCATTTACACAATATCATCATTTACAATAACAGAGCCTACCAAATAGCTTCCTTTCTTTAAGGGTCGTCACCGAGATAACATCTACAATTTCCCAACAATAGTGCTGTCCATTGTGAATTATGATCCCAGCAAGCAACCTCCCTTAATTTAACTGGAATATAGTAATTTTCTTGTATAAAGGGGCTTAGTTGACAGTTACATTAAATTTATCCGAGCATGACTTTGTTTTCGGTTACAAATAAGATGCTAGTGTATGGAGGAGTAAATAAATTTTGCGGGAGGTTTTCTACATACTTACGTATATAATCACGCTTTTATCCCCGAAGGGGTAGGCAGAGGCATAGTATACGCCCACATTTCATCGTATAGTTTTATGTCCTACATAATAGGTGGTGAGCCATGCCGCGTTGAAATTGATCAAGCCGCCCATAAGGCCTTCAACTTGGCTTAACGATTGTCATTTTACTGACAACCGGGTTTCATTTCGAGTTTTCCTTCTCTACGCAATGGATCTTTTTGTGAAAGTGTTCCCTTAGTCGCCTCTTACGACACCCTTAGGATTTATTGGGGTGGCGACATTTTGTACTCTTACCCGTCACAACACAGGACCCTGTCGCCACTGGGGGCTTAGAGGTTTTTTTACATGAAATTAAAATAATAAGCTTGTACTCTGGCAATTAGACTACTGCAGATAAACCTGCTTTTCGAACTTCTTAAGAAAAAATTCTTTATTGACACAATTTGATATGTACATTGTTTGTGAATCCCCTGACCCCCGAACTAGTGGCAACTGTATCTCAGGGGCCAGTGTCTTCGTCTATAACTAAATATTAGGCATATTTTAGACGTAATAGGTAAACAAAAATAGATGGTCCAATTGAGTTACGTCCTCTTTTTTGAAGTCGCATAATAAAGAATTTTACAAAGCTAAAAATTGAGATTTTTTTTTTTTTTTTTTTCTAATCCAGAAGAGTGTATGGTATGTGTGTGTGTGTGTGTGTGTGTGTGTGTGTGTCTGGGTGTGTGTGTGTGTGTGTGTCTGTGTGTGTGTGTGTGTGTGTGTGTGTGTGTGTGTGTGTGTGTGTGGGCGCGCGTGTGTGTGTGTGGGTGTATGCGTGTGTGTGTGTGTGTGTACTGTGTGCATAATAATAAGAGTTGTTTGTTTGACTCCGTCATGTACTCGGATTCAACATTCTATATGTTAAGACCACCGATCATACTTTCCACATCGTTGTAATTAAATTGCTTTAGCCACGTTTGTACTACCTTTTTAAACTGGTGTTTACTTAGTTAAGCTAAGAACAGTACGTCGGTTAAGCAGCACCCCGGCTAAGAAAAGTTTGCCACTTTTAATTCCTCTTGAGCCTGAAAATCTTTCTTCATTATCTTTATAAAATAGTTCACATACCAATTGCTTTTTTTTTCTAAAATGTAGAATATACTTTGAAAATCTTGAAGCTATTGTCGCACCTAAAAATGTTGTACATATATACATAAATGAGTTTCGATCTACTACATAGACGTAGTAATTACATTAGCTTGCTCTTATGCATAACATTAGCGACTGCACTTAAACCATATTCCTAAGTAGGAGCAAAGGTATCCTAGTAAATGGAGGGTTCTATTTAATAAAACTAACTAGCTAACTACCACTTTGTAACCAATAATTCAAAGTATTTTTTAAAAAGAATTTCGCAAAAAATAAAATTAGCCTATGAAATGATATAATTAATAAAAATAAAACCGGCCAAGTGCGAGTTGGACTCGCCCATGAAGGGTTCCGTAGCAGCAAGTAACATAATATAAAAGTTCTTGTAGTTCGTTGTAACTTTCATTGGTGTTTTAACACGTTCGCAGTGACAGTGATTTTTCTCGGCGAAAATTGCGGTTTTAAAAAAAACTACATACTCGATTTCGTTCAAACTAATTTTCGTTGGTAGCTTTTCTGGCAATGTACATCATATATTCTTTTTAGATTTATCATTCTCTTAGTTTAGAAGTTAGAGGGGGGGGGGGGGGGGGGGACACATTTTTCCACTTTGGAAGTGTCTCTTGCGTAAACTATTCACTTTAGAAAAAAATGATGTTAGAAACCTCAATAACATTTTTAAAGACCTATCTATAGATACCCCACACGTATGGGTTAGATCAGGGGTTCCCAACCTTTCTGAGGCCGCGGCGCCCCTAGAAGTCTTGAAATTTTTCACGGCTCCCTATGATATCACGTGAAATCACCCCCCCCCCCCCCCTCGACTAGCAATCGCCTCAATGCCGCAGTTTTTCAAATGTATCCGCCGCACAAGTCACTTTCCTGTACCATGGCGTCGCTCGTCTCGGCCAAGTCATAATGCAAGCTTAATCCGGGAAAAACAGACGGAGCCGTCGTCCCCTAAGGAAACTGTCTTCTTTTTTACGTGTGGAAATCCTTCATGGTGTGCCGAACTCTTACCGACTGAAATCACACGGTGCTCTACCACTACCTACGGTTGGGAGCCCCAGGTAAACCCTCGGGAAGATGTCTCGCAGATGATACTCGCAGAAAAACGCGGCGGCGGCGGCGTACAACTTACTCCCGTTGGAAATCTTGGCTCGCACCGGAGTCACCGGCGAGATAGTGTCCACGTCAAGACTTGTCACTAAGACCTGGCGCCCACGCTGTGCACTCCACCAATGTATGGAGCGCTGTGTCCTCGCTGCGTCCTTCTCCACAGATACTTACCGAAGCTTTCGCGCCCGGTAATTTTCCGTGACAACCGGTAGAAGAGATTGCCATGGCTCCTCTCCAGCCACTCCTATAAGATCGATCTGATCACCAACTCTCTCAACTAAGACACTTCAAAATAGTCAACGCAGTGAGGACTCAGCCGATTTCCTTGGGTGAAAGGAGCCCCCCGGCCGTTATCGCAACTGCGATTCGTAACCAGTTGCGAATAAAAACTTATTTTTCCTTGTTTTTCGCCTCTTATCATGCTCAGACACCACGTAGACAATTTTTTTTAAAGTTCCATAAAGTTGTCTTGACAGACAGGCTCTTCAGGCGCCCACAAACGAGCGACGAGTAAAACTAACTCTAAAATACATTTATTTCACATACATACACAGGCACTTGCAACATGTCCATGAATAAAAATTAAAGTTAGTACCACCACCAGTTAGGAACTCGGCCCGCTTGAGAAGAACTGGCATGAAACTTGCGGACTATTCTTTTCGCGCTCTATTTATTTTTTATTATCTTTCATTTTTTTACGTACGCGGAGAGAGGGGCGCCGCGTATAGCCCCGCGGCGCCCCTCTGGACTTCCTGCGACGCCCTAGGGCGCCGCGGCGCCCAGGTTGGGAACCCCTGGGTTAGATGAAAAAAGAAATGTTGAGTTTCAGTTCTGAGTATGGGGACCCCCAAAATTTACTGCTTTTTTTCTAGTTTTATATAAGAATCTTAATGCGGTTCACAGAATACGTCTAGTTACCAAGTTTCAAAAGCATAGGCCTAATAGTTTCGGAGAAAAGTGGCTGTGACACACGGACGGACAGACAGACAGACAGACATGACGAATCTATAAGGGTTCCGTTTTTGCCATTTGGCTACGAAACCCTAAAAATTGTGATCATTTGGTATAAATCGGATAGCTGATTTTTTGGTTTACATTTTCAGGATAGCTTATGTGTAATCACCGTTATATTTTTATATCAAAAGGAACTCTGCGTTCTTTGTATTTTCTATACGCCACTTGCAGAGAGCAAATTTGTTTCGTAAAGTACTAACAACATTTGCCAACGAGATCAAACGAGTTGTAAGTAAATAGCAAACCATAAATTGAACTCTTTTGTCCCAAAGCAAATTCAATCCTACGCCGGTGACGTCACAAACAATGACGACACAATCAGAGCTTTATTTTGTTAGTCAACATTTGCGGTTTAGTGGTACTGTCGCTGACAAAAGTAAATACTGAATACGTTGAGTGATATTGTATTTCTGTAAATACAACGAAAATAAATAACCTTTTGCGGTTGAGTGCTATTCATTTTATTCTGTACTTTTACTGTCAAGGGAAAGTTTTTATTTTGTTCCCTTAGGGAATTCAATCAACAGAGTACAATAGAGATTTTGCTACGTTGTCAGCAAAGGGACAATTCTTGTACAAATATTACGCACAAAGCTATGAGAGAATTCGAATAAATATTGCTTCAGTCCTGAAGGATTTAATAAACTAAGTCTCCTAGTATGAACAAGGAGACTCAAGACAGCGTGACGAAGGGTAGACCTGACGTAAATTGAAGTAATATTTCATACTCTGACACTTCTGTTAGTGAACAGACAGATTGTCGTGTAAGTCGAAGTTTATTTTATCATTCATACATTTAATCACTCAGTAAGTTTCAGTCAGAATACTCTTGGGATACAACGTGGGCTGAAACGAATGATTTTCTTTTTGAAGTTGTTTCTTGTGTGAAGAAAGTAACTGGGCATATTTGGTGATTAACAAAATCTTCGGGAATCATTTCTTCATTAATTGTTTCATAACACAAGGTGTGTGTATGCTGCCCTACAGATAGGGCACTGGCGCATATTTCTCTACGAGATAGGGATCAGTGTCTAAAATTTAAAGGGTTAAGCAGTCAACAAAGTAAAGTATTACATAATAGTGCAGGTCTTACTGCAAAGAAACGTTCGTAGCCCCGCCAACCTCTCTGTCATCACAAAGTTTCGTGCTTCGAAAGATACATTAAAGTACCATGACAGTTGTGAAACCAAGTTGAAGACCTAAGCGGCTTGAAATTTTTAAACAGTGGATCGTCACAACTTGTCTATTCCAACGTGACAAATATCTATAAGGTAAAACGTGGGCGTATACTACGCTTCTGTATGTCACTTGGAGATAAAGGCGTGACTGTAAGTAAGTACGTATGTCACAGCTAAATCAACAAAAGAGCTATCATTAATTTCCTGTTACGCATTTGATAGAAACTAGGCGTTGCCTTTACTTCCTTATCCAAGACCTTCCTTGACGTCATAAATCACCGTTAGTTAGTTGGTTTTGCACTCAACCATTGACCTTCCAGATAAAGGTGAAGGTCGATTTGAACAAATATTGTCTTTACTCACGAATGTGGATTGATCTTTTTCCCTTTAGAAATGAATTACGATGATAATGGATACTTCTTTCGTAAACTTTAACGGGAGTATGTTTGCGCTAAGTACTTTTTATCAGCTCGTTGAATACGTACATTTTTGAATATTTCATAATTGACGAGTAATTATAAACTAGAAGCGCACCGATGATTTATGTTTTTTGTGATCTTTCTTGATAGAGATTCAATTAATCTATAACAGTCGACCTTCGGACGTAGGCCACTCGCAATTTGACTCTGGGAGGCTAATTGGCGTTATCGTACTGTGTTGACCAAACACTGATTTGTATCGAAATTTTCTTCTCTTTGATTATAATATGGCCAAGTCTGGTAGTAAGAAGGAGCACCATTTGCAAGTAAAGCCGGTTTTAGCTGCAAATATCTCGGTAAAAATCTATAACACTAGAGACAAACAAAATAAAATGTCTCTATTATTCCGAAAAAGTACAATTTTTTTATCGCTCATGTACCTACTTGAGTCGATGGCAAAAAAAAATACGAAAGGTAGTCAATTATAATAATGAATATGAAATATCGCTTGCTTATTGCAAGAATGTCATAACAAAAAAAAATGAAGTTTTACAGGAGAGCGGTTTTAAAGTATCGATTTGATTTATTCGTCTATATTATTATTATTATTATTATTATATAATGCACTAGCAGCTTATAGCTGATGCGTGCATATCTAGTGCACTTGGTCGTTTAAAAATTTGTCCAGTCTGTTCTTAAAGGAATTCACAGAGGGAGCACTTATAACTGCTTCCGGTAATTTGTTCCAGGATTTCACCACTCGGTTAGGCAAAAAGTGTTTGCGTGGGTCACTTGTACATAGTTGCCTATGGAGTTTCAGAGAATGCCCTCGAAGGTGTTCGTTACTATTCATGGTGAAAAGTCCGGGCAGCACAGATGAGTTATAGTACTCTGTTAGGATTTTGTAGGTCTCGATTAGGTCTCCACGGTGCCTTCGTAATTACTAATAAAATACTGGGAAACAATATGTCATGTGTTAGTGTTTTACTGTACTTTAAAAATCGTATATTAAAAAGTAAATAAATATTACCTATTATAAGTAGTTTTAAAACATAGTAATATAGTCCTCACATGTGTCATTGTTGCAGAAAAACGCTAAATATTAAAAGTATTTTCTCAAAATAAGTCGTTATTACACCACAAAATACGCAAGAACTCGCGATCTAAAACAAATAATGACGGTATTGCAAAAAAAGGTTGAATTCGTTACCTAGAAATAAGACAGCCTCTGCAGGTTTAAACTTTTATTTTCAAATACAAAAATAACGAAATTAAATCAACTTTCAATAAAACTTCTTTACTTACTAACTACTTATTGCAAATACCTTAGGCATATTCTTTGTAATATTTAAAAACATTATAAAATCAGCATAATCAAATCTTTAAAATATAAAAAATATTCGAAAAAGAAAGTAACATAGACACTTTAAGCTTAAACTTAAAAACACAATTCTTAATACAAATGTGAACCATATCTCAGGTACTCATTATTAACAGTCTCGTAATTTCAGTCTATAATCAGTTAGAGACCTTATTCTTATCATTTCATGGATTCTAATTGCGGGCGCCGGGTCCATAGCGTGGCACAGGGGGGAACACCCCGACGGCGTCTGGAACTTGCGACCCAGCAGAGTAGGTTTAGGGTAGTCACCTTACTATTCCCTCCCCTGCCCAACCAGATTTGGTAAGACCCTATCAATGCCGCTTTGGATATTCGTTTTAGTAAAGAGCTTACTGAAGCTCTTTGCAATCCAAGGTCTTAAAATAAATTATACAGGGCTTTGGCTGGAATTCCATTTGCTCCTACTTCTATGGAATAGAGTTTAACCGCATAGCCATTTTTGTTAACTCATTGGTCATGTCAAAGTATTTATTTATCTTAATGGCGTTGTCCTTCGGTATGTTGGTCTCCCACGGCACCGTGAGCTCTACGAGCACTGCTCGCTTATGTATCCTTGAAAACAAGAATATGTCGGGTCTGGATGGCGAGGTACATACATCCTCCGGGATTTTACTTTCTTTGAACAGCCTTCCTTTACAAACGCAATTTTATTTCTTATGTTTGTGGCTCTAGCTACCGCCAAACTGACAGCCTCACGTATGATTTCCAATACCCTTTTTTGGCGTGAGTAATAACCCATGTCTAATAGCGTGCTTCAACCCACCAGCAGGTGCCTAGCAGTTCCAATTGCTTCTCAAGTTTTATCTGTGGATTTCCCCCACCTGACCAGATTACTTTGGTTAGAGAGGGTCAACTGAAACGCGTTCAGATAGAATCTAAGCAAACCCGGCGACCAGTCGTAGAACAAGGTACGCCACTGCAAGGCCATGGGAATACAAAACTCGCCTAGAGTAAGCCACTCGTTCTGCATCTCTAGGTTCATCGCGTGCACCTTATAGGCGTCATTCGCATGCTGCTCCAGAAAGGATTTTGTAACGACTTTATCTGTTTGTCCCCGGATACTACTCAAACCCACTCTACCAGTCTGCGAACCCATCATGAATTTCTTGTATAATTGGAGGCGTGACTCAAGTTCTGCTATATTTTTATCCTTTAGAAGAGTTTAAACGATTTCGTGTCTTGATTTTGCCAGACGTGCATTTTAGTAACTCTTAGATGATTTTAGAATTCCGACGGCTTCTTAAACGTCATTCCGAAGTTATTAGAGGCTCTGTATAGTGCCAACGGGTCGGCTGATTGAGCTAGCCCTAGCCACGACTTCAACGTCTTCGTAACATTCGCATCCAATCTTAAACAGTTTTGAAAACAAATGAAAGAATTTTATATATTTCTGGCTTTTGTCAATATATTTTGCCTCCATTGATCCTCTCTCCTCTCGCGCTTCCTTACCTTCTTTTCAGGACTAATAGAAATTGTCGTTGGTAGTGTAGTGTTGAGAACTGTAGTTGTTTGCGAGACGCCTAGAATGAAAAAAGAGCAATAAGAAACTGAAAAAACACTTTTCGTTTCTTGCTATAGTAACATATTTTTACATAATACTTATAAAATCTGAATATTTTCTGCTAGGACGGTTTAATTTTAAATGTGACACTTCGTTTTAAATTTACAAAATGCAATGTCATAGTTACAATAATGACTTAACATAAAATATTACAAACACATCCTAAGTTTTACAAGCAATAACGTCATATTATAATATAATAATAATAAATAATAATAAAACTTTTTATTACCGAAAAGTATATGACACGTTTTGATCACTTATCTAGCCAAACAGTCATAGTGAAACAATATAGAGAGAAGCAGTCTATTCCAAATAATCACAAGGACGAAGAAATTTAAACCTTACTGCTATGACATAAGGCTCATTATAAGAACATTTGTGGAACACTTAGTTCCTTTTGAAATAAGAATTATTTGAATCATTTTGAACAGACAGCTCGCCCCCATACTATCGACGCCGACTGTATCATTCACAACTCAAAACAATATTTCTTACATAATAGGTACACACTTAAACAATTAGTTACTTATTCATAAAAAAATACTACAATATTATGTCTTTAATCTACTAGGCTTCACGTTAGGATACATTTTATATTTTATATCTGCTTTTTATATACTGCTCGCTCGCTCCAACCCCGCCGCTCGGCTCCATACCAAAATCGATTTTTTAACTAGACGAAGCAAACCGACAGCAAGCAATGTCACTCCCTCATACAATGTTGAGTGTTTTCTAAGACGAGGTACGTAGTAACTATTTAGTAAACTGTGGACGAGGTAAGTGACACTAGTCACCGCCAATCTACTCCGTCCAGTCAACAATTCGGGTATACGTCTCTACTCCAGCGGCAAGGTTAGAGCGGACGGGCAGTAACAAAATTTGTGCTAATCTTCTCTGTTAAGGAAAAACGAATGTCAATCCAAACCATTAAAGCTTAAAATACAATTTGGTTCTAGACTGTTCCCGTTTTCAAATGAAATTATACTAGAAAATACTAAAATTCTGTTTATGTTTATTTACAACATCAGATATGTGACATCCGCGCAGTCAATCCCACTAAACCAGCCTTGTATAATTCGGGTACATATACATATAAACTTAAGACTTTTTGACTCAAATGACACCCGAATATAACAAGACAAGAAGAATATTGAACAACCACCTCATAAGTTTGTCATTATCGTTTCCTTACAACGATCAAGCTAGTAGGTACCCATCTAAATGATTATTATTGAGAGACCCTGCCTCTTAAACTAGGATAATCCTGTATTATAAGAGACAGATTTAAAAAAGTAAATCACAAAAGAAAAATATCCTCACTCGGCAAAATAAAATGAGTCAAGATATGATATCTTATCCTATCTCATCCCCTCCCACCGATACAATCAGTACAATGTGTAAGTCAGTTCCTTTTTAATAATATCCTTGTCTTAGTTTACATTCAATAGTGTGCGGTGCGTGTGTGTGATGTGTGTATGTGTGTGTGTGAGTGCGTGGGTGAGTGAGTGAGTGAGTGAGTGAGTAAGTGAGTGAGTGAGTGATGGAGTGCGTGCGAATGATGGTATGATGGTATAATTGGTGTGTTCATGTATTTTATTTCAGATTGTATAGAATAAAAAAATAAATAAATAATAATAATAACTAATAATAACTATAAATAAATATTTAGGTTTACGCTATAAATGTTAACAGAGCTTCCGTCTGTAAATAATCCTGCTTCAGAAGTCACTCTGTAACATTCGATTTTAGCTGATTATTGTTAAGATCAACAATTCTAAGTTTTTTATTAATTTGTTTGTAAATATATGCACTAAGCACGTAAAATTGATGCTTCGCAAAAGTTGTTCGATGCCTTGTACTAAAAGGGAAATTAGTGCGACGATTTGGATTAGAAGGAGGAACACTCTTGTGTTTCCTCAGAAGTGTCCGTAGCACATATAACTGGCGAACCGTTAGTATCCTACATTCTAAATATAATTGTGTTGTAGGGTAGCGAAAGTGTTTACGGGACATGACTTTTAGTATTGCTCTTTGCGCTCTCTCAACCGTTATGATGTCCGTTTTCACCGCACCCCCCCACACTGGTATGCAATAGCCGATGATTGATTGACAAAGCGTGAAGAACACCATTCTTAGTGTTTCTGGGTTTGCGGAATTTCTCAGAGCCTTAAAAATATGAATCAGCTTCATGGTCCTTGTAGTGAGTGTTTCGGTCTGCTTGTCCCATCGCAGACCAGAGTCAATCTGTACACCCAGATACCGCACATTTTCGGTTCTTGTGATCTCTGAGCAGAGACACGGCTCTGCCGAACCATGGCAAGTGTGAGCAATTATGGAGAAAGAGGACCCTGGAGATGTTTTAGGGCGCAATGCAAAAGGAATATAGCATGTCTTTTTTAAATTTAGGGTCAGGAGGTTTTTATTGAGCCATTCGGTTATATTCATGAGTGCTCTTTCCGCACTGGTTTTGACTATTTCCCATGTTGAACCCGAAATTATCAGTGCCGTATCATCGGCGTATGAATAAATGCTGGTGTCAGGAAGGGACATGTTACACAGGTCATTTACATAAATTTGGAATAAAATTGGGCCCAAGATACTTCCCTGAGGGACACCGTAGGACATTGTGACCTCGTCACTGTAATATTCGTTAATTTTGACTCGTTGAGTGCGATTGTGCAGGTAACTCTTAAAGATGTCGAGGGCGATCCCTCTCACACCCACGTGTTCCAGTTTAGAGATAAGTAGGGCAACAGAAACTGTGTCAAATGCCTTAGATAGGTCAAGAAAAACACCTAGGCACTTATTTTTCCTATCCAAATTTTGAGCAACTAATTGACTCAGATTCAGCACTGCATCTTCTGTAGACATACCTGGGTGAAAACCATACTGGTTTTTAGAAATAATTTTGTTTGAATCCAAAAAGTCCCTCAACCGATTACCTAATACTCTTTCCAATAACTTAGATATTGTTGTTAAGATCGAAATGGGCCTATAATTATTGACACAGCTTCTGTCACCCCCCTTGTGGATAGGATGGACTATCGCTTTTTTCAAAGCATCGGGAAAGATACCTTTTTTCAAACAAGTGTTAAATATGTATGTTAAATGCGGAGTCAAGATGTTACGATTTTGTCTGAGAATTAGAGGTGAAATACCATCCCATCCCACTGCACTGTCGGTGCGTAGTTGAAGAATAAGCGACTCAACCTCAGATTCATCCACCTCTAGTAAGGCGAGGGAGTTACATGGAGAGACATCAGGGAAGTGAGATGACGGTGACGCTTCTCCACGAGTAGTATGGGGCCGAGTGATAATTTGAGTTGCTAAAGTCTCGCCGACTCTGCTCAACGTTTTACAAATCTCATTAACAGAGGATCCCGGGCTGTCGCACACCTTCAACAATTCAGTCGGGCTAGATTTTGATTGACCAGTGTTGGTTATTGCTTTTATCGTTTTCCAAAGGGCTTTGGGATTGTTTTTTGCTTTGTCTAGTTCATTTTTTTCATATGCGATTTTTAAATTACTGAGTAGACCATTGCAGAAATTACGGTATCGGGTGTAAGTGATTTTCAGTACAATATTATCTGGAGATTTTTTCGATTTGGTGTGCATTCTGTCACGATTTTTTATGCACCTCAACAGTCCCGGGGTTACCCATGGTTTAATAGTCTTGTATTTGCGAGTAGTAGTGTAGTGTGTAGTATGTTCGTTTATAATAGTTGTTAGCAAATGAATACAGGAGTCCATCAATGCGTTGGGTTCTAGAATATGATAAAGTGCAGAAAAATCCGTGACTGCTATAGTTTCAGATATTGCTTTGTAATTGACGTAAGTGCAGAGGCTTGTTTTGTGTTTGACTTTCGTGTTTGCTATATGTAAAAGTAAGGGTTTATGATCAGTAATGTAGGAATCAACAATCAGTGTAGTCAGAGGCAACTTAGTTCTTACGAGGGTGTGGTCTATACACTTCTCTAATCGCGTGGGGAAATGATGTGTTGGGAAAAGCCCATGGGACAAATTTAGGGTTAGATAATTCACTCTTCTTTCATCCATACCATCCGTTATGATATCTATATTGAAGTCACCAGTCAGGACAATATTCTGCCAAGAGGAGAGTCTAGTGTATGTATCATTTAGACTATTTAAAAACATTTCATAGCTCTCCTTGGAATTATATGAGGGGGAGCGATAGATTGCTACAATAGCAAGTTTTTTATCATCAATAGTACAAGTAAGACAGTTCCCACCCCCAAAATAAGGCTCCGTCACCGATATGTTGAGATTTGACCTCGCATATATCACAACACCGTCATTCTGGTTACAATTGGTGACAGTTGAGTATGAGTTAAACCCTGGCAAGATGGGAATCTCACTAACAACACTCAGCCAACACTCGGTGAGTACAATGACATCAAGGTCAACTCTCATCAATTCCAACAACACCTGGAGTTCACTAAAGTTTTTATTTATACTGCGTATGTTTAAGTGCAGAACTGTTAAGTCACTTTCGGAGGGTTTTATTAGCTTACATATGTCGGCTGGATTGCACAAAAAAGAGTTTTCCTCCTGTAGTGAGTCAAGTTCGTTGTTTATATTGTTAATATTAGCCATTGGTAAAATATATAATATTCAAAATTAAGCCCAAGGTTGCAATTTAGTACCATCACAGGTACAATACTACATATACATGTAGCATTGTAGAAACCATCCAATATTACAACAATGTGAAAGGTGTCTGGTAGATGTGTTGAAAACTGTGGAAGCCAAGTATTGATGTGTACACTCTGTTTAATCTCAACCCGTGATAACCAAGAACCCTGTAGACTTAGTTTATATTTGATATGAGTATTTATTAAATTATCAAAGATAAAATATATAATATTCAAAATTAAGCCCAAGGTTGCAATTTAGTATTATCACAGGTATATCCGTACATGTACATATACATGTAGCACTGTAGAAACCATCCAATATTACAACAATGTGAAAGGTGTCTGACAGATGTGTTGAAAACTGTGGAAGCCAAGTATTGATGTGTACACTCTGTTTAATCTCAACCCGTGATAACCAAGAACCCTGTAGACTTAGTTTATATTTGATATGAGTATTTTTTAAATTATTAAAGATAAAATATATAATATTCAAAATTAAGCCCAAGGTTGCAATTTAGTATTATCACAGGTATATCTGTACATGTACATATATATGTAGCATTGCAGAAATCATCCAATATTAGAACAATGTGAAAGGTGTCTGATAGATGTGTTGAAAACTGTGGAAGCCAAGTATTAATGTATACACTCTGTTTAATCTCAACCCGTGATAACCAAGAACCTTGTAGACTTAGTTTATATTTGATATGAGTATTTATTAAATTATTAAAGACAAAATAATAATATTCAAAATTAAGCCCAAGGTTGCAATTTAGTATTATTACAGGTATATCCGTACATGTACATATACATGTAGCATTGCAGAAACCATCCAATATTACAACAATGTGAAAGGTGTCTGATAGATGTGTTGAAAACTGTGGAAGCCAAGTATTGATGTGTACACTCTGTTTAATCTCAACCCGTGATAACCAAGAACTTTGTAGACTTAGTTTATATTTGATATGAGTATTTATTAAATTATTAAAGATAAAATATATAATATTCAAAATTAAGCCCAAGGTTGCAATTTAGTATTATTACAGGTATATCCGTACATGTACATATATATGTAGCATTGTAGAAATCATCCAATATTACAACAATGTGAAAGGTGTCTTATAGATGTGTTGAAAACTGTGGAAGCCAAGTATTGATGTGTACACTCTGTTTCATCTCAACCCGTGATAACCAAGAACTTTGTAGACTTAGTTTATATTTGATATGAGTATTTATTAAATTATTAATGATTATGACATGTTGTTTGAGATTTACATGTATGTACAGGACAATTGTTATAAGTTTATTATATTTTAGGGTGAGCACATATTTATACATAATTATTAGTTGTAGATTGTGTACAGGGAAAAACAAGTTTACCCTTGATTTGCCATATGATATCAGCATACTCTTACTTTGATTATTGTGATTGTGATTAGTGTATGTTATGGGATATTGTGATTTGTGTATAAATTGGAATGCCAGACAGGTGCATGAATTAGTACAAGTGTATTTGTTTGCAATTGTGGATTGTCTCAGCCAGACAGTCATCCTAAAGAAAAAATATATGATAAAGGAGTGCAACAGACAATTTTTACTTAACTGAAACTTAATAATTAACAGTCAGATCTTGATAGATTCTAGGCATTTCTCTGACCGGATTAATATCTGTTTGTCACCTTCTGATTTTCGCATGAAAATATTCCCATTGGATATCCAACAGTACTTGTAGTTGTTGCTTTTAGCAAATTCCCGTACCACTTGATGTAATTTTCTTGTGATGGAAGGAAGCTGTTCTCCTATATAAACAGGTGTAGATACTCCTGGTATGCCTATATGAGAGGTATTTATCTTATCATTCCTACTCTTGTTTTTGTTGAAAGTGCGAACAGCGGTGATGAAAGCTTGCTTTTTCCGGACCGTGGTAAATTCGGCAATTATGGGGCGTGGAGTAGTAGAAGCAGTTGACGACTTGCCAGGTAAGCGATATATGTCACGAAGTTCCGTTTCAAAGGTCTGAATGCCGATCACTTCACCTATGTCGCGTATCACTTGTGTAAGGTTGGCCATAGGCTCGGTGTTCGCCTGTGGTATATTGCGAATTTCTATTCCTGAGGACCTTGATTTGTGTTGCAGGTCAAGTACTTTTTTTTCTAATGTTTCTATGTACTGATTTTGTTCCTTTCTATGTCTTCTCAATTCCTCTACTTCTTTTTTCAGATCTTCAAATTGTGTGTTAATAAATGACATAGATTTAATAATTTCCTCGTTAGCTTTGCTTATTTCTGTGTTAGATGCTTGAATCTTAGAATTTTGTAGCTTTATATCTGCTATGTCTGACACCAGCCTAGACATAACGGAAGTCTGCTCGGCCAACATACTTGCTATGGTTGAATCCTTTTTTAGAGGATTGGAAGTTAAATCTTGTGGCGAGGTCTCCTTACGAGGACGTTTATTTCTGGTTGTTTTGACAAATTCGTTTATGGTAACTGCTGAGTTTATATCTGGTTCTGATTGGGTTTTTGTTGGTGATCTCTGCGCTTTAGGTGGTGTGCGTTGTACTCCAGCCATGGTTCTTATAAGGTATTAGTAATAATTTTACCTTACAACAGTCCCGGGTCGATATTTTCACCCTTTTTTTTGTAATGATACAAATATATTGTACAAAAATATTGTTTAATAATACAAATATTTAAACTTATTTCTTTATTGTAATAACGTCATAACCCAAAATAATTATATATTGTACTAAAGGATTAATCGGAAAATAGTTCTTACCATTTGTTGCAAGAACATTTTAACTCCAAATATGACATCCTTGAAGAACAAGACGCGTGCGCCCGCGTCGACCACTTCGGCGTAACTGAGATAGCACTATATTGAAACAAGCCGATGCCGCCACCAACAGCGTGCAAAAACGACATTTGTCGCCACCTAGCGGCATCGAGTAAAATTATCTTTCTGACGTTCTAGTACTGAAAAATATGCTAATAAAAGACTTCTTTTTATTGTAATCTGAAAATTTTGTGATTTTGAGATATGTCGGTCTTGCAGTAAGCAAGCGATATGTGGGCGATATGAAAATATATTCGAGAGGTGAGTGAAGAAAGGAGGTCAGGGAAGCATCAAACTCAGAATGATGGATGACTGTGCACTTAGATATGGAGCACTTATCCAGTTACGGGTCCTTCGCGGTTTGACACCACGAATTATTGACACCACGGTGTCAATCGCAGAAGAACGTTTTTTGAATTGGCTGTTTGGTACCACGGTGTCAATCGACGAATACCTTATATGGCTTCGTTGATTGACACCATGATGTAAAACAGCAAAGGACGGCTCATTGGCATTTTTATTATAACATAACAATCATGCATAAAAGTGTTTAAACGATTTTTATCATCAATATGCATAATTTACATTTACCAACATTTAATATCAATTAAGGTCAAAATACCTAAAAATAATGCAATCTGATTTGGATAGGTTAGGTTAGAAGGCTAAGGTGGGCTCCCGCCTTAGCCTTCGTAGATATTTTTTTTATAAATTAAAATAATAGTTATACTACAAAACTAAAATAAAAATAAAAGTTAAATTAAAATAATATTATAGCTAATACATTAAAAATTAAACTAAAAGTTTATACTACAAAACTATTACTTTAATTTATGGAAAAAAAACCACGAAAGCTAAGGCGGAAGCTCCGCTCCGCTCCGCTCCCGCCTTAGCCTTCTAACCTAACCTATCCAAATCGGATTATTTGAAGTTATATATTATAGAACGTAGCCATAGGAACAATTTGATTGTAATTGTTGTTTTAATAACCGTTTTCTTTTCGCCAGTACACAAATCACACTTGACCTTTAAATTGTTGAAAGTGGTCCAAATCAACAGTTTTACACCATGGTGTCAATCGACGAAAACAAAATAAGATATTCGCCGTTTGAAACCACGGTCGCAAATTATTATGAAAATGGTCCCAAACAGCCAATTCAAAAGACGTTCTTCTGCGATTGACACCGTGGTGTCAATAATTCGTGGTGTCAAACAGCGAAGGACCCTTACTTGGGCAGCGTAAGTGCTGAGTGCGTACATTGTAGGGTTTCTTACTTTGAATAATGTACTATGTCGGACATAATAATGGAGAAGATTCTAAGGATTGGAAAGTACATTAGGTATATTAGGTAACTGCATCTTTATAATCACACGTATATTTTCGAGGGGATTGGTATATGTGTAATATTAAATAAAAAAAATTGAAAGAGGCTACTTCTGAGGTGGTCCCATATCCAGGGTATCAAGATCTGATGCTGGGATCTCAGGCAAATCGAGGGAAAATCATCAAATTTACGGCAAATATTCTGTTTTTGATGCCTTTGTACATAGTAAACCTCATAAATAGGTACTTTTCTATTTCTGTACACTAAAAAGTAAAAAATAAAAAAAAATACAAAAAAGAAGCCGACTTCTAACAAAACTAAAAACTGAAAAACAAAATTTACTTAGCACAAAGTCAATATATCCTGATTTATCGTCGTCGGTCAAGAGTCGGTGCCAATATGACCATGAGAGAGATTAATAATGCCTACCTAAGCCTACATAGTTATACTGGGCACCGATTTCTGTATTATATTTAATGATATCTGATAAACCAGAATATACTGACTTTGTGCTAAGTAAATTTTATTTTTCAGTTTTTGTTTAAAGTCGGTTTCTTTTTTTCTGGTTTGCTAACCGAACTCATTATTTTCAACAACCCCTAAATCATAACAGCTAGCAGCCTGGAAGGATATTAAACCCCGCCCACTCTAGGTGAGGCCGCAGTGGTAGCTGTGGGTCTGTTGGGAGTCCTAGGGTCCTTCTGAGGATACCATACCACTTATGTTCCGATATTGATATCGATTCATCAGATAACTATGAACGTGTAATGACTCAACAATTACTGCAGAAATTGCATTTCTGGATGTGGTTTTTAAATCGTGAGGAAAATCCTACAGGGATTCTATGCCAGACTTCTACCGATTAAAAACCACATGTATCCTACCTAACTGCCTACGATTGGGAGCCCCCGGTAAGCTCTCGGAAGGATACCCCAGGACTCCCAACAGGCCAGCGGCTACCACTACGGCCTCACCTATGGGGGTTGGGTGCTATCCCGCGTCTTCAGGGGGGTTTTTGGGTGTTATCCCGCTTCTTAGGAGGGCGTGCGTGAATCCCTCACGTCACGCTTTCGTCTAGGGCCTGCTTGTGTAATGCGGTGAACAGCCCCCTCACCGCCTTCAGGCCCCCGGTCATTTAGGCCGATAGTCTTGGACGAAAACACATCAGCCGCGCCCCCGCCACCGGCTGCGGAACTCGGGTGGGAAGTTCTCTCCCGCACCCTCCCCGCCGCGCCGCCTCCTTCACGAGCATGACGTGCTCGCAGAAAGAGGCAACGCAACAGAAAGAAGCAGCGCTTTTTACACTCATACTTAAAGAATTTGGGACTTTACGCGATATACTTTTTACTTACACGTATGTAAATAAAAAGTATATCGCGTGAAGTTCAAAATTCTATAAATATGACTGTAAATATTTGTTTGGAGAACCAGTTAGAAAATCTCAGTTTCCTAGATGGCCGAAACCGTTTTAACTCCCAACGAAAATCGAGGAGTGTGTCTATCTGTGGCATCGTAGCGAACCAGCGGATGGGTATATTTTGATGCGATTGTTTTTGTTCGAAAGCCAGTGTATCGAAAGTGGTTGTTGGCTGTAAACTTTGAAGATCATCAGCTCACTTTCTGAGTATTTAAGGGATATTAAAATTCACAGATGTGAATTATTTCGCTATTAGAAAGCCAAATTACTCTCATCATCAGCGTAACAAAATCAGTGTCAAAGAAGTACTCGTTAACAGTATGTAGTCAAATGGGTATTATATTGTAAAGCTATTGAATTTATGTCTGTAGGGTTCGTTTGTTTAAACTAAAAATCTACATATGTTCGTACTAATACGTACCGTATTAGTGTGACTACAATCGAGTTTACATTTCACTAATCGAGTTACTCATAGTATCACAGCATAGAGCTTGGATACAGAAAATTACAGGCAACATAATCATTTTTATATCCGTTATTATATCAGTGTGAAAGCTCACTCCGGATCTTGAAGTTATTTTTAATGTTTTCATTCTTTACTCTTGACAATTTCTCTCTGCATAGGTATTGCATATTTAAATCTAATAGAGAATAAACTTTTGTAAGAACTGCGAATTCTCAAAGCAATGTGATCTCAAAAGGGGGCAAAGCTCCTACTCTCATTATATCGAAGTGATTATTTAAAAAAAAGTCTGTGGAACCGTATTAACTTGGAATCAGGCATTCCGTGCTAATTGTTTCAACAGAAAAGTGACCCAGACGTACACACGGGTTTTCCTACTCTTACAAACTCGAGCACTTAAAATGCAGCGTGAAGAGCTTTTGCTTTCATCAGGTGACGTCTATTAATATTTTGTCAAACTCCTTAAAAATATGATAAATGGGAAAGTGTACTACTCTTTTACACTCAAACGGCCCAACGAATTTTGCTGAAATAAAAAATACCTACGATACTAGATCCCTGAAATAAGATACCATAAAAATCGAAAACTGGAACAAAATTCCAGAGGGGTGGAGCTGCGGTCACCCGTCAAGTAAGTACCTTATAAATAACCGGCCAAGTGCGAGTCGGGACTTTCCCGCACGGAGGGTTCCGTACCAAAAAACAACAAAAAGTCATATTTGTTGCATGGGAGCCCCCCTTTTTTTTCTTTTTATTGAACGAGAGGGAAAATCCTTGATGGATAATATGCTGGACTCCTACCGATTAAAAAATTCCACGTAACGGCCAACAGCCTACGGTTGGAAGCCCCGGGTAAGCTCTCGAAAGGATGTCCCTGTTCGATGCAATACCTAATTGTAACCGAACACTTATTGCTGATCCAGCATTACGATGTGGCCGCACTAAGTGCGCCGCGAGCTCAGTGCATGTCGGACAGCGACCGGGTGCATTCATTCCCATTTTCTCATACCTTTAGCGATAGTTTACCAGAAATAAACCCTCTTAACGTAATTTAAGTGTTTTCTGTGTAAAGTAGCAAACTCCCATCCCATCAGGTACCACGCAGGTCGCACCCCCTACATTTTGGTCCTTCGAGCGTTTTACAAGGACTTCGCGATCGCGTTTTCGTTTTTCGGGACCAACGATTCGTGAAGTGAACTTGAACTGTACCAGCGACACTTGGAGTTACAGTGTTTTTTTAGCATAGCAGTGACTGTGATGGTAACCTTAACAGCGAAACTTTTGTAGTGACTTTAGTGAAACTTAGCGGTAGCAGAAAGGGTGGTGCTCAAGGCATACCTTTTCACCAGCAGTGAGTTCATAGCTCACACTAGCGACACCAGCGGGTCACTGGCCTGGGGAGCAACCTTCGTCAGTGGCAAAGCAGCAAGCAGCGGTAAAGGACTTTTCCAAGTAAGATCGTTCCTATTTTTTCTTACAACAGCAAGATGGAGAACCTTTATTTTGTGCAATCGGAGATTGCAGATAGCATAAGAAAACTCCTCGTTGATTTTCGAAAGGATAGCGTAGAGCGTAAAACTTTAGATTACTGTAAGCGTAGACTCGAGTTACTTGAGCAGTACTGGGAAGACTATCAAGTCAATCATGACAAGATTCTTCCCTTTGAAAAGACGAATCATAAATATTTATTCAACTCTGAGTTTGAGAGTACTAAACAGCTTTATATCAATGCTAAAGGGCTAATTAGTCAATGCAAAGAAGAGTTGATACAGCAAGCACAGCAATCATCGTCTTTTCCTCAACTAGCATATAAAGAGGCGCCCGGAACTTCAGCTACTCAGCCGGAGACGCCAGCAAAAGCAGCAGCAAATCTGACCTTCCAGTCCAGAGGGTCCAACAGCAAACTTGACGATATGCTTCATAAGCAGTCGGTCAATTTTAAAGCGTTCCTTAGAGCAGTAGATAATATTGACGTTGAAGCTATGGTTGACAAGTGGGAATTCGAAGACTCCCTTCGAACACTTCAAAACCGGTGGACCACCATTGATAATCTTCATTGGGAGATCGTTGGTGAGTCGGGTGAAGATCTATCAGAAACCAATGATTATCACTTCATCAAGCACGAGCAAACTTTTAATAGGATGAAAAAATCTATTAACTCTAAGATGTGGTGATTATGGAGAGGGCAGCTCAACAGTTAGGTTTAAAGAGACAGCAATTTAATGGAGAGGTTTCCGGAATCGCAAGAAAGGAATCGAGCTGTATGGGCAAGCTAAGCATTACGTGTCAGTCTATGTATACTGGCTTTTCATTCCAAACGGATGTTTTGATTATGAAAACTCTAATTAAAAACTTACCAAATCCATCTTATCGTGAAAAATCTACTCCTAGAATGGATATTCCCATATTTACAGGGTATTACCAGCAATGGATGCCTTTTAAAGATCTGTTTAGCGAAGCAATCCACAAGAACAACGCATTATCAAACGCTCAAAAAATGCAATACCTGAAAGGCAAGCTAAAAGGTGAAGCCGAGCGTTTAATTCAGCACCTTCCGATTAGCTCTGATAACTATGTCGTTTGTTGGGAGTTTTTTAAATCACCGGTTTGATAATAAGAAACTTATCTTTACAGCAGCACACGCCAATGTATTCCTAAATCTTCCCAATATACAGCATCAATCATTTTTAGCGTTCAAGAAATTGCATGACGTCACATTAGAGAGTCTTCACGCCATCAAAAACCTAGGTGTGGATATTAGTACGTGGGACCCTCTACTAGTGCATATCTTGTCCCAAAAGTTGGATAGTGAATCTTATTCCGAATACATAGTCGTTAAAAAACGCTAGAGAGCTACCAATCTTACAAGACTTTTTAGATTTTCTCGAAAATAAGTTCACTAGTCTAGAAACATCTCGTCGGCGACAAGATACCATGCAAAAGTCCCAGCAACCTCAGCAGCAAGCAAATTCTTCAAAATCATTTCCTAGCAACCGAAAATATGATAATTACAAATCAAGTTATAATAATTATTCCAAGAACTCAAAAGCAATGCATGCGCAGGAAATTAAGTGTCCTCATTGTTTTGCTGATCATAAATTACACAATTGCGAAAGGTTTATTCAAATGCCAAAGGAAATGAAACTTAAAACCATCAAACAACTGAAGTGTTGCATTAATTGCGTTTTTAATCATAATGGTAATAAATGCCATTCCAAAAAACGCTGTTTCAAGTGTTCTGGCAGACATCATACCATATTGCATGATTGTTTTGCCGATGACAAGCAAAATGATGACGAAATTTTTAAACAAGAATTTTTTAAGCAAAATAGTAGCAATGGGGTGCACGCATCTCAGCAAAATGTCAACGAGATTTTATTAGCTACAGCGTTAGTGCGGGTGCGAGCAGCTGACAGCACTCAGCTCGTCATGAGAGCTCTCATCGATCAGGGCTCACAGGTTTCGTTGATTACGGAGAGGGCAGCTCAACAGTTAGGTTTAAAGAGACAGCAATTTAATGGAGAGGTTTCCGGAATCGCAAGAAAGGAATCGAGCTGTATGGGCAAGCTAAGCATTACGTGTCAGTCTATGTATACTGGCTTTTCATTCCAAACGGATGTTTTGATTATGAAAACTCTAATTAAAAACTTACCAAATCAATCTTTCGAAAAACCTTCATGGGCGCATTTAAAACATATCCATTTAGCGGATCCGGAGTTTAATACAAGTCGTCCAGTGGATTTGTTACTCGGGGCAGACGCCTATGCTACTATCATGCTAGATGGTTTGATAAGAGGGCCAGATACGTATTCGCCCATAGCTCAGCATACTCAACTAGGATGGTTACTATGCGGAACCGTAAAGCCACAGTTCCACTGTAACGTCATCTTAAATAATATAGCGGATATTCATCAATTTTGGCAAATTGAGGATATTCACGAGCAAAACGAAATGTCAGCGGAAAATCAACAATGCGTCGAGTACTACCTATCAACGACTAAACGTCTTGAAAACGGTCGTTATGAAGTTCGGTTACCGATGAAGCACATCAATTTTGGCAAATTGAGGATATTCACGAGCAAAACGAAATGTCAGCGGAAAATCAACAATGCGTCGAGTACTACCTATCAACGACTAAACGTCTTGAAAACGGTCGTTATGAAGTTCGGTTACCGATGAAGCAGCAAGCGTACGAAAAGTTAGGATCGTCTAAGGAGATAGCACTAGCGCAATTTAGGAATTTAGAGAAAAAACTTAGCAAGCAAAAATCTTTAGCTCAACAATATACCCAGTTTTTAAGCGAATATTCAGAGTTGGGTCATATTAAATTAGCAACACTTAGCAGGGGTGGAATAGAGTGTTTCTTACCTCACCATGGGGTCCAGTGAGCGGAATCCTCCACAACGAAGTTACGTGTCGTGTTTAATGCGTCCGCAAAAACCTCTTCGGGACTTAGTCTCAATGATGTTATGCATCAAGGACCTAACTTACAGCAAGATCTACAGGCACTGTTACTCAAGTGGAGACGATATCGATACGTATTCACTGCCGATATTGAGAAAATGTATCGACAGACACTAGTAAGCGAAAGCGATCAAAAATTTGGAGAGCTCAAACTGGAGAGCCTATTAAAGCATACCAGCTGACAACTTTAACATACGGCATGAACTCAGCACCTTTTTTAGCGATAATGACCCTTCGAAAACTCGCATCGGACGAGAAGCATAATTATCCTACAGTAGCAAAAATTATACTAGAGGATTTTTATATGGATGACCTAATATCGGGGGCCCATACTATCGATGAAGGAAAAATCAGCATAGCAAAGTTAAATTCGTGTCTAAGCAGTGGCGGATTTTTTTTGAGAAAGTGGTCAGCGAATGAGACGAAGCTTTTGGAAAATATGAGCACTTTACAGCAAGATGAGCAAGCGTCATCCTTCATTTTCAAAACTGAAAACACAGCAAAAACTTTGGGCCTGAGATGGAACTCAAAAACAGATGAATTCACTTTTCAACATACATTATCAACGGACACTACAAAGCTTACAAAAAGATTGCTTTTGTCAGAGATATCCAGGTTATTTGATCCCTTAAGTTGGCTAGCGCCTCTGACTATAAAATTCAAGCTGTTGTTTCAAAAGGTCTGGCTAGATGATATTCAATGGGGTGATGAAGTTTCAGCCGAGATCAAGCATGAGTGGGGCAAATTAACTGAAGATATGGAATGTATTACCAAATTTAAAATTCCACGATGGTTGCAAAGCAAACGGGATGACGTTATCCAATTGCACGGGTTTTGTGACGCATCCCTTAAAGCGTACGCGTGTGTCGTCTATGCGAGAATCGTCTCAAAAACGGAAGTGTCAGTTGTACTAGTCGCAGCCAAAACAAGATTAGTAACAAACAGCAAGACAGTGTCGCTACCTAGATTGGAACTATGTGCAGCAGAGCTATTATCGAGACTATTAACAAAAATAGTCACCAGCATGACCGGCATAGATTACGAAATCTATGCTTGGAGCGACTCTAAGGTCACCCTAAGCTGGATACAAGGTTCTCCAGAACGTTGGAAGCCGTTTGTAGCGAATAGAGTAAAGAAAATTACTAGCTTAGTATCGCCTGATGTTTGGCATTACGTATCAACCAAAGAAAATCCAGCAGATTCAGCGAGTAGAGGACTATTTATTAAACAATTGATGGAGCATACTTTGTGGTGGCGAGGACCATCCTGGTTGTCTGTACCGGAATTTGACCCAAAGCAACAGCAAACGGGGTATACGACTGAGGAAGAGGTCCGGAAGCAAGTTGTGACGGTCCAAATCAGTAATCTCGAAAATAGCATAGTTGAAGATTTATTAAATCGTTTTAGCTCATTTATAAAAATAAAGCGCATTATAGCATGGTTACTACGTACTTTTATACGAACAATTAAACCAAGGCCGTCACATCTAAGCGCACGGCAGTGCGCAGGCCAAGTTCCAGCAACAGGCCGAGCGCATGCCGTACTCTATTTACACGAACCGCTTCGACCCACTTTTGACCCCCCTGTAGCTCAGTGCCTATTGCAAGTACAGAAATAAAATTGTACGTACATAATCATATACTAGTACTAAGGCAGTGTACCAAATTTCATAGATGTAGCTTTAGTAGATCCTGAAATATGACCCTGTGAATATAGCTAATTTTGGCACTGACTGACTCACTCACTCACTGACCGGTCATCAAAACCTCTAGGCCACTTCCAATTGTCCTAGCGTTATGAAATTTGGCACACAGATCGGGTGTTATATTATGTAGATTACCGAAAAATTGAGAAATTTGAGAAATCGGTCAAGCGTGAGTTGGAAAAGGGTTACAAAGTTTGTATGGGACCACAGGATTCCTTGGTCGGATCTTCTTCAAAATTTGCATAAATCATCTCTAACATAATTGATGGAAGATGTGTTTCGTATTTTATTGAAATTCATTCCAGAACAGGCTAAAAGGGGGTAACAATTGTTTTCTTCGGGGGGTTTCGATTCGAATGTGTATCAATACTTCTCAGTGATGAGAGGACTCTTTTGATTTAATTTACTTTTTATTTTAACACATGTCATGTTTAAAAACTCAATCAGATTTGAGAAAGATGTTGTCAATTTTTTGATTAATGTCAATCAAATTCTCTATACATACAAATTATGGAAAAGTCAATACTGCACATTGAATATTGTTATTCATATTTGTGAAATATTTGGATCAAATTCGTCCAGTAGTTTAGAGATCAGCAAGCATTCTAAAGGATGACTCACGCTAGACCGTGCCGGGTCCGAGCCGAGTGTCGGCCGTAGCACGGTCACCGAGCCGGTTGCATTCACGACTGCTCGGGCGAAGCTCGGTGGCACTGTATTCATGCAACGGGCCGTGGCCGAGCCGAGGCGGGACCGAGTTGTTTATGAGCGCTTTCCGTAGTTCGGCTGTCACTCAGTTGCCGCTCGGTTTAACGCGTAGATTTAGCGCAAAAAATTCTAAATCTATGGTTTAACGTGAGTTTGTTCACACAAAATATATATAATATTGACCTTGCTGCGGCCGGCACTCGGCTCGGACCCGGCACTGCGTAGCGTGAGTCATTTTTTTAGGGTTCCGTACCAAAAGGGTAAAGAACGGGACCCAATTCATGAGACTTCGCTGTCCGTCTGTCTGTCTGTCTGTCTGTCCGTCAGGAGGCTGTATCTCATGAACGGTGATAGCTAGAGAGTTAAATTTTCACAGATTATGTGTTATTGTTGCCGCTATAACAACAAATACTGAAAACAAAAACATAATAATATTTAAGGGGGGCTTTCATACAACAAACGTGTTTTTTAGCGACTTTGTCTTATATATTCCGTAATAAGGTATCCTTTACAATTTAAATACGTTAGTTAATTTGACCATTTCATCAAGATCATTCATTCCCTTTACACCATGCAAATTAAATGAATACTTTAGGAGGTACAGCACAATCAAATGTTGCTCAATGAAATTAATTTCGTGTCGCCATGATTGAACATTATACGGGTCACATACTGACTTATTTTTCGACTTTCATCGTAAATATTTGTTCTTTAAAAAGTGAACAACGCTTTCAGCAGATTACTTTAGGTAGGTGTAATATTTCATAGATAGCTATTTCATAGGAAATGGTAAACAAATAGTCCATATTTTAGATTCTTCTCCAGTATAAACAATTTACGTACAAACACACAATTTATGTTGTAGACGTAGATATCGTGTTTATAATGTCATTATTCAAATGTCATCAATATTCTGAAAAAGAAATTAAACATAGAGTTCACAAACTCTTTTTGAAATATTTACTGTACCTACCGTAGAGGATCTATACAAGGATAGTTAACACTATAGAGCAACGCGACCTGTCTAAAGACGCGCGTTGTATAACACTATAGAGCAACGCGAACTGTCTAAAGACGCGCGTTGTACAACACTATAGAGCAACGCGAACTATCTAAGGCGCGCGTTGCTATGTGTTAATAGGTAATGAGGGCAACCAGTAGACGCTTGAAATACTCACAGAATATCGAGCATTGTATTTTCATAAAAAAATAATAATTGAAACAAAATGGACCTTTACTGGGACATCCTTTCGAGAGCTTGTCTTGTTGAGAGAGAGTATAAAATAATGTCATGTATACATAATGCACACTTTAAAGCTTATTAAAGACAAAATAGGTACAGTTTCTTGAAAAAAAGTATTGAAATCCCACCAAAAACATCCCTGTTGAAAAGGAGGCCAAGTTCCTATGGGCTAATTGTTCGCCTAAAAAAGGGTTGAAATCCAATCCAATGCCAAGTTTAGATGTACTTTAAATAATCTAAAAATATCTAAAATAATGTTACTTCTAAATTTGAACTTGGCAGGTTAATTTAATTATATACATAATAAATTTAATTATACAATTAATCAAGTGTTGCGTACTGCACGAAACCCTGCCAAGTTCAAATTTAGAAGTAACATTATTTTAGATATTTTTAGATTATTTAAAGTACATCTAAACTTGGCATTGGATTGGATTTCAACCCTTTTTTAGGCGAACAATTAGCCCATAGGAACTTGGCCTCCTTTTCAACAGGGATGTTTTTGGTGGGATCTCATATTACAAGAACTAAGGAAAGCAGAATTAGTTATAATTAAATGTATACAACGCATCGAATTTACATCCGATATCGAGAGTTTAATGCAGAATAAACTACATTTAAATAGCAAATAATTAAAGCTACAACCATTTCTAGATGAAAATGGTGTATTAAGGGTTGGTGGACGTCTTAAAAATGCTGACATCAGCTCTGATATGAGACATCCAATTATAATACCCTATAGCGGAAGATTAACAGAACTTCTCATCCAGCAAGCACATGAGTATACTTTCCATGGAGGAGCTCGACTTACCTTGTCTTTATTGCGACAAAAGTTTTGGATAATTCAAGGAAACAGAGCCACTAAAAAGCAACTTCATAATTGCGTGACTTGCAAAAAACAAGAGCCCAGAAAACTACAGCAAATAATGGGAGATTTACCTGATTACAGAACCAACCCAGCTCCCCCATTTTATCATACTGGAATAGACTATACTGTGTCTATTCGAGTTAAAGCAAATACAGGGAGAGGTATAAAAACGACAAAAGGGTACATAGCTTTGTTTATTTGCATGGTTACAAAAGCGGTCCATATAGAGTTGGTATCTGACCTTAGCAGTTCATCATTCATAGCAGCATTGCGTCGCATGGCGGCTCGACGTGGAACTCCAAGGCATATATATTCAGATAACGGTACAAATTTTGTAGGTGCCAATAACATTCTTCAGGAGGAACAGCAACAGTTGGAGCGAATTTTTAGTGACACATTTCACAAAGAAATAGCGGAGATGAGCATAGAATGGCACTGGAACTGCCCATCCTGGCCTAGTGCGGTAGGTATTTGGGAGCGTTCAATTCGTAGTCTTAAACAACATCTGAAAAGAGTAATAGGGGACCAAGCTCTAACTTTCGAAGAATACAGCACAATCTTATCTCAAATCAAAGCGTGCCTTAACTCGAGACCGCTATGTCCTGTATCTGAGGATATCGAAGACATCGATTTTCTCACGCCAGCGCATTTTCTAACTACTCGCTCAGGTCTGAATGTCATAGAGACAGGACAAGATGCGAGGACGAGGTGGTATTTAATTAATAAAACCTTCAAAGATGAGGAAGCGGTGGAAAGTGGAGTATCTTACCCAGTTATCTATACACAGCAAGTGGTTGAAAGCACAGAAGAATATAGAGATAGAAGATATGGTAACCATTCATGATGACAACTTACCCCCTGGAAAATGGCCAGTTGGTCGGGTGGTAGAGGTTCATCCAGGAAAAGATGGAGCTGTCCGGGTGGTGACTCTTAAAACAAAGAATGGTCATATAAAGAGACCGATTATTAAGCTTTCTATTCTGCCTATAGCTGAAAAGAAAGAAAGCACACTGCCAGTTACCTATAGCGGGAAAGAAAGTAAGCAAACTAGGTGTCACAGTTGTCCTAAAATCTATAGCGTAGCATTATCATTGTTATTTTTTATGAGCCTTATATTCTCCACTGAAGCATCTTATAAACTGACCGCATTCGATAACAATCAAACGTTGTATTTCGATCTGTTGGGACAGATGCATCTTATTCGTGATCAGTGGAAAATCGTAACTTATTATGATATGTCTCCTTATTGGCAAGGAGACAAAGCGGTCACACAATTTTCCGAATATCTCAAGCAAACATGTGGGAAAATTCAAGAGCAGAGTCATTGTAAAATCATTATCCTTCAAATAGAACACGAGTACAATGAACTACAATATTATAATCAGCTGTTGCTAAATCAGCACTTTGGAGCGAGCTCACGAACTCGACGCGGACTTATCAACGCTGTCGGCTCCCTAGCTAATTCATTGTTCGGAGTACTCGGCCAGGAATTCGCAGAAAAATATAAGCGTGACATTGACCTAGTGCGTGTAAATATAAACCATCTTAGTCAGCTGTATCGTAATCAGACGTCGGTCATTGAAGCGGAGTATAATATCTTAAAGAGAACAGAGGAGACTATTGAAAAGCTGCATAAGATAATCAATAAGCATTTAAATTATTTAGACTCCATCACCAACACATTGCAGAAGGAGATTGATATAATATCTATTCAGCAAGATTTCTCTCTAGCAGCGTTGGCGACTATTAATATGATCCAGAATTTGAAGCGGATTCAGGATACTTTTCTTGACACAATGACTGAAATATCGTCGTTGCGCCTGACAAGTTCCAGATGTGATTTTTACAAGGTTTTGGGAAACTCAAAAAAACTTGTTTTTACAAAAAGTGTTTAAGTTATCAAAAATCTGTAAATGCAGTATTATGAACAATCATTTTTTACATATGTAAGATTTACATTTGAAATGCAATGTTGCATATATTTGAAGATTTTATTATTTTGTTCTGTAAATCTGCACATACCTGTTTTGGCACTGTGCATGCAAATTATTCATGTGCCATTTTCATGCACATAAGGGATAATGTTAGCACTGTTTTCTCTAAAACTAGTCTATTATGTGACATTTCGGTATTAAACATTCAGTGTACTACTTTCATTTTCACAATTATTGGTCGGTCTTTTTATAATGTATTAGTATTGATTAAAACTTCTGTTCTTAATCCTAAAAGTTAAATTAAAAGTATGTTAAAATACCTAAAAGTCACAATATAAACTCCTCTATAAAGTCCTTAATCCACTTACACGAGTCCAATGCAGAGTGCAGAACAAAATAGATGGAGCATAAACTTTTGAATAATTACGTACGATCTTATGCCTGTAGAAACTGTGCTCAGTTTTATGCCTATTCTTAATTAGGTTACCAAATTCAGGCAATCCAATACCGGACATAGGCCTCGCCCAAATTACGCCGGAATATACGGTCCTACGTCTTCCGCATCCAATCACTCTCTGTGACCTTTTCAGGCGGTCGAGCCATCAGGAAGGGATCGTCCTATCCTACTTTCAGCAAGCTCGGCTATAGTTTCTTTTATAAATGTGTACCTACCATCAAAACGCATGCTCTGAGTGCTACGTCGACAACGATGGTATTCTGACGGATAACATCGTTTCAAATCAGGTTTCAAGGTAAGTAGACTCCTGGGCAACCACAAACCTCAATCTTTCGACTAGGATTAGGCCCTGCTACGTCGTTTCTTTACGGTGAGGCAATTTGTGACACTATTCTTGAGAACAACTTGTAAACACACAAGCTCGCGCACAAGTGACATGGGGCAGGTCTTGTCACCTTTTTTTAAAGATCAGTCACCACACTCCCTCTCCCTGTGTGTGTGTGTCTGTTCCAGCCGGAGAATGAAATTTAATACACTTTAAGGACCAGAGTCCCACCAAATTTAAGGTGTTGTTTATTAATTCCGTCCTCTCAAGGGGATTTATTACTTTTGAGTTGCTCAAGAGCTGCGCTGACTTCGCTCTGATCGATATCTGGTTCATTGGTGCGTTAATGGAACACTGTGGCCATCATAACTAGGCCACGTAGGCTTTAATCTGAGATAATTATAGGTCTCTGTAAAAGGAGTCCATTTCCTCGAGAATCGAAATTAACCTTGAGGGTACAATTTTGCTACCTGTGGTTGTTTGCTACTGTTGGGTACAGACCTTAGTGCCCCTGTTCTGCTCAATCTTAGCCTCAAAAACACTGGTGTTATTACGTCTGAGGTCGTGTCTTAGCACCATTCTGACGAATACGCAGGCGTAAGTCTCATTTCCCGTCTAATCTTCATAACTTCGAGAGTCTTGGAGCTTTGAACACCTTTTTTAAGAAAGAAAAGAAAGAAAGAAAAATAATTTATTTCTGCCAGCTGCAGTAACAGAAGCGTACATCAAATAAATAATAAAAAAAAATATGACTGACTGTAGCTTGTCTTGTCAGTGTCAAATCACAAGTTGTCAACAAAATTTAGCCCTTCAAAGTACATACATGTAGAGAAAAATTGTAGAGTTAGAGACTAAAAGCACTAAAAGCCTCAGACGTCTCAGACTAAAAGTCTTTCAATCTGAGAGTTACGTACAATCCCACAATACTACCTTAAGTAAATACTATTACAAGAACAAAATTATAGTTGTAAATACAGTGTCATACTTTACAACAATCCAAATCGATAGCCACTGCAACTGGCGAAAGCAGGTCGTTTCTCAGCATAATGCTGTGATGTAGAGATTTTCCACACCAAGCGCTGATTTTCGTCAACAACCTTATTTATCGTGTAAATGGCGTCATCCGTCACAAAACACGACAGGAAAAGTAAAAAAAAAAAACTTGAAAACATGAAATGTTACCAGAGTGCCATATTACAACATAGTAACACGTGAGAATACAAAAAAAAGTGCATTACAACAGTGATTATTAGGTACCCACCTACCCTTGGACAGTTATTTCAAAAACCATAGGTAGGTACTACAAATAACAAATTTATTCTCTACTTATGAACAATATTTAAGTCTTTCAAAGAAAACATACCAAGAACACAGCTTCAACATCAACAATGGTATATAGTGCATAATTTAAATGAAGAATGTGAGAGAATACAACAAAAAAAAAAAGTGCATTGCAACAGTGATAATTAGGTACCTACCTACCTTTGGAAAGTTTTTATTGCCAAAAACAGGTACTTACAAATAACAAAATTTATTCTCTACTTATGAACAATATTTAAGTCTTTCAAAGAAAACACACCAAGAACACAGCTTCAACATCAACAATGGTAGACATATAGTGCATAATTTAAATGAAGAATGTGAGAGAATACAAAAAAAAAAAAAAAAAAGTGCATTGCAACAGTGATAATTAGGTACCTACCTACCTTTGGACAGTTTTTATTTATAGAAACAGGTACTTACAAATAACAAAATTTATTCTCTACTTATGGACAATATATAAGTTTTTCAAAGAAAACATATCAAGAACACAGCTTCAACACTAGATTAACAATGGTATACACATAATTTAAAATGAAGAGTGCACAGAAACCAAACCACATAATATCAAGCCATACATATATTATACTGTTACCCACCCAAGCTTCAATATCAAAAAACTAGAAAGAGTCATTCCCCGACACAGTTCAGCCACTGCGCTTGCGCTGTCGGACTGTGGAACATACCGATTCGGCATATGTGAGTATTTAAAGTGTAATATAGTATTGTTGCAGTGTTTTTAAATACTATATTAATTTTTGTTGTATCATGTAGTAATTTTTAAGTTTAATAATAAAGTATTTTTTTGATTTCAGAGATCGAAATGGAGGCGGAATATTATTCCAACAGCGAGTAGCCGAGTAGGTGAAGCTCCCTCTGAAGGCACAAGTTCTGTGCTTTGGCACAGACAGTGGGGCAGTCTTGGACCTTATATATCCTGCATAGCCCACTCTCCAATTTAGTCTTTCATACAGGTATTTAGGCTTTTGTGATTTTATTATTCCAAAAAGTAAACTGGCCAAGTGCACCTGTCTTCTAGCTGCCATTTTTAAAATATTGTTCTCATTCATATACGGAGTAACATGACTTCTTCTTGGAATACTGACACAGAATCTAGTACATGCATTCTGTATACGCTGTATCAGCCGCACCGTTCGTGCCAGCAAGCATGGCCCATAAACAGTATCGCAGTAGTTCAATTTTGACATAATCAAACTATCCACCAGTCTTTTCCTCACAGTAATGCTAAGATAATCCCTAATCTTATACAATACTTTAAGTCTATAGAAGCAGTTGCGCATTGCACTAGACACATGAGCTTCAAAATGAAGTTCCGGATCAATTGTCAGTCCCAGGTTACAGGCTATCTCCACTCTTTCAATTGTTTTCCCTTGAATCTCAATTACTGGATTCGCTGCCAATATTTTTCTAATTTGATCCTTACTTCCAAGCACCATATACTTGGACTTAGCCGGGTTAAGAATCAGTGAGTTACTCTCTGACCACAGTGCCACCCTATTTAGATCAGCCTGAATCTGTTGTGTTGCTCTTAAAATGTCCTCAGGTCTAAATGATATAAATACTTGAATATCATCTGCATACATATGGAATTTGCAATTTTGGAATGATGACACTATATCAGCACTATATAAAATATATAAAATAGGACCCAATATAGAGCCTTGTGGCACCCCTCTCAGGACATACCTAGGGGGAGATTTAAGAGACTTTCCATCCTCCTGCTGGATCTCAACATACTGTGATCTATTTAATAAGTAACTGTTAAACCACTGAACTGTTTCCCATGCAAATCCGTAGTATGCAAGCTTGGATAGTAAAAGTGTAGTACTTATGGCATCAAAAGCACGGGAAAAATCCAGCAAGGCAAGCATAGAGCCTTCTCCCCTATCTCTTGCCTCTAAAATATTTCCAATCACATCTGATAGGGCCGTTGCAGTCCCACGTCCCTTCCTAAAACCCGATTGTAAGTCTGGGAGTACATTGTTACTTTCCAGGTAATCAACCAATTGATTGCATACCACCCGCTCCAAAATTTTAGATATGGTAGGAAGTATGCTCACTGGCCTAAGATCTTTAAAGGTAGTTGGATTATTGACTTTAGGAATTGGACGGACACTGGCACACTTCCACAACTCCGGGAAAGTATATGATAAAATAGACCTGTTAACTATATCTGTTACTGCCCTAAGAGTTTCTGGCATAGTTAAAGTGAGCATCTGGGAACTAACTCCATCAACTCCCTGTGCATTGGACTTAAGACTTTTTATAACGTTAAAAATTGCATCTTGATTGACTGTCTGCAGTTGAAAAGTAGATTGGGAATACCTATTGAACTCATAGAATGTTAGCTGCGAAATACTAACAATATGATTACCCGGGACATCCAAAAAGGCCAAGTTGATTTTATCAGGATCATTAAAATGACTAGGCAAACAATCATTTTTATTAATATGTGTTACTTCTGATTTTAAACTTTTCCATAATAATTTAGGATTATCAATATTATCATTAATATTTGCATTAAAATACACTCTTTTTTCATTTTCAAGCGCCGTTCTTGCCTGTCTCTTTAATGCTATATAATAAGACCTACTGCTATCGGTTTGAGACTTCTTATACCGTTCTCTCGCAGCATCCCTGAGTTTAAACATTAATCTAATATTACTAGTAATCCAGGGTGTAGGTGGATCTCTAAATACTCGAGTCTTTTGTGGAGCATGCAGATCAAATAAAAAATTTACATAAGATGTAAATGCGCAAACCATATCATTTACACATGTCATATCAGATATTGTATTCCATGGCAACAACCCAAGGTCAACGTTAAAAAAATCTTCTAAAATATCCCCAACTGGTCTGTATGATATCACCTTTGGTTTTGCCTTTTTTTTTCTAATAACTGTGACACAGGTAATGAAAGCATGATGGCCCAGGTCACTATTATGGACCACTGTTACGCTATGAAACCCAATGTCGGTACAAATTACATCAATTAGAGTAGCACTGTTGTCTTCAAAATGGGTAGGCGAAGTAATTATTTGATTCAAGTTATGATGGTCAAGAAATTCTATCAATCTTTTGGATTTAGAATCCTGTAAATCTAACATATTTATATTAAAGTCACCCAACAACACTACATTGTCATATGGTCCAAGTGCACATAAACTATCGTTTAAACTTTCCAAGAATACCAAAACATTCATCCATTGTGGTCGGTAGGCCGTTCCAATGAGAATTCTTTTTCCATTATTTACCAATGACAACCACATCTGTTCGACCTCAGGTGTGACAGGATGAGGACTCACACATGCCCTTATCCCCACCCTAATGTAAAAACCCACCCCTCCACCTCGGTCTCGATCCACTGAACTTCGAGGGATGTGCTTTAACCTGTAACCCGGGACACGTGGAGCCCGAGCCTCCTGCCCGGTTCTTAGCCATGTTTCGTTAATAGCCATAATATCTACTGTGTGTTGACTCATAGCCATTAAAAATTCATCCTGGTTAGTAGCAAGAGAGCCTGGATTAAATAAACCAAATTTCAACTGTTTATTAATAGTCATTGGAATGAGTGTTTTATGTATGAAACAAATAAGCAATGCACATAAATGTAATAATCATGTAAATAATTGTATACAGCACATACAAATTGGTTTTTTATGTAATTACTATTGTTTATTAGTATATTTATTATATCCTTGCTACTTTTGTTTGTATATAGCACTAAGAAAATATGTTGAATAGGACTTGCTTGTAACAAATATCTTGCCAGTGAAATTATGTATTTTAGATTGATTATTTTTTTCAGTACCAAATAAGTATCCTTACTGATGTTACTTGTAAATTGGTTTTCAATGTATTTATTATTGTGCTTTAGTGAAGGCCCAACTTTGCTACTTATGCTTTTATATAACACTAAGAAAATATGTTGAGTAGAACTTTTTTGAAACATATAACTTGTATATAATGAAATTATGTGTTTTTGTGTGTGAAATTGTTTCAGTTTATAGTAACTTTCTTTACTTAGATTACTTGTAAATTGATTTTTAATGTATTTATTATTGTGAATTTGTAATGGCCCAGCCCTGCTATTAATTTTTGTATATATTACTAAGAATATGTGATGATTATAACTTTCTTTAGACAGATAACTTGTAAACAATGAAATTATGTATTTTTTTATGAATAATTGTTTCTGCATATAATAACTATTCTTACCTAGATGATTACTTGTTTTATATGTTATTTGGTATTCCATCTCCATGTATATTGTGAATTTGTGCACTCTTCTTAGCCCACCACTTATCTTCGTTATTAACCTATTTCCAGCTTTATATGTCACATCAACATTATAGATAAAAACAATCCATACAGAACAAAAACTACATTGAACACCATAACCAATTAAACCTTTATGAGGGGACCATAGCTCCCCCAACTCCTCCAAATATCCTCGACAGGTCCATCTCAGAGCGAACGCGATGGGTTTGATCACCTGGCTTACTGCAGGCAAGAATCTGTCCTCTCTTTGTCCACACAAATTTCCATCCCGCAGCAGCCGCCTTCTCCCTTGTCTTCCGAAACAACTGTCGGTTCAATTTGGTCAGACGCTCATTGATGTAAAACCGTCGGGGATTGCAGCTCATATCCAGATCCTGTGTCGTAGCTCCACGGCGCACTCGCGCTCCTTTCAGCAGCTCGTCACGTACACCACGTCTAGCCAACCGCACCACCAGCAATCTCGGACGCTGCTCGACAGCACCCTGAGAATCCGTTGCAAGCAGATGTCTTCTGCCTACTCTCTCCACGCTGACTACATCCTGCTCCTGGACATTAACACCTAGCTTAGACCCTATAGTTTTCACCATGTGCATAAGATTTTCACCATTGAGCTCTTCTCTCCATATTCGCAATCTCAATATCATTGGCAAGCAGTTCTTGGTCCCGATCGTTAAGTTCACGCCTCAGATCATTAATAACCTCCTCCACTGGCCCCACAGCATCCATACCAGGCATCTCTCTTTTCTCCTCCATCACAGCCACCCTAGCCTCAAGACTGTCTAGACGTGAATTACAGGTCTGCACAGATTCCCTCATTGCAGCCATCTCTAGCTCCATCTGTCTCCTAAAAGTCTTCACATCTTTCCTGAGCGCCTTAATTTCCTCCATAATAAGATGGAATTCTTGCCTCCTTGGAGATCTTTCAGATTCATCTGCGTCTGGCACAAACTCAGGCGTAACAGACCTCTTCTCAAATTGGATCTCAGAAGCTCGCACTGGGGTATCATCAGTCCTGGACTTATTTAAGTGCCGCTTACATTCCGGGCAACACCAGTTTACCGGGATGACACTTTTACCCATGCTTACACAGGCTTTGTGATATGTGATCAGACATTTTTCACATTTAGCGCACTTAATAGTGTCTGATGGTGATGCAAAACGTCCACAACCTCCGCATTTGTTCATTTTTACAAATTTTTTTATGTTAAATGGGTCACAATTTATTTAATGAACACCCTCAACAACTGTCGCAGGTACCACACTCACTATTGTACGAGTATTCAACTGATTGCAGCACTATAATTGAATTGTTTTTATATATTCACTAGCCCACTGGCCTTAAATTACCTCTTAATTGTAAATTATTTAATTATATTCAGTCTTTTTATTTTAAATTCGTTTTTATTTCACCCCGCGATATAGATACGTCCGCTTGCGATGGTGGCGCCACACACGACCAAAATTTTATCTCTTCTCACCACATGCCCATACCAAGCCAGTAGACTTGGGTAGGTTTTTTGTCACTGCTAAACAAAAATCTTCGAGCACTTGTTGTAACGTTTTTACCACTGTGTCGATTTCATCGTTGTCAGTGGTTTCTAGCAAATCGAAACGATTTCAAAGTTTCAATTGAAACCTTTCGGATCCCAATTCTATGTAGCGCATAATAGGTCGAAGAACAGGCTTTATAACCTGAGCTCTTTCTGAAAATACTGGGACAAGTCAGTGATCACAACCGGCATTAAACCACCTGACAATCACAAAGTCATTACTTTTGTCCTTTATGATAAATACTTTCTCATTAATTGTGACTTTGCCGGGCCTTCACCAAATCTACTTTCTGTGGGGCCTCATATTAGAGAAAGAATTCACCAAGAAGTGACCCTGAGATTGGAGGGAAAATCAACAAGTAGGTATTTGCCCCAGTCATTTGCCGTATCACGGTTTTGCGATCACCTTATACTCTACAGTTTGGCGTTGAAAATCCCCCATAAACATTGAAGTTGGCAGTGCCCTGTAATATCTTCCCTATGTCGTCGTATACAGCCTCGATTGCCTCTTTCGTGCTTCTCGAGGTAGTGGCAAACACCTGTATCACATTCAGGGAGTTCCTGTCGATGAGTTCCAGTATATGATATGCTACCCGAGCCGATACACTGCTGACTTCCACACCACTGCTAATGAGGTAAATTTTTACAATAAAATCGACACCACCGTCGGAGTTCCATCACTTTGCTAAAAATAGAGCGTTTCATCTGCTGTGGGGGTTAGCGTGTTCTAGTGTTCCTTGATTTAAGAGTGTAAGTGAAGATACCCTTTATTTGGACCTCGCACAAGTCTAGTATGTCTTTGCGACTCAGTTCTACCTCGAGTTTGATAAGATGCTCGTTCAGCTATGGAGTGTACCGAAAGTGCGTCGTTATATGGAGCCAGGATCAGTCGTGAATCGTAGCCTGTCTTAGCCCGTAAATTCTTTGCACTTCCCTCCCGCCATTGTTGCGACCGCTACCGCGACCGGAACAGCAGAAGTGTAGGGAACTGGGGACCGTTTATAAGCTTTCATATTGGTAGGGGTTTGGGCCTTTTGTAAGACGTTGACCAGACGGCTAAGTAGTGCGTTAGTAGTGCGTAGTGCTTTATTTTGTTTGCTTTTCTCTTCGTCATGACCTCATCCGTTAATCAGCAGGAGCAACACTCGCAGGTGAGACCCGAAAGTGGCCCCTACGTTGTGGGTAGGTCTATCCATTACAAAACTTATCAAATAAGTAAATAAAATAAATAAATAAATATTCTCGGACATTTCACACAACGCTATCTGATCCCAAAGTAAGCTAGGAATAACCTGCTTGTGTTATGGGTATCAGACCACGGATACTAATACTTATATACTTTTCAAATACATACATATTATACATAGAAACACACAGACTCTTGAGACAAACATTTATGGGTCACACAAATATCTGTCTCCGGTGGGAATCGAACCACGACCTCCAGCGCCGCAGGCGGTATCACTACCGACTCGCCACAGAGGCAGTCAATAATGATAATAAATAAATAAAAAGCACATTACTTACGAATTTCAACACACTTTTCTTTTCAATACTAATTAAAATGATGGTTAACGTCACCTTAGACCATGTTTGTCGCCATAATGTTACATATTTATCATGATTTCCGCGCGATATTGGCAAGATCGCATATTCCATATGTGCGTGTGTGCACATAACGTTTTTTTTTCCAAAGCTTAAAACACATACGGAATATTGCAAAATTGGTTCTAAGCTAAATATTACACAACGGATTTTACTAGCATGTGTAGATTTAGACGAAGATTATAAATATGCAAAAATCGAAAAATCGAAAAAATGCACATATGGAACTTGTCAGGCGCAACGACGATATATCATGGTCAGATCAATCTGCATCTCTTAACTCCACAACAGCTTCGTGGTGAGTTACAGGTTGTATCTAGCCAAATATCGAAAGAGCTAGCATTACCTGTAGATGACATTCAGTTCAACCTGCATAAGGTCTACAAATTACTAAAGGTTAAAGCAAGAATGACGGAAGAATATTTCATATTTGAAATTACCTTGCCGTTAATTAGCAGAGATACGTTTCAGCTATATAATTTAATACCAGTGCCGGTACAAATTAATAAAAATATGATCAGCATCAAACCAAAGTCTGAATTCGTAGCGATTAACTTGAGACGTGATTCATACTTAACAGCCAGCGCCAGCGATCTGCAAGGCTGTGAATATCAAGCGGAAACTTACCTTTGTCGTCTTCGAGGACCTGTCCAGAGTTTAGGTCCTGACGAACAATTTTACGAGAAGGAGAAACTATCTTGCAAATTCATTAAAGCTAGCTGTGAAAGCAAATGGGTTCCATTACACGACTTATCTACCTATTTGTATTTCTGCTGTGACTCATATTCTTTGAGAGTCATATGCGACGATGACGTACAATTGAGCGAAGTCAGCAAGGCCGGACTGATTCAAGTATCAAAACAATGCATTGTAAAGGGTTATGACGTGACTCTTTATTCTCATCAGGAATTAGAGAATACTCTCAAACTTAAGCTAAATATTCTTGAAACTAAATTGAGTCCCATAAATCGTATAATCAGTAATTACGCTACCTATCCAAACTTTCCAAGATTATAAGGTTAACGACGATGTCACGCCGATAAACGATTCCTTAAACTATCTCGGTGTACAAATAAAAGCAATTAAAGACTCAGCCCAGCAGACCGAGATCTTAACGACACATGACATACATCAGTACGCGGTGTCGTATAGCCTATTAGCAGCAGCGGTCGCAGCAGTCCTGTGGTTCCTGTGGAGGAGGTGTCAGCGAGCCCGTGATGCCCCTACGCAAGGACGGAACGAGAGCCTGCCAGCGAGTGTGAGTGTGTGTATAAATCAATCTGAGCAAGAGCAAGGCTCTAGTGTAAGTGCGCGAAGTCAACCCCTGTCCGAACAGAGGCAAAGTGTCAGTGATAGCGCGCGCGTATCAAATTTTTCTAAGCGGTGGTCTAGTTTGCGTTTAAAAAGGCGAGACATATCTACGTCTCCCCTAGCTAAAAAACGTGCGCTATTCTCGATAGATGACTCCGCCGTTTAAGCAAATAATAATAGACTGCTAAGATAATTATGATTGTTTTATCACCTTGTATCTCTCGTCTATTATTGTTTTAACTCATTAGCATTTAAGCTCACACTCACGTAACTCTTTACTTTGTATAAGCTAATATCATTATCTCATCTCCGCGCTCGGGAGCATGTTCGATGCAATACCTAATTGTAACCGAACACTTATTGCTGATCCAGCAATACGATGTGGCCGGACTAAGTGCGCCGCGAGCTCAGTGCATGTCGGACAGCGACCGGGTGCATTCATTCCCATTTTCTCATACCTTTAGCGATAGTTTACCAGAAATAAACCCTCTTAACGTAATTAAAGTGTTTTCTGTGTAAAGTAGCAAACTCCCATCCCATCAGGTACCACGCAGGTCGCACCCCCTACAGTCCCAGTAAAGGTCCATTTTGTTTTAATTATTATTTTTTTATGAAAATACACTGTTCGATATTCTGTGAGTATTTCAAGCGTCTACTGGTTCCCAACGCGGAAGGCAGCGAGAACGACGTGCCCGTAGTCACCGAGGGTGAGTTAGGGGCGGCTGTACTGCGGCTTAAATCCCGCAGAAACACCGCCCCTGGACCCGACGGCATTCCAGGCCGAGCGTGGGCCCTGGCTCTCGAGGAGCTTGGGCCTCGACTAATTGGGCTCTTTAGCGCATGCCTCGAGAAAGGCCAGTTTCCCAAGGTCTGGAAGACAGGGAAACTGGTCTTGATTCGAAAGGCGGGGCGGCCGGCAAATTCCCCATCAGGGTACCGGCCGATCGTGTTGCTCGACGAGGTGTGCAAGCTCTTTGAGCTCATTATTGCACATCGCCTCGTCGGGCACCTCACACGCGTGGGGCCTGATCTGGCGGATAGCCAGTTTGGCTTCCGTCAGGGACGCTCCACCGTGGACGCGATCACGCGCATTAGAGGCCTGACGGAGGATGCAGTCTCACAGGGTGAGGTGGTGGTGGCGGTGTCTCTCTACATCGCCAACGCATTCAACACCTTGCCCTGGAGCTGCGTCAGGGAGGCGCTTATCTATCATGGAGTGCCTCCCTACCTCCGTCGAATTGTCGGGGCTTATCTCTCCGAGAGAGCCATAACTTACCCGAGCTGGCTAGGGCCGGGTCGGCGAGATGTGTCGTGCGGTGTTCCACAGGGATCGGTTTTAGGGCCGCTCCTGTGGAACATCGGTTACGACTGGGTGCTGCGTGGTCCGTTGCTCAGAGGGGTCGGCGTAACGTGTTACGCCGACGACACCCTCGTTACGGCGCGGGGAGCAACGCACTGTGCCGCAGCACTTAAATAGCATAGCCAGCGCGACAGCGGTTTCCCGCGACCGCGAAAATCTCTCATGGTACATGATAGTAGGTATTGCAAATGTATTAGGAAATTAAAGAAAAAACAGAATACTATATTTATAATAATGCATTTATTCCAAATTTCTCAGTTTTACTTAGTTTAATTTCTTAAGATTAGGTACTTATAAAATAATATGCAGTAATACAATAAAATGCACTTTCGTTTTTTATGACACTGACATGACATGACAGACATTTGACTTGACATCTTAAAATATCTATGCTCTTAGGGTGCGCGCACACTTACGTGAAGTGCATCACTGTTTATGTTGCGTGGCCACGGCAGGGGTTGCTCAGGTCGTAGGTCGGATTCGGCGGCTGGGTCTCGAGGTCGCCCTTCACAAATCCGAGGCTCTGTGCTTCCACGGACCTCGGATGGGGCCACCTGCGGGATCCAGCCTACAGGTAGGGGGCGTCAGCATCGGCATCGAGCCCTCGATGAAGTATCTGGGGCTCGTACTCGATGGCCGGTGGAACTTCGGACATCACTTCCGAAGTTTGGTCCCAAAACTGAGGGGAGCATCGGCCGCACTCGCGCGGCTGATGCCCAACATCAGGGGACCCAACGCTTCCTACAGGGGAGCGAGAAATCGAGGCCCAGCGGACCCTGCTCCACCAGGAAACCATGGAGACATGGAAGGTGCGACTTGAGCAACCAAAGGGGGGATTCGCCACAATCGCGGCCGTCAGACCGGTCATGGACGAGTGGCTGGAGAGAAGACGCGGTGCTCTCTCCTACCGGTTGACACAGATACTTGCCGGGCACGGTAGCTTCGGTAGGTATCTGTGGCGAAAACAACGGGAAACCACGGCCGAGTGTCAGCACTGCGAGGACCGCAGCGATGACACGGCGCTCCACACTCTGGTGGAGTGCACGGCGTGGGCACAACAGCGCCAGGTCCTCGTAGTGGGTCTGGGCGTGGACACTCTCTCGCTCGAGGCCATGGTGCGAGCCATGCTCTCCAGCGGGAGTAAGTGGGACTGCGCCGCCTCTTTCTGCGAGCAGGTCATGCTCGCGAAGGAGGCGGCGGGCCGGGTGCGGGAGAGAACTCTCCCTCCCGAGTTCCGCAGTCGGCGCCCTGGGCGCCGCCGACGTGTCTTCGCCGAGGACTATCGGCCTCCATGACCGGGGGTCTGAGGACGGTGAGAGGGCCGCTCACCGTCCTTACAGAAGCAGGCCCATGACGGCAGCGTGACGTGAGCAACTCACGCACGCCCCCCCTTAGAAGCGGGTTCACACCCGAAACCCCCCATAGACGCGGGATTGCACCCGAACCACCCCCTGGGCGAGGCCGCATTGGCGCCGTAGGTCTGTTGGGAGTCACGGGACATCCTTCCTGAGGGCTTACCCGGGGCTCTCAACCATAGGCTGTTAGGCGTGGCGCGAGGTTTTTTAGTCGGTAAGAGTCCGGCATAACATCCTATGAGGATTTTCCCTCACGTTAATCAAAAAAAAAAAGCGTCTACTGGTTGCCCTCATTACCTATTAACACAGAGCAACGGGTGCCTTAGACAGTTCGCGTTATAGTGTTATACAACGCGCGTCTTTAGACAGTTCGCGTTGCTCTATAGTGTTATACAACGCGCGTCTTTAGACAGTTCGCGTTGCTCTATAGTGTTAACAATCCTTGTATAGATCCTCTACGGTAGGTACAGTATATAATTTCAAAAAGAGTTTGTGAACTCTATGTTTAATTTCTTTTTCAGAATATTGATGACATTTGAATGATGACATTATAAACACGATATCTACGTCTACAACATAAATTGTGTGTTTGTACGTAAATTGTTTATACTGGAGAAAAATCTAAAATATGGACTATTTGTTTCCTATAAAATAGCTATCTTTGAAATATTACATCTACCTAAAGTAATCTGCTGAAAATGTTGTTCACTTTTTAAAGAAGAAATATTTACGATGAAAGTCGAAAAATAAGTTAGTATGTGACCCGTATTATGTTCAATCATGGCGACACGAAATTAATTTCATTCAGCAACATTTGATTGTACTATACCTCCTAAAGTATTCATTTAATTTGCATAGTGTAAAGGGAATGAATGATCTTCATGAAATGTTCAAATTAACTAACGTATTTAAATTGAGAAGGATACCTTATTACCGAATATATAAGACAAAATCGCGAAAAAACACGTTTTTTTGTATGGAAGCCCCCCTAAATATTATTACGTTTTTTTTTATGTATTTGTTGTTGTAGCGGCATCAAAAACACATAATCTGTGAAAATTTCAACTCTCTATCTATCACCGTTCATGAGATACAGCCTCCTGACGGCGGACAGACAGACAGACGGACCGACAGACGGACAGCGAAGTCTCATGAATAGGGTCCCGTTCTTTACCCTTTGGGTACGGAACCCTAAAAACAATGTTCACAGATAACAGAGCTAATGTGACCAGAACTCTAAACATTATAATAGGAGTATGCTAATTCCTCTACTGAATACGTCAGCTGCCCTTAATTACTACACACTAATTGAATCTAATTTACTGGACTCGTGAATCAGTACGAAGGTTCTACTGCTCATTATTACGATTACGTTGCAGGCTTTACGCATTTTTATGTTCAAATTAATTTATTGGTGTTTAAGTTCATTGTAAACTAGCTGACCCTTACAACTTCGTTTGTGCTATATTTTTCATTGCTGCTTAGCTCCCATTCATTGTAGCGTGATGATTTAGTGATGAATAGATCCAGAGATTACCCCACATCAAAAACTCACAACCTCAAAGACTCAAAAATGTTACCTCTTTATAATATTAGTACTTATAAATAAGTTAATCCATTTAAATATCATCCAAGATAAAAAAATAAAATGAATTAATGAATTGTTAGCTGCAGAAATTCTTTAGACTTCTATCAAAATGCAGAACTAGATATTATAGGTACTCATATTCATTCTTATTTACATTAGAATCTGATTTGTTGGAAAAAAAGCATTAACAAAGAACCGCAACCCAGACCAGAGTATCCCATTGTGTAATTCCTTCCTGCAAATATTGGACTCAAGTCTCGAAAGTCAGTTATACTTACCGGAGACTGACTAAACTGTAGAACAATTTAACATCAAAACTTTTTTTTTCCTTCATTTCAGTACCTACTGGTGGAAAGTCACGGTTTCATCCAATATTTTATATTACGTGTTTTTCTGACGTTTTTTATATCTTACTTATAATATAAATGCGAAAGTTTGTGAGTGTAGATGTTTGTTACTCTTTCACGCTCGAACGGCTGAACGGATCTGGCTGAAATTTGGTACAGGCTACTTTTTATCCTGGGAACAAATTTTACGCAGGCGAAGCTGCGGGCATCAGCTAGTATATTATGTAGGGTCTTCTCTCGTTTTCCATAAATTCATTTGCACTATTTTTGTTTGCCATAATCATCCCCGATCATAATATTTACTTGCACTATTATCATTTATACTAATAACGTTTGCCTTAACAACTCAACAGTCATAACTTTTATTTGCCATAAAATGACTTTCTATAACAACATTTCTCATAATAATTAGTTTCCATAAGTAGCACATCTCATAATCGACTCTTGACATAATCAAAATTTGATATAATTATGAAAATAATGCATAATATTGTAAGGTCGATATTAATTATCGTTAACACCCCGACTCAGTGCAATCCGACTCGGATTTTTTTTTAAACCACCCAGAAGTAGCAGCCCCGCAAAGCGGTAAAATAAAAGTTATGGAAAATGGCAAATAAAAGTTATGGAAAATGGCATTATTGAAAACGAAAATTATGGCAAATACATTTATGGATTTAAATTATTATGACACTTGATCGATTATGACCAATGGAATTATTGAAAGTCATTTTATGTCATTTCACGATTATGGCAACTGAAGCGTTATATCTAATGAAATTATGGCAAATACCAGTATGGCATATGAAATTATGGCATTTTAAATTATGGCAAACATTAGTAAACCATTATGTAGGTACATCATTTACAGTACAAGTCTTAAACACGTCTATGTTCACAAAACATGTAAAAAAGACTTCTAATTTCCAATCACATTCTCAATTTAGCTATCACTAACAAATCTCTATTATCAATAGGTATATCGCCCCGTATTTTTAATAAAGTCTATCAATCAATTTAGTGTAAGTTAGTAGATACAAATATAAAATGTATTTTGGTGTTACAATAAAGAATATCTATCTATCTAAAGTAAACGCCAAATTGGTATTTTTATTCGTCTTTATGATATGGTTTCAACCAAATATATAGCTGAATAAAGCTCATGTCAAGTGCCATATTGTGTCTCAGGAGCGATAATATTTTTACAAGTCTCGTAAATACTGTTCCCAGATAGGTACACTACTACGTACATGTTACAAGTTACGTGTTTAGAGGCCCCGATACCATCTGTACCTAATAAAAATGTTAAAGTCAAATAATGTCATAAATAAAATGAAATAATGATCGAAAATATAATTAAAAACCAGCCAAGTGCGAGTTGGGCTCGCCCATGAAGGGTTCCGTAGCAGCAAGTAACATAATATAAAAGTTCTTGTAGTTCGTTGTAACTTTCATTGGTGTTTTAACACGTTCGCAGTGGTAGTGATTTTTCTCGGCGAAAATTGCGGTATTAAAAAAAACTACCTAAGGTAAACGCAGCTATTAACGACCCATCGAAAATTCGCAGGTATTACCGATCCATTTCATTAACCTGCAAATTTTACGTTACTGGAACGGTTTATGCTAGAGACATTTGACGAAATACGTACATTTGTTCATTGAGTATCGCAAATACTTACGTTAGTGTGCGTGGCATCCCCGGAATGAGACGAAATTCGTTTGTTTCTATGACGATAGTAAACTTGCCGATCGTGTGGTACAAATCCTTGTTCTTACAGATAAGCACAACAAAATTTCTTTTAACACTTTTTAAAGAAATGTATGAAACCTATGATTGTTCTGTATTATTGAATGTGTTCATTTAGATGTGAGGTCTTAATTTCTTACAGTATTTCATAAAGTTTAATTAATTAAATATTATAAAACTTCACATTTAAATAGAGCGTTAATACCATCAATAATTTTAATAGTAGCAGCTATTGCCGACTCATAGGTCGGTGTTTGCGATGCATATTAAATTTTGTTTTACGTCTTTCTCGTCGATATGTGAGAACATAGCAATTATTTTAATATGACATCTTAATCTTATACAATCAGCCTTTGTAACACACGATTACCGATCTATTCTATTTGGTATAGTTTTCTTATTTTCTCATTTTATGTTAACTACGAAATACAACTTTAATCATTCATTGTTATTATAAAATTACTTTTATTGCATTACAATGTTTGTATTAATTAATATTATTTGCAATACTATTTATTTAAAATCTCTGCTATGGCTACAAAAATCAAATAAATACATATAATCTACTTTTTATGAGTCGGCCATACAATTTCGTAATTGTGTATTATATCGGCTATTACCGATCTATATGAGTCGGTGATAGCAAGTACGAGAAACTATTGCTGATTCTATACAAATCCTGGTCGTTTATGTAACATTACACTAGTTAAATAAAATGTCAGCTTATTATAAAACAAACAATATTTTGAAGATAAAAAACCATAAAATTTCTTTTACTACATAATGTCTTAGTCAAACAGCATGGACCAGAGTATCTAAGTGACTTTTTCTTTGAAGTATAGTTTGAAAGTGTATGAAAGGTAGTAAGAAAGGACTTAGAGCAAACCTACATGATTTTCTACAAAAGCATCATAATGTGTTTCTTCTTATTTAAACAAAATACCTGCCCATACATTCTTCTTGTTTTTTGCAGTCGGTAATAGGTTCATAAAAATCGGTAAATAGCTTCATAGCCTCTCGTATGGGTCGGTAATACAAACAATGGACTCGTTCACTTAATTATTTTTTTATTTTATGAGTATTGTGTTTAAGGGCAATTTAGGGGTTTAAACATAAACTAGACAAACTAAAGTTTCATATAAAAACAAAACATTGGGTGTTAACTCAATCACCATTCTTAAAAACTATCATCGATTTTAATATTGTCTTAACAGGGTCGGTAATACCTGCATTTACCTCGATTTCGTTCAAACTAATTATCGTTGGTAGATTTTATGGCACTGCATGGTCTCTTAGTTTAGAAGTTAGAGGGGAGGACACACATTCCGCTTTGGAATGGTCTCTTGCGCAAACTATTCACTTTAGAAAAAAATGATGTTAGAAACTTCAATAGCATTTTTGAAACCTATCTATAGATACCACACGTATGGGTATGATGAAAAAATATATTTAGAGTTTCAGTTCTGAGTATGGGGACCCCCAAAATTAGCTGCTTCTTTTCTAGTTCTATATAAAAATCTTGATGCGGTTTACAGAATACATCTACTTACCAAGTTTCAACAGCATAGGCCTTATTGTTTCAGAGAAAAGTGGCTGTGACATACGGACGGACAGACAGACAGACATGACGAATCTATAAGGGTTCCGTTTTTGCCATTTGGCTACGGAACCCTAAAAATGACAATAATAATGAAGTACCTAACTAGAAAGATAAACCCGAAGGAGTAACCAAAGGCATTCTAAACGCTGACTTTCATCAGAGTACATAAGAGCTTTGCACAAGTAACTGCCATTGGTGAGAAGAGCTCAAAGTTACTTTTTTTTATACCAGAAAATACACCAATAAGGATAAGTATACTGCCCAACTGATTGAAAGTGGTAACTATAGTCTATGGATGTTTGAAACAGCAGACCGATTAAAATCCTTTTAAGATTTGTAGTCTCTATAATGTGGACGTTCATACAACTTATTTATACAGGCAGCTATCCTTAAAAAAATTCCCAAAATGCTTATAAAGATTATCAGTATTTGATAGTGTTGGGTATAAACCAGCAAGATAAAAAGGTAGCTTACCGACTGGACTCTTCCAAACGATGTATAGATACTACTGTAGTCCATTTATTTTTCATACTTCGTGTACACTACCGCACAGGCCCAGAGCGAATTAGGTTTGGGAACAGCAGGGAATAATAATATTACCGACAACCGTTCTCAATACTGGTTTATTGGCTAGAATAAAAACTACTTAATTACTAACAAAGACAGTACTGTTACAGAAAATCTTAACACCGCGATTCAGTTTTGCCATACAGCGCCATCTAGGGAACATTTTGGAAACTCAATATTCAACAACATTTAAACATAATACAATTTTGCTACATTATAGCATACACGTGAACATTCCGCCCACCAAGGCCCTATTTAACATAGGCCTTAAATACAAATTAAAAAAAATAAGTACCGCCCACCGTGAATACAGTACAACACTTAAGACTTACATGAGAAATTTAACACAAAAACATTGAAAAAGAAGAGATATAAACTATACTCTAACACATGAAAATACTACTCTTTAATGATTATTGTGTGACAGGTAAAATACCTAACTTACAAATTGGTCTTTTAATCACTGAATTTTGGGTACGTAGAGTAACAACTCCTGGTAATATTGTCCGACCCAGGGTGTTTTGCTACAACCTTCGCCAAAAGCCATTTACTAGGTGGTAAGTCATCTTCTCGAACCACTACTACATCCCCAATACTTGGTTCTGGATTAAGGGTAGCCCATTTATATCTATGAAGATATTTAGTGAGGTATTCATGTGACCAGCGACGCCAGAAATTTTGCATCATTTTCTGAGTCAACTGCCATCTACGCAAGTTTGAAACCGATGAATGCTCAAAATTGTGATCAGGTACCGTAACCAAGGGTTCCCCAATAAGGAAGTGACCTGGAGTCAAAACATCAAAAGCATCATGTTCAGTATTTAGCACGGACAGTGGTCTAGAGTTCAAGCATGCCTCGATTTGAGCGAGGACAGTAGACAGCTCCTCGTAGGTCAGTGTGGACTCTCCTATTACGCGTTTCAAATGATATTTCACTGACCTCACGCCCGATTCCCAAAGCCCACCAAAATTTGGAGCTCTAGGTGGTATGAAGTGCCATTGCGTTCCGCTAGTGGCCAAAGTCTCCGAAATTTCATTGATAAATGAAGATTTTTCTTTCGAAAACAAAATTTGGAGTTCTTTAGACGCACCCACGAAATTAGTTCCGTTGTCACTCCAAATATCGGTACACAAGCCACGGCGAGAGACAAACCTCTTGAACGCAGCCAAAAATCCTTGAGTGGTCAAATCACTAACCACCTCGATATGTACGGCGCGTGTAGCCATGCATACAAATAAACAAATATATCCTTTATGAGAATGATGACCGCGACCCTTTGTAGTCCTTATATTAATGGGACCAGCGTAATCTACACCAGTACATTTAAATGGGCGTGATGGACTTGCTCTGGCTTCTGGTAGCTGACCCATTAATTGATGGGACGGCTTCATTGAATTTTTTACGCATGGAATACATTTTCGCACAAAAGATTTTACTAAAGATCTTGCACCAATTATATAATATCCTGTCGCCAAATATGTCAACATCAATTGAGGTCCACCATGAAGTGTCTTGACATGTGCATCTGCAATTAAAAGACAGGTAAGACTGGATTTCTTAGGTATTAATATTGGGTGTTTAGATTCTGAAGAAAGATGTGAGTTGTCCAATCTACCTCCTACTCTCAATATGCCATCATTGTCAAAATATGGATTTAAAGATTTAAGCGGTCCCTTTAGTTTAATTAGATTGGCTTGCTTCCGTATGAGTGGTATGTCTTCCTTGAAGCTGTCTTGCTGACACATTTTTATCACACACTTTAGTGATTTTTCCAATTCATCCGAAGCAAGACATCCACCAACTCCAATTTTGTTTCGTAATAGATTTATGAAACGCCTGCAATAAGCAACAACTCGTATCAACCTGGTAAGTGATGAATATCTGTCCATTATATCTAAAGTTTGTATGTCCTGCTCTATAGTGAAATGGACAATTATTTCTTCTTTGGTCTCTAAATTTTTTGTCTTCCTATAATTTACGACAGATTCGTGGAGAAATGCTGGACCGCTGAACCAAAACTTAGAATTTTCCAGCTCCGAAGGAGTGACACCTCGCGAACCCAAATCTGCAGGGTTTTGCCCAGAAGACACGTGAAACCACTGAGCTGGATCAAAGGTAGTCAATATTTCGGAGACGCGATTGGCGACAAAAGTCTTCCACCTGCAGGGCTGACCATTAAGCCAAGCGAGAACCACCGTTGAGTCTGTCCATGCTCTTACATTGGTTATATCGATTTCCAATACCGATGCTACTTCTACCAAAAGTTTAGTCAACATTACCGCTCCGCAAAGTTCTAACCGTGGAATCGAGACCTGCTTAATAGGTGCCACTTTCGTCTTGGCTGTTATCAACGTAACCTTTACTTTGCCAAACGAATCGATAACTCTCGCATATACTACTGCCGCATACGCAATCTTGGACGCATCTGAGAAACCATGTAGTTCTATCAGTGTATCGTCGGGCTTTGTTCCATGCCATCGAGGTATTGTTATATGTGATAACAGTGATAACTGACTAAGGTAAGTATCCCATTCAACCAGTATGTTATTAGACACTTCTTCATCCCAACTTAATCCTGACAGCCATAACTTTTGAATTAATATTTTTGCCGTTATAACACAGGGTGATACCCATCCAAGTGGATCGTATAATTTGGCATTATGCGAAATAATTTTCCTTTTAGTTACAGGTCCAGACTCCGGGCATAGAGTGACTGCGTATTGGAAATTATCAGTGTGGCGATTCCAGGTAAGACCTAATAATTTAACCAGTTCGTCTTCCTTTATTTGCAATCCTTCGCCTATTTTTCCTTGACCTTTGGACCTTTCTTTAATGTTCTGTATCAATTCTTCATTATTAGACATCCATTTTTGAAGCTCGAACCCTGCTTTGTTTAATAATAAATTCATCTCTGCATAAATAATTACTCCTTCATCTACACTGTTACAACCCGTTAGCAAATCATCCATATAAAAATCGCTAATGACCTTTGGAGCAGCTGTTGGATAATTTGCTCCTTCATCATGAGCTACTTGTTGAAGAGCTTTCACAGCTAAATAAGGAGCTGAGGCAGTGCCAAATGTGACTCGTAGCATACGGTATTTTTCTACTTTATCGGAAGGTCCCTCGCACCACAATATTCTTTGACAATCGGTATCACATTCTGCCACCTTTACCTGCCGATACATTTTTATAACATCAGCGGCCAGACTGATGGGGTATTTCCTCCAGCGCATTAATAAGTGGCGGAGTTCTGGCTGCAATCTTGGTCCAATCATCAATTTATCATTCAGCGAATAACCATCCTTACCCTTACAAGACGCATCGAACACGACTCTTACCTTCGTTGTATCTTTATCATTTCTCACAACTGCATGATGAGGTAAATATATACAGTTGTTCATTTGCCTTTCCTTTTCAGGAACCCTTACCATATGTCCTAACTGTACGTATTCTTTAATTACTTCTGTATATTTTTCTTTCAGATGGAGATCTTTATGCAATCTTTTATTTAAAGAAACTAACCTTCTATTAGCTATCTCTTCAAAACCTCCAAATTGGTAAGTATCATTTCGGTTACGAAATGGAAGTCTCACAATGTATCTTCCATTTTCATCCCGCCTAGTGGTTGCCGCGAAAAGTTCCTCACATTGCTTTTCTTCTTCGGATAATATTTTCTTTTGATTGCTAGGCTCCGACTCTAACTCCCAAAATCTTTTCAAGGCTGAATTATCGTCACAGTGTGAATGCAAAACCACCACATTTGTAGAAAGATGACTGGATATATTTACTACTCCAGACATTATCCAACCAAATTTGGAACACTGCGCGACTATCGAACTGTCTGAATTCTTTTTTATACCTTGCTCAATGATCCTACTATACACGTCAGCACCTAATAAAAGATTTATTTTATTAGGCGTAGAGTACTGCGGATCGGCTAGACTCTCTTCATTCAGATTTAACCCCTCTACTTCAGTTACTTTAGTAACTGGGAGAAGGGATGTGATCGAAGTTAAAACATAAGCCGTAATTCGTAAGTTAAAATCGGAATGGAATCTAGGTCTTAGATTTATTGTGACAGCTGACCTTGACGCTATTTGTTTACTTCCTCCGACTCCTTGAATGACGCGAGGGCAAGATATTTTCTTCAACCCGAGAAACTGTACAGTAGCTTCTGTTACCAAGGAGACCTGTGAGCCCTGATCAATTAGCGCCCTACCCATCTGATATGTACCTGCTTTTGACTCAGCTCTAAGTAGAGCTGTGGCTAATAACACCGTATTATTAGACTTTCCTGTCGAAAAACATGATACCAGCGGTTGAATATCCTTCTCTCTGTCTGAACTGTGGTCCTTTATAACCACACTGTTTTCCTTCCTTGGCGTTTTTGTACTGTCTGCCAAAGACACCGAGTTTGACTCTAACCTTGAACCAGTAGCCTCATTATCGCTCCGGGGATGCAGCAATGTGTGATGACGACGCTTACAAATGTGACATTTTACAGAAGCTTTACATGCCTTTGCCGAATGATTGTTCCCTAAGCAATTGAAACAAATTCCCTTTTCTAGTACGAACGTACGACGAGCATTAGTATCTATTGTTGCGAACTGTTTGCAGTAGCACAATTTATGAATCTCGGAACAGTAAGGACACTGAGTACCCGTGACATGCAAACTATTTACCTTAGGTGGACCGGAACCTTTATAATGTTGATCCTTAAATCCCGAACCTTTAGTGTCTAAAAATTCTAGAGCTCGATACCGGTTAGTTAGAAAGTCAGTAAATTGTTCAAAGGTAGGGAGCTCGTCGGATGAATTATGCGACGTTATATTAAATTCCCACTGCTTCCGGGATTCGGGATCTAACTTTAAAGCAATTATGTGGATAATTATTATATCCCAGGAATCAACATTAATTCCCAGATTCGATAGCGATTTCAAGCAATCATTAGTATTATCGATTAACTCTTTAAGACCTGCGGCTGATTCACTAACCAAATTCTTTTGACTGAGTAGTCTTTTTAACATAAAATGTGACAAATATCTTTTATTGTTGTACCGAGAAGTAAGTAGGTCCCAACAACGCTTATAGTTTGCATCCGTAATAGGAATTTGCCTAAGTAATCGTTCCGATTCTCCAGACAAATAACCCTTTAAATATTGCAGACGTTGTACGTTATCCAAACCCTTGTTATTATGTATAAGCGAAGTGAACAAATCTCTAAAAGTAACCCAATCATTGTACTGACCGGAGAATACGGGAATTATTATTTTAGGTAATTTTACTTGACACTGTTTTGAGGTGTTGCTAGCAGATGCCGACTTTTCCTCTTTACATTCAAAAGACTCAAGAGCAGTTTGAAGTTCAGATTTGTAATCAGTAAATACCTCTTCGGCCAACTCATAAACATTTTTTCTAACATAATCACAAGTTTTTATTTCGTCTGGTTTATGATCAAACAATATGCTATGTCCATCTAAAAACTGATTCCACAATTGTTCCAATGTTTCCAACCTTACTTTAACATATGGGCGTGTAATTCTATCTTTGGGCGATTTTTTGAAGTTCGTATAAGCTTTCTTAATTCGGTTAAAAGTATCATCTTGTTTCAACGCTAAAGATTCCATTTTATATAAATTCCAACTAAAATATAAGTAGAAGATTTTTATAGTTTGGAAAAATTCCAACAAATTATCAACCAATTAAGATCAGGATCTTAACTACAAATTATTTTACAAGTGCCCATAAGTTCACACATAAGTTAAATTCATATAAGAAACACATATGAAAATACAAGTGATATTAAGACAGTAAATTTTAAAGGAAATCGTTCTTAGATCTCATAAAGTAATGAACTCTGAAAATGTATACAAACAAAGTCCCAATTTACAGTTAAATGCACAAGTTCCAATTAACAATCGATATTTTCTAAGTGTTTTAGAGATAGTTTATTCTAGGGTAAATCGGGCGTAGGTTCCCCGTCCTAACCAAATTAAAGAAACTATTCTAAGTCTAAACTAATATTAAGCTAAAATGTTAAAGTCCACAAATTTCACTGAATTCTTCTAAGTTAATGAAGTAATGAATATAAAGTTCACTTTTGCTTGACACACTTGCCAACTTTGAAATATTTTTAACTAAAATGTAAATTGTGCAACTCACAGTTCAAGTCCTTGTATCTTCAGAATACCTCAATAGGTTCACTGGAACCCCACCAGATACTGCTCCTCCAGGATCATCAGCTCGGTTCCTCCAAGATCACCAGCTCTGCTCCTCCAGGGTCATCAGCTCTGCTCCTCCAGGGTCACCAGCTCTGCAGCACCCGGATCCTCCCGTGACCGCAACACTCCTCCAGATATTTCAGCACCTGGTACCTCTCAGCAATCGGCTGAGAAATGGTTCTGAACAGCGACCCACTATTCAGTAATGTGCGGCGTTCCACACGGGATGTGATACCAACGACAAGTTGATTACACAGCTGACACCACTACCGTAAAATGCCGAACCCGACTCTAAGGACCATGTACACTACCGCACAGGCCCAGAGCGAATTAGGATCGGGAACAGCAGGGAATAATAATTTTACCGACAACCGTTCTCAATACTGGTTTATTGGCTAGAATAAAAACTACTTAATTACTAACAAAGACAGTACTGTTACAGAAAATCTTAACACCGCGATTCAGTTTTGCCATACAGCGCCATCTAGGGAACATTTTGGAAACTCAATATTCAACAACATTTAAACATAATACAATTTTGCTACATTATAGCATACACGTGAACACTTCGCTTTATCCATAAAGATAAGAATAGCTTGTAATAAACATCCTTGTTTAATATAATATAATATTTACGTTTCGTAGGGGTAATAGATTCTGTAGTAAATAATGACGGGTTGTGTATAAAAAGGGCTGCCTATAGAAGATTCGTTTTATTTACCTATTTCGAACTTTATTACTGTCTAGTATAATATTGGCTACGAACTGTGTGTATCTATCTGTTCATAAACTATGGTCAGTCCTTATATTCGTGACTCTTTGTGATAAGGCGTCGAATCCAGCTACCGTTAATATGATAGTTGATAAGTCTAATTGTATGCCACAATCTGCTCATATTCATCACACACACAATCAAAAAACTTTCAGTGACTAGCAGTACGGTTTCTGTCACGGTCCCTGGACTGACGATCTTCCGTGTACCTCACACGACTGGGTGACGGCTATCGAGAGTAAACACGAGGTACCTATTTTACAGGGTCGGCAGCGCGTCCTGGGGTATCCTTCCGAGGGTCCGGGGCTTCCAACCGTAAGCTGTTAGGTTAGGATACGTGTAGTTTTTAGTCGGTAGTAGTCCAGCATAGCATCCATGTAGGATTTTTCTCACTTCATAAAAAAGAACGGGTAGCCAGCGCGAGTGAAGCGCCTCTGATGCGTCCTACGGCTACGGTGACCACTATCCATCAAGTGGGTTGTATGCTTGTTTTCCACCTTAGTAGTATTGAAAAAATCATAAAACTGCAAGTATAGATATACCACTGACATAATTAAATGCAACTGGTGAAATGTCTTCAAAAGACTATTTATTTGACTATTTCAAATCCTAACACATTTCGCCTCATTCATCAAATCCCTTTTCGTACACAGACGTAATCCTAAATATATTTTTAATTTACATCTACTGGAGTAGGACAATACGAGCCAAGTAATCTCGTTTTACTGTATTCGACGCTGAAATCAATAGGAAGTAATGAACCCAAGGAGACAGAAGTTTTACTTTCCGCTATCACATAAAGGGTATGTAGTGACATGAGGAACTACCGAGATTTTTAGCGGCAAGTCATCTCCATCGACAACTGGTATACCACTGAAGTCGGGCGAAGATGGAAAACTCGTAATATTTTAAGGCCAAACATCCTCCAGAAAGTAAGGTGTGAGCTTATCCAAAGATTAAATATTATATTATGCAGTAGAGGTAGACTGTGATAGGATAGGTATTTCGATTTTTAACTAAAAGAGTTATAATTATTCTATACTAGCTGACCCCGCCACTTCATTTACGTCACGTAAGGTGTATGAAAGGAGAGGTATTTCTTCATCAGACTCATCAAGCAGTGTGTAAAACTGCCCTGTTTGCTTAATCACGAAAGAGCTTAAAGATTAAGTTTATTCTAAAACATTTCAACTCTTTTATGATTAAGCCAACAAGCCAGTTTAGATTTACCCATTTTTAGATTTATATGTCTATGTATGATTCTTTAAAGTGATATAACTTTTTATTTATAAACCGATTGACATGCAATAAACAAATGTTAAGTGGAGCAAACCTCAACACAATAAAAAAAACCGCATTGCAATCGGTTAAGCGGTTACTGAGATTAGCGTGCACAAACGTAAAATATACAGAAAACCAGGCTCCGTTCATTATATATTCAAAGTTGAAATCCATACATCAGTCAACAGACACCTCTAGAAGGTGTAACTTACATCCTATTAAACTTCGCTAACTTTGGATAAGCTTCTAATTTTCAATATTATCTTATGGAACTTAATACGCTTGGTTCAGGTTGCTCAAAGATTCTCAACTTCAACAATAGACTGTAAGCGATTTTCCATTATCTTAAGCTCTCAATCGCTTAGGCAAACAAGTCAGTATCTGGAACAGTTTCAAAACATCTTATATCCTCCAATTCAAACTACCCCCATGCAACTTAAGAGCAAGTTTCTAAAAACTGAAGAGCCAAAGCCGAGAAACATATATATTTCATTGCCAATAGTGTAGAGGTAGTGTACGCAATTGCCGTAGCTAAGGCCTTTTTTTAATTTGAGGAATATCCTACAGGGATGCTATGTCGAACTCCTACCCACTTAAACGGGTTAGTTTGGGAATCCTTGGACCTCCTTCCGAAGGCTTATCCGGGGCTCCCCACCATAGGACTTGTGTGGTTCAAGTCGGTAAAAGTCCGGCTTAGCATCCATGACGGATTTCCACAGGTAAAAAAAATATCTCATGGCTTCTTGTGACATACTAGATGGGTGCTACAGAATTTTCTATAAAGCAAAACAAATTGGTAAGGCAAATCTGGAGCGATATCTTTTCACAGCTAATCCTGTAGATTATTGGTGAGGGTGTCGTTCGAATGAGAAATGTACAAGTAGGTATTGTACTAAATTATTTTTCAATATATTGTACTAGATCCATTTGGAACTTTGAATACTCTGAAACCCGCAATTTCAGCTTGCTTTAGAAATTGGAAATTGATAGGCTTCATGAATATTGGTTAGGTACTATATGGTATGGGGCCCGCGGCTTCACCCGCGTGGAATTGTGTTCCCGTTCCCGCTGAAGATAGGAACTTATTTCCGGGATTGAAAGTAGCCTTTATTCCGAACAATAATTTATTCAAATACCAAATTTCAGCCAGATCCGTTTGTAACATTTATTTTCTATGTGTAGCAATGTCTGGTCTTGGGCTTGACAATCATCATTGACCGTGTGAAAGCGCCATAATCAATTCATTGTTTTTTGCTGTGGCAACAGCTCTCTCAAGGAAACGGACGTATAGTCTTTGGATTTTTTGAGCCTGGACGCAGGAATTACGCTACAAACTGGTTTTAAGAAATTTTCTCGAGGATTCGATAGTGAGGGTATAAATAGCCCTGCTATGAAGTTCCAGTCTTCTTTTACCACCTTCTAAGCATCATTCTGTGAATTTGAGACATAACTCTGAGTAGCGCACCTCATTTTTCTTTGGAGGTTATAAGTTCAAACCTGAGGACTTGCTAAGGAAATTTGCCTGGGTTTTACCTACTTTCCTCAGAAAGAATTGAATTCTGTTCTAACCTATACCCAGATTCTGAGTTTTTAGTACGGGGAAAAGTCGGTCAGCCACAATTCGTAACTACACCCAATAACACGTGGACTACACGAGCGAGGTGATTTGAGAGGAACCTGCCGTCTTCATACACCTGGCATTACCATCAGCCACTGCCACTCTCCGCTCACACTGCAGGCCAGTACTTGTCATCAACCTTATATGTATAGTCTAGCCGCATGTTACTTCCTCACCTCTAGTACCTGCTCACGCTGAATTAGTTTAGTGCTGTACTATTAGTACCTAAACCCGTAATATTCTTATGTATGTATGTGATTTCTGTATCTATGTAATCTCATTGTCTCTGTAGTGTACTGTGTACTATATAAATATATGTGTGTACACCCTATTGGCTGTTTTCGTTAGAGCCCTAGCCTACCCTTGCACACACACTGGAAACTCTGAAGAAAGGCGCCCTGGGACAGAGTAATCTGCAACCTCCCTCTGAGCAAGTTGGTGAGTAATCATACTGAGCAATAAAGTGGTTATACGTTATGCCGTTAGTGTGTCATTGAGTAACAAACATCCAAATTTCTTCTCAAACGTTCACTACATTAATGACATATTAGTAGGAATCTCAACATTTAGGTACACGTACCTATATTGTTATTTAGTCTATTTAATAAGATTCAATGTTCTAGCTCTATCCAGCCAATCGGAGCGAGCTACGTAACTGCCAACAATAATTCGACTGCCAGAAAAACCAGTTCTGCCATTTAGCACCCTAAAGTTGTCCATTACAAGCACAGTTCCCATCAAAAAAAACCAATATTACTTTTTTAAGGATTTTAAGTTCAAACAGTGATGTTTCTCCTCAGAAACACAATTAATGAAGATTTGAAATCTCATTTATAAGTACGGTTGGAAATAAGTCTGACCACTTCTGCAATAAGGTCCATAAAAATAATCTTTATGCATCTCTTATAAACGAACAATAACCAAAAAAGATTCTAATTGTACATACGTACTTATTTGTAAAATACAGTTTGTAATTGATTTTAGTACTAACGTACGATGTTTAAGTCCATGCAAGTTGTTTGTTTCAAATTCAACATTGTCCTTGAAGAACGTTAGTACCTAGGTACCCGTGTGTTGTTAGAATTCCATGACCTAGTAGAGACCAAGATAATAATAGTAATATTTACCTGGCTGTAACTTAAACCTCTACAGGTTGCATTTATTTTCGTAGTAATTAGCCAACCTCTGAAGCGAACGGTAGTAATAACGGCAAATTTTACTATTCTCATAATTATGCTAAAGGCGCACGATCATTTACATTGAATCTACAAAGAAGTTGATCATAGCACCTATCTTAATGTTTATCAACAACTGAACTTCTAAAGTTCTCTGTAACTTTTCAACTTAGCGAAGTAGCTTAATTTGTAAAAATTTAAAGACTAGAACTTTATGAAACGGATATAATTGACATGCAGGAAATCAAAACCTCGGGAAAATTACACTGATAAAAGCCGAAACAAACCTTACTTATACCACATTTACCGTCTCGCTGTCCAATTTTATTACAGGCGCAGAATACGAATGATGGTGACCTTCCTCAATATACTCTGCTTCTAAATTAAACTTGCAAAGAAAATCAAACTCCCCTGGAAACTCCCTTTTTAACTGTTGAGCTCCGAAGAACCCATCAACAAGTACAGTTTCACCTCCTGTTCCATTTTTGTGTTCCAGACAGTGGAGAACTTGTAAACTGGAATGATATAAGTTTAAAATTATTTAAGAACACAAAATTACCTACAAGCTACATAATAATTATAAGAAAATAACTTAAAACATTGCCTTCCAAATGGGCACAACTATTCTATGCTGTCCACTTTGATATTTTGTGACAGTTTACGATCGTATTTAAATTAATTATGCATTTATTTAATAGATGTACTTTATGCAAGTATATGGAGTTGGTGCCTATTTATCTCATTTGATTCTATTCTCTAAGAATATTAAAATACATTTGTACATATTCATTGCACACCTAAAACAAATAAAAATAGCTAATAATTTGTAATGTCTTTGGACAAAATTTGCTGAAGAAATTTATTTGTATTGATATTGGATCGTCACTGAATAACGTTCACGTCACTGTTGGTAAGTTATTGCTTTTCTATTAAAACTGCAAGATTCTCGGCGATAGACTTTTAGCGTTTCGATCTGAATACTTTCACAGAAATAGAAACAGAATTCCTGAACAGCAATGAATAAATCGCTAGGTTTAATGAAAAAAGTCCAACAACGAAAAGGGAGGACTTCTAAAATAATGATGACTAAAAAAGCCAGTTAAAATAAAATTCCAGACGACACTTGAAATAAGAACTTCTCCTCATTATTTCCTGAAAATATCCAGTGGAATTTGTAGTACCTATCTGCTGCTTGGACTAATTGAATATTCGGTTAGTTAATTTTATTGTTTTGAGTAATGACAACTGAATGTTAAATGGCACTTCTGTTTCTCTGTTTCTACGATCAATTTTGTCAAATTTCCAACTAAATTGTTTAAGGACTAAGCATTTTAAGCAAGGACTATTCTAAGCAGTTTTAGTGACACTGTTTCATAACACTTTCATTATAAATACTAATGATAATGGTTTCGGTAAGTCGTGTGGTAGAGTCAGTGTCAATAATACACAGACTCCTAGCAAAGATACAAATATAAAGATCCTAGCAAATACAAAATCAAACCAAATCTTATTTAGATTAAAATCAAATTAGCAAGACAAAGCTGTCGTATTCTCTACCATTTTGATATTGTTTTTTTTTACCACTAAGGTGGGGCAGACAAGAATACGGCCCACCTGAAGGACTGGTGGTCACCGCAGCCTAAGAACGTTTGCAACACCTGAGACATCACACTCGCGCTGCCGACCCAGTAAAAACCTTCTAAGACACCTTTTGAAGAACCCCATACTGTAGGCGTTTGGGAAAACCGAGGTAGGGAGATCATTCCACAATCTAAGCGTGCGCGGGAGAAAGCCCCTTTCGGATCTAACAGTAAAAAAATGAAACGATAGGTGGGACTGTCCAATGCCATTAAACACTAGATGTAAGATTTCTATTACCAACTATATGGATTCGGGTCCAAAATAAATATGTATTACGAGATGATGCTCGCGGCTTCCCGTGGGAACATTTTCCCGGGATGAAAAGTAGCCTGAGTTATTTCAGACTATAAGCTATCTCTGTACCAATCGATTAAGCCGTTAGAGCGAGATTGAGTAACAAACGTCCAAACATCTTCACAAACTTTCACATTTATAATATTAGTAGGAAGTAGGATTATAATATTAGTAGGCTTTTATTTCTTAAGTATCAAAGACTATTCACATGTTGTATGGGAATGTTTACTCCGATATTATATTAATAATCACGATTATTTCTTGGCAATATTTTCGGTGTCTCGATTTATTTAGACATGTAATATAAGCTGAGGATTTGAGGATCGATATGGTTATTCGATTAATCTCTCAGGTATCCAGAGATAGCTGGCTTTCACCGATAATACTACGTTCTACAATACGCGAGGGAAATATCGGTGACATGATAACATGTCTATTTCACGAATATAGCCATTTATTGTTTGCCATTATTATTTTTAGGGATCCGCACCTTAAAAGTAAAAAATGGAACCTCTATTGGAACGCTTCGTTGTTCTCGTTCGTCCGTCTGTCTGTCAAGACACTTTGCTCGTAAACGCACGAAGATGTCGAATTGAAATTAATATCTTATTATTGAAGCTGTAAAATAAATAGCCGTAACTTGTAGAATACTGCGAGCCACCATCAGCAGATAGAAAGCCCATATTGTTGCCCCAGGCACACGCTTATGGAGGACGGAGATCGTTCAGGGTTCTCCAGCGCCCAGTGCGACTTTTTCCCTATGAGAGAGAGCTGTTCCTCTCTCGTTCGTTTTCCGCCACTCTTCGCTTACCCCTTGATGAAAAAAGGCATGGCTATATAAATGAATGATTGGAGAAAAATAATAACTGTTCATTACCCAGCAGCTTCAGTAAAGTAGGTATTATCATTGTGAGCGGCTAGAGGCAGATTTGTGTATGCCGTGTCTGCGTGATCGGCTTTGGTCGTGAATTGCCACATACCTCCAAACAGTGTATAACCTAAAGCTTTGCATACTACTTCTGTGTCTTCACAAGATAAGCCTACCTGAAACATTAAACAGCATTGTTCGATATTTTCTTGATAAAAATAAATTAATTAAGGGAACATTTTTGCAAAACAGATACGTGAGACGTTGGGCTGCTGAGATTACATAGAGAAAGATTTCAATGTTTTTTTACTGCCTCGTTGGTCTAGAGGTCGAAATGTGCGACTGCGGATCACGAGGTCGTGGGTTCGATTTCCACCGGAGACAAAAATTTGTGTGACCCATAAATGCTTGTCTCAAGAGTCTGGATGTTTCTATGTATGATAAGTATGTATTTAAAAGTATATTATTTATTAATATCCGTGGTATCCGTGGAATCCATACCACAAGCAGGTTATTCCTGGCTTACCTTGGGATCAGATAGCATTGTGCAAAATGTCCGCGAATATTTATTTATTTATATGTGATCTTTGCAATAGGTATTTTTACTATAATGTTCCCTTGATCACCTTTTTCGACATGCAGGATATGAATTGATTGCTGACATTTGTACTCTATCCCGTCACCACACGGTCAGAAGTCCCTATTGTGAAGTGCCTATTAGGCGCCAATCTTATAAACTTTTAACAATGGAGAAAATATATAACCCCATAAATCAAAGCGCCACCGTAGTCAAGCAGTGATTGAAACACTCTTTTTTGGGCTTCTTTCGACTTGACAAATTCATTCACTTGTATTTTGCTTATTTTATTATCGAGGCTGCCTTGCCAGAGTATGGGCTTGAGTATTCGCTCATCTCTCCCTTTTTTTTTTAATCAAATTGTGCCAAAAAGTCGTGTGAATACTTTGATTCGTGGTTGTCTCTCCCTGGAATGTGATTATTTTGTTTTATTCAATCAGTCTTGATATTAACGGCGAAAAGAGGTTCAGAATAATATAATGTTCTTTATCGAAGCTTTTATATTCAACCACGATAGGATTTTATAAAAACAAATATAGCTAACGCAAAATATAAAAAGAGTATTAGTAGATTTCTGAAAAGTAAAGTAAATTTTATATAGAAATATAAAATTTACTTCACTTTATTAACCAGTACATGAGAAAATATTCTAAATGACTGGTTTACTGCGAAGTCAGCTAAATTGTGATGGCTCCTATCTCGATTACTTGTTTATTTTTGAAATGTTTCAATATAAAATTTTAACTTTTTTTAACGTTAGGGAAAAAATCCTCTTGGATGGTATATTGAATTCCTACTAACTAAAAAACCTCACGTATCCTTAAGATTATTTTTGAAAAGCAATTAGTATGCTAACTGATCATAAATTTTAAATATGGAAAAAGAATTGGTTTCGAGCAGGATTCGAACCTGCGTCTTCGGTCTCAAAAAAACTCACGTATCCTGACTAACAGATAATTCTACTATAGAGTTAGGCATCTCCAATAAAAATAAAATAAAAGGTACCGAGCGCGGTATACTTGTGTGCGCGCGTAGTGCCTACGGGCGCGTCGCGTCGGAACAAGCCGCGAGTCACGCACACATTTAAAAATCAGTACTAGTCGGAAAGCTCCCAGCTGCCCAGCTGGTAAACCAAGCGTTCAATCAGTGTTACCGCGAACCGCGTGCGCGTGATTACGTAAAACGTATGTGTCATATGCCCGCTATCTTTACTTACATACATACATATATTTACGCCTTTATACCCTAAGGAGTAGACAGAGGCATAGTATACGCTCCCATTTCACATTTTAGTTTTATGTCCCACGTAATAAATAGGTGGTGAGCCTATTGCCGTGTTGGAATGAACAGGCGCAGGTCGCCGCGACCCGCAGCTGAAAATTTTCAAGCCAAGCATAAGGCCTTCAACTTGGCTTAACGATTGTCATTGCACTGACAACCGGGTTTCATTTCGAGTTTTTCTTCTCTACGCAATGGATCTTTTTGCGAAGGTGCTCCCTTAGTCGCCTCTTACGACACCCTTGGGATGTATTGGGGTGGCGACATTTTGTACTTTTACCTGTCGCAACACGGAACCTCGTCGCCACACAGGTATATTAATATTAGATAAATATGACAATGCCTATAAAGAAGTAAAGACTATATTGCTGTGTTTTTGGATGCCTCAACAGTAATTTTTAAACTCCATCCTTATCTATCGTTATTCACGAATTCACGATAGGTAACAAAAGAAGAAGAAAGGTTAGTCTGTCCCACAAAAGGTCTGTGTTAGGGGAACGTTAGTTGCATGGGATACAACAAACATGAATTTTGCCGTTTTTTGGTACGGAACCCTCCTCGGTGCGCGAGTTCTACTCCCACTGCTTCGAACCCACTCAGTTCATTTTCGACCCCTTATAATTTCTTTGTGGATAAAACTAGAAGTTTGAAGTATCTTTCAACAGAACACTACCCGTCCATTTCAACACGGCAATAGGCACACCACCTATTTCGTTAGACATAAAACTATAAGGTGAGATGTGGGCGTATACTACGCCTCTGACTACCCCTTTTGGGATAGGGGCGTGACTATAAGTATGTATGAAGTCAGTGAACACTGACTGTCTGATAATCGAAACTTTATGGCACTTCAAACGAATATAGAACCTTCAAAAGAATGCAAATAGTGTTTAGTGTATGAATTAAGGAAAAGCTAAAATATTCTAGAATTTGGACTAGATGATGTTGTATGAGATTGTCCAATTGTTTAACCTAACCCGTCATTTGCGACTATTGAATGAACTAAAAGTGACAGCCCTGATACTATAGGTAAGTATCGCGCGGTCAGGGTCGGAGATACCCTACTATATATAATTCTACTATGCTAACAGCCTACGGTTGGGAGCCCCGGATTAGCCCTCGAATGGATAACTCAGGACTCCCAACAGACCTGCGGCTACCACTGCAGCCTCGCCTAGAGGGGGGTTCGGGTGTTATCCCGCTTCTTAGGGTAAGCGTGTGTGAATCAAAGACTTCCTTAACGACACGATGTCGTCTAGGGCATGCTTCTGTAAGGACGGTGAGCAGCCTCCTTAGCGTCATCAGGCCCCCGGTCATGGAGGCTGATAGTCTTCGACGAAGACACGTCAGCGGCGCCTCCGCCGCAGACTGCGGAAATCGGGTGGGAGGGTTCTCTCCCGCTCCTTTTATGGCTCGCACTATGGTCTCGAGCGAGAGAGTGTCCACGTCTAGACCTGCCACGCGGACCTGGCGCTGTTGCGCCCACGCCATGCACTCCACCAATGTGTGGAGCGCTGTGTGCTCTTTGTTTGAATAGTGACGCAAGGACTCTCGCTTCCAGGTCCCTTGGAGGGGTCCCGGTTAGGAGACATGCCACCTCACCTGAGATCATGCGGTAACCCCTTGTCACCCTGACGGCCATAGCTCTCAGCGGGCTAAGCAATCTAGCTGCGTTGCTGGCCGTCAGGGTTCGGCATAACATCCTCTGAGGATTTTCCCTCACGTAAAAAAATAAAAAAATAAAGTCTTAGCGTTGTAACAAGATGGACATCTAAAACATTAGCAATTTAGGTACTAATAAAAAAAACTCCAGTTAACATTGTAATCAAAGCCACTCATAGTTTAGCACCTACTTCTGTAACTACCTATTCCTTCCTTAGTATAATGTACCTACTGTAGGAACAACTGCAAACTGTTTTCAAGAGTTAGAATAATCCATTTTGTGTATGTGGGGTAACCTTCCAATAGAAAATATTTCTTCGTAATATGGCTAAACTTTAAGTGCCAACATGTAAATGCGAAAACCTACGGAAATGAGACATTTAACCGATAAATTGTATTCATGGTTGCTACCTGCAGTGGTCTCGCAACCAACAATCTTCAAAGTTGATCGACTTGCCATCTCCAAACAGTACCTGAAGGGCTCTGTCCACTGCGCTCTTCCGCTCGATGGCCTGCGTAAATAAAACTCGGTAATGAAATTCCAGCAACTGAATACTAGAAAGTTTGTAGTTCACAATGACTTGGTTGACAGTTGCTGGCGATGGTCTAGGTGCACTTGATGATATTTTTTAATATCTTACTCCTTACATAAACTTACGCATTTGCCTATTATAAGTTATTGTGAAAGTTTTAGAAGATATTTAGAATGATGTTTGTTACTCAATCATGCTTTGCCGGCTGGACGGATTGGGTAAAAATTTGGTACCTACAGAGATAGATTGTAATCTGAAATAATACATAGGTTTTAAATATTATCCCTGGAATACGTTGACAGGAATGCGGGAATGACACAGACTTACAATAAGTAGCAGACAAAGCATTAGAGATTGAAAAGTACGCCAAAACTAACACATATAAAAACCACACACACTAACGCAACTACAGGGAAGGAGTTAGCCGCCTAGTTCAATAAGATTTATTTTAATGAAATAAGAGTATCTTAAAATACCTCTTTTAAGGTTCCGTAGCCAAATGGCAAAAAACGGAACCCTTATAGATTCGTCATGTCTGTCTGTCTGTCCGTCCGAATGTCACAACCACTTTTTTCCGAAACTATAAGACCTATGCACTTGAAACTTGGTAAGTAGTTGTATTCTGTGAACCGCATTAGGATTTTTAAATATAACTAGAAAAAAGCAGTAAATTTTGGGGGTCCCCATACTCATAACTGAAACGAAAAGATTTTTTTCCATCAAACCCATACGTGTGGGGTCATCCATAGATAGGTCTTAAAAAATGCTTGAGGCTAAAGCACCTTTAGAAAAAAATGATGTTACAAAACATCATTTTTTTCTAAAGGTGCTCCCTCACTGGGAGCATTCGCGCGTAATGTAATGTTACGAGTCGAGAATTACAGCCAGTGTGGGAGGTGAACCGAGCATTGCAATGCGCACCTTGTAATGATACAAGACGAGGTTACAGCAGTGAAGCAGGTGATCCGAGCATTGCAATGCGCGCCTTGTAATGATACAATGTGTAACGTTTTGATCCAACTCGTAACATCAATGCGCTTTTTTTGTTGCGGCTGGCCGGCCGCACACTGGTCCGGATTATAAATAGGTGGACATACGATCTAAGATGTCAAACGCTTTTGGGAAAAAAATAGTAGTACGAGTACGAATTTCAGGTTAATTTTGCAATCCAATACGGCCGCCGCGCCACCATTGTAAAATTTCATGTTGGATATCGTTTATGGGGTTTTTTGGTATGCTGAGTACGAATTTCAGGTTAATTTTGCAATCCAATATGGCCACCGCGCCACCGTTGTAAAATTTCATGTTGCATGTCATATAAGGGGTTTTTGGTATGCTGAGTACGAATTTTGGGTTAATTTTGCAATCCAATATGGCCGCCGCGCCGAAATCACAAAATTTCATGATGGGTATCGTCTAAGAGGTTTTTTGGTATGCTGAGTACGAATCACATGATAATTTTGCAATCCAATATGGCAGCCGCGCCGAAATCACAAAATTTCATGATGGGTATCGTCTAAGGGGTTTTTTGGTATGCTGAGTACGAATCTCATGATAAATGAAATTTTGTGATTTCGGCGCAGCGGCCATAATTGATTACAAAATTATCATGTGATTCGTACTCACCATACCAAAAAACCCCTTAGACGATACCCATCATGAAATTTTGTGATTTCGGCGCGGCGGCCAAATTGGATTGCAAAATTATCATGTGATTCGATCTCAGCATACAAAAAAACCCCTTAGACGATACCCATCATGAAATTTTGTGATTTCGGCGCGGCCGCCATATTGGAATGCAAAATTATCATGTGATTCGTACTCACCATACCAAAAAACCCCTTAAACGATACCGATCACGAAAATTTTGTGAATTCGGCGCGGCGCCCATATTGGATTGCAAAATTATCACGTGACTCGTACTCAGCATACCAAGAAACTCCTTAAGCAATACCCATCATGAAATTTTGTGATTTCGGCACGGCGGCCATATTGGATTGCAAAATTATCATGAGATTCGTACTCAGCGTACCAAAATCCCCCTTAAACAATACCCATCATGAAATTTTGTGATTTCGTCGCGGCGGCCATATTTGATTGCAAAATTATCATGTGATTCGTACTCAGCATACCAAAAACCCCCTTTAACGATACCTATCATGAAATTTTGTGATTTCAGCGCGGCGGCCATATTGGATTGCAAAAGTATCATGAGATTCGTACTCAGCGTACCAAAATCCCCCTTAAACGATACCCATCATGAAATTTTGTGATTTCGGCGCGGCGGCCATATTGGATTGTAAAATTATCATGAGATTCGTACTCAGAGTACCAAAATCCCCCTTAAACAATACCCATCATGAAATTTTGTGATTTCGGCGCGGCGGCCATATTTGATTGCAAAATTATCATGTGATTCGTACTCAGCATACCAAAAACACCCTTTAACGATACCCATCATGAAATTTTATGATTTCAGCGCGGCGGCCATATTGGATTCCAAAAGTATCATGAGATTTGTACTCAGCGTACCAAAATCCCCCTTAAACGATACCCATCATAAAATTTTTTTAAAACCTTCTCCTGACAGAAACAAACACAACAAAAAAGAATTAGCGAAATCGGTCCAGCATTTCACGCGTGATGCCGTGACCACGGAAATCGGGCTTCATTTTTATATATTGTATACTCAATATCATCGAAGATTACAGGCATTATATTAAAATGCAATTCTGAACTAATTAAATGCTGAATCACAGTTTGCCACACTTATTTTTATGTTAGCATTAAATTTAATCTTGAAAAGAAGTGCCTGAGTTTGACCCCTACATTAATGAGAGGTATCTAATACGTCAAACTGCAGCATCGGCAGCTTAGACCTTTCAAAAACTAGGCGAACGTCATTTTTTTTAACATGTCATGTATAGTGTTGCTATACGTGTAGAAACGAGATAGCAGCATTCACTAACCCCTTAGAGCGAGCGGAATGGAAAGACCAACGCACACAAACATAATTAATGTTTCGTCTGCTACTTATTGTACGTCTGTGGGGAATGATGACAAAATTCTACGCGGGCGTATCGCAGCATCAACTATTAAATCAGTGTTTGTAATAGCACTCTTCCAAAACGTCTCGAACGACCCTAAATATCTAAACTAACAAAATATGTATAGTACCGAAACCTCTGCAAATTCCTAAGGTAAAACATGGTATTGCAATATATCTTAAGAGAGAAAGAGAAAATTGCCAAGCCAGTAAAGCCAAGTTTTAACAATCTAAACATCATTCAGTATATTTTAGAACTTTTAAATTCTATTGCCCTTACCAAACTTGAAGAAAAAAATAATTATTTATTATTTTGACTCTATTTCGAGTCTTTGTACTAAATGTTCTTCAGGACTCAAAATTTAAGCGTTTATTTTCAATTAAAAAGGTACCTAACACTGTAGCTATTATTAATGTAGGTACTTAAGGTTTTGCGCCATAGTTATTTACTTTTCTAAAAGAATTAATAAATATTTGTGGACAATTTCACTATAATTTATACTATATTGGTGCCTAAACTAGATACAATTTATCTGTATTTAAAGGACACAGCGTCATCTGATCCCAAAGTAAGCTAGGATAACCTGCTTGTGTTATGGGTACCAGACAGACAACGGATACTTATAAATGACTAACCAGTAAAACTAATGAAGTGCAAAATATACAAACTAATGTTTAATAATTTAACATATTAATGCTACCTCGTATAAAAGTAGGACATGCAATTTCGTACATACATACTTACTTTGCAGAATTAACAATTGGATAATGTGATGACATTTTGCAAGCTGCCTATAAGGCCTTCAACCGGGCTTAACGATTGCCGTGTTACTGGAAGCCGGTTACAACGGCTTCACGTGCCCTCCCAGGCATGGAAACGCTCGTAAATTTAAATCTCACAAGATTGGTGACCCAGCTGAAGCCCGCTTATCGCAGTAATCACACCAGTATTCTGTATCTGTAACACTTTACGCAATACAGCTCATTAGGTTAGCGGAGCGACGTGCGCTTCAAGTTCAAAATTTTACACTGTTACGAAATTAATTTGTTTGCAAGTTAAACCGTTTAAACTTTTAAAGATTAAATTTTCTAAGTAGATTTACGGTAAATGCGTTGACACTGAGTTTATCAAGATTTTCATTCCATTTAGCTTCAAAACTCTTTGCATTTTAATACGCCATGGTGGATTATTTTATAAGATAAACCTTACATTATTCTTAGAACCAGTAATTGACACTTCAATTACGACCATGAACCAGTTATGGATGCTTCAGTAATCGACCAGGTTCAAAAGAGAAAAAAGTTCGCCAATGCGACTAAATCTTCTCTTTTGTATATTTTCTATGCAAATATTTTACCAATAATGAATTGGTGTTGGTAATTTTTTATTGTTTGATTCTTTCTCATTTAATCGAAAGTGATGTAGCGCTTTTAAAGAAAATAACAAAAATGAAAAAAATGTCCCACGATTTAGTTAGATAAACATTTTTTACAGTAAATTGCTTAAACAATTTTCTGGTGTAATTTCCCCGGAATTTCCACCCACGAGGCTTTTAGTAATACATGGTACAAAGTTCTTCAGCTAAGTTACATCACTATCAAGACTTGATACGTGCAATCTTGAACGTGTGTAATTTCGGCTATTTGAGTTTTCACTAAGCTAACGTTGTGTTCTAAGCAGTGATCCAATTTAGTCTTGGTGAGGACAACTTACACATAGTTTCTTTCTAATTTAAAGTTTGCCCGTATTTTGACAGTTACTTTCTTAAGAGAAGGCCTGTCCAGCTTACCATATTATCAGGTAGCGAACTCGTCAAAGGGGAACCAAATTAATAATTTTAATTTCAAATTTTCAGCCAGACACGAAAGTAGTGGTAGGTAGTTGGAATATAAAACCTGAAAACGACAGCTAACCTTCATTGCATATGACAGTATTTCCTGCCTCTATTTAAATATCAATAAGTTCATAAGTGATGTTGACGTATTGAGTGCTCAATGTTTGATGTTATTTATTACTGCCGGGGAATATATTCCATTTTGTTTATTATGTAAGTACCTGATACTATTATGAAAATTGTATTACTTACCTAAATCCATATGTAAGGCTCATATTGATGTGTGTTGGTTTCATAGCTCTTGTTGATAGGAAGAGGCAGCGCGGTGGTTTTGGATATATTCGGCATGATTTTTAATATGGATAGTTCTAGGTCTTCCTGTAGACGTCTTATGCAGGTCAAAAGTCCGTGTTGACCATTGGGTAAGTACATGGGACACATGGGTAGGTATTAGAAGTTCTCGGAGAAAATTTTGGCAATGTTTTGTAAAAGAAAGGAAAAGTTACCACTGCTATTAAATTGAATTGATTTCCTCCCGCAAAATAAGATAGACAAATATGTACCGAGCAAACATGTTATGTCTTTTCCCCTAATAAAGTTCGCGTTGCTCTATGACTATGAAGAACGACGCAGGACCGAGTTTTGTGGCGTAACTTGGAAGAGGCCTACATCCAGCAGTGGACGGCCATGGGCTGATTTGATTGATGATTGATTGAGGTATACTTATAATATTATAAAGAGGAAAGATTTGATTGTTTGATTGTTTGCATTGAATAGCCTCCGGCACTACTGAACTGATTTGAAAAATTCTTTTACTGTTAGAAAGCTACACTCTTCCCGGTGAACATAGGCTATATTATATTCCCGTATTCCCACGGACTTACCCATTTATTATTTACACGGATTTACCGTTTACCGTTTACCCGTCGTTACCCGTTTACTCGTCGTATTCGCGGTTTCCCGCGTGACGTCCGCTAGTGTATTATAATCGCGATGTTAACTTGTTATTATTTCGTATTAGCTTCATGACAAATTAGAATAAGAATCTATCTAGATCTACTCTTCTCATGATTTGGCCTACATGAAAGAAATCAAAATAAATTCCGAAAAGTGTATTAATTGCAAATGCTCAGTACATGAAAATGGAGGACTCTTTAAGTCAAAAGATTTTCAGCGGATTCCGTATCGTCGAAGTGCCCATATTCTTTGGGACTTTATTTACGTCCATACAATTGGCATGATATTTCACCAAAAGACCGCATTTACTGTGACTCAGTGTACTGTTACATAAAAGGAAGCCGAATGCTTGAGCAACCGTGAACGAATTGCTAAACAGAATTTTAAAAGCTGAATACAGACGAAAGCTTTTACGATTCAAGTCGGAAATAATAATGAGGGGAAGGATTTCACTCAAAGTCTTTAGTGGAATCACGAAAAATTTAATAGCCCTATAATTTGTCACTTTCTTATGAAGCTTATTTTTATAACTCTATTGAAACTTATTAGTTTGGACTCCTAATTGGAGGAACCGATGAAGCAAGAAATAACCCCTCGAGAAAGAATTCCATGTATAAATTTGTTTTCATTACTTACTTTTTTGTGTCTAATGATTTATAAAGTACTAGCTGATGCCCGCAGCTTCACCCGCGTAAAATTTGTTCCTGCGGGAAGTTATTCCCGTGATAAAAGGTAGCCTATGTGTTATTCCAGACTATAATGTATCTCTGTACCAAATTTCAGCCCGATCCGTTAAGCGGTTTGAGCGTGAAAGAGTAACAAACATCCACACTCACAAACTTTCGCATCCATACTAATATTATAAAGCTGAAGAGTTTGTTTGTTTGTTTGAACGCTAGGATCTCAGGAACTACTGGTTCGATTTCAAAACTTCTTTTACAGTTTGATAGTCCATTTATTGAGGATGGCTATAGGCTATATAACATCACGCTAAGACGAATAGGAGCGGAGCAGCAATGAAGAATATTTCGAAAATGGGGATTTATTTTTACCGTCTGAGAGCTTCCGAGGCGTACGCTGCCTAAATAGTTAAAGTTACATAAAAATTGTGTAAAACAAAATTGTTTCTCTTAAAAAGTTCTATAAAAAAGTCCGCGAAAGCATATATCTATCTTTTAAGGTTCGCTCACAATAACCGAATTTGTCTTTCTTTTAAGGTTAGCTCACAATATTATCAAACTGAAGAGTTTGTTTGTGCTAGGATCTCAGTAGGTAACTACTGGTTGCATTACAATAATAATTTCACAGTTTTTTAGTCCATTTATTCAGGATGACTAATGGCTATATAACATCACGCTAAGACATATAGGAGCGGAGCAGCCATGAATAATGTTTTAAGAACGGGGAAAATTTATTTCTTTTGAGAGCTTTCCTTCCGTACGTTGCGTAAATGGTTAAAGTTACGTAAAAATGGTGTACCTACTACAAAATGTTTCATCTTAAAAAGTTACAAAAAAGGTCCTGAACAGCATATGCCTTTCTTTTAAGGTTCACTTACAATAACGTTAATAATTTTTAAAATATGAGCGACGCAACTCGACGCGTCGGGAGTAAACGTTTTCTGCAGCAGTCGCCAGTCAATTGAAAGATAATAGCGGCCAAGTGCGAGTCGGACTCGCACACGATGAGTTCCATGCCAAAAAACGGACAAAAATAAATGCGACTGGAAACATTATATCACTTCAACAAAGTTGTGCGGTTCAACTCTAATGGTGATGAATATAAGCGACGCGACGGGAAAAATTATATCACTTTAAATATTAAAACCTACCACACCTTTTTAATAAATATACCTACCTAAGACACGCGACGAGAGTAAATGCGACGGGATTATATTACCTACTAAATATTAATACTATACCACTCTCTTTCTCACTCTCATGTGACGCAAACGAAGTTGCGCGGGTCAGCTAGTTTATAATATTAGTAAGATTGGTTAATGGAAAATGTCTCTTATATTTTTATTGCTAGGTACCCATGTCGCATAGCCATTGCTATTATTTGTTGTAGTTACAGCGCGTGTTACTAGTGAGAACTATATTATCACTTTTAATACAAACTAGCTATGCTAAAAATACTATCAATAGAAGAAAAGCTAAAATGACACGATTTCATATTTCTATATTAAAAGAAAATAAGACGTATCCTCTTTGATAATATCTTTTCATACAGTATGGAGTTCGATAAATCATATCGACATGTGGTTAACTGAGAAATATTAAGGGTGCTAGCCTCCAGCATAAAATACTTGGTAGGAATGACTAGTATGAATTCTACGTTAGAATTTTCAACTTTTATTGTAAGCGTCATTTAGGAACGTGAAATGATTTTATTTGACTGGCCTCGTGGTCCAGTGGTTATCGTGCCTGACTACGGATTCCGAGGTCGCGGGTTCGATTCCCACCCAAGACAATTCTCTTTGTGTGATGAGGTTATTGATTTGTTCTGTGTCTGGGTGTAATTTATAATAATATGTATGTACGTATTTAGAAATGTATAAGTATGTTTATCAGTCGTCTAGATCCCATAGCACAAGCTTAAATTAGCTTAATTTGGGCTAGATGATGATGTGAGAAAAAGTCCACAAATATTAATAATATTTGTGGACGTTACATATTATTATTATATTATATTAGTGAAGAATTTCATTTTATTACGGTTTGGTTCTTTAGCTCAGTTGGCAGAGCATAGCCCTGGTTTAGTCCCGTCTAAATCAAGTTGTTGTTTTTCTCTGTAAAATAAATTATTGTGTACCTTACTTTCTGTATAAGTACCTACGTCACTTTCTGCACAGGATAATAGGGCGGTACAGTTTTTATTTCTTACCCGGATGTTTCTGATTCAGAAGTAATTACGGTGTAAAAGTGGTAAATTAACAGACATTCCCTGTTTCAGTTTAAAAAAAAATTGTTGTGTGTTCCGCAAATATTTTTCTGTTCTTTACACATTATTTTTAAATTAGTATTACCTACCTACCTACTTGAACGCTTCTACTTCAGCCGTTATTATAAGGGCAAAAAGCGGCAATACCTTTACATTTTGTCTACTTTCTCCAAACATCTTATTCTAGTCCCAAATCCAAAGTTCCACCCCTATTCGCTTATTGAGTCACGTTTTGAAAATCTTTCCAAAGGAGTTGATCATCGTAACCAAAACAATAGCTCATATCGTATGTAATTAAAACAAGAAAATACGTTTAACTTGAATATCGGGTGTTCAATTTTAACGCGAATTAAATCTCAACGACTAGATAGAATACATTCCATAAACATAAACTTTATAGCCTCATGAACAGAATGTGGAATCCCATAAACTTCGACTTTTAAAAGAGCCGTAAAATGGGTTAATTGAAAATGAAAACCAACGTTATCTATTATGTCAGGATTTATGGTAAAGATGGGTAATATAGACATCATTAGCGTAATTGTTGCTGAGGCCTCAAATTTGAATTCTTGCAAGGAACAATAATTTTTTTTACCTTTTCTTTGATTTATTCAATCTTGATGACATTGTGAAAAAGCTTTGCAACATCAGATGCATTACTCTCACGGTTCCAATGTAATATGTAATATATTGTATTGCTAAGTTTTAGTACATAAACATTTTTGCGGCTAACAGCAAAACATATCTATGCTATTTACATGTGTACCTATTACCTACATGCTATCATAATTTAACATATACCAAAAGGCTCCCTAGAAACATCTTCAATATGAGAAAATTCCTCCAATTCCAAAAATATATTATGTACAGCCAAACCGAATATCATTATCAGATCTCTTCTGATATCGATACCTTACTTAGGGGTTGGGTAAGAGCTTTACCGATACACGATATTTGAACCAACTCATAAGGGTACACTCGACCTCTCAATTTCCCACAATAAACAACATTATGTTGTGTTTGAGCTCGAGTGAAGCAACTTGAGAAGATATTCAAGTTATTTGCCTTTCAGTCTAGTAGAGCTCTTTGATAAAAGTAACAGCAGTGAAATTTCTCTCAATGTCGAAAACTTTAAATTGTTCGCAACATGACTCTATCGTCCAACGAACAATTTAAAGTACGTAACTTTAAACTTGAGTTTATAAGATGAATAGATGCTTCTTATAATAAAAGGTAAGTTTCATGTTTCAAGTAAGTTAGGAGCCTAAGTGCGCCTTCACACTAGCGTAGGCGTTCGATGGACGTATGCGCGACGTATACGTCGCGTATACGTCGCGCACGCCCGACGACGCTTGTTCAGCGTACTCATGTGTTCCAGTGGAGACGCCGCGCCAACGTGGCGTATACGTCGCGTATACGTCGCGCTTGCCCGACGCTTGTTCAGCGTACTCATGTGTTCCAGTGGAGACGCCGCGTCAACGGGGCGTATACGTCGCGTATACGTCGCGTCGGCGCCGCGCATACGTCCATCGTACGCCTACGCCGGAAAAACGCTAGTGTGAAGGCGCACTTAAACAATAAATCTAAAACTTAAACTTTCAGATGTGAATAGATTTTCAGATGCTAATAGCAGAGACAAGATATCCCTCCTGTTTTGCCTTTTAAATGGTTTAATTTATATAACTTGTCCAGATTATTTAGTTGTAGTTTCTAAACAACGAAACCAATAACATAATGTGCTTTCCGTGTTTCAATTCTAATATATGAATTCCAAATACTCTACAATGTTAGTTCTCGCTAGCAACACGACCCAATAGTGTCACATCGGTAACTGAAACTATGTGTTACGTACCGACAGAATTCTCCCAGAAATCTTTGGAATTTCTTATTGAACTAGAACGGAGATAATAGGATATTGTGGAATTGTTATTTTATATGCGATATAATAGCTATTTTATAAATAAAAGTTGACGGACGTTTCACACAGTATTATCTGGTCCCGAGGTCAGCTGGGATCAAACTACTTGTTTTATGGGTATCAAACCACGTATTTTAATACTAATATGCTTTTTTTGTAAATGCATACACCACAACACCCAGACTCTCGAGACAAATATTTATGGATCACACAATTTTTTGTCCCCGGTGGGAATCGAACCCACGTACCTACTCGTGATGCACAGTCGCAATTTACTACCCCAAGACAACGAGGCGGTCGTAAGGGTACACATATTTTGCTTTTATTTCTGTATAGCTGTGACTTTGAATTCCTTCATGACTTACTGACATCCCAAACTTATTAATTCACTAAATGATGTCCACTGCCTACATAGAATGTTGTTCTAGTACACGAATCGTGTGGGAATTTATTCCGGCTATAATAATCCGGCCAAGTGCAAGTCGGTCATGCGCACGGAGGATTTCAAAACAAAATACGTAAAAATCACGTTTGTTGTATGGAAGCTCCCTCAAATACCTATTATTATTTTTCTGATTTTTGTTATAACTGCCACAGAAACTCATCATTTGTAAAATTTCAGCTCACTAGCTATCATAGTTCCTGAGATACAGCCTCTTGTCGGCCGGACAGACGGACAGTGAAGTCTCATGAATAGGGTCCCATTTTTTACACTTCGGGTAAGGAACCCTAAACACGAGAGCAACAGACAGAGCTGCGAGCACCATCTAGTACTGAATTATAATATTTTGTTATTGTTTGCTTGGAGAATATTTAAATATCATTCTGCTAAAATGGCAAAACTTGATGAAACATTTTACACTGAGCGTCTCATAATCACTTGGAACTTTGCCTTTGAGATAAATTTAACCTCACTTATGCCTTCGGCAATTCGTGTTTATTTAAATAAGATTTATTCTGCACATTTTACTGTATTTTTAGAATATAACGTACTATTTACCTACCAGCCTGCATCTACTACGAGTATCTGATACACACATAATAGTTACACATCTATGCCGCAGAGGGAGACAGTACTGATATGCCTACCATAATCTCGTCTGTTATGAGCAGGATACTCGAGCTCCCCTTAGTTAGGAGAGGCCGCAGTGGCAGCCGCAGGTCTGTTGGGAGTCCTGGCGCATCATTCCGAGGTCTTACCCGGGCTCCCCACCGTACGTTGTTGGGCGTTACGTGAGGCTTTTTAGTCGGTAGGAGCCCGGCACAGCATTCATGAAGAATTTTCCCTAACGTTGGAAAATAACGTTATACATACATACCCAATAAGAACATAATAAGAAAAAATCTTCCATTTCATCATAGAAAAAATTCCTACTAAGTTCACTAGCACCCTCGTTAAGCGAGTAGTATAATGATTACTTTTCTTCCCATTTTCTCATTACCTAATGAAAATCCACGTCCGTCTAGTTCCCAGAAGAACTAACAAGGAATGTTCCTTCATTAAAGCCGTCACTCACTCGTCCCGACGTTTTTCACAGATGAAGATAGATGATCGTTCATGACCAAAATCCGTCGCAAAAATCTGGAAATAAATTGAAGGCAAGCTTTCTTTTCTAAGATTAAGTATCTAAAAAAATGATAGATGTATTAATTACGAGTACAAAGTCTGTGAAAAAAATATATTGTGAACGATCCAATTATCATGGGTATAGATCGCTAATAGGTATTAAATCGAGAATAATGTCGGGAATATTATACAGTTTAGAAGCTTATTGGCAAAAACAGGAGTGAAAATTTGTTGTAATGATGAACAAATACTTTTCGTCACAAAGCATTTTTTATTTTGTAAAATAGGGAGTTTTCATAAGGGCAAAATGATAACGCCTTTGTAATGTAAGTTTTTTTTACAAAGAAATTATTTTAGTTGTAAGACTGAGGTCTACGTTCATATTTGATCAATAGTAGTTTTTTCCAGCCATAAACCATAAATACATATCCAAATTACTTGGAGCAGCGCGTTGATATCTGCTGTTGAAAATTTGCAAACAGCCTATAAACCCTTCAAATTGAACAAATTGCCATGCTACTGGCATCCGGGGCCAACAGTGTCACAAATATAAATGTCACGAACAGTTACCAATCAAGGTGCATTTCTCGATAATACGACTTGAATTCGTGGACGGAAATTTACGAATGTAACGTCATCTCTTTCATATTTAGGAACGGCAAAACATGCGACAGATATATTAATATAAGACACTTGACATTAAATTTTCACCACAAAATTATCGTTTACGCATTCACATCGTATGATTGAGAATCGCCGCTGAGGGCCCCAATCCTCAGTCACCAGATTTGAAAGCATAGAAAAAATTTGTGGTGAAATCTTGATCTTATATTTCGTAATTTCTAACAAGGCAAAAATTATTTACAAAAAAAAACATCTTTTTAGGGTGCCGTACCCAAAGGGTAAAAAACAGGATCCTATTCATGAGACTTCGCTGTCCGTCTGTCAGTCTGTCTGTCCGTCACGAGACTATATCTTATGAATGGTCATAGCTAGTTAGAATTGAAAATTTCACAGATTATTTGTTTTTGTTTTCGCTATAACAACAAATACTAAAAACAAAATAATTATAATTCATAAGAGGGGCTCCTATACAACAAACGTGATTTTTGCCATTTTACTTTAAAATATTAGGTAATAAGGTATCCTCCTCAATTTAAATACGTTAGTTGGCTTGAACATAATATATCATCGAAATAATTTATTCCCTTTACACTATGCAAATTAAATGAATACTTCAGGAGATAGCAAAATCTAAATATTACGTAACGAAATTAATTCGTGTCGCCATGATTAAATATTATACGGGTCACCACTAACTCATTATTCTACTTTCATCGTAAATATTTTCTTTAAAAATTGAACGTGAGAGTAATTTCGTAGGGAATAGTAAACAAATAGCCTTTACTTCAGATTTTTTTTATTTATAAACAATTTACGTACAAAGACCTCTGTGTTACAATTTTATTACATGTAGCAATGTTGTAGACGTTCCGTGTATAAAATGTCATCGTTCAAATGTCTTCTGAAAAAGAAATTAAACATAGAGTTCACAAACTCTTTTGGAAATAGGTACGTACTGTACCTACCTACCGTAGAGGATCTTTATGAGGATAACAGATAGTTCATAGATTTAGAATTTTTCTCCTAAATCTATGGGATAGTTAACAACCACGATAGATCAAAACTTGTATTTTATTGTGTGTCCCCCGCCGCCATGGCGACGTCTAGCCATTGAGAACTACTCTCCCAGACTACTATTGGTAGCGGTCTTCAAGTTCTCTTCACCCTATATTTGAAGAATTCGAGGTTTTAAAAAGAGGGAAAAACGTCTGCGTTTTCAATTCGTGTGACAGAGAATTGAAGCCCGGTGTCGCAGTGATCGTTTATAGAACAATGAATAAGCGGAGCTACGAGTGTTTTTACACACATACGGACGAAAGCAAAATCATTCGCTGTGTCGAATCGGAGACTCTTGCTCAATTTGCTCGTTCGGTCAATAAGCTTTTCGTTATTATAACAAATTAGTGTTTTCCTTGGAACTATCAATCTATTTGACAAATATCCTGCCGTCCAGTTTACTAACTCTACAACAAATGTCTAAAACTTAAGAACTTTATGAAACATCGCTCAGCTAGAAGTTACGAAACCTTTTATTAATATCAAAACTCGAATTGATAAAGTTTCAAAAGTGTGAAACGATAGTAACTTAATACCCATTTTGACGTTGTTTCAAGTTACTAGAACGAATTAACATAGAATGTTACAAATCTTTTATACGACTAAGTTAGCAGACAAGCATACAGCCTGTCTAATGGAAAGTGGTCATCGTAGCCTAAGGAGATTGGCAATACCAAAGTTGCTACACTCGTCTTACCGTCTCTGCAAAAAAACTTATAACGGGTTCTTAAAAACCCCTTTTTAAGAACCCCTAAGAACCTACTTTTGGAAAAACTGAGGCAGAGAGTTTTTTATTTTATCTGCTTGAAACCACTGATAATGTAGAACAAAAGCATGATCTTGCCTAAAGTTTGTTCAAAATATGATTATGATATATATGAAACGTTCATCGAAGATAAATCGAGCGTTTTGTCCAAAAACGATTTTAGTCCGTGCAATATCGAGTATTCTAGGAGAGCACAAAGTTTGCATTTAAAACTGCTTCCAGAAAAAAAAAACTTTTTTACTCATTTCCCAAGACTAATTAAAATGTGACTAAGACCCTTTCTGCAATATATGATTCTATTATAATAAAGGACATTCCACAAAAAAATAAATGACATTTTGTACCGGGTTGCCATATTTATGACAGTGACGCCATTAAATTAGTTGAGTTATTGTTGGACATATTTAACTTATCTTAACATAATTTAGCCCAAATTAAGCTAATTTAAGCTTGTGCTATGGGGTATAGACGACTGATAGACATACTTAATTTCTAAATACAATAGACATGGGAAACATCCAAACTCCGAAACATAATTATATTTTTGGATCACACAAATATTTGGAAAAACCCGGGAATCGAACCCAGGACCTCGCGCTCGCAGCTTTGCCGACGTGGAATGTTGTCCCCGACCAACCTTATCACTTAGGGGTATGAAAAATAGATAACGACGGATTCTCAAACCAACCGAATATACCTACATACAAAATTCATGTACCTATTCTTTTCAATTTTTAATTAAAAATAGTTATTATGTTTCATACTTATAGAACTCGGGACTTCACGCGAAATATATTTATTTGCAAACACCGCGTAAAGTCCCGAGTTCTATAACTATGAGCGTAAAAAACCGCGATGGTTTGAGAATAGCTATAATGTTTGTAACGTTAAACTAAACTTTATCTAAATCTAAATATATATAACTCAAAGGTGACTGTCTTCTTGTCTTCTCGGGCTCCCATTTTCCGCACTTAGGTCCGCCAGTGGACCCATTGTACGTGAGTGTTGGCTGTCACTCCAGCCAACCCAGCTCCGACCAGAAGCGCAGGATCCTCTTCGGGTCCTCACACGCCTCACGGAGTGTTGTGGGGCTGCCAAGTATGGCTATGGCTGGCCAAAGGTGACTGATTGACTGACATAGTGATCTATCAACGCACAGTCCAAACCACTGGACGGATCGGGCTGAAATTTGGTATGCAGGTAGATGTTATGACGTAGGCATCCGCTAAGTAAGGATTTTGACAAATTCTACCCCAAATGGAATAAAATACGGGAAGTGGCAACGGGAACAAATTTTACGCGGGCGAAGCTGCGGGCATCAGCTAGTTAAGATATAACTTATTTCTGATAATTTTGTCAGGATTGTCTGAATTCTAGCAAAAATTAATTAAAAAATTAGCACACTGTATGTCCTGATTTTGACATTCTATAAACGGAGTAGGTATTAAAGTATTATTTGAATAGGCCCACTAATTATTTTAATCACTATAAATCAAGAATTTCTCGTTCATGAATGTTGAAGAAATATATTAAAACAAACTCGCAAAGCTTTATGTTCGATGATTTACTTTCATAAAACATCAAACCACATTCATTTTGAAAAATATTAACTTTCAATTTAAAATGCTCTCAATAGAAAGATGAAGTTTGCACTCCATAGATGCTTCATTAAGATTACCAGCTGTCCCTTGAATTTTGTAGGAAAATTGCAAGTGCTAGAGCAATCACAATTTCCCCGTTAAAGAAACATTTTTCTTTTCATCAAAAGCCTTGACTTTTATAATGGGCATTTACATAATTACTTCAGCTTACAAATTTAAAAAAATATATGACACTAGCGAACGTCACGCGGTTTCACCCACGTAGGTTGCGTTCCCGTCGAAATGCGGTTTTAAAAGAAAGATACTTACCTATGTTCACCGGCGATAGCGGATTCATAACGTAGCTTCCCAACAGTGAAAGAATTTTTCAAATCGAATCAATAGCTTCAACAAAAAAACAAACAATTAAACCTTTCATCTTTGTAATATTAGTAAAGACTTAACTTTGAAATTAAGTACTTAATTCAATATTGTTTCCTACTATAAAATTTCGCTACCCCAAATTATAGCACTATTAAGCTCACCAAATTGACCTTTAAAACCTTGGGCAAGTACCGTTTCTGGAAATAAGACCATCAAATTATGTTAGTGGTAAAATTTTACGACTAGTTCAATTACCTCGTAAAAGTTCGATTTTAAGTCAAGACATTCCAGAAATAATGTTACTGCAAATAGCACTGTACCTATAGGTACTACCCATTTTAAAATTGTACATTTTTATGTCACAGCCAATCAAATTAATTTAGACTACACTATACAAGCAATCGACTGTCAATGCGAACGAAGCCCACATAAACAATTTAAACAATACACTCATAAATATCACACACACATGATACATTTTGTATCATAACAGTGTACCTAATGAAGTGTCACAAACACATTGACGAACGGCTTTTTATTTAACGTGAGAGAAAATTCATCATGGTAAGTATCTGTGACAACCGGTAGGAGAGAGCACAGTGTCTCCTCTCCTGCCAGTCGTCCATGACTGGTCTGAAGTGCCTCCTTGCGCCATCTAAATTATGGCTCTCGCTTTACGGGTCCTATGGAGGGGTCCCGGCTAGGAATCATGCCGCCTCACTTGAGATCGTGCGGCATCCCCTTATCACCCAGACGGCCATCGCCTTCTGCGGGATCAGCAATCTAACCACATTGTTGGCCGTCATGGTCTCCGCTATAGGGCCATACTATGCACGATCCCCAAGTACAGTCTCCTGTAGGGAGCGTTGGTTCCCCTGATATTGGGCAACAGCCGCGCGAGTGCAGCTGATGCCCCTCTCAGGAGTCGGTGGAGCTACAAGCGCTTCTTTTGCAGTAAGTGCTGTAATAGGTATTTGTATATTATGTAATACTTTACTTTTCTTGACTGCTAGTCTCTAATCTCGTAAGGAGATAGGCGCCAGAGTATCATCTGTCGGACCCCAGTTACAACATTTTTAATACATGTTGAGCCCGGGATATTCCCGAATATTTCGTTAGACGCCTGTACGCCCAGTAGGTATTACTTTTTACTCACAAGAAACAAAAAGAAACCTGAATGAAAATCATAAGTTTCAGGCCACTTTATATCCCAGGAGTATTCCGACCGCAACTTACTGAGTGATTAAATGTACGAATGATAAAATAATCTTCGACTGAGCACAACAATCTGTCTGTTCACTAACAGAAATGTCAGAATATGAAATATTACTTCAATTTACGTCAGGTCTTTCCTTCGTCACACTGTCTTGAGTCTAGTTGTTCATACAAGGCGACTTATTTTTTTGAATCCTTCAAGACTGAAGACATATTTATTCGAAGTCTCTTCATAGCTTTATGTGTAATATTTGTACAAGATTTGCCCCTTTGCTGACAACGTAGCAAAATCTCTATTGTACTCCGTTGATTGAATTCCCTAAGGGAACAAAAAATTAAAAACTTTCCCTTGACAGTACAAGTACAGAATAAAATGAATAGCACTCAACCGCAAAAGGTTCTTTATTTTCGTTGTATTTACAGAAATACAATATCACTCAACGTATTTAGTATTTACTTTTGTTAGCGACAGTACCACTAAACCGCAAAATGTTGACTAACAAAATAAAGCCCTGATTGTGTCGTCATTGTTTGTGACGTCACTTGCGTAGGATTGAATTTGCTTTGGGACAAAAGAGTTCAATTTATGGTTTGCTATTTACTTACAACACGTTTGATCTCGTTGGCAAAGGTTGTTAGTAATTTACGAAACAAATTTGCGCTCTGCATGCGGTGTACAGAATATACAAAGTGTGCAAAGTTCCTTTTGATATCTAAATATAAGGGTGAATACATATAGGCGGTTCTAAACGAAAACATCTACCCAATTATTGTAGATGCTTGCATTCTATTTCTACAAATATAGAAACAAAAGGATAGTGCGATTTTTAAAAAATAGTCACTTAATGAAATGCTATGTGTATTGTGTATGTGTATAGAGTCTCTTTAAATATTTGTGTACGTGAGATACTCTACCAGCGCAGAGGAAGTAAGTGGGACTCCGCTGCCTTTTTCTGCGAGCAGGTCATGCTCGTGAAAGAGGCAGCGGTTAGGAACCAGGAGAGAATTCTCCCTCCCGGGTTCCGCAGTCTTCGCCCAAGATTATCGGCTGATTACTGAGAACGGTGAGGGGGCTGCTCACCGTCCTTACAGAAGAAGGTCCTAGACGGCAGGCTTTTGGCGTTAAATCTTATTTACTCCTCCATACATTATAGTATCATAATTGTAACCGAAAACAAATTCATGCTCTGATAAATTTAATGTTACTGTCAACTAAGCCCTTTATACAAGAAAATTACTTATTCCAGTTAAATTAAGGGAGGTTGCTTGCTGGGATCATAATTCACAATGGACAGTACTATTGTTAGGAAATTGTAGTTGTTATCTCGGTGACGACCCTTGAAGAAAGGAAGCTATTTGGTAGGCTCTGTCATTGTAAATGATGAAATTGTGTGAATGAATTGTCTGGAATTTCGGAGTGTAATTATCAAAATAACCGCTTTTAATAATATAATACAATGTATGGTTTTCCGCCACCTTAGTGGTACGGTAAAAGCTGGTAACATTCTATGTTAATTCGTTTTAGTAACTTGAAACGACATCAAAATGGGCTTTTAAGTTACTATCGTTTCACACTTTCGAAACTTTAGCAATTTCGAGTTTCGATATTAATAAAAAGGTGTTCGTAACTTCTTAGCGGAGCGATATTTTATAAAGCTGTTAAGTTTTCGACATCTGTTGCAGAGTTAGTAAACTGAATGGCAGGATATTTGTCAAATAGATTGATAGATATTCGTAGTTAAAGGAAACACTGATTTGTCATAATAACGAAAAGACCGAGCGAGTGAAGTGAGCAAGAGTTTCCAATTCAACACAGTGAACGATTTTGCTTTCGTCCGTATGTCTGTGTGTTTGTAGGTACGTCAGTTCCAGTCTACAGGATGCATTTCTTAACCGATTTTCACCGACCTTGGGACACGTCGTCTTTGATTTAAAATAAGTACCATTTTGCTAGGGCTTTTTTGATAGGGGGGAAAATAGGGGAGAAAAGATATGAAGATTATTGTAGCGTTTTTTATGAATGGATTTTGATGATTTTTGGCTGAAACATAAAGAATATGAATCATAACAAGTTTTTCTTTTCGCGAGGTTTACTCTTAGAGGCATAAGTATAAACGCTTCATAATAAATGGAACTCTTATAAATGTTTAACGTTTATGAATGTATTGCATTCATCTCTAACTTAATTTAACGCTCCTCATAAACCTGTAGGTACATTAAAATGGTACAAACATACTAAAAGCTATGTAATAAATATAATATAGTAATAAGATTACAATATGTCTGGATAATGATGTTTTTATCTTTAGTTTACATTATGGAAATTTTGTAAATACATTCTTAAATTATATGGTTGAAACTACATTCCTGAACAATGTTGTTGAAACAACAAATGACTGTCTGAAACAGCGTTATGTTTCTTCCACCCGTACGTCACGCGTTTTCACACAGGTAGCTCCTGTTTCCGTGGGAAGAAGGGAATAAAACATAGCCTATGTAACCTAGGGATAATGTTGCTTCTAACAGTGAAAGAATTTTTCCGATTAGTTTCGGAGCTTCTTCGAAGAGATGTTTCGTCTTTATGATATTAGTATAGTATAGATTATCGAAATTTTGTGAATACATTCTTAAACAATAACTATTGTTGGAATAACAAATGATTGTATGATACAGCGGACCCACAAACAAAATATAAAATAAACACTCAAAGTTTGTAGAAGCGCTCGGAGCTCCGCTTATTCATTGTTCTGTAAACGATCACTGCGTTAAGCACCAGGAATTCAATTCTCAGTCTCACAAATTGATAGCGTAAATGTATTTTATTCCTCTTAAAACTCCGGGTTCTTCAAATAGAGGGTGAAGTGAAACATCATAGGGACACCAACTTGAGGACCTGCCGATTAGTATGTGAGAGTAGTCCCCAATCGCTAGACGTCCCTTTGCTTGACTTCAGGTGGGCTGCATTATTTTGATAAACTAAATATAAAAATAGATAAACAATTTCTAGCAAAGGTTATAGTTTATCTCTTATGTAAGAGTACAAATATTAAACTTAAGACAAATTTTTGACTAGGCCTATTATTGGGGTCCTATGCGTCCAGAATTGCCATTCTCAATCAATTGACTTGAATGCGAGAACGGAAATGTATTGTTGAAACGTCAACAGTATAACAGTATAATATACACGACGTTACGGAAAGTTACGGGTGAAACGTCATCTGTCACATGTTTTGCCGGTCCTAAATATGAGATTAATGACGTTTCACTCGTAAATTTCCGTCCACGCATTCACGTCGTATGATCGAGAATGAGCGCCCTGATCGGTAACTGTTTGTGACATTTATATTTACGAGCGTTTCCATGCTTAGATAAGCACGTGACGTTGTTGGTCCCGGATGCCAGTAGCATGGTAATCGTTATGTGACGATGAAGGGTTTATAGGCTGTTTGAAACATTTCATCAGCAGGTATCAACGCGCTGCTCCAATGCAATCTCGCAATGTATTCATGCCTCATGACTGGGAAAAATTACTACTAGGTAAATCTGGACGTTTACCTCAGTTTGACAAATATTTAAATTTAAAAAAAACTTACATTACAAAAAGGGTTATCACTTTGCCTTTATGAAAACCTTATTATAGACCGTAATATACAAAATCAAAATTGCTTCGTGACGTAATGATTTGTTCATCATTACAACAGATTTTCACTCCATTTCGCTCTCTTTTCATTTTGCCATTAGATTTCTAATCTTTATGTAATCCCTAAGATTTTTCTCGTTTTAATTACCTAATTTGCGATCTATACTCATAATAATTGGATCGTTCACAGTATATTTTTTCACAGGCTTTCTAATTAATAAATCTTTCATTTTTTTAAGATACTTAATCTTAGAAAAGAAAACTGCCTTCAATTAATTTCCAGATTTTTGCGACGGATTTTGGTCCTGAACGATCATCTATCTTCATCTGTGAAAAACATCGGGACGAGTGAGTGACGGCTTTAATGAAGGAACATTCCTTGTAAGTTTTTCTGGGAACTAGACGGACGTGAATTTTCATTAGGCAATGAAAAATGTGGGAAGAAAAGTAATCATTATACTACTTGCTTAACGAGGGTACTAGTCAAGTTAGTAGTAATTTGTAAGAGATAGTTCAGTGATGAAATGAAAGTTTTTTTTTATATGTAGGTAGGTACGCAAAATATGAAATATAATGTATTGTTCGATGTTGAATTGGAGTTAAACTGCTGCTATGGGACCTTACCAAAATTCTCGCAGTGAAATTTGGACCTTAGTCGTACGCATCTATATTCAACTTCGACAATAAAGTCGTGACCATTATCAATCAATACATAAAATAAAATCGTAAAAGGTCGCTGTCTGTACATGGAAGATAAATAAGAAAAAATATTACAGGGGGCTTTACGAACGCAATAGAGCCCAAAACAATGATTTTTAATTTTTTTGTCTGTCTGTCTGTATGTCTGTATATCTGTTTGTCTGTACGTTTGTGCACGCTAATCTCAGTAACGGCTTAACCGATTGCAATGCGGTTTTTTTCATTGTGTTGAGGTTTGTTCCACTTAACACTCTTTTATGATTAAGCAAACAGGGCAGTTTCACACGCTGCTTGAAGAGTCTGATGAAGAAATACCTTTCCATTCGTACACCTTATGTGACGTAAACGAAGTTGCGGGGTCAGCTAGTGTGCTATATATGTGTTAGATACTCGTAGTAGATGCAAGTTGGTAGGTAAATAGTAAGTTATATTATTAAAAAATAAGTTAACGTACAGAATAAATCTTATTTATATGAACACGAATTGCCGAAGGCATAAGTGAGGTTTAACGTAAACGGAGCGTAAATTTATCTCAAAGGCAAAGTTCCAAGTGATTATGAGACGCTCAGTGTAAAATGTTTCATCAAATTTTGCCATTTCAGCAGAATTATATTTGAATATTCTAAAAGCTAACAATAACATATTATCATTCAGTACTAGATGGTGCTCGCTACTCTGTTGCTCTAGTTTTTAGGGTTCCGTACCCAAAGGGTAAAAATGGGACCCTATTCATGAGACTTCGCTGTCCATCTGTCTGTCCGTTACACGGCTTTATCTCAGGAACCGTGATAGCTAGAAAGCTGAAATTTTCACAGTTGATGTATTGCTGTTACCGCTTTAACAACATATACTAAGATCAAAAAAGCAAAAAGCATTTAGGGGGGTAAAACCCCTCCCATACCTACAACAAACGTGTTTTTTTTTGACTCGCACTTGGCCAGTTTTTTTTTACACCTAGAATTAGTTCCCACATGATTCATTCACGAACTAGAGCGAAATTCTACCTAGGTAGAGCTGTGGGCACCTTTCAGTAAATTAATAAGTAGGTATACGGATGTCAGTAATTCATGAAGGAATTCGAAGTCACAGCTAACAGCAGCAAAGTATGTGTAGTACTGATATAGAGATAGATGGCGCTTGACGTCACTGGCAGTTCGTAATATATGTTTACTTTGAAATTAAAAATAATTGTATAGTTTATTTAAAGTCAATCTATTAGTATAATTCGGGAAGGGCTTTAATAAAGGTCATATAGTGTTATCCTGTGATATATACAAGTGAGAACTTAATAAACCTAATATCAAATTATGCACAGAAACAGTGACTAAAAACCTACCCTAAATTATCAAAAAGAAAACTCGAAACTATATAACAAAATATTATCCCTGTTTTCATATCCCTGTGTGTGGACCAGTGAGTAGTGATTAAAACAAACAGTTATATCTTAAAAAAATTGTAATCGGTACAGCCTTTTTTTTTTTTTTTTTTCTCATGGATGTTATGCCGGACTCCTACAGACTAAAAAACCTCACACAACGCCCAACAGCCTATGGTTGTGAGCCCCGGGTAAGCCCTCGGAAGGATGTCCCAGGACTCCCAACAGACCTACAGCCGCCTCTGCAGCCTCGCCCAGGGGGTGGTTCGGGTGCTAATCCGCGTCTGGATGATATTAAGTCAGAGCTCAGGGAATTCAAACTCGAGGTGGCTGATCTTCGGCAGTCATTGGCATCATGCAGGAAGAAGGTTGACACCCTGGAACAGCGCATAGTCTCGATCGAGAACCGTCAGAAGGACGCCCATCCGGCACACGAACTGGAACACACAATTAATAATTTGAAACTTGAAATTAATGACCGAGAGCAAGATGTCCTGCTTTCTGACGTGGAGATCTCTAACCTCCCTTAGTGTGCTGGTTATAACTTTTAAGAAAGGTATTTTATAGCAAATGGCAGGCTGTTGTCTCTGCCTACCCCAGAGGGAGAGAGGCGTGAGTATATGTATGTATGTATGTATTTTATAGGATGGCATTATCAACCTAAGCTAAGAATTCAGCTAGGCCATTCAACATGGCTACTGTTGTATCAATTTTGAGGGCGTCTTCAATTAAAATAATATAATGCAATGTTAACTTTCACTGTACCTAATGCAAGTAAAAGAGGGCTAATTATGTTAATTATCTCAACTATTTAACACTTAAACTTAAATAAATAATAAGTAGCGGTACAGGGTGCGTACGTGAAAGCCTTTCATAACTTTGTTCAAGTACAAAAATATCTAAGTTGTTGTCTTTAAAAAAGACAACTATCTTCCTTTCAAATTCAAATTCCAAAGACTTTATTGTGGAATATAGTATACAAGATGTTGTTTGTGGAAGATACAATAATGCGTTCAACTATGTTCAGCCGCATGGGCGTACAATCTATACTTATAAAAAATTGCGTGTACTTAGTGTACACACGTAAGAAGTGAAACTTCTTCATAAACTTAATTTTCACCTCACCTTAAATTAAGTCCAAAAGTCCAAAAGTCCAAAAGTCCAAAGTCCAAAGTCCCAAAGTCCCAAAGTCCCAAAGGCCAAAAGTCCCAAAGTCCCAAAGTCCCAAAGTCCCAAAGTCCCAAAGTTCCAAAGTCCCAAAGACCCAAAGTACCAAGGTCCCATCTAAAAGTCCAAAAGTCCAAAAGTCCCAAAGGCCAAAAGTCCAAAAGTCCCAAAGTCCCAAAGTCTAAAAGTCTGTAAGTCCAAAAGTCCCAAAGACCCAAAGTACCAAGGTCCCATCCAAAAGTCCAAAAGTCCAAAGTTCAAAAGTTCAAAAGTCCCAAAGTCTCAAAGTTCCAAAGTCCCAAAGACCCAAAGTACCAATGTCCCATCCAAAAGTCCAAAAGTCCAAAAGCCCAAAAGTCCAAAAACCCTTAAATGACATGCTATCCCTGGATAAAGTACTCTTAACTCGAATCCACCGTGGTGGGGAACAGAACAAAGATGGCGCGTAACCAAAAATCGTGACGTGACGTGACGTGACGCAAATTTTTTTCCAACGCCGATAAAGAAGTTTCACTTCAATAAAACTGTTGAGGGTCGAGAGTCTGTACATGGAAGATATTTTGAAAATTTCAATTGTAGGGCGTTCTATAATCGATTCTGAAGCCGAATATGTAATTTTAAATTTTCATGTCTGTCTGTCTGTCTGTCTGTCTGTATCCCGAATAAGTATCACGCAGAAACTACTGAACCGATTTGAATGATACTTAGTACATTCCGAGCTTATAGTTCGAGGAAGGTTCTTGGATACTTTTGATCCCGATATTTTGCGCGGTTCCTGCGGGAGAGGGGATGAAAGATAAAATGGTTTTTCAGCTGTAAGTTCTCACCGCGTGGTCCGATTTCAAATATTGTTTTAATGTCAGAAAGGAAATGTTTTTAACATTGTTCCACACAAGTTTCATTATTGAGAGTTTCGTAGTTCAGAAATTAGAGGCATCTCAACATTTCGAATTCAAGGGTTTCTTTGAATGTGAGGGTAAATCTAAACTGGCGTGTTGGCTTTATCATAAAAGAGCCTTCGGCGCGGACTGAATTGTTTTAGAATAGCCTTAATCATTAAGCTCTTTTATGATTAAGCAAACAAGGCAGTTTCATACGCCCCCTTGAGTCTGTTGGAACGTAGTCCACACGGTCGAGCTATTGGCGAGGAAGATCGGTGTAACGCTAGACAAAACCGACATCGTGTATGCTGAGTGAGTGGGCCCCCGGACGGAGCGGACCCGGGGGGCCGGGAGCGTGGGCGCTGCCAGGAGTAGGCGCATAGTGGTGCGGTTGGCGCGGCGCGGCCTCCGCGATGAGCTGCTGCGAAGCGCGCGGGTGCGGCGTGGCGCCACCACCGCTGACCTGGATGGTTTCGAGGGGCCCCCGCACCGCTTCTACCTCAATGAAAGGCTGACCAGGACCAACAAACAGTTGTTTTACCTCACACGACAGACTGCCACACACCTAGGCTGGAAGTATATATGGACAAAGCGCTGTAGAATATTAGCTAAAGAAGCTGATGGTAAGCGCACCCATGCCATCCGCTCGGAAGCTGATGTGGAGCGTGTTTTTGGTAAAAGTATTGCCAATACAACTGATGATTAGGTTACCTTTCATTGTTCCATTAAATATGTTTTATATTATAAATAAGTTAGTAATAAATGTTAAAATTAGAAATAAGAATAACTGTTCTATGAAGGAATGCAGACAAAAATATATTTACATAAAATATAAAATGATTGTATATGTTGACAATTACAGAGAGAATATAGATTCTCAAATACACATTTACAGTAATAGTACAGTATTTACACTATTAAATATTTACAGAGTCTATATATACATGTCATTGATTGCGGTGGTTTGGTTTTGGTATATCTTATGTTTATAAAATTTAAGCTATTATATTTTAATGTTGCACATGACATCTTGTGGGACCCCTATCATAGTATCAGACAGCCAAATAAGGTATTAATGATGATAGTATGTGACTGTCCAGGTTGTGATTGTGGGTATGATGTGGAAAATGAGCACTTTTCTAATCTTATGTTTGTAGTAGTTAGGCTAAATGTTGGGTGGAGTTTTGCGATAGCGTTAAGTAAACAAGTAAACATGTATTTTCAAAAAGCTGTTTTTCAAAATTTGGTTATTTTGACACCAGTAAATGCCTGCATACTGCTAATATTTAAACTTTTTCTAGATATTTTTATTTACCGGATTTTATTTTATACTTATCATATTTTATGTGTTGTTCAATTATTGTTATCATGATTAACACTAAGAAATATTTAAAGTTTGGACTTTTTAATGCAGGTTCGCTTGGAACTAGACAGGACGAATTTTTAATTGCAATGAGTCACCATTCGGTTGAAATCATGGCCATCAATGAGACCTGGTTAAAGCTGGGTGAGGATGGCAGAGTTCTTTTGGTGCCAGGTTATAAGCTAAGGCATACTCCGAGACCTACTGTGGTAAAAGATGGGATCGGTGGAGGAGTTGGGTTCTACATAAGAAATAGTGTTAGTGTGAAAAAATATTACCTAGAGTTAAAACCTCACGCTGTAATGGCGTTGCATAGTGAGAAGTGAGTCTATTTTTCAAAAAAATATATTATAAGCGAACAGATCAATAACCCTAAAACCATGTGGAAGAATCTAAAAAATCATATACTCAACTCACAGAAAGATTTTTGTTTGCCGGGTCACTTCGACAATCCCTACACCATCAACAAAGCTTTCCTGGATGTGCCGGGGGAAAGTGTAGTGAGTTTGTCGAAATTAACCTACTATGAACATCATAGGTACGACCCTAGTGTAAGTTTTGAACTCAGACCTGTAGATCAACCGACAATTTTAAAGATTTTGATTAACATTAAAACACAGGCACAGGGTATTGATAAGATCAGTGCACAGATGTTGGGACTCACACTCCCTTACTCATTAAGCACTATCACACGACTGATTAATACATCTATCATTACACACACATATCCGCAGCCGTGGAAGTGCTCTGTTGTTCAGCCTATTTCAAAAACTAGCCACCCAAATACCATCAGAGACCTTAGGCCTATCAGTATACTTCCTTGTTTGTCAAAGGTGTTGGAAAGGGTGGTGCATATGCAAGTAAAGGAGTACCTTGAACAAAATAGTATCCTCCCTGATAGGCAGTCAGGATTTAGAAAGGGGCGGGGTACGGCCATGGCTTTGTGTGATCTACATCAGCCACAGCCCAATTCTATATCTGATTGCTCTCAGGCTGTTGAATCTATTAATCCTATTAATCTTAAAAATAATGCTTTACACCTGGTGCACCAAAATGTTGAAGGCCTGATTGGTGGAAAAGAATCGGAATTGGAATTGTACATGAACTTGAATGGCATTGATATTTTTTGCGTAACAGAACATTGGTTAAGGCCTTATCAGGTCATGTTTAATTTCAAAAATCACCAGGTTGCTAGCTCGTTCTGTAGAATAAAATATAAACGTGGAGGCTCATTAATTATTGTTAATAAGTCAATAAAGTGTAAAGAACGTAAAGACATAGTAGGCCTCTCTGTAGAACGAGTTATTGAGATAGCCAGTATAGAGTTTGAGCAGTTCATTGTACTAAGCGTATACAGCCCCCCGGATGCTCCATATGTCCAGTTCGAAGAGAAGCTTGAAGAAGCGTTGTTTAAATGCCAAAGTACAAAAAAAAACAGTCCTATTTTGTGGGGACTTCAATATAGATGTTTTAGAATCTGCACGGGAACCTTTACAGAGAGAGAAATTGTTAAATTTGTTCAAGTCGTTTGGTTTGTATAATATATTTTTAGAACCTACTCGTATAACTGCCACTACTGCTACTTGCATTGATAATATTTATACTAATATACATCCCATTAAAAAATGTATAGTGGACCCTGTAAAATCAGATCATCGCGGACAGTCCGTTTCTTATTTGAGAAATAGTAGGGAAAGTAAGAAGATAATCAGTTTTGTCCCAGTCAATACACAGTGCTTGGAAACTTTCAAAAGAAATTTAGTGAAGAAATTACCAGAATTGCCTGATTACACTAGTTTAGATGAATCCTACACCAATTTATTTAATTTGATACATGTGTTTGGGAAAATTTTCACCCCGAAAACATTATCAATTGGAGGCAGTGCTGCTTTCAGTGATTGGGCAACACCCGGAATTTATAAAAGTCGTCATAGCCTATATGAACTGTATTCTGAAAAATCATATAGTTAATTTCAACCCTGAATTTCCGGAATATGTAAAAAAATATTCAAAGATATTTAAGCAAGCCTGTTCCTTAGCCAAATCTAATTTCATTAGAAATAAAATTTTAGACTCTGCGAATGTAATTAAAACTACCTGGAACATAATAAATGCGGAATGTGGTAGGTGTACAGTGAATGAAAAAAAGTTCGATTTAAAGATAAACAATCGCCACGTCTCGGAGGATATGGAAGTAGCGACCGAGTTCGAAAAATTCTTCAGTAATGTACCAATAGATATAACTAACACTCTTCGGTCGTCTTCTACCTCCGCCGAGCTATTATTAGCAGAATCCGTTGCTGCCTGTGACGGCGCGTTCGAATTCACCGTTGTCAACTGCAACGACATCATAAAGCGTTTAAATCTATTTATGTTAAAAAAACCGCTGACCTTTGGGGATTATCAGTGAAATCCGTTTCAAGTATTATAGATGTCATTGCCGCCTACTTGGCATCTGTGTTTAACGATTGCGTCTCAAGTGGTGTATTTCCTGATTTGATGAAACACAGTAAAGTATTACCACTGTTCAAGGCTGGCAGTACTTCAGATCCGGGTAATTTCAGACCTATTTCGGTGTTGCCGACCTTGAGAAAGATATTTGAAAAATTAATACTAGAGCAGATGCTGATTTATTTTAACAGTCACAAATTGTTTCACGAGAAACAATTTGGCTTCACTAAAGGACGTTCGACTACCGATGCTGGTGTAGAGTTATTGAAATGTATTTATGAGGACTGGGGTGATAAACAAGATGCAATTGGTGTATTTTGCGATCTGTCTAAGGCTTTTGATTGCGTCCAACATGAAACATTAATCAGGAAATTACACCATTACGGCATAAGGAGCAAGGCTCTCGATCTTCTGACTTCATATTTGAACAATAGAAGAGAGTCGATGGTAATGGTACACGTTCAGAAGGATCAGTAGTTACTATGGGCGTCCCGCAGGGTTCAATACTTGGCCCATTTTTATTCCTTATATATTTTAATGACCTACCCTTTTACATGGGGGACAACAACAGGATTGTTTTGTTTGCTGATGATACTTCTTTGATTTTAAAAGTCAAACGACAAATAGATAACTATGACGATGTAAACAATGCAATCTTGAAAGTGGTTCATTGGTTTAACACTAACAATCTTAGACTGAATGATAATAAAACTAAATGTATTAAGTTTACCTTGCCGAATGTAACACAGTCAGACACCAATGTTCAACTTAATGGTCGAGAATTGGAACTTGTGGAATCAACGACGTTCCTTGGGTTAACGGTCGATGCTGGTTTACAATGGGGTCCACATATTGTAAAACTAGCTAGTAGATTAAGTTCAGCAGCATTTGCTGTGCAAAAAATAAGGCACTTGACTGATGTAGATACGGCTAGAATAGTTTATTTCAGTTACTTTCACAGTATTATGTCTTACGGTATTCTACTGTGGGGCAATGCTGCAGATATAAATTCTATTTTTATTTTACAAAAGCGAGCCATAAGAGCTATATATAGATTAGGTCCAAGGATCTCTCTGCGCGAAACATTCAAAGAGGTTAATATTCTTACAGTAGCATCTCAATACATTTTTGAAAATCTTATGTATGTACAAAGAAATTTACATAGTTTCCATAAGTTAAGTGATAGACACAATGTCAACACTAGAAATAAAAATAACCTCGCTGTTTATCATAGCAGATTGCATAAAATCAGTAATTCTTTCAGGGGTAACTGTATACGCTTTTACAACAGGTTACCCAACGAAATTAAGAGTATGTCCCTAAATAAATTCAAAAAGTTTGTTAAAGGTAAATTATACAGCAAGGGCTACTATACGGTTGGTGATTACTCTGCTCTGCTAGATTCTCAAAAAAATGTTAAAATGCATAGTTTTTAGATTCATTAATAAAGTTGTAAATAGAGTAATTAAAAGAATAACCCGCTGAGTTTCTTGCCAGTTCTTCTCAGGTGGGTCGCGTTGTGAACTGGTGGTAACTTTTTGGTTTATATAAGTGACGTTTACAAGTGCATTTGTATATGCCTAAGTAAATAAATGATTTTTGATTTGATTTGATTTGATGTGGTTGGAAACATTGTGGAGGCTAGGGACCGCGGAGAGGGAACAGCTCTAGTGCTACTGGACTTATTATCAAAGTCGACCTTCTATGGGTTTACGTCAGATACTGTCAGGTGGTTCGATAGTTACCTCACAAATCGAACACAGTATGTTGAGCTACAGAGAGAGGATGGCACAGTGATGACATCATCCCCGCTTAAGGTGACTCGAGGGGTGCCACAGGGATCAATCTTGGGTTCACTTTTGTTCATCTTATATACTGCAGACATCACAGGATCCTTTCAACAGTGCCGGTTCCATATGTATGCAGATGATACACAATTATATTTGTCTTTTAAACCTGACGACACACTTTCAGCCGGTTATATATTAAAATACCAGAAATCAAAATGCCTTTACTTAAAATGCCTTAGACCAAAATACCCGAATTCAAAATACCTTAACATTCAAAATACCTTATTTCAGTTCACCTTACCTTAAAATGTCTAAACTTAAAATACAAATAATTATTATATCAGAATTCAAAATACAAATTTTCAAATATCCTTAATTTAAAATACCGAAAATAGAATACAATGTGAATATAAAAAAAAACCATAACCTACCCAGTTTATCGCTATAACCTACTGGGTATTATTAGGTATTATATTATGCTATACCAGTTCATTATATAGCGCATAGTTAATAAATGAATGATTTAAGAAATAAAGATTTATTGCCACTCACACGTTTTGTTATTTCACTTTAACTTATTTACCCCCCCCCCCCCCCCCACCTAAGTGAAGCCGCAGTTGTAGCCGTAGGTCTGTTGGTCCTTGGGTATCCTTCTGAGGGCGTACCCGGGGCTCCCAACTGTAGGCTGCTATGTAGGATACGTGTGGTTTTTAGTCGGTAGGAGTCCGGCATAGTATCCATGTAGGATTTACCTCATGTTAAAACACTTTGATTCAGAGTTACAAAAGTACTACAGTGGGCTAACGAAAAATAAAAAAAAATAACCACGAAGGCTAAGTCCCGCCTTAGTCTTCTAACCTAACCTATCCGAGTCGGGATACTCTGAGTCGGGGTATTAACCATTCACAGATATATAGCATCCATGTAGGATTTAAATCATGTTAAAAAAAAGGTATTTTGTGTTTGAACATTTTAGGATAAGGTATTTGATAAATTTATTTTTTGGGTTTCGGTTATTCGACCGTAAGGCATTTTAAATTATTTATATTATAAATATTTGCCTTTTGAATATTGATATTTCGATTTCGGGTATTTTGGGCTCAGGCATTTTAAGTAAAGGCATTATGATTTCTGGTATTATGACGGTATACCCTTTCAGCCATATCTAAAGTAAATGAGGACCTGGAAAGGGTGGTTACGTGGTCAAAAGAACACTCACTGATCTTATATCCCCTTAAAACAAAATTCATGATACTGGGTAGTAAGAAACAAATTCAGTCAATTTTGAAACATGATCCCACCATAGTCATTAATGGTCAGAAAGTGGCAAGGGTCGAAGAAGCCACCAACCTTGGTCTCCTGATGGACCCTCAGCTACAGTTTGAGGGACACATAGGTAAGATAGTAAAGAATTGCTTTTATAGGTTAAAAATTCTATGCAATATTCGGAATTATATAGGGATTCCACTAAGAAAGCAACTGGTGGACAGTCTCATACTATCCAGATTCAATTACTGTGACATAGTTTATGGTCCATGCTTGCTGGCTAAAACTAAAAATCTCATACAGCGCATACAAAATGCATGTGCCCGATATTGTTTTCAAATCCCAAGACGTCAACATGTAACACCTTACATTAATAGTAATAATATATTGAAGATGGAGGCCAGAAGAAGGCTACATTTAGCCACTATGCTTTTTGATTTGTTAAAAAGTAAAAAACCTAGCTATTTATATGTAAAAATATGTCTAAGACAAAACCGCTATCGTTACCCTGTCAGGTCTGGAACTAGTACACTATCTGTGCCCAGGCACTAGACTATGGCCTTCCGAAGTTGTCTGAAGTATGCAGCGACGCGAATCTGGAATGATCTGCCACCACCAATTAGGGACCTAAAATCAAAACACACATTTAGGTTGAGGTACAAGGTATTGCTCTTACAATATCAAAAGATCATGCCTTGAGTTATGCTGATATTTGAAATATCTGCAGATGGATGTATATAAAAAATTCATCTATTTGTATATTAACAATCTTAGAATCTTACCAATAAATGTATGGCTCCCCTGCTATAGGTCATTCCAGAGGGACGTCACTGTGTGCTGGACACCGAATTGCCTTATTGTGCATTGGTTGGATGGTGCGGTTGGGGGCCTGCGATGCGAGAAATGGTGCATTGAATTTTAAAATTGCATTTATAGATACCCGTGAAATTTACAAATTATTGGTTAGAGCGTAACATTCTTGAGTAATTGCTTACCTATTTGGCTTTAAGTTTTTGTTCTTTTCCATTTCATGTTTAAGTCTGTTGCTGATAGTAAACTGTATTCAATTAGTGTTAAGTAAATTAAAACGTAATTGCCGGAAGACGTCAGGTGACGCTAAGGTTGGCACTGAAAACCAGTACTGGGTGGTTAATACCCACCTCAGTGTATGCTGAGTGTCAATCCTGGTTGCGGACACAGCGTACATGATAGTTTAAGATTAGTAATAACTATATTTGGTAATTCAAGTACTTATTCTGTGCAGAGAAAAATACAAGGGCCACGTGAGGCCGTTGCCACGTAAAGAAATACACGTCGACTGTCTCGTCAACCACAGAGTACATTTTGGTTACCCTTGATAGTTGACAGCGATGTGACAACTGACAGCTGACATAAAAGTCATCAAAGGTGGCGGCGGCGGCCACAGACGAGTGGAAATTTTCCGGTTAGATTTCGAACGTTTTCCCTCCCTGTCGTCTGTGTGCCTTTCTTGCGTTGTTGTATTTGTACCCTTTTTAGGGTTTCGTAGCCAAACGGCAAAAACGGAACCCTTATAGATTCGTCATGTCTGTCTATCCGTCTGTCTGTCCGTCCGTGTGTCATAGCCACTTTTCTCCGAAACTATAAGGCTTATGCTATTGAAACTTGGTAACTAGATGTATTCTGTGAACCGCATTAAGATTCTTATATAAAACTAGACAAAAGGCAGTATATTTTGGGGGTCCCCGTACTCAGAACTGAAACTCAAAATTTTTTTTTTCATCAAATCCATACGTGTGGGGTATCTGTAGATAGGTTTTTAAAAATGCTATTGAGGTTCCTAAAATCATTTTTTTCTAAAGTGAATAGTTTGCGCAAGAGACACTTCCAAAGTGGAAAAATGAGTGTCCCCCCCCCTCTAACTTCTAAACTAAGAGAATGATAAATCTAAAAAAAATATATGATGTACATTGCTATAAAAACTACCAACGAAAATTAGTTCGAACGAGATAGAGTTGGTAGTTTTTTTTTAATACGTTATAAACCGCAATTTTCGGTTAGAAAAATCACTACCACTGCGAACGTGTTAAAACATCAATCAAAGTTACAACGAACTATAAGAACTTTTATATTATGTTACTTGCTGCTACGAAACCCTTCATAGGCGAGTCCAACTCGCACTTGGCCGGTTTTTATTTTATTTATTTAATTTTTTTTAAAATGTTTTTTGTTTTCTCTGTTCTTTTAATTTTTATTTACATAATTATAAGGTTATGTTACTATTATTTGGTGTGTGTATGTGCGTTGTGATCCAAAATAAAAAATATTTTCTTTCTTTCTTCTTTCTTCTTTCTTACCATTATGACTGCCTCCTTGGTCGTGAGATAGTAAAGTGCAACTGCGGATCACGAGATGTGGCTTCGATTCTCACCAGGGACAAAAAATTGTCCGATGAAAATCAAAAGATCAAAAAAGTATACTTATAAGTATTTAAATCCGTGGTCTTATACCCATAACACGAGTAGTGATCCCAGCTTATTTTGGGATCAAATAATGTTGTGTAAAATGTTCGTAAACATTTATTTATTAATAGGTATCACATAGCATATAAATAACATTTCCACAATATTCTATTAGCTCCGTGCTAGTTCAATAATAAGAAATTCCAAAGATTTCCGAGAAATTCTGTCGGTACGCTTCCAACACATAGTTTCGGTTACCGATGTGACACTATTGGGTCGTGTTGCTAGCGAGAACTGACATTGTGGAGTATTTGGAATTCTTATATTGGAATTGAAACACGGAAAGCACATTATGTAATTGTGTTTTGAGATTTAGTCTTCTGATGCCGGTAACTTCGAATACAGTAGAGCAAATTATAAATTTTGGGTTAGTAACGGAACAATGTCTTAGTGATCATTGCGCTTGCAACATTGACAAAATATCGGAAACACATACAACGTAGTGAAAATCACGTTAAGACTTATACCGTGATGCATTGCTAAAATTAGGCTGCGTTGTCGTAGTGGATGTCTTTACGGATAATTATTCTCGGACGACTACAACGTCTCTAGCTGTTCCCATAACAACGACAATAATTCCCATTACAACGACAATAAATCGTCAGACTTCATTTGGACTCTTTATGGTTTACGACTATCATGCAAACGGTTTTCACAGCCACGACAATCTATCGTCAACGCAAAAATAAAGTCAAAGGCGACAGTTAATCGTGTAGTCCAGTCATTTGTGGTTTATTAATCGTAACGACAAAATGGGAACGCAGTCTAAGACATTGAATCCCTTGTCAGTTTCAAACGATTCTGCGTATAAGTGATACAAAATAACATTTTATAAAGTCTGCCAAGTTCCGTGGCAATCATCATTAATTACGTTGATGTTGAGAACTATTAAAAAAAATAGTTCTTGAAGCTTATTCTATGATTGTTTACACTCAGATATCTTGAGAACACACTCAATGTAAGTAATTACTTTCGCGGCGTCTGTCTTAATTGGAAAGCTTTTTGGTGCGCTGCCAAGTTATTGAAATTTCAATATGGCGTTAATTGATATTGACTTGTTTAGCTAATAGTAACTTTTGTTGATACCTAAGTAAGTTAGGGTACCTTAGATTTTTTTTCATTAATGTTTTACTGTATTTTACTTATTAAGTCCTTTTATTTGATACCAATTTTGAGATAGTTGTGAAAAAAATCTGCTGTTGCAAACGTTCACAGGCTACGGTGACCACCAGTCCTATCCGCCTAGTGGGCCGTACGTTTGTCTGCCACCTAAGGGGTATAAAGAAAATGTAACTCCTCCTATGTGGCATGACCTCCATAACTTATTTGGCCTCTAAGACCTTAAGCACTAGAACCCTTATACGAGGTTCTGGTGGAAATAAAAGTCAGCCGCAGATCCAGGGACATCTTTTCATCCCAAAAGTGAAAACAGTAATCGACTCTGGGACGATCCTAGTTCTTGTACACAACACGTAAAGAGCCTTTTGTCTTCACAATTAAATGTGTCTACCAAAATATCAGACCAATCTGTCGTTGAATTTTGTTTACAAATTTTAACCCAAATAAATAAACTGGACAACTTATATAACAGGAGGGACATTTGTCTCTGATACAGAAAATCTATTATCAGCTGAGAGTCTAAGTTTTAGATTTATTGTTTTAGGCTCCATCCTTACTTTAAACATGAAACTTACCTTTTATTATAAGTATCATCTATTCATCATCTAAAGTTACGTACTTTAAATTGTTCGTTAGACGATAGAGTCATGTTGCGAACAATTTAAAGTTTTGGAAATTGAGAGAAATTTCACTGCTGTTACTTTTGTCAAAGAGCTCTACTAGATTGAAAGGCAAATAACTTGAATACCTTCTCAAGTTGCTTCACTCGAGCTCAAACACAACATAATGTTGTTTATTGTGGGAAATTGAGAGGTCGAGTGTGCCCTTATGAGTTGGTTCAAATATCGTGTATCGATAAAGCTCTTACCCAATCCTTAAGTCGATATCAAAAGAGATCTGATAATGATATTCAATTTGGCTTTATATAGTATATTGTTGTAATTGGAGTTATTTTCTCATATCTAAGATATTTCTAGGGAGCCTTTTGGAAACATTAAATTTTGATAGCATGTTATACACATGTAAAAAGCAAAGGTATGTTTGCTTAAAACTTAGCAATACTTAGGTATATAGTGCTAGTTGACCCGCGCAACTTCGTTGTGTGATAATTGAAGAACCGCGCGACCGATTTTGTGCAAACTTCACATAAACCATTTGCTATATAGTCCGAACAAAGCCTAAACATTCGGTGTGGTCCATTTTTGAGATATTAAATTTCAACGAAAAGTGGCATTGATTTTTAAATACGTATTTAGATAATCGTATAATACACAGTAGTTAACAAACATGGTTTCTAGCAAGGATTTAAACTTGAGGCCTTCGATATTATGATTACCCATCTTTACAATAAATCGTATCATAATACAACACGTCGCTTTTCATTTTTAATTAACCTATTTTACGTCTCTTTTAAACGTCGAAGTTTATAGGATCCACATTCTGTTCATTAGGCCATAAAGTTTATGTTTATGGAATGTACGAGTATCCTATCTAGACGTTGAGATTTAATTCGCGTTTAAACTTAAAGGCACAATGTTCAAGTAAATCGTATTTTCTTGTTTTAATTACATACAATATGAGGTATTGCGTTGGTTACAATTCATCAACTACTTTATGAAGATTAAAAAAAAGCCTTTGATGTAAATTTATGTTACAAATTGTCCTTTACCTAGGACTTACAAACATGCATACCTCTATAATAAAATTTGCATTTCAATCGTAGATCTTCAGATCTATTAGTATCCTCTAAATATGATCCTTGGCAAAAATATTTATCAGGTACCTACATCAAATACGGAGTAAGACAATCAGCAAAACGTTCTTCATAACTCCCCCAAATTATGTTCTGAATAATGTCGATGCGGAATCCCAAGATACATTTTTTAACGCATGGATATCCTTCATTGATGCCGACCTCACGCTGACCAAAACCACATGTGCCATAGCACTACCTACGGTCGGGTTAGCCCATGGTGAAATTTCCCAGTATCCCCGACAAAGTTCCAAGGCACTAGGTACTTCTTCTGGGATTTTATCTAGCTCGCGCTTAGGGTAACATTTCTGGTCTTTGCAATTGCTTTATATCCTGATTTACACGAAAAGTAGCTACTTATTACCAAATGATATTTCATTGAATTGCTATCAAGAACATCAAAATTGTAACACATTTTCAATCTGTGTCAGGCGAAAATCTTATTTCCCATTCTCTTGACTCCATCAAACCAAAATGTAAGCCTAAATATATTCCCTAAAATCAATACCTATGAAAGATGACTCTTGACATTTTATTATGTGTTCAATGTTCTACCTACACATACTTTAATATATCTAAGTACATTATCACGCACATATCAGTATGTAAGTACCTATACCTATACGCAAATCACACGATGTCTCCCAAACCAACCTAATGACGAGCATACGACATCGAAATCGGATTGTCGATTCGGCAAAAAAAGGGATTGAATTTCGAAACGTGACTCAATAACCGAACAAGGGTGGAACTTTGGATTTGGGTCTAGAATAAGATATTTGGAGAAAATAGACAAAGTGTAGCGTATTGTCGCTTTTTGCCCTTACAAAAACGAATGAAGTAGTAATAACGTTCAAGTAGGTAGATAATAATAAATTAAAAATAATGTATAGAGCATTTTGATACAGGGTCATATAATAGGACCACTGGTCAAAATACCCAGTAAATATTTATTTAAAGTCATGCATACCCACACACAAATAACAGAGAAATATTTGCGGATCACACAAAAAATTGTTTTGGAACCACTTTTACACCGTGATTACTTCTGAATCAGAAACTTTCGGGTTAGAAATAAAAACAGTACCGCACTATTATCCTGTGCATAAAGTAACGTACTTCTAAGTACACAATAATTTATTTTACAGATATAAAAAAAGCAACTTGATTCAGACGGGACTTGAACCCGTGACATTTACCTAAACCAGGGCAATGCTCTGCCAACTGAGCTACAGAACCGTATCGTAACAAGTTGAAATTCTTTACTAATATCACAAAAAATTATATAATAGTGTTACATACAGACAGGCAACTCCCTGCCCCTCACTGACCAAGCTTCCCCACCCCCGCCACGGCGTGACGCCACAGCAGTCATTATAGTTGGCCGGTGTTTTAAGGAAACATTTATTGGTCACACACACATTCAAGGTCTGTACGAACATAGCGTGTGTTTAGTGTAGGTGACAGAATTGAAAACGAATCATTTGTATAGAGTTTCCGTATCACACTCTTAAATGACACTTACAGTATAGTGAAGAATTCCAACGTACAATTCATAGGTACCAATCATTCCTACCAAGCATTTTCTGCTGGAGGCTAGCACCCTTAATATTTCTCAGTTCACAACATGTCGATATGATTTATTGAACTCGGTACTGTATGAAAAGATATTATTCGAGAGGATACGTCTTAATTTCTATTAATATAGAAATATGATATTATGTCATATTAGCTTTTCTTCTACTGAAAGTAGTATTTCTAGCACAGCTAGTTCGTATAAAAAGTGATAATATGGTCTGGTGCCTACATCTATTTCTTACTAGTCAGGCTTCGACCAAGTATACTTGGTCGAAATAGTAAGGTTGTGTACAAATTAAGGCAATGGCTTGGATACCAACCAACAAATACTTAAATGAACCCTACTAATATTATAAATGTGAAAGTTTGTGAAGATGTTTCAATGTTTACATGTTTGGATGTTTGTTACTTAATCGCGCTCTAACGGCTGAACGGATTGGGCTGTAATTTGGTACAAAGATAACTTATAGTCTGGAATAACACATAAGCTACTTTTCATCCCGGGAATATGTTCCCACGGGAAGCGGGAACGGGTACCGAAATTCACGCGGGCAAAGCCGCGAGCATCATCTAGTAGTTTATATATCATTCATTAGTCATAAATAAGATAAAAACATTATTTACAATTTTAAACACGAAATTCTTTTTCGATATGAGATTATTTCTTGCTTCATCGGCTTCTCCAATTAGGCGTACAAAATTAATAAGTATCAATAGAGTAATAAAAATAAGCTTCAAAAAAAAGTTGCAAATTATAAGGCTATTAAATTTTTCGTGATTCCACTTGAGACTTTGAGTGAAATTCTTCCCCTCATTATTATTTCCGACTTGAATCGTAAAAGCTTTCGTCTGTAGTCAGCTTTAAAATTCTGTTTAGCAATTCGTTCACGGTTGCTCAAGCATTCGGCTTCCTTTTATGTAACAATACACTGAGTCACAGTAAATGCGGTCTTTTGGTGAAATGTCATGCCAATTGTACGGACGTAAAGAAAGTTCCAAAGAATATGGGCACTTCGACGATACTGAACCCGTTGAAAATCTTTTGACTTAAAGAGATTCGGCCCTCCATTTCTCTGTACTGAGAATTTGCATTTTATACACAACATTACTTTCTTTTTTTTTTTGTGACAACAAAAACATGAGCCTGAAATCAAAATGATTTTAATTTATTTTTATGATAAAGAGCAATTTGTAACCCTATACTGTGGAAAAAAACTCAACTACAAGGTTAACTTTTCCTTTTTAAATGAAATCGTTGATTTTTATAAAAACTTAGTCAAATATTTCTCCATGAATATCGCATGTTAGTATGTTGTTGCGTTTAGTTACTTTTGTGGATTACCTACCAGTAAAATGGTCAACACAAACCCTTTATCACTAATATTAGCATGGGCGTATAGATTTAGGTAAGTAATACAATTTTCGTCATATTATCAAGTATATAATAAACAAAATGGAATATTTTCCTCGGCAGTAATAAATAAGGTCTAACGGGACACATTGAGCACTCAATACGTCAACAGCACTTATGAACTTATTGATATTTAAATGGAGGCAGAAAATACTGTCATATGCAATGAAGGTTACCCGTCGTATTTGATGTTTTATTTTCTAACTACATACCACTATTTTCATGACTGGCTAAAGATTAGAAATAAAAAAATATTAACTTGCTTCCCCTTAGACGAGGTCGTGTGGCGACGGGGTCCCGTGTTGCGACAGGTAAGAGTACAAAATGTAGCCACCCCAATACATCCCGAGGGTGTCGTAAGAGGCGACTAAGAGAATACTTTCGCAAAAGATCCGTAGAGAAGGAAAACTCGAAATTAAACCCGTTTGTCAGTAAAATGACAATCGTTAAGTTAAGATGAAGTCCCTTTTTTTAACGTGAGGTAAAATCTTTTATGGATGCTATGCTGGACTCCTACCGACTACAGAACCTCACGTAACGCCCAACAGCCTATGGTTAGGAGCCCCGGGTAAGCACTCGGGAGGATGTCCCAAGACTCCCAACAGACCCACGGCCGCCACTGCGGCCTCGCCTAGGGAGTGGATCGGGTGCTATCCCTTGTCTTTGGGGGGCTTTCGGGTGTCAGCCCGCTTCTAAGGGAGGGCGTGCGTAAATCCCTCACAACACGCTGCCGTCTAGGGCCTGCTTCTCTAAGGACAGTGAGCAGCCCTCTCACTGTCCCCAGGCCGACGGTCATACAGGCCGATAGTCTTGGGCGAAGACACGTCGGTGGCGCCATAGCCGCCGACTGCGGAACTCGGGTGGGAGAGCCCTCTAGGAGAGACTGGCCCCTGGCACTCTATGGTAGATAAGCGCCTCCCTAACGCAGCTTCAAGGCAAGGTGTTGAAGGCGTTGGCGAAGTCAAGAGACACCGCCACCACCTACTCACCCTGTGAGACTGCTTCCTCCATCAGGCTTCTAATGCGCATGATCGCGTCCACGGTGGAGCGCACCTGACGGAAACCGAGGCGCTGTGCAATAATACGCTCAAAGAGCTAGCACACCTCGTCGAGCAACACGATCGGCTGGTACCCTGATGGGGAGTCTGCCGACCGCCCGCCTTTCGGATCAACACCAGTTTCCCTGTCTTAAGTAGAAGGCCATATATGAAGCCAACGCCTGTCCATTTCAACTCGACAATAGGCTCACCACCTATTACGTTGGACATAAAACTATAAGGTGAAATGTGGGCGTACCTATACTATGCCTCTGCCTACCCCTTCGGGCGTGGGGTGTATGTGGACGAGGTCGTGCTGTGGTATAGGGGACAGGCCTTCTCTTAAGTGCCACGTTTCTAAGAAAGTAACTGTCAAATTACGGGCAAACTCTGAATTAGAAATAAATAATATGTGTAAGTTGTCCGTAAAAATACTAATTTCGATCTCTGATCAGAAATAACGTTTACTTGGTGAAAACTCAAATAGCCGAAATTACACACGTTCGAGATTGCACGTATCAAGTCTTGATAATGCTGTAACTTAGCTGAAGAACTTTGTACCATGTGTTACCAAAAGCCTTGCGTGGAAATTCCGGGAAAATTACATCAGTAAATTGTTTAAACAATTTATAGTAAAAACGTTTATTACTTAGAAGTTATACGTCAAAAATATAGATACCAATACATTATTGGCAAAATGTTTGCATAGAAAACATATAAAAAAGAAGATTTCGTCACAGTGACTACATTTTTCTGTTTTGAACCTGGTCGATTACTGAAGCATCCATAACTGGTTCATAGTCATAGCAGGGGTGCCCAATACTGGTTTAAAAAAAATAAAAGGTTATCTTATAGACTATTTTACTATGGCTTATTAAATGGCACAGAGTTTTCAAAGCTATATGGAATGAAAATCTTAATACACTCAGTGTCAACGCATTTAGCGTAAATCTTCTTAGAAAATTTAATCCTTAAAAGTTTTAATCGAATTGACTTGCAAACAAATTCATTTTGGAACTAAAATTTTAATAGATTAAAACGCAATGATCGTTTACAGAACCCTAGTGGGATTACACTTTAAGTGTTTTACGCTATGGCTGGTCTTCAGATGGGTGACCAACTGTGACATTTCCATTTACGATCTTTTATCTAAGTTGAAGGCTTTTTAGGTGGCTTGAAAATGACAACAGCTGGTCGTCACAAGAAATCTCAACCTGCGCCTATTACGAGTATGTACCTAGTAGGTAGTATACTTTTTATAGAACGAAAACCAAATAGTGAAAAGTGGGCGGAAAGTAAGCACAAGTCTTTGGACGTAAAGGCTATTTTGTATGTATCAAAAATTTAGAGGAAATTGCTACTTTCAGATTGTTCATAAAATTATTATGAGGTACCCAATTTGTTAAATTTCACATGAGAATTGGAGATGGGGAGAGAAGAACGATTAGTCTAACGAGGTAAACATAATCGAAAAATATACATTTTTGGTATACCGGTACTCGTTATTTGAGCTCAGCTAATATTTTGCAAACCTCATGTAGGGTAGAAACAGTTAAACATGTGTATAAAGCATAATATACAAGTGCAATATTGCATTTTTTTTTGTTTTAACGTGAGGAAAATCCTACGTGGATGCTATGCCGGACTCCTACCTACTAAAATCAGACGTATCCTGCCTTACAGCCTACGGTTGGGAGCCCCGGGTAAGCCCTCGGAAGGATACCCCAGGAAGTGCAATTGTGCTTTTGCAAAACAAATAACAAAAAATAAAAAAAACATCACAGCTAGGTTTTGGTAATTAACTTTTGTTACGACCATCGGTTTAGGTAACATAAAAAAGAAAGCGATATGTTTCTTTAACGGGTGTTAATCCCGTGGAAGCCGTGCCGGACTCGACCCAACGGAAACTCACGCTCCCTACACACTCCCAATGTCATTATTCACGAGATAAAGAGTCTTCTCAGACAGACGGACGGACGGAAGAACAGCAGAGTATCCCATAAGGGATCCGTTTTTCGCTTTTGAGGTACGGAACCCTAAAAATAATGCAAGCAAAATGGCTATATTCGCGAAATAGATTTGCATTAAGTCATCAATATTTCCCTCGCGTATTGTAGATCGTAATATTATTGGTGAAAGCTGGATATCTATAAATACCTGAGAGATTAATCGAATAACCAAATCGATCCTTTGTTTATATTATATGTCATGTCTAGAAGCGCTCGTGGCCCCGCGGACTCAGTTTTCTGTAAACGATCATTGCAGTAAGCAACTTTCACTATGGCCGGTCCATGGATGGGTGACCATCCATGTGATCACTTTGTGACATTTATTTGAGCGTTTCCGTGCTTCGGAAGGTACGTTAAGCCGTTGGTCCCGGTTGCCAGTAAAATGGCAGTCGTTAAGCCAAGTTGAAGGCTTTATTTCAACAGCAGGCAGTCACAACCTGCGCCTGTCCATTTAAACACGGCAATACGGCTCACAACGTATTACGTGGGACAAATTATAAAAAGGTGAAATGTGGGCATATAATATGCCTCTGCCTACCCCTTCGGGGATAAAGGCGTGATGATAAACCTGAACCTGAAAAATGTCTTAATAAATCGGGACACCGATTATATTGCTTGGAAAAATCATGATTATTAAGAAAATATCGGAGTGAATAATATCTATAAAACAACATAGGAATAGTCTTTGACACATAACAAATAAAATAATAAATATTTATTTTACCAGAATCTATAGTGTTAGTAACAGAAATATTACAACTTGTGTTTTATGGCATTGGACAGTTCCACTTACCGATTCATTTTTTCATGGTTAGATCCGATAGGGGCTCTTTTACGCGCACGCTTAGATTGTGGAATGATCTTCCTGCCTCGGTTTTCCCAAATGCGCGCTAATTAGATTTTTATCTAAATATAAGATACGGTTTGAATTTCTATTTTTTAAGATCTGTATATTAAATTTATATTTGTACTAGAAGTCTATATTATTGACTTACCGAAATCATTACCTATCATTTGTATTCTTATGAAAGTACAATTAAACAGTGCCAATAAAACTGTTAGTTCAAAATTTTACAAAGCTGTTCGTAGCAACAGAAAAACAGAAGTGCCATTTAATATTCAGCTGGCATTATCTACTCAAAACAATAAAATTAATTAACCGAGTATTCAATTAGTTCAAGCAGCAGATAGGTAGGCTACAAATTCCACTGAATATTTTCATGAAATAATAAGGAGCAGTTCTTATTTCAAGAGTCTTCTGGAATTTTACTTTAACTGACTCTTTTCAGCCATCATTATTTTAGAAGTCCTTCCTTTTCATTGTTGGACTTTTTAGGGTTTAAAACCCAAAGCGTAAAAACGGGACCCTATTTATGAGAATTCGCTGACCATCTGTCTGTCACTCTGTCTGTCTGTTCGTCACGAAGCTTTATCTCAGGAACCGTGATAGCTAGAGAGCTGATGTTTTTACAGATGATGTATAAATATTAAAATTAGAAAAAATGGGGGTTAAGGGGGATTCCATACAACAAACTTTACCTTTGGTCGTTTTTTTTAACGGAGCCATCTGTGCTCATGTCCAACTTGCACTTTCCGGTTTTTCATAGTTAGACTTTTTCATTAAGTCTAGCAATTTATTCATTGCTGTTCAGGAATTCTGTTTGTCTGATGTCTGTGAAAGTATACAGATCGAGACGTTATAAGTCTTTCGCCGTGAATCTTGCAGTTGTAATAGAAAAGCAATAACTTACCAACAGTGGCGTAAACGTTATTCAGTTACGATCCAATATAAATACAAATAAATTTCATGAACAAATTTTGTCCAAAGATATTATAATTTTATTGGGTTTTTTTATTTGTTTTAGGTGTGCTAGGGTTAGGTTCGAAAGGACGTGATTGTAAAACGTCTGAGGTACCTAAATGTCCGGGTTGATAAAGGTTTATGTATGCAAAACGTCTTGATTGTAAAATGACTGAAATTAATTGCAGTATGTCTAGGTAGGCAAAACGTCGTTGTTGCAGAAAGTCTTATTTGTAAAACGTACTAGTTGAAGAAGGACTTGGCATTGTTGTAAAACGTCTGGAAGAGCAAAATGCCATGGCGGTTCTTTCTTTCTCCTTTTCTACTTTCACCAAACTACACTATGCCCTACACCTGCCTACGGCTGGTCGGAATGATGTCTCACATTCCTGACAGACTTTGGCTACCACTTTGACTCTTACAACGGCTGCGAACTGCTCTTACAACGGAAGTGCAAACGTGTGGAAATCCCACATGGATCACGGACTCTTTTCTACAAAAAAAAAAAAGTGTACATAGACAGCGCTTTTACTTTAACACAAATGTATTATTAGCTCCATCCTTAGATGAAAACCAGGCCTTAGCTACGGCAACACACACATATACACTTTCCCGACACCACGTAGACAGACAAATATATAAATAAAAGTACAAAAAAAACAGCCAAGTGCTTGTCGGACTCGCGCACGGCGGGTTCCGTACCAAAAAACAACAATAAGTCTCATTTGTTGCATGGGAGTTTCTTTTATTTAACGTGAGAGAAAATCTTTTATGAATGCTATGCCAAACATCTACCTCAAACTTCACATAACGCCCAACAGCCTACGGTTGGGAGCCCCGGGTTAGCCCTCGGGAGGATGTCCCAGTTAATATCCATTTTGTCTTAATTCTTTACTTTTTATGAAAATACTCTGCTCGATACTCTGTGAGTATTTCAAGCGTCTACTGGTTACCCTTATTACTTAGTATCACTACATAATTATTATAAAACAAGTATAATATTGCTCAATGGTGTTTGTTAACCATAGAGCAACGCGCGCTTATAGACAGTTCGCGTTGCTCTATGTTAATGCTCTACGGTAGGTACAGTATGTATTTTCAAAAGAGTTTGAGAACTCTATGTTTAATTTCTTTTTCAGATTATGGATGACATTTGAATGGTGACATGACATTATAAACACGATACGTCTACAACATCGGCGCATGTAATTGAATAGTGTGTTTGTACGTAAATTGTTTATACTGGCGAAAAGTCTAAAATACGGGCTCTTTGTTTACTATTTCCTATGATATTGCTATCTTTAAAATATTACACCTATCTAAAGTAACCTGCTGAAAGCGTTGTTCACTTTTAAAAAAAAAAATACGTGAAAGTCGAAAAATAAGTTAGTATGTGGCCCTTGTAATGTTCAATTATTATAATAATATAACAAAAATTATTTTCGTTGCGCATTATTTGATTGTGCTATATCTTCTAAAGTATTCATTTAATTTGCTTGGTGTAAAGGAAACAAATGATCTTGATGATATGTTCAAGCCAACTAACGTATTTTAACTGAGAAAGATACTTTGTTATCTAATATATAAGATAAAATTGCAAAAAAACACGTTTGAGGTATGGGCGCCCCCCTTAAATATTATTATGTTTTTGTTTTAAGTATTTGTTGTTATAGCGGCAACAAAAACACATAATCTGTAACTCTCTAGCTATCACCGTTCATGAGATACAGTCTCCTGATGGACAGACAGACAAACAGACGGACAGCGAAGTCTCATGAATAGGGTCCCGTTAGGGTCCTCTGCCTACTCCTTCGGGGATAACCCCGAAGGGGTAGGCAGAGGCATATTATTATGTCCCCACATTTCACCTTTTTAGAATTTGTCCCACGTAATAGGTGGTGAGCTGTATTGCCGTGTTGAGATGGACAGGCGCAGGTTGTGACTGCCTGCTGTTGAAATTATTCAAGCCGCCAAAAAGGCCTTCTACTTGGCTTAATGACTGCCATTTTACGGGCAACCAAGACCAACGGGTCTTGGTTGCCCGTAACTTTCGAAAGGCACGTTCAGCCGTTGCTTAACGTGCCTTCCGAAACACGGAAACGGCACGAACAAATAACTTCACAAAGTGGTCACATGGATGGTCACCCATCCAAGGACTGGTCATAGTGAATGAGCTTACTACAGTGATCGTTTACAAAACACTGAGTCCGCGGTGCCACGAGCGCTTCTTATTTATACATAACTAGCTGATCCTCGCAACTGCGTTTACGACTATTTTTGTTTGTTATAATAAAATGAAATGAAATTTGTTCCAAAAGTAACAAAAATTTTAAGCGAGTGGAAGACCCCTCTTGTCTGGATTTTAAATTTAAGTAAAACAATGAATATATGAACATGCGTCTTTGTGAATTCGTCACATTTAATTTTTACGTAATAATCAATCACATTTTTTGCAGTGTATTTTTACTACACTTAAAAACAAAGGAAAATTAAAATACAAACGTTCCTTTGTTTTTTAATTTATTTTCGCCTCTCTCCATAAAATAGAGTGCAGAGGGGCTTATGGCGAGACATTGTCTGTAGTCTGTGACTCTGTTGCATTAAACTACGTCACTAGCTCACGTGGATCATCTGTTCAAAGTTTGAAATAAAACAAAAATGACAACGTCAATCGGATTGAACTCTCACAATAAACGTTTTAGAGAGGGGCAGTCGGGTGAGACCGTCTCACAGCTTCTTGTTTATTTGATGAAGCGAGGAACGCATTTCCGCTACTATTTTTCTTCTTCTTCCGTAGTTCTTTTACTCTGATGTCTCTGTAGTTGCGCTACTCTATGTTGGCGAGTCATATCGCCCATATGCTCAAGGTCGTTAGCCGTGGGTATGGCCTTAAGACAGACGCGAATGTAATTACTTACATAGAGTGTGTTCTCAAGATATCTGAGTGTAAACAATCATAGAATCAGCTACAAGAACTATTTGTTTTAATAGTTCTCAACATCAACGTAATTAAAGACAATCGTCTTTAATTACGTTGATGTTGAGAACTGAAGTTGGCAGACTTTTTAAAAGTTTACTTTTAAGTTTTAAATCATTTTCACACAGAGTAGTTTAGTAGTTTCTCGACAGCTGAAAAAACAAACGTAAAGATAATCTGAAAAATCTCAAAACACAATTACATAGAATGTGCTTTTCGTGTTTCAATTTCAACATAAGAATTCCAAATACTCCACAATGTCAGTTCTCGCTAGCAACACGACCCAATATGTCACATCGGTAACCGAAACTATGTGTTGGCAGCGTACCGATAGAATTCTCTCGGAAATCTTTGCAATTTTTTATTATTGAACTAGTACAGAGATAATAGGATATTGTGGAAATGTTATATTATATTCGATACAATACCTATTTAATAAATAAATGTTCACGGACATTTTACACATTGTTAACTCTAGATCTAGACTAGATTCCAAAGTAAGCTGAGATCAACCTACTGGTGTTATGGGTATCAGACCACGTATTTTAGTACTTTTTTGTAAATTCATACACCACAACACCCAGACTCTCGAGACAAATATTTATGGATCACACAATTTTTTGTCCTCATTGGGAATCAAATCCACGTACTCGTGATGCACAGTCGCAATTTACCACCCCAAGACAACGAGGCAGTCGTAAGGGTACCAAAATAGATTACGACGGATTCTCAAACCTACCGAATATACCTACACACAAAATTCATGTACCTATTCTTTTCAATTCTTAATTAAAGATAGTTATTATGTTTCATACTTGAATTAAATTTACTTACATACAATACACCGCGTGAAGTCCCCAGTTCTATAAGTATAAGCTTAAAATACCGCGATGGCTTGAAAATAGCTATTATGTTTCTTTTTTAGGGTTTCGTAGCCAAATGGCAAAAACGGAACCCTTATAGATTCGTCATGTCTGTCTGTCTGTCCGTCCGTGTGTCACAGTCACTTCTCTCCGAAACTATAAGGCTTATGCTATTGAAACTTGGTAACTATATGTATTCTGTGAACCGCATTAAGATTCTTATATAAATCTTGAAAAAAAGCAGTAAATTTTGGAGGTCCCCATACTCAGAACTGAAACTCAATTTTTTTTTTCATCAAACCCATTAGTGTGTGGTATCTATAGATAGGTCTTCAAAAATGCTATTGAGGTTTCTAAAATCATTTTTTTCTAAAGTGAATAGTTTGCGGAAGAGACACTTCCAATGTGGAAAAATGTGTACCCCCCCCCCCCCCCTCTAACTTCTAAACTATGAAAATGATAAATATAAAAAGAATATATGATGTACATTGCCATAAAAACTACCAACGAAAATTGGTTTGAACGAGATAGAGCAGGTAGTTTCTTTTTAATATGTCATAAACCGCAATTTTCGGTTAGGTAAATCACTACCACTGCGAACGTGTTAAAACATCAATCAAAGTTACAACGAACTATAAGAACTTTTATATTACGTTACTTGCTGCTACGGAACCCTTCATGGGCGAGTCCAACTCGCACTTGGCTGGTTTTTTGACAATTTTGTCAGGTTTGTCTGATATCTAACAAAAATTATTTCAAAAATTAGCAGACTGTCATGATTTTGACAATCTATACACGGAGTAGGTACGTACCTATTATAGTTTTATTTGAATAGGACCACTAATTATTTTAATCGCTATAAATCAAGAATTTCTTGTTCATGAATGTTGAAGAAAGATATTAAAACAAACTCGCAAAGCTTTATGTGCGATGATTTACTTTCATAAAACATCAAACCGCATTCATTTTGAAAAATATTATCTTTCAATTTAAAATGCTTTCAATAGAAAGATGAAGTTTGCACTCCATAGATGCTTCATTATGATTACCAGCTGTCCCTTCAATTTTGTAGGAAAATTGCAAGTGCTAGAGCAATCACAATTTCCCCGTTAAAGAAACATTTTTTTTTCATCAAAAGCCTTGACTTATATAATGGGCATTTACGTAATAATTACTTCAGCTTACAAATTAAAAAAATATGTATGACACTAGCGAACGTCACGCGGTTTCACCCGCGTAGCTTGCGTTCCCGTCGAAATGCGGTAATAAAAGAAAGATACCTACCTATGTTCACCGGCGATAGCGTATTCATAACGTAGCTTCAAAACAGTGAAAGAATTTGTCAAATAGAATCAGTAGCTTCAACAAACAATCAAACCTTTCATCTTTATAATGTTAGTGAAGACTTAACTTTGAAATTAAATACTTAATTCAATATTATTTCCTACTATAAAATACCACTACCCCAAATTACAGCACTATTAAGCTCACCAAATTGACCTTTAAAACCTTGGGCAAGTACCGTTTCTTGAAATAAGACCATCAAATTATGTTAGTGGTAAAATTTTACGACTAGTTCAATTACCTCGTAAAAATTCGATTTTGAGTCAAGACATTCCAGAAATAATTTTACTGCCAATAGCACTAAATTTATAGGTACTACCCATTTTAAAATTGGACATTTTTATGCCACAGCCAATCAAGTTATTTAGACTCCACTACAAAAGCGATCGACTGTCAATACGAACGAAGCCCACATAAACAATTTAAACAATACACTAATAAATTTCACACACACATGATACATTTAGTATCATAACAGTGTAATGAAGTGTCACAAACACATTGACGGACCGCTTTTTTTTAACGTGAGAGAAAATTCATCATGGATACTATGCCGAACTCCTACCGACTAAAAAACCTGACGTAACGCCCAACAGCCTATGGTTGAGAGCCCCGGGTAAGCCCTCAGAAGGATGTCCCAGGACTCCCAACCGACCCACGGCCGCCGCTGTGGCCTCGCCTAGGGGGTGGTCCGGGTGCTATCCCGCGTCTTTGGGGGCTTTCGTGTGTGATCCCGTTTCTATAGGGGGGCGTGCGTGAATTCCTCACGTCACGCTACCGTCATGGGCCTGCTTCTGTAACGACGGTGAGCAGCCCTCTCACCGTCCTCATTCCCCTGATCTTGGAGGCCGATAGTCTTCGGCGAAGACACGTCGGCGGCGCCCAAGCCGCCGATTGTGGAACTCGGGTTGGATAGTTCTCTCCCGTTCCCGCCCAGCCACCTCTTTCACAAGCATGACCTGCTCGCAGAAAGAGGCGGCGCATTCCCACTTACTCCAGCTGGAGTAAGTGGCTCGCACCATGGTCTCGCAAGAAAGTGTTCACGTCCAGACCCACCACGAGGACCTAGTGCTGTTGCGCCCACGCTGTGCACTCACGGTGTCTTCGCCACAGATACATACCGAAGCTACTGTACCCGGTAAGTATCTGTGACAACTGGTAGGCGAGAGCACCGTGTCTACTCTCCAGCCAGTCGTCCATGAACGGTCTGATGGCTGCGATTGTGGCGAATCCCCCCTTCGGTTGCTCAAGTCGCACCTTCCATGTCTCCACGGTGTCCCGGTGGAGCTGGGATCGCTGAACCTCGATTTCTCGAGACGCAGGCCTTTGGCCCCGCTCCAGCGCCTCCTTGCGCCATCTAAATTATAGCTCTCGCTTTCAGGTCCTATGGAGGGGTCCCGGCTAGGAGTCATGCCGCCTCACTTGAGATCGTGCGGCATCCCCTTATCACCCTGACGGCCATCGCCTTCTGCGGGATCAGCAATCTAACCACATTATTGGCCGTCATGGTCTCCCCTATAGGGCCATACTATGCACGATCCCCAAGTACAGTCTCCTGTAGGGAGCGTTGGGTCCCCTGATATTGGGCAACAGCCGCGCGAGTGCAGCTGATGCCCCTCTCAGGAGCCGGTGGGGCTACAAGCGCTTCTTTTGCAGTAAGTGCTGTAATAGGTATTTGTATATTATGTAATACTTTACTTTTCTTGACTGCTAGTCTCTAATCTCGTAAGGAGATAGGCGCCAGAGTATCATCTGTCGGACCCCAGTTACAACATTTGTAAGACATGTTGAGCCCGGGAGATTCCCGAATATTTCGTTAGACGCCTGTACGCCCAGTAGGTATTACTTTTTACTCACAAGAAACAAAAATAAACATGAATGAAAATCATAAGTTTCAGGAAACTTTATATCCCAGGAGTATTCCGACCGCAACTTACTGAGTGATTAAATGTACGAATGATAAAATAAACTTCGACTGAACACAACAATCTGTCTGTTCACTAACAGAAATGTCAGAATATGAAATATTACTTCAATTTACGTCAGGTCTTCCCTTCGTCACGCTGTCTTGAGTCTCCTTCTTCAAACTAGGCGACTAAATCCTTCAAGACTGAAGCAATATTTATTCGAAGTCTTTTCATAGCTTTATGTGTAGGTAATATTTGTACAAGAATTGTCTCTTTGCTGACAACGTAGCAAAAAGACAAATCTACTCCGTTGATTGAATTCCCTAAGGGAACAAAATAAAAACTTTCCCTTGACAGTGAAAGTACAGAATAAAATAAATAGCACTCAACCGCAAAAGGTTCTTTATTTTCATTGTATTTACAGAATTACAATATCACTCAACGTATTTAGTATTTACTTTTGTTAGCGACTGTACCACTAAACCGCAAAATGTTGACTAACAAAATAAAACCCTGATTGTGTCGTCATTGTTTGTGACGTCACCGGCGTAGGATTGAATTTGCTTTGGGACAAAAGAGTTCAATTTATGGTTTGCTATTTACTTAGAACTCGTTTGATCTCGTTGGCAAATGTTGTTAGTATTTTACGAAACAAATTTGCGCTCTGCATGCGGTGTAATTGATATCAAAATATAATACTTATAGGCGGTTCTAAAAATGAAAACGAAAATATCTACCCAATTATTGTAGATGCTTGCATTCAATTTCTACGAATATAAAAACAAACGGGTAGTGCGATTCAATAAAAATAGTCACTTAATGAAATGCTATGTGCATTGTGTATGTGTAGGTATAGAGTCACTTTAAATAAATGTGTATGTGAGATCCTCTACGGTATCTGTCGGTGCGAGCCATGATCTCCAGCGGGAGTAAGTGGAACTCCGCTGCCTCTTTCTGCGAGCAGGTCATGCTCGTAAAAGAGGCGGCGGGGAGGAACCAGGAGAGAGCTCTCCCTCCCAGGTTCCGCAGTCTGCGGCGGTGGCGTCGCAGACGTGTCTTCGCCTTAGATTATCGGCTGATTACTGAGGACGGTGAGGGGGCTGCTCACCGTCCTTACAGAAGCAGGTTCTAGCCGGCAGGATTTTGGCGTTCAATCTTATTTACTCCTCCATACATTATAGCATCTTATTTGTAACCAAAAACAAAGTCATGCTCTGATAAATTTAATGTAACTATCAACTAAGCCCTTTATTGGACAAAATTACCATATTCCAGTTAAATTAAGGGACGTTGCTTATGCTGGGATCATAATTCACAATGGACAGCACTATTGTTGAGACATTGTAGATGTTATCTCGGTGACGACCCTTGAAGAAAGGAAGCTATTTGGTAGGCTCTGTTATTGTAAATAATGAAATTGTGTGAATGAATTGTCTGGGATTTCGAAGTGTAATTATCGAAATAGCCGCCGTTAATAATATTATATAAGACATAGAATGGTTTTCTGCCACCTTTGTGGTAGAGTAAAAGCTGTTAACATTTTATGTTAATTCGTTTTTGTAACTTGAAACGACATCAAAATGGGCTTTAAGATACCTACTATCGTTTCACACTTTCGGAACTTTAGCAATTTCGAGTTTTGATATTAATAAAAAGGTGTTCGTAACTTCTTAGCTGAGCGATATTTCATAAAGTTGTTAAGTTTCCGACATCTGTTGCAGAGTTAGTAAACTGAATGGCGGAATATTTGTCAATTAGATTGATAGATAGTTTACAAGGAAAACACAGATTTGTCATAATAACGAAAAGTTTATTGAACGAGCGAGTGAAGTAAGCAAGAGTTTCCGATTCAACACAGTGAACGATTTTGCTTTCGTCCGTATGTTTGTGTGTTTGTAGGTAGGTCAGTTCCAGTCTGGAGGATGCATTTCTTAACCGATTTTTACAGATCTTGGGACACGTCGTCTTTGATTAACAATAAGTATCACTTTTGCTAGGGCTTTTTTTGATAGGAGGGAAAATAGGGGAGAAAAGGGATGAAGATTATTGTAGCGCTTTTATAAACGGATCTTGATGATTTTTGGCTGAAACATAAAGAATATGAATCATAACAAGTTTCTTTTTTAGGTACAAACATACTCAAAGCTATGTTATAAATATAATATAGTAATAAGATTACAATATGTCTGGATTAGGATGTTTTCATCTTTAGTTTACATTATGGAAATTTTGTAAATACATTCTTAAATTCTATGGTTGAAACTACATTCCTGAACAATGTTGTTTAAACAACAAATGACTGTCTGAAACAGCGTTATGTTTCTTCCATCCGTACGTCACGCGTTTTCACACAGGCGGCTCCTGTTTCCGTGAGAAGAAGGGAATAAAACATAGCCTATGTAACCTAGGGATAATGTTGCTTCTAACAGAGAAAGAATTATTCCGATTTGTTCCGGAGCTTCTTCGAAAAAATGTTTCGTCTTTGTAAGCGACGCGTATCCGTTTTATTATAATATTATTTTATTAGTTGGCAATATGTATGAATTTCTTTTGTTATGTTGTCTCAATTGTAAGGCTGGGAGTGTGCGGGGTGTGAGGGAACGGGTGGGGGCGCGCGCGCCAGGAACAAGCGTCCATTTTTGAATTTTGTTAGTCAGTCAGTCGCCACAGAGCTTCTTCCGCGAATGTACGTACCGCCGTCCCGCACCCCGCACGCTCCTCAGCCGCCATCTTGTGCTGTTCATGTTCGCTTGGCTGCTTTATTACAAGCTATCAGCTTCACCCTGTTTATTATTTCTTCACCGATCGCATCGAAGACCATCGCCTACAAGTGGTCTTCGAGCCGAATCTTTGGATATATTGAACCCAGCGCGATCGGTCGCATCGCAATATGGTGAACACGCGGAGCACGTTGCGTCAAGGTGAACCGAAGGTCGAAGCCGCACCTACGAACATGAAGCTCGAGGAACACAAGCCTCCACAACAATCGGAGTCAGTGAAAGCGGGACCGAGCACTGAAATGAAAATTACGTCATCACATGGAAGACTGTCGTCAACTAGTTCCGTGACGGCCCGCAAGAAACGTCTCGAACTGGAGGCCGCTAAAGCTAAAGCGCGCCTGCAAATGGAACTGTTAGACAAACAATTGGCAGCGGATCTGGCTGAAATAGATGAAAAATACAGTCCACACACGTCGGAACGTGTCAGCCACGCTGACGGCCAGGATATAGAAGAATGGCTTGAGCACAGTAAAATAGAACTGGAGAAACGGAGAAAGCAGCAGGCTAACAACCATGGAAAATCAACCGGCCTACTGTTTCCACCACCGTTATCGCCTGACGATGACACCAATGGTCCAGTTCACCAATTGGCCTGTGCACTAAAGGAACTGGCTGCCGCTACGTCAGCCACTAGCCAGAACACTCAGCTCCTCAGCCGCATCAGCACCCCTCGAGAACTCCCTATTTTCTCTGGGGACCCCATGGAATGGCTATCGTTCAAAAATGCTTTCGAAGAATCAACCAGTATCTGCAAATACAACGAAAAGGAAAGCCTATCTCGGCTACGAAAGTGTCTCCGTGGTCCGGCAAAGGAAGCCGTGTCCGCCCTGTTAATTAGTGCTACATCACCTGAAATAGTGATATCTACCTTGGAGTTGATGTTTGGAAACCCAGATGTGATCATTTCAAAAATATTATCTGAACTGAAAAAGATGCAATCACTGCCTCAAGAATATCAGAAAGATATTGTGCCCTTTTCCGTAAAGGTAAAAAATTTCGTCGCTTCTGTACGTGCTTTGAAACGAGAAGAATACCTACAAGGTATCAGTGTCGTAAACATTGTGCTCAGTAAAATGCCTACAGTGCTGTTGTCAAAGTGGACAGACTATGGTTACCTGCTCATTACGCAAGGCGACAAGTACAGGCTAGACATACTCGCCGACTTCCTGAGCCTAGAAGCTACAAAAACATCTACGTGCAGTGCTAACTTGTTAAACCTACGATGGGACAATAAACGCTTTAACTATCGTGAAAATAATTATAAATCGGAAACTGTGCTATTACAAACGGAAAAGTGTAAACAAAGTGACTTTAAGTGCAATTTTTGTCATGAATCCAAACATAGACTCACTGACTGTAAAAAGTTCAAGAAATCATTAAGAAAAGATCGGTGGTTACACGTAAAGCGTGTAGGTATGTGCTACAAGTGTTTACTATCGCGGCACGACAGGCAAACGTGCCCGGCCGCCCTCTGTGACGTAGACGGCTGTGGACAATCACATCACCGATTGCTTCATTATGTACGTCACAGTGATAACGCACAAGTGCAACCGATCTCGGTAGAATTGCCGACAGAGACTGAAACTAGTGCCCCTAGTGAGAGTGTCACTCACGTCAATACAGACAATTGCACAGTGTTACTAAAGGTAGTGCCCGTAAACATTCATGGACCTAATGGTATAATCAGTACGAGTGCATTGCTAGATGACGGCTCAACTGTATCTATGATGTGTGCGTCATTGGCCGCTCGCGCTGGCCTCAGTGGGGATAGGCAGTCAATGCGAGTTCGCGGCGCATGGGACAACACTGAACTATTGTGTGAAATTGAACTATTGGATTTAACCCTTTCTACTATGGGGGGTGATAAATATAATATTAGTGTTCGAAGTGTCAAAGAACTGAACTTACCTGAACAAAATTTAAATAAAGTGAATTTTAAAATCTACAACTTTCCGCAAGAACTTATGGACAATTTGTGTACTGAGAGACTTAAACCAGAGATACTAATCGGTCAGGATAACTATAACCTTATCATACCTTTGGAGGTTATCGTGGGAAAACCCAACGAACCGTGTGCCACACGCACACCTATGGGATGGTGTCTACATGGACGGGTGCCGCGCTCACACTCAACAGCGCTCACCCATCACTCTTCTTTGTTTGTCACCCATGACACCAGCACCAGCAGTCCGAGCGATGACCGTGAACTCCAAGACCTTCATGAAGATGTGCAGCGTTACTTTGCCATCGAATCTATGGGAGCTTCTGCCTCCAAGCCACGGCAGAATTCTGAAGAGCAGAAGGCCTGGAACTACCTAGAACAAACCTCCAGGTTCATCGATGGCAAGTGGCATGTGGGCTTACCCTGGAAAGACAATAATTGTGTAATGCCTGACTCGCTGCCCACGGCAATGGCCAGACTTCGTGGTGTGGAGCTAAAAATGAAGAGATATGAAGCGTACGCTCATAAATACAACGAACGCGTACAACACCTATTGTCAAATAATTATTGTGAGAAAGTAGTACAAGAAGGAAGTACATCAAAGGTTTGGTACTTACCACATTTTGGCGTTGAGAACCCAAACAAGAAGAAGTTGCGTTTAGTATTCGACGCAGCAGCCAGAACCAATGGGTTATGTCTCAACGACTACCTGCTGAAGGGACCTGATCTACTTCAGTCCCTATTTGGAATAATGCTTCGATTCCGGGAGCACAGAGTGGCTGTCACCGCAGACATTAAAGATATGTTCTTGCGTGTAAAGATACGAGAAGAAGATCGGGACGCCTTTCGCTTTCTATACCGAGGCGATCCCTCTAAGCCATATGTCAGTATCACAGAAGATCAGATACAAACCTATGTAATGACGTCATTAATCTTCGGCGCAAACTGTTCACCGTTCATAGCCCAGTTTGTGAAAAACAAAAATGCTGAACGATTCGCATCTACTCACCGATCAGCTGTCGCGGCTATACATACCCAGCATTATATGGATGACTACATCGACAGCTTGCCCGACGAACATACAGCGATACAATTAATAAGAGACATTATGTTCATACACAGAGAGGGCAATTTTGAACTACGAAATTGGAATAGCAACAGTCAAGAGGTGCTTGAGAGTTTACCTAAAGAGAGCCTTGGGGACACAGCCGTAAGGTTCAAATTAGGTGAGCAGTATGACGGCGACCGAACACTTGGTATGATATGGCATACAAGCGACGACACTTTGAGATTTGACGTATCATTTAAAAAGATTCCCGAAGAAGTAATCAATGGAAATAAACGTCCCACGAAGAGGGAGATGTTACGTGTCGTAATGTCAATATTCGACGTATATGGATTCCTGTCGCCAATAACTATTAATGGAAAAATAATTTTACAAGAAACTTGGCGTACAGACATAGGCTGGGATGACCCAGTAAATGATATAATTTATACAAAATGGTTAAAATGGATTTGTTTGTTACGATCTTTGTGCAACGTTCGGCTGCCGAGGTACTATCCGGCCGCCACAGCGAGAGTAAGCGAGACAGAAAGTCCGATCAGCCTACTATCACCGTCGCACTGTGAGTCTACGCCTACGCGCACTATAACAGATGGTTCTACGCTCGTAGCGCACCAAAATTCCGCTACGACAAAGGCTACGTCGCTTACTTGTACTGAACACCTTTTTCTGCAGTCGAGTCAAGATAATAACATCACAAATTGTTATAGCTGCCTACAGATGCATATATTTTGCGATGCATCGACGACCGCATATTGCGCCGTAGCATATTGGCGCTGGAAAGATAAACAATGTAATATACACGTCGCATTCATCGCTAGCAAGTGTCGAGTAGCCGGCACGAAACCTATAACCGTGCCGCGCTTAGAGTTACAAGCAGCTGTTTTAGCGGTGAGATTAGCCGACACAATTACGAAGGAGCATAATATGAAAGCTGAAAAAAGATTTTTTTGGAGTGACTCGACTACAGTACTACACTGGATAAGAAACGACGCTCGTAACTATAAGATTTATGTGGCTAATCGCTTAGGCGAAATTGACGAGCTGTCACAGATAAAGGAATGGCGATATGTGCCTACTAAATTAAATGTTGCCGACATTGCAACACGAGAAAGTTATGACTACTCTGTTCTACCGAATGAATGGTTATATGGACCTACCTTTATACACAAAGATTGTCACGAATGGCCGCTAGATGTCATTGATCCTGAAAACAAAGAATTACATTTAGAATGTCTTACAGTCACACACAGTATGGAACATATTAAAGACTTACCTGTACCAGAACCTACCAGGTTTTCGTCGTGGTTACGACTACTCAGATCTACGTCACGAGTACTTACCTTTATAGATCGAGGAGTACGGGCGTTACACCGTTTGAATAAATGTAACAAACTTACCTACGCCATGGATGGTGATGTCATGATGAGAGCAGAATGCTTACTACTTCGTTACGCTCAAGCTCAATCATTTGGAGAAGAGATTGCTTACCTGAAAATGTCAAAATCAGTACTTACCACTAGTAAGTTACTTACCCTTTCGCCGTATATAGATGAGTACGGTGTCCTGAGAGCGAGTGGGCGAATAGATGCTGCCCCCGATGTGATGCTGGTGAGTAAGAGGCCTGCTATTTTAGATGGAAAAAATTATATCACACAATTGATAGTAAGACACTATCACATTAAGGCCGCTCATGGAAACCAAGAAATGGTAGTTAATGAAATTAGACAAAAGTATTGGGTCATTAGGCTACGACCAACCGTTAAAAATGTGGTATCAAAATGTATGATGTGCAGATTAAGAAAATGTAAACCAGAGGTACCAAGAATTGGTGACTTACCGATTGGAAGGATGGACCATCATCAACGGCCTTTCACCCACTGTGGCCTAGACCTGTTTGGCCCCATGGAGGTAACGGTTGGAAGACGTCATGAACGCAGGTATGGAGTCTTATTTACTTGCTTGACTGTCAGGGCCATACACATAGAAACCGTTGCTACGCTGACTACTGATTCACTCATTATGGCTCTTCGACGCATGGCTGCAAGGCGAGGGTGGCCCTGTCATCTCTATTCAGACAACGGGACCAATCTCAGAGGTGCCAACGCAGAACTTAAGGCAGCTATTAAGGAGTTGGATGAAGGGGCCATGAAGGATGAGGCAATGAATCATGGCACAACCTGGACGTTTATACCACCTGCGAGTCCTCACTGGGCTGGGAGTTGGGAACGGCTCATACGCAGCGTTAAGACTTCCCTGAAGGTTGTACTTAAAGAAAGAGCACCCCGTGAAGAAGCTTTCAATACATTGCTGGCTGAGGTTGAGAACATTGTCAACAGTAGACCTCTTACCCATGTCTCAGTGGACCCTACTAGCTTGGAAACATTAACACCAAACCATTTTTTGATTGGAACCTCTTCTAACTTGGTACAATTTGGAAAATTTGATGAAAAAGACATGTGTCTAAGAAAGCAGTGGAGAATTTCACAACGTATGGCAGACATGTTCTGGAACAGATGGGTGAAGGAGGTGTTGCCTGACCTCATACCAAGAAGGAAATGGCCTAATGAACGCAGGAACCTTGAGGTGGGAGACCTTGTATACATTGTAGATCCTGATGGGCCCAGGAATATGTGGCCAAAGGGAGTGATCGAAGAAGTGTGCCCTGGAAGAGACGGCAGAGTCCGTATGGTAAAAATAAAAACCAAGACAGGTACACTGACGAGGTCTGCCCCACGCGTCGCTCGGATACCGTTGACTGCTGAGTGCTGCTAGCAGCACTGGGGTGGGGAATGTAAGCGACGCGTATCCGTTTTATTATAATATTATTTTATTAGTTGGCAATATGTATGAATTTCTTTTGTTATGTTGTCTCAATTGTAAGGCTGGGAGTGTGCGGGGTGTGAGGGAACGGGTGGGGGCGCGCGCGCCAGGAACAAGCGTCCATTTTTGAATTTTGTTAGTCAGTCAGTCGCCACAGAGCTTCTTCCGCGAATGTACGTACCGCCGTCCCGCACCCCGCACGCTCCTCAGCCGCCATCTTGTGCTGTTCATGTTCGCTTGGCTGCTTTATTACAAGCTATCAGCTTCACCCTGTTTATTATTTCTTCACCGATCGCATCGAAGACCATCGCCTACAGTCTTTATAATATTAGTGAAGTATAGACTATCCAAATTTTGTAAATACGTTCTTGAACAATAACTATTAATAAATGATTGTCTGATGCAGCGGACCCACTACACTAAAACAAAATATAAAATAAACACTGACTCAAAGTTTGTAGAAGCGCTCGTAGCTCCGCTTATTCATTGTTCTGTAAACGATCACTGCGTTAAGCACCTGAAATTCAATTCTCAGTTACACGAATTGAGAGCGTAAATGTATTTTATTCCTCTTACAACGCCGGGTTCTTCAAACGGAGGGTGAAGTGAAACATCATAGGGACACCAACTTGAGGACCACTGCCGATTAGTATGTGAGAGTAGTCCCCAATCGCTAGACGTCCCTTTGCTTGACTTCAGGTGGGCTGCATTGTTTTGATAAACTAAATATAAAAATAGATAAACAATTTCTAGCAAAGGTTATAGGTTTTTTTTTTTTATACTACTCTAGTTTATCTCTTATGTAAGAGTACAAATATTAAACTTAAGACAAATTTTTGACTAGGCCTATTATTGGGGTCCTATGCGTCCAGAATTACCATTCTCAATCAATCGACTTGAATGCGAGAACGGAAATGTATTGTTGAAGCGTCAACTGTATAATATTTAGAAACAAAAACATTATTTACTTGTAAAATTCACGCATTCAAATCGGATAGTGCCAAATTTACGGGTGAAACGTCATATGCCTCATGTTTCGCCGTTCCTAAATCTGAGATTGATGACGTTTCACTCGTAAATTTCCGTCCACGCATTCACGTCGTATGATCGAGAATGAGCGCCCTGATCGATAACTGTTTGTGACATTTATAAAGGGTGTTTTTTTAGAGGTATAGAACTTTGAAATGGAATAAAACGAAGGTGATTGTTTTTATTGATATGAAAATGACTTTATTCGAAAGAAAATCTTCTGGCATTATAGTTTAAATATGATTTCTGGCATATAACCGCCACGGCTGGCTCGGACGTAGTCTAATCTAGAAATTCAATTTTCGATGACTTTCCCAACATTAGTGGCCGTATATCGACAATAACGCGCCGAATGTTGTCCCCCCAAGTGGTCAAACGTTTCGGGCTTATCGGCGTAGACGAGCGATTTCACATATCTCCACTGAAAATAGTAAAGTGGCGTAAAATCGCACGACCCTGGAGGCCAATCCACGTGTCCAAAACGTAAAACTATGCGGTAACCAAACGTTTCCTTCAATAAATCAATTGTGGCACGAGCTATGTGACACGTTGCGCCGTCTTGTTGAAACCACAACTCCTGCACATCATGGTTGTTCAATTGATGAACGTAAAAGTCAGTAATCATCGCTCTATAGCAGTCACGATTGACTGTAACGTTCTGGTCAGCATCGTTTCTAAAGAAGTACGGACCAATTATTCCACCAGCCTATAAAGCACACCAAACAGTCAGTTTTTCTGGATGTAACGGTGTCTCAACATACACTTGAGGATCGTCATCATCCCAAATATCCCTCATAGTTTTATTAACGTATCCATTCAACCAAAAGTGAGCTGCACCGCTAAACAAAATTCGCTTATGAAAATCACGATACGCATTTCGGACAGAACCATGATTTACAAAATAAATTTGCACAATTTGGAAGCATTGTTCAGGCGTCAGTCTATTCATGTTGAAATGCCAAACCAAACTAAACATAAATCACTTTACAGCTGACAAAAAGACCGCCAGTTAAAACAGTTATGCCAACTTAATGTTCTATACCTCTAAAAAAAACACCCGTTATTTACGAGCGTTTCCATGCTTAGATAAGCAAGTGTCGTTGTTGGTCCCGGATGCCAGTAGCATTAAAATCGTTATGTCACATTGAAGGGTTTATAGGCTGTTTGAAACATTTCAACAGCAGGGTATCAACGCGCTGCTCCAATGCAATCTGGCAATATATTCATGGCTCATGACTGGGAAAAATTACTACTAGTTAAATCTGGACGTTTACCTCAGAATAAGAATAAGAATAATATTTATTTGCAAGAATATAGGTATGATACATGGTGATAATACAATATGATTGTTAGGTCCATATATTCAGCCTAAAGAGAAGGCGTGCAAATTTTCGATTACAGTTTTATTATTATTAACAATTTTATTATTATATTTTAAACGTTTGACAAATGTAATTAAATAATCAACACTCATGCAGACAAAGCACCTACTCTTACCTAATAAAAAATAAAATGTCAAAGATCAAGTGATGTCGCCATTAAAATCATAAATCATGTCATACATTTCAAGCTATGTCAATCCACAAGTAATCAAAGTACTGTCAATATAATTAATAAATTAGATCTGATTTACAACTATTAAAAAAGTCATGCAAAGTGTAAAATGATTTGTCAATGAGCCACGACTTCAACATGCGACAGAATCTACTCTTTGGCATTTTTTTAAATTCATCTGGTACAGCGTTATAGATACGTCCGCACATTGCGGTACAATTCTTTTGATACAATGTCGTTCTAGGTACTTTTGCTAAAACAATTCGGTCCGGGTTCCGGGTATTCCTCAAAAATACGTCCTTAGCCGTTTTGAATAGACCTGGGTGTGTCTTTACAAATTTGGCTGCCTCTAATATGTACATGCAAGTTAATGTTAGTATTTGTAAGTTTTTAAATAATGGTTTGCAGGATTGCCATGGCGGAATACCAGCAATTGCCCTAATACATTTTTTTTGTGCCAGAAAAGCTTGCTGTACGTCTGTGGAGTTCCCCCATAAGACTAGACCGTAGCTCAGTACGGAAGACACGTTACCGTGGTATGCAGCTAATACAGTTTTTTTATTACTAGTATTACGCAAAGAGTATAACACATAAACATATTTATTAATTTTGTTGCATATCTTTTTAACGTGGTTCTTCCAATTTATGTTACTATCTATGGTTATACCTAAGAAAGACAAGTCTTTAACTCCTTTTATTTTATTTTCTCCATAGTTTATATTTAAACTTGGATAAGTTCTATAACCAGAAGAAAATCGGATATAACTGGTCTTGCTCAGATTTACCTGTAAATTATTATCTTTCAGCCATGTCACAATGTCATTTATTGTAGCATTTATGTCAATTACAAATTTATCAAAGTCAGTATCATTATCACATGTCATAATCAAAGACATGTCAGCAGCATATAAAATACAATGTATTCAACTTGACAACTATTCTAAACTCAGTTTGACAACTATTATAATTCTTTGTAAAAAAAAACTTACATTGCAAAAAGCGTTAACATTTTGCCCTTATTAAAAACCTTATTATAGACCGCAATATACAAAATCAAAATTGCTTCGCGACGTAATGATTTGTTCATCATGACAACAGATTTTCACTCCTTTTCACTCTCTTTTCATTTTGCCTTTAGGCTTCTAATATTTATGAAATCCCTTACATTTTTCTCGTTAAGAAATACATTTATTGTTAAAAATTACAGAGAAACATAATTATTACATATCTATATTTACATTATTACTATCTACATAAACTAAACCTAAATAAGGCCCCCGTGGCATTGTGCCCAAAAGACTAGCAGCATTCCCCCTTTGAATAGCAATACCTATTCGTTAAGCGAGAAAACTGCCAGCCCTTGGGTCACCAGTTGACTCCACAAGGCGCTTTTTTCTCGTTTAAATTACCTAATTTGCTACCTATACTCATAATAATTGGATCGTTCACAGTACATTTTTTTCACAGGCTTTCTAATTAATAAATCTTTCATTTTTTAGATACTTAATCTTAGAAAAGAAAACTGCCTTCAATTTATTTCCAGATTTTTGCGACGGATTTTGGTCATGAACGATCATCTATCTTCATCTGTGAAAAACATCGGGACGAGTGAGTGACGGCTTTAATGAAGGAACATTCCTTGTTAGTTCTTCTGGGAACTAGACGGACGTGAATTATCATTAGGTAATGAAAAATGTGAGAAGAAAAGTAATCATTATACTACTCGCTTAACGAGGGTACTAGTGAACTTAGTAGGAATTTGTAAGAGATAGTTCAGTGATGAAATGAAAAATTTTTTTTAATATGTACTCAAAATATGAAATACTAGCTGACCCACGCAACTTCGTTTGCGCCGCATAAGGTATATGAAAGGACAGGTACTTTTTCAACAGACTCATGGAAACGTATGAAACTGCCCTGTTTGCTTAATCATAAAAGAGCTTAATGATTAAGGATATTGTAAAATAAATCAGTTTGCGCCGAAGGCGGGGACTGAATTGTTTTAGAATGGACTTAACCAACACGCCAGTTTAGATTTACCCTTACATTCAAAGGAATCCTTGAATTCTAGGTTTTGCGAAAGTTGAGATGTCTCTAATTCCTGAGCTACAAAATCTTCAACATCGAAACTTGTGTGAAACAATCCTTAAAGTACTCCCTTTATAACACTGAAATTGTTTTTGGAATCGGACCACGCATTGAGAAGTTACAACTAAAAAACCATTTTGTCTTTCATTCCCTCTCCCAAAAGAACAGCGCAAAATATCGGGATCAAAAGTATCCAAGAACCTTCCTCGGATTATAGGCTATGATTGTACCAAGTTTCGTTCAAATCGATTCAGCAATTTCGGCGTGATACTTATTCGGGATACAGACAGACAGACAGACAGACAGACAGATAGATAGACATGAAAAATTTTAATTTCAATTTCGCCTTCAGTAGCGATTAGAGAACGCCCTACAATTAAAATTTTTAAAATATCTTCCATGTACAGACTCTCGACCCTCAACAGTTTTATTATATGTATAGATACTGTATTGTTCGATGTTGAATTGGAGTTGAACTGCTGCTATGGGACCTTACCAAATTCTCGGAGCCTAAATCAGCCTTCTCTGCAAGATGTATACTACACTGCAGTAAGCACTGCAGTGAGCGCTGTGACCGGTCGGGTCCTTAGATGGATGACCACCACATAACAACTTTGTGACATTTATTTGCGACTACTGCAGAGCAAGTAGGTAAAAATGGGTAGTCTAAACCAGCGTTAGTCCATTTCAACACGCAAAAGGTTCACCATCTGTGACGTGGGACAAAATCGTGAAATTTGCGCTATATTTGTACGCATCTATCTTCAACTTCGACAATAAAGTCGTGACCATTATGTACTATTATGACGTGTTAGATACTCGTAGTAGATGCCAGTTGGTAGGTAAATTGTAAGTTATATTATTAAAAAAAACTTAACGTACCTACAAAATAAATCGTATTTATACAAACACAAATTGCCGAAGGCATAAGTGAGGTTTAACGTAAACGGAGCGTAAATTTATCTCAAAGGCAAAGTTCCAAGTGATTATGAGACGCTCAGTGTAAAATGTTTCATCAAATTTTGCCATTTTTGCAGAATTATATTTGAATATTCAAAAAGCTAACAATAACATATTATTCAGTAATAGATGGTGTTCGCTACTCTGTTGCTCTTGTTTTAGGGTTCCGTACCTAAAGGGTAAAAACGGAACCCTATTCATGAGACTTCGCTGTCTGTCTGTCTGTCCGTCACGAGGCTATATCTCAGGAATCGTAATAGCTAGAAATCTGAAACGTCACAGTTGATGTATTGTGCGACTGCGGATCACGATTGCGTAGGTTCGATTCTCACCGGGGACAAAAATTTGTGTTATCAAAATCAAAAGATCAAAAAAGTATACTAAACTTATAAGTATTAAAATCCGTGGTCTACATTTAGGTCATAACACAATTAGGTTGATCCCAGCTTACTTCGGGATCAGATAACGTTGTGTGAAATGTCTGTAAACAATTATTTATTAAAAAGGGATTGTATCAAAATATAAAATAACATTTCCACAATATCCTATTATCTCCGTCCTAGTTCAATAACAAGAAATTCCAAAGATTTCCGAGAGAATTCTGTCGGTACGCTTCTAACACATAGTTTCGGTTACCGATGTGACACTATTGGGTCGTGTTGCTAGCGAGAACTGACATTGTGGAGTATTTGGAATTCTTATATTGGAATTGAAACACGGAAAGCACATTTTGTAATTGTGTTTTGAGATTTTTCTGATGCCTGTAACTTCGAATACCTACAGTAGAGCAGATTATAAATATTGGGTTAGCAATGAAACAATGTCTTAGTGATCATTGCGCTTGTAACATTGAAATAATATCGGAAACACATACAACGTAGTGAAAATCACGTTAAGTCTAATACCGTAATGCATTGCCAAAACTGCGTTGTCGTTGACGATGTCTTTACGGATATTTATCCTCGGACGAATACAACGTCTCTAGCTGTTCCCATAACAACGACAATAATTCCTATTACAACGACAATACGCCATTTTGTATCGCTTTTTTTTTGGTTTGACGACTATCATGCAAACGGTTCCCACAGCCACGACAATAGTGGTCAACGCAAAAATATAGTCAGAGGCGACAGTTAATCGTGTAGTGTAGTCATTTGTGATTTGTTAACGACAAAATGGAAACGCAGTCTAAGACATTGAATCCCTGGTTGGTACCATAATTGTATGATCAATCATGAGTAAGCAAAAATTTGTGTCAGTTTTAAACGATTCTGTGTGAAAGTGATTTAAAATAACATTTTATAGAGTCGTAGAGTTTGTAAGTTCAGTGGCAATTATTATAAATTACGTTGTTGTTGAGAACTATTAAAACAAATAGTTCTTGAAGCTTATTCTATGATTGTTTACACTCAGATATCTTGAGAACACACTCAATGTAAGTAATTACATTCGCGTCTGTCTTAATTGGAAAGCTTTTTGGTGCGCTGCCAAGTTATTGAAATTTCAATATGGCGTTAATTGATATTGACTTGTTTAGATAATAGTAACTTTTGTTGATACCTAAGTAAGTTAGGGTACCTTAGATTTTTTTTTCATTGATGTTTTACTGTATTTTACTTATTAAGTCCTTTTATTTGATACCAATTTTGAGATAGTTGAGAAAAAATCTGCTGTTGCAAACGTTCACAGGCTACGGTGACCACCAGTCCTATCCGCCTGGTGGGCCGTACGTTTGTCTACCACCTAAGTGGCATAAAAAAAATGTAACTCCTCCATATGTGGCATGAACTCCATAACTTATTTGGCCTCTAAGACCTTAAGCATTAGAACCCTTATACGAGGCTGTGGTGGAAATAAAAGTCAGTCGCAAATCCTGGGACATCTTTTCATCCCAAAGGTGAGAAAAGTAATCGACTCAGGGACGATTCTGGCACAAATTAGAGATAGTACAGATGGAAAACTCATGCATTTACTTTTTTCCACACCTACCCTCTGCTACACACACTCGTGCACAAATCAGTATCGAAAATTCGGTTGAGCATTTGTGAATGAGTTGTCTATGTAAGTGTACGTAGGCTCAGCGAATTTAGTACGTAGGTTTCCATCTGTACTATCTCTAATTTGTGATTCTGGTTCTTGTACACAACACATTTGGTGTGGCGTAAAGAGAATTTTTAGAAATTCAGAATTAAATGTGTGTACCAAAATATCAGACCCATTAAATTTGTCTGTGAATTTAAAATACAAAATTTAACCCGAATAAATAAACTAGACGACCTATGTAAATAAAACAGTTTAAAAACAAAACAAGAGGGACATTTGTCTCTGATACAGAAAATGTATTATCAGCTGAATGTCTAAGTTTTGGTTTTACTGTTTTAGGCTCCAAACTTACTTGAAACATGAAACTTAGCTTTTATTATAAGAAGCATCTATACATCTTATAAACTTAAGTTTTTAGTTGCGTACTTTAGATTGTTCTTAAGACGATAGAGTCATGTTGCAAACAATTCTAAGTTTTGGACATTGAGAGCAATTTCATTGCTGTTACTTTTGTCAAAGAGCTCTACTAGATTGAAAGGCAAATAACTTGAATATCTTCTCAAGTTGCTTCACTCGAGCTCGAACACAACATAATGTTGTTTATTGTAGGAAATTGAGAGGTCGAGTGTACCCTTATGAGTTGGTTCAAATATCGTGTATCGGTAAAGCTCTTACCCAACCCTTAAGTAAGGTATCGATATCAGAAGAGATCTGATAATGATGTTCAATTTGGCTGTACATAATATATTGTTGGAATTGGAGTTATTTTTTCATATCTAAGAAGTTTCTAGGGAGCCTTTTGGAAACATTAAATTTTGATAGCATGTTATATACATGTAAGAAGCATAGGTATGTCTTGCTTAAAACTTAGCAATACTCATATAGTGCTAGCTGAAGAACCATTCGACCGATTTTGTGCAAACTTAACATAAACCAATTGCTAAATAGTTCGAACAAAGCCTAAACATTCGGTTTGGTCCATTTTTGAGTTATTAAATTACAACGAAAAGTGGCATTGATTTTTATATATATATAGATAATCGTATAATACACAGCAGTTAACAAAAACATGGTTCCTAGCAAGGATTTAAACTTGAGGCCTTCTATATATGATTACCCATCTTTACAATAAATCGTGTCATTATAGAACACGTCGCTTTTCATTTTCAATTAACCCATTTTACGGCTCTTTTAAACGTCGAAGTTTATGGGATTCCATATTCTATTCATTAGGCCATAAAGTTTATGTTTATGGAATGTATCCTATCTAGACGTTGAGATTTAATTCGCGTTTAAACTTAAAGGCACAATGTTCAAGTTAATCGTATTTTCTTGATTTAATTACATACAATATGAGCTATTGCGTTGGTTATAATCATCAACTACTGTATGAAGATTTAAAAAAGTCTTTAATGTAAATTTATGTAACAAATTGTCCTTTACCTAGGACTTACAAACATGCATACCTATATAATAAAATTTGCATTTCAATCGTAGATCTTCAGATCTACGATTGAAATGCCTACCTAAATCAAATACAGAGTAAGACAATCAGCAATACGTTCTTCATAACTCCCCCAAATTATCTTCTGAATAATGTCGATGCGGAATCCCAAGATACGTTTTTTAACGCATGGGTATCCTTCATAAAAAATAAAATAAAATAAAATAAAATTTATTCCCTTTGAAATTTTTTAAAAAATTATTTAGGTTTGTCAAAATTTTTGTGACTCTACCGGGGGTTCGGAAATGCTACAGACTCAAAATCAAAAAAAAAAATCAAAAATCATTTATTTACTTAGGCATATACAAATGCACTTGTAAACGTCACTTATATAAACCAAAAAGTTACCACCAGTTCACAACGCGACCCACCTTAGAAGAACTGGCAAGAAACTCAGCGGGTTATTCTTTTAACTACTCTATTTACAACTTTATTAATGAATCTAAAAACTATGCATTTTAACAGTTTTTTGAGAATCTAGCAGAGCAGGTCATTTCCAGGCTTCCTTATCCATCATGTAATCACCAACCGTATAGTAGCCCTTGCTGTATAATTTACCTTTAACAAACTTTTTGAATTTATTTAGGGACATACTCTTAATTTCGTTAGGTAACCTGTTGTAAAAGCGTATACTGAGAAGAACACCCCAAGAAACTCAGTCCGGTCCCTCTTATTCATCTTAGTATCTAATACAGTTTTTTTTTAAAGGTAGAAAGGAGCAATTCGTGTCACTGCCAGGCAGTATTATGAACCATGGAATAGATTTTCAAGATTTTATTTGTTTTATTATATAGGTAAGCAGACTGTCGATCAAACTGTCTTCGTGCAACTCGGTAGCTACGGTATGGGTGGGAGCAACATTATGCTTGACCCTTTTATTCAAAACATTGGGGTCGAAGTGAAGACTTCTATGGACTTTCAAAATTGAGTGTAGGATGTACAGCTGCCTTACCGTTAGTAGATCAGATAGTTGATGCAGTTCAGTGGTAGGAAATCGTAATGTCTTAAAATACATTATCTTTATAACAGACCGTTGAGCTCTTTCGAGTTCGATAAATCTGCTTTTAGTTGCTCCCCCCCACACAGGTATGCAATAGGTAAGTATAGATTGTACTAGACCAGTGGTGGGCAAACTTCTTTGACCGGGGGCCAGAAAAATTGTCTTCTAGAAAGTCTTTAATGTTATAATAAGCTTTCTGGCACAATTTAAGTTTTACTAGTTTTTTAAATTTATTAACTGACAAACCTGTTATGGCTGTCGGCAATGTATTGTACATTCGAATATAATTGCCCGCAAAAGAATTGCTTATTTTATTAAGCCTAAATCTAGGTACAGCCAATTTATTCTTATTTCTTAAGTTTAGGTTATGGATATTACTATTTTTAATAAATTTACTGTTATTTTTATGAGTATATAATAAGTTTTCATATATGTACTGTGAATACACAGTAAGGATGTTGATATCCTTAAACTTTTCTCTTAATGACTCCCGAAACCCCATACCATAGATAATAATAATAATAATACATTCTTTATTTCTTTATCTTACTTGCTAATTACAAAGTGTGTTTGAGACACTCCTTTTAAGTTAAGAATACTTGTGTTAGGAGGCCTCGCTCTTCACATTATCCTTTATATACATTAACAGGTAAGTATTACATACTAGTTTATTAGTATTAGACTACATATAAACAAGATAAATATAAACAGAAAATAAACAAAATGTGTGTGTGCGTGTGGGTGGGTGCGTGCGTGTGTGTGTGTGTGTGTGTGTGTGTGTGTGTGTGTGTGTGTGTGTGTGTGCGTGCGTGTGTGTGTGTGTGTGTGTGTGTGTGTGTGTGTGTGTGTGGGTGGGTGTGGGTTTGGGTGTGCGTGTGTGTGTGTGTTTTACTATTATGAGATTATGTTCAATAGTTCTTCCGTCTCCGAGTGATTTAATGATTTTAACCATGAGATCAACGTATTTTTGCAGTCATGATGAACCATGGAATAGATTTTCAAGATTTTATTTGTTTTATTATATAGGTAAGCAGACTGTCGATCAAACTGTCTTCGTGCAAACTCGGTAGCTACGGTATGGGTGGGAGCAACATTATGCTTGACCCTTTTATTCAAAACATTGGGGTCGAAGTGAAGACTTCTATGGACTTTCAAAATTGAGTGTAGGATGTACAGCTGCCTTACCGTTAGTAGATCAGATAGTTGATGCAGTTCAGTGGTAGGAAATCGTAATGTCTTAAAATACATTATCTTTATAACAGACCGTTGAGCTCTTTCGAGTTCGATAAATCTGCTTTTAGTTGCTCCCCCCCACACAGGTATGCAATAGGTAAGTATAGATTGTACTAGATAACTAGACTATTATAAACCCTAACCAGAATTGCAGGTTGCAGGTTACATGACGCAACGTCTTGAAGACCCATTTAAATTTTCGTACTCTATTTATAAGTAACTCTAAATGGGGGTGCCATGGGAGTCTCTGATCTATTACTATTCCAAGATATTTTATATTTGGGACTTTATTAATCAAAGGACATCTGCAGTTAGTAGTGGAATTTTGGCAGTTGTGGATGCGGACCTCGAAATCGGGTGAAGGTTGCGAAGAATTGTAAATTGAGAAGCACATGTAATTTGTCTTAGTAGTGTTTAATGTTAGAAGGTTGCTATTTAGCCACCTAGTTATTCTTGATAGGCCCATCTCTGCCTTTTCACGAACCTCAGTCCAAGAGCTTCCAGTAAACACTATGGCAGTGTCATCTGCATAAGAAAAGATGCGACCACTAGTGACTTCAAGATTACATAGATCGTCTATGTAGATCAGGAAAAGAGTAGGACCAATGACACTGCCCTGTGGCACCCCGTATAAAACATTTTCACAGTCACTCACGTAGCCACCAATTTTCACCTTTTGCTCACGTTCTGAAAGATAGCTTTTAAAGAGAGACAGAGAGATATCCCGAATTCCGATGTTATCTAGTTTTCTTATAAGTGTAGGAACAGAGACGGTGTCGAAGGCTTTTTTTAAGTCTAAAAAGGTGGCCAGGCATTTTTTGCGCTTATCCAGATTGGCAACTATATGTGAGCTAATTGACGTAACAGCATCTTCGGTTGACAGGCCTTTGCGGAATCCGAATTGCGAGGCCGAGAGGATATTAAAATTGTTAAGGTAGTCAACCAATCTTTTATTCAGAAGCCTTTCTAGTATTTTAGACAATGCTGGTAAAGCTGAAATAGGACGGTAGTTACTGACCTCGTCTCTGCTGTCACTTTTGTGTACTGGAGTTATAAGGGCCCTTTTTAAAGCTTTGGGAAAGATACCGGTCCTGAAGCACATATTGGCTAGGTGACTAATGAATGGAACCACAATGTAGCTGGAGTCCTTGAGAAATTTAGTCGGGATATTGTCCCATCCAGGGGCACTATTAGAATCAAGGCTCAGAAGTACACTTTCGACTTCCATAGGATCAGTGTCAAGTAGAGCAAAAGATGAAAGCTTTCTCCTGTTCGGTATATCTGGGGTGTTAGACTGATGAGCTGGATCACCAATTATACGCTCCGCCAAACCTTTACCGACGCCAGCAAAGTATCTATTAATAGAATTTATACCTTCAGCATTATCATAACTGGAGGAAGTGTTTATTAAACTTGTGTTGGACACTTTTGGTGGCTTATAATGTGTAATTTCATTGATTGTCTTCCATAGCATTTTATTATTGTGTAAGGACTGGGTGAGTTTGTCTTTGTCATATTTACGCTTTAATTTTTTTATTAGATTGTTGCAAAAGTTTCGGTAGCGTCTATAGGCGATCTTGAGCAGCTCATTTGTTGGGTCGGTTTTTAATTCTTTTTGCATATGGTTTCTATTCCTTACACACTTCAAAGCACCCTCAGTGATCCAGGGTTTAATTATACGCTTAGAGTTTGGAATGGGTAGGATTTTTGTATTTGAGGAAAGAGATTCTGAGATTATAGAAATCAGTGTGTCTGAATAACAGTTGGGGTCTTCATGTAGATATATATTAGTCAAAGTGTTTTCTAAAGTATTACGCGCTTTTTCAAAGTCTATTTGAGTTCTATACTTGGGTGATACATACATCTTATTTATGCTTGAAAGACTTAAAAATATTAAATGGTGATCCGTAACGGTTGTGTCAAGAACAGCAACGAAGGCAGATGTATTACCTTTATTTAATTTTAACATGAAATGATCAAGACAGTTTGGTCCTCTCGTAGGGAAGTGATGTGCAGAGAGTAAACCATGATGAGTCAACATGTTTAGATAAAGTTCCCTATTATTTTTACTATGTGCGGTTTCATTGGAATAAGCTATTAAATTAATATTGATGTCACCAGTAATTATAATACGCCTATGCGTTTGAATGGTTTCCAGATAGTCATTAAGAGATTCAATAAAACAATCAGCTTTCACATTAGAGGGAGACCGATAGATACATAATACAGTAGTACCAGATGTAGTAATCTGTAAACATGATGCATGGCGTAGTTGGATTTCATTAGTTTTTGTTTGTAAATTACACTTTATGTAGGCAACGACACCATCGTTCTGATTTAATTGATTAGTGGTATGATAAAATTCGTAGTTATTTATATTAGGGATTTGTTTATTGGGATCAAGACGACATTCTGTTAAAAATATTATATCTAAATCAAAATACAACTTGGACAAAGAAGTTTGAAGGTCGTCCAGATTACTGTAAACACTCACTATGTTTTGGCATGCAATCCTCAAATTGGAATTTCGTATTTTAGAAGAGTAGATTTTACTAAGATCCTCCACCGAACATTCCACAGAGTCAGCAATCTGCAGATTATCTTATTCATGTATTTTACGACGGGATTCAGCCATGTAGATGGTTAGGATAGCACAAAATGGGTATCAGCAGGTGAAAAAGTTTTCTAAGAGACTGCCAGTAATGTTTTGTTAAAGTATATTCAGTTAGCAGTATGGATGTGAATTGTATTTCAAATAGTAAATAATTGTACACTGTGTTTACTTGTAAAATAGTGTAATAATAGATGTAACTCGGTCTTGTTACTAGTAAAGCAATGCTGTATAATGCATATAGGTAGTTTTTTAAGTAAGCACTTAATGGGTCGGTTTGAGTGTGGTAATGCTGTATTAAAATACAGTTGATATTTCTTATGAGTTTTAATACTGTTAAAATAAGGGTGTATGACAGTGCCGTGCAGTCTGTATGTAATACAGTGTAAGTTTTATGGAGTATACATAATTTGTAGTACATAAGTATAAATGTTTTTATGCCATATTTGCGAAGGGTCATTGACCCTATATTTTTTTTAATGTTAAGAATAATAGGGCTATTGTACAGTATAATGAAGAAGTCTGTGTATCTGGAGCTTTCATTTATTTGTGTGTATATGTGTAATGTTTTACTTTGTGGTAAGGTGAGTGTACAGTTAATTGTAGCATCTAGAATTATTTCAACAAAGGTAGAAAAACTATAAAAGAACTTAATATACATAATCATAAGACAAAATATTCGTTTGGTTATACTTATGATGACTACCAGTCAATCTTCAGTTATTAACTTGTGTATTTGTGCTTCATTACTGATCAATATTGTGGGCGAGTTTTCACATCTCTTTAAATAAACTTTGCCATATGAGGTCCAGCAAAACTTATATTTCTTTGAGGACTTTAGGTCTCTGGCTAGAAAGAACAGCCGTGCGCCCTTTGCTGTTAGTTGCTCAGACACGTATATCGGTGTATTATTATCGCTAGGTAAACCTAGGTGTTTTGCTTGCAGTTTGAACTTATTTTGAGAATTAAATGCCTTACACATAGTAAGCAAGTTATAGATAGCCCGGACAGCCCTTTTCTGCAACACAAAGATACATTCGATGTCGGCAGCGTTACCCCATAATAGTATGCCATAGGTCATGACACTGTGGAAATAGCTAAAGTAGACAAGACGCGCTGTTCTAATGTCTGTCAGTTGTCGGATCTTTTTAACGGCTTATGCTGCAGAGCTCAGTCTGCCCGAGACTTTCTCGATATGAGGCCCCCACTGTAAGTTGGAGTCTAACTTTATGCCCAGAAAGACAGTTTCATCGACCAATTCTACTTGATCATCCCTAATCTTAATACTGGTGTTAATGAACCTAAGATTCGGCAAGGTGAATCTAATACATTTTGTTTTAGTTTCATTTAACAATAAATTATTAGCGTTAAACCAGTGGACTACCCTAGAGAGGACATTGTTTACTTCGTCAAGATCGCGTTGTCCACGTTCAACTTTAAATATTAAAGATGTGTCATCAGCAAACAAAACTACCTCGTGATCGTCTCTTATAAGGTGAGGGAGATCATTTATGTACACTAAAAATAGAAAAGGTCCCAGAATTGAGCCCTGAGGCACCCCCATTGTTACAGCAGAACCATTTGACTGTTTACCATTTATAACTACTCTCTGTACTCTATCTCTAAGGTAAGAACTAATTAAATCCAAGGCCGTCCCCCGGATTCCATAATGATCAAGTTTTTTAATTAAAGTCTGATGCTGGACGCAATCGCAGGCCTTAGATAAGTCGCAGAATACACCATAAGCATCATACGACTCCTCCCAGGCCTCATATATACACTCTAACAATTTGATTCCAGCATCCGTGGTAGACCGACCGCGCGTGAAACCGAATTGTTTAGTATGGAATAGTTTATTTGTATTAAAATGATTTTGCATTTGATTAAGCATTACCTTTTCAAAGATTTTACTAAACGTGGGTAGTACAGAAATAGGACAAAAATTGGACGGATCTGAGGTGCTACCCGATTTAAACAGAGGAGTTATTTTACTAAACAACAACCATTTCAATTAACGAATTAACTAAATGTACAGAAATTCCCCAGAGGTCAGCCGTTTTCTTAATATTTAAAGATTTAAAAGTTTTTATTATAGTGTGTATACTAATTTTACTGAATTTGAATATTTCATTACAGCAAGGAACATTTGCTTTTAACAAGGATTCTGCTATTGGGGTAGAAGAACCTAGGGTTCTGGTCAAATCTACTGGAATTCGAGAAAAAAATTGTTCAAATTCGTTAGCGACTTCGGCATCTGTTGTAATTATATTACCATTTACTTTAAGTTTAAAATTATTATCATTCGATTTTGCTTGGCCTCTTTCTGCGTTAATTATTTTCCAAGTAGATTTAGCTTTGTCTACACTACTGAGAATTTTATTACTTATATACTTTCTTTTGGCTGCTAAGCAGTGTGCTTTAAACTTTTTTGAATAAGTTTTAACATAATTTAGAAATTCATCTGTTCTATTAAGCTGTCTTTCTGAGTATAGTTCATACAGTTTTTGTCTACTTTTATGTATATCCTCAGTGGCCCATTCACTGAAGGCTGGCCTATCACCGATTGTGACTTCCTTAGGTTACGTCCGCACAGGTAGCGGCTTGCTTGGCGCCTAGCGCCTAGAGAGTCACCTGGCGAGTAGCTTAGTAAAACGAACATACTTGATTGTTCGCGACCGGCCGCACTGCGCGCTTGGCGCCTAGCGAGTAGCTTAGCGTGTATCCAAGTAAACAAACATGTTGGTTTTTTGTCGCCAGACGCGAGGCATTTTGAAGAAAAAAATATACGAAATATTAATCGCATCCATACATGCAAATAAATTCAATTGGAGTGTCTGTTTGTAATATTAAAATAACCGCTTTCTACTGCATGCATATGAATGTATTACGGTACACATACCAAAATATATACTTTTAAAATTTTTGTCTGTCTGTTTGTTCTGGCCTCCGGCTAATCTCTGGAACGGCTGGACCGATTTGGACGGGACTTTCACTGGCAGATAGCTTATGTAATAAGTAATAGCTTTGGCTACTTTTATTTTAGAAAAATTCTTTTATTTTAGAAAAAAAAACTAAATAAACTAATTTTTTTCATTACATTCTACGCGGACGAAGTCGCGGACACAGCTAGTCATAAATAGATGAGTATCCGAATGAGTTAATTTTCCTTTAACTTTACTGAGAAGTAGATCAAATGTGTCTCTGGCCATACGCAAATCTTCGTAATTTTTTAGTGAAAATTATGCAATTGCTTATATAGAACAAAAAAATCCCCATGACTTGACCGTGTCTTATTTATGTCATGAACCCAATATGAAGACTCAGTGTTGTGTAAACGATCACTATAGTAAGCAACATTTACTGTGGCCGTTCATGGATGGGTGACCGTCTCGTGACCACTGTGTGACATTTATTTTCCGTGCTTTGAAAAGTCCTTGGTCCCGGTTGCCAGTAAAATAGCAGTCGAGGCAGTACCTAAGCCAAGTTGAGGGCCTTTTTAGGCGGCTTGAAAATTTTTAACAGCTGGCACTGCTGGCAGTCCTTGCCTGCGCCTGTCCATATCAACATGGCAATACGGCTCACCACCTATTACGTGGGACAAAATCGTGAAATGTGGGCATCTAAAATGCCTCTGTCTACCCCTTCGTGGATAAAAGGCGTGATCATATGTATGAACCCAATATAGAGCAGTATATAGCTATTTTTGAAAGTGAAATCTCTTCAACGTGCCGACAAGCAAGTGACCAAGGCACCTAGCGACCCACCACGCAAACCACCTTTCAGTGCGGCCACCGTGTAACCTAGCAAGTAGCTAGGATGCATGCCACTAGGCTCTAGGCGCAAAGCAAGCCGCCTGCCTGTGCGGACGTAGCCTTAGACTTGAATACGGAGTTGAACTCATTGTAAAAGGAATCAAAAAATAACTTATACATTACATTTGGATCTAAGCCAGTGTCTAAAAATGGAGGTTTATTGCAAAGTCCAACTCGCATACGTTCCAAGCGGTCACTAGTTACTGGTCTACATAATATTTAACGTCTTTTAACTTTTTCTCTTGTGATCTTGAAAGATGCTATTTGGCCAGTATGATCTGATTTTATCTTATTTATAATACTCTTACTTTCTGGCAACATATCACTGTATATATTGTCAAGACAAGTAGCTGTTGTATCACAATATCTAGTAGGCTCTAAAAATAAGCTAGTGAGATTGTGTGATTTAAATAAATTTAAGATATCATTGGTCTGACGCGTATTTATAAGCATATATTAACATTAAAATCACCGCACACTACTTCCTCAAACTCTAAATTTTAAACAAGAACCTATATTTTTACACTTCTTGATTAACATTTTATGGAATTTTAATTGCTTTTTTGATTTTTGTATATACTTTTTAATTTTTAGATATTTTTTTAGTTTATTTCTGCTGCAAAACAAAACCGACTTGTCCCGTTGATATGGACTGTCACCTGTAAGATCTATAGTAGTCAAGTCCAGGTTTTGAGAATTTGCAGAAGGAATAAACTGCGGGATACCACTCATTAACTCACTAAAAAGATTATCAGTTTGTTGGGCAGTAACTTTCTCAGCAGCTTCTTCCAGGTGTGAGATCTGTCCCTGGGCATCCCTTAGCTCCTGTTCCAGAAAGGTGGACTCCTCAAGGTTTTCTCATACTCGTCACTGCACTCTTGGAACCTATCTACAATTGACTGAAGGTGGTCCCGCTCCGCAACAATGTCATCGTAACTAACATGAAGTCTTGATAATTCGCATTTTAATTTTTTTGTGTCATTCAGAGCGTTTATCAATAGGTTTTCATTTTCCTCTCTTTCCTTTTCCAACTGTACACAGAGCTCCATTTTAGATTTAAGCTCCAGCAACACCAACTGAAGTTTGGGCTCTTCCTGCTGGCGGCCGAGAGCTCTGCGACTACGGGTATTCATATTATTAATAAGTAAGTGCAATTAAACGCGAATTATATGATGGAGCTCTTTGTACAGTTTATGGTAAGAAGTAACAAGGTTATGTACCGGCAATAAATTATACTTAATATTTTTATGTACTTACGCAAATACACCGACCGTCGTCAACGTCGAGTAAACGCTTATACAAGTATAATAATTCTACTCACGAGAAACAGTCGATTTATTATGTATTTACGTGAAAAAGAAAACATTTAACATTCGAAAAAAACGGGTACCTGACTCGTCACTTTTTACACCAAAATACACGGACAGATACAGAACACTTTTATTATATTAATCTGACTATTTTAGGACACTATTAATGCGATGATATCGTTTTTAATTGGTTTAAAATTGTTTAAATACTAAATAAATAATTAATTTTAAAAATATTTTCAGAGAGCTAAAATTTTTGACAGTTCGATAGTGTTGCCAGACTCGGATTTCATTGATGCCGACCTCACGCTGACCAAAACCACATGTGCCCTACCACTACCTACGGTCGGGTTAGCCCATGGCGGAATTTCCCAGTATACCCGACAAAGTTCCAAGGCACTAGATACTTCTTCTGAGATTTTATCTAGCTCGAGCTTAGGGTAACATTTCTGGTCTTTGCAATTGCTGTATATCCTGATTTACAGGAAAAGTAGCTACTTATTACCAAATAATATTTCATTGGATTGCTATCAAGAACATCAAAATTGTAACTCATTTTCAATCTGTGTCAGGCGAAAATCATATTTCCAATTCTCTTGACTCCGCTAAACCAAAATGTAAGCCTAAATATATTCCCTAAAATCAATACCTATGAAAGATGACTCTTGACATTTTATTATGTGTTCAACGTTCTACATACATAAACTAATATACCTAAGTACATTATCACGCACATATCAGCATGTAAGTACCTATACCTATACGCAAATCACATGATGTCTCCCAAACCAACCTAATGACGAGTATACGAAATCGAAATCGAATTGTCGATTCGGCTAAAAAAGGATCGAATTTCGATACGTGACTCAATAACAGAGTAGGGGTGGAACTTTGGATTTGGAACTAGAATAAGATATTTGGAGAAAATAGACAAAGTGTGTGGGTCACTCTTTGCCCATAATATAACGAATGAAGTAGTAATAACGTTCAAGTAGGTAGATAATAATAAATTAAAAATAATGTTTTTGATACTGGGTCATAATAGGATCACTGGTCAAAATACTTAGTAAAAATTAATTTAAATTCATGCACATCCACACACAAATAACAGAGAAATATTTGCGGATCACACAAAAAATTGTTTTGGAACTGAGACAGTAAATGTCTCTTAATTTATCACTTTTACACCGTGATTACTTCTGAATCAGAAACTTTCGGGTTAGAAATAAAAACTGTACTTTGTAGTTCAATCATAGATCTATTATCCTGTGCATAAAGTAACGTACTTCTAATTACACAATAATTTTATTTTACAGATAAAAAAAGCAACTTGATTTAGACGGGTCTTAAACCCGTCTCATTTGCTTAAACCAGGGAAATGCTCTGCCAACTGAGCTACAGAACCGTACCGTAACAAGTTGAAATTCTTTACTAATATCAAAGATAAGATAATAGTGTTACATACAGACAGACAACTCCCTGCCCCTCACTGACCAAGCTTCCCCACCCTCGCCAGTCCCGCGACAGCTGTCATTATAGTTGGCGGGTGTTTTGAGGAAACATTTGCTTAGCCTTATTGGTTACACACACATTCAAGCACTGTACGAACATAGCGTGTTTTAGTGTAGGTGACAGAATTGAAAACTAATCATTTGTATGGAGTTTCCGGCCTGTGCTAATATATCATACTCTTAAATGACACTTACAATATAGTGAAGAATTCCAAAGTACAATTCATAGGTACCAAGCATTTTCTGCTGGAGGCTAGCACCCTTAATATTTCTCAGTTAACAACATGTCGATATGATTTATCGAACACGGTACTGTATTAATTCGAGAAGATACGTCTTACTTTCTTTTAATGCAAATCTATTTCGCGAATATAGCCATTTTGCTTGCATTATTTTTAGGGTTCCGTACCTCAAAAGTGAAAAACGGATCCCTTATGGGATACTCTGTTGTTCTTACGTCCGTCCGTCTGTCTGACAAGACTCTTTATCTCGTGAATAATGACATTGGGAATGTGTAGGGAGCGTGGGTTTCCGTTGGGTCGAGTCCGGCACGGCTTCCACGGAATTAACACCCGTTAAAGAAACATATCGCTTTCTTTTTTATGTTACCTAAACCGATGGTCGTAACAAAAGTTAATTACCAAAACCTAGCTGTGATGTTTTTTTTTTATTGTTTATTATTTGTTTTACAAAAGCACAATTGCACTTCCTGGGGTATCCTTCCGAGGGCTTACCCGGGGTTCCCAACCGTAGGCTGTAAGGCAGGATACGTCTGATTTTAGTAGGTAGGAGTCCGGCATAGCATCCACGTAGGATTTTCCTCACGTTAAAACAAAAAAAAAATGCAATATTGCAGTTGTATATTATGCCTTATACACATGTTTAACTGTTTCTTCCTACATGAGGTCTGCAAAATATTAGCTGAGCTCAAATATCGAGTACCGGTATGCCAAAAATGTATAATTTTCGATTATGTTTACCTCGTTAGACTAATCGTTTTTCTCTCCCCATCCCCAATTCTCATGTGAAATTTAACAAATTGGGTACCTGATAATAATTTTATGAACAATCAGAAAGTAGCAATTGCCTCAAAATTTTTGATACATACAAAATAGCCTTTACGTCCAAAGACTTGTGCTTACTTTCCGCCCACTTTTCACGTATACCCCTTTTCACTATTTGGTTTTCGTTCTATGAAAGTATACTACCTACTAGGTAAATACTCGTAATAGGCGCAGGTTGCGATTTCTTGTGACGACCAGCTGTTGTCATTTTCAAGCCACCTAAAAAGCCTTCAACTTAGATAAAAGATCGTAAATGGAAATGTCACAGTTGGTCACCCATCTGAAGACCAGCCATAGAGTAAAACACTTAACGTTTTAATCTATTAAAATTTTAGTTCGCAAAAATTAATTTGTTTGCAAGTCAATTTGATTAGACTTTTAAGGATTAAATTTTCTAAGAAGATTTACGCTAAATGCGTTGACACTGAGTGTATCAAGATTTTCATTCCATTTAGCTTTGAAAACTCTGTGCCTTTTAATAAGCCATAGTAAAATAGTCTATAAGATAACCTTTTATTTTTTTTAAACCAGTTCTTCAGCTAAGTTACAGCATTATCAAGACTTGATACGTGCAATCTCAAACGTGTGTAATTTCGGCTATTTGAGTTTTCACCAAGTAAACGTTATTTCTGATCAGAGATCGAAATTAGTATTTTTACGGACAACTTACACATATTATTTATTTCTAATTCAGAGATTGCCCGTAATTTGACAGTTACTTTCTTAGAAACGTGGCACTTAAGAGAATGCCTGTCCCCTATACCACAGCACGACCTCGTCCACATACACCCCACGCCCGAAGGGGTAGGCAGAGGCATAGTATACGCCCACATTTCACCTTATAGTTTTATGTCCTATTGCCGAGCGATACGTGAGCCTATTGCCGAGTTGAAATGGACAGGCGTTGGCTTCATAAGGCCTTCTACTTAAGACAGGGAAACTGGTGTTGATCCGAAAGGCGGGGCGGTCGGCAGACTCCCCATCAGGGTACCAGCCGATCGTGTTGCTCGACGAGGTGTGCTAGCTCTTTGAGCGTATTATTGCACAGCGCCTCGGTTTCCGTCAGGTGCGCTCCACCGTGGACGCGATCATGCGCATTAGAAGCCTGATGGAGGAAGCAGTCTCACAGGGTGAGGAGGTGGTGGCGGTGTCTCTTGACTTCGCCAACGCCTTCAACACCTTGCCTTGAAGCTGCGTTAGGGAGGCGCTTATCTACCATGGAGTGCCTCCCCACCTATCAGGGGCCAGTCTCTCCTAGAGGGCTCTCCCACCCGAGTTCCGCAGTCGGCGGCTATGGCGCCACCGACGTCTCTTCGCCTAAGACTATCGGCCTCTATGACCGTCAGCCTGGGGACGGTGAGGGGGCTGCTCACTGCCCTTAGAGAAGCAGGCCCTAGACGGCAGCGTGTTGTGAGGGATTCACGCACGCCCTCCCTAAGAAGCGGGCTGACACCCGAAAACCCCCTAAAGACAAGGGATAGCACCCGATCCACCCCCTAGGCGAGGCTGCAGTGGCGGCCGTGGATCTGTTGGGAGTCTTGGGACATCCTTTCGAGTGCTTAACCTTAGGCTGTTGGGCGTTACGTGAGGTTTTGTAGTCGGTAGGAGTCCGGCATAGCATTCATAAAAGATTTTCCCTCACGTTAAAAAAGGGCCTTCATCTTGGCTTAACGATTGTCAATTTACTGACAAACGGGTTTAATTTCGAGTTTTCCTTCTCTACGGATCTTTTGCGAAAGTATTCCCTTAGTCGCCTCTTACTATACCCTCGGGATGTATTGGGATGGCTACATTTTGTACTCTTACCTGTCGCAACACGGGACCCCGTCGCCACACGACCTCGTCTAAGGGGAAGCCAATTAATAATTTCTAATCTTCAGCCAGGCATTAAAATACGAATAGTGGTAGATGGTTGAAAAATTAAACATCAAATACGACAGCGAACCTTCACTTAAGACAGTATTTTCTGCCTCCATTTTACTATCAATAAGTTCATAAGTGCTGTTGACGTATTGAGTGCTCAATGTGTCATTTATGACTGCCGAGGAAAATATTCCATTTCGTTTTTTAGATACTTGATACTATGATGAAAATTGTATTACTTACTTACCTAAATCTATACGCCCATACAAATATTAATGTTCAATACCACTCTTTGAAAGGTATAGGCGGCGGAGTTGCAGCGGATTTGGATAAATTCGGCATGATTTTTAATAGGCACAGTTGTAGTTTTTGATGTAGACTATGTTTTATCCCGATAAAGGGTTTGTGTTGACCATTTTACCGGTAGGTAATCCACAAAAGTAACTAAACGCAACAACATACTATCGTGCGATATTCATGGAGAAATATTTGATTAAGTATACTAACTTGGATTACAAAATCAACGATTTCATTTAAAAAGGAAAAGTTAACCTTGTAGTTGAGTTTTTTTCTACAAATTGCTCAATATCATAAAAATAAATTAAAATTATTTTGATTTCAGGCTCATGTTTTTGCTGTCACAAAAAAAAAGAAAGTAATGTTCGAAAAGTGTATAAAATGCAAATTCTCAGCACATAGAAACGGAGGGCCAAATCTCTTTAAGTCAACAGATTTTCAGCGGGTTTCGTATCGTCGAAGTGCCCATATTCTTTGGGACTTTCTTTACGTCCGTACAATTGGCATGACATTTCACCAAAAGACCGCATTTACTGTGAGTCAGTGTACTGTTACATAAAAGGAAGCCGAATGCTTGAGCAACCGTGAACGAATTGCGAAACAGAATTTTAAAAGCTGACTACAGACGAAAGCTTTTACGATTCAAGTCGGAAATAATAATGAGGGGAAGGATTTCACTCAAAGTCTCAAGTGGGATCTCGAAAAAGTTAATAGCCTTATAATTTGCAACTTTCTTTCGAAGCTTATTTTCATTACTCTATTGATACTTATTAATTTTGTACGCCTAATTGGAGAAACCTTGCTTCATCAGCAAGAAATAACCTCTTATCGAAAAAGAATTTCGTGTATAAATTGTAAATTATGTTTTCATTTAGATATATTTATGACTAATGAATGCTATATAAAGTATTCATCCAAGTATTTATTGGTAGGTACCCAAGCCATTGCTTTAATTTGTAGCAGTCACAGCGCGCGTGGCTACACAAACTGACTACTTCGACTACTATTACTTGGTCGAAGCCTGACTAGTAAATAATAGATGTAGGTACCAGACCATATTATCACTTTTTATACAAACTAGCCGTGCTAGAAATACTACTTTCAGAAGAAGAAAAGCTAAAATGACAAAATATCATATTTCTTTTAATCTCTAGATACCCTAGGGAATAATCGAATTACCAAATGGATCCTTGGTTTATATTATACTAGCGGCCCGCTCCGGCTTCGCACGGGTATACAGTATTACTCCACTATTTAATGGATGTTATTATACATATAAGAACCCTCCAAGAAAACAGAAAAGTATTACCAACAGTAAGAAAAATTAAAACATCTTCTTTATAGCCACATATAACGTGAAAACGCTGTCGAGTCAAGCCAAACTTATAGAACTTATCCATGCCCTCAAAAATGTGAAATATGACATTATCGGTTTGTCAGAGGTAAGAAGATTGGGCTATGGCATAGAGGAGCACGACGAATTCATATTTTGCTACTACGGACAGAAAAAGGGAGAGTCCATACTCTCCCTTTTTCTGTCCCATGCTCATCCCATCCAAATGCTCAAAACCCCATGGTTGGATTCATTATAAAAAAATACTTGAAACCCTGTGTAAGAAGCTTCAGAGGACTGTCAGACCGAGTGGCACTTCTTGATATTGAAATAAATGCTCTACCAATCACTCTTATCCAAGTATATTCCCCTACCGAAAAGTGTAAAGATTCAGATATTGAAACATTCTATAACACTCTACATAAGGCGCATGAAATTTCAGGCAAAAATATTATAGTTATGGGCGATTTCAATGCGAAAATAGGAAAAACTCACTCCGAGGAGAACAGACTACTTGGCAGATTTGGGCACGGAAAAAGAAGTCCTAGAGGACAACAGCTTATAGAGTACGCTCAAGGGTATAATCTATCGATTATGAACACTTTTTTTGTAAAGAAGTCCACTCAAAAATGGACATGGAAGTCTCCTGATCAAGTAACTAAAAACGAAATTGATTATATTCTAACTAATTTTCCAATACGATTTCAGGACGTGCATGTTTTAAACCGAATCATGTTCCCCTCGGATCACAGGATGGTCAGATCAAAAATATCATTTACACAAAAGAAAAAAAGTCGGCTGAATTACAAAAGCGCGACTTACTCACTAAGTAAACAAAATGAAGCAAGCCTTTTTCTTGAAAAACTAGAAAAAAATATACAATCCATGAACATGGAAGAGACACATACAAGTCAAAATTTGTACAATAAACTAGAAAACTGTCTTTTGGAAAGTATGAAAACAGTTAGAGACATACATAAATCTAAATTGGGCAACATTCTCACCGACGAAACAATAAATCTGATTAAGCAGCGCCACAAATTACAAATTCTCAAACCTAAAAGTCGGGAAGACAAGGAAAAACTCAGCTCTATTTATAAAAGAACAAATAAAAGCATTAAAAAAGACTACAAGAACCACCGCTTAAGAATAATAGAGAAACATTTAAATGCCAGTGGCAGCTGCAAACGCGCACAGAAGGAACTCCGTACCCATAAAACCTGGATACCAAGCTTATCGGTGAACTCTACTCCATCAACAAATAGAGCAGACATTCTTAAAATAGCAACCAATTTCTACTCAAACCTCTACGATCAAAAAGACCATGGAAACTCCAAAACCATAAGTTTTCACTCTCAAAATGAAACAAATATAGAATGGAGCGAGACAGAGATAGATCCAGAAATAAGGAGACTTAAATCAAATAAAAGTCCAGGGCCAGATGGTATACCAAATGAGGCGCTAAAACTAGCTAGAACACTACTCACACCAGTAATAACTCATTTATTCAATAAAATAAACATAGAGCAAATAGCCCCTGAACAATGGACCAAATCTAATATCACATTATTGTATAAGAAAGGTGATCCAAAGGACATAGGAAATTACCGACCTATCAGCCTGCTACCCAGTCTTTACAAACTATTTTCACAATGTTTCCTAAGTAGAGTATCCGCAAAAATTGACAAAAGTCAGCCAGTGGAACAAGCTGGATTTCGCAGAGGTTATTCAACTGTCGACCATATTCAAACCTTAGAGAGCGTAATAGAGAAATACAAAGAATTCCAAAGGCCCCTCTACCTAGCCTTTATAGACTACCAAAAAGCTTTCGACTCTATTTCGCACATCTCAATATGGGAAGCACTGAAAGAAAACGAAATCCACGAAACTTATTGCAACATCATAAAAAATATTTATGAGAGGAGTACAAGTAGAGTCATCCTGGAACAGAGTGGGCCAGACATAAAAAATTAAAAGGGGCCTGAAACAGGGTGACCCATTATCCCCAAAGCTCTTTATCGCCGTACTAGAAACCATATTTAAAAGACTTGGCTGGAATGATCTTGGTATAAAAATAAATAACAAATTCCTCAACCATTTGCGCTTTGCTGATGATATTATACTATTCTCAGAATCGAGTCTACAACTAGAACATATGATACAACATCTACAATTAGAAGGTTCATGCGTGGGGCTAGAGTTGAATTTGTTAAAAACTAAGTTAATGACAAACTCTTTAAATCGTCCAATAAAGGTAGGAAACAAAGATCTTGAATATGTAGATACTTATATATACCTTGGCAAACAAATATCATTCCACAGAAACAACAACTTTGAGGAAATCAATAGAAGAATAAATATAGCATGGCAAAAATACTGGGCCCACAGAGAAATAATGAAAGGAGACATTACACTTTCTTTAAAAAAGAAAGTAATGGATGGTGGTATTCTCCCCTGCCTAACATATGGTGCACAAACTTGGACATACACAAAACAGGTGAAAGAAAAAATCTGAATATGTCAAGCAGCTATGGAAAGATCCATACTAGGAATTAGAAAAATAGATAAAATACGCCACACCGCAATCAGAGAAAAAACAAAACAAATTGATTTCTTACTACACTCTATGAAGTTGAAGTGGAAATGGGCGGGACATCTTGCTAGAGCTGACGACGCTCGGTGGATCGGTCGTGCCATTGAATGGAAAGGACCCGAGGGAAATAGGAAACGAGGAAGACCGACAAGAAAATGGGTCGACGATATAAAAGATATAGCAGGAGACGACTGGCAAACAAAGGCGAAAGACAGAAAGAAATGGCTTGAAATGGAGGAGGCCTTTACCCTATAGAGGGGTTCTCATTTTTTTTGAAAAATCATAAAGTAAAAAAAAAGTTAATAATCAAAAATTGAAATATGTAATAAATGAAAAATGTGGAATTTTATGAATATAATTATTAAATGCATTTTATGAATGAATATCCAAAAAAAAAAGATACTTAATGTAATTTATCGAATTCATTAATTTTAGTAAAGTTTTATTTGCATGTGAAAAACGTTGATTAATTTCAAAATGAAACTAGTAAAATGTTAGGAATGTAATAAAAATTTAATATCCATACTAATATTATAAAGCTGAAGAGTTTGTTTGTTTGTTTGTTTGTTTGTTTGTTTGTTTGTTTGAACGCTAGGATCTCAGGAACTACTGGTTGGATTTCAAAAATTCTTTTACAGTTTGATGCTCCATTTATCGAGGATGGCTATAGGCTATATAACATCACGCTAAGACGAATAGGAGCGGAGCAGCAATCAAGAATGTTTTGAAAACGGGGAATATTTTTTACCGTCTGAGAGCTTCCGAGGCGTACGCTGCGTAAATGGTTACAGTTAGGTAAAAATTGTGTACTACAAAATTATTTCTCTTAAAAAGTTCTAAAAAAAAGTCCGCGACAACATATGTCTATCTTATAAGGTTCGCTCACAATAACCTAATTTGTCTATCTCTTAAGGTTCGCTCACGATATAATGATACTGAAGAGTTTATTTGTGCTAGGATCTCAGAAACTACTGGTTGCATTTCAAAATCATTTTACAGTTTAATAGTCCATTTATTGAGGCTGGCTAATGGCGGCATAACATCACGCTAAGACGACTAGGAGCGGAGCAGCCATGAATAATGTTTCGAGAACGGGGATTATTTCTTTCTTCTGAGAGCTTCCATTGCTAACGCTGCATAAATAGTAAAAGTTACGTAAAAATTGTGTACTACAAAATTGTTTCTCTTAAAAAGTTATAAAAAAAAGTCCTTAACAGCATATGCCTATCTTTTAAGGTTCACTTACAATAACCCTCTTATTAAGTTTTAAAGAATGAGCGACGTGACGGGAGTAAACTTGGTCTGCAGTGGCAGCCAGTCAACTAAACGATAAAAACCGGCCAAGTGCGAGTCGGACTCGTACACGATGAGTTCCATACCGAAAAACGGATGGGTGGAAATAAAAGCGACGGGAAACATTATATCACATTAACATCTCTTTCCTTCTCACTCTCATGTGACGCAAACGAAGATAAGCGGTTCAGCTCTAATGAATACATGCGACGCGACGCGACGAGAATAAGCGCGACGGGGGTAAATGCAACGGGACACCTTATAATACTCGAAATAATAACTCACTCTCATGTGACGCAAACGAAGTTGCGCGGGTCAGCTAGTACTATATAAAATGAATATCCACATGAATAGATAAAGTAATGAATTGAATTAATACTGTAAAGTTGTATTTGCATGTGAAAACACTGATTAAATTATAAATGTATCTAATTTTATAATTAATTGAATATTGTAATGAAAATATTTATAAGTGTATTTTGAAATGTAAATTTGCATGAGAAATGAGAAATAATAAAAGGCTTATTTATTATTATTATTCTCTTTATTTAATTAATGACCTTATAAATTACATTTTTAAATATAGATATAAAAAAAAATACATTTAAAAATATAAAATATAGTATCCCACCGGCATCGGGTACAGGGACCAAGTTACCGGTGGTCAGGGCTCCAGAGACAGGAACCTCCGCACAATGCGTGCCGTGTCCAGTAGCACTGCCTTCTGCATCACGCCCTTGATCCAGCTGCCCAACGCGAGCCTCTGAAGGTGTTGGTCGAGGCTCTTAGCCATAAGACCATTAACGGAAATGACTATAGGAACAATGATTGCTGCATCAACTTCCCACATGGCGACAATCTCGCGAGCTAAGTCAATATATTTTATTTTTTTATCACTCTCAGCTTTCACAAGATTCTCGTCATGTGGGATTGTGATGTCAATAATCATTGCTCGCCGCTCAGATCGATCTATGACCACAATATCAGGTTTGTTGGCAACAACAGTCCTGTCTGTGATAATAGATCGATCCCAGTACAATGTGATATGACCATTTTCGAGAACTGGCTCAGCTACATACCTGTAATATGGAACCTCGATATCCACCAGGCGATACTTCAGAGCAAGTTGCTGATGGATGATATTATTATTATTATTATACATATAAACCTTCCTCTTGAATCACTCTATCTATTAAAAAAAACCGCATCAAAATCCGTTGCGTAGTTTTAAAGATTTAAGCATACAAAGGGACATAGGGACAGAAAAAGCGACTTTGTTTTATACTATGTAATGATGTCTAAATAAATCGGGACACCGATAATATTGCTTAGAAAAATCATGATTATTAAGAAAATATCGGAGTGAATAATATCCATACAACACATGGGCATAGTTTACAAATAAAATAATAAATATTTATTTTTACCAGAATCTATAGTGTTAGTAACAGAAATCTTACAACTTGTGTTTTATGGCATTGGACAGTCCCAGGTCCCACTTACCAATTTAATTTTTCATGGTTAGATCCGATAAGGGCTTTCTTACGCGCACGCTTAAGATTGTGTAATGATCTCCCTGCCTCGGTTTTCCAAATCGCACGCTAATTAGATTTTTATCTAAATAAGATACGGTTGGATTTTCTATTTTTGCTAGAAGTCTATATTATTGATACTAACTCTACCACACGAATTACCGAAATCATTATCATTTGTATTCATAATGAAAGTACAATTAAACAGTGCCAATAAAACTGCTCAGAATAACGTCTTTATACAACTTAGTTCAAAATTTGACAAAATTGTTCGTAGAAACAGAGAAACAGAAGTACCATTTAACATTCAGCTGACAGTACTCAAAACAATAAAATTAATTAACCGAATATTCAATTAGTTCAAGCAGCAGATAGGTACTACAGATTCCACTGAATATTTTCAGGAAATAATGAGAAGCAGTTCTTATTTCAAGAGTCTTCTTGAATTTTATTTTAACTGACTCTTTTCAGCCATCATTATTTTAGAAGTCCTCCCTTTTCATTGTTGGACTTTTTAGGGTTTCAAGCGTAAAAGCGGGACCCTATTTATGAGAATTCGCTGTCCGTCTGTCACTCTGTCGGTCTGTTCGTCACGAAGCTGTATCTCAGGAACCGTGATAGCTAGAGAGCTGACTTTTTTACAGTTGATGTATAAATATTAAAATTAGAAAAAAATTGGTGATTAAGGGGGCCTCTCCCATACAACAACGTTACTTTTGCTCAGTTTTTTAACGAAATCATCTGTGCTCGTATCCGACCTGGGGCCTTTTTTTTTTTTTTTTTTTTTTTTAACGTGAGGGAAAATCCTCCTAGGATGCTATGCCGGACTCTTACCGACTAAAAAACCTCACGTAACGCCCAACAGCCTATGGTTGAGAGCCCCGGGTAAGCCCTCAGGAAGGATGTCCCGTGACTCCCAACAGACCTACGGCCGCCAATGCGGCCTCGCCCAGGGGGTGGTTCGGGTGCAATCCCGCGTCTATGGGGGGTTTCGGGTGTGACCCCGCTTCTAAGGGGGGGGGGGGCGTGCGTGAGTGCTCACGTCACGCTGCCGTCATGGGCCTGCTTCTGTAAGGACGGTGAGCGGCCCTCTCACCGTCCTCAGACCCCCGGTCATGGAGGCCGATAGTCCTCGGCGAAGACACGTCGGCGGCGCCCAGGGCGCCGACTGCGGAACTCGGGTGGGAGAGTTCTCTCCCGCACCCGGCCCGCCGCCTCCTTTGCGAGCATGACCTGCTCGCAGAAAGAGGCGGCGCAGTCCCACTTACTCCCGCTGGAGAGCATGGCTCGCACCATGGCCTCAAGCGAGAGAGTGTCCACGCCCAGACCCACTACGAGGACCTGTCGCTGTTGTGCCCACGCCGTGCACTCCACCAGCGTGTGGAGCGCCGTGTCATCGCTGCGGTCCTCGCAGTGCTGACATTCGGCCGTGGTTTCCCGGTGTTTTCGCCACAGATACCTACCGAAGCTACCGTGCCCGGCAAGCATCTGTGTCAACCGGTAGGAGAGAGCACCGTGTCTTCTCTCCAGCCACTCGTCCATGACCGGTCTGACGGCCGCGATTGTGGCGAATCCCCCCTTTGGTTGCTCAAGTCGCATCTTCCATGTCTCCACGGTTTCCTGGTGGAGCAGGGTCCGCTGGGCCTCGATTTCTCGAGACGCAGGCCTTTGGCCCCGCTCCAGCGCCTCCTTGCGCCATCTGAACAGTGACGCAAGGGCTCTCGCTTCCAGGTCCCATGGAGGGGTCCCGGCTAGGAGACATGCCGCCTCACCGGAGATCGTGCGGTATCCTCTTATCACCCTGACGGCCATCACTCTCTGCGGGCTCATCAGTCTAGCCTCATTGCTGGCCGTCAGGGTCTCCGCCCATACGGGAGCCCCGTACAGGGCCATGCTTCGCACGATCCCAAGGTACAGCCTCCTGTAGGGAGCGTTGGGTCCCCTAATGTTGGGCATCAGTCGCGCGAGTGCGGCCGATGCTCCCCTCAGTTTTGGGACCAAACTTCGGAAATGGTGTCCGAAGTTCCACCGGCCATCGAGTACGAGCCCCAGATACTTCATCGAGGGCTCGATGCCGATGCTGACGCCCCCCACCTGTAGGCTGGATCCCGCAGGTGGCCCCATCCGAGGTCCGTGGAAGCACAGAGCCTCGGATTTGAGAAGGGCGACCTCAAGACCCAGCCGCCGAATCCGACCCACGACCTGAGCAACCCCTGCCGTGGCCTTAAGTGCTGCCTCACGGTGCGTTGCTCCCCGCGCCGTAACGAGGGTGTCGTCGGCGTAACATGTTACGCCGACTCCTCTGAGCAACGGACCACGCAGCACCCAGTCGTAACCGATGTTCCACAGGAGCGGCCCTAAAACCGATCCCTGTGGAACACCGCACGACACATCTCGCCGACCCGGCCCTAGCCAGCTCGGGTAAGTTATGGCTCTCTCGGAGAGATAAGCCCCGACAATTCGACGGAGGTAGGGAGGCACTCCATGATAGATAAGCGCCTCCCTGACGCAGCTCCAGGGCAAGGTGTTGAATGCGTTGGCGATGTCGAGAGACACCGCCACCACCACCTCACCCTGTGAGACTGCTTCCTCCGTCAGGCCTCTAATGCGCATGATCGCGTCCACGGTGGAGCGTCCCTGACGGAAGCCAAACTGGCTATCCGCCAGATCAGGCCCCACGCGTGTGAGGTGCCCGACGAGGCGTTGGGCAATAATGCGCTCAAAGAGCTTGCACACCTCGTCGAGCAACACGATCGGCCGGTACCCTGATGGGGAATTTGCCGGCCGCCCCGCCTTTCGAATCAAGACCAGTTTCCCTGTCTTCCAGACCTTGGGAAACTGGCCTTTCTCGAGGTATGCGCTAAAGAGCCCAATTAGTCGAGGCCCAAGCTCTTCGAGAGCCAGGACCCACGCTCGGCCTGGAATGCCGTCGGGTCCAGGGGCGGTGTTTCTGCGGGATTTAAGCCGCAGTACAGCCGCCCCTAACTCACCCTCGGTGACTACGGGCACGTCGTTCTCGCTGCCTTCCGCGTTGGGCGCCTGAGACGGAGCCATGCGCGGAGAAATATGTTCCTCCGCTCTCGACGGGAACAAGGAGTCCAGGACCTCCTCCAACCGCTCCGGCTGGAGACTCTGAGTCAGTGGGGGCGCCTTAGGGCGTAATTTGCCCCTTACCATAAGGCGCCCCCACGGGATCCGCTCCAGAGTCTCCATCAGCTCATCGCGGCCCAGCTTTTTGGACCGCTTGATGGCCGTCTGGAGGGCCCTCTTGGCCTCCTTGTACCCATCGTAGAGCTCCGTCTCTCGGGCTGCCGCATCGTCTGGGCGGCGACGCCTCCGGCGGAACCTGGTGTACCGGCGGCGCGCGGTAACGCACTCCGCGCGCAACTGCGCGATTTCCGGCGTCCACCAGTACACCTGTTTCCTCGCCGGTCTGGGCCTAGCCCTGGGCATCGCCGCATCGCAGATGTGCGACATGGCTCTCCCGAACCACTCCACCTCGGTATCAACATCGGCAGGCCTGTCCGCTGACGGAATCCAGGCCTGCACGATGGCCGCCTCCAGGAGAGCCTCCCGATCAAGGCGATGAAGTGCCCAACGCGGTTCCGGGGGATTCGCAATTGCTGGCGGCAGGTTTGGTGGAGGGGAGACGTCGAACCGAATATATCGGTGATCTGACAACGTCTCCTCCTCCTCCACCACGCGCCATCCCTGGACACGGCGGGCGAGCTCAGGGGTCGCAAACGAGACGTCTATGACCGAGCTGAGCCCCCGCCGCGTCCAGGTTGCGACATTCCCCCGGTTCAGGATGACTAGGCCACGTGTTGTGACCCAGTCCTCCAGTTTCCTCCCCCTGTCTCTGGTTTCCCGGGAGCCCCAAGCCTGCGACCAGGCATTGAAGTCTCCCAGGACCAGGACAGGGCGAGGCCGGCATGCAGCGAGGACGACGTCCAGCTCAGGGAGCCATAGCTCGAACTGATGCTGGTCGAGGCTCGGCGAGATGTAAACGGCCACAACAGCCACACCCTCGTATTCCGCCGCGACACAACCCGGACCCCTAGCGATGACCGCCAGGCGCGAGTCGTCCGCGCCGGTCCCCCCAAAAATAGTCGCCATGCCGTCCAGATCCACCGGGCTTCCCGGGTGAACCCAATACGGCTCGGCGACGACTGCGATGTTAATGGACCACTGCCTGATGCTCTGGTACAGAAGGTCCTGAGCACCAGTGCAGTGGTTCAAATTCACCTGCAGGATGCGGATATGGGTGTCCATTAATGGACGTCCATTTCCGCACCCTGCCGCGGGCGTGCCACCTCACTCTCAGCCCCCCGTGCGGACGGACGGGGCCTCGGCCTTGAGGCAGCGCAGGACTTGCTGCCCGCCCGGTGGTCGGCCTCCTTGCCCTCCGCCACGCATTTATAACACCGCGGCGGGGCGTCACAGGCAAGGGCCTTGTGACCGGGCTGACTACAGCGGAAGCACCGGTCGCCTACGGTGACTTCCGCCGCACACTGCACCCCCACATGCCCCACGACCAGGCACCTATAGCACCTGGCTTCGCGGGGCTGCAGGAGATGCACCTGCGCCCTCAAGAAGCCCCCAATAAGGAGGCTTCGTCCGTCCGCCACTTTCTGGGCCGCCGCGACGGGGCAGCTCGCGACTGCCGACCCGTGACCGGTGGGGCCAAAGCGGATTTCGCCTGACCTCACCTGATCACGGGGACAGCCGCTCGCATCCACGACGGCGGAGATAAGCTCGTCCGTCGTGGCCGCGTCATCCAGACCCGAAATGCGCAGCGCGGCGCATTTGTTGGGTCTGGTCACGCAGACGTCGCCCGCATTCAGCGACTCCCGCAGCTTCGCCGCTAAGGCATCCGCTTTGGGGCCGCTGGTGGCGCCGGAGACCTCGAGGAGGCGTGCTCCGGTGCGCGTCACCTTGCACCGGAGACCTCCCTCTATCTCGAGGGCCTTGAGGTCAACTGAGGCTTTCGCCTGCCTCAGGACCTCGGCGTACCCCACGCCCTTCGCCTAGCCCTCCGTCGTCACCGTAATGACGACGGCAGTGGAGCGGGGAGCGCGGAGCCTCTTCGGCGCCTTCGTCGCGGCGGCCTTTGCCGCCTTTGCCGCTTTAGCGGCGACTTTTGCCGCCTTCTTGGCGGCCTTCGCCGCCTTTTTGGCGGCCTTATTGGCCTTCTTCTTGGCTCCTACCACCTCCCAGACCCCCTCGTTCGAGGTAGTCTGGGGTGCAGCAGGAGCGCTGGCTGTTGGGGAAGCGGGGTTGCCACTTCCCCCAGATGCCGTCTTCTTGGGGGTGGAGGGGGCGGAGGCCCTCGGCTTGGGACCAGTCCCGTTGGGTGCAGCCGTCGTCGCGTATGACGCGCCGACGGGAGCCGCCAGCGGTGGGCGGTATGCCCGGTCCTCCAGGACGCCGAGGCGTCGCTCGATGGCCTCCAGCAGCTGGACCATCGAAGGTGTCGTCTTGGGTGGTGCACGGGGAGCGGGGGTTTTTACACCCCGAGCTTCCCCGGCCCCCTGGACCAGCTGCGTCAGCTTGTCAACCTCCTCCCGCATCAGCTGCTGCTGCTTACGGGAGTCGGCAAGCTCCGCCTCCAGGCCCGCAACCCGAGCCCGGAGCTTCCCCTCCTCCTTGGAGACACTCCTCTCGAGGAGCTCCTCCAACGCTTTGGCGGCGCCTGTGACCGCGTCCGCCACAACCTTCTTCTTACCGGCCACATTTTTGGCACCCTTTACGGCGCCAGAAATGCGGGCAAGAGCCGCCATGATTTCTTTAGCCGCCGGCACCTCCGTGACCTTCCCGCTTGGCAGCGGGGGCACACTCGCCGGCGGCTCTGCTGCTACTCTACCCCCTTTCGCTCTGTAGAGGTCGGTCTTCCGACCTCTACCCGCGGTGGTAGCCACAACCTTCCGAGGGAGGTCCTCCTCACTCGTCGATGACTCCGACCCAGGCCTACGGAACAGGCCTCCGCCGCTCGACCTGGGTCTCTTCCTTTTAACGTCGGCATGGTTACCCTCGATGGCACCCTCGGTTTCGGTACCCATGTCGACCGCCGACTCCATCTCCGAGCCAGCACGGGTTGACGCGACCTCCGCGTCACTGGGGGTGGTTTTAAGGCACACCCCTGGGCCTAAAGTATGGTGACCCCTCCCATATACCACCAGGGATGAACCCTGGCGGGGGTCGCCATGCCGAGACATGGCAAGCGATTCCCCGGACACTGTCCGGGTGCGCTCCTGGGTAGTAACTTTCGTCGTAATTTGCTCCATACTGATTTTTTTGCGTTTTGCGTCCGCCGACGTAAGGGTGGGAGTGGGGAAGTTGGGAGAGGATGTGAGGATGGGAAGGGTGGGAAGGCGGGAGTGACGCCCTAGGCACTGAGTTCCCCCCAGCGATACATCAAATTGCCGGGCGTCAGAGCGTGAGATTTGGGGTAATTTTTTAAAGAGGTTTTCTTCCTCGCAACTCCAAAGAGCCACCGTGCCCGTCTGTTGCCAGACGGGGTTACGGCTCGGCCGAACGATGGTTCCTATGGAACCGTGCACTTCGCCACTGATCACTCAGTGGCGAAGTACTCGTCGCCCTGGGAGTTCTCCACTAAGTACGCTCTGCATAACAGAGCGCATGTGGAGAACTCCAAACCGGCCATAAAGGCCCCCCCTCCTTGGTGGACTATTGGCCGTGGGCGACGACGTGCGCCTCAGGTGAAGTCCACATCGTCGTCCACGTTACCAGGATGCACCACGTGGAGGTTGTCCTACCCAGCACCCCCCGACCTGGGGCCTTACTCTTGACTTTAATTCCGATCGATCGGCATTGGAATTTTGATGTTTCGTACTCTTGAATTTAATACTAACGCCATATTATTATAGAATTGCGTGGCAGTATTGGGAACTAAATGGGATTGGAATTGCTCAATCGCCCCCCATTTCGCTACTCTTGAGTACATTTGACATCTGTCTATTGCCGTAGAATTGTGTTTAATATTGTTTGTTGATTAGGATTTTCTCAATAACAAAAGTGCTACTTCGTTGCTATTGTTTTACGTTTTGAGTGGTATTAATAACAATTGTAGTGGTTAATATGGTGCGTTTAGTACTAATGTACAATATTTTACATACTTACATACATATAATCATGCCCCTATCCCCGATGGGGTAGGCAGAGTCGTAGTATACGGAATGGATCTTTTTACGAACGTGTTTCCTTAGTCGCCTCTTATGACACCCTTGGGATGTATTGGGGTGGCGACCAGTTAAAACTAAGACGAAACGAGGGAAGAATGATGCGATACCTATATGGACAAGTCTTTTTGTATGGGAGATAAAGAATTTAATGTCAATTATCGAGTTGTAGAAGTTTATAAAAACATAAGCCCTTTACGCCAACTCATAATAGAAGAAGTGATATAATATCATCATAGTATAAGGTACCTACTACCCGTTCGCTGTAAGTTTGCCGGTCGCCTCCCATACAACGCCTCTACACCAGCCTCTACGCCAGCGGCAAACCAACGAACGGAAGCGAACGGGATATACCTATGTTGTTACAAGTTATTTAATCAATTATTTATTGTGGTAAATGTGGTAACGATAACTTAATATTATCACCAAATTTGTAGATTCTAGTGGCTTTGTCATTTTACGCCACTGGAAGTTACCAAAGACCTTGGACCTTGGTAAAGGACATAGGGTAAACTATAATGTACAATGAGCACGTTATAAGAAAATAAGAAACACATAATTATTATAACATTATAAAACCTTTATTAAGAAGAATAAAAAAACTTGACGAATAGGAACGTAAGGACTTAATGCATCTTTCTGGCTATCTCCCATAAAGCCTCACTAACAGCCAGGATTGCTTCCGCTAGCTTGTTCAGTTCATGCGCTGAACTCAACTCTACTTCGACCCGTCGCGCTTCTATAGAGGCAAACCGTTCTATACTTGAGTCCATCGGAACGGAAAGGCGATGCCGCGCCGCCGCGCCGCGCCGGCGAGGTCTCGGCAAGTCGCTTGCAAACGGGGTGCATGATGCAGGTACTGCAATGAAATAAGACATAAATTTCATTAAAAATTGGTTTTATTATTTGTTTTTTTTAATGGATTCTTCCTATTGTAACTAAACCTTGAACATAAAATAACAGTGGTGCAGATTTCAAAGGGCTAGTCAGTGACGGTGCCCGCGTTGCAAACTAAATAATGCCTGTAGAGGCTCACTGGGTACTGGAAGTTATTGCGAAAAAAGGCCTGACTCACGATGGTGTGCACCGACGGCAGGACACACCAAAAAAGGACAGCTAGATACGCACGCTTATTAGAAAGAGGGAGCGTTTGATCCCGACATAGGCGCCTTTGAGGCGTAGTTGTTCTTTCTAGGTTTAATGCTATGTAAAACACAGTAAGTATTACCTGCTAAAATAACAAGTCTAATTGAGTACCTATATATTTCCTTACCAATATTATTCTTAGGTCCTTGCTTACCAATATAATATAACTATAATATAAGTGTTGTGTTTTTAAACTTAAATCGTTTGACTTGACACTGTCACTGACACACAAAAAAGTTTGACACTTCATATTAGACATATTGAATAACACTTCTTAATAGGCAACGATAATGCTACATACAGCCAATAGCGTAGTTAATTTCATGATTTAGACCATTTGTTTCCATTAAATTGAATTAAAAAGATTACAAGTAATCTACAGATCAATTATTTTTGTTATATTTATTTATTAGCCTTGTATTTTAATTAATTGATCATTTTACAGTTTTTTACCAGTTTATCGTAATATGTTGAGCAACACTTATGCGGCCGGAGACGTAGCTAACTTCAAGTGGATTAGAACGATGACATTTCAATCGCGCGGCAATAGCGATTCCGATACAATGTTGTTTCAAGAGTACCAAATTAGGTGACATTAAAATTAACATTGGAATTGGATTACGCTTAAATTGAGATTGAAATTAATTTGCAGAGTAAGGCCCCTGAACTTGGCCGGTTTTTCATTGATGGGATTTTTTCATTAAGTCTAGCAATTTATTCATTGCTGTTCAGGAATTCTGTTTCTATTTCTGCGAAAGTATGCAGATCGAGACGCTAAAAGTCTTCGCCGAGAATCTTGCAGTTTTAATAGAAAAGCAATAACTTACCAACAGTGACGTGAACGTTATTCAGTTACGATCCAATATAAATACAAATAACTTTTATGAACGAATTTTGTCCAAAGACATTATTATATTATTAGCCTTTTTAGGGTTTCGTAGCCAAATGGCAAAAACGGAACCCTTATAGATTCGTCATGTATGTCTGTCTGTCTGTCTGTCTGTCTGTCCGTCCGTGTATCACAGCCACTTTTCTCCGAAACTATACGGCCTATGCTATTGAAACTTGGTAACTAGATGTATTCTGTGAACCGCATTAAGATTCTTATATAACACAAGAAAAAAAGCAGTAAATTTTGGGGGTCCCCATACTCAAAACTGAAACTCAAAATTTATTTTTTCATCAAACCCAAACGTGTGGGGTATCTATAGATAGGTCTTCCAAAATGCTGTTGAGGTTTTTGACATTATTTTTTTCTAAAGTGAATAGTTTGCGCAAGAGGGACTTTCAAAGTCGAAAAATGAGTGTCCCCCACCCTCTAACTTCTAAACTAAGAGAGTGATAAAACTGAAAAAAATACATGATGTGCATTGCCATAAAAACTACCAACGAAAATTGGTTTGAACGAGATAGAGCTGGTAGTTTTTTTTTAATGCGTCATAAACCGCAATTTTCGGTTAGAAAAATCACTACCACTGCGAACGTGTTAAAACATCAATCAAAGTTTCAACGAACTATAAGAACTTTTATATTATGTTACTTGCTGCTACGAAACCCTTCATGGGCGAGTCCAACTCGTACTTGGCCGGTTTATTTTTATTTATTTGTTTTAGGTGTGCTAGGGTTAGATTCTAAAGGACGTGATTGTAAAGTCTGAGGTACCTAAATGTCCGGGTTGATAAAGGTTTATGTATGCAAAACGTCTTGATTGTAAAATGACTGAAATTAATTGCATTATGTCTAGGTAAGCAAAACGTCGTAGTTGCAGAAAGTCCTATTTGTAAAACGTACAAGTTAAAGAATTGTTTGTCATTGAAAAGCAAAATGCCATGGTGCTTCTTTCTTTCTCCTTTTCTACTTTTACCAAACTACACGATGCTCTACACCTGCATATGGCTGGTCGGAATGATGTCTAACATTCCTGACAGACTTTAGCTACCACTTTGACTCTTACAACGGCTGCGAACTGCTCTTACAACGGAAGTGCAAACATGTGGATATCCCACATGGACCACGGACTCTTTCCTACAAAAAAAATAGTGTGTATAGACAGCGCTTTAACTTTAACACAAATATATTATTTGCTCCATCTTTTGATGAAAACGAGGCCTTAGCTACGGTAACACACACATATACACTTTCTCGACACCACATAGGCAGTCAAAATATAATTAAAAGTAAAAAACATAACTTATTAAAGTACTTCATGCAACTAATTCTTGACTCTTACAAGAACTATTTGCGTGAAATTTGCTTTAGAGTTCCATGGGGGTAGTTTGAAGTAGTACAAGATTTATTGCCACCACAGAGCAACGCGACCAGTACAAAGGGAGAAGACATAGCATGTTTGACCTATACATTTCTGTCTGTCATATTCTGCGGGGGGATATCATATCCATATACACCACTACAAAGTCATAAACCAATACACTCATAATTTCCGACATACACATATATATATTTCTTATAATATGTCGTCGCTGCGCTTGCAAAAGTCGCTATGTATTTTTAACCTACTTTTCAGGAGGAAGTAAAAACCGATTTACTCGAAATATAATTGTGATAGAGAAAGTACATATTTTTTTTTATAATGTAAATATTATATTCACGTTGTGGAAAATGACTTTTAGAAAGATGACGTTTAAAACAAAAATACCAAAAAACTAATACTGTGAATTTGACACATAGCTAAAATTGTTTGGGTCACAAATATCGCCATGTGTTGTTGAGCACATAGCGGGAACAAATAAAACATAAATCACGTTGTTTGATTGCACATAGCTATTTAATAAAAGGTGTCAATTGATAATAATATCAAATTTTATTAAGAAACTATAGCAAACATGGTGTTCTCTGCCATAAAACTCTGCTGCCTTGATGTGTGAGGATGTGTTGTACGCAATAAAGGCGCCGTGGAAGAAACGGGAGAGCAACAGTTCTCTCCCGTACCGCAGCATAAGCACTGGTCGCTGGAGATCCCAGAACGATCTCCATCACTCAGGGCTGGCTCCTACCCTATCCTTTTTTTATAACGCGAGGGAATATCCTCATAAATGCTATGCCAGACTTTTACCGACTAAAGAACCTCACGTATCCTGCCGAACAGCCTACGGTTGGGAACTCCGGGTAAGCCCACGGAAAGATACCCCAGGATTCCCAACAAACCTACCGCTACCACTGCGACCTCACCTAGGGGGGTGGGGATCAGGTGCTATCACGCGTCTTTGGGGACTTTTTGGGTGCTATCCCGCTTCTTAGAGGGGAGTGCGTGAATCCCATACGTCACGCTGACATCTATAAGGACGGCAGCCTGCTTCAGTAAGGACAGTGCAGCCCCCTTACCGTCCTCAGGACCCCGGTCATGGAGGCTGATAGTCTTGGGCAAAGATATGTCGGCGGCGACCCCGCCGACTGTGGAACTCGAGTGGGAGAGTTCTTTCCCGTTCTCAAACCCCTCCAAACTATTTCACGAGCATGACCTGCTTGCAGAAATAGGCAGCGCAGTCCCACTTACTCCCGCTAGGGTTCATGGCTCGTACCATGGTCTCCAGCGAGAGATCCACATCCAGACCTGCCTCGAGATACTTCCAGCCTAGTAAGACGTGGTTTACGTGGATACGGCGAAAGGTCGCCGCAGTTAGGCGACCACGGCTGGTGAGGGTGCCTGGGATTTCCTTTCGAGAGTGCACCAAAATCCCTGGCGACATACAGCTGGGAAGGAGACTACGAAAAGGCGAGCTGTCCCAATTATTTACCTCTACCAACTCCTTTAAAGCAACCAAAGAATATTACTATTTTTTAGGGACCCTGGTAGGTATGCAAATGTACCACCTATAATACTAGTAGTTTTAGATACTTGTCTGTAAATGTATGCGACTGTTGTGCTAAGATCCCGATTCAATTCGATACAGAGCTCGGATTTTTGAGCAAGAAATTTTAGAATGAAACGTAAAAGGGTTCTTTATGAGAAAAGCAGGCTTACGTAAAGGAGATTGGGATTTTATGGGGTAATGAATAAAACAGACATTCAAGTGATGCAGCGAAGACGGAAGGAAGCCACTTGAGTTTTAGGCAAATATATAAAATTCAGCGAGGCCACAGCACTTCCCACAATTAGGGAGTACATAGCGTGGACGCAGCAGTGCCAGGTTCTCGTTGCAGGTCTGGGCGTGGACATTCTCTCGACTATGGTGTGAGCAATCATCTCTAGCGGGATTAATTAGGACGCCGCCGCGTCTTTCTGTGAGCAGGTCATGCTTGTAAAAGAGGCGGCGATGGAAGTAGCAGGCTATGGAGAGGCACGGTTAATCTCTGGCTATTGACCTAGACATAGCTAAAGCCTTTGACAGAGTATGGCATGCATGCGTCGCTTCTTTCCAATTTGCCGGCATACGGTCTATCGTCTCAGTTGTACCGCTGGTTGGCCAGCTTCCTACACTGGCGACGTGTACGGGTCCTCTGTGATGGTCAGGCTTCCTGCTTTTTGCAGGTAAATGCCGGAATACCACAGGGATCGGTATTGTCCCCAACTCTCTTTCTTCTGCATATCAATGACATGCTGTCCCTTGGGTGCACTCATTGTTATGCGAATGATAGTACTCTGCATGGGAGCTATTCTGGCCGTCCAGTGGAGGGGCGAGGTGACGTGGAGGGGAAGAGACGACAACTCGTGGCGGATCTCGACCGGGACCTGGGCCGCATTGCCCAATGGGGTTCGGACAACCTGGTCGAGTTCAATGCCAGAAAAACACAGGCGTGTGCGTTTACAGCTAAGAAGTCCCCATTCCTACCACTGCCCTCTCTTCAGAGCATTACGGTTCCACTAAAGGACAACCTGGAGATCCTCGGTATAGACGTCCGGCGTGAGCTCAATCACAAAAACTACATAGAGAGCTGTATTGGGCTGGCCTTGCGGAGACTAGGAACCCTGATAAGGTGAGACGATATTTTACGCCACATTAGAGATGTTTATTGTACAAGACGCAGATTCGCCCCTGCGTCGAATACTGTTCTCACCTTTGGGATGACTCCGCGAGGTACTTACTAGACGCACTTGCCGCTGTGCAGAGACGTGCTATCCGAATAATTGGCCTCGAACCGTTAGCGCAGCGGAGAACGATAGCGTCCCTGGCTGCCTTCTACCGAATGTATAACGGTGAATGTTCTGAAGAGCTCTTCAACCTGATCCCACCCTCTCCTTTCTTGAAACAACGCGTGCCGGGCACAGGTGCCACTCATACACAGTGAAAAGAATTTTCACCAGAACGGAGCGTTTCAAAAGATCGTTCCTCTATCGAACGATAAAAACATGGAAAGACCTGCCCGTGTTTCCCTCATCTTACAATCCCGGGCTCTTTAAGAGGAGCGTGAAGAGGCACATCACAGGGCCGCCAACTTAAGGACCACTGTCAGAAGTGGCCCCCAATCGCTAGGTGCGCCACGGCTTTCCATCAGGCTGGTGGCGACGTCAATTTGGCGAGGTAAATAAAAAAAAACATTTTCCACTGTACTGAAATATTCTAGCTCCAAAGCTGCCTTATTATTTCAATACATTCCTGAACGGATTGATGACATAAATATCCAAGAAGACTGGCAAATTTCATAGAAAAAGATAGCTATGTGACACTTGATTTGTGCAATGCGCGATGTTTCAGGTCAAATATTGTACACCAATATCGCTATGTGCCCGTAAACACATAGCGGGCGCAATTCCGCGCAATTGACAAAATTTTAGTTAAGGTGAACTTTTTAGCTATGTGATTTGAAGCACATAATTATTTTGAGGGCGCAAAAAAGTATTGATTTCACATAGCTATTTTCTGAAACTCCGTTAATATTAGGTTTTTTAACATTTCGGTTTTTGCACCTTGTGCGCCCTAAAATAAGGATCAAAATGACATCAAAATCCAAAATTTGAAAAAAATCACATAGCGACTTTTGCAGGCGCAGCGACGATGTGTGTGTATAAGCATGCACTTTTTGAAGAGGCACATCACAGGGCCGCCAACTTAAGGACCACTGTCAGAAGTGGCCCCCAATCGCTAGGTGCGCCACGGCTTTCCATCAGGCTGGTGGCGACGTCAATTTGGCGAGGTAAATAAAAAAAAACATTTTCCACTGTACTGAAATATTCTAGCTCCAAAGCTGCCTTATTATTTCAATACATTCCTGAACGGATTGATGACATAAATATCCAAGAAGACTGGCAAATTTCATAGAAAAAGATAGCTATGTGACACTTGATTTGTGCAATGCGCGATGTTTCAGGTCAAATATTGTACACCAATATCGCTATGTGCCCGTAAACACATAGCGGGCGCAATTCCGCGCAATTGACAAAATTTTAGTTAAGGTGAACTTTTTAGCTATGTGATTTGAAGCACATAATTATTTTGAGGGCGCAAAAAAGTATTGATTTCACATAGCTATTTTCTGAAACTCCGTTAATATTAGGTTTTTTAACATTTCGGTTTTTGCACCTTGTGCGCCCTAAAATAAGGATCAAAATGACATCAAAATCCAAAATTTGAAAAAAATCACATAGCGACTTTTGCAGGCGCAGCGACGATGTGTGTGTATAAGCATGCACTTTTTGGAAGTCTGCTTTGACAGAGAGAAATTCTCAGTATGCGCCTCCCCTCCGTGTTGCTCTATGATTGCCACTGATCTAGATACGGACTTGTTTGCCTAAGCGATTGAGAGCTTAAGATAATGGAAAATCGCTTACAGTCTATTATTGAAGTTGAGAATCTTTGAGCAACCTGAACCAAGCGTATTAAGTTCCTTAAGATAATATTGAAAATTAGAAGCTTATCCAAAGTTAGAGAGAGTTTGATAGGGTGTAAGTTATAATTGTAGGGGTGTCGGTTGGATGATGTATGGATTTCAGCTTTGAATATAATAAACGAAACTTGGTTTTCTGGTATATTTTTCTTACTTTTTTCCTTAAGAAATTTGTAAAATTAGTTTTCGTTTTTTTAAATGAATTGTTTCCGATTATAAATTTTTCCTGATTTATCTAGTTAAGATAGATTTATTATTTCCTTGTGGTATCTATAATATAATATACTAGAATAATTATGTTACTCTTTTAGTTAAAAACTCGAAATATTCTTTCACACTCACCTCTACTGCATAATATACTCGTAATATTTAATCTTTGGTTACCCAAAGAAGAAGCTCACATCTTCAATTCTGTAGGTAGTTTGGCCTACGTCTACATTTCTTCAGTTGCACTTATGTCAGTTTGTTATGGGTCTTACTGACATAAGTGCAACTGGTGAAATGTAGACGTAAAGTTTGACTATTTTGATAAGATGTTTTCTTTGTTAAAAACGAGGCCTTTTGTCATTTTTTCTCGTTTTCTTTTTCAAACTGTTCCAGAGTTTAATTACAATATCAATTTCACTTGATTCCTATATCCGACTAAAATCCGCGTTGTCAATCATAATTATCTTTTCCTATTTCAAATTCTAACATATTTTGCCTCATTCATCAAACCCTTTTCGTCCAAGATTAATAACATACTATCGGTACTGATTTCAGTGTAATTTAATCTAGAAAAAAATTGGTCTACCTAACAATTCTTCTCATTTTTAGGGTTTCGTAGCCAAATGGCAAAAACGGAACCCTTATAGATTCGTCATGTCTGTCTGTCTGTCTGTCTGTCTGTCCGTCCGTGTGTCACAGCCATTTTTCTCCGAAACTATAAGGCCTATGCCATTGAAACTTGGTAACTAGATGTATTCTGTGAACCGCATTAAGATTCTTATATACAACTAGAAAAAACGCAGCAAATTTTGGGGGTCCCCATACTCAGAAATGAATAGTTTGCGCAAGAGACACTTCCAAAGTGGAAAAATGTGTGTCCCCCCCCCCTCTAACTTCTAAACTAAGAGAATGATAAATCTAAAAAAAAATATATGATGTACATTGCCATAAAAACTACCAACGAAAATTAGTTCGAACGAGATAGAGCTGGTAGTTTTTTTTTAATACGTCATAAACCGCAATTTTTCTGTTAGAAAAATCACTACCACTGCGCACGTGTTAAAACATCAATCAAAGTTACAACGAACTATAAGAACTTTTATATTATGTTACTTGCTGCTACGAAACCTTTCATGGGCGAGTCCAACTCGCACTTGGCCGGTTTATTTTTGCTTATTGGTATATCTATAAATTGCAGTATTATGATTTTTTCTATACTACTAAGGTGGAAAACAAGTATACAACCCACTTGATGGAATGTGGTCACCGTAGCCCTAGGACGCATCAGAGGCGCTACACTGGCGCTGCAGACCCGTCCTTTTTTATGAACGTGAGGAAAATCCTACATGGATGCTATGCCAGACTACTGCAGACTAAAAACCACACGTATCCTACTTAACAGCTTACGGTTGGAAGCCTCCCTGCCCCAGGACGCGCTGCCGACCCTGTAAAATATCTCGCGTATGCTCTCGATAGCCATCGGCGAGGACTAGGAAGCGTGTAAGAATAACGCGTAGCTATCAGCGTGTGCATTGGTCAGCGCTGATGGGTCAACGGCCGCAGGCGTCAAACCTCGCGCGTCGACTCCCCGTAGTCGTCGGCGCTGACAACGCGCCTTTATCTTCGGTGAACGTTCTAGTGTCGAGCCGAGTCGACGCCATCATCGGCGTGAGCTGTCATGACGAATCGCGATGTGGAAAAGTCTGTACTCCACAGTATTTACAGTTGTCAGCACGAGATATTGAAACGTCTCGCGCTGCACCTCAGCGCCGACCAGCTACGCGCTGAGCTGTCAGCGCCGATGGTCAAAGTGACTCTAAAACCAGCATAGAGTCACGAATATAAGGACTGACCATAGTTTATGAACAGATACACACAGTTTAGAGATATTTATACTCGTAGCTAATATTCTACTAGACAGTAATAAAGTCCAAATAAATACAAACGAATCTTCCAAAGGCAGCCCTTTTTATACACAACCCGTCAATATTTACTACAGAATCTATTACCCCTACGTAGCGTAAATATATTATATTAAACAAGGATTGTTTATTACAAACTATTCTTATCTTTATGGATAAAGCGACGTATGAAAAATAAATGGACTACGGTATCTATCCGGCTTTTGGGAGAGTCCAGTCGGTAAGCTACCTTTTTAGCTTTTCAATTTTCTTGCTGGTTTATACCCAACACTATCAAATATTGATAATCTTTATAAGCATTTTGGGAAATTTCATTTTCGGATGACTGCCTATATAAATAAGTTGTATGAACGTCCAAATTAGGTATAGAGTCGACATACGTAGAAGATCTACTCTGATCCAAATCTAAGGTTTTTGTTTCAAACGTCTACGGTATGTAGGCTACAGATACTGTTTTCGATCAGTTCGGCAGTATAATTATCCTTATTTGTATACTTTTTGGTATAAAAAGATGTACCTGTGAGTCCCTTTCACCAATAAGCAGTCAAGTACCTGATACGTGGAACAAACCTATTATGTACTCTGGTGAAAGTCAGCGTTTTGTATGCCTTCGGTTACTCGTTCGGGTTTATCTTTCTAGATGGGTACTTTATTATTATTGTCATTATTAAGACCATAGATTTAGTATCTAAATCTATGATTAAGACTTTTTTCGATCATAATTTCATTTTATATATATGACGTTACTAGACTTTAACATTTTAATAAGGTTTTTTTTTTTTTTTTTTTTTTTTTTTATACCACTAAGGTGGCAGACAAGCATACGGCCCACCAGAAGGACCGGTGGTCACCGCAGCCTATGAACGTTTGCAACACCAGAGGTGCCACACTCGCGCTGCCGACCCTGTAAAAACCTTCTAAGACCCCTTTTGAAGAACCCCATACTGTAGGCGTTTGGGAAAACCGACGCAGGGAGGTCATTCCACAACCTAAGCGTGCGTGGAAGAAAACACCTATCGGATCTAACCGTGCTGGAACGCACCGGACGCAGAGTGTGAGGATGAACTCCCTGTCTGTGGCGAGCGGTGCGATGATAGAACGTAGCCGTGGGCATCATATCAAACAATTCCTCAGAGCACATACCATTGTACAGGCGGTAGAACACGCATAAGGAGGCAAAGTCTCTCCTGTCGCGAAGAGGTTCCACACCAGCTGTAAGTACAGGATCGTTGACAATTCTTACAGCTCGTCTTTGCACCGAGCCAAATGGACGAAGCTGATATTCAGGTGCTCCCGCCCAGAGGTGACAGCAGTACTCCATATGCGGCCGCACTTGCGATTTATAGAGAAGCAGTGTTTGCGCCGCAGTGAAGTACCGCCGCGCCCTGTTGAGCACACCTAGCTTCTTGGACGCCAGCTTAGCCTTGTCCTCCAAATAACTACGGAACTGAACGTCACTGGAGATGTCAACGCCAAGGATCCCTATACTTTTGGCGATGGAAAGAGATGTGCCCTGAAATTGCGGCGCTACAGTAATTGGGGTTTGCTTAGCGGTGAAAAAACACGCTTGTGTCTTGGAAGGGTTGAACTGGACAAGATTTTGTCCACCCCAATCGGACACTCTAGTAAGAGTAGCCTCGATTTCAGACACAAGCTGTTCACGATTTTCTTCTACTGTGTCCCGAGAGATACCGGGGCGGCCCGTGTAACAAGTGTCCCCCGTACTGTCGTCCGCATAACAATGAATGCCATCAATAGACAACATGTCATTGATATGCAGCAGAAACAGAGTAGGGGACAACACTGAGCCTTGCGGGACTCCAGCGTTTATGGCCATGCAGTCTGAACAGCTGCCGTCAACGACGGCCCTGATGCTTCTACCGGCCAAGAAGCTGGACACCCATCCGCATAATCTCTCAGGTAGTCCATATGAGGGCAATTTCGTAAGAAGACCACGGTGCCAGACCCGGTCAAAGGCTTTAGAGATGTCGAGGCTCACTGCTAGAGCCTCACCCTTACTCTCGATAGCCGCCGCCCATCGGTGTGTTAGGTACACAAGAAGATCGCCCGTCGAGCGACCGTGACGGAAACCGTACTGCCGGTCGCTGAGCAGGTCGTGTTCCTCAAGGTACCCCAGGAGCTGTGTATTAATTACACGCTCCATCACCTTGGATAAAAGGGAGGTGACGGCTATAGGCCTGTAATTGGCCGGGTCGGTCCTGTCACCCTTCTTGGGTACAGGATGTACATACGCGATCTTCCACGACGCCGGGACTTGTCGCATGGAATAGGAAAGTGCGAAAAGACGTGTAAGTACCGGACACAACTCTGGACCACAATGCTTTAGTACCACCGCGGGAATGCCGTCTGGCCCACTCGACTTATGAACGTCCAGGGATTGAAGCTCCCGCCGGACATTCCGCTGTGTAAATTTAACTTCCGGCATGGAAGTGCCACAACTCGGAATGCACGGCGGTATTGCACCCCCGTCGCTCATGGTCGAGTTAGAGGCAAAGAGATTACCCAAAAGGTCGGCTTTCTCCTTGGCACTCTGGGCCAAACTACCGTCGGGTTTAAGCAAGGGTGGTAATCCTGACCGACAGAAGTTTCCCTCGGCAGCTTTGGCAAGCGACCAAAATTCACGACTTCCTGAAGGGTAGCCTGCTAGCCGTTCGCCAATTCTGCCGACGAAATCGAACTTGGCCTTGACAATTGCTCTTTTACTGGACCTCGAGGCGGCATTTAATTTGCGTTTTACCTCAGAGATGTTTGGATCTGAATTTGCACGAGCCGTGGTCCAAGCTCTGTAGGCAGATTCTTTCTGCATTAGAGCTTCTCTGCAGAGCCGATTGAACCACGGTCGCTTTTTTGCACCTACAGGGATCCAGCGGTTGGGAATGTAGCATTCCATACCCTCCAAGATCCCCTCAGCGACTGCTATAGCACAAGAATCCAGATCCTCTGAGGCAAAACAAAGCCGCCACCACGGGGACGACGCATAGAACTCTCGCAGTCCATCCCAGTCTGCTGACTTGTAGTGCCACACATGTCGCCACTCCTTGGGCCGAGGTGGTTCAGGCCTTGCGAGAGGCACATGCGTCCGAACGACACAGTGGTCCGACGATCCTAGCGGAGCATCCACTGAAACACTGTATCCGTCCGGACGCGTTGTCAGCAGGAGGTCCAGCAATGCACTATGCTCGTTCTCCCTGTCTAGTAACTTGTATGGGATTTAACCAGCTGGGAGAACCCATAGGTCAAGGCAAATTCGTGAGCAGCTTTTCCCGCAAAGTCGGTGGTCCGGGAGCCCAACCAGTCAACATGATGACCGTTGAAATCTCCCAAAATTACTATCTCCGCGGAGGGACACTGCTCAATCACCCTGTCAGTCGACTGATGCAGGTGGTCATAAAGGCGAACTGTGTCCGTGTTACCGCTGTGAGACCTGTACACGCACGCGTAGATCCGGGTGTGGCCCCCGTGATCCACGCGCGCCCATAACGTAGACAGGTCCCTGTCTTCGAGGCTTGTAAGACGGCGACAGCAGACATCATCCCGGACGTACATACACACCCCGGCTTTCCGCCTAAAGTGGTACTCCAGCTTGTAGCCAGGGTACATTAAGTCAGATGCATCTTCCGGGCATGAGATCTGCGTCTCCGTCAAGAAAAAAAGGGTCGGCTTCGCAGTTTCAAGATGGTGGTGGACTACGTTGATGTTCGCGCGCATGCCTCTGATGTTGCAAAAGTCCACTTGAAGTGTGGACGCCGATGCCGCTGTGGATACCCTTTTATTTTTCCTTTTTGCTGCCATGGTTGTTTTTTTTTAAAAAAGGGGAATTAAGAAGGTTGAAGGGGCGCCTGTGTGCCGCTGGCGCAGGAGACTAAGCGAGGCTCCAACTCACCAAAGGCAGACAAAGGTAATGCGGAAGATTGGCACGGCGTACGGAAGGGCCCCCGGTCCCCCCCCCAATGCAGTGGCCGCGTCCACTCCGGTATCCTCCTCCGGCACGACCACAGCACCAGGGACTTTACACAGGCTGCTGGTTCAGCCTCCTGGGGCGGAGATTAAGTGATCCCCAGGTTCGGGTTCCGTACAGCCTGCGGGCGGTCAGCGGTCAACCGTTTCACCGGGTCTCCCTGACCGCCGTACCAATACTCCGCGCCTCTATCCGCCAATGGAGCCAGGTAAGCCTCTGGTCTCACCGTCACCGGCACAAAGTCGCCCCAATGAGCTCTGGATCCCTGCTAACCGACGGAGAACATAACCCAACCGGAGTCAGGTTACTATTACCGCGGTCTTCTGCAGGGCGGAGGTACTGCCCCAGGCGGGCTGCTCAACGAACGGAGTACCGTTATGCCCTTCCTCCTAATGTGGGCTTTTTCGTTAATCCCTAAGATATTGAATCTTAGGGATCTCATTGAAGAAGCCACTACTGTACCCTCAGGGTGTAACAGTAGCTCCATGAGAAGTAACGCATATCCCCTAAACCCCGAGGGAAACAAGGTACAGATGGTATCGGGGCCGCTTAGCACGTAACTTGAAACATGTATGTAGGAGTGTAGGTACATAGAGCAACGCAAACTGCCTAAGGGGAGACGACATAGTACGATTGCTCGGTACGTATTTGCCCTCTAGAAACTCTTTAATGATATAATAAGCTTTCTGGCACAATTTTCATTTTTTAAGCTTTATAAATTAATTCACTGACAAACCGAGGTCCCCCGCAATAGGATAACAGACAGTTTTGTATCGGATATACATTTACACATATATGCGTCTTCCCATAGTTGAGGTCGTGCACGTCCATATATCAAAGTCGTAGGTCGTATTGCTGATAATAAGTCACTCATAATCTAGAGAAAAATCAAAAAGCCTATACGTCAATACTAAATATAATAAATATCAGAGTCCGCATAAAAAGATAACAAATGGATTTAGCTTCAGAAAGGCCCAAAACGCGCGATTGACCAATTTGTCAAAAACCCTTATCGTCAGAGAGATTACAAAAAGTTTGGTGTAGGCGAATATTTTATGCTGACAAATCGTTTAGTTTATGTTTTTCAGCAATGATATAGTGTTGTTTTATACGTTAGCAATACTTGCACTAAAAGAAATGTCTGATAAAAAAAAACTTTTCAAAATAAGTAGTTATAAAAAGATGTCTACTATGTATTGACAAGTAGCAAACCTATAAATTTAGAGCATTTTTTCACGTATAGACATCACTCGTGGTTGCTACGCCAGACTCTTACCTAGCGACTAAAAACTACACAGGGTGTCCTAACAATCCTTATGAACAAAAATACAGCTTAGAGCCACCATTCATTAACTACGAGTACCTTCTATACTACCTTTAGAAGGAAAAATAAAATTCAACGTTCTAATTCCGAGTCTACTAATAATGTTAAACTTCACAATCCTCTATTAACGGAAATGTGTGTAATCCGTCATTGTATACCATACCTAGGAAATGTATGTAATTCCTAAAATCGCACGTGTGTGAAATGCGTGAAATATTTGACACATTTCCTATACAGGGTGGAATTTAAAAACGGTAGTTGGAGGTAAAGTACCCGTAATATTGATAATGGCAAGTTTTGCTGAAAGGAAACATTCCTTTATTTTCAAAAGTAAGAAAAACTGCATTCAAAGATTTTTGAAAAATCACCTGCCTGAGCCGGGAATCGAACCTGGGAGATGTGAAAAAAAATCAAAATTTTATGATGCCAACCGAAAGAGTTTTTAATAAGGAACAATTTCTTTAAAGTAACATAGTATCTTAATTTAAAGGAAGACCAAGTAAAATATGTTTTTATTCTTCTTCTTCTTCTTGTTTTTATTGTAAAGCTTACTCACAATCTGAAGAAAAAAGAAAGTCACATGGGATTCTACTCCCTTTTTTTTGAAGTTAGTTAAAAAAATGTTCTAGTTTCTGTGAATGGGAACATGCGTCCTGGTCACTTAACCAACCAACTTCAAAAAAAGTAGGAAGTTCTCAATTAGACTGCTTTTTTTCTTCAAATTATGAGTGAGCTTTACAATAAAAACATATTTTACTTAATCTTCCTTTAATTTAAGATACTAGGTTGTTTAAAAGAAATTGATCCTTATTAAAAACTGTTTCGGTTGGTATCATAAAATACAGGATGGTTTTTTTTTCATATCTCCCAGGTTCGAATCCCGGCTCAAGCAGGTGATTTTTCAAAAATCTTTAAATGCAGTTTTTCTTACTTTTGTAAATAAAGGAATGTTTCCTTTCAGCAAAACTTGCCATTATCAATATTGAGGGTACTTTCCCTCCTACTACCGTCTTTAAATTCCATCCTGTATATAGAACCATTAGTATAGGGCATCATTCCAACCTAAACTTACCATATGGAGAATGAATTTCTACACTCTGATTATTAGAATTGTATGCAAATCTTAGGAAATATGTACAAATTATTGTAAACATTTCCTAGTTTGCTTACAAATCCTTGTAATGTTCAATATCCCAATTATCCTATATTCATACATTTCCTGTAACATTTGCATAATATTAAAGATTGATATGATAATACATCGTTAGAAGCTATAATCGTTCGATTTAATATTTTTCTAAACTTCTAACTACAAGCTAACTAATTTGCAGTACTTATCTGTTCGATAACTCAGCGTAGTTAGTGGACTGTCTTTCTGGTAGTTCCTGCAGGCACATAAGACGACACAAGAAGTTCGGAAATCGGACCGCCACCAAGAATGATTCGCCACTTACCCTGATTCCCGGTCTTCCTGAGGTTGCTCCGAGGCCTTGATATTCCCTTGAGGTTGTTTTCGAGTGGCCGTGTCGACCGAGGCGCTGACGTGTGGATGGGTTGCCGGCAATCCACCACAGGCGCACACACAATATGTTCGAACCGCGTCCGAGATTTGACTGGGCGGTCGATGAGTGGCCGCCCGCGTGGCGAGGCAGCGCGGGGCGCGGGGGGGGAATGACGGCCAAGCGGCGATCCCTCACGATGGCCGACCGTGTCGCCGAAACATCCTGCCGCCTAACCAAGGTTCTGCCTTGGTTACCCACTAAACCACCGAAGGCAATCCACAAAGCTTAGAGACAGGTCGTAAGATGTTCCCTTGCTGAGTCCTGACCTCTACAACTCTGACAATTCCGTCCCTACCCGGAAGTAACCTAACGATCCGACCGCGTTTCCATTGGAGAGGGGGTAAATTATCCTCCTTTATCAATATCAGGTCATCGACCTTGGGAGCCTCGTTATGAGAAGTCCACTTATGCCTTTGCTGGAGTGTGTGAAGATATTCACATCTCCACCGAGACCAGAAATGCTGGGATATCTTTTGAATAAGTTGGTACCGAGACAATCGGTGCTCCGGAGTTTCCGTGTAGGGATACTCAGGAAGTGCAACGAGAGGTTGCCCTATTAGGAAATGACCGGGGGTCAATACATCAAGGTCTTCCGAGTCCGTACTAAGGGGGCAAAGCGGCCGAGAATTCATTACCGCTTCTACCTTGGTAAAAAAGGTGGTCAGCTCTTCGAAAGTGAGCTTGGCTTCTCCGAGAACCCGTTTCGCATGTGTCTTGGCACCCTTCACTGCCGACTCGAATATCCCACCGCTTGAAGGGTTTGAAGGGCAATTGAAGAGCCAAGTTATGTTCTGAGCCGTCAGCTTCCGATCAATTTCCTGGTGATGGTTCCGTAAGAATATGTATAACTCCTTTAAATATTTATCGGTTCCCGTGAAGTTTGTACCGCAGTCTGATCGGATCAAGGACGGTACACCTCTCCTAGATACGAACCTAGTCAAGGCTGCCACGAAGGCTTCAACTGATAAGTTTGATACAATTTCTAGATGTACCGCCTTAACCGACAAGCAAATGAAAACGCATAAGTAACACTTTTGAACCCTTGCATTACGCAACGAGCTCGTTTTAACGTAAAAAGGTCCAGCGAAATCCGTGCCGACCCCGACGAAAGGTCTGACTCCGGTAACACGATCGGCAGGCAAATCCGCCATATATGGCTGTTTAGGCCGAGCCCGGTGTCGAAAACATTGAACGCATTTAAACGTTATGTGTCGCGTGACACGCCGCGCCGAGATAATCCAGTAGCGTCGTGAGAGAATCGCACTCAACGCGTTAGCTCCGACGTGACAGTGGACCTTATGATAATGATTGACTAGCAAGTCTGTGAAACTACCCCTCGCCAGTATTAATATAGGGTGCCGTGACTCATATGGAAGGGTAGAGGCGCCGATTCTGCCGCCGACACGAATAATATCATCCCTGTCCAAAAATAAATTCAACCGTCGCAATGAATTTTTAATTTCAGTACCCGTTCGAAGGTTTGTCAATTCATCGGAGAAATTTTTTGACTGCACAATACGAATTAAGCACAGATTGGCGAGTCTACGTTCCGACACCGTTAAACTACCGTAAACCTTCTCAGAGTTAATTTTTGAATTCTTTTTAAAGCGTAGTAAGTATGTAGTAACGGCTGTATCCGGCTCGAAGGACCATAAATATGTTCGATAACTCAGTGTAGTTAGTGTGTAGTAACGTTTAGCAACTTTTCATATGAACTAAAACGATCTAATAAATTAAAATCCGATATCAATTCGTTTACGTTAGCAACCCTAACGGCCGGCCTCAGGCCAGGTAACAAATCTGGCGGGAACTCTGGGCCCCCGGACGGCCACGTATGGGGCGGCCGCTCCAGCCAACTCGATCCCCACCACAAGGGATGGTTCAAGAGTTCTGCCGCCGAGCAACCGCGTGACGCAACGTCCGCACAATTCATCTCGCCGGGTACGTGACGCCAGTCGATGTTGGTCTTAGAGGTTATTATATCCGAAACCCGGTTTCCTTCAAAGACTTGTAATTTATGAGGTGGTGTCCGTAACCACGCCAAAACGATAGTGCTGTCGCACCAGCCTACAATTTGGTCTAACCGAACCTTATCCTCCATTGACTCGACCGTGTGATTAACCAACGTTGACAGCAACTTAGCACCATTCAACTCCAGTTTCGGTATGGTTAACTTAACCCTTAATGGCGTTATACGTGACTTAGCAATAAGTAGGCGTACGTGAGTCCGTCCGTCTGCGCCCTCCGCGCGCAAGTAGACTGCTGCAGCGTAACCGACGCTGGAGCCATCACAAAACCCGTGAAGAGTATATTTAGTCGGTCCTTCCAACTTGACACACCGGGGAATGGAGATACGTTGCAGATGCGGTAAGTCAGAGATGATATCCCTCCATTGTCGCACTAAATCTATGGGGGCCGGGGCATCCCAAGCTACCCCCTTTGAGTTATCAGAAGTCGCCAATAGGGACTGTAATAAAAGTTTTATTTTAAAAACTACTGGACAGATCCACCCAAGTGAGTCGTAAAGTCTAGCCACTATTGACAGTATACTACGACGTGTGACGTCACTGTCTGTGGGCAGATTTACATGGTAAGTGAAATTGTCACATTTGGGGTCCCACTGAATGCCTAAAATCTTGACAAAACCCGTTCCATCCGAATCGCGATCATCGAAACGCCGCGGTGACTCCAAGTGTTCCGTGGGTAAGTCATTCAGTAATGCTGGCATATTACTGGACCATTTCCGTAACTCATAGCCGGCCGAATTCATCAATGAGATTAACTCATCGCGAAGCTCACGCGCCTCAATCAGCGAGTCTGCGCCGCCATTCAAATCGTCAACGTATGTGTTGTCTATGAGTAACTTAGCGGCACGGGTTTTATCAACCTCATCCCGGGCGAGCTGGTGTAAGCAGCGTATGGCTATGAAAGAGCTCGACTTCAAACCGTATGTATTTGTGTTTAACTGATAGGTAAGTAGGGGCTCCGTGGGCGACGCTCGCCAGAGAATCAACTGATATCTCCGATCGTCCGGGTGAATCCACGTCTGCCTAAACATCATTTTAATATCCGTAGTAAATACAATTTGTGGAACCCTAAATTTCATTATAATATTAGTGATATCGTTTTGCAATCGTTCTCCCGAAAACAGACAGTCGTTTAATGACACTCCCGAACTTGTTTTCTGACTGCCATTGAATACAACGCGAATTTTATTCACATCGCCCGATTTTTTAAATACTCCGTGATGTGGGAGAAAGTAATGTTCTTGCCCCGAATTAATATCAAATTGCGATACACTCATGTGTCGCAGCCTAATATATTCATTAATAAATTCAATGTATTTCTCCCGAAATTCCGGATTCCGTTGCATCCGCCTCTCAAGCGACATAAATTGCTTATAAGCGGGCTGGCGTGAGTCTCCTAACAGACGTCTATCACCTGCCGAGATAAGAGGTAAGCGCGAGATATATTTACCGTCCGGGCCTCGCGATACCGTTGAAACAAATAATTGTTCGCATTCCAAGTCCTCGGGACTTTTAATTTTGAGGGGGTTCCTCAGATCGCCAAAACCTTTCCACCGTTTCCTTGAGTGTCAACTGGTTAACCGACGATTCGGCCAGCTCCCGCGTCTCCGGCGAAACTGGTCCGAATACCGCGAAATTAAATACCGTGCCCAACGCGTAGGGCCCACCCTGACACAAGGTAATCTTTTCCCCATTTAAGATTTGACCGAGTATATCACATCCAAAAATTACGTCTATCTCTGAAGAATTCAATGAGCCGTTATCTGCGAGTTTCAACTCTTTAAAAACCAAATTCGTTCTGTTAACCGAATAAGACGTAAGCCTTCTTAAAACTGCCGCCGTTACCGCTAGTACTGGGTGTTCTGAATGTTCTGGTCTGAAATATACAACAACAACGTGTTGATATGTATTGGCTTGAATGCCACCGATACCCGTGATTTGTACATTACTATAAGACCGTTTCAATCCGAGGGTAGATACCAAATCCCCCTTTATTACCGACATTTGAGCCCCTAAATCTAAGAGAGCCCGTGCTTTAACGAATTCACCATTTTTATTCTTAATTTCAATAATAGCTGTGGGTAGAACAACATTATACGGGTTTCGATGCAAAGACGTTGAAGATGAGTCATCATGTAACCTTAATTGCTATGCTGAATATTGCTTTTGAGAATTATTACGTGACTGACCGCGCGATTCGTGCCATTCCCGCCGTTCTCATGCCTGATAGCCGTTGCGCGAGCTGACCTGAACCACACGCTCAGCTGATGAGCGCGACGGTACCTCTCTTCTTTCGCGAGGAGAGGCCGTGCGCGTGCGACGACGCGGACGGTGGCTGCGGTAGCCAGGTCCCTCCGAAGGCGAGCTAGCGCGAGACGCAGTATAGTTGTGCATGCATATTAAGTCGTTGTGACCCCGATGGCCACAGCGTTTACATGCTGTCCTTTTATCGCACGTAGATGCCGAATACTTACCAAAACATTTAAAGCATAAATTTTCAGCTCGCACCCAGTCTTTACGCTGACCCGCGGTTAATTTTTTAAATTTAAAACACTCCGAAATCATGTGACCGCTTATTTCACAGTATAAACAGCGCCTAGCGATTATTCGTTCATTCCTGTAAGATTCACTTTCGTTTCCGATGATGTGTATGGTGCGGCGGGTACGATTGTCCTTCAAGGTCGCGCCGTCAGCTGTTGTCGAGTCTATAAGCCGACATTCATTTTGCAAAAACTCCACAAGTTGATTGAATGTGGGTAGGGTGATTATATTTCCGCCGTACTTCTGTTCAAACCGAGTTTTAACGTCTAACGGAATTTTATTTAAGCTAATGAATAATAAAATATAAGACCATTGATCTATAGGAAGGCCTAAATTATTCAAGGCGCGAGTGGACTCCAACAGTGGGTTTAGAATTTTAGAACGCAGATCATAGGGTTTATTTAATGTAGGTAGCTGTAAGATTCTAGAAATGTGACTATCTGCTAGCATTCTGATATTTTCATATCTACCCTTAAGAATTTCTAAGCCTATGTCTAGGGATTCGTCTACCATAGGTAAATGCCGTATTAAGGTATGCGGTTCATTTAACACATGAGAAACTAAGTAATGAAATTTTTCCGTCTTTGATATATCTTTCCGTGTTAGTACCAACGAACTGAATAGGCTTATAAAACTTGTCCACTGAAAAACGTCACCATCAAATTTGCATAAATCGATTCTGGGAAGTCTTGCCGTATTTGAACTCTCGGACGGTCTGTGAACCCCGTCCAAACCCGGGTAAGCCGACGAGACCGCTTCCAGCTGATTATAAGCTAACTCCGCCTCATTATAATCAGCCGTATAGATTTTAATCATTTCCGAATCTACGGTATTATCCAGCAATAACTCGTACTGTTCCGACAAAAGTGCGTATCGTTCATCGAGTTTACGCAATCTCGCCGAAATAACTGCATTGGTTTGAGTTTTTCCCGCGATCATTTCTAACGTGCTTCTAAGCCATTCGACTTGAATTTTAAATTTAGTTGATGATACCTTAGCCATTTTAAATCGTTATGACTCAAATCGTGATGCACCCACCCCCGAGTAAGAGAAAAAAAATATATAACGGAACCCTACAATAAATCAAATAAATTGTTCTAATAACTGAGGATAATTTCACAAATATCGCATACCGCACAATATAATACAATAACCGAACCGATGACAAACAAACTTAACGACTTTAATTTGAATTGTATCCGACCGAATCGAGACTTGTGTCAGAGCTGTAAGTGGCGGTTAGGAATTTCAATTTTTAAATCTACAACCGACTTATGATTTGAAAAAATACCAACAATTATACCGAAATCCGGCTGAAATCCGGCTCGAAGGACCATAAATATGTTCGATAACTCAGCGTAGTTAGTGGACTGTCTTTCTGGTAGTTCCTGCAGGCACATAAGACGACACAAGAAGTTCGGAAATCGGACCGCCACCAAGAATGATTCGCCACTTACCCTGATTCCCGGTCTTCCTGAGGTTGCTCCGAGGCCTTGATATTCCCTTGAGGTTGTTTTCGAGTTGCCGTGTCGACCGAGGCGCTGACGTGTGGATGGGTTGCCGGCAATCCACCACAGGCGCACACACAATATGTTCGAACCGCGTCCGAGATTTGACTGGGCGGTCGATGAGTGGCCGCCCGCGTGGCGAGGCAGCGCGGGGCGGGGGGGGGGGAATGACGGCCAAGCGGCGATCCCTCACGATGGCCGACCGTGTCGCCGAAACATTATCTATAATTTTAAAAGCTGTATTGAAAATGATTGAAAGTGCAAAAAACTAAAATGAACCCTTTGAAAATGTTATTAGTAGTGTATAAATGCATGAGCTACCAATGAGAAACTAAATTAGATTGAGTAATTAATATATTCCATTCAGCTGCCGGGAAAAACTTTTGATGATTTCAAATGAAGCGAATTATTCTGAAAGATGAGAAATGTTCTCTCTTTCAGACGTTTTTTGCCCTTTTTCTTCAGTATATCGGCGTAATGTCAAAAACACAGTACCAACTCTAAAGACTTATTCATTCCTCTGAGCTAATGGTGATAAGTCACATACTAGTATTTTTAGTAAGAATCACCAACAAAGTCTTTCCTACTGGAGCATGTCATTATAGCAATCATCAATGGATCAAATTTGAGCAAAATCTGTCCAGGTTTTTGAACATGCTGATAAATCGCCACTAATAGTTGGTATAAACAGCAATTTAGGTCTAGTCATCTAATTAACCCTAGGTGAGGCCGCTGTGGTAGCCGTAGGCCTGTTGTGAGTCCTGGGGGTTTCCTTCCGAGGGCTTACCCGGGACTCCCAACCGTACGCTGTTAGAAATGCTTGTGGTTTTAAGTCGGTAGGAGTCCGGCATAGCATCCCTGTAAAATGTGAGAATATAGTATGCTTCTGCCTACCCTTTCTAGAATAAACGATTGACAAATGTATGTAAGTAATCTGACATAACTCACTACAACTAAAGACTAATATTTTGATTTTCCAGCACAAAGTTTATGTCGATAATTTTAATTCCAGCTAGCAGCATTCCTCTCTGCCAACATATTCCGGTAAACTATGTAATATTGAAAGACTGGCATGACAGGTAACCTCATTCGCGCGCGAAAGGAATTCCAGTACATTCCTTTCTTGCAAACATTTGCTGGGTAAAATATATTATGGATTCCAATGGAAATTACAACCTACTTTAGAACTTGATGTACATAACGCTGATTGTAGTGTAGCAGAAATAATGGTCTAGGTGTTTTCAGGTGTAGGCTGTTATTCATTATGACTTCCAACCCGATTTATCGATTTTGATGACAGTACTTTGTTTAAAAATTTGGTTGCGTTTGTATAGGTCTTGAACTTGCTTACCCTAGGTGAGGCCGCAGTGGTAGCCGTAGGTCTGTTGTGAGTCCTTGGGTTTTCCTTCCGAGGGCTTACCCGGGACTCCCAACCGTACACTGTTAGGTAAGATACGTGTGGTTTTAAGTCGGCAGGACTCCGGCATATCCCAGTAGGATTTACCTCACTTTAAAAAAAAACTAATTTCATTTCATTTCATTTCTTTATTCATAAAACAATATACATCGTGTTTGAATATTCTTAATCTAAATCACTACCAATTTACCAAAAGACTATATACATCAATCTATATATATAAAAACAAGAACTGACTGACTGACGATCATCGCACAGCCTAAACCGCTGAGTCTAGAACCATGAAATTTTGCACAAATGCTCCTTATGTGACGTAGGCGAGCAATAAGAAGGGATTTTTGAAAATTCTGCTCCTAAGGGGGTGAACAAGGGTTGCAAAGTTTGTATGGGACAACGTGATTCCTTGGTCCAATCTTCTTCAAATTTGGCATGAAACATCTTTAACTGAATTGACAGGGGACGTGTTTTGTATTTTATTGAAATTTGTCTTTTATCATGGTTAAAATGGGGTAGAAAAATATTTTGGGGGGAATTGCCCCCAAGTTCATATTAGTACTTCTTAGTCGGTACTTTTTAATTTTTTTTTGACACATGTTTGACAGCTCAATACGATTTTTAAAACATTGGTCTCAATTTATGATAAATGTCAAAAAAATCAAATAATTTTATTAAAACCTCTGAATTTATTGATTTTTGCCCTTCAATATGCGGAATTGCCTTCATATTTTGAATGTCAAAAATACATTTGTGAGAAGGAAAACCTGTAGGTATACGGCTGGCTAGGGATTATGAAAGAACAAGTACTAGGTAAGGTGTACCTAAACTATCGCCGTTTTTAACACTCGTACTTATAGAATTCGGGACTTCATGCGAAATACTTAGTTACTTATATTTATGGGAAGTCCATTAGCACCAGTAGTGGCAAATATTTGGATGGAGCATATAGAAGACATGGTATTCCAGGATGTCCAAGGTCAGATCAGGTTGTGGAAAAGGTATGTAGATGATATATTCTGCATATTTAAAGGCAACAGGGAGCAGGTGATTTGTTTTACCGAGTATCTCAACTCATTACATGTGAAAACACGGTTTACGTATGAAATTGAGAACAACAGGTCATTGTCTTTCCTTGACGTCAAATTAATGGTGAGAACAGACGGTTCCTTGGCCCACACTGTGTATCGCAAACCCACTCACACAAACAGATACCTGCACGCCTCCTCGCATCATCACCCACTTCATTTAAAATCAGTCAGCTCGACGCTCATCAAGCGAGCCAATGACCTCTGCGACCCTGAACATTTACAGCAGGAGTTGGACTATGTTCAGGAGATACTGAAGATGAATGGGTATGGAGCGAGTAGTAGAAAGGCACGACGTGCACCGAGGAGAGTGAGACCGGAGGTGGAACGTCGACCAGCTTATCTGCCGTATATAAAGGGAATAACGGACAAGATCGGGTCGTGTCTACGGCGGTTCTCCATACGGGCGATCTTTAAACCGTTAACCAAAGTGGCTAGGTACGTGCGAACACCAAAGGACCACATTCCTCTGCAAACACCAGGTGTCTACAAAGTGGATTGCAGCTGCGGTAGTTCCTACATAGGTCAAACCAAGCGGACCATCGCGGAAAGGGTCAAAGAACATATTGCGGCTGTGAAAAATCGTCAGTTAAACAAATCGGCAATAGCAGAACACCTCGATTCGGGCATTAATCACTGGATCGAACTTCACCAACCGAAAGTCCTCTCCACTGATCGCCATTATTATCCACGTATGGTGCGTGAAGCCATTGAAATCAGGAAACATAAAAATTTCAATAGGGATGATGGATATAAGCTCTCCGGGATGTGGAATTCAGTGATTAATAAACTTGAACGTAAAACTGTGCCAATTAAAACTGACGTAGTGAGTGTAGTGTGTCGCCGGCCTTATCCTTCGTTGTAATAACAACGGAGGGTAGTTCGACAAGAAATAACTTTGTGGTTTTTGTCGATGCTCGCCTCAGTCCAACCGCGACCATGGGCGCTGCAACGTGCTCGAAACGTCGGTAAATGTAAGTAACTAAGTATTTCGCGTGAAGTCCCGAATTCTATAAGTATGAGTGTACATGATTCATCCGAACAACACGACAGTATTGTAACCATCTTCGCTTACTTTCTTATTTTAAACGGTGATAATATGATAATATAAACGACCAGAGGCGTTAAAGATGAACATTTAGCAGATGTTGCCTCAGCCTCAAAAGTCTGAAGACCTACATAATCCAGAAATACTAAAAAGAAAGAAGTTAAGATATCAACTCCTAATGAAATGCAGAGAATGCTCTTTAAACCAATTAACAAAGACATTATGTATTATTTTTTGCAAAAATATAGATTTACTCTCAATACGTAACGTATGTTTTTATTTATTTAGTCAGAATTATATCTACTATACATATAAAACAGTAGATACTGTAAAGTGCCAGCAGGCTGGCCACAGAAGACGCCATACGATGGCAGATGGATCAAACGAGTTCTAAAGCGAGGCTTTGCCGAGTCTATACATATATGAGGTTGTCATGTTTGTTAGGAAAAATTTTTATTTATTCGAAACCCTTAAAAGCTCACGAAATAAACATAAAATACGATTTAGTCAACACAAAAAAGCTATTTTCAACAAGGGTCTCCTAAATATGGCCCCCAGGTTATACAATTAATTACCTAAATCTTTATTGGAGAGTAATGATTTGAGATCTTTTCAAAATAAATTAAAAGCTGTACTGATAGAAAAGGCCTACTATTCTGTTAATGGATACTTGTCGGATAGAATTATTGTATAGTACCTACTGTGTGAAACGATTGACAAAGTGACATGTTTAATGACGTAGTTGTGGATATTGTATTTGTATTATATTGGTGATTTTTATTAATTTTATTTTACACGTTTTGAATTGTATCATGCATGCCTATTGGTAGAAACATACTGACTATGCATTATCTAATATCTTTTATGCCGATTATTGTTTATGTTTCGCAAGAAATAAAGAATAAAGCGCGCATCGCGACTTGGTCCACCCGCCAGATGGATCGAGGTCCTAGAAGAGGTCGCAGGCTGGATGCGAAAGGCGCAACACGTAAATTAGGAGGCCTACGTCCAGGAGCGTACATGCTGATTTGATTTATATAAAAGCAAAAACTGACTTAAATTCTGATCGAGATTTAGAACCTTGAAAATAGTTTAATGGCATAGGTGCAGGAAAGTCGACAAAGAAACGCTTTTTAGGGTTCGTACCCTTAAACGGGGTCCCGTTTATTCACGAGACTTCGGTGTCCGTTTGTCTGTCTTATCTGTCCGTCACGAGGCTGTATCTCAGGAATCGTGATAGCTAGAGAGCTGAAATTTTCAGATAATATATTCTGTAGCCACTATGACAACAAATACTAACGTCAGAAAAGGGTGGGGGGGGGGATTAAGGGGGATTATTTTTTTGGTACGGAACCTTCTGTGCGCGAGTCCACTTCGCACTTGTGCATTTCAACCCATATTTCCCTTGTCACTACCCCTTGGCACCCAGTAGAGTCACGGGAAAGTAAAATATCCCGTAACCCTACTGATAGTGCTTCGAATTAGGTTCTTTTAAAGTAACCATTATAATGAAAATCCAATTAGTGCCAAAATAATACAACGGGAGTATGTACACGCGACAGAAAACCAAGCGAAAAGAATAGAAGTGACGGGGAACCATTCTATTTCTTTCTCTCTTACGCAAACGAAGTTGCGCGGGTCAGCTAGTACATATAATAAAATCGTAACAGGTCGCTGTCTGTACATGGAAGATAAATAAGAAAAAATATTATAGGGGGGCTTTTTGAACGCAATAGAACCCAAAACAATGATTTTTAGAATTTTTGTCTGTTTGTCTGTATGTCTGTATGTCTGTATATCTGTTTGTCTGTACGGTTGTGCACGCTAATCTCAGTAACCGCTCAACCGATTGCAATGCGGTTTTTTTTATTGTGTTGAGGTTTGCTCCAGTTAACATTTAGCGTTTGTTTTATGTAAATCGGTTTAGAAATAAAAGAGTTATAACACTTTTAAGAATCAGATATTTTGAAAATTTTAATTGTAGGGGTTTCTTTGAATGTGAGTGAACCTAAACTGGCGTGTTGGCAATTCCTAAACTGGCGTTTGACAATTCAGTCCACGCCTTCGGCGCGGACTGAATTGTTTAAAAATAGACTTAATCATTAAGCTCTTTTATGATTAAGCAAACAGGGCAGTTTCAGACGCTGCTTGATGACTCTGATGAAGAAATACCTTTCCTTTCATACACCTTATGTGACGTAAACGAAGTTGCGGGCTCAGCTAGTTATCAATACATTTATAATAGACTAATTGGCACATTACATATTCATACAGTCAAAACTATTTTCATTACAAAAAAAAAATAGAAAAACTAACCGAAAGTAGGTACTCGTTAAATAAACTCAACACAATTTCCATCATGACCCCTACACATTAACTAAATTAAAATTGTCACATAATAAACAAAAAATGACCATCTTTATTTTACATTTTTCATAATGTCAATCAAAAAATAATATTAATTATTTTTTACACTTAAACTTTTTAAATTAAACACTATCTAACTGAATAAAATCGAATGATCAACATTCTCGCACTCGAAGTAATGCTAACTTCTTAAGTGTTTGTTCTAGAACCAATCACTGCGGTAAATATCTTACTTTCTGATCTTGGTGACAGATAGCCTCTGAGATTGGTGACAGATTTGTTGCATTTTCTGTTGCATGTGCATACTTTCGTGCTTCGCAATACACGTTAAGCCGTTGGTGGTGGTTACCAGTAACATAGCCGTCGTTAAGCCAAATTTAATTTTTTATGGGCTGGAAATTTTAACAGTAAGTAGCCTCGACCAGTAATGGACTTTTTTAATGCGCGCCAAAAACAAAATAGTGAAATGTGGAATATAGTTTTTTCTTAAATATAGTATGCCTCTGCCTACCCTTCCGTATATAAATACGTAACTACATGTATGTAAGTAATATGACTAACATTTTGATTTTCCAGTACAAAGTTTATGGCGATAATTTTAATTCCTAGCAGCATTCCTCTCTGCCAACATATCCCGGTAAACTATGTAATATTGAAAGACTGGAATGACAGGTAACCTCATTCGCGCGAGAAAGGAATTCCTGTGCATTCCTTGCTGGAAAACATTTACTGGGTAAAATATATTATGGATTCCAATGGAAATTACAACCTACTTTAGAACTTGATGTACATAACACTGATTGTAGTGTGGAAGAAATAATGGTCTAGAAATCTGCTTAGATAAGGCTTTCAGGTGTAGGCCGTTATGCATCATCATGACTTCCAAACTGGTTTATCGTTTTTGATGACTTTTACTTTGTTTAAAAATTCTTAGCTAAATTTTGCGAAGCTTGGTTGCGTCTTGCTTCCCCTAGGTGAGGCCGCAGTGGTAGCAGTAGGTCTGTTGGGAGTCCTGGGGTATTCTTCGAGGGCTTACCCGGGGCTGTTAGGCAGGATACGTGAGGTTTTTAGTCGGTAAAAGTCCGACATATCATCCACGAAGATATTCCCTCCCGTTAAAAAAAATAAAAAGGTGGCTGGCTTTTTTTAAATTTTACACGTGGGCTGAATTTAAGTACCTCATGCAATGTCATCATAAAACGACACGGTGCCCTTTCACCTGTACCTATACATCCAGGAGGCCCGGGTGCGGCCTCAGAAGGGTAACCCAGGCCTACCGAGACCACTAAGGTGAATTAGAAGAAATCACTCGCAGCGATAAAGATATAGTATACTTTTTCACCTATACCATAATGTCACGCTGTACCTATACCATTATACCATCAAGAGTAATCTAATATTTATTATTTTAACATGTCCTCAACTTCCCCAGCTGTACAATGTTGGTTTTATAGCTGGAGAGATTACTACTACAACACACACCACCTCGCTGGTAGCTCGCGGTAGTATTGAAGTCTACTAAGATTTCACATAGTTTTAAAATAAAAGTCTCTCCATCTCTAAAAAGAGTAAATATCCAACTGGGACATAGGTACTTATAGCTAAAATAAGAGACCCTAAGCTAAAACGTTTCCAGATAATAAAAATAAAAAGCCTATTTACTTAAGTAAGGAAATAAATAAGGTAATAAAAACATAAAGGTTTCAACATGGTACCCTTGTCTATCGCGAAATATGGAGGTTAAGTGAATTTATTTTGTCAGTAATGGTACCCGACTTACGGGAATAAGCTTTTAACGCAGAAAGAGTGAAACGTCATTGGGATGTCGTTTCGTTTTTATGATGATGTAACAGTTTAGCTTTAATATAGATCGAAAAATAAACGAATTTCTCCGAAGCTTTTTAGAAACCAATTGTATTTACTTACTTGGTGCTAGGTATCAAATGCGTGCATGTAAACCCTTGCACAGTGCGGCCTTAGAAAATCTGCAGGGCGTACGCCAGTCTCATCTGAAGTAGTGCACCGGTTGTCGATCGGTCTAGATATTGGCGAAGAGAAAGTAACCCTTGACAAACCCCCTATACCAACTCGTCTGACCCTAGTAAAATAGATCTTATCTCCCTGGAAAGTTGATTGGAGAAGGCCTACTTCCAGCAGAGAACTGTGTGAACGAAAATAGTCACCATAAAAATATACAACGTAACGTAGTGGAGAAGAGACTCAAGAAACTCATGTTGTATTGATGCACTTCTTACGTCAACACAGCCTTAGGCAGTCTACTCCTGGATGTAATAGGAGCGAGGACTCTTACTGCCTCCAGCCAGCAGTGAAAGTTGCATAAAATTTATTGGTGTAATTTAGGAGATTTCCTAAACTGCGCCACAAAACGTAATGCGACTTTTTGATTACGTTGAAAACCTCTGAACTGCTCGTAGACCCGCTAGCTCAGTAATCATATTTTTGTGTTGCGTCTTTTGCTACGTATATTGCGTCGTTTGCTATGGTAGCTCTTGAAATTAGTGACCGTTGGCATCATTTCCATTTACGAACGTTTTCATTTGAAAGGCATGCATCCATTGGCCCCATGTAATTTAAAGTTAAAAAATTTAAAAGCAGCTGTTCCTGTTTGTGTATTTCTTCTTAAGTTACAAAGCCCGGTTAATGGCGGCTGTGTAACATCAGTTCTCTGTTGTCGCAAATGTCCATCGGCAATGGTAGCAAAAACCAATAAAACCAATAGAAATAGTATTTAGGAATCAATAATACAATTTATTAGTAAAAAACACGTTTTATTTATAAGGTATAGGTATCTTGTACTTAAAGTACTTTGAATATTTACAAAACAAAAACAATGTTCGAGTAGAAACTATTGACGATCATCTGTTTCTTATAAATAGGTAGCTTCAAATCTATACATTGGAAATCAATAGAAAACCCTGTCTCATATTAAGCAATCAATAAACTTCTAATTACAGCCTGTTGCTCTACACTGCCAAGAAAAAAGAAATTGAAAGATATAATTAATATTTACATTATATGTACGTGTATCCTTTATTGATCGTTAAATGCTCTTAGATATAGAAATTGATCAATATCACTCATTACCAACAGTGCAAATCACGGTCTTCGATATCTATTTGAACGACAACCATCAGTCAAGTTGTCGTTCGATTAGATATCTATTTGAACGACAACCAATCTGTCAAATTGTCGTTCGATTAGATATCGAATATATTTGTCAACAATGATGTTCTGGATCGATATGGAACTCTGATACAGTATCGAATCAGATCCCAAGTTTTCCACTAAGCTATGGAAAGGTACAGTCAGGAAAAAAAAGAATTAAGTAAAAATTATTATAGGCTAACATGCAGTTCATGGTGACTCGTTAGAAAGTATATCTTGTGCTTTCTTTCACTGCAATATGCTAGGTACATGATTTGTCGTTCTTCATTTATATAATAACATGTGAGATATTTATGTATCACAAAATTAGATAATAAAAGACATTTTAAGACTTTGGCCATTATTTTGTAATTCCCTTTACTCGACTACAAGTACCCGAATTTACTGGGCATTGTGTCGTTATCAAAGATATTGAATTGTATCAGACCCGTCCATGTTAATATACGTAAAAAGAGCGGAATTTTAAATATTTACAGCAAGCAATTTCATTGAAATAGAACTATAAAAATATTTACAAAAATTGTGCCATTTGTCTAGTAGACAGATAACTTTGAAGGGTGTGTTTAAAATTCTATAATTATTCTACCATTTATTAATTACACCTCTATTGCTAGATTAGTTTATTTTCATTGGTAATAACTAAAATTGTATAGGTAAGATGAACATTCCATCCAGCAGGGCTGACGATCAATGAATTTCATCAGCCCAACAAAAACAGAGTTAGTCTTTTCTTATCAATTTCAAACTATTTCATTGCGAAGATACTTAGCAATCAACAAAAGAAAGCGATTAAACAAACCGTTTTCATTGCATGCAAAAATAAAATTTACCGCGTCTATGAAATTTAACCTTTATTTTTCTTTTGTGATTCTCTTAATATAAATCGAAGGAATCAAGTATTGAATGACATTATTTCTCATTTAGTTTTACCAAAGATAATTGTAATAGTACTGTAATACATCAATACAATCTTGAATGGCTTTTCGGTAAGCATACGTCAATTCACAGTTCACATAATAGTTTGATTTTATTATAAAATACTTTATGTTCTTTTATCAAAATAAATACGTCATTGTCACTGCTTTACTGCGATCAAAGTGCCAAAGGGAATGGCAAATATATTTTACTAGTAATTACAACATGTGCTCGACTAGGAACTTCTCTAACGCGTGGTAAAGATGTGGTCGTACTTCAACTAAGCCGTGGTCTTCATCTGTGTAGCTCTGAAAAAAAAAGTTTGAGTTTAGGGTTTGCTGTAAGGAAATAATTTATGTAGAACCTCTTTGTCATATCTACTAGCCGCTTTATTGGCATTCACATCATTCAAATTAGCCTTTTAAGCCTGGAGGTAGGCCTATCACAATTTATTGAAAGGGTGATTGGTCTTTCTGAACTAGGGTAACCAGACTGATGGGTGGATACAGAATTTTGTTGATTTCTTATACCGTATTTATCCTAATTGCTGATAAGGCCAGCTTGACATATCGAAGAAGATTAATTTATATTAGTAACATAAAATGAAAAGTTCAAAACAACAAGCGCAAATTGACAACAATTTGCTACCAGTCCGACTGGTGGGCCGTATGCGTGTCTGCCACAGTGTGTTATAAAAACAGTACTCATGCAAATAAAAATAACAAAATGATCCATAAATGTTTGTTTCTGAATTTAGGTGTTTTCTATGTATAATATGTATGTATTCAAAAATATATAAGTATGTATATCAGTCGTCTAGATCCCATAGCACAAGCTTAATTTGGGCTAGATGTCGTCGTGTGTGAATGTCCACAAATATATTTATTTTATTTAAAAAAAATTCAGGCCTCTTATCACAGATCGGAGATAAATAACCTACACGTTTTTCAGCATTCCGAACCCTTAACCCTCACACCGTTCATCAAACCCTCCTTACGTTAGTACGACATCCCTAGGGTTCGATCGAACTAACTTTGTAAAAGACCATTATTTATATAAACGATCGGTTTCCACAAACGTATTCAATGTGAACTACCTAAGTTTACAGAATTGCCTATTACAGTTGGTTAGTATGAAACATTTTTATTAATGACTAGCGAAATTCAGCGGTTCCGAAATACGATCGCGTAAAGTTTAGCTAACCCTTATTCAGCTAATATCCAACCATACAAATATTATTCCAAATCTGGATTTGTACTCGAGACCTTAGCGTCGCGTATACTTACCACGGCAATATAGAAGCAGTCAAATAAAATTCAACTGAAGTTAGTAGCAAAAGCATACTCGTCAGGCTGCGACATAGCCTGCTTGATGGAAAGCCAGCTAAAAGGCTAGCGACACGGTCAAACTGCTATTGTCATATCTCGTCAATATCATGTGTACATACACGTCGATGCACTCACACATGCAAAGAAATCACGCACACTGAAGCAACTTCCATACATATTTAACGTGCATGACAAGTGCAGTTTGACCGTGTCGGGACCCCTTCACGAAGGGGGAAGAGTTTTGCCTGTTTATCTTACGATTGACTACGTTGTAGCCGTCAGCCTTTGTTTTGTATTCTCGACGATAACAAGTTCCTATGTATAAGATTATTATGAAATAACCACTCTTTGGTTTGGACTGATACGTACCATTTGTGTGAAGTAGACATCCTTCCTCTGGAGTACTCGCGACAGTAACATTGAATGTTGGTAGTGCACATTGTCATCGGCCGTGCCGTGGATTAAAAAGTAACTCTTGTTGCGAAGGGCTTCCGCCTGTCAAAGATATGTCAACATTAGTAATAGTTTTGAAAAAAACTAGTTTGCTTACTAAATCATAAATTGAAATAAGAAAAAAAAGAGGTTTTCGAGCAGGATTCGAACCTTCGTCTTGGCGCATACTGTGCAAGCCGCTTAACCACTCAGTCATTGAAACCCTACCGGAAAAACACATCAGATCCGATCAATTCTTCCACCATAAACCTCTTGGAGCAACGCGCGACGTAGGCACCATTTACACAGCTTTTGACACAGCACACAGCACTTTTGATGAAATTAAGATTTCGATAAAATTTGGTGCAGAGTTAGAATATAGTTTTGGGGAAACGCCCCTTGTACTGTACCACAATATACTTAATATTTTTAGACCTATCCAGCTTGTTAAAAAGATGATCAAAAATACGGTATTCAATATATGCAGCAACTTCCACCATGTACCATCAATAAATAGTTTAAAGAATGTGAAAAACTCGAACTAAAAGAGAAGTTAAACAAAAATGATTATTATAATATTAAACTAAACTTACAACGCTGTCGGTCAGTAGGGATGATGCTGCATAACCTTCAACATTTGCCGTTGGAACGTCCATGTATCGTTCAGTGTAGATAGTATCTGTGGAAAAACAAAAACGCTTAAAATATCCTTCTAATAAATTATTGTAAAAACCGTTAGAAACCAGTAATCATCGCCAGAATTGAGCGATTTGGAAAGATAGTTTCTCTGATGAACCATACAGCCTTGAAACGACCTGTCAGCGCACGGACTTTCTGCCTCTTACACCTGGGCGTCATAGGGCGACCAATTTGACGCCAATTGTCAAGAGTTTTATAGACTCTGAGTGTGGTCCCCACAATCATTAGACGTCACCATGGCAGGAATATTTTGACGAGTTAAAACGCAGTAGTAGAATATAAAAACTCCTATTAAAGTATGAAAGCTACAATAAGAACACGTACCGTAATACTTCCAGTCAACAACAGGTGCTACAGCAGCCGCACAACGGAACACATCGCCACCTTCCGCGAGAGCCTTGGTAGCGGCGTAACCACCATAAGACCAGCCCCAGATGCATGTTCGTCTCTCATCTATCCACGTGTGTTGCTGCAACTGTCTGAAAGTGGTATAAATTTGATTAAATGGCTGTATAGTTATTCTTGTTGCTAGGAAATTAGATTAAAGTGATCATAGTAGGTTTTCGGAGTCACGCCTTTATCACCGATGGGGTAGGCAGAGGCATAGTATACGCCCACATTTCACCTTACAGTTTGATGTCCCACGTAATAGGTGGTGAGCCTATTGCCGTGTAGAAATGGACAAGCGCAGGTCGCCGCGACCCGCAGTTGAAATTTTTGAACCGCCCATAAGGCCTTCAAAACTCATAAGGGCTTAACTAAGGTCATTTTACTGACATCCGGATTTCATTTCGAGTTTTCCTTCTCTACGCAATGGATCTTTTTGCAAAAGTGTTCCGTTAGTCGCCTCTTACGACACCCTCGGGATGTATTGGGCTGGCGACATTTTGTACTCTTACCCGTCACAACACGGAACCCCGTCGCCACCCGGGGCAAATAACACTTTTTTATATCAATAATGTAGCAGACAAGCTTACGGCCCGACCTGATGAACTGTAGTCACCGTAGCTTATGAAAGTTTGCAACACCAGAGGCACTACACTCACGCTGCCAACCTTACAATTACGGTTTTAACACATACATACATCTGTCATTTGTCAGATTTCAGTTATTAACCTAAAGTGGAGTCACTTTGAAGCGCTCGTGGCCCCGCGCACTCAGTGTTCTGTAAACGATCACTGCAGTAAGCAACTTTCACTATGGGCGGTCCATGGATGGGTGACCATCCATGTGATCACTTTGTGACATTTATTTGAGCGTTTCCGTGCTTCGGAAGGCACGTTAAGCCGTTGGTCCCGGTTGCCAGTAAAATGGCAGTCGTCAAGCTAAGTTGAAGGCTTTATTTCAACAGCAGGCAGTCACAACCTGCGCCTGTCCATTTAAACACGGCAATACGGCTCACCACCTATTACGTGGAACAATTTATACAAAGGTGAAATGTGGGCATATAATACCTATGCCTCTGCCTACCCCCTCGGGGATAAAGGCGTGACCATATGTATGTATGTATGTATGGTGTCACTTTAATAGGTAACATTTGACAATTCAATTCCACAATCATTTGACAATCAAATTATGTACTTGTCTTATTTAGCTCCTAAAATTTACGAAAGAAAAAATAAAAAAAGATTCGCCTGATGATTTTTCAAATTCATATCTTCCAAGTCCGTATCGATTCATTCACTTTCTCATTCATCTTTCATTATGAAGATAAAACTGACAGACGTCAAATGTTACCTATTAAAAAATGACGCCACTTTAGAAGTACTACTACTATTATTTCTGGAAGATAATGTGTAGTGCATATTATCAGTCCTACATTCCTTTTCCTTGAAAAGTTCAATTGGTCATTCCTCCGTAAGAATTGGTTAAGTTATCCATGATTCTTAACGCATTAAGACAAAAAAGACCAAACTTGAGGGTTTGTCACGTCGTTAATTTGTATTTAAACTTAATTGTAGACGGAATTAGGATAAAAAGGGAGTATTGCTCATCTATACTAATATTATAAAGAGAAAAGATTTGTTTTTTTGTTTGTAACGAATAGACCTCGGAACTACTGAACCGATTTTAAAATTCTTTCACTGTTGGGAAGCTACACTCTTTGCGATGAACATAGGCTATATTTTATTCCCGTATTCCCACGGAAACAGGAACTACGCGGGTGAAACAGCGTGACGTCCGCTAGTATTATATATTATGGCGTCTTCGGTTATAATATCACGTAATTGTAATTCTCGTTAAATAACAACTATGTCTGATACACATAGAATAACATAGTCTTATTATTTGAATAAAAAACCTCACTAATATGCTCACTACCTATTACGTGTGACATAAAACTATAAGGTGAAATGTGGGCGTATACAATGCCTCTGGCTAACCCTTTGGGGATAAAGGCGCGATTATATGTATGTATGTATGTATGTATGTATGTAAAAAAACTTCAGTAACCTTACTTCGTTATATAAATCTGGTCTTCAATTTCCAAAGTTCCAAGCTTCCTGTGAACTGCAAACATGTTTTCGACTCCACGAAGTCCAGAGCCACGTCCATCGATGTGTGCCACCGCGATTCTCCTGTTTGACACCAAGTAACTACCCCAGTCCAAGTTCCATTGTTTAGTCACCAGAGCTGTGTCAGGTCCTGCATACCTGGAATCATAAGATTTATATTTCATTTGCAATGCTATGAACTATTAAGAGTCAGTAGGTAATTGTCAGGCAAAGAGAACCGCTAATGTACTACGAACTTACTGTACAATTTGTACCCGAGTACGCGATTTCGAGGAGAGGTATTGTTATTTAAAAGATGTTTTGGAAAAAGATAAATTATTTACCTTTCTAATTATAACAAGAAGCCGTGAGACGGTCTCACCAGACTGCCCCTCTAACGTTTATTGTGAAAGTGAAAGTTCAATCCGATTGACGTTGTCATTTTTGTTTTATTTCAAACTTTGAACAGATGATCCACGTGACCTAGTGACATAATATAATGCAACAGAGTCACAGACTACAGACACAAGTCTCGCCATAAGCCCCTCTGCAATATATTTTATAGAGAAGTTGAGTAGGTACCATAATAATTTTAATGTGGAAAACATCTCTTTAATTTAGGTGTCACAGACAGTCCCCTTTGCAGAGCCTGTGTGGAGACGGACGAAGCTGCCAGTCACATTCTTATGGAATGCCCGGAACTGACCAGATACAGGGCTAAACACTTTGGTACACCGAGGTCGCTCCAGGAAGTCTCCGGCAACGTGAAGAGTTTGCTAGACTTCCTGGAGGAACTGGGATGGCAGTATCCATACCACAACCCCTCACGCAAAATAGGCGCAGAATTGACGTCGAGTTGCGGAAACCAGCCCGTGTAAACCTAGAACCTAGAAGCTTCAGCGTGTTATGAACCCGCATCTGATCTGGGGAATCACTCTAGACGACAGAACTATCGAGGCAAACTCTTTTGCCATAGCAATTCATGTACATTCATAGCGTTACTAAACTAAATACCGGTAGATGTTACCTACGTCACCACATCGCTACGAAACCTATACAGGTATAACGTAGCTGTTATCGTGGAATGACCTGTGCACGTGCTTCCCTCCTCTTACGACGCTGAGTTCTTCAAGCAGACCGTGAAGAGTCACATTATGAGGTCACCAATTTAAGGACCTTCGTCAAGTCTGAAGACTGTGACAATAGCCACCAATTATTGGCATCATTTTGGCAAATAAATTTTAAAAATACAACTTACGTGTATACCAGCAAAGGCAGCCCCGTCTCATTTTCGTAGCCGTGAGGCAGTTGTAAGAGTACGTCAGCATATCCCGCACCAGGGATTTCAATAGTTTCATATTTTATTGTAGGAAGAACTACACCCTCTAAACTTTCGATCAATGCCTTGCTATCATCCCAAACTCGGACTCGCGTGCCATCCTGGAACATGAAATGAACTAAAATGAGTTTATTCCTTTTTTAAACGAATCCCTCACCCTACTTATATTATGCGAAAGTAACTCTGTCTGTCTGTCTGTCTACCTGTCTGTCTGTCTGTTACGCTTTTACGCCTAAACGGTTGGAGCGATTGTGATGAAATTTGGTATAAGAATACTTCGAGGCCTTGGGAAGGACATAGGCTTCTTTTTAACCGACTGCGCAAAAGGAGGTTTATGATTTTACGCGATAACGGCTTCTACGCGGTCGAAGCCGCGGGGAACAGCTAGTTAAGTAGAAATGTTAAATATATTCCTCCACACGAATTAAGCTAATATAAGAATCTGCTACGGGATCTAGACAAATCCTATCCTACTAATATTATAAATGTTAAAGTTAGTTACGACGTCTGGATGTTTATTACTCAATAACGCTCTAACGAATGCAAGGATCTGGCTGAAACCAGTTAGGTACAGGAATATAGTTACTATAGTCTGGTATAACATATCATCTTTTTCATCGGGAACGGGAACTGAACTTCATGCGGGCGAAACCACGAGCTTTGTCTACTGATAATTTTAAAAAAATCACTACCACGAGTTAAATCCAACCATCTCAAAATTTAAAGGCCATCGCTAAGTGAAACATGTACTTGTATTGCAAAATGGTATGCGCAGCTGCAATAGCCCAATGCGGACGCATACGATGGATTTGTAGAGACGCGGCAGTTGACGTACGTACGGGTAAAACATGTACGCAAATGTAGCGTCGGCATCCCGTTGCGGGTCATTTATATTTTTTTACTAGCTGAGCCCGCAACTTCGTTTACGTCACATAAGGTGTATGAAAGGAGAGGTATTTCTTCATCAGAGTCATCAAGCAGCGTCTGAAACTGCCCTGTTTGCTTAATCATAAAAGAGCTTAATGATTAAGTCTATTTTTAAACAATTCAGTCCGCGCCGAAGGCTTTCTTAATCATTAAGCTCTTTTATGATTAAGCCAACACGCCAGTTTAGGTTCACTCACATTCAAAGAAACCCCTACAATTAAAATTTTCAAAATATCTGATTCTTAAAAGTGTTATAACTCTTTTATTTCTAAACCGATTTACATAAAACAAACGCTAAAAGTTAACTGAAGCAAACCTGTAACATTTATTTTCTATATGTGGCAAGTCTGGTCTTGGGCTTGTCAATATATTTGAGCGTTTGAGAGCGCCATGATCGATTGATTGTTTTTTGCTGTAGCAACAGCTGTCTCAAGAAAACGGTCTATAGTCTATGGGACATGACGAGAGTTTTTTTGGGGAACTGACATCGGAGAGAAAAGGTTAATAAAAAAAAAATTAGAAGAGGTTTCTTGAGATTGGATAGCTTCGGTGCTTTGATTTTCTGAGCTACTAAGTTTTATTTTAGTCACTCCAGTTGATGTTTTGTTTTTTTGTCAAAGTTCTTTTCTAATTTCTACCCAGATTCTGGTAAGTTTCAATTAACTATTTGCAAAGCGGGTCGATTTTGTTTGTCGCGCAATCAGTAACTTAATTTGTCGTTTCTTTCATGACAGGGTTTTTTAGTACGGGGAAGGATTGGTCAGCCACTGTTTTGAACCACACCCGAAAACACGTGGACCACACGAGTGAGGTTGTTGCGAGAGGAGCCTGCCAACTCCACCTGGCTGTGACAACGTACGGGGTCGCTCTCAGCTCGATTCGAAGGCCAGTACTTGTCACCCCTACTAATACGTGTAGTCTAGCCGCCAAAGTTACTTCCTCACGCTGAATTAGTGTAGTGCTGTACTATTAGAACTTAAACCCGTAATATTCTTGTGTATGTCTGTGCTTTCTGTATCTATGTGATCTCATTGTCTCTGTAGTGTACTGTGTACTATATAAATATATGTGTGTACACCCTACCTGGCTGTTTTCGTCAGAGCCCTGGCCTACCCTTGCACGCACACTGGAATCTCTGTAGTAAGGCGCCCTGGGAAAGAGTTCTCTGCATAGCTACCTCGCGCTAGTTGGTGAGTAACACTGATCATCACTGTGTTATAACCTCAACACAATAAAAAAACCGCATTGCAATCGGTTGAGCGGTTACTGAGATAAGCGTGCACAACCGTACAGACAAACAGATATACAGACATACAAACATACAGACAAATAGACAAAAATTCTAAAGATCATTGTTTTGGGTTCTATTGCGTTCATAAAGCCCCCCTATAATATTTTTTCTTATTTATCTTCCATGTACAGACAGCGACCTGTTACGATTTTATTATATGTATTGATTGATTTTTAACACATTTGTTTATCAGACGTCTGTATTCCATACCATAGGTTTAATTAAATCTATTAGCCGAATTTAGGTTAGATGGTGATGAGTAAAAACGTTCCAAAATATTAATTTACTTACAGTGTCGTATATAAAGACTTGTGGTATATCCGGACCGGCGCAATTGACCACGATCTTCGAACCTTCAGTGCTCATAGTGGCGTCGTTAAATAAGCATCGCTTCCCATTCTCTATGCCATTCTCGTCACCCTCATCGTTGTGTGTTTGAATGTCACAAGTGAAACACTCAACTAATCTGTCATTATTTACGTGGTAAATATGTTGTGCTTTGGAGTCGTCGACACCGGTGGCTTTGTACCAACTGGAATTAGATGAATATATACATTAAGAGCGAACATCACCCGCGTAGCTCCCGTTCCCGTGGGAATATAAGAATAAAATATAGCCTATGTTCACCGGGGATAGAGTGTAGCTTCCCAACAGTGAAAGAATTTTTTAAATCGGTTCAGTAGTTTAGAGCCTATTCGATGTAAACAAACAAACAATCAAATCTTTCCTCTTTATAATATTAGTATAGATTCAGTCACGGGGTATCTCATTTGTGGGCACCGACTAAGAAATGATTTTGAAAATTTCACCCGCTAAACGATTGTATGGAAATTTTATCATTTTGAATTATGATATTATACGTAGGTGCCTACTTGTTTTTGACTACAAATAAGTCGACACATAATATCGTGGCTTACCAACATGCATGTAAGGTGTTACTATTTAACCCTTACATGCATATAGTAAGTTTCTTACCATATTTCAGAATCGCGCTATGCGTGGTTTCATTCTTACTCATTTGAAGCTTTGTGAAGATATGGCTGTTTGTTATTCACTCACGTTCTAACGACTGAACAGTTCTTGCCGAAATGTTATACAGGTATAGATTTATAGTCTAGAATAGTAGGCATTCGTACGATCTAGTAAACAATAAATATCTCAAGTTTTAAAATTTAAAGCAATTAGTATGCTGACTTTTTCATATTTTGTGCCATACTCTTAAATGGCGGTTAAAATATAATGAAGAATTTCAACTTGATTCATTACGGTCCCATTAGCTCAAGTGGCAGAGCATTGCCCCGGTTTAGGCAAAGGTTGTGGTTTCAAATCCCGTGTGGGCCAAGTTGTCTTTTTCTCACTTTATATTAAATATTATAATTATAATAAATATCTCACACGATATCGGACGACGTCCATTTGACGATGTCAAGCACAGTGTGTGCGGTATCAATGCGGTTTCTAGAGATCCAGAGGAGGCCAGGTTCAGTGGTGCCTCTAGTCACTTGCACTATTTGCTTGTAAGACGACGAACCCACCAACTGAAATGAGATGCAAACTTGCCATTAGATATCAAATAAAATCAGCATGATCTTTCTTCTATAGTCTATAATCTACTACAACTACTGAATGTTCATAGCCCTCCATCAATCTTTGCCTTAACAATCACATACCTTTTTTATAAATAAATCTTAATAATAGGTATTTCAAAATGCGAAAGTTTGTGAGTGTGGACGTTTGTTACTCTTTCACGCTCAAACCGCTGAACGGATCAGGCTGAAATTTGGTACAGAGATACATTATGGCCTGGACAAACACATTGGCTACTTTTTATCCCGGGAATAAGTTCCCGCGGGGACAAATTTTACGCGAGCGAAGCTGCGGGCATCAGCTAGTAATATAATATTAGTCACGCTTTTATCCTCAAAGAGTTACACAATTGTCTACTTACACTTTTATCCTCAGAGTTACACAGTTACCCACATTTCAGTAGAAAGCCTAGTCACACGTAATAGGTAGTGAGCCCTTTGAAAAGTTGAGCTTGAGCGAAAACTGAATTCTAAGGTTGAAATGTTGAATGAGGACATAACTTTTAGATGAAGAAAAGGGAACTATAATTATTTTTAACGTGAGATGAAGGATGTCCCAGGACTCCCAACAGACCTAAGGCTACCACTGCGGCCTCTCCTAGGGGGTGGTTCGGGTGTTATCCCGCGTCCTAGGGGGGTTTCGGGTCCGATCCCGCTTCTAACGGGGGGAAGGGGGGGCGTGTGTGAATCTCTCACGTCACGCTGCCGTCATGGAAGGGAACTATAATAGATAAGCAATAAATTTCAATATATTTTATCTTACCCAAGGCAAAATAGTGATGAAGGAGTCGCCAGCCTCGTTGAAAATAAGAGGAATGTTGTCGATCCACCCATTTTCTTGATTGTACTGGTAGATCTGAAATTGACAACATTCTTATTAGTTTTTCTATTATAAGTACCTACTTAGAGGGTTTCTTCTGGGTCGGCAGTCTGCGCTTCTGGGGAGAACTTTGTTCGAAAAAACAAGAAGTTCAGGAATATCCATAAAATACCATATTATAGTATACTTACCTATTATTGTTTTTTGATATAAATTACTTGTGTGTGTATTGAGAAATTAAAGCCAACACAAGGGTCAAAGGCCACCAGGGTTGGTAGCCAAGGACTGACTCTGACTTTGGACTTAGGACGAAGATCGTAGCAGCTTCCTATAAAAGGTATATAAAAAGGTGTAGGTACCTCATTGCAAGTTGCTGTTCCATAAGTACATAGTAGTACTCTCAAAGATGTCTGAGCTCGGTTAGTCCACATGACCGCGATCTGGGTATTGGTTACGAAGGTGACCGTCTTCAAAATGGCACTGGAAACAATGTTTTTAAAGGTTTATATAACAAAAAGAGAATAAGTTTGTAGGCTGTTCTAAAATCATGCATTGAGGTTGGGTTAGAGGACAATACACACTTGGCAATGATCTGGCTATTGGCGATGATAAAGTTCATAAGAAATGGAAGCGTAATCAGTCACAAAAATTACTGTTACCATTCTGACGGCCGTGGGAAGAACTTACAAAATTCGCATTATTGTATACTAGCGGACGTTACGCGGTTACACCCGCGTAGTTCCCGTTCCCGTGGGAATACGGGAATAAAATAAAGCCTATGTTCACCACAAAGGTCCAGTAGTTTCGAAGCCTATTCAATGGAAACAAACAAACAAACAATCAAATCTTTTCTCTTTATAATATTAGTATAGATAACGGGAAGCCTTGAACCGCTGGACATATATACATTAGTCACGCCTTTATCCTCAAAGGGGTAGGCTGAGGCATACCTCTAAACTATCAGGTTAATGTGAGCGTATACCATAGTATATGCCCGCATTAACCTGATAGTTTTATGTCCCACGTAGGTGGTAAACCTATTGCCATGTTGAAATGAACAGCGCAGGCTGTGACGAACAACAGTTCACATTTTTCAAGCCACCCATAAGGCCTTCAACTTGGCTTAACGACTGCCATTTTACTGGTTGGAGCAGAATAATAAATAGTTCCTCTGTCGAACTATAGAAACTTGGAACGGGTTCGTGTTTTCCTACTCTTAAACCACCGGGTTCTTCAAGTGACGTAGCACATTATTCGGCCGTCAAGTTGGGGGCCCAGGGTTAAGTGTCTAGTGATACCTAGAGAATTGCCGAAGAGGCTCTCGATGACATAATCTACACTATAATATTAGGTTATAAAGATAGATAGAAAGGAAAGACTTGATTGTTTGTTTGTTGGTCTGTTTGCATCGAATAGGCTCCGAAACTACTGGACCGATTTGACAAATAAACACTTTTAAGAAGTCACACTATGCTCGGGGTAATTTAGGCTATATTTTATTCCCATATTCCCACGGGAACGGGAGCCACGCGGGTGAAACAGCGCGACGTTCGCTAGTACTTACTATATAATAATTATATTTTTAAGTCAGCAAAAAAGTACAGTAACATGTACTTACTCTGGAAACTCTGTGGGAGCGTTGTATTGAGTCGGGGTATTTGTAGTGAGGTCATAAATGGTGACACTCACTGATGGGTTGATCGTTCCTGACTGAAATTTAGAAAAAAACATCATGTTATTTTATTTGAGAAATTACTTACAAATATATGGTTTTTTGAGCATCAAAGTTAGGATGGAGTGTTTTTTGAGAAGTAAACTTTTCGTTTTGTCTAATATTATATAAGCCTATATCCCCGAAGGCGTAAGCAGAGGTGTAGTAGCACAGATTGTAGTAGTAGCTTTTGATACCACGCAATAAGCGTATAAAGCCACTAGCGTTCGGCGCTCTACACGCTGGTGGAGTGCACAGCGTGGGCGCAACAGCGCCAGGTCCTCGTGGTGGGTCTGGACGTGGACACTCTCTCGCTCGAGACCATGGTGCGAGCCATGATCTCCAGCGGAAGTAAGTGGGACTGCGCCGCCTCTTTCTGCGAGCAGGTTTTGCTGGTGAAAGAGACGGCGGGCGGGAACGGGAGTGAACTCTCCCACCCGATTTCCACAGTCGACGGCCTGGGCGCCGTCGACGTGTCTTCGCCGAGGTCTATCGGCCTCTATGACCGGGGGCCTGAGGACGGTGAGAGGGCGGCTCACCGTCCTTACAGGAGCAGGCCCATGACGGCAGCGTGACGTGACGAAGTCACGCACGCCCCCCTTAGAAGCGGGATCACACCCGAAACCCCCCCAAAGACGCGTGATAACACCCGAACCACCCTCTGGGCGAGGCCGCAGTGGCGGCCGTGGGTCTGTTGGGAGTCCTGGGACATCCTTCCGAGGGCTTACCCGGGGCTCCCAAACATAGGCTGTTGGGCGTTACGTGAGGTTTTGTAGTCGGTAGGAGTCCGGCATAACATCCAAGAGGATTTTCCTTCAAGTTAAACAAAAGAAAAGCCACTAGCGTTCCCGAGAACTAGGTATGCATTGTATTGGAGAAAATCACAATCCGAGCAGTAATTCTAACAGCCATGTCAGATCTTACTTGCTTTATATCATTTACAGTTGGAAAAGTAATTAATATAATGGTAACCTCGAGACGTTATCCTGATTTACAAAAGGGACATGGTGGGCAAACGAGAAAAGAGAACGCTAAAGTTCCTATAACCATTCAAGGTTACACCTGCCGAGCTAATGATAGAGGGTTTATTAGACGTGTGGAAAATCGGAAATGGATGCTATGACTCTTACCGACTATAAACCGCACGTTCACTATCTACTGTCAACGGTTGGGAGCCCCGTGTTAGCTCTTGGATAAATGTCCCCAGGGTCGTACAATTTATCATTATTAATGTTCTTGCGACTTTTATGAGCTGGAAGATTTGCTGTCATTGGTGAAGATTCTGTTTTATAGAGTGCACAGCTAGTGGGAGTAGTCCTAGTTCTATAATATCCGGCTCCATACGCACACATTTTGCACACTATGCGAATGTTCACCAAGATAGCGAACAAAATACTTCAACTACTCGGCGCAGTGTCCCTTCCCACGACATCAATAATTTGGTAAAACTAGAGATATGCCAGGGACCAGAAACAATTAAAAAAATTGGCCACATGCGAGTCGGAAGGAGACCTCACAATGCAGTGTATACCTAATTATCTCGATACATGTTTCCATGCAAATTTTCAAAATGGAAAAAAGCTATAACTGCCGCGTGTCGTCTCCTGATGATTTCTAAGGCATTATAGATATCGAGTTAAATAAATAATCTATACTAGAAGTAAAGTTTGTGTGTTTGTTAAATTGTAAGGGGTAATCTCGGGATCTACTAAACCGATTTTAAAAAATCTTTCACCAATAGAAAGCTACGTTATTGCGGAGTGTCATAGGCTATATAGCATCACGCTACAACGAATAGGGGCGGAGCAGTAATAGTAAATGTTTCAAAAACTCTCTCTCTCTCTCTCTCTCTCTCTCTCTCTCTCTCTCACGTAGTATTGAATATTAACGACGAGACGCTACGGGAGCAAACGCAACGCGAGGGGAGTAAATGCGACGGGAACAGGTAATACTCTCTCTTATGTGGCGCAAACGAAGTTGCACGGGTCAGCTAGTAAATAATAAATGGCGTTTATTGCATCAAAATGATTATACATTACAGAATGTGAATTTGTTCATATAGAAGCAACCTTTTATGAGTACTTTAAATCCACATTATAACCCTGACTCCTGAGCTAATTTAAAAACTTGTATTACAGGAGTCAGTGTCCTCCCAGGCTGATATTTTAACAATATAATAATAAAAATTAAAAAAAAACTGCATGCTAAACGTTAGGTTTTCTAGTTTGTGTGGTATGTGTGTGTGCGCGTGTGTGTATGTATGTACGTGTGTGTGTCTCTCTCTCTTTCTGTGTGTGTGTGTTTGTGTGTGCGCGCGCGTACGTGTGTGTGTGTGTGTGTGTGTGTGTGTGTGTGTGTGAGTGTATAAGTAGAAGTAGTACGAACCACAGCGTGTATGTTATTCTACTGATTGTAAAATATGTTCGGTTTGTGAGTAGTCAAGTGTGAGCAACCATGTTTTGATTTTTTTCTTGGTATTATATTTTGTGAGGCCATTTATACTTAGGATCTAAGAATACGGACTAACCTACTTAACATATCTCTGCTTAGGATTTTGTTAAGTTTGTTGTAAAGATATACAGATGCGTGGTTATTTTGGCGCGCTGCTGATGCCGTTCTACAGCTCACAGGTATGCAGACATTGGTGATGGTGCGTTTGACTTTTTTATGCACCGGTGTATCCCTATGTTGTTTCAGAGTGAGACTCAGAATATACAGTTGTCTCACTGTTAAAACTTCACTGTTCTCGTAGAGTTCTTTAGTCGGATATCGGTAGCGCCTAAAGGTCATGGCCTTTAGGATTGACCTTTGTACCCGTTCCAGCTGAATCATGACTGTTTTGTGCGTACCTCCCCACGCAGCAATACAGTAGCTGAGAACTGATTGAACTAGTGCCACATATTATACTGAGCGCAGAAGCTTGAACTCAGCTGCGTGTCGAAGTTTTTTAAAAACCCAGATCAGTTTCCGTGCCCATAAGACGAGACTTTTGATATGTGCATGCCAGCTGAGTTTCTCATCAATGAGTAATCCTAGATATCTTACGGTGGAAGACCTCTTAACTTTAGAGCAGTTGCATTGTACTCTGTTATTGGTGTCACTGCAAGAGTGAGCTCTTATTTTAACTTTTGGCTGGTTTGTATTAGAAAAGGTGAATTGGAGATACTTTGTTTTTCTAGATTTAAAGTTAGTAGATTATTTTCTAGCCATTGAGTAACCGTACGGAGTCCCTTTTCAGCGGTCCGCCTCACCTCGTCCCACGTCCGTGCATAAAATACAAGGGCAGTGTCGTCAGCGTAGCTGAATATTTTACACTTGTAAAAAGTGTGCTGACATAGATCATTTACGTAGATTAAAAATAGCGTCGGAGCAAGAGTACTGCCCTGTGGAACACCAAAAGCAATTGACGTCTCACTGCTGAGGACATTTCCAATTTTTACCTTCTGTAAATACACATTCATGATAGCTGTTGTTTGTGATCTCCATATATAGAACACTATATATTCCAGATAGTAAGTAAGTAAAACTTTTTTGTACACCAAACATGAAATTGATAACAAAAAAATATAGTGTATACCTACAACTGATAATCTCCTAGACATCTTACCTTGGGGTAACGAATTTCATGGTGCTGTGTGTACTGGTAGTTGAGCGACCCGGGAACACCGTAGTGCGGTACCCGCATCACTTTCACGTCGCTGTCGTCGAAGGAAGCATAGGCGAGCTTACTGCCGTCTTTGGAGAACCACATAGCGTTGTTTGAGCTGAATACCTCCTCTGTGAAATAGACAATTAATAAGATACAAGTAAATGTATAGGAAAACTATGAGCAAAATCTTGTGATGATTTAACAGAAAGATCTGTATGTAGACTATTAAGGCTGGGTGGAAACTCCATACAAATTATTCGTTTTCAATTCTGTCAAACTAACTAATAACTGTCTGTCCTTGGCTGCCTTCTACCGAATGTATCACGGTGAATGTTCTGAGAGCTCTTCAACCTGATCCCACCACCTTTCCGATCCCGAACAACTCGTGCCGGGCCGAGGTGCCACTCATACACAGTGGAGAGAATTTTCGCCAGAACTGAGCGTTTCAAAAGATCGTTCCTCTGCCGAACTATAAAAACATGGAAGGAACTGCCCGCACACGTGTTTCCCTCATCTCACAATCCTGGGTTCTTCAAGAAGAGCGTGAAGAGGCACATCACAGGGCCGCCAACTTGAGTACCACTGTCAGAAGTGGCCCCCAATCGCTAGATGCGCCACGGCTTTCCATCAGGCTGGTGGCGACGTCAATTACAGAGCTTGAATGTGTTCGTGACCACTAAATTAAGCAAACTTTTCCTCAAAATACCCTCCAACTATATGATAGGTGTGGCGGGGGTGGGGAAACTTGCTCAGTGAGGGGCAGGGAGTTGTCTATCTATAATACTACAAAATATATTGTCGTTGCTATAATTTTACGTTTATCTGAATGTGCGCTTCATCGATCTTGAGATAAAATTATAGCATAAACTGGCATGTATAAGGTTGTGCAAGACCCGTAGAAAGGAAGAGGATACATAAGACCTGGATGTGATATGACTATGTTAAGATCTGCAGGTTCCAAGTGGTGCACCAGGTACCATGCAGATCTAGATCATCTAGATCTACGATAGTCAGTGAATTCTTCCAAAATTATGGCGCTCAGGCAATCCTGTGAGGTATGGCGAAATTGAAAGAGGTCTACGTCCAACAGTAATGTGACAGGTGACCGGGCTCTTCCTTTCTTTTTTAATTTTATTTTTGGTGATGGATTCTATTCCTAGGCGGCGAATTTCGACATGAAGCTTTGATGCGTAGACGGAAATTTACCTACGTGGTGTCATTTTGACTCACATAACGGCTAAATGTGAGACAAAAGATATTTCATCAGAAAACTTAGTCTAAATTTTCAAGTAGTAAGATCGAGTATTGGCGCCAATGTACACCACTAAAAAGGACAAGTTTCGATTACATAAGGTACACGACTCATTCGAAGGACTTGGTGTACGCCTATTCAATAAAATCCCTTTAGGTATTATGAACCTTCCTTTATATAGATTCAAAATCGAAATTAAGACACATCTTTTAAAAAGGGCATACTATACTTTGATGAATATTTTAATGATACAGAGATATGGACATGAGTTGCTTGCTCCTCACATAATTAGGCGCGATTGTAAATGTCGGTTGTGTAGACAAAATTGTTAATCTTTATTGCATGACAAACGAATGTACTAAGACTATTTAAAAGAGTGGCCGTGAGTTTTCTTGCCAGGTTCTTCCTCACAGGCTCTACCTATTGCATTGCGAATCTGGCAGTAAATGTAAATGTAGTAGCAAAAATTTGGACGTTCATAAGTGTTACTTTATAACCTAAATGAATAAAGATATTTTCATTTTCATTTTCAAGACCTTGTTCGCAGCATAGTGAAAGTCAGTAGTATGTTGGTCCGTGTGAGAGACTCGTTACCTTCATTGAAACAAGAAAGATAAACTAGAACTGCCGTACCTTCGTACACCCAATCAGGAATTCCATGATATACTTTTGTTAAGTCTCCTGTAGTAGTGATTTGTCTTGCTACAGCATTAACATCGGTTTGGTAGTATATGTTGTTTAGGTAGACGAATGCGAGAGATGTTCCTGTGGGTCCCCACACGAAGTTTTGCAGCAATGCTTGGTCTGCTCTGAGATCTTGAGGAGTAATGGACACGTATCTGTCGTTGGCTGTATCTACTACAGTGTAGTGGGCTAAGAAGCTGTACCGGTATACCTATAACAAAAAGAATGCTTTAATTTTTTTTTTAAATAAATATGTAAAAAAAATTAAATATTTCTACAAATCATCTACAGCTCTAGACCAATATTATTAAAACGAATAAAGGGTTGTATTATTGGTCGAAATATGGTTATCCTCCTATTAATGTGAAATTTTGTGAAGATGTTTGGATGTTTAGATGCTAGGATGTTTGTTACTCAATCACGCTCTAACGGGTGAACGGCTGAAATTTTATGCCAAGGTAGATTGTAAATATGGTATAGCACATAGACTACATTTCATCCCGGGAATATGTTCCCATGGGAAGCGGGAATGGGAACCAAAGTTCAAGCGTGCGAAGCCGCGAGCTTCACCTCGTGTCATATATAGGTACCCTCATCTGTTATTTATTATCTACTAGCTGTTGCCCGCGACTTCGTACGCGTGAAATTTATGTTATAATGCCAATTTGATTGCTCTCTGCTTAGCCCCTAGGATATGTAGCGTGATAATGTATAGCCTATTTGAAGACCCTACCCCTAGTTAAAATTTGTGCAAAATTTGAATCAAATCTATTGAGTACTATTCGAGATCCTTCCGAACAAAGCAAAACAAACACAAAAATTTTTTTAACTATATTATCGGCTTCGGTATCTTACGTAGAACACCCAGCGACTATTTTTTTTTAATATTTCCAATGTACGGTTTTGACTTTTCTATCATTTTATGATGCAATTGTAATTGCAATTGTTTTTTTTTATCCAATCTATCTATACATTGGCAAAAAAAAACGCATTGCAATTACGTTGCCTAACTTAACTGCTATATTGCCGATACTCACCGGAATCACTTCATGCGCCAACACAACGTGTTCACCATCAGGAGCTACCGCCGCAACTCTGGAAGACCTCAGCAAGATCTGGAATAAGTAAGTCACGATTATTCCTGTTCTGTCCTTTTTATAAGCCGTATTTCTATAAGCGGGGAGGTTTTCTGTACCTATGTATAGTAAGTTCAACTCATCTGTGCGCGCGGCACTATGTGTGGGTAAGCCTCGTCTAAACACAGTGACTTCGTGTGCGTGACATGAGGTACAGTGAAGTACAAAATACAAAAACACTTGTTTAACTGAAATAATAACTCAATGGGTGAAATGTATGTTATACATATTAGTATGTATTGCTGTTTGAAGAATAAAATTGAGGAATTTTAGGATTCGCTGCTCACTCCAAGGTTAATCATAAATTCAATCAAAATGTCGATAGTATTCTTCTTCTTTGGTGTGTCGACAAGTATAACGCCACATCTCTTCGTCAATTTACTTAAACGTTCGTTTATTAATTTCATTATTTCCATCACATTTTGTTTGATTTTATGCGAAGCATTATAATTTGTTTAAATTCCCCATACGTTTTCTAATGGGTTTAGTTCAGGATGATACGGTGGTAGCCAAAGAACTATTAAGCCATATGGCTGAAGTATGTCATTAATCTTATAACAAACTAGCTGACACATAAGGTGTGCGAAAAGCATGTGAAACTGCCCTGCCCTCTCCCAAAGGAACCGCGCAATATTTTTTTATTTTAAAACGATTACAATATTTGTTACAAGCTGTCTACGCTGACACTTGGAGCCAATGAAACTCAGAAAAGGTTGATATCTTGAATATATTGAAGTAAGGTAAAAACAGGTGCTCGCGGCGCGACGAATATTGGAAGTGAAGAGAACCGTTAAAATTTAGTGTATGAGTAAGTTGATCTAGTTATTGTAGGTAATTGCAAAAATAATAAGTACTTTATATAATGCAAGTTGCGCTGCGAGCTTCTAGGTACAAATTATTATTGAGTAAAATTAGTTGAGAGAATAAGACTTGCTGTTCAAAATCCATCAGGCGCTTTGTGCCTGAACATACTCCCGCCCCGTTGAAAGCGGTTAAGGTTTCAACCTCTGATGTCGTCAGCAGGGAGCGGACACAGTCGCACGAACGGCCTTCTTATGCGACCCCTGACAGTGTTGATGTCCGCTACGCGTGAGATACCGTCAGCTCCAGGGTAGAGGCGTAGTACTCGGCCTAGTCTCCAGTTTAAGGGTGGTACATTGTCTTCCTGGATCAGTACCATGTCTCCCACATTGAGTTTGGCGCCATCAGTCTTCCATTTAGTCCGATTTTGTAGCTCGGAAAAGTATTCCTTCTGCCACCGGTTCCAGAAATGCTGGCGTATTTTTTCTATGCGCTCATAGCGTCGCAACTGGCTTTCGCTGGCAGTCTGTAGGCACGGTGATGGTAGCGACGTCAACGGCCTCCCGATGAGAAAGTGACCTGGAGAGAGAGGTAGGTAGTCGTTAGGAGAGGATGACATAGGACACAAAGGACGACTATTTAGTATGGCCTCCACTTGTGCAAATAATGTGAGTATCTCTTCGAACGTCAAGTGACCATTACCCATTACTCTTTTTATGTGATGTTTAGCACTTCTCATCCCGCGCTCCCAGATTCCGCAAAAGTGGGGAGAATAGGGTACCATGAAGTTAAATTTAATGTTATTATGATTTCCAAACTCAACTAAATGATCTGAATTATTCTTTATGAAAACGCCTATCTCTTTAGACGCTGCAACAAAATTTCGACCGTTATCAGAGAATACCTCCATCGGCTTTCCTCTGCGAGATATAAACCTTCGAAATGCCATCAAAAAACCATCCTTTGATAGATCACTGACAGCCTCTAAATGTATGCATTTATAACGTAAACAAATGAACAGACACATGTAACATTTGGTTATTTTACTACCGCGACCCTTGCGGTTTATAATATTAAAGGGACCAGTATAGTCCACACCTACTGATTTAAACGGGTAATCAGGCGTTATTCTTTGTGCAGGTAAATCGCCCATTTTTGGTTGTAACGTTTTACCCACCATTCTTCTGCATAGAACACAGCGATTGAATACACGCCTAGCTAGCTTCCTACCATTTATTGGCCATACCGATTCACGCACTATATACAACAGCTGCTGCGGCCCAGCATGCATGTTGAGAGAATGCTCCCGCTCAAACAGTAACTCGGTAAGCCGGTGAGATCCGTGCAACAGTACGGGATGCTTTTTCTCATAAGTAATACAATCGGACGCAGCAAGCCTCCCGCCCACTCGTATGACGTTGTAAACATTATCGAAATATGGTGCCAAAGATAATATTTTAGATGTAGTATTTAAAGATTTATTTTTAATTAATTGATCATATTCAACCGGGAATGACTGTCGTTGAGCGATTGAACATAGTAAATAAAATGCATCATTTAACTCGCTTGCGCTTAAACTAGATAAAATTCTATCATGAGGATTTTTACAATTATGAATAAATCGTTTAATGTAAGCTAACGTTCTTTGTAATCGGTTTAATTTAGAAAATCGATTAAAATCAATGACTGATTCAAAAATTGTAACAGTGTTAGCCTTAAGCTCAGGTAATAATTCTGTACTAACCTTTTTAAGCGTGGGCCACTCCGACTCGTCGTTGTTTAGAAAATCTGGGCCATGCCACCACAACCCCATCGACAACATCTGTCTCGCATTTACACCACGGGTTATAAGATCTGCGGGGTTACAATGGGTGGGGACATAACGCCACGATAATGTATTTGTTAACTCCGAAATTTCTAATGTTCTATTAGCCACAAAAGGTTTTAACTTCTTAGGGTCATTACGCAACCATGCCAGAACTACACTCGAGTCACACCAATGAACACAACGCGTTGGTTTGTATCGCAATGCATCGTTAACTGACTTGCATAGGCAAGCAGCGAGTAAGCAAGCCGATAATTCCAGTTTCGGAATTGTGAGTTGCTTCACAGGTGCGACCCGAGAACGCGCATAAGAGAGAGACACGAACATTGTTATAGGTATCTGTAGAACGCATATATATACACGCACCATATGCGCTTTGTGACGCATCACTGAATGAATGCATTTCTATAGATACAGGTTCGTTACACAGTACACGTCTAGGTATATAATAGTTCTGTATGTATGTTATACTATCTTGGAATGCCTTCCAGCTGTTTTCAATATCGTGAGATACAGGATCATCCCAATCCAACCGTTGCATCCATAATTTCTGAATTAACATTTTAGGTATTATTATCACAGGACTAAGCATACCCAACGGGTCAAAGATTTTGAATGACTGTGATAATATAGATCTTTTAGTTACGGTTGCGCAATTTAACATAGTGTTTACAGGAAAATGCAAATTATCAGTGCTCGGATCCCATCCGAGCCCAAGTGTGCTGGTTGATTTACTAATCGTCAGCTTTTCGTTGAAATTTAATAAATCAGAATTTTGTGAGAATATAGACGAATTACTCTTGTATTTTCTCAAGTTAAAGCAACCCGACTTTAATTTGCTTGAGATAGCCTTTTGTATGTAAATAAGCTGATTTTCATCGTCACAACCGGTTATCAAATCGTCAACAAAGAAATCGGATTGTATTATTGTTTTTATAAAATCATCATCGCATTCTTCACCGAGCGCATATAGACATCGCGTGCTTAGATAACTTGCACTGGCAGTGCCGTATGTTAGTGTATTTAATTTTAATATTTTGAATGGCATGGATGCATGTTCACGCCATAATATGAGTTGTAAATGAGAATCAGTTTCGGTAACCTGTACTTGTCGGTACATTTTCTCAATGTCTCCGGTCAAAAGGTATTTGTACTGCCTAGCTCTTATAAGTATGGAGAACAGGGAATCTTGGATATTAGGACCTGCCATTAAGATGTCATTTAGGGCATAACCCGACGAGGATTTTGCCGAGCCATCAAATACGACTCTTAACTTAGTGGATTCGCTTGAATCCTTAAGAACGGCATGATGACATAAAAAGTAGGAAGGGTCCGGTTGTGTATGTACCTCGGAAAGATGACCTAATCTTTTATACTCTGCTATAAATTCCGAATATTCGATTTTTAAACTAGGATCCCGTTTGAAACGTCTTTCCAAACTAATAAATCTTTTTTTAGCTAACGGGTAGGTATCACCTAAACAGTCTGGTGTATCTGCTAACGGTAACTTGACCTGAAACCTACCGTCACTTAATCTTATTGTGTTTGATACAAAATGTTGTTCGCAATATTTATCGTTTGGAGTTAAACTCGGTTTTTGTGAAATGCTTTCAAGCTCCCAAAATTTAGGAAGTAGGCTGTCTATAGCCTCAGATTGTTCTGTTGATGAACTGTGATTACATTGAATTTGTTTATTAAGCTTATTTGTATATATGGGGCCGGAGATTAACCAACCAAGCTTTGAATTTTGAAGTCTAGGTAATTGGGGCCCTAAAGAACATTGTTCATTTCCTATTAAGTCCCAAAATAGATCCGCACCGATCAGCACATCAATCATAGATGGCTTGTAAAAAGTAGGATCGGCCTGAATAATATTATTAGGAATCCTAAGACCCTTTATATTGATAGGAGTCCGCGGTAATTCCGACGTTAACTCATTTAGCACAAGGCATGAAATCTGTACACTAAAGTTCGTATTAATGGAATTGAATTGGGCAGTACAAGTGTGTACTGCGTGATCTGTGCGATTGTTACCTATGCCTATCACCTGTAAATTATTTATCTGAGTCGATGGAAGTGCTAAGGCTGTTTGTAATGATTTGGTAATGAAGGTTGATTGACTTCCGCTGTCTAGCAACGCCCGAGCCCTAACTCGTTGATTTGTGCTTGTATTACAAACTTCTATGATGGCAGTTGATAACAAGACTTGTTGATTTTGTGTGGTATAATTTACGAGCGTGTTAGGCTCTGAAATGTCTATCGAATTGTTCGCCACCGCAGCGGTAGGAGTATGAATTAACGAATTATGCCTTGCTTTGCACTGAGGGCATGGTCCCATCCGACATTGACTTAGGTTGTGACCTTGACGAAGGCAATTCCTACATAAATTGTATTTATTAACGTCCTTCAACCTATCGTGCACACTTTTAGATTTGAACACAACGCAGTCATAAATTCTATGACTACCTCCACAAACCACGCACGAAAAACCTGATGTACCTTGCGCGTTGAAACTAGTGCGCGCCTTCGTTTGCGGTACAGGTTTTTTATGGTTGTTATACGATTCACTATGACCACGAGAGTTTGTAGGTAACATTACACCAAAATTACCACGATTATTTCTATTTATAGATTCTAAAACATCGGCGCGATCGGTTAAAAATTTATGAAACTGTATTAATGTGGGTATATCATCAATTGTATTACGGTACTCTTCCCACTTGGTCAGAGTCTCGCTATCCAATTTTGAAGAGAATATATAGATAAGCAACATATCCCACTTGTCCGTAGGCTGTCCTAAAGTATTTAAAGCACGTAATTTTTTTGTTACATGATCGACTAAAAATCGTAAAGACTTCTCTGACTCACGCGTTATGGGTTGAATATTTAATAAAGATTTAAGATGATGGTTAGTGAGAATACGCTTATTATTGTAGCGATCACAGAGAAGCTTCCATGCCTCAGAATAATTTCTTGATGACACCTCAAGATTGCTGATAATTCTAGAAGCTTCACCATCCAAATATGATAATAGATAATGAAATTTGTGAACATCAGAAATTCTAGAATTATTATGTATCAGGCTTTCAAAAGTGTCATGAAACTCCAACCAACGGAAGTACGCTCCATCAAATTTTGAAATATTAATTTGAGGTAGTTTGAACCCCATCAAGCTACCACCTCCATGATCATGAGAGCAGTGAGCAAAGGTATCATGGAGTGATGAGTCACGCCTTTGTTCAACCTTATTGTAATCATCAATTATTTTCTTAGTCGAGGCAATGTTCGATACAAAATCCTGCTCAATGCTTTCACGCTCATCTAATTCCCTATATAAATTATCCGAATTCAGAACCTCTATTTGAGTTTGCAAATCATCAAACCTAATCGACAGAGCTTCGAATTTGCCAAGTTTTAGAGTCAACTCCGCTAAATCTACACTTGACAACTCCTGTTTCTGACCCAGGTTGTTTAGAAAATGTTTGTATTTTGTAATTTGACCTTTGATCGAACTACGTCTTACAATTAACTCTTTCAACTTAATTTGTTCCACATCAACCTGAGTACTCATAGTGACCGAGTAATGCAAAATAGAAATTAGATAACAATTTTTTCAACAGATTCCAACGGTCGTATATAGATTACGCAGGCAAATGTAGGTAGATTCAAATATATACGGGTATGGGCCACCAACTCGGCGTAGCAACAATGCTTTTAAAATATGCAGCTAGATTGGTAATGCTAAAGGCGCCGAGTAACCTATGATTGAATTAAATTTATAGGGAGATATGAAATTATTATAACGTTCTAGAAACAGACTGGGATTTCGGTTTCATCTACTGGTAGGTACCTACATAATATGCTATTTGGCAACCACCGGACTCGAAATGTCTTTCGAGCAAGTAAATGAAAGTAGTTAACGAATAAAATTTAAAATTAACACTAAATGAAAAATAAAAAACACGTCTATGCTCTAAACACAATAGCGGTAATGTGTAGGTACTTAGACAAATTCCTTAAAGTCTTCAAATTGCATCAAACTTACACTGACTAATAATCAACTGTCGCTTCAAAAGAAACACTTTAGTTAAATGCAACAAGTCTTGACCATTACTAAATGGAATTCAAGGACTTTAGGGAAGGAATAGAGTAAGAAAAAGGAATTTGGACACTTATCTCTTGGGATCCGCTGACGTCGCTCGGTGTACAGCTTTTAGATGCTCCACTGCCCGGGACTGCAAATCGCCAAGATGTTGAGTGCGTTGCTCGGTGTGTAGCTTTGGCCGCTCCACTGCCCGAGTGCTTCGGTGGGTTGACTTCTTGCCGCGAGCAGCTGATGAAATTGCTTGATTGAGTCTTGCTTGATTCTTGATTGCTTTAATTGTTGCTTTTGGTTCCCCTCATGGGCCTCCAATTTATGTCTACGCTGACACTTGGAGCCAATGAAACTCAGAAAAGGTTGATATCTTGAATATATTGAAGTAAGGTAAAAACAGGTGCTCGCGGCGCGACGAATATTGGAAGTGAAGAGAACCGTTAAAATTTAGTGTATGAGTAAGTTGATCTAGTTATTGTAGGTAATTGCAAAAATAATAAGTACTTTATATAATGCAAGTTGCGCTGCGAGCTTCTAGGTACAAATTATTATTGAGTAAAATTAGTTGAGAGAATAAGACTTGCTGTTCAAAATCCATCAGGCGCTTTGTGCCTGAACACAAGCTAAAATTTAAACCTATACGTGTAGCATAATCCATTACTGAATTTTCTGTACACGTTACGCTTCGTCGTCGTATCAAGAAGATTCAATAATAAAACAATAACAGAACACAATGATACCCATTACAAAACCACAGATTACACAAAACGCAATTTTATGTATGTACTAGGTACGTATTATTTTGAGCGGTTACATAAGTTGTTTATTCTTTCTCATGCAACATTAACGCATATAATGCGGGTAGGTAGTAGGCTTTAATAATTTTAATAAAATGTTCGCCACAACTAGCATCAGTGCTTGCATCTTTGTGTGGCATAATAGGTAGGGTAGATTTAAATGTTTATGAAAACACACGGGCGCCCAATTCGACGCTCCACGCCTGTACGGGTCAAATACAATTTAAAAATAAATGTGTTGAGTTATTTTGTATCCAATACAAAAAAAAAGTAATTTGCAGTAAAAACGATATATCGGGAACAATAGTATCCTAGAACCTTCCTCGGATCATAAGCTCAGATTGTACCAAGTTTCATTTAAATCAATTCATAATCAGTATACAGACCGACAGACATGAAAATTTCTAATTACATTTTCAGCTTCAGTATCGATTAGAGAACGCCCTACAATTAAAATTTCAAATTATCTTCCATGTGCAGACTCTCAACCCTCAACAGTTTTTTTCAGAGGTATAGACGTCTGCTTACTGGTAAAATATGTTAACTGCACATTTCCTTGAACTGAGATATTAAGCTTTGAAAGTTTCATCGCTTTAAAACTATCAATAAAATATATATTTTTTTAATTCTTTAATGCCAAATGATAAATAAAATATTCAACTGTATCTCATTTAAATTACAGCAACACTTTCTTCAGAAAATCAGGCAATAAATCAGTTATTATTGTCCTAGGTCATGCACTTAACTGGTTTTACCTGTAATTGAAAAAATCTGATATGATAGATACCTTTATTTGCCATAAATGCTCAGTAATTTGGGTAAAACTCTGCATTTATCTCATTTTACTTGTAGGAATTCAAATACATTATGTAACTATGATCATAAATAAATGCATTTAACTTATTTTAGCTTAAAGTTCATGGGAACGTAAATACTACATCTTTCTACATCGAAAAAATCATACAGTAATATATTGTCATTTACTTGTGCTGTTTAGTTTTAATTCGATGTTAAGGTGATTTACCTCTGTTTATCTGAATGATTATTACTATTTCATTGTTGTTTATCATATTGTTAACTTAGGTATCTTTGTATTAAACGGTCCTAGAGGTTATTTTGTTTTGCCAGTAGATAGAGCATCGAAAATTACATGTATATGCATACATTAGTCATTTTAGATAAAAAATGCATTTATTATGTTTTACCAGTAAGCAGACGAGATATGGTTCTTTTTTATTTTTTAAATGAAGTCATACAGTTCCATTTTTATCATATTTGCAGTACCTATAAGCAATGTTTTTTTCCGTCGGCCAGCTCTGCATTTCTATTTTTTAACCGACTTCAAAAAAGGAGGAGGTTCTCAATTCGTACGCTGTTTTTTTTTTTTTTTTTTTGTATGTATGTTACGCTATAGCAGCGCCAATTATGGATGGATTTTGAAAATTTTTCTTTTGTTTGAAAGAGGTTACTCCTGAGGTGGTCCCATATCCAGGGTATCAGGATCTGATGCTGGGATCCAGGAGAAATCGAGGGCAACCACCGAAAATTGTAGGGACAACTAGTGCGTTTGTTAACTTTTTGATTAAGTACTTTAGTGTACTAAAATTTAATGAAGGTCTGGACTCGATCTGATGATGGAACCGAAAGACAGTCGAGGGAATTCCTTAACGATTTACAGCAGCTATCTTGTGTTTTGGCTTGATAAGTTTGTGTTTATGAGAACTTTACACCTAGATAGATATACTTTTCGGTCCACCCGTCACTTAAAATAAAAAAATAAAAATTTTAAATAAAAAAATAGAACCGACTTCATACAAATCTTTAAATATAAAATTTACCTAGCACATAGTAATATGTATTTTGATTTATCAGATTTTATTCAATATAATATTGAAGTTGGTGCCATTAATAATACCTACCTAAGCCTTTACCTTTTGGTTTACTTGGCGCCAACTTCAATATGATATTGAATAAAATCTGATAAATCAAAATACATATTACTATGTGCTAGGTAAATTTTATATTTAAAGATTTGTATGAAGTCGGTTCTATTTTTTTATTTAAAATTTTTATTTGCATTAGAATTTGGAGCTCTATCGTTTATGACTTTCCTGTAGTTTTTTTTTATAAGTTACACAATTCTACTATACATTATTTTGTTATACCTCGAAGGGTTTAGGCAGCGTTTTCGTTAAAAGCTCCCAGACACCTTATATACGTTAACCTTTCTCAAGAATCATTGGTGATCTCAGCATGAAAATCCATGCAGTATTTATTAAGTTTATCGTGAACAGACAGACGGCGGGGACTTTGTTTTGGGTTTACCACTGTTGACCGAAATTAATTTGATCATTTGACGTGTGACCGAAAAAACATTAGGTCATTCTACTTTTGATCGAATGAACAATTGCCCAAAAGAGTTTTTATTGAACAAACATTTGATATTTTTACTACTGATCGAATGAACGTTTGGTCGAAAAACAATTGACTCAAGAATATTTTAACAAACAAAAGCGAAATAAGTAGAATTCGGTACTGGCACTCACCGGCCGCTGCCGCGGCAGGCTCGCTTCGCTCGCTCGGCTCGTGCGTTGTGGTCGCAGTTCTAACCTAACCTAACCTAGCCATTTTGATACAGCCTCTGTTAAAATAATTCTTTAGTCAACCGTTTTTCGACCAAACGTTCATTCGATCAGTAGTAAAAATGCCAAATGTTTGTTCGATAAAAACTTTTTTGGTCAATTGTTCATTCGATCAGTAGTAGAAAGGCATAATGTTTTTTCGGTCACACGTCAAATGATCAAATGAATTTCGGTCAACAGTGGTAAACCGCTTTGTTTTAATATTACATGTAGTGATAACAAATATTAATTCCATCGAATTAACACATACAAAATATTTACCTGACTTCTTAAACATTTTCTCCGTGAAGAACTAAACATTTTCTTTAACGACTGTACCCATGGTATTATCACTAAGAAGACTATGTAATGAATTATAATGTGACCAAGTTACACAGGATCTCAACGTTGCAGTTACATTGAGACTTGTCATGATATTTGATTTCGTTTCATTATAACGTAAGAGTTGCCTGCAAACGTGGTAGATGGCGCTGTATGCTTTTTGCATAAATATGATGTTTATTTCGCGGCCACACAGAGCGTTTCCTGCAAAGACTGCTTGGCACCGCTGGTGTCGTCAATAAGTCGAGTTACGTCTCTACCTCATAATATAAAAATGTACTCTGTGAAGACGGCCGCGTCACTGCCACACAAATTAAAGCTGTATAATTACTAGCGCACGCACACATAGCGCCGCGCGCACTGATGAGTTGAATTATTTATACCCATTTGTCACAGAAACTTATACCTTACTTATTTTAAACTAATAAATTGGTAATTCATATAGCTATACTTACGATACGAGTATTATATATTACTTTTATAAACCTATGTACATTCTCAAGTTCTACGAAATTTCATCATTATCGGTTCAGAGGTTGAAAGTGTGAAAGAAATATAATAAACCTATTCTTAAATATTTATGTATCATAAAAATAAATGCGCCTATTTATCATCAAAATCAACTAATATTATCATGATGATCACATTAGCAATTATGATATTATCAAACAGGTATAACATTAACAATTCGTGTAATTTTTCATATTGTTATCATTTTACTAAACGGTTAACATCCAATGTTTAAGCCACTTCAGCATTCAAATAGACATTATCGTACATTATGTAGGTACAATACTTTTTTTTTTTTTTTTTTTTTTTTAACGTGAGGGAAAATCCTCGTAGGATGCTATGCCGGACTCTTACCGACTAAAAAACCTCACGTAACGCCCAACAGCCTATGGTTGAGAGCCCCGGGTAAGCCCTCAGGAAGGATGTCCCGTGACTCCCAACAGACCTACGGCCGCCAATGCGGCCTCGCCCAGGGGGTGGTTCGGGTGCAATCCCGCGTCTATGGGGGGTTTCGGGTGTGACCCCGCTTCTAAGGGGGGGCGTGCGTGAGTGCTCACGTCACGCTGCCGTCATGGGCCTGCTTCTGTAAGGACGGTGAGCGGCCCTCTCACCGTCCTCAGACCCCCGGTCATGGAGGCCGATAGTCCTCAGCGAAGACACGTCGGCGGCGCCCAGGGCGCCGACTGCGGAACTCGGGTGGGAGAGTTCTCTCCCGCACCCGGCCCGCCGCCTCCTTCGCGAGCATGACCTGCTCGCAGAAAGAGGCGGCGCAGTCCCACTTACTCCCGCTGGAGAGCATGGCTCGCACCATGGCCTCAAGCGAGAGAGTGTCCACGCCCAGACCCACTACGAGGACCTGTCGCTGTTGTGCCCACGCCGTGCACTCCACCAGCGTGTGGAGCGCTGTGTCATCGCTGCGGTCCTCGCAGTGCTGACATTCGGCCGTGGTTTCCCGGTGTTTTCGCCACAGATACCTACCGAAGCTACCGTGCCCGGCAAGCATCTGTGTCAACCGGTAGGAGAGAGCACCGTGTCTTCTCTCCAGCCACTCGTCCATGACCGGTCTGACGGCCGCGATTGTGGCGAATCCCCCCTTTGGTTGCTCAAGTCGCATCTTCCATGTCTCCAGGGTTTCCTGGTGGAGCAGGGTCCGCTGGGCCTCGATTTCTCGAGACGCAGGCCTTTGGCCCCGCTCCAGCGCCTCCTTGCGCCATCTGAAAAGTGACGCAAGGGCTCTCGCTTCCAGGTCCCATGGAGGGGTCCCGGCTAGGAGACATGCCGCCTCACCGGAGATCGTGCGGTATCCTCTTATCACCCTGACGGCCATCACTCTCTGCGGGCTCATCAGTCTAGCCTCATTGCTGGCCGTCAGGGTCTCCGCCCATACGGGAGCCCCGTACAGAGCCATGCTTCGCACGATCCCAAGGTACAGCCTCCTGTAGGGAGCGTTGGGTCCCCTGATGTTGGGCATCAACCGCGCGAGTGCGGCCGATGCTCCCCTCAGTTTTGGGACCAAACTTCGGAAGTGGTGTCCGAAGTTCCACCGGCCATCGAGTACGAGCCCCAGATACTTCATCGAGGGCTCGATGCCGATGCTGACGCCCCCCACCTGTAGGCTGGATCCCGCAGGTGGCCCCATCCGAGGTCCGTGGAAGCACAGAGCCTCGGATTTGTGAAGGGCGACCTCGAGACCCAGCCGCCGAATCCGACCCACGACCTGAGCAACCCCTGCCGTGGCCTTAAGTGCTGCGGCACGGTGCGTTGCTCCCCGCGCCGTAACGAGGGTGTCGTCGGCGTAACACGTTACGCCGACCCCTCTGAGCAACGGACCACGCAGCACCCAGTCGTAACCGATGTTCCACAGGAGCGGCCCTAAAACCGATCCCTGTGGAACACCGCACGACACATCTCGCCGACCCGGCCCTAGCCAGCTCGGGTAAGTTATGGCTCTCTCGGAGAGATAAGCCCCGACAATTCGACGAAGGTAGGGAGGCACTCCATGATAGATAAGCGCCTCCCTGACGCAGCTCCAGGGCAAGGTGTTGAATGCGTTGGCGATGTCGAGAGACACCGCCACCACCACCTCACCCTGTGAAACTGCTTCCTCCGTCAGGCCTCTAATGCGCATGATCGCGTCCACGGTGGAGCGTCTCTGACGGAAGCCAAACTGGCTATCCGCCAGATCAGGCCCCACGCGTGTGAGGTGCCCGACGAGGCGTTGTGCAATAATGCGCTCAAAGAGCTTGCACACCTCGTCGAGCAACACGATCGGCCGGTACCCTGATGGGGAATTTGCCGGCCGCCCCGCCTTTCGAATCAAGACCAGTTTCCCGGTCTTCCAGACCTTGGGAAACTGGCCTTTCTCGAGGCATGCGCTAAAGAGCCCAATTAGTCGAGACCCAAGCTCTTCGAGAGCCAGGACCCACGCTCGGCCTGGGATGCCGTCGGGTCCAGGGGCGGTGTTTCTGCGGGATTTAAGCCGCAGTACAGCCGCCCCTAACTCACCCTCGGTGACTACGGGCACGTCGTTCTCGCTGCCTTCCGCGTTGGGCGCCTGAGACGGAGCCATGCGCGGAGAAATGTGTTCCTCCGCTCTCGACGGGAACAAGGAGTCCAGGACCTCCTCCAGCCGCTCCGGCTGGAGACTCTGAGTCAGTGGGGGCGCCTTAGGGCGTAATTTGCCCCTTACCATAAGGTACGGGCGCCCCCACGGGTTCCGCTCCAGAGTCTCCATCAGCTCATCGCGGCCCAGCTTTTTGGACCGCTTGATGGCCGTCTGGAGGGCCCTCTTGGCCTCCTTGTACCCATCGTAGAGCTCCGTCTCTCGGGCAGCCGCATCGTCTGGGCGGCGACGCCTCCGGCGGAACCTGGTGTACCGGCGGCGCGCGGTAACGCACTCCGCGCGCAACTGCGCGATTTCCGGCGTCCACCAGTACACTTGTTTCCTCGCCGGCCTGGGCCTAGCCCTGGGCATCGCCGCATCGCAGATGTGCGACATGGCTCTCCCGAACCACTCCACCTCGGTATCAACATCGGCAGGCCTGTCCGCTGACGGAATCCAGGCCTGCACGATGGCCGCCTCCAGGAGAGCCTCCCGATCAAGGCGATGAAGTGCCCAACGCGGTTCCGGGGGATTCGCAATTGCTGGCGGCAGGTTTGGTGGAGGGGAGACGTCGAACCGAATATATCGGTGATCTGACAACGTCTCCTCCTCCTCCACCACGCGCCATCCCTGGACACGGCGGGCGAGCTCAGGGGTCGCAAACGAAACGTCTATGACCGAGCTGAGCCCCCGCCGCGTCCAGGTTGCGACATTCCCCCGGTTCAGGATGACTAGGCCACGTGTTGTGACCCAGTCCTCCAGTTTCCTCCCCCTGTCTCTGGTTTCCCGGGAGCCCCAAGCCTGCGACCAGGCATTGAAGTCTCCCAGGACCAGGACAGGGCGAGGCCGGCATGCAGCGAGGACGACGTCCAGCTCAGGGAGCCATAGCTCGAACTGATGCTGGTCGAGGCTCGGCGAGATGTAGACGGCCACGACAGCCACACCCTCGTATTCCGCCGCGACACAACCCGGACCCCTAGCGATGACCGCCAGGCGCGAGTCGTCCGCGCCGGTCCCCCCAAAGATTGTCGCCAGGCCGCCCAGATCCACCGGGCTTCCCGGGTGAACCCAGTACGGCTCTGCGACAACTGCGATGTTAATGGACCACTGCCTGATGCTCTGGTACAGAAGGTCCTGAGCACCAGTGCAGTGGTTCAGGTTTACCTGCAGGATGCGGATATGGGTGTCCATTAATGGACGTCCATCTCCGCACCCTGCCGCGAACGAGCACCCACACCCTCACCCCCCCGTGCGGACGGACGGGGCTTCGGCCTTGAGGCAGCGCAGGATTTACTGCCCGCCCGGTGGTCAGCCTCCTTGCCCTCCGCCACGCATTTGAAACATCGTGGCGGAGCGTCACAGGCAAGGGCCGTGTGACCGGGCTGACTACAGCGGAAGCACCGATCACCCACGGTGACTTCCGCCGCACACTGCACTCCTACATGCCCCACGACCAGGCACCTATAGCACCTGTCTTCGTGGGGCTGCAGGAGATGCACCTGCGCCCTCAGGAAGCCCCCAATAAGGAGGCTCCGTCCGTCCGCCACTTTCTGGGCCGCCGCGACGGGGCAGCTCACGACTGCCGACCCGTGACCGGTGGGGCCAAAGCGGATTTCGCCTGACCTCACCTGATCACGGGGACAGCCGCTCGCCTCCACGACGGCGGAGATAAGCTCGTCCGTCGTGGCCGCGTCATCCAGACCCGAAATGCGCAGCGCGGCGCATTTGTTGGGTCTGGACACGCGGACATCGCCCGTATTCAGCGACTCCCGCAGCTTCGCCGCTAAGGCATCCGCTTTGGGGCCGCTGGTGGCGCCGGAGACCTCGAGGAGGCGCGCTCCGGTGCGCGTCACCTTGCACCGGAGCCCTCCCTCAATCTCGAGGGCCTTGAGGTCTACTGAGGCTTTCGCCTGCCTCAGTACCTCGGCGTACCCCACGCCCTTCGCCTTGCCCTCTGCCGTCACCGTAATGACGACGGCAGTGGAGCGAGGAGCGCGGAGCCTCTTCGGCGCCTTCGCCGCGGCGGCCTTTGCCGCTTTAGCAGCAACTTTTGCCGCCTTCTTGGCAGCCTTCGCCGCCTTTTTGGCGGCCTTAGCCACCTTCTTCTTCGCTCCTACTACCTCCCAGACCCCCTCTTTTGAGGTAGTCTGAGGTGCAGCAGGAGCGCTGGCTGTTGGGGGAGCGGGGTTGCCACTTCCCCCAGGGGCCGTCTTCTTGGAGGCGGAGGCCCTCGGCTTGGGACCAGGAGTCCCACTGGATGCAGCCGTCGTTGCAAATGACGCACCGACGGGAGCCGCCAGCGGCGGGCGGTATGCCCGGTCCTCAAGGACGCCGAGGCGTCGCTCGATGGCCTCCAGCAGCTGGACCATCGAAGGTGTTGTCTTGGGTGGCGCACGAGGAGCGGGGGTTTTCACACCCCGAGCATCCCCGGCGGCCCCCTGGACCAGCTGCGTAAGCTTGCCGATCTCCTCCCGCATCAGCTGTTGCTGGTTGCGGGAATCGGCAAGCTCCTTCTCCAGGCTCGCAACCCGAGCCCGGAGTTTCCCCTCCTCGCTGGAGACGCTCCTTTCCAGGAGCTCCTCCAGCGCGTTGGCGGCGCCTGTGACCGCATCCGCCACGACCCTCTTCTTTCCCGCTACATTCTTGGCGCCTTTTACGGCGCCAGAAATGCGGGAAAGAGCCGCCAAAATGTTCACCGCCGCCGGCACCTCCGTGACCTTCCCACTTGGCAGTGGGGTCACAATCGCCGTCGGCTCTGCTGCTGCTCTGCTACCCTTCGCTCTGTAGAGGTCGGCTTTCCGACCTCTACCCGCAGTTGTAGCCGCGACCTTTCTAGGAAGGTCCTCCTCGCTGCTTGAAGATTCTGACCCGGGCCGACGGAACAGGCCTTTGCCTGGTCCGCTTGACCTAGGTCTCTTCCGTCCAGCTTCTTCGGCATGGAGACCGAGGGTAACCTCGGTCTCGGTACCCATATCAAGTGCCGACTCCATCTCGGAGCCGGCACGGGTTGACGCGACCTCCGCGTCACTGGGGGTGGTTTTGAGGCACACCCCTGGGCCTGAACTATGGTGACCCCTCCCATATACCACCTGGGATAAACCCTGGCGGGGGTCGACATGCCGAGACATGCCAAGCGATTCCCCGGACACTGTCCGGGTGCGCTCCTGGGTAGTTACGTCTGTAGTAATTTGCTCCATAGTACTAAGTTTTTGCGTTTTGCGTCCGCCGACGTAAAGTTTGGGAATGAGGAGGTGGGAGTGGATGTGAGGATGGGAAGGGTGGAAAGGTGGGAGTGACGCCCTAGACACTGAGTTCCCCCCAGCGATACATCAAATTGCCGGGCGTCAGAGCGTGAGATTTAGGGTAATTTTTTATAGAGGTTTTCTTCCTCGCAACTCCAAAGAGCCACCGTGCCCGTCTGTTGCCAGACGGGGTTACGGCTCGGCCGAACGATGGTCCCTATGGAACCGTGTACTTCACCACTGATCGCTCAGTGGCGAAGTACTCGTCGCCCTGAGAGTTCTCCACTAAGTACGCTCTGCATAACAGAGCGCATGCGGAGAACTCCAAACCGGCCATAAAGGCCCCCCCTCCTTGGTGGACTATTGGCCGTGGGCGACGACGTGCGCCTCAGGCGAAGTCCACATCGTCGTCCACGTTACCAGGATGCACCACGTGGAGGTTGTCCTACCCAGCACCCCTAGGTACAATACTTAAAACAAATGTACTTATTGTATTTATTAAAATGTAATAGATAAATACTTTTTCCAACTTGATACCCATTACAAAAAATGTCAATTCGATCGTCGTCAATAAAGAAATATCTAATTTAATTAATACTTGAGGACCAATGTCAGAAGTCTTACGGACTGTGAGAGAGGCCCACAATCGCTAAATGCACCACGGCTGTCCATCAGGCTGGTGACATCAAGTTGCAGTTTTAAAAAAATATTCATTACTAGCGGAAATCACGAATATAGGAATAAAATATGCCCTACGTTCACCGGGATACCGTAGCTTCCCAAGGTTGAAAGAATTTTTCAATTTGGTTCAGTATTTTCGTAGCCTATTTGATGCAAAAGAACAATCAAATCTTCTTTCTATACTATATAGAGAGTATCTTTAAAAAGATTTTTACAAGATCGTCAACGTGGAAACTAGCACCATTAGTTTTATTTTAGTAGTTAGTTGTAGAACGCATAGAAAAAGATAAGAATAAAAACTCATATTTACAAACAATCTTGCTGTACATACAAATTGGCAACGAAACTGACCTTGTTCATTATAAATTACTTGAATCTGGTAAAAAAAATCACAACCGGATGTAAGTCAATCCAACAAGCATATCAAAATATGATTCGTAAAATATATAGAACAGTTTATTAAACTTTATAATTTATTCTTTTGGTATGCACTCTTTTGACTCAATACCTGGTAACGTCTCACTATGGCCAAGCCACCATTTAGTCATCTTTCTAGTGTCCTGTAGGTATGTGCGATTGGCTGAGAGTTATCTAAAAAGGATTTTAAAATCACACGACTTTTACTGTAATATCCTCTCCAGCGGGGACAGTAAAACTGTCAACATTGACAAAAGACGAAAGGATAATTTCACGAGTAGCTTGTGTAATAAGCTAGACAAGTTCCTATTTGTTAATAGATATTAATGTTTTTGGAAGACGACAAGATAATTTCACGAGTAGCTTGCGTCAAATCATACGCTAGACATGGTCCTATTTGTTAATAGATAATAATGTTTTTGGATTCTATTATGTAAAACAAAGTATACAACATACACAATATTAGTAGTATACAAATATATTCTAGGTACGTAAAGTAAGGCCCTTCGTACACAAGGTTACGCAAATCTTCGATACTAATGTTGTCAACTTATGTGTGTCTCGAATATTTGGTAGCGCACGAACCGTACACACGAGATATCTCAAGACGCGATTTTGTCTATTCTGCCACTGTAGACATAGCGACAACACGTCTCAGACTAATTTAATTTACGAAATTTCTGACACAAGTGACGATGAAACTATGATTTTGGCTTGCTACCTTTACCGAAAGCGAAGAAATCGTCGTAATAGGAAATACTGGGTTCATCCATATATAGAAAAAAATGTAAAGTGTAGACTGTTTGAAGCTGCAAAAGAATTACAACAAACAGATACTAAATTCAAATTGAATATTCAACAAATGCTCTGCCATCTTGGAAATCGCTGCGACGTAAGTAGCGACGATCTCGACCGGCAGGTAGCGCGCGACTGGCGTCGGCGACGAATGTACGAAATGTCGGCGACGCATGTCTGTGTACGAACCTCTTTGAATTTGTATTGCGGTAGTCGCTTAGAGACCAAAATCGTTGGGTATCGAAGATTTGCGTAGCCTAGTGTACGAAGGGCCTAAGTGTTTTGAATTGTTCAATTGAGTGATATTATAGTTAGATAGACAGAATTTCAGCCTTTATAAAGCAAAAAAGAATAAAAAAAATCAATAATAATAAATAATATCAATAATAATCTAAAAAATAATAATGAACTTCTGAACTATGTTATCAAGTTCAGGATATCTGTTGGTGCATTGTTTACAACACATACTAAAAAAATACTTTAGGTTACAAATACGCGTGGTGGAAGGGGCCGACAATGTGACCCGCGCGGCCTCTGCGATAGGAAAACCGGTTTTACTCTCTCACAGGCCATGACGGACACTGGTGTCTGCTACATAATATCTCAGGAAATAATGACAATATCGCTATTCCCGTAAGTTGGCTATCAATTTTGAGTTATTTCCTAAGCATATTTACAAAAAAAACCACTGACGATTTTGGACACTTCGTGGTAAAATGATCTGGTCTCAGGGGAAACTCACCTGGCGGACACCATTGTCCGTCATGGCGTTCAACGTGTTAATTACGAAACCCTATAACGAATAGAAGTAGAAAAGGTCTAGTTTAACTTACCTCTGACGTGTTTTGTACTAGTGGAGTGATTTCATCTGTATCTATATCGTAGATAACCAAGTTACTGTAGCTGTCCCTGAATATCGCCGAATTGCCTGTAATATAAACAATCAATTCTATAGCTAAACAATCCCTACTAACATGCACATGCGAGAGTCACTTTGTTTGTCTCTTATACGTTCACGTTAAGTGATTCAGGACCACAGAAGCGATGCTGATAGAATAGAGCTTGGGAAAGGACATTATTATGCTACTCTTTTCCGGTACGCGCTCACGAACGACTTTTGTAGGCTGACTATTACCACAGTATAAAGAGAACTACTATGATCTGGCGGCTGTGCTATTACCTACGACGATTTTGAAAAGACGCTATTATAATCAGTATATATTATTCAAATCGGCGTAAAAGTCGCTAATTATATATATTAAATTATATAATTAGCGACTTTATATATACGTTCGTGTGCGCGTTCCTGGGAACAAAAATATGAATCGAACAAATACGGGGAACGCGCACTAAGAAGGCTATCACTTTTTTTCTTCTTCTTATTCTTAGACTTTCTCGGCTTCAGAGTATGCCAATTTCAAGTGAGCATTGCGAAAATATGAATCATTTTCATGTTAAGGTTCTTCTTATCAGCAGCGTATTCATGTATTGTAGAAATTTGGACTAAGTTCTACTCTAGTAAGGCGGTGGTACCTTACTTAACTAGGGCTTGATGTGGAATTTGTCGGCTAACCTAAAAAGTCGCGTTTGACTGCGATATATCACTTTCTAATTCACGATGTCGAACCTTTTTGCTTAATAATACACCATAAATCTAAATATATATAACTCAAAGGTGACTGACTGACTGACATAGTGATCTATCAACGCACAGCCCAAACCACTAAACGGATCGGGCTGAAATTTGGCATGCAGGTAGGTGGTATGACGTGGGCATCCGCTAAGAAAGGATTTTGATAAATGCTACCCCCATGGGGATAAAATACGGGAAGCGGGAACGGGAACAAATTTAACGCGGGCAAAGCTGCGGGCATCAGCTAGTTACTCATAAACACTCAAAAATACACTAGTTTAGAAAAAGTATACAACGGAGTTGTAACCGCTTTTCCCGCCGAATCCCCGGGCTATCACTACGAGAAACAAAATAAATATTTAAAAAATCATAGTCAAGCACGTTTAATAAATCCTTCTTAATTTTTTGTAAAAAGGTTTAGTATAAACGATCAAGAAATTGTTAATTGCCATGCAGTTTTGGTATTCCAAATATGGCATGTTGTTTGCATCGGTAGGTAAACTGGTACGTTATGTAACTGGTTATACAACTGAGTAGCAAATGATACCTACTGTGTAATATCGTTAAATTAGGGATTAATATAAAGAGAAAGGATTGTTAATACATTGTGCAGAAGGGCCTTACTTAGAGCATTGGGGCACAAACCAGTCTCGTCTCACCTGGAAGTTGTGCAACTACCGACTATCGGATGAGGAATCGGATGAGGACATGGCAAATCGAAGTAAAACTCATGTCAAACCATCTTGGTCAGTTTGGTTAGAGTAAGGCCAAACACCTTCCAATATAATTGACTTCTTCAGCGGCTTTGATAGGCTGTTCTGACAAGCGTAATTGCAATAGCGCCTTAATTACTTGGTAGATATCAATCGTAAAACGGCAATAAAAAGGAGAGGGGCGGAAAAGCTTCAGAGACTGTTTAAAATTCAAGAAATAGTAGCACTTCTTGATTTTAAAAATCTTATTAGAATAAGCCATCTTAAGAGAATAGCTTGGAGTGCGAAGAAAGAAAAAAGAGTGGGTCAATATGGGACATCAGTCCCATAATACCTACCACAAAATAATGTGTTTGTTTAACAGGTATCGAATGGATGCGCTCGATACAGTCTGCTTAACCCTATAACCGTAGCAAATTAGATCATCAATCATCAATCAATATCAATACATACAATAAAATCGTAACTGTCTGTCTGTACGTTTGTGCACGCTAATCTCAGCAACCGCTCAACCGATTGCAATGCGGTTTTCTTTATTGCGTTGCGGTTTGCTTCACTTAACATTTAGTGTTTGTTCATGTCAATCGGTTCATAAATTAAAAAGTTATATCCATCTAAAGAATCACATATAAAATGCAGCATACGAAGTCGCAGGCAACAGCTAGTATGTAATAAAATAAATACCTGAGACCCATGTTGCATTAAACGATGGTGGTGAGTATCCTCCTTCGATAATTGCATCAAGATCTAAAGAAGGTGGCGGCGCCTCTGTTGGCTCTGGCGTTGTTGGTTCCGGCGTTGATGGCTCCGGCGTTGGTTCCGGCGTTGGTCCCGGCGTTGGTTCCGGCGTTGGTTCCGGCGTTGGTTCCGGTGTTGGTGGGTCGAGTGGCGGTGTAGGTGCAGGTGATTGGGTTGTTGTTGTAGGTGGCGTTATGCTAGGTGACGAAGGTCCTTCTGTAGTAGATATTATAGAATCAGCTATAATATCGTCTCCTCCGGTTAGAACTACTGACAAAGTTACTATCAGTGCTATGATTGCCACCATGACGACGCCACCTATGATGTAGGTCAATGTTTTCTTCTTTTTGGGGGCTACGAGAACCTGCAATACAAGAAATATCTTGTTGAGAAAGTATAGTTTCATACTACTAGAATGAAAATGCTAACGTTCAAAGTTTTGTTCTGACTCATAAAATATACGTAGTATGTGTGTGTGTGATTATTATTTTTTTATCTAGGTATATATTAATAAACTTTAAGTAACTGTGTTGTACACGAATAAATATCATTAATATTTATTCGTAATTAATCTTTTTTGTTTAATTTTTTGTGTTTCTTTTTTCTTTTTCCCTTTCTTTTTGGTCCATTCAAATTGTTCTGTATGATACGTCTATTTTTTTTTTATTACAAATACAAATAATTTTATTTGTTTCTTTTTCACGAATCTTAATTTGGTATGTGTCAATCAATATATAATAAAATTGTAACAGGTCGCTGTCTTTACAAGGAAGATAAATAAGAAAAAATTATGCGGGGGGGGGGGGGCTTTATGAACGCAATAGAACCCAAAACAATGATTTTTAGAATTTTTGTCTGTTTGTCTGTATGTCTGTGCTCGCTAATCTCAGTTACCGCTTAACCGATTGCAATGCGGGGTTTTTTTATTGTGTGAGGGTTTGCTCTACTTAACATTTAGTGTTTATTTCATGTCAATTGGTTGATAAATAAAAAACACTTTTTAGAATCTATTACATCGCAGATATGTTGAAAATTTTAATTGTAGGGGTTTCTTTGAATGTTAGGGTAAATCTAAACTGGCTTACGCCTTCGGCGCGGACTGAATTATTTTAAAGTAGACTTAATCTTTTAATCTTTAAGCTCTTTTATGATTAAGCTAACAGGGCTGTTTCACACGCTGCTTTATGAGTCTGATGAAGAAATACATCTCCTTTCATACACCTTATGTGACGTAAACGAAGTTGCGGGATCAGCTAGTTATAAATATATGGAAGCTTGTAATCGGCAAACGTCCTCAATAACTTCAACCGATGTTATTAGTCTGTAAGCTTTCTGTAAAACCAAAAACTAAAAAAAAAAAAAAAATTATCCTTAAAACATTATCTATCTTTTACCGAAAGTCAAAATTAAAAGATTTCAGCCGTGATGGTTTAAAAAAGGGATTTTTTTTTTTAAGTGTAATGACTTATGGATGCTATGCCGGACTTCCACCGACTAAAACCACATGGTGGTGGTGCCTTCCCATCTGTCTAAGGACCTCGGAATGAACTCCAGTGCTCCCGCCTCAGACTTTGCCTATCATCGCGGACTTACCCTACGCGTTTGGGTTTTATTCCAATTCTTAGAGGGTTTGGGTGTTATCCCGCTTCCGTTTACTATCACACAAAGTATAAAATTGCATGCAATCTTTTGTTAAGCCACTGGGCATTATTAAAGACATTGAATACAGTATTTGGTTACCTACAGCAAAAATCTAATAATTTTACGCTTGTTAGTAACTTTTCAAAGCTATCAAGTAACAATTTAACTTAAGAACTAGTATTAGTAATAATAAATAAAATTCATCAATTACAATATCAATTATTATCATTAAATCAAATCATCATCATTAAAGAACCATCCCCGTCACATTAGCTTCCGAACAAAAAAAAATGCATCGAAATTTGTCCATCCGTTGGGCCGTTACCATGTCACAGACAGACAGACAATTACACACACACTCACACGTATACACAGATACACAGGTCAAACTTTTAATACCCCTTGTTTGTCTAGAGTTGTCTAGAATTCTAGATCACGTTGTACAACCTTATTCTAAATTTAAGAAATATTTTTCTGTTCAATTCTATATTATTAGAATTTTGATACAGTATTATTTCTCTATTTTATTCCAAAGAATGTAAAGTGGGCTAATCAACTAAACTGCTTATAATAGATTAACTAAAATATCATCAGCTTAGATTAGAACGTAAACAAAACGTTTCATATTAAATCAAATCATGATTTATTACTATGATTATAAGTGGATACAGAAGGTCCTACAGTTATTAGTACAAAGCTTTCTTTAATCACTATCCAGTACGGATTTAATTCTTTTTATTATGCTCAAGGTAAATGAAGTCATCCTTTAACTTTGGATATGACTAGCGGACGTCACACGGTTTCACCCGCGTAGCTCCCGTTCCCGTGGGAATACGGGAATGAAATGTAGCCAATGTCACCCGGTAGTGTAGCTTCCCAATAGTGGAAGAATTTTTCAGATTAGTTCAGTAGTTTCGGAGCCTATTTGATGCAAAATCTTTCCTCTTTATTAACCCCCGACGGAAACCCGGACGGGGTGTTATAAGTTTGACGTGTGTGTGGGTGTGTGTGTGTGTGTGTGTGTGTGTGTGTAAGTCTGTCTGTGGCATCGTAGCTCCTAAACGGATGAACCGATTTTGATTCTGTTTCTTTTGTTTGAAAGATGGGTTAGGGGAGAGTGTTCTTAGCTATGTTTTATAAAAATCGGTTAAGCCATTTCCAAGCTATGAGGGTTGAAAGTGGTGATGAAAAATTTAATGTGTTCAAATATACCCGTGTTGGGTATCAAATGAAAAGTCATATCTTATACATCACGATACCGCAAGTTTTATAAAAATCGGTTAAGCCATTCGAAAGATATGAGGAGTGGAATGTATTGCTAATTCTGTAACCACACTCCGCGCAATTTGCATTAGCTCTGAATACCTAATTGTTGATAGACTATTCGTCATTGTTGACATTAAAAACCCCTATAAAAAGCAAAAAATAAAATTTAAATTTAAAATTTAAAAATCCCCCGACTCACAAAAAAAGCACAATAAAAAACCTGTAAAAAGTAAAAAAATAACTATTATATTATGACCTATCTACCCTAAGTATTGAACCTGTATTATTATTATAGGTAGCTATATTATTTACCTATTCATATTTTTAACTAACAGTTTGTCTCGTCGGGGACCGCTCAACTAATCATAACCTAACCGTACGTCTGTCTCTGTTTAGGTATAGAGCGGTCCCCCCGACGAGACCAACTGTTAGTTAAAAATATGAATACGTAAATAATATAGCTGCTACCTATAATAATAATACAGGTTCAATACTTAGGGTAGATAGGTCATAATATAATAGTTATTTTTTTACTTTTTACAGGTTTTTTATTGTGCTTTTTTTGTGAGTCGGGGGATTTTTAAATTTTAAATTTAAATTTTAATAATTGGTATAGACGTAGATAATAGACGCATACGCTTATTTTAAATGCTCTTTGAGGCTCTAAAGGTCGGTATAGGCATAAATTAGGGTAAAGCTATTATATTTATATCTAATATTTACACACATTACACATAGGCTACTTTTAATTTAGGAAATAAGATAAACAAAGTTGCACTTGGATGCCGCTATCTAGTATATTTAGAAGAAACAAGTCGACCATTAGCAGGTTTTACTAATTATGACCTAAGCTGCTGAAATGGGGACACTGACAATGGGGTCAGTTTGTGCCCACAAAGTAACGCAGCGAGCTATGGCGTTTTTGGTCGTTAGCTATGCTTGTATCTCGTTGAGAGTTAAACATCGAAAAGAGGTAATTTCTAGAACGAAATATAATGAGGTCGATATAGCTCTCAGAGTAAGCACGTTAAAGTGATACCTAGTCGGCTGGCTATAGCAGTCGAAGAGCCGATATTATTGATGCAGCAGACAAGTGGAAAAACGTTATGAGTAGACACAAATGTAAGGTTGGAAGGCTCCCACCACATGATACGACGCCGTATGAAAGGTTGCAGACTGGAAGCCAAAGATGCAGATCCATGAATTTTGGTGAAATTTGCGAGAGATAAACGCAGGATGGGTTGATTCGATTCGAAAATAAAACACTCCATGATACATTGGATAACAAATACTAACTACTTTGATAGATCATCAAGTGAATATATGACTATGTTGGATACGCAATGAAGTATTAATCTTTGTAACTTTGTTACACGATCGCACGTGGCAACTTTGTCTCTAATTTACTCATTAGTGTTACTATGGAAATAGGTTGACTTCGACTTTTAAATGTAAAGAAATAGAAAGGGAAGATAGAACACGCCACACGCCTCTCAGCGGACAACTGGCATCGTGAATTTTAAATTGCATTTCAAAATCATTACTAAAAGCTACTTGATACGGAACTTCTTACGATGTGATATGGGTCTTCAAATGGATTATTTATACTGTTGATTGATGGCACTTGGTGGAACTTGCTGCACAAATTGAAAACGACACTTGTACTGGTCGTTTTCAATATGTCTTCCAAGGAATGTTGAGCAGGTAATAGGTGCCTTCTTTGCCTACTGATTCCAGCTAAATGTGCACTAAATTAGGCTTTAACTACAACACAAGTACCTATATTACCGTTTTCATAAGAAGTTTAATTGATCATTCTTCCGTTACAATTATTTGAGATTACCTATGACTGTCGTGCATTACCCTTTATTTTCGTCTGCTATGAACTTACATTTGAAAACAAAACTATACGATGCTTACAAGAAACGGGAATATAAATTGTAATGTTTAGAAATCTTACAATATTTGTCTCATAAAACTATTGCCAAAGAGCTTGCTAAAGAGATTGCAGTTTAAGATAAAGTAAACAATAATATGTAACTACATTTCTATCTCAAATCTAATCTAAAACCGGTTTCTTTGTGATTCAGTAAAGTGCACCTTGATCTACTATTTAACTAGGAACCTGTTCTAATAATAGTTTTTGTAATGAAGCTATTAAAATACATATTGAACAAATTGTAATATGTCTCTTAATACTTCCGTAGGCCTCAGGCACTCTGGCACATGTGTATAATACTAGACGATGTCCGCGGCTCCGCTCCGCCCTCGTGGATAGTGGTTATCGCAATCAATCAATATTTGTACGGAAATCAACGTTGATTTTACCTACTTATTCTTTACTTGTTTTTTTTTAATAAATAATAATATAAGCTTGTGCTATGGGATCTAGACGACTGATATACATATTTATTTATTTCTAACTACATACATATTTTACATAGAAAACACTCAAACTCCGAAACAGACATTTATGGATCACACAAGTATTTGGACCGACCCAGGAATCAAACCCATGACCTCCAGCGCCGTAGGCGGTATCCTTACCGACTACGCCACAGAGGCAGAGTTGTATCTAATAATGTTTTTGTTCATTACTCAGTTTGTACATAATCGATTGAGATGAAACTAACGTAAGAAGTTAAGTGGCACCAAGATCTTTCTAATTATAAAAACCGTGACAAATTCAATTAAACACTTTGTGCATCCATCGCAAACAAACAGACACAAGGACAAACAGACAAATAGACAAGAATTAAAACAAAAAATTATTTTCAAGTGCATTGGTTGAATTATAATCTAACTTATGTATTGTACAACTGTCTCGGGCGCAGAAAATTTATGTTCACCTATCTATACTAATATTATAAAGAGGAAAGATTTGTTTTTTGTTTGTTTGTTTGTAACGAATAGGCTTCGGAACCACTGGACCGATTTGAGAAATTCTTTCACTGCTGGAAAGCTACACTCTTTGCGGTGAACATAGGCTATATTTTATTCCCGTATTCCCACGGGAACGGGAACTACGCGGGTAAAACCGCGTGACGTCCGCTAGTCAGTTATAAAATCAAGATTTCATAGCATAATTTGGATCAGAAGACGAGGTGTAAAAATGATCCAATAAGTTATATTCATAAAAAATCCCTTGGATGTCAGTTCTTTAATATTCTTTAGCTTATATCTGTCATTTTAATAATTTTATATGTATTTGTATGAAAACTTTATTCTTTTCTAAAAACTAGCGGACGTAACGCAGTTTCACACGCGTAGTTCCCGTTTCCGTGGGAATACGGGAATAAAATATAGCCTATGTCACCCAGGAATAGTGTTGCTTTGCAACAGTGAATTTTTTTATTACATCAGTTTATCAGTTTCGGAGCCTATTCGATGCAAACAAACATACAAAAAATCGAATCTTCTCTGTTTTTAATATTATTGGTATAGAAAAGTAGCCTAGTATTTTATAAAAGATCTTTTAGTAAGAGTATAGTGACTATACCGATTATGACGAGATTCTTACTGAAAGATAGATAAAAGATTTATAGTCATTCAGGAGATAACAGACAGACAAAATATTTTTTATTGTTTAGTACCTACATCCTCAAGTATTAAGTAAAACACTGTTATTTAGGCATATCTTAAAAAGGGTTAAAATTAAAATGAATTAAATAAATATAAGTACATTACGTTTCACACGATATCAATTTCTTTCTATCACTTCATGTTAAATAACTTCCAAAAGCGCTCAAACACACACACATTTCACACAAACCCACATGAACCAAAAACAACGGTTAATTTACACCACGAACGTTCTACTCAAAGAGCAAGTGTGGACTGGCCTGAACACCGAATAACGATAAAGACCTTGGTACTTTTTTCTCCAGTTTGCTCTAAGCGGGGTTATCGAAGGTTATCAAGTGTGGCCCAACACTTACTATCAGGTACCATTTCGTTGTAGTGTTATGTATGAGGAAGAATGATACTGTTTATTATGAATGGAGGGAAATTACTACTGATAATGACATTTTTTTTTATCGGACATAATGTGATATTAACTTCAATTTGTACAATGTTAGGTTCATTTAATGCCATAAGTAATTGATTTCTTTACGCTCGAAATATCGAAAATATAAATTACCTGCAATTTAGTAAATTTCGATAACTTTACTCGTAATTAAGGCGAAGTGCAATTGTGTCTCAAGCGATTCGGAGGGGGTGAAGCAGACGCAAGATGTTCGGGACGCTCCGTGCGTCGGAAACGTTTTCGCGCGTTAACCCGGTCACTACGCAATTGAAATCATTGACAGAAGTACAAGTTTACATAACAATTTTTTTCGCCCTGTTTAGATAAACCTCTTTAGATTTTCTACTCGTGAGCAACTACGTAATTGATTTTGATGCAATTTTTATCACTAACATGTAATGAAATTCATTTTCATAATAAGAATAGAACAATATATATTTAAGAAGTACTTCAATATATTTTTTTACCTGTGGCGATTTTTGCCAGGTTTATTGAAAAAGTAAGAATTTGCTGCCCCTATCCTTTGTTTATATTTTTTGGTACTTCCTTAAAAGGAAAAAGTAGGGTTCTGTACAAAAAAAGACTGAAAAATATACCTGTATGGGAGCCCTCCTTAATTTTTTTTTCTGTTCTTAGGATTCGTAAATTTCAAATGCCTAGCTATTGTAGTGGTGCATAAGATGACAGATAGATAGTTTCAGTAATAGGGTCGCGTTATTACAGATTATTTATACTGTTGGCACTTGGTGGAACCTGCAGCGCATATTGAATAACCACCACTTGTACTGTTTTACAGCATTTATTTACTCTACACCTGACCGCTTTTGTCTCTTAGCATTTTCAAAAGGCAATACTTTCTCCTCGTTCCATTTTTACCCTTTGGATACGGAACTGTAAAAACGGCCTAGGCTCAAGTTGGACTGGCACACTGATGAGGATTTCGTAACAAAAAACAAAGCCAGAAGATTACGTTGTATGGGAGTAACCTTATTTTTTTCTTTATCTAGTGTTATTATAGTTGTTACAGCGGTAGCAGAAACACATCTTTGAAATGTATTACTGCCTAGTTCATGAGATACAGATGAACCAACGGACTTCGAAGTCTCAGTAATAGGGTCCCGTTTGGCTAAGAAAACGAAGAATATACAAAAACGAATATTGCTATTTGCATATATGCAAGGGTGTAAAGGAATAAATTTCGATACTAGTTATTTAAACTAGACTAGTCTTTAGTCCTGTCCAAATGATTACCATTTCCAAAATTAAACATTCTACGTTTCACTTCGCATAGCAGCTGCCGCAGCTTCAGCTGTGTAGAATTCTGTTCGCGTTCCCTACTACCATTGGGTCATATCCAGGGATAAAATAGCCTTTATGCTTTTTTTTTAAATTATCTTACTTCTTACTTAATATTATAAATGCGAAAGTTTGTGAGTGTAGATGTTTGTTACTCTTTCACGCTCTAACGGCTAATCGGATCTAGCTGAAATTTAGTACAGGGGTAGATATAGGCCTGGAAAAACACATAGGCCACTTTTTATCCCGGCAATCGGTTCCCACGGAAAGCGGAAACGGGAACAAAACTAGACGCGGGCAGAGCTGCGGGCGTCAGCTAGTGTATAATATGTCCAGAAATACATTGCAGTCTGCAAAAGCATAAAATAATTATAATAGGCCACCAATTACAGCTAGATCTGCTCAACCGTTGGAACGTGATTTTGTCACTAACATCTTCACAGACTTTCATATACCATAATTAAATAATTCATAAGTCATATTAAATCATCAGGCCTTTTCAGTAACATATATTCACAACATCATCTTCTAGCGCTTAACATATAGGCACAGATTAAATAATAGTTACTACGTAACAGATACATCACTCCCATACTTAACTTCAAAAATATTAGCTAAAACATATCGCTATACAGTGGAAAACATTCTCTACGACGTATTCCGAGAGTTGAGTTTCGTGCGCACACCGTATGATTGCGTCATCGAGTGACAACTATTGTCAACATTAGGGTTGTAAGCACGGAACAAAAATACATATAACTACAAAAAACAATAAACACAGTGTCTGAAAAAAAAAACTTTATTGTATTTTATAACTTCTTCTTCCTTACATGAGAATTATATTATAACTGGCTGATGCTCGCAGCTTAGCCCGCGTAAAAGTTTGTTCCTTTTCCCGCTTTCAATGGGAACTTATTTCCGGGATAGAAAGTAACCTATGTGTTATTCCAAACTACAATCTATCCCTGTATCAAATTTCAGCTAGATCCGTTGAGCTGTTAGAGCGTGAAAGAGTAACAAACATCAACACATCTACACATCCGCACTCAAACACTTTCGCGTTTAATTTAAGAATATTAGTAAGAAGTAAGATTAAAAAAAAAGCAACACTAAATATAGCGAAATATTATTTTACGCTGGTAATGTACATTGGCTGTGCGCACTTCGCTCGGTCTGGCGTGTGGCAGCCTTCTGCCGGTCGGCCACGTTAGTTCTGCTACGTTATACTTAGGAGTGGGTGCTTATAACACGACTTGTAGCGAGTGACGGAGGCCTGATATAGGTACCACTATCCATTGAACATTGTATTACTATTTTACATAATGGCTTAAAAACAAAGTTAGGGTTGTATTGACTGTATCGGGTTGTATGTATGCTGTTTATTTTAAGTTCACTGTTGGTTAAAATTCAAACTGAGGTGACGGAAGCCTTGAACCGTTTTGGCGCAGCGAAGAACCATAGCGTCCTTGGCTGCCTTCTATCGAATGTATCACGGCGAATGTTCTGAAGAGCTCTTCAACCTGATCCCACCCTCTTCTTTCCGATCCCGAACAACACGTGCCGGGCAAAGATGACACTCACACACAGTGGAGAGAATCTTCGCCAGAACTGAACGTTTCAAAAGATCGTTCCTCTGTCGAACTATAAAAACATGGAACGACCTGCCCGCACACGTGTTTCCCTCATCTTACAATCCCGGGTTCTTCAAGAGGAGCGTGAAGAGGCACATCACAGGGCCGCCAACTTGAGGACCACTGTCAGAAGTGGCCACCAATCGCTAGATGCGCCACGGCTTTCCATCAGGATGGTGGCGACGACAATTTGGCGAGCTAAATATAAAAAAAAATTAACTCATACTTACAACTTCAAATTCAATACCTACCTACATCAACTACGACGTACGAGTAGTAAAATAAGACTACGAGAATATCAACAATACGCAATACGTGCCTTGAAAGCTGTAATTTTGGATAGAAGAATACCAATTTTTTAAGTTTAATTTATTATATACTCAATTAAGGTTTATTCCTACTGTTATATTGTAAATTTAGGAGAATTGACCCACTGATTATCAGTCATTAGTATTATACTCGTTATGACATTGATTTTACTTAAATATTAATTTAAATAATGTACATGTTATATGCTCGGTCAGGGCGTCACATACATGAGCGCATTTATAGGTGAATCTTCTGGACTTATCTATTATGCGGCATCAGGCAAACTTTGTATTGGAAAGTATGAAAACGTTACTATAACTTATATAATACACCAAAGAAACTTCCCCAAACAGATGCGATATTTTTACGCTCTTGAGCTTAAGCCTTGAATACTTCCGTTTTTGTTTTTTTTTATTACCTATTTTCGTTACTACGGCAGCGAATTACGTCAGCGGGCGTGACAAAGTTGTATACGGGTGTCCTCAACGAAGCCTGTCGGCTGACTGAGCGGGCTCTGTGAGGTGGCTGATAGCGGCAAAATTCACTCCCGCTCAACAAAACGTTTTTTTTATTAAAACAATATGTTTTTAATTAATAAATAACTGCATAGGACCTCGAGGTAACTTATTAGGGACATGGAAATAAAAAATTTGTGTGGTACATTATATAACTACTGAATGAAATTGATTATAGTCAAGGCGGTCACAGGTAAATTTACAGATTCGAGGGAACTTTGGGATTATTTTCTATCGAGCCGAATTTACTCAATCGTGTTTTGGAGAGCTGACATCCCTAGTCAATATACTTAATAATAATTATGCATTTAAAAAATTGTGAAATCTTTATTAACACCGTTGCAAAATTGGTTCGAAATATGTCAAAATTATGTATTTTGAGTCCCACTTCACCTTAAATTTCGTTTGAAAAATATTTAAATGCTTAATCTATCTATGTACCTACCTACATAATGAACTTTTTGCCGAAAAAGAAAATCCTTGGACCTAAAAACTTGAAATTAGTCTATAGTTTAGGCAATTACAAAAAAAATTAAAAACTATTCTAAAGGGGGTAAATAGGAGTTAAAAGTTTATGTAAATGCAAAGTATGCTACGGGCAAAGTCAAGAGATACAGCAAGTTATTGATGAACAGCTTCTTCATAATAAACTATGGTACCACCTCAGGATCCCGAAATTTTCTTTAATAAAATACTAGGATTCAAAATTATCCTTTTTTAAGGGTGCCGCAGGACTTCCAACAGTTCAAAATAAATTATCCTAGGTACCAAATATAAATCTAGATTTGAGCTATAAATATTGATGATCCTCAGTTAACTTCTAGAGTAATGAAGTGATTTTACTAACATTTACAGTTCTGATTTGACTGCCTCTGTGGCGCAGTCGGTAGTGATACCGCCTGCAGCGCTGGAGGTCGTGGGTTTTATTACCACCGGAGACAAATATTTGTGTGACCCATAAATGTTTGTCTCAAGAGTCTGGGTGTTTCTATGTATAATATGTATGTATTTAAAAGTATATAAGTATTAATATCCGTGGTCTGATACCCATAACACAAGCAGGTTATTCCTAGCTTACTTTGGGATCAGGTAGCGTTGTGTGAAATGTCCGTGAATATTTATTTATTATTATTTATGATTTATCGTAAATGTGGTATTCTGTTACTTTGATGGTATTCCCACGACCTAGTGACCTGGAACTGATTGATTCATCAAGTAACCTGCGGAGTACCCCAACTCCTTAAAAATTATAGGATTGGTACCATGTTTGGGTTGTGAATGGATGTATGGACGTTTGTTACTCATTCGCGCTCTAATGGCTGGATGGACCTAGTTGAAATTTGGTACAATGGTAGATAATCTAGAATAATACATGGGCTACCTATTTTGTATCCCTGAAATAAGTTTCTATTTGATGCGGGGATAGGAACAGAATTTGCGTGCGACATCTAGTCAAGTAAATATACAAACCTGATCACTGGTTCCGAACTCCAAAGTGGTGTTGCCGTTGTCTTGAGCCATTTTCGTTTATTTCTTTTACCTGAGAACAACAAAATGATACATTATTAACACATTTTCGAAACAGTGACCTTTATTCTTAGGTATTGAAGGTTATTGTCTTCATAGTCTCTTAGAATCGCCCGGCTTAAGTCTGCTGTGCAAAGCAAATATCGTCGTTGCGCCTGACAAGTTCCAGATGTGATTTTTATATGGTTTTGGGAAACTCAAAAAAACATGTTTTTTCAAAAACTGTGTAAGTAATAAAAAATCTGTAAATGCAGTATTATGAACATTCATTTTTTACATATGTAAGATATACATTTGAAATGCAATGTCGCATTATATTTAAAGATATAATTTTTTTTTCTGTAAATCTGCACATACCTGTTTTGGCACTGTGCATGCAAATCATTCATGTGCCATTTTCATGCACATAAGGGATAATGTTAACACTGTTTTCTCCAAAACTAGTCTATTATGTGACATTTCGGTATTAAACATTCTGTGTACTACTTTCATTTTCACAATTATTGGTCGGTCTTTTTGTAATGTATAAGTATTAATTAAAACTTCTGTCCTTAATCGTAAAAGTTAAATTAAAAGTATGTTAAAATACCTAAAAGTCACAATATAAACTCCTCTATAAAGTCCTTAATCCTCCTTACACGAGTCCAATGCAGGGTGCAGAACAAAATAGATGGAGCTTAAACTTTTGAATCCTTTTTTTTATACGTGAGGGAGAATCCTCATGGATGTCATGCCGGACTCCTACCGACCAAAAAACATCACGTAACGCCTAACAGCCTATGGTTGGCAGCCCAGGGTAAGCCCTCGGAAGGATATCCCAGGACTCCTAACAGACCTACGGCCGCCGCTGCGGCCTCACCCAGGGGGTGGTTCGGGTGTGATCCCGCTTATAAGGGGGGGCGTGCGTGAGTTCCTCACGTCAGGCTGTCGTCATGGGCCTGCTTCCGTAAGGACGGTGAACGACCCTCTCACCGTCCTCAGACCCCCGGTCATGGAGGCCGATAGTCCTCGGCAAAGACACGTCGGCGGCGCCCAGGCCGCTGACTGCGGAACTCGGGTGGGAGAGTTCTCTCCCTTACCCGCCGCGCCGCCTCCTTCACGAGCATAGCCTGCTCGCAGAAAGAGGCGGCGCAGTTCCACTTACTCCCGCTGGAGATCATGGCTCGCACCATAGTCTCGAGCGAGAGAGTGTCCACGTCCAGACCCACTACGAGGACCTGGCGCTGTTGCGCCCACGCTGTGCACTCCACCAGCGTGTGGAGCGCGGTGTCATCGCTGTGGTCCTCGCAGTGCTGACACTCGGCCGTGGTTTCCCGGTGTCTTCGCCACAGATACTTACCGAAGCTACCGTGCCCGACAAGTATCTGTGTCAACCGGTAGGAGAGAGCACCGTGTCTCCTCTCCAGTCACTCGTCCATGACAGGACTGACGGCCGCGATTGTGGCGAATCCCCCCTTTGGTTGAAACTTTATAATACTTATGTACGATCTTATGTCTGTAGAAACCGTGCTCAGTTTTATGCCTATTCTTAATTAGGTAATCAAATTAGCCTATGGCAGTCCAATGCTGGACGTAGGCTTCTCCCAAATTACGCCGGAACATACCGTCATACGTCTTCCACATTCAGACACTCTCTGTGACCTTTTCAGGTGGTTGAGCCATCAGAAGGGGGATCGTCACATCCTACGTTCATCAAGCTCGGCTATCGTTTCTTCCATAGATGTGTACCTACCATCAAAACGCATGTTCTGAGAGCTATGTCGATAACTCTGGTATTCTGACGGATATCATCGTTACAAATCAGGTTTCAAGGTAGGTAGACTCCCTGGGCAACCACAACCCTCAATCTTTCGACTAGGATTAGTCTCTGCTACGTCGTTTTTTTACGGCGAGGCAATTTGTGACACTATTCTCGAGAACAACTTGTAAACTTGTAAAATGGTGCCGGTCTTGTCACGTTTTTTTAAAGATCAGAGTCACCACACTCCCGCTCCCCGCTTTAGCTGTCTCTTCTAGCCGGAGAATGAAATTGAATACACTTTAAGGACCATAGTCCCACCAAATTTAAGGTGTTATTTATTAATTCTGTCCTCTCAAGACTATTTATTATTTTTGAGTTGCTCGAGTGCCGCGCTGACTTAGGTCTGATCGATATCTGGTACATTGGTGCGTTAATAGAGCCCCGTGGCCACGTAGGCTAATTAATCCGTGATAATTATAGGTCTCTGTAAAAGCAGTCCATTTCCTCGAGAATATTTATGAAATTAACCTTGAGAGTACAACTTTGCTACCTGTGGCTGTTTGCTGCTGTTTAACTGTTGGGTACAGACCTTAGTGCCCCTGTTCTGCTCAATCGTAGCCTCGAAAACACTGGTGTTATTACGTTTGAGGTCGTGTTTTAGCAGTTTTAGAATTTTGACGTTAAGGTCAAACCATTCTGACGAATACGCAGGCGTAGGTCTAATCTTCATAACTTCGTGAGTCTTGAGCTTTGAACACCTTTTTTGCCATTGCTGAACAAAAATCTTCGAGCACTTGTTGTAACGTTTTTACCACTGTGTCGGTTTTATCGTTGTCAGTGGTTTCTAGCAAATCGAAACGATTTCGAAGTTTCAATTGAAACCTTTCGGATCCCAATTCTATGTGGAGCGTAGTAGGTCGAAGGCTTTATAACCTGGGCTATTAATTGTGACTTTGTCCGGTTTACACCAAATCTACTTTCAACCTCGATTGCCTCTTTCGTGCTTATCGAGGTAGGGGCAAACACCCATATCACATTCAGAGAGTTCCTGTCGGTAAGTTCCAGTATAAGATATGTTACCCGAGCCGATACAATTCTGAGTTCCACACCACTGCAAATGAGGTATATTTTCACCATAAAATCGACACCACCGTGGAGTTCCTTCCATCACTTTGCTAAAAATAGAGCATTTCATCTGGTGGTGAGGGTAAACGTGTTCTAGTGTTCCTTGATTGAAGTGTGTAAGTGAAGATACCCTTTATTCAGACCTCGCTCCAGTCTAGTATGTCTTTGCAACTCAGTTCTACCTCGAGTTTGGTAAGATGCTCGTTTAGCTATGGAGTGCACCTAAAGTGCGTCGTTATATGGAGCCAGAATCAGTCGTGAATGGTAGCCTGTCTTAGCCCGTAAATTCTTTGCACTTCCCTCCCGCCATTGTTGCGACCACTACCGCGACCGGAACAGCGGAAGTGTAGGGAACTGGGGGCCGTTTATTTTTATAAGCTTTCATATTGGTAGGGGTTTGGCCCTTACTGTACGACGTTGACCAGACGGCTAAGTACCTAGTGCGTTAGTAGTACGTAGTGCTTTATTTTGTTTGTTCTTCTCTTCGTCATGACCTCATTCGCTAATCAGCAGGAGCACCACTTGCAGCTGAGACCAGAAAAGGACCCCTATGTTGTTGATAGGACTCTATACACAACAAAACTTATCAAATAATAGTAATAAATAAGTAAAAAGCACATTACTTACGAATTTCGACAAACTTTTCTTTTCAATACTAATTAAAATGATGGTAATGGTCACATATTTATCATGTTCTCCGCGCGATATTGGCAAGATCGCATATTCCATATGTGCGTGTGTGCACATAACGTTTTTTTCCAAGGCTTAAAACACATACGGACTGACTCTGTGGCGCAGTCGGTAGTGATACCGCCTGCGGCGCTGGAGGTCGTGGGTTCGATTCCCACCAGAGGCAAATATTTGTGTGAGCCATAAATGTTTGTCTCAAGAGTCTGGGTGTTTCTATGTATAATATGTATGTATTTAAAAAGTATATAAGTATTAATATCCGTGGTCTGATACCCATAACACAAGCAGGTTATTCCTAGCTTACTTTGGGATCAGATAGCGTTGTGTGAAATGTCCGTGAATATTTATATTTATATTTATATTTATATTTATATTTATATTTATATTTATATTTATATTTATATTTATATTTATATTTATATTTATATTTATATTTATATTTATATTTATATTTATATTTATATTTATATTTATATTTATATTTATATTTATATTTATATTTATATTTATATTTATATTTATATTTATATTTATATTTATATTTATATTTATATTTATATTTATATTTATATTTATATTTATATTTATATTTATTTATTTATACGGAATATTGCAAAATTGGTTCTAAGCTAGATATTACACAACGGATTTTACTACCATGTGTAGCTTTAGACGGAGATAGTAAATATGCAAAAATCGAAAAATCAGAAAAATGCACATATGGAACTTGTCAGGCGCAACGACGATATGCAAAATACTTGTTCCGCCTCTAGAATTTTTGCCAAGCTGCAGTAGGGTCGAATACAACCCACTTTCGGCTTGATCCTTGACACTGCAAAGAAGAAGAAAAAGCGAACGGGATTGCCTTTGAACTGACTCAAACAAGTTTATCAATGTCGATGTTCATCCTCACATCTTGCGTCCGATAAGAGCTTTCTTTCATGAACGTTTAGAATATGGATTGATCTCCCTGCCTGGGTTTTCCCTAACGCCTATCTTACGGTTTTCTTCAAAAGGGGTCTTTGAAGGTTCTTGCAGAGTCGGCAGTACGAGTGTTGCGTCTCTGGTGTTGCACACATTCATAGACTACGGTGACGTTTCTTCATCAGGTGGATCGCGAGCGTGTCTGCCACCTTAGTCGTATTAAAAAAAATTGGCTAGTGTCAAACTTATCGTAAAGTTGGTTTGGCTAGGCCGCGTGGACAAACTCGATCAAATCCAATAATAATCATCTTAGAAAAAGGTCGCCTTACAAGGAGTGCATATTAGCTGAATTTATCCATATGACCTTGTCAGCCGCCTCGTGAATACAAATCTATAACTCTCACGTTAACTTCAAATTTTCGAACTTCAAAAAGTTTACTACCTTGTGAGATAAGTGGATATTGGTGGGGTCCTTCCCAGCCCCAGTGCGATTGCACACGAGTGTACTTATATAATATATAGTAATCCTACTAATCCTGCTAATATTATAAATGTGAAAGTTTGTGAAGATGTTTGGATGTTTGTTACTCAATGCTGAAATTTGGTACAGGGATAGAGTATAGTCCTTTTTATCCCGTGAAAATGTTCCCACGGGAAGCGGGAACGGGAACCAAATTTCAAGCGGGCGAAGCCGCGTACATCAGCTAGTGAGTATATAATCAAAGATAGTATCTAATAGTGACTAAATTTGCGAGACCTTAGCTACTTGCAAGTCTTGCAACTGTTCATTGCATATAATATTAGCATTTTGCATATAAATGACCTCCCTAAATTGCGGTAAGATATTACCTAACAGAACATGTTGTAGGCACCGGCCTCATTTTAGATTGCAATTTACAAACTAGACACTGGACCACCAGTGGCAGTCGTTAAGCCAAGTGGAATGACTTATGGGCGACTTGAACAAAATTTAAAAAAGTATCCTCTCAAACACACGGCAATAAGCGCATCACCTATATGGGGGCACAAGAAGATGTATACTATGTAGTAATAAGTAGGTGTATACTATGTCTAGCCTTTAGACTCTTTAGAGGATAAAGGCTAGACATAGTATACACCTACTTAGGACCTTGGTCGAGCACGAGCTAGTGCATGCAAGTACCGTTCCAGAAGTCTCGGCTTAGAATCCTATCTAAGTCAGACTGATATGTGTGATCCGCAAATGTTTGTTTCAAGGTTCGGATGTTTTCTATTTATTATTCAGTTTTTTTTTCCAAATCCTAGGAAAATTAAAGCTCAACAAAATAATTGGATTTATAACATAAAGACAGCCAAATATGAGATTTTACAAATAATACGTTTGCAAATAGTGTAATGTGTTTATTAGTTATCCAGATACGATGACAAAGGCTATCGCATATTTTGAGTGACATATGGCATTGTGGGAAAAAAAATGCCCCACAGTGTACCTATTTGTTTATTTACTAGGAAACCCCGCAGTGTTTCCAAATGTATAGCAGTTAATGGATTACTCTTGTGAGGCTTCACGGCCTAATAATCACTATCAAGTTAACTGCGTTACTTATCATCAATTACAAATTATCGCGTATATACATTCATATTCTATGCGGGCACCATTGATATCAATTCTTTATCATAATCCTTATAATCTTTATTATTTTATCTTGACTCGTACTAAACGATAAACCACCTTTAAAATACAATCTCGAGTTCACTAAATTCTTATGGAATGCACGCGAAAGAAGAATTCGACTTTGAAATGAACTCTTTCTTTCAGAAGTTGTTTTTCAAGTTTGCAATGTTATCTGTATGCAAGAGAGATCACACATTCTTAGTCGCCAATATTGCTATATTACTAACTAGCTGTTGCTCGCGGCTTCGCCCGCATGAATTTCGGTACCCGTTCCCGCTTCTCTGTACCAAATTTCATCCCAATCCGTTTAGCCGTTAGAGCGTGATTGAGTAACAAACAACCAAACATCTTCACAAACTTTTACATTTATAATATTAGTAGGATACTATATAGGAGAAATTTTGTGAGGATGAGATTTGTTACAGGTATAGATTATAGTCTGAAATAACACATTCCAAAGTGTTTTTTACACCTGCTAATATACGTTTCGTACAGAAACAAAATTCCACGCGTACGGCATCTAATCCTTGAATGTGAATATTTATTACTCTTTCACGCTCTTATGGCTGAATGGATCTGACTGAAACTTGGCACAGAAATAGACAATAGTCTGGAATAATAGGTAGACCTTTTACTATCGGAACAAAAACCCCCATTGACTGTGGAAAGGGGATAAGAATTTAAGGCTAGTAAAACTATTTTATGAATGAATACCCGCGAATATCTATTAATTAAAAGGGGTGATAACTGCATAGTAGCGGTATACTAGAGCAACTTCTACAAGTATGTATATTCACACGTTCCTATAAACTTTTTAGTGTTTAAAGTTACCATGTCCATTTATGACCGTAAAGTTTTGAGATTTTTTGAGAACAGTTGATCGCGCATCCCTGTTTATAACGTACAGAATCAAATTTGGGATTAGGAAGACAATGCTTTATACCAAAAAGACTAAGGTTGGCACCCGAGAGTACCTCCGCCAGTATCACGCAAAACAATAGATTTGGGAAAATACGGTACCTACAATACATTTTTAGATGCACTTTGGACTGCTGTGCATCCTATACCGACCTCATCTCTCGAGGGGTGCAGTCATTTGATCTAAGAGTTTAAGCAAAATGCACAGCTCTTAAACCACAACAAAGCCTAGATAAGTATATCGAGTTCCACAGTTTGTTGACTCTCATAAGTCAGATTTCTTCTGAATAACTTAGTTGCGTGAGATATGCAGCTGAACCGGTAAATGATTTGCAAGTTTTCATGAACTAAAATAGAACTCGGAACTTCTAACCAAATACTATCTAACTAAATTCCTAATTCCTTTACTGTTCCATCAAGTCTCTGGATGTTCATGTGGTCTGACACACAGCTTCCATCTTGAACGATTTTTTTGTATGATAAGCACAATGAATAAAGATAATGTGTTTGGTTGATGGTCCGAATGGCTTCTGAGCAACTAAACTATATTTCTGGCAAAGGGTGACTTACTAACTCATCAAAGAGATAGTTATCAAAAGAGGCATCCCGCCTGAAAGCCACAGTGACATCTATCGATTGGGGGCCACTCTCACAGTCCATAGGACTTTTGACAATGATCCTTAAGTTGACGACCCTGTGATGTGTTTCTACACGCTCCGCTTGAAGAAATATTGTAAGAGGAGGAAACCAATGTGCGAGCATGTCTCCAATGTCCTTATTATCTGATTACGGAATGCACAGTAGTTATTATTATGTCAACCTTAGATCTACTTTGATCGAAATCTTTGTAAAAACAAAGCGTATGAACCAATGTCGATGATTTATCAATCACGTCAAACATTCGAGGTAGCAAACGTCACTAAAGATAGCTGTATGAACTTTAATTTCATTGTTGATCTTACAAATAGAATAAGTGCTTAGTGATTCTTAGATTTATCAATTTCATTTTTGCAACAACTGGAGATTTGAAAATAAAAATAACATATTTAAGATCAAAATACCTTTTAAGATCACGTCTTAAGGGAGAAAAATACAAAGGCATGTTGTTTCAAAAATATCAATTTGAAAATTTTCTAGTTACCCATAAAGACTAACAATTTGGCTTATCGACTACCCTGTCCACACCCGAGACCGGAGGACGCTCGAAAAATGTCACAAATGGTCTATTATCTATGAACAACTTCGGCACTGGCCGTGCAGTGGCAGTGTCTGCGACTGCCATGCCGAGGTTCAAATTCCATATCGAACCAAATATTTGTGTTATCCACAGAATAATGCTTTTTCTGATGTTTTTTATAGACAATATGTATTTCTTTTTATATTTAGCTCGCCAGATTGACGTCGCCACCAGCCTGTTGGAAAACCGTGGCGCATCTAGCGAAGGGGGGGCCACTTCTGACAGTGGTCCTCAAGTTGGCAGCCCTGTGATGTGCCTCTTTACGCTCCTCTTAAAGAACCAGTGATTGTGAGATGAGGGAAACACGTGTGTGGGCAGGTCGTTCCATGTTTTTATAGTTCGACAGAGGAACGATCTTTTGAAACTCTCAGATCTGGCGAAGATTCTCTCCACTGTATGTGAGTGGCATCTTTGTCCGGCACCCGCTGTTCAGGATCGGAAAGGAGAGGGTGGGATCAGGTTGAAGAGCTCTTCAGAACATTCACCGTGATACATTCAGGCAGCCAAGGACGCTATGGTTCTTCGCTGCGCCAACGGTTCAAGACCTCCCGCCACCTCAGGACAACCAATTATTCGAATAGCACGTCTCTGCATAGCGTCAAGCGCGTCTAGTAAGTACCTCGCGGAGTCATCCCAAAGGTGACAACAGTATTCGACGCAGGGACGAATCTGCGTCTTGTACAGTAAACATCTCTGATGTGGCGTGAAGTACCGTCTCACCTTATTAAGGACTCCTAGTTTCTGCGAGGCCAGCCCAATACAACTCTCTATGTAGTTTTTGGTGATTGAGCTCACGTCGGACGTCTATATCGAGAATCTCCAGGTTGTCCTTAATGGAACCGTAATGCTGTGAAGAGACAGTAGGGGTAGGAATGGGGACTTCTTAGCTGTAAACGCACACGCCTGTGTTTTTCTGGATTTAAACTCAACCAGGTTGTCTGAACCCCATTGGGCAATGTGACCCAGGTCCCGGTCGAGATCCGCCACGAGTTGCCGTCTCTTCTCCTCCACGTCGCCTCGCCCCACCGCTGGATGGCCAGAATAGCTCCCATGCAGAGTATTATCATCCGCATAACAATTAATGCACCCAAGGGACAGCCTGTCATTGATATTCAGAAGAAAGAGAGTCGGGGACAATAGCGATCCCTGTGGTACTCCGGCATTTACGGCAAAAGGCAGGAAGCCTGACCATCACAGAGAACCCGCATAAGTTCGCCCGTGCAGGAAGCTGGCCAACCATTTTAAACGTCAGTATGGTCATTAGTTATCTTGACCCCACAGCACAAGCTGTCTTAAAGCATAAACACGCAGCTGCTACCCTGACATACAAACTTGGTCAGTCCTAGATACTGTGCTGTTACTGTGCTAGCTTAATGATCTCAATAAGCTAGGGAGGCTACTTCTTTAAAACAAAAAAGGTAAGTAATTTATTATTTGAAAACGTGACTCACCCTGTTTTAAATTTAAAAACCACGAATTAATAAAGGACCGGCATTTAGCCGAATCCCCACCGTACTGGATATAATTTAGCCAAATTAACTAGATACCGATAGTCTATCAATTTGAACAGATAATATTATCATTAGCACATAATCGGTTTGGATAAGTAATGTAATCAATATAGAGAAAATAAATAATACAATAATGTTTTATTGGCTTCTGTATGACGTTTTTATTGCTAAAAAATTGTTTGTTAATCAGAGGGCCAATTCTCGTAATAATTTTCGCTCGGCTCACAATTGGCCCTTAACTTGCACTAATGTACCTACGTAGCTTGCTGTAGTTGGAAACCAGTTTTAATTACCCTAAGTATTTAGGTAGGTGCCTAATTTTTATGTATAAAGCACATGTTACTTCCGAAGTTCAGAATAACGTGACTGTCTAATGAAGGAAGATATTTTTTATATCGGTTGAATTGTTTCTCAGTTTATCGCTTAAAAACAAACAAATCTTTTCTCTTTATAATATTATTATGAAACACTAGTACCTATAGATTACTTACCTCAATCAATCAAATCAGCCTATCACATTCCAAAGCCGAACGAAGGTCCCTCCCGATTCCATTTTGGAAATGAGATTCAGAGGTTAAAGCAAATAGGTCTAATAATGTTTTGAATTCACAAACATAGTGCAGACGATGTTTCAAATTCAAATTTACTTTACCCTCTTGTAGAGGATAAAAACGACTTTTGCACTCAGATATCGAAGAGCAAAAATACTCTTTCCGAGATGGGGGGATGAAAAATATTTATCTATATTAGGAACCAGGTACTTTCTTAGCTTAGCGAGCGGCTAGTAAGAGCGGTGTAGTAAGTAAGTATCCTGCTCGGCAAAATAGATCAAAGTCAGTCCAGCCGTTTCATAAGTTATAGTACCTAGCTTCTCTTCAAATTATTAAAAGTGATTACCATACCATATCCTATACGCGTTATACAACGTCGGAACAGTTGATACACTTTGCGCTGTTTAATATTGTCAATATTAGTTTCTAACGAACATTTAAACGTACAAATTATATCTATCAATTCGATTCAAAACGTGATTGACAGATCCTTATGATTTTAGATCCTGCAGGATATTGAAACGCGTTTTCGAATCAATTGAACGTCTGTTCGATGACTTGTTGAATGTTTAACAGGAAATTACGAATGGTTTTGGGCATGGGTTGAAAAAGAGTAAACATATTAATCTTGGGTTTTTTAATCTCCTATCAAAAGCTCCTTAAACCGACTTCCGAAGCGTGGAAACCCTGTCCTCAAACGCTTCTCATTTCGAAACTAATACTGTTTAAAAATATTTAAGTACCTACCTAAGTGATTTTTATATAGAACACTAAGAAGAAGCTAGCTGTAAGGGACTGATTAAGCGAGAGTAGGTATTCGATTCGACAGGATGGATGATTTTGCAATCATCCGTATGTCTGTGTGTTTCAGCAAACTTGGCACACGGTTCTTTGATTTAAAATAGAATTTTACGAGAGCTTTGAGCGAAATATTACGGTTGGTAACTACAACTTGAGAGTAGTGAGAAATTCTTAAATCTATAGGCACAACTTTAACGCTGTCATAATATTTTGTGATAATGCCATCTATACAGAATAGGAAGAATTAAATGCATAAGTGTTCAACCTTTATAAAACTAGATGGCGCCTACACACATATAGCTTATAGTCATCTTCATCCCCAATGGATTAGGCAGAGGTATTTTTAGAGCACAGATTTTGTAACACTAGAATGTGAGCCTATTGCCGTGTTGAAACGGACAGGTACAGGATGTGACGACCCACTGTTGAATTTTTTTAAGCCGCCCATATCTTGACATAGCAACTGTCATGTAACTTAAAACCGGGACCAACGGCTTAACGTGCCTTCCAAAGCACGGAAACGCTCGCAAATAAATGTCACAAAGCGGTCACGTGCTGATCACCCATCCAAGGTCCGCCCATAGTAAAAATGACTTACTGCAGCGATCATTTACAGAACACAGGGTTCGCGGAGCCGGGTTGACCGCTTCATAATGGGGGAAAATAGAAAAAAGGTATCTTTAGGGTCCCGTACCCAAAGGGTAAAAACAGGACCCTATCGCTGAGGCTTCGCCGTCTACCTGTCTGTCTGTACGTCACAAGACTGTGTATTGTAAACCGTGACAGCTAGATAGCTAAAATTTTCATAGATTGCGTTTTGTTGCCCGTGTGGCGACGGGGTTTCCGTGTTGCGGCGGGTAAGAGTACAAAATGTCGCCACTCCAATACATCCCCAGGGTGTCGTAAGAGGCGACGAAGGAAACACCTTCGCAAAAAGATCCATTGCGTAGAGACAGAAACCATACCATGTACAAAGTATGTACCTATGTATTTATGTCGAAAAATACTAAAAATTAAGGGGGGCTCCAAACTTATTATTTTTGCAGTTGTTTGGTACGAAACCCTCTGTGCGCGAATCTGAAACGCACTTCGTCGGTTTTTTTCTATGAATTACTATCGAATTTCGTCGATAAATAAAACGAATTACATAATTCCTCCATACACTCACACTGGTTACCAAGTCGGCCTCACATAATTGGCCTGTCATTTGTTTCTCACTCACGATCGGTATCGTCACAATTCCTTCTGTTCTATCTGACTTGAATTAATCATGTAAGTTACATGGACACTTTCTACGTCGGATACGTAAGTGTGTAAATAAGGCCTGTTGATGTAATTCGAATTGTATTGCTGTATCAATGTATGTAACTTATAGTGTAAGTTGTATTGTAGTGATTGCTTGTTTTTTTGTAATTCATTGGAAGCTTTGGCATTTACCTAAGCCATCTGATTAATCGTAGTAATTGATTTCTTTTTAACAGTTTTTTTTTAAGCTATTGCATAGCTTCTATCGCGGGCCTTGCGTGGAGACCGAATCCAGAAATTGTGTCACGAAAACGAGTCACACTCTCAGCTACCTTCGGCCACGTTCGTGTATCTAGTCTAGCAATTCATAATTTTTTTGTTTACGTCAATTATGAACTCTGCAGTCGTTATATATTATTATTATTATGTCAAATAATCCAAAAATTGATGCTTGTACCCAGAATCGATCTTGCGCCTTCTGCGTACCGATCCGCGTCTTAACCACTCGACCAAAGTTGAATTAGGAGTGTTGGTCGAATTTAGAGTTCTTAATGTGAAATGACAATTTCGATGCTGTCAATTACATTAGTTGCTGTCAATTTACTTCGTCTAAATAAAAATTCGACTATAGGTGTATAGGTATTCATCATCTATGTACAACAGTGAACTGTACTCGTATAATTTGTGTAAAAAGTGTTTTAAATATAAATAAACAAAGTGCATTTATTAATGTAGAAAGTCACGAAAAATAGTGAAAGAAAATGAGTGAGTACTCTATATACATACATTTTATTATTATTATCACCAATGCAGTATCATTTTTTGTTTTGTTAATTTATATATAATACTGCTATAAAGATAACCAAACCCGGGAGTACGTTCCCATGGGAAGCGGGAAGAAAATTTCACGCTGACGTAGCCGCGAGCGCCATCTATCCCATACCTATGTACTTTAAACGTGTCATAAAAGTCACAACAATACCATACATGCATATTTCAAAGAATGTCTATTATTACCATAAAATTTGTAAAAATAGTTTTTAAGTAGAAAGAAGAAACCTATTGTTTTATATTTTAACTAGCTGACCCTCGCAACTTTGTTTACGTCACACAAGGTCTATGAAATTAGAGGTATTTATTAATCATACTCATCAAGTAGCGTGTAAATCTGTCCTGTATGCTATATCAAAATAGAGCTTAATGGTTAAAACTATTCCTCAGTATAGAATTTTCCTCAATATAAACAATTTACATACAAACACCGGCGTGTTAGAATTTTATTACATGTATCAATGTAGTAGACGTAACGTGTATAAAATGACATCAATCAAATGTCATCAATATTCTGAAAAAGAAATTAAAAATAGAGTTCACAAACTCTTTTGAAAATACATACTGTACCTTAGAGGATCGTTATGAAGATAACAGGATAGTTAACAACCATCCATAGAAAATAGATGGTATAATGCTGAATACCGCAAAGAACAATCGGCGCGGCATAGAATGGGGCCTATACTGATATCCTGGAGGATATTAATGATGCCGATGTCCTGTGCCTGCTGAGGCACACACACGCCGTCATGCATGTCTGCAGGACAACGTGCAGGACAACGAGCAGGATGAGGCAGCGAATGGCTGGACTGAAATTAAAATCGACAGACGCAAGAGATGTGGTGGAGGCACGAATTCACGTACCTCGGGAGTGTCGTGTCAGAAACTGATGGAATAGAAGAGTACCCTACATCATTTCGAGTCTCGCCAAGGCCAGAATAACCTTTACACAGCTGCGCCCCGTAGGCAGTTGCGAAAATAGACACGAAGAGTGAAACTCAAAACAAAGTAAACGTTAAAACTGTACTGCTAACTGCTATACGGATGCGAGACATGGAAGGTCACTAAAGTAAAGACATTTCGCACCAGCTACCAGCTATAAGTCTTCGTCAAACGCTGCCTCCAATGGATCCTCGGTACATATGGGCCCGAGAACATCACGAACGTAAGGCTATTGGAACGCTGCAGTGAGACCCCAACAGATCAAACGTCGGAAGTGTAGCTGCTGCGCTGGATTGGACACACGCTGCAAAGGGACCATGAATCACATCATACCAAGGCAAGCCTTACTGAAACTACTGGTAGGCTGTCAAAAACTGTTCGATAGTAAGTAGGTACATTTTTTGATAGTGGCTATAGGCTACATAACATAATGCGAAGATTAATAGGAGTGGTGCAGCAATGAGGAATGTTTCGAAAACGGAAAACATTTAATCGTTATAAGAGTATCCGTTGCGCCTCTGCGTAAATGGTTGAAGTTACATAAAAATAATTTATTACAAAATAATTGTTCTTCTTAAAAAGTTCTAAAACAAAATTCCAAAAGCCCAAATGTCCACAGTCAAGTAGGCACTTGGTACTTTACTTTGTTGAACATAGGCCTTAAAATCTTACTTCTTACTAATATTATAAATGCGACAGTTTGTGAGTGTGGATGTTTATTACTCTTTCACGCTCAAACCGCTGAACGGATCGGGCTGAAATTTGGTACGGAGATACATTATAGTCTGGAATAACACATAGGCTACCTTTTATCCCGGGAATAACTTCCCGCGGTAACAAATTTTACGCAGGCGAAGCTGCGGGCATCAGCTAGTATTCTTATATAGAAATAATTATACTAGCATAGTTGGTAAAAAATGCTATGTAATAGCTTTACCGCGGCAGTCCCCGAGTGCCACACTTCTTTTTTTATTCTTGAAGAACGCTTACAGACTACTGCATTAAATGAGGAAGTAGAATTATTTTATTGGGATTTGCCATTATGAATAGGCTGTACTTTAGTATTGTATTTCTATTATGTAATTAGGTAGGGGAGGTAGGGGAGGGATGGGCAGTTGGGAGACATGGGCACCCCCCTTTTATTCTGATTTGATCATATATTTTATTTTTTTCTTGATTTGGTAGTTTACTTTACCGACTGGCAACGCTGTTCATCCATAGTGTATATAACATTTCTGTCAGTTGGCAAACACAAACACGTTTGGAGGATATGCGCTAGTAAAAGTAAATATTTTGTTGTGGTTTCGGATCGTTATAAAGAGAAAACTAATGAAAGGTATGTGTATTTTTTATTATTTATCAATTGTACATTTACTAATCTATTAATTAAACTGAAATTCAAGCCTAAATACGTAGATTCAAAAAAATACCGGTAATCTATGTCGAAAATGTATACAGAGGGAGTAATGGGCATTTGAACGTGCGGGTGGTTTGGGCATGCCCAATGGTCCCTCCTATTATGTTCAGTATAGGATTTTTAACTATTGGTTTAATTTTATTTACAGAAAGATGCCATTTAATTGCAAAAATAAAGGTTTGCGACGGGAAATTCCTAAAGATTTAATATTACGAGCCATAGAAGAGGTATCAAAAGGATCAAAAATAAAAGCAACAGCTGATAAATATGAAATCCCTAGATCAAGTTCTTTTTTCTTTTATTGAGTTTTTAATAGTCAATTTGTTAACTAATTTTTGATTTCTATTATGAATATAAAGTGATTTATAGGCCGTGCCCAAGCCTCCCACAGGGTATGTCCAAGCCTCCCTACCATAGGGAGCATTGGGCACTTTTGACTTAGTTTATAAAATATCTCGTAATGTTGAGATTGATTGTAATTTTTAAGAAAGCTCTTGAATTATATCTAGCCAAATGTGTGGTGCAATAAGAATTGGCAATAAAATAAGTAATAGCCTGTGTTAAGTAAAATCGTTTTTTACTCAAGTCAATTTAAAATACTTTCAAAATAAAAAGATATGATGAAAAAAGTGTCAAAACCCAGGCGAAATAAGGGGTCTCGACGGTACCTATACCTATTTATGTATTTGTTTATAAAGTATTTATTTAAATATTTATTATTATATTTAAATAGTTAAAACTGCCTCTGTTCTTTTGTATGTGTGTTATATCAATTCTCTCCTGTTCTTTTCAATTACACACTTTTAATTGTTCTTTTCCTACTTCATGTTCTCCTCTCGCCGGTCTGCTGGGAGATATTTCTTCTAGAAATAAGCAGTACCATTGTACCTAAGTTTCCTGCTATACCTATAATTGTTATATACTAGTGTGTGCATAAATAAATAAATAAATAAATAAATAAATAAATAAATAAAAGTTGATTATCTACAAAACCTGATTTTTTATGCAATAAATAGTGAAAAAGTGCCCATCCCTCCCCTACCTCCCCTACATTATATTAATTTCTTTTTTTTTTACCCAACTTATCGGGCTACTCAGAATTATATACTTACGTACTAAATATAATTAATTAGTAGGTAGAAAATACCGTCTAGTTACCAAGTGTACTTTTTTTTTAAAACATTTGTGTATGACGAAGTAGATACTTAGCACATAAAACACTTAGCATGTTGACTTAAAAACTGCTATACTCATACGTCACAGCAGAGTTTAATGCAAACCGTGTAATTCCCCGTTTAAGTGTTTCGTCACGTCTGTTATATCATGAATACACATGGTGACAAGTTTTTTAACGGGGACCTGTTAAAATAATGTTTTCAACATACTTAGAGCACAATGTGACAAGGAGGGACGTGACGTAACGTGAGGCCGAGTTCGCGGTAGACCGCGAGGTGGCACCCCTGATCGATCCCCTAGCTAGGGGAGACATCAGGACTTTCCCAGTCTTGGGGTCCCCCTTCGTGGAAGGTTCTGAATTAATATGGGAACTACTCGCGCATCCCATGTCAGATGTATCTTTGCAGTTACATAAAATAACTTATGTTTAGAAGATTTGTGTGCTGTGTTACTTAAAGCTGACAAGGGATGCACGGGTACTTCACATATTAATTCAGAACCTCTCACGAAGGGGGGATACCGGGACTGGGATAGTCCCGATGTCATCCCTAGGGTGTGAACCACAACACGAGTACCTAAAATAAAATTAAAAACCTTGTACAAATGTCTCCCCCTACTAGGGGGACAAAAGGACTGGAAAAGTCCTGATGTCTACCCTAGGGGATCGACCAGGGAGCCACGAGTCCACCGCCAGAGATTCAGGCACAAATCACTTTCCAAAAAAGTCAAGGGAACAATGTCGCGAGGCCGCAGTAGTTGCCACAGTTTGTTGAGAATATTAAGACGTTCGTTCCGAGAAGAATCTTGTTCAAGTCCAGTCTATGATACTGTGTATTCAATTAATGATGTAAAAAATTCCACGAGTGAAAAAAGAGAACATTAATAAATATAAAAGTAGTACATCTTTATCAGCAAAAATGCACGGCAGACGAGCATACAGAGTCCAGCCAATGAGATTGATCAGCGTAACATAATCACTTTAGCAACACCATAGGCGATCTTTAAAGTACTAAAATACGCACCAATGCCGACTTTGACTTCCTAAAATTTCGGATAATAAAACTTATATGACTGATATAATCTCAAAGTACTGAACGATAAGAATATCAAAGGAAGAACTCTGTAAATAGGCAAAAAGATATTATATTATGATGCCTAGTTGATCATTATCATTGCAACATAAAATTCAATTTATTTTGATGATTTCGATGAATCATATGGATGCTTCGCGTGAATCATCAAAACCATCATTACAATATTACCATCATTATCATTGTCACGAGTACCGATAATCAAAATACATATTGACATGACGTCTGGTATCAAATAAATTGGTGGAATAAGTTACCCACCACTTACGACCGACGTTACTTTGTTTTTTCTTGTGTGGGACGCCTGCTATGCCGAGCGGACGATCCGACCGACATTTTTGCTGCCCATTTCGTCCAACTGACGTTACTTATGTACATCCAAGAATAAAAAAAATACAAATTATTTACTTATAGCTTTTTTAAGTAAAATTATGTTCTTACCTTGAACGCAGCCATGATGATAAATAAAAAGATAGTAGGTATGGTCTACGTGTATTAGAAAAATTCATTCAACAGTCGTTTGAACACTATATTATTAAAGTCTGTGCCAGCAATGTAACCTTTTTTTTTCGGAAACTCACAAACACACGCACACAATAATAAAGTAGAACAGTTTCAATATTGGTCAGTGAGCAATCCTCTCATTTCATAATTATACTTAGCAATGAAGCGATCAGGTGCAGGCAGGTCCTTTAGGTCTTATCTTCCTCTCTTGTAATACTCTTATTTATTCAGATAAGTAATGCTTATCACCCACTTTACGATCTTCAATGAGACGTGTTTCTTCTTCTTCATCAGAGCATAAGTTCCGTTTGCTTCAAACATCATAAAGTTGGAGTCAGGAGTCTTCGAGACAAAGTTCTTTTTTTTTTTTTTTTTTAACGCAGGTAACAAATGTCCTCCGGCACTACCCAGGCGCGAGGACACCTGGGCGAGTGTGGGGCTCGCACCCACTAAAAACTTCCTGCGGTGTGCCATACTCCGCGCCTTGGTGGGGGGCCGGGCACGGCAAGCCATTACATCAGCAACCACCCAGCGCGAGCCCGCTGTGTGTCGCGGGCACCCTACCATATTTACGACCCTACCTTATTATAATGTTAAACCTCTCTTTGGGCAACGTCAGGCACACTGCACGCTGCCCCTTCGCGGGTGGCTATGTAAACGCGGGTGAAGGGTCCCCATCCCTTACACCCGCAGCCATATTCAGGGTGGCTCCGTCGTCCCATGCGTGGGCAGCGTATTGGGTCAGCGAGTGGATCTCTCTCTCTTACCCGCTCCGCAGCTTCTTTCTGAGAGATTATATCCTCGCTGAAAGTTGCTACTGCGGTAAATTTGCTCTCGCTGACCAGCATTGCTTGAATAACAGCTGGCAGCAAGAGATCCTCTCCGATAACTGCAGTGAGATCCCGGCGCTGCGCGTCCCAAGCCGGACATACCGCAAGCGTATGCTGCGCCGAGTCCTCACTGCAGTCGCAGTGATGGCAAGAGGGGGTCCTCTCCCTCCTAGCAACCGAAAACAGATACTTTCCGAAGCAACCGTGATCGGAAAGCATCTGTGTCAGTCGGAAGGTAAGGATCCCATGTTGCCTCTCCGCCCACTCAATAATGACCGGTTGGAGCGCCTCTACGGTGGCAAAGCCAGCACGCGGAGCCTCCAGCCGGAATGACCATTCTTGCAGTATTTCTAGACGGGCGGCTTCTCGCCACCCGTGGATCTCCGTGTGAGGTGGGCGAATACCATCAACCGCACGAGATTCAGTGGTACGCCTATAGACTTCAGCGAGCACTTCCGCCTCCAGATCCCATGGGGGTGTTCCGGCCAATGCGCATGCAGCCTCGGTGGATATAGTGCGGTATCCGCGGATAACCTTAACCGCCATTACCCTCTGAGAACGCCAGAGTCTGGCCCTATTCTCGGCGGTCAGCGAGACAAAGTCCTCGGTCAACTTTGCTAAGAGAAACATTGTTTGGTGGGATCTTTTATAGCGTTACGTGAAAGTTAGTAGTAGTTAGAACAATTATGACTTTTAAACTTTCTTCATAATTTTCAGAGCTTTACAATCCTTCAGGAATCAAGCCTCAATTGCAAGTGGTGCTCCAGCCTCACGAGGTCATGGCTAAGGGATAAAAATCTCGAAACTAAACTCTGTACCAACCCGTCGCACATTATGGTGAAAGTTTGAAGAGACTTGCGTCCGGCAGTGAACTGCAATATAATGTTTTCATTGATTTGCAATCGTGGAAAAACGCGGAGTCTTCGCCTTTTGAAGAATTGGTTCCCCTGTTAGTCCTCATCCTGTGCTCTAAGTTGAGTTGTTAAAAGCATCAGATGGAGAATGTAACTCAATTCATTTTACGATGCAGGTCGGTTCTGGACTCCTTGTTACCGCGTGAAGATATAGATTAGTATTAGTACTATTGCTTATTCTATGCTAGCATTAAAATAAGGTTCACGTTTTTTGTTACCATCTAGCTGTTTTACTTTTTATGTTATCTTTTTGCTAATCTGTCCAGCCACCTTGAAATTCTATACAATGTCTCGAAATAGTTACAGATTCTTGTCACAGTCTGTACTAACGTAATAAGCCTTGAACTACTTTGTTGACCCGTCCAAGAGACAGATCTAATTTTCATTGTTATTCTAAAATGTTGTTAGTCTTTAATCATTCATATTAATCGACGACCTGTTTTTATATTACAGAAGTGGCATACAAGCACGGTCCATCTGATCCAAAGTTGGTATCGTAGACTACAGACGTTTATTCAGAAGTGTTTCACGTTCGCTGTAAACCCTATTATCGTTTTATACGAAAATGTAGGTATCAGTTGTTAAAATTTTCAGTTTCACTTCAATGATGTATTCAAAGTTATCCTAATTGGGCAGTAAGTGAAAGTTTTCATTTTGATATGGCTAAAGTTTCATTTGTATTTATATGATTTGGTTCTTCTCCATAGATTCTGATTATGATTAAGACCAGATTCATCAGTGTGAGCTCTGTTAGCCATAGGTAGTCCAGTCCTGTTCGTCCATCTACGCTTACCTACTCTACGCCCACCGCTCCAGGAATCAGGATACATAAATCCAACGGTTCTATAGAAACATTAACTAGGATTACATTTATCCATACATGTGACCACACCCTTGTTATATCTATCCCTGAAGGGGTAGATAGGTACAGGCATATTCACCTTTGTCTTTTCTTGTATTTGTCCCACGTATTAAGTGATGAGTCGTATTGCCGTTTTGAAATGAGCAGGCGCAGGTTGTGACTGCCTGCTGTTGAAATTATTCAAAGACCTTCAACTTGGCTAAGCGATTGCCATTTTACTCGCAACCAGAACCAAAGTCTTAACGTGCCTTATAAATAAATGTCTTGAAGTGGTCACATGGTGGTCACCCATGCAAGAACCGGCTATATTGAAACTCGCTTACTGCAGTGATCGTTTACAGAACACTGAGTCCGCTGAGACACGAACGCTTCCTCCATTAAATAGGATTAACATTTCAATTTCCCAGTACAATATATACCTAATCCTGTTAAGTTGCTAACAGGAGATGGCGTGTTTCATAACTGAATTAGGTCAAATTCCCGCGAGATATAATGAGATAATGCTATTAGCATCGGGTCTACGAGATCATGCTCCTCGTGATACTCAATTATACGTATGCTTACTTAAATTATGACTATATGCCTCAGGTCTGGCAAACTACCAATTTTAGTATTAACCAGATAGATTTAATTTTCGAAATATTGTTCAATTATTATTTTGCAGCTGTTCCCAATTGCTTTCTAATCTGGATTTGGAGTATTCGGCTAGCGATTTTATCTTTTTAATTACCACAGTTTTGACGGACCCTCTGACTAACATAATTCATCTGTAACAGAGTTTCGTTATTTGATTTGTTGGTACACTAACTAATAGCTTCTTGATGGGCCTTAATATACCCATAAAATAGAGATGAATGTAGATTTTATGTATTATTAACAGTTTATTGAATTTTAATTTATTGTATTTTAAAAAATCTATTTTAATTGTTATGTAACTTAAAAAATTAAAAAATGTTAGGATCAATTTTATGTTTCATTTTATGCTAAGGCTTCTTTATTACTACGGAGGAGCGCGTAGAACTTGATTTACCTAGCTTACTAAACTGTAAAGGTGTACTGACAAAACTTCTTCAGCAATAGGTAATTAACATACAACATAATGGTGCATAGCTTACAGAAGCTTACCTTCTGCAAGCTATGCACTATTATACTGGGTGTAACAAAACTACCTCTCCATATTTCATGAGATGACTTGGCATCGGAAATCAAATACAAATATTTAATAAAAAAGGGGGGTAAATTTTTTCTTTTTTTTTTAATTTTTTTGTCGCACATTTGACCTTTAAAACGGATTTACGGTTAAAGTATTCATGTGATTTTTTTTTTCTTCATTTTTTGTAATGTTTCTTGACTGATGCCACGTCACGTGACGAAATTTGGAGAGTCAATTTTGTTACACCCAATATAGTATGAGAAGAATAAAAAGAAATAATGAATGAGAGACCGTGAATTGGTTGTGTTCTGTGAGTCTGGTGTGGATTCTTCCCCTCACATTTCAAAAAAAGTTATTCTATTCCAAAGTTAGACCCATACAACTCATAAAGGCCTATTGATTGTTTTAGTACTTTCGGTTGACGATTTTACAACCGGAAGTGCTAATATTATTGTAAGTTATGTAGGTATACTATGTGTAGCTCAAGGGCGGAATAATGATTTCTTTCTTTCTAATAACATTTCTTGCATCGTGCAAGAAATGTTATTAGAAGGAAAGTAGAAAGTAACTGCTGCTTCGTAGCAGCAGTTATACCCGAGCAATACAATACAACGAAATTGTGAGCAAATGGAACTCCAGTTTTAGTTTTCAGTACTATCTTAGAAATACCTTTTTTGAGACATGGCAACCACATTGAATGACTTCTCTCGTTAAATTCACACACTTATGTATGAGGGAAGCACTCGTGGCCCCGCGGACTCAGTATTCTGTACACGATCACTGTAGTAAGCCCTTTGTACAATATTGTCTGTTTAAATTTTGTAAATAGTTTTTAACAAGGTGTACAAATAAAGTTTTATTCTATTCTATTCTATTTTATTCTATTCTTTCACTATGGCCAGTCCTTGGATGGGTGACCATCCATGTGACCACTTTGTGACAGTTATTTGAGCATTTCCGTGCTTCGGAAGGCACGTTAAGCCGTTGTTCTCGGTTGCCAGTAAAATGGCAGTCGTTAAGCCAAGTAGAAGGCCTTTTTAGGCGGCTTGAAAAATTTCAACAGCAGGCAGTCACAACCTGCGCCTGTCCATCTCAACACGGCAATACGGCTCACCACCTATTACGTGGGACAATTTTTAAAATAAAATTTTCAATAAAAAATAAAACCGACTTCAAACAAATCCTGAAAAATAAAATTTACTTAGCACAAAGTAATATGTATTTTGATTTATCTGATTTTATTTAATATCGTATTGAAGTTGGCGCCAAGTAAACCCATAGTTTTATGTAGGTATTATTCATGGCACCAACTTCAATACTATATTGAACAAAATCTGATAAATCAAAATACATATTACTTTGTGCAAAGTAAATTTTATTTTTCAGGATTTGTTTGAAGTCGGTTTTATTTTTTATTGAATTTTTTTTTTTTCATTATTTTAAGTGACGGGTGAACCGAAAAGTATATACACTCATTTGCAAAAAAAACGGGCGGTTTTGATTTTCATTCATCTTTAAAAATATACAATACCAAAAAGGTTTCAATCGTTTGTACACGTTACTGGCCGGTTTTAAAAATGCCGTGGTATTTAAAAAAGTACGTTCTAAATTCAAATTTTCATTTGATGCTCATTTTTACAGAAAACCCCTTTTTATCCTACATTTTTGGCGCGAAGTTCCAGAAGTTAAAATCGACTTTCACAATTTTATTCAATTTTTATCGATTAATTTCATATCCTTGACTGTCAAAGCTTTATTTATTGCTGTTTGGCTGTATCAAAAATGGTAGATAAAGTGGTAAAAGCTACCAAAATTATCGCGCTGCTTAAAGAGGGTTGCAGCCAATGTTTCGTGACTAGGAGGCTAAATGTTAGTCGCTCGACGGTCCAAAGGACCTGGCAGCGATATCAGGAGAATGGTTCCGTCGAGAGAAGGCCTGGTTCTGGAAGAAAACCATGTATAACCACGGGATGATCGTTTTCTTGTGAGTCGAGCATTGAGAAATCGCAAATCTTCGTATGTGGATCTTAAGAACAACCTCCAAGAAGTAAGAAATGTGCATATTAGTCTATGGACGGCCAGGAGGAGGCTTCTCGCTGCCAATATACGCAGTCACCGCCCGGCCCGCGGCCCCAGATTACTCCGTGAGCACAGAGTTCACAGGCTTAGGTTCGCTAGAAATTGTGAATCATGGACTCAAGAAGATTGGAATAGGGTTTTGTTCTTTGATGAAGCCAGGATATCTCTGTTCGGTGAAGATCGACGTCGGCGAGTGCTAAGAAGACAAGGAGAGCGCTTTGCAGATGCATGTTTCGAAGAAATCACACCTTATGGTGGGGGCTCTGTTATGTTTTGGGAAGGAATAAATTCAATAGAACGTACAGAGTTAGTCTTCATTGAAAACGGCTCACTGACTGGGCATCGATACATAACGGAAGTTCTAATTCCTCATGCACAACCCGCATTGGCCGCTCTAGGTCAAGACTCGATTTTTCTGGACGACAATGCTCGCGCCCACCGATCCCGCGATGTTAATGCGTATGTGCAAGAGGTCGGCATTCGTCGTTTGGATTGGCCAGCTCGTAGTCCCGACCTCAATCCCATAGAACATATCTGGGACGTTCTAAAACGGCGTGTGAGATCAGTACACCCGGCTCCGCAGACCATCAGAGAGCTGAAGAATGTGATTACTGCGGAGTGGGAACGTATTCCGCAAGCAAGTATCCAGGATATACTCGCTAGCATGCCCAGACGAATTCAAGCTGTGATTTTAGCTAGAGGGGGTCACACTCGATACTAAACATTTATCTCCTTTTACTTTATTAAAGAAAAACAAACAAAAAAACTTTTTTATTTTTACTTCATGAGCATATGCACTACTAGCGAACATACACTACTAGCGAGGTTTAGCATTATTTCCCATAAATTGTAACAAAATTTTATGAAATACTGATGAAAACGATTATTTTCTTATTAATTTACCAAATTGTGAGGATAAAACTACCTATAATTATCAAACAAAGCAATATTAACATTTGAAATGGTTCATTGCTTAGGTGCCCGTTTTTTTTGCAAATGAGTGTATTTATCTTAGTAAAAGTTTTCATCAATACAAATCAATCAAGCCCAAATACAAGGTAGCTGCTGTAAATCGTTAAAGATTTCCCTCGACTGTCTTTCGGTTCCATAATCAGATCGACTCCAGACCCTCATTAAATTTTAGTACATTAAAGCACTTAATCAAAAAAATTTTTCAATAAAAAATACAACCGACTTCCAAGAAATCCTGAAAAATAAAATTTACTTAGCACAAAGTAATATGTATTTTGATTTATCAGATTTTTTATTCAATATCATATTGAAGTCGGCGCCAAGTAAATTCATAGGTTTAGGGAGGTATTATTCATGGCACCAACTTCAATATTATATTGAATAAAATCTGATAAATCAACTACATATTACTTTGTGCTAAGTAAATTTTATTTTTCAGGATTTCTTGGAAGTCGGTTGTATTTTTTATTGAAAAATTTTTTTTCATTATTTTAAGTGACGGGTGAACCGAAAAATATATCTATCTAGGTGAAAGTTCTCATCAATACAAATTAATCAAGCCCCAACCCAATGTAGCTGCTGTAAATCGTTAAGGAATTCCCTCGAATCTCTTTTGGTTCCATCATCAGATCGACTTCAGACCTTTATTAATGGTAGTACATTAAAGCACTGAATTAAAAAGTTGTGCCTATAATTTTCGGTGGTTGCCCTCGATTTCTCCAGGATCCCATCATCAGATCCTAACCTGGTTATAATGGGACCACCTCAGAAGTAAACCCTATTCAACAAAAAAAATTGAAATCCGTCTATACTTGACTGTGAACATACATAAAACATGGAGACCTTTTTTTTTTTTTGAAGTTGGATCTATCAATCTAGGTGTAAAGTTCTCATCAATACAAATCAATCAAGCCCAAACACAAGATAACTGCTGTAAATTGTTTAGGAATGCCCTCGACTGTCTTTCGACTCTATCATCAGATCGACGCCATACCTTCATTAAAGTGTATAACATTAAAGCACTTAATTAAAAAGTTAATAAGCACACTAGTTGTCCCTACAATTTTCGGTGGTTGCCCTCGTTTTCTCCTAGATCCCTTCATCAGATCCTGATCTGGTAAAAATGGGACCATCTCAGAAGTAACCCCTATTCAACAAAAAAATAATTTTTGAAATCCGTCTATAATTGACGGAATTATCGCTTGACATACATAAAAAAAAATACATACAGACGAATTGAGAACCTCCTCCTTTTTTTGAAGTCGGTTAAAAAGTTAACAAACGCACTAGTTGTCCCTACAATTTTCGGTGGTTGCCCTCGATTTCTCCTGGATCCCATCATCACATCCTGATCTGGTGAAAATGGGACCATCTCAGAAGTAAACCCTATTCAGCATAAAAAGAAATTTTGAAATCCGTCTATAATTGACAGAAATATCGCTTAACATACATAAAAAAAAATACATACAGACGAATTAAGAACCTCCTCCTTTTTTTGAAGTCGGTTAAAAAGGTGAATTGTGGGCATATAATATGCCTCTGCCTACCCCTTCGCGGATAAAGGCGTGACCATATGTATGTATGTATGTATGCGGCAGAAGTCCTTGAAAAATAGAACATGAGTAACATTACTTACCTACCTACTTACACTGTACAGGGACTCTTCCTATATCCTATCAGATAATTCGTACTAATTCCTATATAAAATATCTATCTATCAAGATTATCATATTTACATTAATGTTTGTTAGCGCAAGCACCGGATACAGGCATTATTACTAGATTACGTTGAATGAGTCAAGTTGTTAATAGCCATTTAGTATACCTACGCCGCACCCCTCAAGAAGCAGGATTACACCCGAACTAACCCAGAAAGACGTGGGAGAGTAAGTATCACGCTTAGTTGAGGTCGTGGTGTAGCCAAAGTCTGTCGGGAATCTTATGACGTCCTTCCGAGGGCTTACACGGGGCTCCCGACCGTACGCAGTGGTATCGCACGTATGGATTTAGTCGGCAAGAGTCCGGCACAGCATCCAATGAGGGGCTCGGAAAAAGAAGTTTTATTTGTTAACTAGAAGACGTCACGCGGTTTCACCCGCGTAGGTCCCGTTCCCGTGGGAGTACGGGAATAAAATATAGCCTATAATCACCGGGAAGAGTGTACCTTCCCAACAGTGAAAGAATTTTTTAAATCAGTCTAGTAGTTTTGGAGCCTACTTAATGCAAACAAAATATAAAATCTTTTCTCTTCATATATTGAAAAACTTCACTTGTACTGTTCCACAACATTTATTATTATACTAGCTGACCCTCGCAACTTCGTTTACGTCACATAAGTTCTATGAAAAGAGAGGTATATCTTAATCAGATTCCTAGGAGCGTGTGAAACAGCCCTGTTTGCTTAATCAGAAAAGAACTTAAAGATTAAGTCTATTCTAAACCATTTCAGTCCCCGCCTTCGGCGTGGACTGAATTGTTTTACAATACCCTTAATCTTTAAGTTCTTTTATGACTAAGCAAACACGCCAGTTTAGAATGACCCTTACATTTAAAGGAACCCCTGAATTATAGGTTTAGCGAAAGTTGAGATGTCTCTAATTTCTGAACTACAAAACCCTCAATATTGAAACTTGTGTGGAATGATCCTTTAGGTACTCCCTTTCCAACACTAAAACAATATTTGAAATCGGACCACACGTTGAGAAACTACAACTGAAAAACCATTTTGTCTTTCATCCCCTCTCCCGCAGGAACCACGCAAAATATCGAGATTAAAAGTATCCTAAAACCTTCCTAGGGACTATAAGCTCGGAATGTACCAAATATCATTCAAATCGGTTCAGTGGTTTCGGCGTGATACTTATTCGGGATACAGACAGACAGACAGACAGACAGACATGAAAAATTTAAATTACATTTTCGGCTACTATATCGATTAAAGAACACCCTACAATTAAAATTTTCAAAATACCTTCCATGTACAGACTCTCGACCCTCAACAGTTTTATTATAAGTATAGAATACCTAACCGGTTTCGCCTTTCGGCATTCTCAAAGGCTATTTACTTATTTAGATCATAATTACACTCCGAACGCATAAACAATGACAATTGTTTCCATGTAGGTATACCAACAGACAATGTTGTCAGTTTTCAAATTTACCCCAAAAATTAGGGAGAAAGCAAAGTATTAAAATATTTGAAAATTAAATCATTTCCAATCATATTACAATATTTAACTAATTTTAAGGGTTGCCAGTTTACAATTTGCCCAGAAAAAAAATTTTTGACTTCTGAAAATTAAATTATTACAATTCAAATTTTAAAATTATTAGTATTGTTGAAGTGTCGATAGTGTTAATTAATATTATTAAATGTGAATAACTCAAAATGTCCAAACGATTAAATGTCATACACTGCACCAATTTGATTTGTCATATCGAACCATGTCAAGTAAAACTAATACAAATAAATTAAATGTCAAAATATCTAGGTACTCAATTAAATGTCAAATTAACTAATCAAATTTTTGACAAATGGCTGACAACGACATTTTTGCTCCTATTAAAGAAATTTATTAAATTTGAAATATATACTTACCAAATTCATATTTTATGCAGATGAATCGATCGAAAAGAAATCAGAGCATAATTATATATTATTCTATAGCAATATTTTATAGAAATTTCAAGGAAATTTGTTTTGCTGCAAATGTGACAGATTTGGATAGTGGCGTTTTCATGAATTGCAATATTATTTTATGTGCATGGTCCCGTTAAGGTGCAGACTGTCGAGCTTCCCTAAAATATTGCAGGCTGAAAATTATTTGTGATTTTTTGAAGAAATTGTCTCTGAAGTCCCCATGCGCCAGATTTGACAGAATCGTCAAAATTATTACCTAATATTATTGTTTTTATTTGTGTTTTTTTTTACAGTTACTGTTTAGTTTGTAAGTTTGTTTGTAAATATATAGGAAAATGCAGAGCGCGACGCAATCCGGAGATGGTACGTCACTTTATACTAATTCATGCTCCATTTGTTTAAAATCGTTTAAAACTGTTAGAGGCCTAAACATTCATATTTCTAAATTACATAAATGCCTCAGCCAAAACACAACTTCATTACATTTACATAATTTCACACCACATGCTTCTGTTCCATCTGTTAGAAATACTTCTGCTACCCCTTTTCACCTTCTTCTGAGTAATTTGAAAAATAACATCAGCCTTGTTAAGCGAATTCCTCGAGGCGCCAGAATCTCCGTCGCTACACTCTTGTCTCAAAATATTACACAATGTTTAAATAGTAATTGTATAGAAGATTGGTATAATCTTTTGCTATTTCCGTTTAAAGTATTACATGCCAAAGTTAGCGACCAGACCATTTCTCTCACACAAAAAATTAAAAATAATTGTACCAACTCCACACTTCCCCTTCATAATTCCTTATTTCCAGAAAATTATAACAAAAAGACTTCTAATTTTAACAAAATAGTAGAGGCAAAAGTGAGCACACTTCGTCTTCTTTTTTCAAGTGATGTACCATCTCCGGATACAACAGACACTCTTTTGGCTTTACAGACTAAACATCCCCCAGCTCCTGATACAGCCTACTTCCTGGACCCACCTACCTCACCCGATGTGTGTTTGCTTGCGCACGAAAAGGACACAGTGAGTGTTTCTCAGGTTAAGGAGCCATTAATGGTTTCAAAGTTGGTTCAGCTGCTGGCCTTGATGGTCTTTCTCCTCAACACCTCAAGGATCTAACCTCTGACTGTGTGGGTGACGCAGGTAAGCACCTCATTGGATGTTTAACAAAATTGGTAAACCTCATGCTCACTGGTAACATTAACCCCGAGATTGTTCCAGTCATCTATGGAGCTCGAACGGACGTTTCTTCTTTGACGTCGTAAGGTATTATGAGATGTCGTGACGTTTATAATGGAGAGTGTTATTAAATTAAAATTGAATAAGTAATATATAATTGAATAAGTAATAGTAATATTTAAGGGGGGCCCCCATACAACACACATAATTTTGCCGATTGAGGCTATGTAGCGCGAGTGTAGCGCCTCTGGTGTTGCAAACGTTCATGGTTATGTTGGTTAGCTGGTGTTGCAAATTTAGCCTACGCTTAAATAATTTTTTTTTAAATTTCAAAGGGAATAAAATTTTATTTCATTTATTATTTATATTTATATTATTTTATTATTATGTCTGCTACCATAGTGGTAGGTATATACACACATCAACACCGTCTAGGGATATTTCACATTTTCTCAATTTTCAGAAAATCTGTTAGGAATAATATGCATCAATGTTGGAAGCCCATTTTTCAGACTATATTTTAAAATAAAATAAAAATATATTTTCGACTTATATAAAATTTATTAAAATGAAAACAAAAAGTAAAAAAATGGTGCAACTAAAAATGAATGTGTCATTTACGAAAAAATAAAAAAATAAGTAATTTCTTTTCAATTTTTTGCACTGATAGGAAAAATCAGTAGTCAGTAAAACCACCCATGACGTTAACCACGGTCCTGCAACGGTTCTTCATGTTTTGAATTAAGTTATCAAAGTCTCGCTGCGGGATATTGTCCCAAGTTCTGCTAAGATGCAAAAAAAGTTGCTCTTCAGTCGCAATGTCTGCAGGAAAATTCTTATGAGCCCTTCTTTGGAGCATGTCCCACGCATGCTCGATGGGGTTTAAATAAGGCGATTGCGCCGGCCAGGGTAAAACCGACACGTCATGGTCCTGCAGCCAGCTGGTCACCGCTCGCGCTGTGTGCGGACGGGCGTTGACAACGCCCGTCCGCACACAGCGCGAGCATGCATGAGAGTAAATTCTTGACCCACTTGAAGTCGATGAGGGTTGACAATGGGTACAAGCACCTGGTCGCGGTATTTTTCAGCGGTCATGGTGTTTCTAATTTAAACGAGGTCCGTTCTTCCACCAAAACGAATTCCCGCCCAAACCATAATTGTCCCGCCCTTGTATGGATGGACTACCTGGGGTGTTGCAGACGACTCTCACGACCAGGGACTCGCCAAACGCGTACTCTTCGTGAATCGGCATGAAAACCGAATCGGGACTCATCGGTAAACAGTACTACAGACCACTGGTTATCTTCCCAAAGCAAATGTTCACGAGCATACTCTAATCTTCGTCCATGATTTCCTCTGCGTAGTGCTGGAGTACGAAGTGGCTTGCGAGCATGAAGGTTAGCTTCATGCAGTCTCCTCCTCACAGTTTGGTCACTGACAAGCAATTTATTGGTGTTCTGACTGGAGCCGTTGAAACAACTGCACGGCTGTAACGTTTGGCTGCATTCTCGCGGCAACTTGTAAAAATCGGTCTTGTCGTTGGGTGGTTTTGCGTCTCCCGCCACGGTGTCTTTCAGCCACTTCCCCGGTTGCACGATAACGTGACCACAATCTTCTCAGCAATACTCCACTGAGTAGCCCCAGCTTGGAGCATGCCTACTGCCCTTAGCATTTCTTCTCTAGTTAAATGGCGTCGCTGCATGACTTACACAATGAAATAAATTCGTAATTTATCAATAACTAGCTTTAAAACTTCAACTGGACAAAACAAATTATACCAATTAACTATCGTCGGTAAAATTAAAATTTCGAACTTCGCAGTACTAATGCCGCGCAAATCATTTGTTTTAATTTCGTTTTCTTTAAATTCAAATTTGGAATCATTCAAATATTCCACTACCTACAAAATAAGATTCAATCAAAAGTTTTTAAAATCGGCCAGTATTTTTTGAGATGCAGAACTTTTAAAAAAATATCCCTAGACGGTGTTGATGTGTGTACATCTAATTATCTATTCTAATATTATAAAGAGGAAAGATTTGATTGTTTGTTTGTTTGCATTGAGTAGGCCCCGAAACTACTGGACCGATTTAAAAAAATCTTTCACTTTTGGAAAACCCCGGTGAACATAGGCTGTATTTTATTCCCGTATTCCCACGGGAACAGGGGGCTACGCGGGTGAAACCGCGTGACGTCCTCTAGTATAAATATTAAACAGAACAGGTTTTTCTATTGATCATATTCATAACTTTGTTGTTATTCATTTCATGAACAGTTTATGGTTAACAATAATGAATAATGATAAATAATGACCTTGATTTGAAATGATTTTATCAGAAAATATGTAGGTGGCACCTAGCCAGTTACCGTTGAGGTATTTTGCCTTTAAATGAAATCCGCAACTGTGAACCTTTGATATTTATTTGGTCAATCAAAGTACCTAATCACAGAACGGAGGTACAAAACAGGGCAGAACCGGAACTTAGTAGATAGTGATGTACCGACAGTAATAAGATGAATAAAAACGTGTTTTATAACTATGTAAAAGCGCTCGTAGCCATTTTTTAGGTTATTGCAGATCTGCCACTGCCGATGATGAACTATAAACGAGTGGTATATCAAGATAAAGATAGAAGAAAAAAATCCTATTGCTTGGATTCAGGTATCCAGAGGGTAATTTTTTATTCTTAGGATACTGGTTACATACTCGGCTGAAGGGAAAGATTATAAAAGAGGGTCTCTACCACCCAAGTTCCGCAGTCTTCTCGCCAACCTTTCAGAATCAGACCTAAGATGCGTGATGTCAGAGGTTCATACACGTCTCATGCCACATGAAGCGGGATAACACCCGAACCAACACAAAAAGATGTGAGGTAGCACCTGAGCCTGTGCGAAGTGGCGGCGGTAGTAAAAATTTGGCGGGAAATTTACAAATCCGATGTTGATGAAATACATACAGTTCCTGTGGGAAACGGGTACGGTTAAACTTTACTATGCGGGCAGAGCCGCGGGCATCATCTAGTATTACATACAAGTTTACGGCAACTGTTAGCGGTTCTCTACCGGGACCTGGGTCGCATTTCCCAATGGGGTTCAGACATCCTGCTCGAATTCAATGCCAGAAAAACACAGACGTGTGCGTTTACAGCTAAGAAGTCCCTATTCCTACCCTTACCCTCTCTTCAGAAGGTTACTGTTACGATTGAGCTGCGAACGTAGATAGACGTTCAGCGTGAGCTCAATCATAAAAACTATATAGAGTTGTATTGGACTGGCCTCGGGAACACCAGGAGTACTAAACAAGGTTCACGCCGAACCAACTAGAAGTGTTTGCTGTACAAAACACATATTCGCCCCTGCGCCTCGAGGTCGCACACTGTTCTCACCTTCGGGATGATTCCGCGACGTACAAATTATTGGGAGACCTAAGGTGACGGGAGGTCTCTAAAAAGTACATGGGTACAAGTCTCATGGTTGTTACCCATCCAGGGTCAGCCATAGTGAAAGTTGCTTACTTCAACTATCGTTTACTACAGAATGAGCACTGAGCACTGAGTCTGCCGGGCCACCAGAGCGCTTCAATTGAATTATATTATTATACCTACGCCGAGTCGTCGAGTTGCAGGCGCTACATTTTGTGACACAATAATAATATTATGCTGCACAAGTAAATAAAATGAATTAATAACTTCGCAGGCGCTAGTTTGGTTTGTACATACTCCTTATTAAGTTACCTACTTGATACTTGCTGCTGTTTGGCAAGCAACAAATAACTTAGTAAGCAGCGCAGATGCCTAGACGGAGAACTCTAAGTACCTACTTCATATTTAATGCCTGTAGCGTTCCAGTTTCATAAATTCTAGGCTAGGTAGCTCGGCAGTAAGTCTTAGGCTCATCAACAATTGATAGAGGTCATACATTTCCTTTCCTAGGTTTTATGAGTTTTACACACGCTTATTTACGAATTTTCGTGTCTTATCTCTTATCTTCTCTGCTATTATAAAATTGTAAAAATAGCTATGACGGTACATTCACGATAAATTAAAAAAAATAACTGCGATCGACTAATTTCGGGGTTCTGAGTCCAAATCTATGATTTTTTTTCTTCGTGTCTGTTTGTTTGTTCATTTCTTCGGGGTTGGAGCAAAATCCAGTAGCCTGATCAGTTGACTGTTAGACTTTTGTGGGTATATATTAAACTTAGACAACGCTTTTTGTTCCATCAAAATCGGACATGCGAAAGTGATAGTACAGCTTGAACTATGATTGACTAGACGCCCTATGCTTTGGAGAGGTCAAAGTTGGTTGGTTCTCTTTAAAATCACCTGGCGAACGAAGTCGCGGGCAAAAGCTAGTCCAGAGATAAAATCTTCGTATAATATACCTTTTTGATTTCCGGCGTTTCGATCAGATACACAAGCGGAGACCACAGACTGAAAACATTAGTTACTGAATCATTAGAAACGCTATTTTCTTCGGTTTTCATTTTAAAACGTTTTTTGTTTGTTTGCATGTTAGTTACCTACTTGAACAGGCAATATTCTACTCATCTTTGCCTAACTTGCACAGTACATGCATGTGTTGATGCATCATTATGGTATTCTGTAGGTACATGTGCAGATCCATGATTTTAGTAGTGCAGAATTATTCCCTACGACACTACTGGTAGAGTATTTTGGTAGTGCGCTATCTCATAGTAGTGTCGATGGGAACGAAGAAGTAAGACCTTTTAGAAATTACCCGCGACACTACTAGCTGGTAGTGTAGAAGGGAAAGAAATTTCTCCACGACACTACCGGTAGTGTGGCTTGGTAGTGTGGTGGGTAAGAAGGGGAATCCCATAACGCTTTCTGATTTACCCCACCCAAAAATCGCTCAACATGCTTTATGAAGTTTTCACTAAAATCCTACATACAAATGTGACACTATATCCATCTTTGTATATATATACCGTGTCTCAACGTTATAGCAGCTAATTTAGCAGATCATTGAACAAATTTTCATTCACGAGAAACTGATTTTCACGCGTCATTGGTCTCGGCGTTCAGACGCTTGTCGATTTGCTAAGTGAGTTTGTGAAACTATTTCGTTTGTTGTGTTATGAGAGATATTCGTAAATAAAAAAATTTGATATAAGTAGTCGATTCTATAGTCTGTTGACAGTAATGAACTCTAGGCTGGGTTATCTCATCCAAGCGTCTAACTGCTTACTTCCAAACTATCTACATCGAAACCTGGTCTATAATCTACTAAAGGCAGCCATTTAATGAACTTTTGTAAAGTACCTACGGCTTACTGGCCTTTCTATTACTTTGTAGGCGTTTGTACCAAAGCCTGCCATTAGTCAAAAATTAGCTTTTTCTTTATTTTACTGTTAATCAATAACTAATCTTCAAATCTACGTCCCTTGGCGGACAGACAGACAAAAAAGTAGGTAATTAGAAATTTAAACCACAAAAAAAAACCTTAGCCCGATCGGAAAAGCCTGTATGAACTTGGTTTTCTTTTAATTTTTTTGTTGTTATTTATTGCATAGTTATTCTAAATCACGATAAAGAAATAGTTTTCACGTTTTCAAAATAATAGATTCAACCTTGGCAATAACGATTAAGTAACAAGGTAGAGTCATATTTAAATTGTGAACAAGTTCGTAAAGTGCATTCAAATCAAGACCTTATTACAAATACATACAGTTGGACTTTCTCTGTGTGTAATCTACATTGTATTTAATGCAGTCACGTCCATCAACCGATGGACTACAAAGGTGATAGGTACCTTAACTAGGACACAAAGAAGATGAAGAATTCATTTTGTCATTTTAACTGTTGCTTTGACATTTATATTTATTTTGTGACATACACAGCTCTATCTAGCTAAAATTTATTTATTAGGATAATATATTATTATTTAGGATATGCATGCATATTATAGATAAATAACATCCAGACACAGAGCAAATCAATGTGCTCATCACACAAAGAACTTCCTGGGTGGGAATCGAACCCAACGACCTCCGAATCCGTAGTCAGGCACACTAACCACTAGACTAAGAGGCCAGATTCAAACTAGAGACCACAAACGGTAGCCGTACACTATCCACCGAGCACCAAAGCATATTTTGACACATAGGTACTAACATAGCGTAAACATGCTAACTTTTGAAATTTATTTATATCTTGCCTTCCTATTTTCGAACCGGGTTTCATACCCGGTTGTCAGTTAAATGACAATAGTCAAGCCAAGTGGAAGGCCTTAGAGGCGGCTTGAAAAGTTTGAACTGTGCGTCGTCACAACCAGGCAAGCGCACTTGTTCATTGAACACGGCAATAGGCTTGCTTGGTGAAATGTAAGCGTATACTATGCCTCTGCCTACCCCTTCAGGGATAAAGGCGTAACTATATGTATTGTTTGTTTGTATAATGTTCTTTCTATATAACATTCTACATCTCAGCGTTCGCCCCAGTTGTTTACAAGCCCAGACCCAGCTTTGTGTGAGCATCTCTGTTGGTCAATAGATGCCCCACTTGCAGGAGAGGTTGGACTCTACCCCAACTATCGTGGTCTCAGTACACCCTAAATGTGTTTATCATTAACTAGATTACTCTTTTTTTAACGTGAGGAAAATCCCTCATGGATGCTATGCCGGACTCCTACCGATTAAAAACCACACGTATCACACCTAACAGCCTACAGTTGGAAATCCCAGGTAAGCCCTCGGAACGGAAGGATAACCCAGGACTCCCAAGAGACCTACGGCTACCACTGCGGCCTCACCTAGGGGGGGTTTGAGTGCTATTCTGCGTCTTTGAGGGGGTTTTTCGGGTGTTATCCCACTTCTTAGAGAGGATGTGCGTTAATCCCTCACGTCACACTATAATCTAGGGCCTGCTTCTGTAAGGATGGTTAGAAGCCCCCTCACCGTCCTCAGACCCCCGTCCCCGGTCTAATTAGATTACCCTGTAATTTTATTCAGATTGAAAAAGTTGCCAGCACTCCCGTGTCACGCTGTGAATATTCGCTAAGGGGTCAATTCTGTCAACAACAGTGCTCAAATTATTGCACACTCAGCAGGATATTTAATGTGAGAGGATAATTGGGCTTCCCTGCAGCGTGCCGGATGCAATTCTCTAGACATAGATAAATAAATCACTTTTATTATTAGAGAACGTGTATTATAGTCATGCCTTTTTTGTGGAAGTACCTACTTTTTTATACTAGTAAGGTAGTAGACAATTTTACAGCCCATCTGATGGTTGGTTACCGTTCAAAAACAATGCTTTTCTTTGCCAAACAGAGAAAATAAGAGAAAAGTCTATTAAATCTTAAAAACTAATTTATTTTCTGATGTTATAATATTCTTAACTATATTAGTCCAATCCTAACCGCTCTGGCAATAATGTAAGCATATCATGTTTTGACAATCGTTGTCTAAGACAGATGAGTAGAAAAATATAGTATGACAAATCATTGAATTTTTTACTATCCTGAGTAGGTATTTTAAATGAAAATAAACTGTAATAAAGAAGTTATTTGATGTCGAAATGATTGTAAGAACACTGTTTGACTCCTGGATACTGGAATATAATCAGGGTAAATATTCAATTGCAAGTAACTATGGATATTTAGGATCAAATGTGTTTGTTTACAGTTTTGCGCAAAGCTATTGAAATACAGTATATAATACAGGTACCTACCTACTAAACAGCTGTCATCGGTAAGTACTTGTATAACCATGTAACAAAACTAGTAAGAACACGTCAATGTCAATCCAAAAACATGTCTCATTATCAGCTAATTACACTCATTAGCACCTTTTGTATTGTTAACACTGTCAATTTAACATTTTTTAATAAAAAAAAATTAATAAAATATTTTTTTAAACAAATCACATTTTTACGTAATGATCACGCCCTTTGTTCCCGAAGGGTTAGGCAGAGGCATGTTATATGCCCACATTTCACCTTTTTCGATGTAGTCGGAGTAGGTTGTGACTGCCCGCTGTTAAAATTTTTCAAACCGCCCATAAAGGCCTTCAACTTGGCTTAACGACTGCATTTTACTGGCAACTGGGACCAACGGCTTAACGTGCTTTCCGAAGCATGGAAACGCTCGCAAATAAATATCACAAAGTGGTAACGTGATGGTCACCCATTAATAACCAGCCACAGTAAACGTTTCTTACTAGGATGATCTAAACACTGAAACCGCGGGGCCACGAGCGATTCTCACTATAACAAGAAAACCGTGAGACGGTCTCACCCGACTGCCCCTCTCTACAATGTTTATTGTGAAAATGAATGTTCAATCCGGTTGACGTTGTCATTTTTGTTTTATTTCAAACTTTGAACAGATGATCCACGTGACCTCGTGACGTAGTTTAATGCAACAGAGTCACAGACTAAAGACACAAGTCTTGCCATAAGCCCCTCTGCAATGTATTTTATAGAGAGGGGCTAAAAGAACTATAACAAATAAGAACTATAAAAAAAGTTTAGAGGTTTAATGAATAGGTACTATAGCCCGCGGAGTCATTAAATACATCGATACTTACCTTAATACGCGGATATAATATAAAAGTAAATAGCCGTAAGTTTTCTTGCCAGGTTCTTTCTCACTGGCTGTACCATTGTCTTGCGAATTTGGCAGTAAATGTAGAATAAAAAATCATGACGTTCATTATTGTTACCTTGTGACCTATATGATTAAAGATATTTTCATTTTAAAACCTGCATGACTTCACATGGGTTGCTTTAGGGTTCAGTACGTAAAGTGTAAAAACTGGGACGCTATTTACTGAGACTCCGCTGTCTGTAATTCCTGACACCAGGCTGTATCTCGTGAACCGTCATGGCTAGACAGTGGAAATTTTCACAGATGATGAATTTCTGTTGCCACTTTAACATAAACTCGCATTTGGCCAGTTTTTCTGTATAACAACATGCCCTTCCCCTTTCCTCGCTTGTAAACCAATTAGCAGATGATATTTGTTTTCCTCCATCTACTATACGACTGGTATAGTAGATGGCTCTATGGCATAGAGCAACGGGAACTACGTGTAAGAAAGATGTTCAATCCGGTTGACGTTGTCATTTTTGTTTTATTTCAAACTTTGAACAGATGATCCACGTGACCTCGTGACGTAGTTTAATGCAACAGAGTCACAGACTAAAGACACAAGTCTCGCCATAAGCCCCTCTGCAATGTATTTTGTAGAGAGGGGCTAAAAATAAGAACTAAAAAAAAAGTTTAGAGGTTTAATGAATAGGTACTATAGCCCGCGGAGTCATTAAATACATCGATACTTACCTTAATACGCGGATATAATATAAAAGTAAATAGCCGTAAGTTTTCTTGCCAGGTTCTTTCTCACTGGCTGTACCATTGTCTTGCGAATTTGGCAGTAAATGTAGAATAAAAAATCATGACGTTCATTATTGTTACCTTGTGACCTATATGATTAAAGATATTTTCATTTTAAAACCTGCATGACTTCACATGGGTTGCTTTAGGGTTCAGTACGTAAAGTGTAAAAACTGGGACGCTATTTACTGAGACTCCGCTGTCTGTAATTCCTGACACCAGGCTGTATCTCGTGAACCGTCATGGCTACACAGTGGAAATTTTCACAGATGATGAATTTCTGTTGCCACTTTAACATAAACTCGCATTTGGCCAGTTTTTCTGTATAACAACATGCCCTTCCCCTTTCCTCGCTTGTAAACCAATTAGCAGATGATATTTGTTTTCCTCCATCTACTATACGACTGGTATAGTAGATGGCTCTATGGCATAGAGCAACGGGAACTACGTGTAAGAAAGAGGTGTGCGTTCGCGCAGCGGAATGTAGTCGAATTTAAAGATTTTAATTATGCAGATATTTAGTGTATGACGTCGTGTAATTGTGAATGGTAAAAAGAAAATTGTGTATGCAGCCATTGTGGAGAAATTCGCCAAAAACGGATTCCGCTGGGCGAACGTTGTCCTGGCGGAACTCTTTTTAAATCCATGCACTTAGAAGAAAAAAAATGTGTCCAAAAATTAGTGTGTATTTGTGTGTAATTGTGTATGTATGAATAAAATTAGTGTATGCATAAACTTCGGAGAAATTCAAGTTTCCGCTACGCGAACGTTTGGCCATTAGCTAGTTTTCATATAAAGCGCTTATATAGAGAGCTGTAGATTTTTACATACGTTGTTTTGAATTTGTTTATATTTGTTTAAAAAACAGATTTAGAAAAAATCGTAGGATTTAAAAGAAAAAAATATAAACGTAAAATACACTTATTAGGTCGTAGTTCGTAAAGTATACACTTTAGGGTCTAGATTTCACGTTTATACAAACCTTGTTAGTGCCTGCAACATGTTGCCAAGTATCAATGATGTTCCGTTAGTAATTAAAGGGTTATAGGACAATTTACCATGAATAAGATCACTGTTTACAAAGGAGTCAAATATCACGACGTCCTAAAGGAATTGCATAGTAAAATGTATTCCAATAATTAGTTTATTAATTCAACTACTCACATGCAAAATTTCACCTCATTAAATTCAGTAATTAAAGAGAAACAATTAAAATACTGACAAAACATCGAAAGCCTACATAACCCGACCAAGTTCGAATGGCTACAAAAAAGCGGCCGTGCCATATATCTAAGTAACGCTCTTAACCTACCAGTATAGTATTTATTATTATGGTACAGTTGCTTACACAAGCGTTGGGAAAAAATAAAACAATTGCATTTCTTGAATGAATTTTTTTTAAAATAATAACGCCACTATCCACGATAAAAATAAATCTTCTATTAACAAGTACTTCTCTAATTAATTTTTTGTAATTATATTTATTATTTACTAGCTGACCCCGCAACTTCGTTTACGTCACATAAGGCGTATGAAAGGAGAGGTATTTCTTCCATCAGATTCATCAAGCAGCGTGTGAAACTGCCCTGTTTGCTTAATTATAAAAGATCTTAATGATTAAGACTATTTTAAAACAATTAATTCCGCGCCGAAAGCGTGAACTGAATTGTTTTGGAGATTAAGCCAACACGCCAGTTTAGATTTACCCATTTTTAGATTCATATGTCTATGTATAATTCTTTAAAGTGATATAACTTTTTATTTATAAACCGATTGACATGAAATAAACACTAAATGTTAAGTGGAGCAAACCTCAACACAATAAAGAAAACCGCATTGCGATCGGTTAAGCGGTTACTGAGATTAGTGTGCACAAACGTACAGACAAACAGATATACAGACATACAGATAAGAATTCTAAAAATCATGGTTTTGGGTTATATTGAATTCATAAAACCCCCTATATCTTTTTCTTATTTATCTTCCATGTACAGACAGCGACTTGTTACGATTTTATTATATGTATTGATGATATTGATTTCTCGCCACCTGTTACGTAGAAACCCAAAAATGGCGAAATGTGTGTGACACAGAAATGTCACACCTCTACCCTACCATACCTACCCCTTCTGGGACAACAGCCGTGAGCATATGAATGAATGAATGAAAATACAGCTCTCAGGTACTAATCGGCACGGCAGAACTTGGCATACAACTCATAGGTTAGTCCTAAATATGGTACCAAGAAGTAGAAGAATACAAAGGAATTCCTATGTAATGTGTATTAAAATATATAATAAAATACCAAACTGCATGAAACTGTTAGTTTCATGCAGTTTGGTATTTTATATAAAAGGTTTGTGAGCTCCTTATGTTGCTGGCTGTCTCAGAATTCATTCTATTCAGTGAATGAATTTATGACCTGTAGGAACAATTAATAATTTTATGACATATTTTGTATATTCTTGTTGTGTTTTAGTTTTATTGTATGACATTCCTTGTTAGGTAACAATTACATTGCATGCTATTTTAAATGGCTAAATGGACCAGATCTTATTGTGAGAATACCTACCATAGTATAAAATATCGCTCAATGTACTCCATTTATGCAATTAAGAATTTGTATTTGTATTTGTGCGCGCACAGGCGCGTGTATTTTGAGCGTATCGCGCAGCTGAGGTGCTTGTCATGACTAGTCCCTTGTTCATAAAAACTTAACGTTAACAAACGCTTGAAAACCATCCTCTGTCATTGGTTAGAGACAGAAATAGACTTCAAATGAGTATTAACTAAAAAAAAAATTTTAACAAAAAAAACCGACTTCTAACAAAACTAAAAATTGAAAAATAAAATTATCTTAGCACAAAGTAATAGGTAGTAAATTTAGATTTATTAGATATTATTGACTGTAGTGTTGATGTGAAATCGGCGCCAAGTAAAACTATAGGTTTAGGCAGATATTATTTATATCTCATAGAAATATTGGCACCACTTCAGTATTACAGTCAATAATATCTGATAAATCTAAATTTACTACCTATTACTTTGTGCTAAGTTAATTTTATTTTTTAATTTTTAGTTTTTGTTAGAAGTCGGTTTTTTTTGGTTAAAATTTTTTTTTTCATGATTTTTAGTGACGGTTAGACTGAAATTATATCTATCTAGAGGTAATGTTCTCCCCAATACAAATTAATCAAGCCGAAACAACTGCACAGTACAAGATAACTGCTGTAAATCGTTAAGGAATTCCCTTGATTCGAGGGAATTCTTCGATTTCTCCAGGATCCCAGCATCAGATTCTGACTTCCTGTATATGGGACCACATGGGAAGCACCAGCTTTCAAATAAAAAAAGAATCATCAAAATCAGATAACTCTTTCAAGCGATTTTCCGGTAACAAACATAAAAAAAATACAGACGAAATGAGAACCTCCTCCTTTTTTGGAAGTCGGTTAAAATAGGTTTAATAAATAATTATGAATGTAAGGGGTAAGGATAATATGTATTTCGAGCTTCAATAAAAATTTAAATCACTGTTCACATAATAAATTATATCGAAACAACAATTGTGTTATCACCTGTACCAGTTCAAAACCGGTATTAGACTGTAAATTTTAGAATGTTACCTAAGTATATTGCACGGCCGCTTTTTTGTAGCCATTCGAACTTGGTCGGGTTATGTAGGCTTTCGATGCTCTGTCAGTATTTTGATTGTTTTTCTTTAATTACTGAATTAATGAGATGAAATTTTGCATGTGAGTAGTTGAATTAATAAACTAATTATTGGAATACATTTTACTATACAACTCCTTTAGAACGTCGCGTGATATTTGACTGCTTTGTAAACAGTGATCTATTCGTGGTAAATTGTCCTATAACCCTTTAATTACTAACGGAACATCATTAATACTTGGCAACATGTTGCAGGCACTAACAAGGTTTGTATAAACGTGAAAATCTAGACCACAAAGTGCATACTTTATGACCTACGACCTAATAAGCGTATTTTACGTTTATATTTTTATCTTTTAAACCCTACGATTTTTTCTAAATCTGTTTTTTAAACAAAAATAAACAAATTCAAAACAACGTATGTAAAAATCTACAGCTCTCTATATAACCGCTATATATGAAAACTAGCTAGTGGCCAAACGTTCGCGTAGCGGAAACTTGAATTTCTCCGAAGTTTATGGATACACTAATTTTGTTCATACATACACAATTACACACAAATACACACTAATTGTTGGACACATTTTTTTTCTTCTAAGTGCATGGATTAAAAAAAAGTTCCGCCAGGACAACGTTCGCCCAGCGGAATCCGTTTTTGGCGAATTTCTCCACAATGGCTGCATACACAATTTTCTTTTTACAGTACACAATTACACGACGTCATATACTAAATATCTGCATTATTAAAATCTTTAAATTCAACAACATTCCGCTGCGCGAACGCACACCGCCTGATTCCATTAGTTACATAATATTTCTGTATAGGTACTTGGGCTAGGACACAGCGTTGACAGACTATTGCAATACAGGTTGATTATCATACTGCGCTTTGCTCTGTGACTATAACAAAGTCAACCAAGAATTTAATACTCCTATCCGTATGAGCAGGCATCACCTTTAACGGAACTATCCTTCAGTATATAGCTGTATGAAATTGAAATATTTACAGTGTACTAGACAGGCCACATAATCTGATGTACGTTATTCATACAACTCTGTCCGTTGGCTATAAGGTGTAGACGCACACTTGACAGCGACAAACGCCGCCCTGCTTCGAGAAACTAGAGGCGACTGCAAAGGTAACTCATTCAGTACCATACATACATTTACAAGTGGTCACACCTTTATTCCCGTAGGGGTAGGCAGAGGCATATTATATACCAAAATTTCACTTTTTCAGAATTTGTCCCACGTATTAGGCGTATTGCCGTGTTGAAATGGACAGGCGCAGGTTGTGACTGCCTGCTGTTAAAATTTTTCAAGCCGCCTATAAAGCTGGTCTTCAACTTGGCATAACGACTGCCATTTTACTGGCAACCGAGACCAACGGCTTAACGTGCCTTCCGAAGCACTTCATTCCGTATCATCACAGCCTAAAGATCATACGTAGGTCTTCTCCTTATACTATGGTCTCATATTGGACTCTGACGAAGAAAAATCGTATTCTCTCTATTTTTTTCTATAAAAATATATATTTTGTATCGGTGTTTAGTGGCCGGTGCGAGACTCAAGAAGCCAGTATCGAAGATTTTCACACACGATAGCATATGGCGGCCACCGGCGTCAATCGGTTTACAACATAAATATTAATAACTTGTCTAATTTGGAAATTATGTCGGTGGTGGCGTTTTGTATTTGCAGCCGGGGGCCCGTGTGTGGAGACCCTTACTCAGTAGTAAACTAGGCCGGTTAGATTCATGCATGAGTCTAGTAGAATGCTAACTGGAGCGGTCAAGTGTACTTTGGTCAAGGGTTATGCGATATACAGCGACCTAATTAATATTGAGATGAAGTTGCATCGTTTGAATTATAATAATAGATATGAAATGCTAAATCATGAGGGTGAAGTTTTTTCCGCATCCCATTGAAATTTATTATTAAAACATATAAAAACGCAAAAAAAAAATTGTAAGTCACAAAAAAGCCACGCAGAATCAAAAAATTGCAGTTTACGCTCAACCACGAAGCCACGATGGACGATAGAGAACTAACATACTTAGTATGATAATTTTGAGAATTTTTCGCTATTCTTAAGTACCACAGAGCACAAACTCCATAATGACAGCTGTGGCGGGACTGGTGGGTGTAGGGAAGCTTGGCCAGTGAGTGGCAGGGAGTTGCCTATCTGTATGTACTACTCTTATATTATCGTTGGTAGTAGGTACTTACCTAATAATATATTAGGTAATGGTTGAATGAACTTTTATGAAGAGAATCTAATCCACAACCAAGTGAGTGTATTGTATACACAAATCTTTGAAAATTCCACTCCTAAGGAGGAGAGGTCAAAAAGGATGTTATAGTATTGAAGCAAGTAGATTCATCACGGACGAAGCCGGGGGTCAATGCTAGTTAATAAAATGAAAAAACCGGTTGTCTGTAAAGTCGGTTTACAGACGATAGTTGAAAGAAAGAAAGAAAGAAAAAGAAATTTATTTCCTCATAATTATAGAATTCGGGACTTCACGCGAAATACTGTGTTACTTACATTTACCGACGTTTCGAGCACGTTGCAGCGCCCGTGGTCGCGGTTGGACTGAGGCGAGAATCGACAAAAACCACGAAGTTATTTCTTGTCGAACTACCCTCCGCTGTTATTACAACGAAGGATAAGGCCGGCGACACACTACACTCACTACGTCAGTTTTAATTGGCACAGTTTTACGTTCAAGTTTATTAATCACTGAATTCCACATCCCGGAGAGCTTATATCCATCATCCCTATTGAAATTTTTATGTTTCCTGATTTCAATGGCTTCACGCACCATACGTGGATAATAATGGCGATCAGTGGAGAGGACTTTCGGTTGGTGAAGTTCGATCCAGTGATTAATGCCCGAATCGAGGTGTTCTGCTATTGCCGATTTGTTTAACTGACGATTTTTCACAGCCGCAATATGTTCTTTGACCCTTTCCGCGATGGTCCGCTTGGTTTGGCCTATGTAGGAACTACCGCAGCTGCAATCCACTTTGTAGACACCTGGTGTTTGCAGAGGAATGACGTCCTTTGGTGTTCGCACGTACCTAGCCACTTTGGTTAACGGTTTAAAGATCGCCCGTATGGAGAACCGCCGTAGACACGACCCGATCTTGTCCGTTATTCCCTTTATATACGGCAGATAAGCTGGTTGACGTTCCACCTCCGGTCTCACTCTCCTCGGTGCACGTCGTGCCTTTCTACTACTCGCTCCATACCCATTCATCTTCAGTATCTCCTGAACATAGTCCAACTCCTGCTGTAAATGCTCAGGGTCGCAGAGGTCATTGGCTCGCTTGATGAGCGTCGAGCTGACTGATTTTAAGTGAAGTGGGTGATGATGCGAGGAGGCGTGCAGGTATCTGTTTGTGTGAGTGGGTTTGCGATACACAGTGTGGGCCAAGGAACCGTCTGTTCTCACCATTAATTTGACGTCAAGGAAAGACAATGACCTGTTGTTCTCAATTTCATACGTAAACCGTGTTTTCACGTGTAATGAGTTGAGATACTCGGTAAAACAAATCACCTGCTCCCTGTTGCCTTTAAATATGCAGAATATATCATCTACATACCTTTTCCACAACCTGATCTGACCTTGGACATCCTGGAATACCATGTCTTCTATATGCTCCATCCAAATATTAGCCACTACTGGTGCTAATGGACTTCCCATAGCTACGCCATCTATCTGGAGGTAGTATTGGTTGTGGTAAAGGAAGTAGTTTCCTTCTATCAGGAAATATAATGGATAAATCAGGAAACATAAAAATTTCAATAGGGATGATGGATATAAGCTCTCCGGGATGTGGAATTCAGTGATTAATAAACTTGAACGTAAAACTGTGCCAATTAAAACTGACGTAGTGAGTGTAGTGTGTCGCCGGCCTTATCCTTCGTTGTAATAACAGCGGAGGGTAGTTCGACAAGAAATAACTTCGTGGTTTTTGTCGATTCTCGCCTCAGTCCAACCGCGACCACGGGCGCTGCAACGTGCTCGAAACGTCGGTAAATGTAAGTAACACAGTATTTCGCGTGAAGTCCCGAATTCTATAAGTATGAGTGTTGAAAACCGCGATAGTTTAAAAATAACATAAGAAATTTATTTCACATAGGCATTTACAGATGCTCTTGTAAAACGTCACTCATACACAGTGAAGAGAATCTTCGCCAGAACCGAGCGTTTCAAAAGATCGTTCCTCTGTCGAACTATAAAAACATGGAACGACCTGCCCGCACACGTCTTTCCCTCATCTTACAATCCCGGGTTCTTCAAGAGGAGCGTGAAGAGGCACATCACAGGGCCGCCAACTTGAGGACCACTGTAAGAAGTGGCCCCCAATCGCTAGATGCGCCACTGCTTTCTTACCATCAGGCTGGTGGCGACGTCAATTTGGCGAGCTGAATATAAAAAAAAAAAAAAAATAAACGTCCAGAATATAAATCAAAATCTACCACCAGTTCACAACGCGACCCACCTGAGAAGAACAGGCAAGAAACTCAGCGGGTTATTCTTTTTAGAGCTCTATTTACAATATGAATCTAAAAACTATGCATTTTAAAAATTTTTTGAGAATCCAGTAGAGCAAGCAGGTCATTTCCAGGCTTCTCCATCCAACAAATAATCACCAATTGTATAGTAGCCCCCGAAGTACAATTTACTTTTTACCACCTTTTTTAAATTTATTATGGGACATACTTTTAATTTCGTCTGGTAGCCTGTTGTAAAAGCGTATACAGTTACCCATGAAAGAATTGCTGATTTTGTGCAATCTGCTTTGATAAACAGCAAGGTTACTTTTATTTCTAGTGTTGACATTGTGTCTATCACTTAACTTAGCGAAACTATGTAAATTTCTTTGTACGTACATAAGATTCTCAAAAATGTATTGTGATGCTACTGTAAGAATTTTAACCTCTTTGAATTTTTCGCGCAGAGAGACCCTTGGACCTAAGTTGAACGTGACAACTCAGTCTTAAATGGAACGCCTCAGAGCGAGGTAACGCCGCATACGTCATATTGTTTTTTCGTGCGTGCAGCCGGCTCCATCGAATTATAAGACGTTGTCACGTTAAAATTTGCTTAATTTTGAAAGTATATTCAAATGAAAGAGGAATGAACTATAATGACGTTTGAAGTCACGATGAAAACATTTCAGCGTCCATATTTGTTAACAAGTTTTTGTTTAGAATGTGTTCTGTGAGATACATACATACATCGCTCTAGTTGTTAATGTGTTCCTTGAGGCTTGGCAGCGCTGTGAAGGCCTTGTTTCTCTCTTTGTTGTACAGTTTCATAATCCCGCGGGAAACGTCTGTCATGTAGGGATAATGTGAATTGTGATATTACTTTTGTTTTCATAAGTAGGTACTATGTTTGTGTACACCTGCGTGCTTTTTTCATTTCATTTCATTTCATTTCATTTATTTATTTGTGAAACATAGGTACATTACAGGTCTTTTAAAATAATTGCTAGAGTTCTCTATGTTCTACCACACAGCGTGGTGTACAAATAGTGCAATTAATTACACAGTTATACAAAATATTTCTCATACAAACATAGAATCACAAATCATTTAAATTCATTAACATTAAATACAATCTGAAAAATGTCAAAATTTAAAAAATAGAAGTCTAGAAATCATAAACAATACAAGTCACTACTGCTACTGGTCACCATCACAGACAGTTGTCAATAATGTAAAATGTCAATCATCACATAGACATTTTAAAACAAAATTTAAATTCTAGGTCAAAAAAAAAACTAAAATTAAGATATCAATATTGTATCAAAGGTTTAAGATGTCAATAAGTTAAATTACTTTTCTGCTAAATACTCTTCAACAGAGTAATAGGCCTTACTTAATAAGAACAATTTAACTTTATTTTTAAAAATATCATAACTTTTCAAAGACTTAATATCTTTCGGCAGCTTGTTGTATAGTTTAGGAGCCATTGCAAATATACTCTTGCGTAACAGGGCTGTTTTAGCTGTGAGCAGGTATAGATTATCAGCCCTACGACTGCTCGTGACTACTGAGAATTTATCCCAATTTCGCCTTACAAAAGTTACTGTCTCCAATATATACATGCACGGTACAGGAAGTATTCCCAATGTTACAAAATACGGCCTACAAGAAACTGTGCTGGCGATATTACAAATTGAGCGGATGCAGCGTTTTTGTGCTTTAAGAACGGAATCCCTACCAGTTGCATTTCCCCAAAATATAATTCCATATCTCAAAGTGGATGCAACCAGCGCGTGATATGCCGTGACAATAGTTTCCCTATTGACAGTTTTACCCAACATGTATAGGGCATATGCATACTGGTTTACCTTGTTACAGACCAACTCAATTTGATGATTCCATTGTAATGTACTCTCAATCTGAAGACCCAAAAACTTCTCGACTGAGACATACTTAATTTCTTTGTCATTATGCTTTACTTCAAATTTTTTTGTGCTTTCCCTTTGACAGAAGTTCATCATATTTGTTTTTTCTAAGTTTACATTAAGATTATGTGCCTGCAGCCATGCAATCAAAGAGGTAATAGTATTGTCAATAGTGTTGATGTCAAAATGATTGTTATTAAATACCACAGTACTGTCATCAGCATACATAATCATGGGAAACTTGGTAGCTGACGGGAAGTCGTTTATGTAAATGATGAATAGGAGTGGACCAAGTATGCTTCCCTGAGGTACGCCGAACTTTATCGTTCTGGTGTCAGACTTGTACAAAATTTCTGATTGTGTTCTATTGCATATTTGATTAATTACTGTGATTTGTTTGCGATTTGTAAGGTATGACTCTAATAATTTTGAAAGATTACCCCTAACACCATAGGCATAAAGTTTATTAATAAGTATTTTGTGGTCTACATAATCGAACGCTTTTGTTAGGTCCATATATAGCGCTTGAACAGGCAGTCTTTTGTCCATTCTACATATAATTAAATTTAAAAATTCATAAACAGCTTCATCTATGCATTTATTTTTTCTGAACCCTTTTTGCTTATCTGTAAATAAATTAAATTTTTCAAAATAATCGGTCATTCTATTGTATATGACTTTTTCGAATATCTTTGAAAACACTGGCACTAAAGCTATTGGTCTATATGAGGTCATACTTTCTTTGTTACCTTTCTTAAATAGTGGTTTTACTATTGAGTGTTTTAATTTGTCAGGAAATTTACCCTCAGATATACTACAGTTAATTAGGTGGCTAATTACAGGAGCGATAATTGCAGAAACTCCTTTCACTTTTTGAGTAAGTATATGTGTGTGTAGGTGTACCAGTGGTAGTTGAAGTTACTTTGGGCCTTCAAATCTGGTCAGCGATTTACTAGCAGGATCAATGAATCAATTCAGCCTAAGGCAGTGTACTTAATAAAATTGTATAAAACGGGTATCAACGCGATCATGCATACCTTAAGATTGAGGCTTGACGTTTCGGCTGGGTCGCACCAGCCGTGGTCACAAGCAGACTGAAGAGGCGGTGTCACTCCGACTGCGAGGTAGAATCATTCAAATCTACCCTCGCATTGTGCATCTCGCATTCGTCATTAAAAGTTAGTAAGGCAGTGTACTTGTATATAGGCCTCTCCCAATTTACCCAGCTTTTACGTTGAGTCGCTCCATCTGGCCGGTCAATCACTATCCCAAATCTGATTGGTCTACGTCCGGCAGAGTTCTGCGATAAGTTGACGTAATTGGTTCTTATTAGAATAATAATAAATATCTAATATATAGAATTTGTGGGCATTCACACACAACATCATCTAGCCCAAATTAAGCTAATATAAGCTTGGATTTAGACGACTGAACATACTTATATATTTCTAAATACATACATATTATACATAGAAAACACCCAAACTCCGAAACAAACATTTGTGGATCACATAAACCCAGGACCACCAGTGCGGCAGGCGGTATCACTACTGACTAGGCCACAGAGGCAGTAAGAATAATGAATTTCTTTACATAAATATCACTTAGATCTAATAACATCTCTTAGAGCGTGTCACCAATCACAAAAAAAAGACCCTGACCTCAAAAACTTGTGGCTAATGCTCACGGAGTAAGACGTTTTGTAGAGGACTACGTTTTTCTCCTTGCAGTTTTTGTTCTTCGCCTATGAACCAACTGAAACCACACAATTCGCTGTCCGTAAGTGTTTTATTGGCCTCTTGTAATGTTATTGAGCATTAAGTGGTGCATAGGTCAAAGAGAAAAAGTGGTTGGTGGTGACATTGCCGATTTATTTTTAAACTTTTGCTTTGTACACTTTAGGACTTTTAATATTTATAGTATTGATACTCACATGTAAATGTCATACCTAAATAGATATAACGACTAAGTTCTAAAAGTATATACCTATAATAAACGACTACCAATGAATAACCATGAATACCAATAAATAGGTAATCAAAGTATGTGACATTAAATCAATAAAACTGATTTTTGCTCTGTTCTTCATAGAATTGACAATTGTTTGATCTAACACTCAAAACATTCAACCAAAATATTTAATCTTCATCCAACATTAACTTGTAAGGGTTGTAGATCCATACCCTTTAATAAATCTCATCAGTACTAAACTACGAGTATAATCTGTACCAAATACTAATATTTTACTAGTAAAAATATAGTAAACTAGCTGACCCGCGCAACTTCGTTTGCGTGATAAATGAAGAACCACTCGACCGATTTTGTGCAAACTTCACATGAACCATCCACTAAATAGTCCGAACAAAGCCTAAACATTTCGTTTAGATAGGTGAGCCCGTTCTTGAGTTATAAAATTACAACGAAAAGTGGCATTGATTTTTATATATATAGATAAAGTACTGCATATCGTATCCGTAGCTTTGTTTACAATCAGGATATGACGATTCCGCCTATCCGGTTTTACTTTTCAATAAACTAGTTGCATGTAACACTATCATGTTTACAATAATAGTTATTATTTTTCCACAGTATAAGTACCGCTATGAAAGCTGATATACCAAACTTTCTCGGTTTTCGACAAATATTTACTAATACGTCCTGATAAACGTGTTTGTTTATAAAAATGTTGTAAGAAATTATACATTCAATATTTTTGCAAACTGTTTATTATTTTGTTATGTTCTGAATTCAATATTAAAAAATATCTCAGTAGACATTTTACATTTGGTTGAAGGTATATCCCTCACTTGCAAAATGTTTTACGAAACCTCCCGGTACGGTAGCCCATTGAGCAAAAATTTAGCAAACCTATGTAAATTCAGCAATAATTTGGTAGTGAAATTCCGGTGGTCCGGACAGGATCGTTTCCTCTGGAGGGTTCTTCATCGGTATATACGTTTCAGCTGAAATTCTGAAAACTTATGTAAATACAGGGACAACACAATAATCTGTTAGTCAAATCTAATGATCCGACATTGTTATCCGGTCTCAAAAAAGAAAAATAAACGTAGAATTTAAGTATCTTCAACAGTTTTAATGGTCGGTATTTATCGTCTCAAAAAAAAATTACAGATCTTAAAAATCATAGCAAAAGTAGAATCTTCGCATTCCAGTTAATAATCGTCTCCACTCTTCAATGATTTTTATGAACCGATAGAGCACGATACATTGTATTCTTGTTTATGCATATGCAGAAATTGCAATTGCATTAATGATTTTTTTTTATCCACAGTAGGCAGAGTTAAGGTATGAGCCCGAACTCGACCGCAAGCAGCACTGCAGTCGCTGCAATGCCACGACCGCACCACTGGTCCCCATACATTCTATACAGATTTGTACTAGAATACATTCTGAACTCGGCAGCAGCGTCGCGACTGTGATATTTATTTGCGAGCGTTTTCATGCTTCGGAAGGCACCTTAAGCAAAGACTTCTATATAAACTGAGGTAGACGCGCCGTACTCTAACAAACGAGATTTCAAAAGCAATCCTCAAATACACACATTAATAAGACTACACTCACTTATAAATATTTTTTACGTAATTGTCACCACACACAATAGCAATATACGAATAGAAAAAGAGTAAAAGAGAAGGCGTATGGACTCCGATTGCAAGTCGAGCACCTACTCTCGAAATTTTGACTCACTACAGTGCGAGCAACGCTGCTAAGTAGCTCAGTTTATAGGTTTCAAAAATCGGTGCGTAGGGCATGTCTACCTCAGTTTATATAGAAGTCTTTGACTTTAAGCCGTTGGTCTCGGTTGCCAGTAAAATGGCAGTCCTTAAGCCAAGTTGGAGGCCTTTATAAGCGGCTTGAAAATTTTCAACAGTGGGCAGTCACAGTCTGCGCGTGTCCACGGCAACCACCTATTACGTGGGACAAAATCTAAAAGGGTGAAATGTGGACATATAATATGTCTCTGTGCCTCTGTGCCTTCGGGGATTAAATGCGTGATTATATCTATGTATGAAAACTACTGGAAATATGTCGGTGGCAGAGCGGGGTTTTATGGTTAAAGCCGGTGGCTCGTATGCGGAGACCCTTACTCAGTAGTAAACTAGGCCGGTTAGATTCATGCATGAGTCTAGTAGAATGCTAACTGGAGCGGTCAAGTGTACTTTGGTCAAGGGTTATGCGATATACAGCGACCTAATTAATATTGAGATGAAGTTGCATCGTTTGAATTATAATAATAGATATGAAATGCTAAATCATGAGGGTGAAGTTTTTTCCGCATCCCATTGAAATTTATTATTAAAACATATAAAAACGCAAAAAAAAATTGTAAGTCACAAAAAAGCCACGCAGAATCAAAAAATTGCAGTTTACGCTCAACCACGAAGCCACGATGGACGATAGAGAACTAACATACTTAGTATGATAATTTTGAGAATTTTTCGCTATTCTTAAGTACCACAGAGCACAAACTCCATAATGACAGCTGTGGCGGGACTGGTGGGTGTAGGGAAGCTTGGCCAGTGAGTGGCAGGGAGTTGCCTATCTGTATGTACTACTCTTATATTATCGTTGGTAGTAGGTACTTACCTAATAATATATTAGGTAATGGTTGAATGAACTTTTATGAAGAGAATCTAATCCACAACCAAGTGAGTGTATTGTATACACAAATCTTTGAAAATTCCACTCCTAAGGAGGAGAGGTCAAAAAGGATGTTATAGTATTGAAGCAAGTAGATTCATCACGGACGAAGCCAATGCTAGTTAATAAAATGAAAAAACCGGTTGTCTGTAAAGTCGGTTTACAGACGATAGTTGAAAGAAAGAAAGAAAGAAAAAGAAATTTATTTCCTCATACTTATAGAATTCGGGACTTCACGCGAAATACTGTGTTACTTACATTTACCGACGTTTCGAGCACGTTGCAGCGCCCGTGGTCGCGGTTGGACTGAGGCGAGAATCGACAAAAACCACGAAGTTATTTCTTGTCGAACTACCCTCCGCTGTTATTACAACGAAGGATAAGGCCGGCGACACACTACACTCACTACGTCAGTTTTAATTGGCACAGTTTTACGTTCAAGTTTATTAATCACTGAATTCCACATCCCGGAGAGCTTATATCCATCATCCCTATTGAAATTTTTATGTTTCCTGATTTCAATGGCTTCACGCACCATACGTGGATAATAATGGCGATCAGTGGAGAGGACTTTCGGTTGGTGAAGTTCGATCCAGTGATTAATGCCCGAATCGAGGTGTTCTGCTATTGCCGATTTGTTTAACTGACGATTTTTCACAGCCGCAATATGTTCTTTGACCCTTTCCGCGATGGTCCGCTTGGTTTGGCCTATGTAGGAACTACCGCAGCTGCAATCCACTTTGTAGACACCTGGTGTTTGCAGAGGAATGACGTCCTTTGGTGTTCGCACGTACCTAGCCACTTTGGTTAACGGTTTAAAGATCGCCCGTATGGAGAACCGCCGTAGACACGACCCGATCTTGTCCGTTATTCCCTTTATATACGGCAGATAAGCTGGTTGACGTTCCACCTCCGGTCTCACTCTCCTCGGTGCACGTCGTGCCTTTCTACTACTCGCTCCATACCCATTCATCTTCAGTATCTCCTGAACATAGTCCAACTCCTGCTGTAAATGCTCAGGGTCGCAAAGGTCATTGGCTCGCTTGATGAGCGTCGAGCTGACTGATTTTAAGTGAAGTGGGTGATGATGCGAGGAGGCGTGCAGGTATCTGTTTGTGTGAGTGGGTTTGCGATACACAGTGTGGGCCAAGGAACCGTCTGTTCTCACCATTAATTTGACGTCAAGGAAAGACAATGACCTGTTGTTCTCAATTTCATACGTAAACCGTGTTTTCACGTGTAATGAGTTGAGATACTCGGTAAAACAAATCACCTGCTCCCTGTTGCCTTTAAATATGCAGAATATATCATCTACATACCTTTTCCACAACCTGATCTGACCTTGGACATCCTGGAATACCATGTCTTCTATATGCTCCATCCAAATATTAGCCACTACTGGTGCTAATGGACTTCCCATAGCTACGCCATCTATCTGGAGGTAGTATTGGTTGTGGTAAAGGAAGTAGTTTCCTTCTATCAGGAAATATAATGGATAAATCAGGAAACATAAAAATTTCAATAGGGATGATGGATATAAGCTCTCCGGGATGTGGAATTCAGTGATTAATAAACTTGAACGTAAAACTGTGCCAATTAAAACTGACGTAGTGAGTGTAGTGTGTCGCCGGCCTTATCCTTCGTTGTAATAACAGCGGAGGGTAGTTCGACAAGAAATAACTTCGTGGTTTTTGTCGATTCTCGCCTCAGTCCAACCGCGACCACGGGCGCTGCAACGTGCTCGAAACGTCGGTAAATGTAAGTAACACAGTATTTCGCGTGAAGTCCCGAATTCTATAAGTATGAGTGTTGAAAACCGCGATAGTTTAAAAATAACATAAGAAATTTATTTCACATAGGCATTTACAGATGCTCTTGTAAAACGTCACTCATACACAGTGAAGAGAATCTTCGCCAGAACCGAGCGTTTCAAAAGATCGTTCCTCTGTCGAACTATAAAAACATGGAACGACCTGCCCGCACACGTCTTTCCCTCATCTTACAATCCCGGGTTCTTCAAGAGGAGCGTGAAGAGGCACATCACAGGGCCGCCAACTTGAGGACCACTGTAAGAAGTGGCCCCCAATCGCTAGATGCGCCACTGCTTTCTTACCATTAGGCTGGTGGCGACGTCAATTTGGCGAGCTGAATATAAAAAAAAAAAAAAAAAAACGTCCAGAATATAAATCAAAATCTACCACCAGTTCACAACGCGACCCACCTGAGAAGAACAGGCAAGAAACTCAGCGGGTTATTCTTTTTAGAGCTCTATTTACAATATGAATCTAAAAACTATGCATTTTAAAAATTTTTTGAGAATCCAGTAGAGCAAGCAGGTCATTTCCAGGCTTCTCCATCCAACAAATAATCACCAATTGTATAGTAGCCCCTGAAGTACAATTTACTTTTTACCACCTTTTTTAAATTTATTATGGGACATACTTTTAATTTCGTCTGGTAGCCTGTTGTAAAAGCGTATACAGTTACCCATGAAAGAATTGCTGATTTTGTGCAATCTGCTTTGATAAACAGCAAGGTTACTTTTATTTCTAGTGTTGACATTGTGTCTATCACTTAACTTAGCGAAACTATGTAAATTTCTTTGTACGTACATAAGATTCTCAAAAATGTATTGTGATGCTACTGTAAGAATTTTAACCTCTTTGAATTTTTCGCGCAGAGAGACCCTTGGACCTAAGTTGAACGTGACAACTCAGTCTTGAATGGAACGCCTCAGAGCGAGGTAACGCCGCATACGTCATATTGTTTTTTCGTGCGTGCAGCCGGCTCCATCGAATTATAAGACGTTGTCACGTTAAAATTTGCTTAATTTTGAAAGTATATTCAAATGAAAGAGGAATGAACTATAATGACGTTTGAAGTCACGATGAAAACATTTCAGCGTCCATATTTGTTAACAAGTTTTTGTTTAGAATGTGTTCTGTGAGATACATACATACATCGCTCTAGTTGTTAATGTGTTCCTTGAGGCTTGGCAGCGCTGTGAAGGCCTTGTTTCTCTCTTTGTTGTACAGTTTCATAATCCCGCGGGAAACGTCTGTCATGTAGGGATAATGTGAATTGTGATATTACTTTTGTTTTCATAAGTAGGTACTATGTTTGTGTACACCTGCGTGCTTTTTTGAGTAAGTATATGTGTGTGTAGGTGTACCAGTGGTAGTTGAAGTTACTTTGGGCCTTCAAATCTGGTCAGCGATTTACTAGCAGGATCAATGAATCAATTCAGCCTAAGGCAGTGTACTTAATAAAATTGTATAAAACGGGTATCAACGCGATCATGCATACCTTAAGATTGAGGCTTGACGTTTCGGCTGGGTCGCACCAGCCGTGGTCACAAGCAGACTGAAGAGGCGGTGTCACTCCGACTGCGAGGTAGAATCATTCAAATCTACCCTCGCATTGTGCATCTCGCATTCGTCATTAAAAGTTAGTAAGGCAGTGTACTTGTATATAGGCCTCTCCCATGCCTCTCCCAATTTACCCAGCTTTTACGTTGAGTCGCTCCATCTGGCCGGTCAATCACTATCCCAAATCTGATTGGTCTACGTCCGGCAGAGTTCTGCGATAAGTTGACGTAATTGGTTCTTATTAGAATAATAATAAATATCTAATATATAGAATTTGTGGGCATTCACACACAACATCATCTAGCCCAAATTAAGCTAATATAAGCTTGGATTTAGACGACTGAACATACTTATATATTTCTAAATACATACATATTATACATAGAAAACACCCAAACTCCGAAACAAACATTTGTAGATCACATAAACCCAGGACCACCAGTGCGGCAGGCGGTATCACTACTGACTAGGCCACAGAGGCAGTAAGAATAATGAATTTCTTTACATAAATATCACTTAGATCTAATAACATCTCTTAGAGCGTGTCACCAATCACAAAAAAAAGACCCTGACCTCAAAAACTTGTGGCTAATGCTCACGGAGTAAGACGTTTTGTAGAGGACTACGTTTTTCTCCTTGCAGTTTTTGTTCTTCGCCTATGAACCAACTGAAACCACACAATTCGCTGTCCGTAAGTGTTTTATTGGCCTCTTGTAATGTTATTGAGCATTAAGTGGTGCATAGGTCAAAGAGAAAAAGTGGTTGGTGGTGACATTGCCGATTTATTTTTAAACTTTTGCTTTGTACACTTTAGGACTTTTAATATTTATAGTATTGATACTCACATGTAAATGTCATACCTAAATAGATATAACGACTAAGTTCTAAAAGTATATACCTATAATAAACGACTACCAATGAATAACCATGAATACCAATAAATAGGTAATCAAAGTATGTGACATTAAATCAATAAAACTGATTTTTGCTCTGTTCTTCATAGAATTGACAATTGTTTGATCTAACACTCAAAACATTCAACCAAAATATTTAATCTTCATCCAACATTAACTTGTAAGGGTTGTAGATCCATACCCTTTAATAAATCTCATCAGTACTAAACTACGAGTATAATCTGTACCAAATACTAATATTTTACTAGTAAAAATATAGTAAACTAGCTGACCCGCGCAACTTCGTTTGCGTGATAAATGAAGAACCACTCGACCGATTTTGTGCAAACTTCACATGAACCATCCACTAAATAGTCCGAACAAAGCCTAAACATTTCGTTTAGATAGGTGAGCCCGTTCTTGAGTTATAAAATTACAACGAAAAGTGGCATTGATTTTTATATATATAGATAAAGTACTGCATATCGTATCCGTAGCTTTGTTTACAATCAGGATATGACGATTCCGCCTATCCGGTTTTACTTTTCAATAAACTAGTTGCATGTAACACTATCATGTTTACAATAATAGTTATTATTTTTCCACAGTATAAGTACCGCTATGAAAGCTGATATACCAAACTTTCTCGGTTTTCGACAAATATTTACTAATACGTCCTGATAAACGTGTTTGTTTATAAAAATGTTGTAAGAAATTATACATTCAATATTTTTGCAAACTGTTTATTATTTTGTTATGTTCTGAATTCAATATTAAAAAATATCTCAGTAGACATTTTACATTTGGTTGAAGGTATATCCCTCACTTGCAAAATGTTTTACGAAACCTCCCGGTACGGTAGCCCATTGAGCAAAAATTTAGCAAACCTATGTAAATTCAGCAATAATTTGGTAGTGAAATTCCGGTGGTCCGGACAGGATCGTTTCCTCTGGAGGGTTCTTCATCGGTATATACGTTTCAGCTGAAATTCTGAAAACTTATGTAAATACAGGGACAACACAATAATCTGTTAGTCAAATCTAATGATCCGACATTGTTATCCGGTCTCAAAAAAGAAAAATAAACGTAGAATTTAAGTATCTTCAACAGTTTTAATGGTCGGTATTTATCGTCTCAAAAAAAAATTACAGATCTTAAAAATCATAGCAAAAGTAGAATCTTCGCATTCCAGTTAATAATCGTCTCCACTCTTCAATGATTTTTATGAACCGATAGAGCACGATACATTGTATTCTTGTTTATGCATATGCAGAAATTGTAATTGCATTAATGATTTTTTTTTATCCACAGTAGGCAGAGTTAAGGTATGAGCCCGAACTCGACCGCAAGCAGCACTGCAGTCGCTGCAATGCCACGACCGCACCACTGGTCCCCATACATTCTATACAGATTTGTACTAGAATACATTCTGAACTCGGCAGCAGAGCGTCGCGACTGCACTTACCGTTTGCACGGGACCATCGCCTTGCCGCAGCAACAGCAATGCGAGCGAGCTCGGACTCATACCTCTAAAGCTACAATATACTCATCAGTCTAGTAATTTCTGCGGCAAGCTTTTTTATTCTATAAATCGTTTAGTTTGTACTAGTACTTAGATTTCGTTTACTTTAAAGTTTGTTTTCTCATAAATTTCGGCACTTAAAAAGCTTGTTTAAAAAATGTGAAAGTTTGTGAAGATGTTTAGATGTTTGTTACTCAATCACGCTCTAACGGCTAAACGGATTGGGCTGAAATTTGGTACAGAGATACTTTATAGTCTAGAACAGTGATGGGCAAAGTACGGCCCGCGGGCCAGCTACGGCCTGCGGAAGTATTAAATCCGGCCCGCCGACGGTCCTTCGGCACCTAGTATATAGCCCGCGAAAATTATATTTTGACAGATCAGAAGTATTATGTAGATTCTACTTTGTAGAGCAATTAACACATAGGTGAAGACGGTGAAGTAAACAGACTTTTTCAATCATGAAATTGCTGAACAACTCAATCGCAAACCGACTTACTGCTAAACACCTTTTAGCGCTGCTAAAGTTACTTCGTCACAACACGAACTTGCATTTGAAATATGGCACATAAGAAGCAATTTCCTACGTCCTACACGCCTACCATGGCATGGCAGGGCCTTGCAAATACCAGTTAAATTCTAATTTTTAACCGACTTCAAAAAAAGGAGGAGGTTCTCAATTCGTCTGTTTGTATTTTTTTTTATGTATGTTAAGCGATATTTCCGTCAATTATAGACGGATTTCAAAATTTATTTTTTTGTTAAATAGCGTTTACTTCTGAGGTGGTCCCATTTTCACCAGGTCAGGATCTGATCATGGGATCCAGGAGAAAACGAGGGCAACCACCGACAATTGTAGGGACAACTAGTGCACTTGATAACTTTTCAAATAAGTGCTTTAATGTTCTACACTTTAATGAAGGTCTGGAGTGGACCTGATGATAGAGTCGAAAGACAGTCGAGGGCATTCCTTAACAATTTACAGCAGTTACCTTGTGTTTGGGCTTGATTGATTTGTATTGATGAGAACTTTGCACCTAGATTGATAGATCCGCCTTCAAAAAAAAAAGTAAATTCTCAATGTTTTATGTATGTTCACCGATATTTCCGTCAATTATAAACTGATTTAAATTGTTTTCTTTCTTGAATATGGTTTACTTCTGAGGTGGTCCTATTTTAATCAGATCAGGATCTGATGATGGGATCCAGGAGAAATCGAGGGCAACCTCTGAAAATTGTAGGGACAACCAGTACATTTGTTAACTTTTTAATTCAGTGCTTTAATGTACCTACTACAATTTAATGAATATCTGGAGTCGATCTGATTATGGAACCGAAAGACAGTCGAGGGAAATCCTTAACGATTTACAGCAGCTACCTTGTGTTTGAGCTTGATTGATTTGTATTGATGAAAACTTTTACCTAGATAGATATATTTTTCGGTTCACCCGGCACTTAAAAAATTGAAAAAAAAATTTTTCTATAAAAAATAAAACCGACTTCCAACAAATCCTGAAAAATAAATTTACTTAGCACAAAGTAAAATGTATTTTGATTTATCAGATTTTATTCAACATAGTATTGAAGTTGGTGCCATGAATAAAACCTACATAAACCTATGGGTTTACTTGGCGCCGACTTCAATATGATATTGAATAAAATCAGATAAATCAAAATACATATTACTTTGTGCTAAGTAAATTTATTTTTCTGGATTTGAGGAAGTCGGTTTTATTTTTTATTGAAAAATTTTTTTTTAACGTTTTCGTTATCTTATCATTAAAAGTTCAGCACAAAATACATTTTTAGGGTTCGGTACCCGAAGGGTAAAAACGGCCCTATTCATGAGACTTCGCCATCCATCTATCTGTTCGTCTGTCCGTCACGAGGCTGTTTCTCAAGAACCGTGACAGCTAGAGAGCTAAAATTTTTACAGATCATGTATTTTGGTTGCCGCTATAACAACAAATACCAAAATCAGAAGAAAACAGGAAATTAAGGGGAGCTCCTGTACAAAAAATGTGTTTTTTTTTTCGTTTTTGTACGGAATTCTCTAAGCATGAGTCCGACTCGCACTTGGCCGGTTTTCTATAATTCTGGCCCTCACCTGATATCTCTTAATTTTTCTGGCCCCCCGTTAAAAAAGTTTGCCCACAACTGGTCTAGAATAACACATAGGCTACTTTTCATCCCGGGAATATGTTCCCACGGGAAGCGGGAATGGGTACTGAATTTCACGCGGGCGAAGCCGCGAGCATCATCTAGTGTACATATGTATATGTAATGCCCGCGGCTACGCACATGTGGACATCTGTTGTTGTTCAAGCTTCCCATGAGAGCTAGCCAATGTAATATCAGGGAAAAGTATATAATCCTTTTGAAATCTTCCATTTGAATTGCGTTCGACAATGGCTAAAAAAAGTAACAATCTACACTAATATTATAAAGCTGCAGAGTTTATTTGAACGCTAGGATCTCAGGAACTACCTACTTAGATTTCAAAACTATTTTTACGGTAGGTACATTTATTGAGGATGGCTGTTCTAGGCTACATATCATAATGCTAAGAAGATTAGGAGCGGATCAGCAAAGAAAAATATTTTGAAAACTGTAAAAATTATTGCTTTTAAAAGCTTTCGTTGCGCCTCTGCGTAAATGGTTAAAGTTACGTTAAAATAATGTATTACGAAATTGTTCCTCTTAATAAATTCTAAAAGAATAGGTATTTCTTTATTTATCCTAAAAGGATCGCTCACAATAACCCAAATTAGTTCTAAAATAATTAATACTAGCGACGCGGACGTGACGGGAGGTAATGACGGGAAACATGATATCAAAATTATAATACCACACCTCTCTCTTATCAGACGCAAATGAAGTTGCGCGGGTCAGCTAGTTTTTTAATAAAGGTTTATGCAAGTAATAATGGCGATGTGGCGTTCAGCGATTGAGGACCATTAGCACTGCTGAAAATACTATCGACATTATATCTCAAGTTGCCAGCCACGAGATATTTGCTTCAAGAACCTGAAGAAGAAGAACAAAATGAGGCCAGATGGCAGTCACTTCCACGCCTTTAAAATGAACGCTATAACACAATAAGACAAAAACACCTAAAACTTTACTAACAACCATTTAACAATAACTCAAGCTTAAAAGCTCAAGACGTTTCGTTTTATTTGTCTTTGACTAGATCAGAAATCAAAGTTCCACACAATTAAAAAGTTTTGCTCGTTCCAAAGCGATCCGTCTCCCGAAAGTTTGTTAAATAAATAAGTACCTATCCAACAAGTAAAGTCCTTGGAAACTATAAGATCTGTATTTTACATATTCCTCAGATAAAGGTATTATTTTCTGAAGCGCTCGTGGCTCCGCAGACTTAGTGTTCTGTAAACGATCACTGCACTAAGAAACTTTCACTACGGCCGGTCCATGGATGGGTAACCACCGCGTCACCACTTTGTGAAATTTATTGGCGAGCGTTTCCGTACTTCGGAAGGCACGTTACAGTCATTTTACTGACAATCGGGACGTTTGTCAGTATAAGGGCAGTGGTTAAGCGAAGTTGAAAGCTTCCAAATTGAAGATTTGCAACCTGTGCCTGTCTATTACGGGGGATAAAAAACTAAAAACGGTAAAATGTAGGGATATAATAGCTCTTTGTGTAAGTACCTCTTTGTGTAAGTACCTCTTTGGGGATAAAAGGCGCGACTGTATGTTTTGATTGGTTTTGATTAATGTTTTATTTTCACGTAGCTGTGTTCTGTGTCTTTACTGTGCGGTATCTGTCGCTATAAGTGCGCCTTCACACTAGCGTTTTTCCGGCGTAGGCGTACGATGGACGTATGCGCGGCGCCGACGCGACGTATACGCGACGTATACGCCGCGTTGGCGCGGCGTCTCTACTGGAACACATGAGTACGTTGAACAAGCGTCGGGCGTGCGCGACGTATACGCGACGTATACGCCGCGTTGGTGCGGCGTCTCCACTGGAACACATGAGTACGCTGAACAAGCGTCGGGCGTGCGCGACGTATACGCGACGTATACGCGACGTATACACCGCGCATACGTCCATCGAACGCCTACGCTAGTGTGAAGGCGCACTAACCAACCCTGAGTGACCGCTTCGTGACATTTCAATCGTGATCGTTCATGGTTCGGAAGTAGCTACTGATTGTTTGTATGTATGTATTCTTTTCTTGGATAATAATATACTGCTCGTTCGCTCTAACTTTGCCGCTCGGCTCCATACTAAAGTCGAATTTTTAATTAGACGAAGTAATTTGACAGCAACTAATGTCACTTCTTCATACAATGTTGCGTATTTTCTATGACGAAGTGACATTAGCTACTGTCAATTTACTTCGTCTACTTAACAATTCGGGTATACGCCTCTACGCCAGCGGCAAAGTTAGAGCGAACGGGTAGTATATGTTTATGTTCTGGGTGTACGCGCCGATAATTAACTACTAATTTTATCCCACGTAATAGAAGCTTTTTTTTTCACGTGACTAAAATCTGCCATAGCTTTTATACCGGGCTCTTACCAGCTAAAAACCACACGTTCCGTACCTACTGTCTACGGTTGGGAGCCCCGAGTAAACCCTCGGAAGGATACCCCAAGAACGTAAAAGAATATAAGTGAGCCATTACCGTGTTATAATGAAGGCATGTTGTTCCTACTTTCTGTTGCAATTTTTCAAGCTGATCGTTCCGTGGCAACTGGGTCTTTGCAAATACTTAATTCGAAGTGACGACATTTTGTGATGTCGTGGCGTGAATGAATTTGGGATGGCGATGGGGCCCCGCTTTGCAACAGGAAACATCTCGTTGCAACACGGGGCCCCATCACCACACGCGGTAATTTTATATGTATAGTACGACAACGTGATCGCAATAATACAATTTGATCTGTGTATTGTGACGTGATCGATAACACTGCACTGTATCGTACTCGACCGTGACAATAAAAACTGTACAATCAATATTGCATTCATTCATTTTAATTATAATATATATGGTACTGATGGGAAAAGCATTAATATGAGAAATGTGTTGCTCTTTATAGTCCAGCTTGAAAGAAGGCATAGAGCAACATGACCTATGATTTCTATCGGGAGGGGAGGAGCCATACTGAGACTTTCTCTTTTGTCAAAGCGTACTCCAAAAGGATTACGCTTACACTTAGTTGGTAAACAAAATTATAAGTGTGGTTTTAATTTTTTTGTGTAGTTCCATAGTGACGGCCGATTGCTTTTGTAGTGGTATATATGAATAAGATTTTACCCCGCAACATATGACAGACAGATAAGTTAACAGTGCGGAAAAATAAGTCGGGCCCTGGAGGGACACTACCTAAAACCCTTAAGTTGGCTCATTTTACTTAAAGAAGACATTCCTTGATTTTTAAAAAGAAACAAAACTGCATTTAAGGATTTTTTAAAACTCACGCAGTTTCCCTCCAGGGCCCGACTTATTTTTCCACGCTGTATAGCAAACATCCTATGTCTACTCTTCTTGTATTAAAGAACGATTATTAATCTCAGTCAGTAAAATGACAAGTGCAACTGTCACTGGTACAAAAAAGGGTGACAATAGTGATGTTCGGCTATCAGTAGACTTAGACATTTTACTTATTTAGTACTGAATTTTCATTCAAGAAACGTCATTTTACTGACTGAAATTAATAATTGAATGTCATTTTAATGACTGAAATTAATAATCATAGTAAAGTCGTTTCGCTCTATGGAACAAGGGCAACAAGAAGCATTTAATGTAGGACAGTAATTGCGTAACTACGATACAAGTCAAAGTGAACGTTAGCGCTAGTACGTGATTTGTGTTGAAATGTACTCGATGTGGTCAATTTTATTGCAGAAACCTTTACCTTTTATAGAGACAACTAATATATTTGTTAGATAGTTTTAATCGATTCAAAGTAGAAGTATGAAGAATGAACGTTTTTCTGATTTACATATTTTTTTCTGTATTTTCACGTTTACGTATTTATTTGACTGCCTCGTTGGTCTAGAGGTCGAAATGCGTGACTGCGAATCACGAGGTCGTGGGTTCGGTTCCCACCGGAGACAAAAAATTGCGTGACCCATAAATGTTTGTCTCAAGAGTCTGGGTGTTTCTATGTATGATAAGTATGTATTTAAAAGTATATATGTATTAATATCCGTGGTCTGATATCGATAACACAAGCAGGTTATTCTTAGCTTACTTTGTGATCAGATAGCGTTGTGTGTAATGTCCGTGAATATTATTTATTTATTTATTTTATTAGTCGATTTCACGTGCGTAGTTTTAGTTCCCGTGGGAATACGGGAATAAATGGCCAATGTCAGACGAAGATAGTGCATGTAGCTTTCCAAATTTGAAAGAGTTTGTCTGACCATTTCAGTAGTTCTGGAGTCTATTCAATACATATGCATACAAAAAAAACCGGCCAAGTGCGAGCTGGACTCGCCCATGAAGGGTTCCGTAACATAATACAAAAGTTTTGTATTTCGTTGTAACTTTGATTGATGTTTTAACACGTTCGCAGTGGTAGTGATGTTTACAGGCGAAAATTGCGGTTTATGGCGTATTAACAAAAAACTACAAACTCGATCTCGTTCAAACTAATTTTCGCTGGTAGTTTTTATAGCAATGTACATTATATATATTTTGTAGATTTATCATTCTCTTAGTTTAGAAGTTAGAGGGGGGGGGGACACACATTTTTGCACTTTGGAAGTGTCTCTTACGCAAACTATTCAGTTTAGAAAAAATGATATTAGAAACCTCAATAGCATTTTTGAACACCTGTCTATAAATACCCCACACGTATTGGTATGGCGAAAAAAAGAATTTTCAGTTTCAGTTCTGAGTATGGGGGCCCCCAAAACTTACTGCTTTTTTTCTAGTTTTATGTAAAAATCTTAATGCGGTTCACAGAATACATCTACTTACCAAGTTTCGATGGCATAGGTCTTATAGTTTCGGAATAAAATGGCTGTGACACAGTGACGGACAGACAGACAGACAGACAGACATGACGAATCTATAAGGGTTCCGTTTTTTGCCATTCGGCTACGGAACCCTAAAAACTGTCAAAACTTTCCTGTTTATAATATTACTATAAAATTGCGTCCAAAAAAAAAATCTTAAAGACCAATTAAGCCTTTTAGGGTTCCGTACTAATTCATGAGACTTGAAGTCCGTATATCTGTCTGTCCTTCACGAGGCTATATCTCAGGACGGTAGTAATTCGAGCTGAATTTTTCACAGATTACGTATTTCTTTTGCCGCTATAACAACAAATACTTACTAAAATAAAAAAATAAAGAACGTTATTTTTTGCCGTTTTGTGTGAGTTCGACTCGAACTAGGCCAGCTTTTTTAAAGTTCGTTTTAACGTTACACAAGATCAAGTTTTCATTATTACCAGGTTGTCCTATTATCTTCTTCACTTCTGGAATAACAGATGAAGATCTATCACAGACATTTTAGGTCGGAGAAACCAGACGTTTATCTCATAAAGAAGTTTCTTTCAATGAACGAATAGCTAAATCAAAACTTTGAATGCTGTTGTATTGTATTCAAATGACACGTTGTTCGGTCTGATCTCCGCATTGCTCCAGAGATAACCCACATGTCATAGGTTAAACCTAAACTAGTTCTATTAGTATTAACCAAGTTGAAGTGTGTTACATATTCATGTAGTAGGTACACCGCTGCGCTGTGTTGTGATTAGAAAGTTTGTTAAGTAGTTAGCTTGGCACTCCACATGTGGCTTATTGTCTTCTGTGTATCGCACTATCCCAAACCTCCTAAACCAAATACACTGCACAAATCTACCAAGTTTCCTTGGCTTTAGTAAGTTGGTCAGATTGTATGCACAGTTTACTCTCAAACGGGGTTCATCCAAATAGGTGCGATAAAGGCCTTTTTTTATCGTGTGGAAATCCTAAATGGATGCTATGCCGGACTCCTACCGACTAAAACCACACAATGCCTTGCAACAGTCTATGGCCGGGAGTCCCGGGTAAGTCCTCGGAAGGATGTCCCAGGGTGTCTGGCAGACTTAGGCTACCGCCGCGGCCTCGCTTAGATGATTCGGGTACTATATCCCGCGTCTGAGGTGAGGCTCTGTTAGCTTCCCAGTGGTGCTCCTGCCCACTAACGAATGACGTCAGGGCGAAGCTGAAGAGAATAAAAACCGATTATAAAACCCTTTTTATAATCAGTTTTCATTCTCTTCTAAAACTGTAGCACGTTGGTCAGACGGGTTAGTACTGGGGTACCAACCCGTCTGGCCAACGTGATACAGTTTTAGAGCCTCAAATAGTGTGTACAGTGATAAGCTAATTTGATTAATTGATTGACATACAAAAATAATAATAGAATTTTTTTATTACTTATTTTAAGAACAAAGATCAAAATGTGATGATCTTGACCCCAATTGTTTTTGTTTTGTTTGTAAGTATAGCAACGCTTCACTAATTAATTTCAACTCTCATTATACAAAATCATAAATTTGGTGGAAAAAATATCGGTCAGCGGCAGGATTTCAAACTGTGTCCTCTCAAAAATCTTGCAAGACGCTTTATCCTACTCAAAACCGAACAATTAGTTCTTCCACTCACTGATTCGAATTCCGCTCGAGACCTATATGTATCTATATATATTTTCTGATTTAGTTAGCATACGAATAAAATTGCTTTTCAAGTTATTTCTGACTATACTGCTGTTTATTTTGGAATACTAAAAATATAATTGACACGGGCTTGACCTATTAGCTATTTATATTCTGTGTGGACCAGAAGGGTTAAGTAATTGGATTGACTTGTCGGAAGAGGAGCCGTGACTGATTTTATAATTCTGTTGTGACAAAAACGTTAGAAACGAATTATCTTTACTAATAGGTATTATAGACGGGAAAGTTTGTACCTATGTATGTATGTTTGTTAAAAATAACAATTAAACATAATTATTACATAATTTATTTACATTATTACTATCTAAACTAAACCTTAATAAGTCCCCCGTGGCATTGTGCCCAAAAGACTAGCAGCATTATTTGTTACTCTTCTAATCGAATATGGCTGAAAATTCGGACAGGGATAGATTATACTCTGGATTAAATAAATAAAAAAAACATATTGTAAAAACATTTTTCACAGCACCATCTAGTGCAAATAAAACTAATATTTTTTCTAGCATTATGGCTTCTATCAATGATACACGATTATAGTCATAACAGTCATCAAAATAAAGTGCAAATTGGTTCTAACAATAAAATTCTCCACGCTGCATGTCATACATTATATCAGAGACAAATATAGAAACGGATACCACGTTCTCAAGCAATTAAACCCCTTCATGGTCAACTGAGCCCACATCCCATTGAGCCCGCGGGCTCAGTTGACCACGTTCGCTTTTTTTTGGGAGTAACTCAGCCCACTAACCAGCCAACTTGCCCTGCGGGCTCAGTTAACCACTTGCTACGACTATGGGTCTACTCAGCCCGTGGGCTCAGTTAACCACTTGGCACGGCTAAGGGTTTACCCAGCACACTGACAAAACAAAATATCCATTTAAACTGCCGAATCTATCTGTCATTGAATTATTGCTCTTTTTTACATAAATTTAAACATTAAACATACAGCGAATGGTTTTTTATTTGAAATTTATTTAAATAAAAATAATTAGGATTGATGCAATGGCATACTGCGATCCATTCAATCTAATTATGACTATTATATAATTTTTAATTATTGAAAGAATCTTATAGTAATTCCTTAAATCTGCCAATTTGCATATTGTGTCCGCGAACTGGATGTGGGCTGGGTAAACCCTTAGCCGTGCCAAGTGGTTAACTGAGCCCACGGGCTGAGTAGACCCATAGTCGTAGCAAGTGGTTAACTGAGCCCGCAGGGCAAGTTGGCTGGTTAGTGGGCTGAGTTACTCCCACAAAAAAGCGAACGTGGTCAACTGAGCCCGCGGGCTCAATGGGATGTGGGCTCAGTTGACCATGAAGGGAATTAAACACTATCAGTAAGATCAAGTCATCTTACATTACTTAGAATAATGTGTTATCTCCATAATCCTTATGATGTGTTTTGAAACACACTGTATTTAAATAAACCAACTAAAATAGGCACAATGCCACGGGGGCCTTGTTCAGATTTAGTTTAGTTTTATATGTAGGTACTTATATTGTAAATAGTTTGCTTAATTGTAATATTATAAAATGAAATAAATAAATTTGCTAAAATAGGAATATTAATCTCAGTCAGTAAAATGACAAGTGCAATTGATACAAGAAAAGGTGACCCGCTACAATAGTGATGTTCGGCTATCAATAGACTTTTTTAGTCATTCTTAGACAACGCAAAACGTTTGTAACACTCCTGTTGTCAAAACCTGCAACACTGGAAATGTCATTTTACTGACTGAAATTAATAATCATATTTTAGTGGACAGTGGCGTCTCCATCTGTAAATATATAAAATAGGTACTTACTTAAGTTAAAATTAACTACCTAACCCACAGAAACCTCGTTACTAAGTACCTATAACTCGACCAATTTACTTGGACCTCTTCAACGCATTGTGAGTCCAGTCAAGATCTACTTATTAAAAACTCTACTTATTTAAAAAATCCAATTAGACCCTGAAGTCTAAGAAGTGGGATCTAATTGTTAAAAAGACAAAGCGAAAAGCCAGGACGCAAAGATAGCGCTTGAGTATTTAAGTAAGTAAGTAAGAGAACCTCAATAGAATTTTCTTTGGCAGCATCTGCAACAGAATTTTCTTTTTCTAAGTTTAAGCGCCATCTAGTCTTTACTATCTATACTAATATTATAAAGAGGAAAGATTCGATTGTTTGTTTGCATTGAATAGGCTCCGAAACTACTGGACTGATTTGAAAAACTCTTTCACTGTTGGGAAGCTAGACTCTTCCCAGTGAACATATAGTATATCTATATGTATAAAAATGTTGTGTGCGTTTGTGTATCTATTAAAAACTCAAAATTTACTGAATCGATTGAGCTCACCATTGGACACGATATACAATAGGATTCAGAGATGGTTTTAGGCTACTTTATACACTTTTATCATAACAGCAATAACAATAAAATAGCTTTAAAAAGTGATTTTACCAATAGATGGCGTTGGTCGTTTTTTTTTAAATTATATTTTGCCAGCTTCAGAACAAAATATTATAAACAACCTATTTAGAAGGTACCTACCAGATTGATGTTTTTTAAGAGAACTTTGATTGCGGCCTCCTTGCATTCAGAATAATAAAATAGAGTACTTACCTAATAGAGAGGTCAGATATGTTTTGCATGTTATTTTTGAACTTTTTGGACATTCGGAATTTTGGACTTTTGGACTTTAGACTATTGGAATTTTGGAGTTTTGGAGTTATGGAGTTTTGGACTTTTAGAATTTTAGACTTTTAGACTTTGGAGTTACGGACTTTTGGACTTTGGACTTTTGGACTTTTGGACTTTTGTACTTTTGGACTTTTGGACTTTTGGACTATTGGACTTTTGGACTTTTGGACTTTTGTACTTTTGGACTTTTCGAGTTTTGGGCGTTTGACATTTTGGACTTTTGGAGTTGGAGTTTTGGAGTTTTAGAGTTTTAGACATTTAGAGTATTAGAGTTTTGGAGTTTTGGAGTTTTGGAGTTTTGGAGTTTTGGAGTTTTGGAGTTTTGTAGTTTTGTAGTTTTGGAGTTTTGGAGTTTTGGAGTTTTGGAGTTTTGGAGTTTTGGAGTTTTGGAGTTTTGGAGTTTTGGAGTTTTGGAGTTTTGGAGTTTTGGAGTTTTGGAGTTTTGGAGTTTTGGAGTTTTGGAGTTTTGGAGTTTTGGAGTTTTGTAGTTTTGGAGTTTTGGAGTTTTGTAGTTTTGGAGTTTTGGACTTTTGGAGTTTTGGACTTTTGGAATTTTGGAGTTTTGGACTTTTGGACTTTTGGACTTTTGGACTTTTGGACTTTGGACTTTTAGAATTTTAGACTTTTAGACTTTGTAGTTTTGGACTTTGGACTTTTGGACTTTTGGACTTTTGGACTATTGGACTTTTGGACTATTGGACTTTTGGACTTCCTGACTTTGGACTTTTGAACTTTTGAACTTTTGGACTACTAACTCCTATGTATATTTCATGATATTTCTTTCGAAAAATAAGGTCATGAAGAAGTTTCACTTCTTACGTGGGTACAATAGTACACGCACACATTTTTTTTAAAATGTACCCATCATTTAGTTTATTACTCATTTCTCATAGGTACATAAAACCACCATAAAAAAGTCACAGCGAAGCGTGGCAGGGTACCGCTTGTTTAATTATATATTCTTACGGGAACGGGAACTCCGCGGGTGAAACCACGTGCTGTCCTCTAGTTTTTAATAAAACATCAACTTTATCTATTGAATTGAAGTAATTTTCTGTTATCATTCTTACCCAACAGTTATCTTTAAACATGCAGCTTTCGTTTTCCTTTCCAGTCAACGCAACAAATGTAATAATCAAGTTAAGGGGCGGTTATAGCGCACAAGTAGGCATTTGGCGCTCCCCTCGCCCCGGGCGCGAGACACACCGCGCGCCGGCAGCGGCAGTCAACTCTCATGCCACAGTATACAGTAGAGTAGAAAGAAACAGCATGCTAACTTTGTTTGACGTAGTAAATGCATCTAACTTTATTAAGTGTAGTGATTTATTCGAGTTTCCTAAATAAATGAGTTAATTATATTTATTATACTATTATTTTTAAGCTAAAGAGTTTGTTTGTTTGTTTAGTTGTTTGAACTCTAGAGTCTAAGAGACTGCTAGTTGAATTTCAAAAGTTTCTTAACAGAATGTCCATTTTTGAAAAATACCAAAATATATAACATCACGCTAAGGCGAATAAGAGCTGAGCAGCAACGAAACATTTTTCGAAAACTAGGATATTTCATTTCTTTTGAGAGTTTCCGTTGCGTAAGTTTGCTAGATGGTTACAGTTGCGTAAAAAATGTAAATTACATTAGAACTGGTCATAAAAAATTCTAAAGTTTTCTAAAGTTGGTATGCTAAGTATGAATCACGTGATCATTTTGCAATCCAAAATGGCCGCCGCGGTGTAATCACAAAATTTCATGATGGGTATCATTTAAAGGGTTTTTTGGTATGCTGAGTACCAATCACGTAATAATTTTGCAATCCAACATGGGCGCCGCGCCGTAATTACAAAATTTCATGATGGGTATAGTTTAAGGGGTTTTTTGGTATGCTGAGTACGAATTACGTGATAATTCTGCAATCCAATATGGCCGCCGCGCCGTAATCACAAAATTTCATGATGGGTATCGTTTAAGAGGTTTTTTGGTATGCTGAGTACGAATCACGTACTAATTTTGCAATCCAATATGGGCGCCGCGCCGTAATCACAAAATTTCATGATGGGTATCGTTTAAAGGGTTTCTTGGTATGCTGAGTATGAATCACGTGATAATTTTGCAATCCAAAATGGCCGCCACGGTGTAATCACAAAATTTCATGATGTGTATCGTTTATAGGGTTTTTTGGTATGCTGAGTACGAATCACGTACTAATTTTGCAATCCAATATGGCCATCGCGCCTTAATCGCAAAAATCCATGATGGTTATCGTTTAAGGGGTTTTTTGGTATGCTGAGTACGAATCACATGATAATTTTGCAATCCAAAATGGCCACCGCGCCGTAATCACATAATTTCGTGATGGATATCGTTTAATGGGTTTTTTCGAATGCTGAGTACGAATAACATGATAATTTTGACTATTAACAGTAGTAAACTAAAAAGATTTGCTTATTAAGTTCAGGCCTAGCAATGCGAAAATACTATGACAAAAGGTTTTAATTGTAAAATTAAGGCCAATTACATTAAATTGCTACCTAGCATACGAAAGAATCCCTTAATCGATACCCATCATGAAATTTTGTGATTACGGCGCGGTGGCCATATTGGATTGCAAAATTATCACATGATTCGTACTCAGCATTCCAAAAACCCCTTAAACGATATCCATCATAGAATTTTGTGATAACGACAACGGCGGCCATATTGGATTGCAAAATTATCACGTGATTCGTACTCAGCATACTAAAAAACCCCTTAAACGATACCCATCATGAAATTTTGTGATTACGGCGCGGCGGCCATATTGGATTGCAAAATTATCACGTGATTCGTACTCAGCATAGCAAAAAACCCCTTAAACGATACCCATCATGAATATTTGTGATAACGTAGCGGCGGCCATCTTGTATTGCAAAATTAGTACGTGATTCGTACTCAGCATACGAAAAAACCCCTTAAACGATACCCATCATGAAATTTTGTGATTACGGCGCGGCGGCCATATTGGATTGTAAAATTATCACGTGATTCGTACTCAGCATAGCAAAAAACCCCTTAAACGATACCCATCATGAATATTTGTGATTACGTAGCGGCAGCCATCTTGTATTGCAAAATTAGTACGTGATTCGTACTCAGCATACCAAAAAACCCCTTAAACGATACCCATCATGAAATTTTTTGATTACGGCGCGGCGGCCATATTGGATTGTAAAATTATCACGTGATTCGTACTCAGCATACGAAAAAACCCCTTAAACGATACCCATCATGAAATTTTGTGATTACGGCGTGGCGGCCATTTTGAATTGCAAAATTATCACGTGATTCGTACTCAGCATAGCAAAAAACCCCTTAAACGATACCCATCATGAAATTTTGTGATTACGGCGCGGCGGCCATCTTGTATTGCAAAATTAGTACGCGATTCGTACTCAGCATACCAAAAAACCCCTTAAACGATACCCATCATGAAATTTTGTGATTACGGCGCGGCGGCTATATTCGATTGCAAAATTATCACGTTATTCGTACTCAGCATACGAACAAACCCCTTAAACAATACCCATCATGAAATTTTGTGATTACCGCGCGGCGGCCTTATTGGATTGCAAAATTATTACGTACTTCGTACTCAGCATACCAAAAAACCCCTTAAACGATACCCATCATGAAATTTTGTGATTACGGCGTGGCCGCCATGTTGGATTGCGAAATTATCATGTAATTCGTAGACATTTTAATGCATTAGGTAGCTGGTTACCATGTCGTGAAAACACTTAAAAAGTAAAAGATCACCACATTTTTACCATGAGTCGCATTTGTAACGGTTAATCTAATTACATTTTGCCCATTACTGATATTCTTATACTGTGGCGCGATTTCAACGTAATTTGGCATAATAATTACGAAATAGTTGCGAAAAAAACTGACACAGGTCCTGCCTCCACAAGCGCCAGGGCGAGACTGATCGGCCGTCAGCGGCGCAATTCTATTGCGTTTGGTAGATATTCGTACATGATAACTATGTAAGTTGTTGTTTATAGAAAAACGCTCGGAAAATGTGTCTAAAACCTTAATACCTTTAATTGAGTGCAAAAAAAATATATAAAATATTAATAGTGTAGCCACAGTTTTGAAAAAACTTTTCTGAGAGAGTCAACTTTGGGATTTTTTTCTATCTAGTGAAATTTATTGGATCGTGTAACGGGCTCAGAATATGTTTAGCTTATATCCTTAACTATTATATATATATTTATCAGAATTATAAACCCTTTACTTTTTGAGTAGGATTGTTTCAAAAAACTCAAAATCTGACCCACGCGGCCTTAATAATATAACTGAAGAGAAAGTTGCGAATGATACTTAGAAATTATTATGTACAGAAGTGGTATGGGTTTGACGCATTTGGTGCACTTCTTAACTTGTACACCATGCTCAAATGGTAAATTTTCAATCGGTGGCTTATGCCTAAGATTCAGCGCAGAACAAAACTAGGAACTTGTGGATACTTTGACTAGGCAAGGGAATCGCGACTCCTTAGTGGTAAAATCGAATAGAGCATTTGATTGACGGCCCTATGATGTGCCTCTTCACATCCCGCTTGAAGAACCCCGGCATTGATTCTTTATTTAACTAAACCTCCCATCTCCCGACTACTCGGGTAGAAACTCTCAATATTCAAATTTAAATTTGTTCTGAGTGCTTCACTTATTGGAACAATAGGCAACTTCATGGTAATTTACCACAATGATGGAATATACATATATATGAATATTTCTATAATGTGCAATATCAAATCAAAATATGATAGAATACCTACAGAACATAGTGAGTTGTATATTTTTTTTCAAAAACGCTGGACCTACGTCCAATTTATACCTATACACTGTAATTACGATGAATCGTTTTTAACTTTTTATATATACATATATATATACTAGATGATGCCCGCAGCTTCGCCCGCGTAAAATTTGTGTTCCCGTGGGAACTTATTCTCGGAATAAAAAGTAGCATAAGTTACTCCTTATTACATAAGCTATCTGCCAGTGAAAGTCCCGTCCAAATCGGTCCAGCCGTTCCAGAGATTAGCCGGAACAAATAGACAGACAGACAGACAAAAATTTTATAAATATATATTTTGGTATGTGTACCGTATATACATTCATATGCATGTAGTAGAAAACGGTTATTTTAATATTACGAGTGTCTGTTGCACTCCAATTTTATTTATTTGTATGTTTGTATGCATGTATAGATTTATCTAACCAACACGCAACCGCTCGTCTGTGGAAAGTCATATCTACTGCTAGCAGATTGATCGCTTCTTCTAACTCTGATGTGCCTTTTCTGACTGAGCTTAAAGAACACGAAAATGTTATTCTCGTTTTCCCTTACGGCCTTAAGAGGAAAGGATGTGAGGTCTGTCTCTATTAATCATTGATGATTAATAAGCTCGTATTTCTAATGTATAATGACTGTCTCTGCGGCGTTGTCCGTAGTGATACCGCCTGCGGCGCTGGAGGTCCTGGGTCGGTCCAAGTATTTGTGTGATCCACAAATGTTTGTTTCGGAGTTTGGGTGTTTTCTATGTATACAATTTATGTATTTAGAAATATACTAGTATGTATATCAGTCGTCTAGATCCCATAGCACAAGCTTATTTTAGTTTAATTTGGGCTAGATGATGTTGTGTGTGCATGTTTAAATATTTATTTATAAGTATTTATTTAATGACCAAATTATACCTTTTTTTAACAAATTTTTAACATCAAATCAGCCTATGGCAGTCCACACCACTCCTGGACGTAGGCCTCTCCCAATTTACGCCACAATACTCGGTTCTGCGCCTTACGCATCCACATCGTCGTTCTGGTAAATTTTTAACGCACCTTTAAAAAAAATCAAGCTATTGCAAAACTTACTAATATTATAAATGTAAAAGTTTGTGAGTGTGGATGTTTGTTACTCTTTCACGCTCTAACGGCTGAACAGATCTTTCTGAAATTTGGTACAGAAATAGATTATAGTCTGGAATAACACATAGGCTTCTTTTTATCCCGGGAATAAGTTCCACGGGAAGTAAGAACAAGAACAAATTTTCGCGGGCGAAGCTGCAGGCATCAGCTAGTATCTATACATAGGTACTCAAGTATTTAAAATTTTTGATAAAAAATGTGGTTCTGCCCAAAAATTGTAAAAGGCCTCTTACTAGACGAAAATAATCACCGTCCAGTATATTTCGGTAATTTTAAGCGGGGTTTGAGATCAATAATTGCACACAGACGTCAAGTGACCCTCAACAGTCACATGTCAATAAAGCTTGGTTATCATTAGGCGATGATATTTTGACGAGTAAATAATGAGAAATCGAGCAAGTGCGTGTTGAGCCACCCGCAACGCTAGGTTCCGTAGCTGTTCCGTAAATTTATTTAGTAAATTTTCAATGTTGCCTATTTTTTTCTTGTGTGAGGAAAATCTTACATTGATGCTATGGCGGACTCCCACCGACTAAAAACCACACATATCCTACTTAGGTGGGAAACGTGTGGGAGTCTACGGTTGGGAGCCCTGGGTTTGCCCTCAGAAGGATGTCCCCAGGACTTCCAACAGACCTACAGCTACCACTGCGGCCTCACCTAGGAGAGAGTCGAGTGCTATTTCGCGTCTTCGAGGGGTTGTTTAGGTGTAATCCCGCTACTTGTGTAATTGTGATCCCACCAAAAACATCCCTGTTGAAAAGGAGGCCAAGTTCCTATGGGCTAATTGTTCGCCTAAAAAAGGGTTGAAATGCAATCCAATGCCAAGTTTAGATGTACTTTAAATAATCTAAAAATATCTAAAATAATGTTACTTCTAAATTTGAACTTGGCAGGGTTTCGTGCAGTACGCAACACTTGATTAATTGTATAATTAAATTTATTATGTATATAATTAAATTAACCTGCCAAGTTCAAATTTAGAAGTAACATTATATTAGATATTTTTAGATTATTTAAAGTACATCTAAACTTGGCATTGGATTGCATTTCAACCCTTTTTTAGGCGAACAATTAGCCCATAGGAACTTGGCCTCCTTTTCAACAGGGATGTTTTTGGTGGGATTTCAATACTTTTTTTCAAGAAACTGTACCTATTTTGTCTTTAATAAGCTTTAAAGTGTGCATTATGTATACATGACATTATTTTATACTCTCTCTCAACAAGACAAGCTCTCGAAAGGATGTCCCAGTAAAGGTCCATTTTGTTTCAATTATTATTTTTTTATGAAAATACAATGCTCGATATTCTGTGAGTATTTCAAGCGTCTACTGGTTGCCCTCATTACCTATTAACACATAGCAACGCGCGCCTTAGATAGTTCGCGTTGCTCTATAGTGTTATACAACGCGCGTCTTTAGACAGTTCGCGTTGCTCTATAGTGTTATACAACGCGCGTCTTTAGACAGTTCGCGTTGCTCTATAGTGTTATACAACGCGCGTCTTTAGACAGGTCGCGTTGCTCTATAGTGTTAACTATCCTTGTATAGATCCTCTACGGTAGGTACAGTAAATATTTCAAAAAGAGTTTGTGAACTCTATGTTTAATTTCTTTTTCAGAATATTGATGACATTTGAATAATGACATTATAAACACGATATCTACGTCTACAACATAAATTGTGTGTTTGTACGTAAATTGTTTATACTGGAGAAGAATCTAAAATATGGACTATTTGTTTACCATTTCCTATGAAATAGCTATCTTTGAAATATTACACCTACCTAAAGTTATCTGCTGAAAGCGTTGTTCACTTTTTAAAGAACAAATATTTACGATGAAAGTCGAAAAATAAGTCAGTATGTGACCCGTATAATGTTCAATCATGGCGACACGAAATTAATTTCATTGAGCAACATTTGATTGTGCTGTACCTCCTAAAGTATTCATTTAATTTGCATGGTGTAAAGGGAATGAATGATCTTGATGAAATGGTCAAATTAACTAACGTATTTAAATTGTAAAGGATACCTTATTACCGAATATATAAGACAAAGTCGCTAAAAAACACGTTTGTTGTATGAAAGCCCCCCTTAAATATTATTATGTTTTTGATTTCAGTATTTGTTGTTATAGCGGCAACAATAACACATAATCTGTGAAAATTTAACTCTCTAGCTATCACCGTTCATGAGATACAGCCTCCTGACGGACAGACAGACAGACAGACAGACGGACAGCGAAGTCTCATGAATTGGGTCCCGTTCTTTACCCTTTTGGTACGGAACCGTAAAAAGGATGACTCACGCTACGCAGTGCCGGGTCCGAGCCGAGTGCCGGCCGCAGCAAGGTCAATATTATATATATTTTGTGAGAACAAACTCACGTTAAACCATAGATTTAGAATTTTTCGCGCTAAATCTACGCGTTAAACCGAGCGGCAACTGAGTGACAGCCGAACTACGGAAAGCGCTCATAAACAACTCGGTCCCGCCTCGGCTCGGCCACGGCCCGTTGCATGAATACAGTGCCACCGAGCTTCGCCCGAGCAGTCGTGAATGCAACCGGCTCGGTGACCGTGCTACAGCCGACACTCGGCTCGGACCCGGCACGGTCTAGCGTGAGTCATCCTTTAGAATGCTTGCTGATCTCTAAACTACTGGACGAATTTGATCCAAATATTTCACAAATATGAATAACAATATTCAATGTGCAGTATTGACTTTTCCATAATTTGTATGTATAGAGAATTTGATTGACATTAATCAAAACATTGACAACATCTTTCTCAAATCTGATTGAGTTTTTAAACATGACATGTGTTAAAATAAAAAGTAAATTAAATCAAAAGAGTCCTCTCATCACTAAGAAGTATTGATACAAATTCGAATCGAAACCCCCCGAAGAAAACAATTGTTACCCCCTTTAAGCCTGTTCTGGAATGAATTTCAATAAAATACGAAACACATCTTCCATCAATTATGTTAGAGATGATTTATGCAAATTTTGAAGAAGATCCGACCAAGGAATCCTGTGGTCCCATACAAACTTTGTAACCCTTTTCCAACTCACGCTTAACCGATTTCTCAAATTTCTCAATTTTTCGGTAATCTACATATAACACCCGATCTGTGTGCCAAATTTCATAACGCTAGGACAATTGGAAGTGGCCTAGAGGTTTTGATGACCGGTCAGTGAGTGAGTGAGTCAGTCAGTGCCAAAATTAGCTATATTCACAGGGTCATATTTCAGGATCTACTAAAGCTACATCTATGAAATTTGGAACACTGCCTTAGTACTAGTATATGATTATGTACGTACAATTTTATTTCTGTACTTGCAATAGGCACTGAGCTACAGGGGGGTCAAAAGTGGGTCGAAGCGGTTCGTGTAAATAGAGTACGGCATGCGCTCGGCCTGTTGCTGGAACTTGGCCTGCGCACTGCCGTGCGCTTAGATTTTATCGTGCGCCCAGAAACAACAATTTAGCTGAAGTGTGACGTGGCTTAACCGTGACGAAATTGTCACCAAGATACCACAAAAAATATATCTTATTTCACAAATCGTTTAGACAATATTTTTAAAGGCTTTTCAAATAGATGTCAAGATTCTTCTTAACATCTATTTGAAAAGCTAAATTAATCAAATTGAAGAGCATCGATTCAAAGAAATATGCATCGCGGTATATATGTATATTATATTTGACGGGGAGTGGATACTCAGTAATAGCATCCCGTTCTTAACCTTAGGGTACGGAATCCTAAAAGCAGTAGGCGTGAATTGATTGAGATGCTGATGACAAAACATCTCGTACATAAAAGTAACTCGACAATATAATTTGCTATCCACTGTTCACTACAACAACTAAAGTTGAGTCATTTTAATTACCTATGTAAGATTTGACAATTCGATTTCACAATCATTTGACAATCAAACGACTTACTTGTCTTATTTTGCTCCTTAAATTTACGAAAGAAATAATAATGATACAGATATTCGCCTTATGATTTTTAACAAGAAGCCGTGAGACGGTCTCACCTGACTGCCCCACTCTAAAACGTTTATTGTGAAAGTGAAAGTTCAATCCGATTGACGTTGTCATTTTGGTTTTATTTCAAACTTTGAACTGATGATCTACGTGACCTAGTGACGTAGTTTAATGCATCAGAGTGACAGATTACAAAAACAAGTCTCGTCATAAGCCCCTCTGCAATCTATTTCATAGAGAGGGGCTAAAATTCACATATCTTTCAAGTCCGTATCGATTCATTAACTTTCTCTCAAATAACTTCTTTATTAATAGTTTATTTTCATTCAAAATACCTACTCAGGTTAGTAAAAAATTCAATGATTTGTCATTCTATTTTTTCTACTAATCTGTCTTAGACAACGATTGTCAAAACATGACATGTTTACATTATTGCCAGATCGAGCAGGATTGGACTATAGCGCCTGTAATGTTGTAAGTTTGTCTGCTACCTAAGTAGTAAAGAAATAAGTCTTTACTCTTAATTCATATTCAAGAAATTCTTCGTGGGTTCGTGTTACAAAACTACATTCAAACATTTCTTAAGAAAACTTACTACATACGACCCAAAAACTATTCAGTTAAGAAAAGAAACTTCAAAAATATCTACCTTCCCATCCGTAAACTTTTAACAGGAAGGGAAAGAAGAAGGGATCACGTTTGCATAAATAATTCATTCGATTTTATTCTTCATTACTGTTTTAACCTAATTAAATTGTGACAACAGTTTCTGTCTGTCTGTCCTTGAATGCTGAAATGATAGAATAACTACAAAGTTATTTATGACGTGACAACGTCTTATAATTCGATGGAGCCGGCTGCACGAACGAAAAAAGATGACGCAATACGTCGTTACCTCGCTCTGAGGCGTTCCAATTATTTTAGTAATGTTTTCAACAGATGGCACTATAATCAATTGATGTGTTTTTATATATCTTTTTGTTTTGTAATGTTAATAATATTTTTATTTTTATTTTCTTATGACGTTGTCACGTTCAACCATCGTCAGTAAACCGACTTTACAGACAACCGATTTTATTTACACATGTACCTACAAGATAAATACGTTGCTGCTATAACCAAATACTAAAATAAACCAGTCAAGTACGAGTCCGACTCGTGCACTGAGGGTCCTGTACCGAAAAATGGCACAACAATCTCGTTTGCTGTACTTGTATAGAATTTATATTCTGTAATGACGGCAGCAGAAATACATAATCACTTCAAATTTCAACTCTCTAGCTATCACGGTTCGTAAGATACAGCATGGTGACAGACAAACGGACTTTGAAACTGTTATTCCTTTCTTGGAAAGTTATACAATACATTAAAGGTAAAATTCCAAATCTATAGGTTCTATATCAGTTAAACTCTTTATTGGGCACTCGTATTTTATGAGGTAAATTTTAGCCCCTCTATAGAAAATAGATGACAGAGGAGCATAAATATGGCGAGACTTGTGTCTGCAGCCTGTGACTCTGTTGCATTAAATTACGTCACTAGGTCACGTGGGTCATCTGTTCAAAGTTTGAAATAAAACAAAAATTACAACGTCAACGGGATTGAACTTTCACTTTCACAATAAACGTGAGAGGGGCAGTCGGGCGAGACCGTCTCTCGGCTTCTAGTTGACACGCCTTCGTCCATGTTGGTAACTAGATTAACCTAACCAGTTACGAGAGGATTTTTCTTTTAATGCAGTAGTTTTAACACCTGCCATTATGTCAGAATGTAAATTATCTTCTCAGTAGATATAGCATTTCAGACATAACAAGGCTTTCATATTCCAGAATAAAACGTAAGCAAACATAATAACTTCATCAAACATTCGTAATGTAAAACCAAGTAATTATGTCTGCTATAGGTCTCAGAGCCACAATTTCATCTTTTAGATATTATCTTTTGTACGTAGCAGAACTATAATGATGATACATTGTAATTCTGCGTAGCTGTGTTTAGCCCGGACACTTAGTATTCAGCCGTTAAAAATTCCCGGGAACCCAATAAGACCTGACAATCACTCTAGAAAACCAACGTTTCGGGATCAAGTCTTCCCATCCCTTTGAGATTGCTTCGGTTTTATCAAACGTCTACATTATGAATATTCAAAATGGGTTTTACGCGGTTTTTGCAGGAAGGCAGCGCTAGTGTCTGGCTGGTATTGCAATTCTCCATAGGCTATGAAGTGTAAAAGAGAAATATACAAATAAGAAATAGGCTTTATTTTCAAGATTACGAGCATGTAGTACCTAATTTAAATTATGCTAATACAAGTACCTCTCGTGTTTTTCCTTTTGTATTTTTAAATACAACAAGGTCATTTTTGTTTACATAATGTTCGTTTGCGTTTTTATGACTTTATGATTAACTGAGTTGAATTAAATTATCTTCATGTTTATGAATGTAAACTTTATTATAACTAGTTACATTCTGAGCTATTCCAAAAATGTATCATAAATAACTCGTGAAGACGTAGGCAGAGGCATGCTAAGATCTTATCAGAGTAGATCTTTTGTTTACGTGTGGAAATTCTCATGGATGACAAATTATACCGGACTCCTGCCGGCTACTCGTACCATACGGCGCACTTTTTTTTAACGTGTGGGATAATGCATCATGCCGGACTCCTACCGACTAAAAAACCTCACGTAACGCCCAACAGCAACAGGTTGGGAGTTCCGGGAAAGCCCTCGGAAAGATGTCCCAGGACACCACACGGTGCCCTGCCATCTGCCTAAGGTCAGGAGTCCCGGTGCCACCTTTGGAAGGATAACCGCAAGGCTCCCGACAGACTTTGTCTACCATCGCAGATTCATCCCGTACTATAAGACCTTTACCTTGGTTTAAAGACTACGCAAACCGCTTACTCGTTAACAGAAACAAGATTTTTTTAATATCGAGATTTACATAAAAATGCAAGTATTAACCTTGTATAAAATTAATCAGCATATTTTAGTAAAAAATTTCCACAAAAATATTTTTGTATGTTCGAAATTAAAACGTCAAGATCGAAGATGATAAGTAACCTTTAGAGAACGAGAGAAGTTTAACCCATAAGATTTTATATTATCTACTAATATTAGAAGTGAAATTTATTAGTTTGGATCTTTGGAGTAATCGCAGGAACAACTAACTCGATTTGAAAATAATATTTTTCTTTCTCACCAACTTCAAAAAAAATGAGGTTTCTCAACTCGATATCAGTTACTTATTTTGATCCCTCTACAAGCATAATTTGATCTAGATAGCATTGTATGAGCACTTCCAAAAATATTTAGATATATTTTTATTTAACAGTCACAATTTCAATACAAGGAATTACTCGTACAAGCACAAGATAGCAGAGTACTTCCCCAACCGATTGACTCGGATTCAAGAAGGGGGAATTCCAATGTTCATGGCTTTTCGATCCCCATGTTAGCACAGATGTGTAATAAGATGACTCATTTTGAATAATATTATGAATCCGTACTACTGATATAAAATTATATGCGAAAAAACCTGTTTGTTTGTTCTGCTGGTAGGTACCTACGCCTGAACTAATAAAATTTGTAACAGAGATTTGAAGCGTGGGAAAGGACATAGGCTTCTGTTCTGTTCCCGTGGGAATACGGGAATAAAATTTAGCATATGTTCACCGCAATGAGTGTAGCTTCCCAACAGTGAAAGAATTTTTCAAATCGGTCCAGTAGTTTCCAGTAGTTTAGTAAGGGAAAATCCTTTATGGATGCTATGCCGGACTCCTACCGAAAAAAAAACCTCACGTAACGCCCAACAGCCTACAGTAGGGAGCCCCGGGTAAGCCCTCGGAAGGATGTCCCAGGTACCCTGACACCTACATTTACAAACTTTCTTATTTATCATATTAGTTAAAATATGAATAAGATTGCGCATGGTAACAAATGGTAGTTATACTGGATGTTTCTTTTAGGGTGTCAAGCCACCACTAGCTGGTAGCAGGGTTCCATACCTATCGATTTAAACCCCATGTATGTTCTACGATTTTTTGTAGTTTTCGAGATATATTTTTTTTTAGTTATTTTTTATAATTACGTGTCCACGACTTTTCTTGGATATTTTTTTATTATTATAATGCCTATTGATTTCAGTATTATGGACAAAATAATCTCCTTCCTAACTTTGATACAAGATGTAAAAATTTTAATCGATAATTAAAAGATAGGGAATTATGCAGAACATTATATCTCGAAAACTAAAAAAAATCGTAGAACATACATGGGGGTTAAATCGATAGGTATGGAACCCTGCTACCAGCTAGTGGCGGCTTGACACCCTAAAAGAAACACCGTGTATTTAGCTTAGTCCTAGTCATGTAGGAGACTTTGGTAATTCTTAATTGTTCGTGAAATTTATCCAATAACACTATACAGATTTCTGAAACTTTTAATTTGTTTAAAATAAAAAAAAAGTAGGCTTAATAAGGAGAAGAGAGTTGAATGGGAAATAGTAAGGATTGTGCTTGAGTTTAATATTTTTATTAGGAAATATTAATTGTAACTCTCAATGTTAAAAGAAATTATATTGCGTGATATATTCTTAGGAAACTAGCTAATCTGATAATTTAAGATAAGAACACTTTATATTTCAAACACAATGTACTTACTTACATTTTTCATGAAAATTTAAATTTAAAAATATCTAGATGTCAAAGATTCTTCCCCGCTGCTTCATAGTCATTTCTTTCATTGTAGTCTTTTACGCAAGATTATTTGTAGATAATGAACACAGGTTCAAACTTGTAACAATATTTTTGTATTGAAGGTTAAAATGTATTAACTACCTATATAAATATCTCTCTATAACCTGTTTTATTTACAACACAACAGATTCTGTTAAGAATCAAATACAAGGTTAAAAAGTAGGTAGGGTTTCATCAAACCATAAAAAATACATAATTTTCTTTAACAACTCAAACATGAAAATTTAATGACCGACTTATGTAATAATTTAAAATCTATAATACAATAAAATGTTAAACACTTACCGCTGTTTATAATAAATTAGTCACCTATATGAATTTTCTTGATTAAATTACTAACAGTCTCACTTGCATTAGAGAAATACTTGTCACATTATACGTATACTATTTATTGGCACAAAATCGAACATAACTTAAAAAAAAACACAAATAACACACAAACTTTAAAAAAACACACGATTTTTCGCTCTTTTTAGTTAATATCAATAAGTTCAATATCCTAAACGCACTTACAAACTTATCTTGTTTACAATACTGGCCCAATAAATGGGCACAAATTGTAGCATGTCCATATTTGTAAACAACAACACGAGTTAACTGTGTACTACGAGTTTACGATAGACATACGGTGTGAACAGTACCACAGGCGGTGTGAGACTGCCGCGCAAACTGTATCTACTCTAACCACTTTAGCATGGTAAGGTACAATGAATAGACGGAATTACTTAAAGGCTGTATAATAGATAGAAATGATATAATGTTTGTAAATAATAATAAATAATAATAAATATTCACGGACATTTCACACAACGCTAATAAGGTTATGTCATTTGTAGTAAACAGAGCTTGTAAGTACGATTTATGTAATACTAATACTTTCTTCGGCGCGTGCGTGTCAGAATTCTAAGTTTATAACATCACGCTTCAATGATGTTGTAGTTTGTGTATGCATGCGTCAATTGAACAATTATGTTCAAGTAACTAACTACTTAAGATAACTAGTATACCTAGTAACTAATTCAAGTTTTACATAGGACTAGTAGTTTAGACTAGTAGTTATAGAAGTAGTTTTAGACTAGTAGTTATAGACGTAGTTTTAGACTCGTAGTTATAGGCGTCGTTTTAGACTAGTAGTTATAGTTTTACATAGGACTAGGAAACCTAAATTTCCACCATGGCTTTTTTTTTTTTTTTTTTTTTTTTAACGTGAGGGAAAATCCTCGTAGGATGCTATGCCGGACTCTTACCGACTAAAAAACCTCACGTAACGCCCAACAGCCTATGGTTGAGAGCCCCGGGTAAGCCCTCAGGAAGGATGTCCCGTGACTCCCAACAGACCTACGGCCGCCAATGCGGCCTCGCCCAGGGGGTGGTTCGGGTGCAATCCCGCGTCTATGGGGGGTTTCGGGTGTGACCCCGCTTCTAAGGGGGGGCGTGCGTGAGTGCTCACGTCACGCTGCCGTCATGGGCCTGCTTCTGTAAGGACGGTGAGCGGCCCTCTCACCGTCCTCAGACCCCCGGTCATGGAGGCCGATAGTCCTCAGCGAAGACACGTCGGCGGCGCCCAGGGCGCCGACTGCGGAACTCGGGTGGGAGAGTTCTCTCGCGCACCCGGCCCGCCGCCTCCTTCGCGAGCATGACCTGCTCGCAGAAAGAGGCGGCGCAGTCCCACTTACTCCCGCTGGAGAGCATGGCTCGCACCATGGCCTCAAGCGAGAGAGCGTCCACGCCCAGACCCACTACGAGGACCTGTCGCTGTTGTGCCCACGCCGTGCACTCCACCAGCGTGTGGAGCGCCGTGTCATCGCTGCGGTCCTCGCAGTAATTTCCACCATGGCTTATTAAAGAAATCGACTTTAAGAGTATTTTCTGTATTTTGTCTTGTATGTATTTATTTAATACGTTTAAATAATATTTATTCTTCAAAGATCTAAAGTGGACATGGCCTACGCAAGACTGAGGACCCGTTTTAGAAGAATTTTCAACCCTCTTCCGTAAGTTGAGATTCTATTTTGGAATATTACGTCTTCTTTACGAATTGCTTTTCAGATAAAATCAAACTCAAGGTGTTTTTGAAATAGTAAACTCCCCTTTTATTTTTCACTTAGTAGCTTATAATTCAATTTTTGCGAGCAGCTGGAACATGCTATTCCGAATATTTCCGAATCGAGTGAGACCTCATCATTTTCGGACAGTTAGAAAAAAAATCAGATAAAAGGCACTTGCTGATCATTTTCGGACAATTAGAAAAAGTTTTCAGGTAAAAGGTTGTTCATTAGACTAATTTGCATTAATATTAGACAAATTATACAAAAAGGTGAAATGTGGGCATATAATGTGCCTCTGCCTACCCCTTCGGGGATAAAGGCGTGACCATAATGTATGTATGTATGTATTAATAAATACAGGTAACCTTTATAATTTTAATATTATTTTTTGTAATATTTCGGGCAAATATCTATAGATTTGTAGTAAAACTAGTAGATAAAGGTTAAACACAGAGCAACGCGCCTTATACAAATCGTGTTGCTCGGGGTTAAAGAATGTAACGCGAGATGTACGCGACATTATTAGGGACAGCTAGTAAATTATGAGACCTATGTTGATCACATAATCGAAACAAACCATATTAAAAACGGTCAATTCATTTTTGAACTTTGTATATCACCAAGATTCTACAATAAACACCAAGTTAAAAATAAATACCGGACAAGTGCGAGTCGGTCTCGTGTACGAAGGGTTTCCTACGAAAAAGTGGTAAAACTCATGTTTGCTGTATGGGAGCCTCCCTTCAATGTTATTTGTTTTCTTTTTGAATATTTGTTGATACAGCGAAAACAGAAATAGATCATAATCTGTGTAAATTTTAAGCTGTCTAATTATCATGGTTCATGAAATACAATTTGGTGACAGACAGACGGACAGAGAAAACTTTTTGGTTACGGAACCCTAAAATATCTGTCTAAATCTAAATGTCTAAATTTCTAAATCTAGGTAGTCTACTTACGGTTGTATCTACGGTCGTTCTATTTACGGTTTATTGCTGACCGTACTGCACAGATTTTAGTAAAAGATCAGTTACGTTTCAATTATATAATCAAAAGTCGGTTAACAGCCATATAAAATTATAATTAACTTTTTGCTCGCCAGTTCTACAAACGACGTTATGATAAAATTTCCGTTAAGATCTCAACATAATTACTCAACTAAATCTTACTAAGTAATATTACCTACTAATATCTTTGCGAAGAATAGACTTCGAGAGCACCAAGGAAAGAAAACAACCTGTAAGGTAATACGAGACATCCTTTATGTTTCATTTATATATCATCAAAATCCGTTCATAAAAACACGACCATAATTTTCACCTCTTCTCTCCGAATACACCAAAATCGTCCATACTGTCAAATAGGAAACCCTCTCTCGCTCGGTCAATAATTGCCAAGGCTTGTGAAGATGGTTGTTCGTTACTTTTTCACGCTGTAACAGTTGGAGTGGAGCCGTAAGCTTGTCTGCCGCCTTAGTGGTATAAAAAATACATAGGTTACTTTTTATTCTGGAAAAATGTTACCACGAGAACAGCAACAAAGTTCCACGAGCCACAGGCGCCATCTGGTGCATACATAATAGGCACGTTTTTTCCCCGAAGATATAGATTGTCTATATTCCACCAGTTGTGTTAATGACGATCGATATGCATCTGCAAAAATTAGCTTAAGCAACAACAAGCTCCCTAACCATGGTGGGTCTGGACGTGGACACTCTCTCGCTCGAGACCATGGTGCGAGCCATGCTCTCCAGCGGGAGTAAGTGGGACTGCGCCGCCTCTTTCTGCGAGCAGGTCATGCTTGTGAAAGAGACGGCGGGGCGGGAACAGGAGAGAACTCTCTCACCCGAGTTCCGCTGTCTTCGCCGAGGACTATCGGCCTCCATGACCGGAGCCTGAGGACGGTGAGAGGGCGGCTCACCGTCCTTACAGAAGCAGGCCCATGACGGCAGCGTGACGTGACGAACTCACGCACGCTCCCCCCCCCCCCCCTCTTAGAAGCGGGATCACACCCGAAACCCTCCAAAGACGCGGGATAGCACCCGAACCACCCCCTGGGCGAGGCCGCAGTGGCGGCCGTGGGTCTCTTGGGAGTTCTGGGACATCCTTCCGAGGGCTTACCCGGGGCTCCCAACCATAGGCTGTTGGGCGTTACGTGAGGTTTTTTAGTCGGTAGTAGTCCGGCATAACATCCATGAGGATTTTCCCTCACGTTAAACAAAAAAATAATTTAAAAAAAAAGCTCCCTAACCTTTCTTGTTGCCTTTCTTTCTTTTTTTTTTATACTACTTAGGTGGCAGACAAGCTTACGGCCCACCGGAGGGTTGGTAACCGTAGCCTATAGACGTTTGCAACACCAAAGGCGCTACACACGCGCTGCCGACCCGGGCGCAGGTTGTGACGACCCACAGTTGAAATTTTTCAAGCCGCCCATAAGGCCTTCAACTTGGCTTAACGACTGTCATTTTACTGACAACCGGGACCAACGGCTTATCGTGCCTTCCGAAGCACGGAAACGCTCGTAAATAAATGTCACAAAGTGGTCCACGTGGTGGTCACCCATCCATATCCGGCCATAGTAAATGTTGCTTACTGCAGTGATCGTTTACAGAACACTGAGTCCGCGGAGCCACGAGCGCTTCGCGTTCGCGTTTCTTGTTGGTTCGCGTTCGCGTTTCTTGTTGTTGTTGTATGAACTTCATCGTTTTTTTGAATAGGATTAGCAGTAGGGAATGGGAGAAATGCAAATATACTTAAATATCAGCTGTTACAGTATATCAGCTGATATCGAAGTATATTGGCACTCCTCCCATTTCCGTCGGTAATGGTATCATTGCGACCACCAAATTAAATGTCATGTTAATGTCATTCATGAGTTTCGAAGTACAGGCCAGGCCTACTTCATCGTTATCATAAACGTGTTTTTGTTTTGCAAGGAGTGATCCGCTTAATCGGATACGCTGGATCGGCTTGGAGCAGTCTGAGGCTCCCCCAGCAGCTGATCATGCTAGCACTGGAAATACTGACTAAAACTCCTAGATACCGTTCTGCACTAACAGAGGTGTTTTGGGACCTGTCAAAAACACCAAAACACCTTCTCGACACCCTTGTTGTAAATGTGATTTGACCGCGAAGCTGCTAACAGAAGATGTCAACTTGAATACGGCTTAAGCATAAATAATTTTGTACGTAAAAATTATAAATACTGTAGAGAAGGAAAACTAGAAATAAAACCCGGTTGTCAGTAAAATGACAATCGTTAAGCCAAGTTGAAGGCCTTATGGGCGTCTTGATAAATATCAACTGCACCTGTCTATTTCAACACGCAATAGGCTCACTACCTATTACGTGGGACATAAAACTATAAGGTGAAATGTGACCTATACTATCCCTTTGGCAACCCCTTCGGGGATAACGGCGTGTGTGGGTGACTATATGTATGTATGTAAAAGGTCAGGGTAGATAAACCCGCGGAGTGCAGTTAAAAATTATGCAAATAATCAAATTTTATTACTCGCTTATTGTTTCCTACACAATTGCGGTCAACTCATGGAATAACTATTAGATGTTGATAGACTGACACAGTTACATTCAACCTTGTTACCTTGTTAGAAATAATTTGCATTGCCCTCCTTAAACAACAATTACTAGATGAATAAGTTAAAAGTACAATGCGTACGAGTCACGACGCATTTCTCTGCGAAGTACCTATTTACTACAGTTTTTTTTATTTGGACCCAGCAAGTCTTTTCCTTGCAATGCCATACTATTAATATTATTATTTGACTCAAATGATTTTTGGAGAGAGTTCAGCAATGGACTGTGAAAGGCTGATTTGATTCATTTCTTAATTTTTTTATGTGTGAGAATCCTACATGGATGCTATGCCGGACTCCTACCGACTAAACCCACACAATGCCTTACTACAGTCTATGGCCGGGAGTCCCCGGTAAACCCTCGGAAGGATGGCCCAGGGTTCCCGGCAGACTTTGGCTACCGCTTCCGCAGCCGGCGACGACCTCGGCGGCTGCGGAACTCGGGAGGGGAATTCTCTACCACAGCAGCGTCCCACTTTCCCTCGCTGAAGACCATGGCCCTCACCATGGTGTCCAACATGAGACTGCCCACGTCCAGGCCCGCAACGAGGTCTTGGCGCTGCAGTGCCCAAGCTGAGCACTCTGCCAGTGTGTGCTGCACCGTATCTTCACTGCAGTCACCGCAATCACTCCTCCATGAGTGGCTTCACCGCCTCACTAGTAGTGTGTTCCCACTTTGGTTGCTCAAGTCGCACCTTTAATGTCTCTGATTTGATTCATTATTTAAAATGAATCACACCAACAATCTGTGAAATTTAAATCAAAGCATGTCCCAATTTCACGTTTAGGTATCTGTGTCATCAAGACGTTTATGGGAAACCCCGTGCATTCAGTGAGTCAAAGGTTTTTTTTCTGTCTTTCACGCTGCGCTGGTACCACTGTACCGTTTCTTATGTAATTTGGTACGGCACTATGCTAAAGTTTGGAACAGCAACCTCTTTTAACTAAAAGTTTGTATGTGGAAATCTGTACCACGAGAATACAGCCACGGGCAATAGCTATTTTATGAAAAATTGACTGAGTGTGAATATTTATTCTGCTAACATGAATATTCCTACGTAAAAGCGATCTTAATTTTAAAGATCCGTAATAATTATATAAATTCTCGTCTCCATTAATATTTTGATACCTACCTATTACGAAATAAGCTGATTTGAATTTGAGCAGCCGGCTTAACAAGCGCTTCATCGTGTAAGACGTGTAAGTAATTCACTGATAAACAAACTTACTGCAAATACAAACATTTAAAAATAATACAGAACTATGAGTTGAAACCGTCGTCATATTATTTTAAAGTCTGTTACAAAATAAAAATAATAAACTTTATGATAATGTCAACATATTCAGTATTATTCAGCGCTCTTAACCCTTTGTGTACCCAACCTTTGTCCTCCGACAGCAGATTACTTTTCTAATTTCCCATGAGAATCGTTTTGTATTCTTTTGGTGTTCTATCTCAAAGTAATATTTCCTTGGAAAGAGGATATAAATTACTTTTTCACCTCACTTGTTTGAAAAGAATCGGTTTATCATTTAAAACCTGAATGAAAATATTGTATTTATTGACTGAAAAATGGTTTCTAAAATGCAGTCTTGTGTAAAGATTAACTATAATGAAAATGTATGACAGCAAAGATAATGAAGTCTGCCTTTTAAAGGTTCCGTACCCAAAGGGTGAAAAGTGTGAAAACATGACATTAATTTTGAGAGTTCACTGTCTATCCCTAAACGTGATAGGTAGACATTTGAAATTTTCACAGATATATTTCTATTGCCGCTATAACAACAAATATTAAAATCAGCAAAAAAATAAGTGGCTCATAGGACAATCGTGATTCTTTGCCATTTATAATGATAGGGAACCCTCTAAGCGCGAGTCCGACTCGCACTTGGCTGGTTTTTTACCTGTGAACATCCCTCAAATATGTTTTAATCCGACGTTGTTACCGACGTTGGATTGAGCCATGAAATCATTTCACACAGTAATGGACTTTTGGTTAATTGAATGGAGATGGCTGTATTTACGCATTTGAACTTTTATAATTTCCTGTTTCATCTCCTGGCTTATTGCTTAGGGTTTACTTATTCCAAATAGACTCATTTTGAGGTGAACCTTATATTAGGAAACATTCTTTGATTTCATCAGATAAAACGTATTATTGTAATTTATTTTAGCTCAATCGGAATAAATGGCTGCGGTAATGTAATGTTATGTTTTATGCTGGGGTGTGGTTCAATATTCAGGGTGTATAGTCCAATGTTTGGGGTGTGTGATCCAATGTTCAGCGTGTGTGGTACAATGTTCAAGGTGTGATATAACAAGTGGTCAACTATAATAATATGCTACAATTTCATATCAAACATTTTAGGGAAAATATCTTTTTTATAAAATACGTTCCTTTTTTTAAAATTGACTCACGGATGTTAGTTTAATGAAAAACTGCTAATTCTTCGCGAGTTCTTTTGTTTTTTGTATTATAAAGCTAAATACATGACATTTTAAAAAATATCTCTCTTGTTATTTTTTTTATTTCCATTTGAAATAAAAATAAGTTATGTTCTGACAAATCAGCCCAGCAGATGGCGCTGCAGTCAGGATCTAGGTTGTAACGAAAACGAAGTTGCGCTGATCAGCTAGTAAGAATATATTATAAAAGAACAAACAAAGATTCTTCTAGAGACATTATTCGGGAAAAAATAGGGAAATACGTTTGTATGAAAAAAGCGCTTCGTGTCTTCCCTCTTAGTTGCCCGTGTAACAATATATAGTTTCATCACTTTCACATTCGTTTGCGTATTTCCATTTCTGGTTTTGTGCTCTGCAACATTCATTTTTTTCTTCAACAGTTTTAAGGCAAGAGCATCCTTCAACTGATTCTATTCTCTTTGCTGCATTCACTGTGGTCATCATAACCAAAGCAAAAACCATCAATAGAATAGTGGTTTTAGTCAAAGCTGCCATGGTTTATCTGCAAAGAGAAAGCTGAATATTATCGTTCTGTATTTTGATGTACGATGCGTATGTTAAGTTCTGTGCGTATGTGTACGCTTGAAAAAAGCCTAATTCAGTAAAAAAAACAATCGTGAAGCCAAGTTGAAGGCCTTAAGTGCGGCTTGAAAATGTTCAACTGCTGGTCGTCACAATTTGCGCCTGTCCACTGTCAACACGGCAATAGGCTAGCCGCCTTTTACGTCGGTAGAATATAATGTCAATGTCAAAAGTACAGTAGGTACTCAAAAGGTACTGAGTCTCGTAGAGGTGTGACCAATTGGTATGGATGCGCGACGAACAAACACACACACGTAGTAAGTACGCACAACGTCGCATGAGAGCAAAGCGACCACAGAATCAGAAAAAAAAACAACGGAAACTCTTCGGAAAAATTTTTGTCTTTTCTGATATCTGTGGAAGCGACGAGCGCGGACGTAGCGTTTGGAGATTTTTATTCTTATAAAATTGTAAACGTTAGATACATACCGTTTCCAAAAATGGTTATTCCTTCTTCAAAAGCAATTGTAAAATGAATAAAAATCACCCCGTATACTCCATTATATACCTAGGTACCCAATGTCATTGCTTACTTCAGCTTTAATGATTGGATCATAATTAAACATGAAATACGACACTTATTACTATTGATTTATTATTAATGGTGGTAACACTGGTCAACAAAATTTTGTAACAAGAAAGGTAAAGGTACCTACTTAGTAATTTTGAAAAACCTTCCTTATATTATAATGTCGTTGAAAACACAATTTTTCATTGACATTTTGTCAACTTTTCTGTAATTGGACGCCGCCAGTAAGCGATGAATGCGCTGAAATATTCCACCAAGACTTTCCAAGCATAGAAAAATGGTTTCAAGGCAAGTTCAGTCCACGTACCTACAAAATACCTACTAGTAATTTACAGTTGGTCATTACATCAAGATCTCCCTGAATTAATATACAGACGAAAATCATACAGCTGCTTCTTTTAGGTCATAAAATCTGAAAATTTATAAAATTCATTGTAACAAGGAAACAAGAAAATTCATTGTTACAAGAGAACTGCAGCCATCAAATTGTGTTTCTATTATCCTTACCTTATCCTATGTTTATGTTATTTATATCCTTTATACTTTTGATTGTTGGCACTTGATGGAACTTGTTATATCTACATTATGAAAACTCACTCACTTGTACTATTCCACAACTTATTATAATTTTAATAATACCTAACCGGTTTCGCTATTATAGCATTCTCAAAGGTGTTTACACTAACTTATAAAAAAATATATTACTTATGTCAAAAATTAGTGTAAACACCTTTGAGAATGCTATAATAGCGAAACCGGTTAGGTATTATTAAAATTATAATAAAAGTTGTGGAATAGTACAAGTGAGTGAGTTTTCATAATGTATGTTATTTAGATATGTTTTTATGTTAATTAATAAACATTAGAATACCTAAACATAATCAGACAAAAATTTTCATGTTACACTAAAAAAACGATTATGGGAGTTTCAGCCACAAACACAACATATTATTATTATTTTGTATTATACATGCATACATACATACATACAGTCACGCCTTTATCCCCGAAGGGGTAGGCAGAGGCATAGTATACGCCCACATTTCACCTTACCGTTTTATGTCCCACGTAATAGGTGGTGAGCCTATTGACGTGTTGAAATGGACCCGCAGTTGAAATTTTTCAAGCCGCCCATAAGGCCTTCAACTTGGCTTAACGATTTTGATTTTGTATTATACTGTAGCTATTAAAGAAGTTGTTGATGTTTAGCTGCAATAAATTAGGTACTTTTTTTATTTTTATTTGAAGTTTTGTGTCTTCCTTATAGTGTCGGGCATTGGTAATTAAAAAATTGCCATGAAGGTGACGATGAGAATCGTAAACAGCAGAAATAGCCTTCATTTTCTGCATCAAGAATATTGTGTATGTATATGGTGCCTTTATCCCCGAAGGCTAGGCAGAGAAATATTATATGCCCAATTTTTACCTTTTTAGAATTTGTCCCACATAAAAGGTGATGAAGCCTTATTACCGTGTTGAAAATGGACAGGCGCAGGTTGTGACTGCCCCTGCTGTTTAAATTTTTCAAGCCGTCTACATAAAGGCCTACAACTTGGCTTAACGACTGCCATTTTACTGGCGACCGATACCAATGGCTTAACGTGCCTTCCGAAGCACGGAAACGCTCATATAACAGTCACAAAGTGGTCACCGATCCAAAGACTGGCCATAGTGAAAGTTGCTTACTGCAGTGATCGTTTACAGAACGCAGAGTCCGCAGGGCCACGAGCGCTTCAGAAACAGATTATACTACTGTTTATTTTGGAATACCAAAAATATAATTGACACGGGCTTGACCTTTTAGCTATTTATATTCTGGGTGGACCAGAAGGGTTAAGGGCCGAATGCCAGAGCGCATTAGGTATTTTTACCACCTCACCTCACCGCGGGCGATACCCCCGTAGCATGCGATCGACATGAACTCATTTGACCCCAAGCATTTTGTTTGGACGTTGCCAGTTGGTGCAATTGGACGTTGACAGTTGGTGCAGCGTGTATTTCATGCCGCACTTTTTGTACCACCAAATAAATTACAACAGAAGTATAAGTTTATCAAACCTTTATAAGACATTTTATTTAGTAAGTGCCTGTTAGCAGATATATTCAAAATGGGGTTGTAAGAAACCTTTCCTTATTTTTAACCGACTTCAAAAAAGGAGGAGGTTCTACATTCGTCTTTATGTTTTTATGTATGTTCACTGATATTTCCGTCAATTATAGACGGATTTAATTCTTTTTCTTTTCTTCAATAGGGTTTACTTCTGAGGTAGTCCCATTTTTACCAGGTCAGGATCTGATGACGGGATCCAGGAGAAATCGAGGGCAACCACCGAAAATTGTAGGGACAACTAGTGCGTTTGGTAACTTTTTAATGAAGTGCTTTACAGTGGGCGCACACTAGGCAACAGTCGCGGCGACATGTCGCAGCGACTTGTCGCGCAGTGTGCGCCTGCATCGGGCGACTTGACGCCGTGACAGACGTTGTGCAAGGAACACGTTGTCCAAAGCTGTCGCTGAGCGACTGTCGCCGTGTCGCCGCGACAATAGCGCGACAGACGCGAAGACTCCCCTTGCTTGTCTCGGAGTCGCGGCGACATGTCGCCTAGTGTGCGGAGCTTAGAACAAAATGTATGTAATTTGGCGCCCACAGCTTGTCGCCATGACAAGACGCCTAGTGTGCGCCCACTGTTAATGTACTACAATTTAATGAAGGTCAGGAGTCGATCTGATGATGGAACCGAAAGACAGTCGAGGGAATTATTTAACGATTTACAGCACGTACCTTGTGTTTGGGCTTGATTGATTTGTATTGATAAGAACTTTACACCTAGATAGATATACTTTTCGGTCCACCCGTCACTTAAAACGATGATCAAAAAATTTTTAGTAATAAATAGAACTGACTTAAAAAAATCCTGAAAAATAAAATTTACATAGCACAAAGTAATAATATGTATTTTGATTTATCAGATTGTATTCAATATGATATTGAAGTTGGTGCCATTAATAATACCTACCTCAACCTATGGGTTAACTTGGCGCCGACTTCAATATGATATTGAATAAAATATGAAAAATCAAAATACATTTATCTTTGTGCCAAGTAAATTTAATTTTTCAGGATTTGTTTGAAGTCGGTTCTATTTTTTACTACTTTTTTTTTATCATCATTTTAATTGTGAGACGAGCCGAGAAAAGATAATAAGAAAAAAATCCGTCAATAATTTATGAAATCAATTCGAGCAGTCTTCGAAGAGGTAAGCATAGGTATAACATAAGTAGCAAAAAATAATAGAATGCATCTTGTGAGTAAAATAATGCGTTTATTTATTTTACATTATAATATGAATAAGACAAGTAACACGCACGCCGCATGTCAGCTTAGACCTGTGTTACAAAATACAACCAATGATAGATGGCGCTGACACCAACATAGTCAATTTGAAGTCAATTTTAAGTCTATTTGAAGACCCTACCCCTAGTTAATATTTGTGCAAAATTTTAATCAAAAATATTGAGTACTTTGCGAGATCCTTCCGGACAAAGCATAATTAACAGACAAACAGACAAAAAAATGCTAACTACATTTTCGACTTCGGTATCCTGTGTAGAACCCCCCGCGAGTATTTTTTTAAATATGTTTAATGTACAGTTTTGACTTTAGATGTTTTTATTATATGTATATAGACTAGGAACTTAGGTTGCCTAGAAAGTTTTCAAAAACCTATTCTTAGTCTCCCGCAGGCTGGATCCCGCAGGTGGCCCCTTCCGAGGTCCGTGGAAGCACAAGGGATATAAACCCTTGTTTGCAAAAATAAAGGATTGAATTGAGTACTTAAACCAGAAAAATAATAAATATTTATGGGGGACTTCCATACAACAAACGTGATTTTTTTTTGCCTTTTTTTATTAATAACGGCAACAAGTACACACTTGAAATGAACGCCGCAGACGTGTCTTCGCCCAAGACTATCGGTCTCCATAACCAGGGGCCTGAAGACGGTGAGGGGGCTGCTCACCGTCCTTACAGAAGCAGGCCCATGACGGCAGCGTGACGTGAGGGATTTATGCATACCCCCTTCAGAAGCGGGATCACATCCGAAACACCCAAAGACGCAGGATTGCACCCGAACCTACCCCTAGGCGAGGCCGCAGTGGCGGCCGTGGGTCTGTTGGGAGTCCTAGGACATCCTTCCGAGGGCTTACCCTGGGCTCCCAACCATAGGCTTTTGAGCGTAACGTGAGGTTTTTAGTCGGTAGGAGTCCGGCATAGCATCCATGAGGATTTTCTCTCACGTTAAAAAGAAAAAAAAAAGGGTTTATAACCCTTGCTTACAAAAAATAAAGCTGTTACAAAGTTGAATGAAAAAGGTACATGTCCTCAAAGTCTCGCTCTCGTATGTCAATTCGGTGAATCAGCTTATTGATAGAAATATTGGCATGCAAAATTCAATATTTGTTGTTATGGCGGCAACAGAAACACATTATCTGTGAAAATTTCAGATCTCTAGCTATGTCCATTCATGAGCTACAGCCTCGTGAAGGAAAGACAGAAAGATAGACAGACGGACAGACAAACAGACAGACTGACCGACAAACAGACTGACCGATAGACAGACAGACGGACAGCGAAGTCTCATGAATAGGGTCCCGTTTTTTTACCTTTGGGTACCTACGGAACCCTAAAAATTATGCACTTTTTCAAACATTCATATTTACTAAGAAAGTAACGATTATTACACTCAAAATTAAAGTATGAAAGTACCTACGAGTACTAGGTACTTACGATTCACGTGTATCTTTTTTTGCAAATGAACCACCGTTCAATTTCGGAATCGATGAGCTGAAAAAAAAATGACTTTGAGGGTACACTACAACGAAACGGCTAGACTACAACGAAAAATAAAACTACACGTTTATTCTTTTATGTCGGTAGTGGGTAGGTACTACTGTTATAATTTATACAGTGTTAAACATTATATTATTTACTACCCGTTCGCGCTAAGGTTGCCGCTGGCGGACAGGATGGTGTACAGGCGTAGTATGGGAGGCGAAAGGCAAACTCAGAGCGAACGGGCAATACGTTGATTGTTCAGGCATAGTAAAAAGAGAATATTTTATACCTAGTAGTTACTGTGGTTTAGGTAAATACTATCCCTCTTCTTATCGTAAGGTCCCAAGCAACTTTGGGGCACCGAGTTCATTTCTCACAGTCATTCATTACCAAAAATAGCCGTGATCTAACTTACTTGGCCTTTGCTAAGTGACACCTACCTGTACCTACGTAGAAGAGGACTGGAATGGGAGATCTCTAAGCCTATATGAGTACGTTTAGCTACTGTACTGCCTCTTCAGCAGGTAGCAAAATAATGGCAGCTGTTGGCTTCAGTCGCTTCGCTCAGCATCAACCTTATAATTTCATCATGCCCGTCAGTGAATTATTTGGTTGTGTATTTTTATAAATATAATAAAGATAAAACAATACTTGTAGGAACTTACCATACTTGCCGTCGTAGTAGCCGCAATTGACATCTGGGCATTTTATTTCTCTTGGCTTTTTTTTACCCATATTCACTGAGTACCTAGTCACTAATCACTATATTACACGATATTTATTTATTTATACACAATAACTTACTTATCCTAATATTTACAAATAAAAACAAAATAATATTTACAGATTTCTGCAACTACTTCTAATTAAAACGATCACGGATGACAGAGCGACACAGGTCCTACCCAGAACAGCCCTGTCAGGCGTATGAAGTGATTGAAGTGTACGCTAAATGCCTAATTGTTCTAGATTCTACACTTTTTATCATTGTTTTAAAATCTGAGGTGTTTAAAAAGTAAATAATAGCATGAATATTGTTCATAAGATCAATATCTTTAATATAGACATGTGTTTATATAAAATAAACAAGTATATTTTGAGCAATAACAACATTCATCTTTAAAATTTTTGCACATTTCCAGTTTTTCGAGAACGATTTTTATCATATAAAGTTTTATTAATCGTGTTTTAAAAATTAAAGGAAGCAAGAGCATCTATTAAACTATAGTATTACATTTTTATCAGATCAAATCAAAGAATATTTCCTAGTATAAAGATCGCTTCAAAATGGGTCGATTTTGGTCGATTTCGGAAATACTAGCCTTAAGTAATTGGATTGACTTGCCGGAAGAGGAGCCGTGACTGATTTTATAATTATGTTGTGACAAAAACGTTACAAACGAATTATCTTTACTAATAGGTAGGTATTATAAACGAGAAAATGGTGTGCATGTTTATTAAAAAAAAAAATTAATAAAAAATACAACCGACTTCGAACAAATCCTGAAAAATTAAATTTACTTAGCACAAAGTAATATGTATTTTCATTTATCAGATTTTTTATTCAATATCATATTGAAGTCGGCGCCAAGTAAATTCATAGGTTTAGGTAGGTATTATTCATGGCACCAACTTCAATATTATATTGAATAAAATCTGACAAATCAAAATACATATTACTTTGTGCTAAGTAAATTTTATTTTTCAGGATTTGTTCGAAGTCGGTTAAATTTTTATTGAAAAATTTTTTTTCAATATTTTAAGTGACGGGTGAACTGAAAAATATATCTATATAGGTGAAAGTTCTCATTAATACAAATCAATCAAGCCCCAACACAAGGTAGCTGCTCTGTAAATCGTCAAGGAATTCCCTCGACTGTCGTTTGGTTCCATCATCGGATTGACTCCAGACCTTCATTAACTGTAGTACATTAAAGCACTGAATTAAAAAGTTAACAAACGCACTAGTTGTCCCTGTAATTATCGGTGGTTGCCCTCGATTTATCCAGGATCCCATAATCAGATCATAACCTGGTTAAAATGGGACCACCTTAGAAGTAAACCCTATTCATAAAAAAAAATCTGTCTATAATTGACGGAAATATCGGTGAACATACATAAAACATTGAGAACTTTCTTTTTTTTTAAGTCTGATCTATCAATCTAGGTGTAAAGTTCTCATCAATACAAATCAATCAAGCCCAAACACAAGATAACTGCTGTAAATTGTTAAGGAATGCCCTCGACTGTCTTTCGCCTCTATCATCAGATCGACGCCAGACCTTCATTAAAATGTAGAACATTAAAGCACTTAATTAAATAGTTAACATGCGCACTAGTTGTCCCTACAATTTTCCGTGGTTGCCCTCGATTTCTCCTGGATCCCTTCATCAGATCCTGACCTGGTGAAAATGGGACCACCTTAGAAGTAACCCCTATTCAACAAAAAAAAATTGAAATCCGTCTATAATTTATAATTGACGGAAATATCGCTTAACATACATAAAAAAAAATACATACAGACGAATTGAGAACCTCCTCCTTTTTTTGAAGTCGGTTGAAAACTAGCGGACGTCACGCGGTATCACCCGCGTAGTTCCTGTTCCCGTGGGAATACGGGAATAAAATATAGCCTATGTTTACCACAAAGAGTGTAGCTTCCCAACAGTGAAAGAATTTTTCAAATCGGTCCTGTAGTTTCGGAGCCTATTCGTTACAAACAAACAAAAAAACTAATCTTTCCTCTTTATTATATTAGTATAGATTACAGCGAAACATAATTATTACATACCTACTAGCTGACCCGACAGACGTTGTCCTGCCATAACTAACGAATATGGAATTCGGTATCCCGAGTTCTGAGTAAGAACCGATCCAAAATCGCAATAGAAACCATTTCTTTGAACAGTTCGATCTAGTGACAGATAAAGTCCAGTCAATAGAGTAAGTTCACCGGTTGACCTGAATGAAGTGATGCTGTGACCGCGCGCTCTGCGCCCTCTATCTCGAAAAAGGTTCACCGTATAAAAAACATTTTAAACAAAATTTGTAGAGAATTTTGTATTCTATAATATTGATTATTTATACAAATAGCAAAAAACCCATAGGAAATGAGTTATTTACAAAAAAAGCGCAAAGAACCCATTTTTGTGAACTTTGACCTTGAAATTTAATATTTGCGTAGGTACACCCTACCATATGTAGGTTTTGAGACAACTTTTAGGGTGTCATTATACAAGTATTTAAAGACTTGCAGCTGGGTATCTCGAATTCCGGGATTCTTATCTAATTTAGGCTTAAATGACTATTATTGCAAATTTTCTCATTTTTCACGCCACTTTCTTAATTTTTTTCTCCTTAAGAACCATCTCCTGCCTGACAATAACAAACATAACAAAAAAAATAGCGAAATCGCTCCAGCAATCAATTGATATATTTTAACAATGTGAAGCGAGGGTTATTTTGCCACCAGGAATCAATATGGCTTAGATTCCTAAAGATACCTACCACAGCAACGGCAGTGTTACTTTGCCTTCTATCATTTGCTTTATAGCCTCTGAAATATTGATTTGATACGAACCCAGTTCTGAGAGTTTCCTGACATGCATTTGGCTGTATTTTTTGGGTACCGTACCAAAAAGGTAAAAACGGGACCCTATTCGAGAAGCTTCGCTATCCCTGTCTGCCTGCAGCAACAGAAATACATCACCTGTGATTTTAGCACTCTAACGATCACGGTTCCAGCAATACAGCCTCGTGCTCGTGACTAAAAGACAGACGGACGGCTAAGTCTCGTGTCTCGTTAATAGGGTCTCCCGCATTTACCCATCCGTTCGTGAGTTCGACTCGCACTTGGCTGGTCTTTTTTTTCAATAGGTGCAGCAAGTACCACCATCAATCAACGGTATGAAATTATAAACTTCTCAAGCGTTCATTTTAGAAATATCTCTACCTAAAGATGGGTTTCTTTCTTTTACGCGTGGAATTACTCATGGATGCTGTTGCAAACGCCTAGGCCTAGGCTACCGACTAAAACCAAACAGTGCCCAGACTGTCTACGGAGGGTGTCCCGGGAAATTCCTCCGAAGGGTGTCTCAGGATTTCTGACAGACTTTGGCTACCACTACCGTCTTGCATGGGGCTACCTCCCTGCCACCTAGCTTACGAACCCTTTCCTCCTGCTGGAGATTATCGTTGGCATTAAGATATTCAGCAAGAAGTCAGAAGCAAAAGCACCCGTGTCTGGACGTGGACACTCTCTCGCTCAAGACCATGGTGCAAGCCTTGATCTCCAGCGGGAGTAAGTAGGACTGCGCCGACTTTTTCCTAGTTACTCTTTCACGAGCAGGTCATGCTCGTGAAAGAGTAACTAGGAATAACACATAGGCTACTTTTCATGCCGGAAAAATGTTGCAACGGGAAGCGGGAACGGTTCCCGAATTTTACTATTAATTTATTGAAATTATGGTGTTAATTTCAACTCGATACCTTCACGCGTTCATGAGATATATGGTTTTCACAGACACGCGGACGGACTGCTTGTTTTCTGGTTCGTACGTTAGGATTGACGAATCCAGAGTCTGAGGAGGTGCCTATTATTAGGTACCTAGGTATCCCGCAATCTCCTCTGAAAGCATTAGTATCTAACGCTTCCACAGGTTTATTGGGGCAAGACTGACTTTGACTTATGGCTGCACTTGTCAGAGACGTAGTGGACGAGGAATTGACTTCTATACTCTGATAAAATTAGGTTGATAATTTTGACAGCTCACGCCTATGAAGTATCGGATTTGTTTATGTCAAGTATACTTCAAAAAAATATTGTAGCACATAGACGAGTACCGCCCACTTATCGTAGTAATATCCCGTCGCACGTCGACGCGTCACACGCGCCAACTTTCTATCCGGTAACCGGGTGACGCGAGCGACGCCCGGTAGCCCGCCCGGGTGTTCTTCAATCGACGATATCTCATAACTTTTGGATAGTACCTCTATGATACTTATATCACTAGAATCGTTATGAAACAAGCTAAAAACTATTTTCGGCTTTTATCGTTTTGTTTTTAATTGTTTTTATAACAAAATAATAAAATCAGAATTTTAAATTTTTCCTCATTTTATGGCATAAAATTAGTTAGTATGAAAAAACTTTACCGATATTTGGAATTTTATTTATACACTTTACTTCAATAGGCATTATTTCGCAATATAAAAAAATAAAAAAAAAAGTGGGTAGCCTTTTTTTTATATACCCGACCTCATACATCTGTCGCGCACCATCCGCGGCGGCCCCACTTATCAATAACAAACACACACCACTTGAAATCCGAGATAACTGCAATCCGAATCGCTTGTTGATGTTAACAAAACATTTGAAGCACTTAACATTCTTAATTATAAACACAGTCTCGATTTCAATAAGTGGGTTGTTTATAAAATATGGGATTGTTATCAAAACAATTCACATCACTTCACACAGAGATTTTTTATAGATTCTCTCGAACTTTGGCACGCGTTTTTTATAAACTTAGTGATTACTTTTTGTATAAATAACTTCACTAATCGATTAGCACATTAAACAGCAACACTGAATCATAAATTTCTTCTAGGAAATCATTTATTTCGGACACAATAATCAACCATTATCGTCAGCGCGCGGCGAGTGACTGCCTCAAGTGGGCGGCGCGCGCCGCGCGCTTTTTAAATGAATGAGTATTACAATTCAACTTATTTTGGAGACTTCGCATGCACCAATATGTCTAGCTTGTTCTTTCCTCTAAAGATTGGTATAACTTTGAGCAAGATAGACACAGTGAGTGGAATTTTATGAACGCGGCAAGAATTGGCGAAAACGCAATCTCTTTTAAAGCGATTTGACCGTTCCCAGCATTTTTTTCCTTTCTATACTGTAGCGACTTGACCTTCGAAGGGTGCGTCTTCTAACAATACCGCAGAATCGATCATAGACAAATAATTCGAATAAATCGAAATTAAGTATATTCATTTATAACACATTTGCTTGTAAAGGGTCTCTTATTTGACCAATTTCACTAACGTAATGTATCTCATTACGGCCTAGTCCGGTAATGTAAAGTAAAACGGACGATTGCGTGTAAAACGAACGGTACTTTTTAAAAATCTTAGCAAAGAGTTTTTATGCCAGAAAAGTGGTCAACATTTTATAAATAAAATTGACTTTGGGAGATAAAATATAATAAACTAAACATTGAATTGTTTAATATAATATAATTAATTTTGACAATAAATTGTGTTAAATTTTGACAATTAAATGTAAAACCAAAACAAATAATATTAATTTACTTTATTATTAATACTGGCTGTTTTTGTGCCTTTGCCTCATAATAAATAAGAAAAAAAGAAAGCGTTGTGAACAAGTAAAATTCCGCGCGCTTTATTCTGGCTATTTTTTGCTACGTTTTTTTGTTAGTTTATGAATGTCCCCGTTTTATTTATTTCCTTGTTTCCTCGCAAATATGTTATAAAACGTCGTATGACATACGTTCGCTTTGATAATTACAGCCTCTGCTTTCTTGTAGCCCTCGCCTGCGGCTCGGGCTAGCAATAACGCCTCGGCTGTAATTATCAACTTACCGAACTTGTATCATAATGTACTATTATAACACATTTGCTCGTAAAGGGTCTCTTATTTGACCAATTTCACTAACGTAATGTATCTCATTACGACCTAGTCCGGTAATGTAAAGTAAAACGGACGATTGCGTCTAAAACGAACGGTTCCTTTTTAAATCTTAGCAAAAAGTTTTTATGTCTGAAAAGTGGTCAACATTTTATGAATAAAATTAACTTTCGGAGATAAAATATATAGTAAAGTAAACATTTAATTGTTTAATTTAATAAATTACAACCATTTATATGAAACCAAAGCAAACAATATTAATATCATTTATTAGTAATACTGGCTATTTTTGTGCCTTTGCCTTAAGAAGTAAGAAAAAAAGGAAGCGCTGATGCGCGCATCGCTAATTTGTGAACAAGTAAAATTCCGCACGCCTTATTATCGCTATTTTTTGCTACCTACGTTTTTTTGTTAATTTATGAATGTCCCCGTTTTATTTATTTCCTTGTTTCCTCGCAAATGTGTTATAAAACGTCGTATGACACACGTTCGCGTTGATAATTACAGCCTTTGCTTTCTTGTAGCCCTCGCCTACGGCTCGGGCTAGCAATATTGCCTCGGCTGTAATTATCAACTTACCGAACTTGTGTCATAATGTACTATTACATGCCAGTAAAGTTAATAAGTAGGTAGGTATCTATAATATTTATTTGTAATATGATTAGCTAATTATAATACAAACAATAATAATGCAATTATATTTACCTAATTACCTTATTTTTTTTTTTTTTTGTTCCATTGTAATCATGCGATCAGTCTCGTGGACTATGAGCAGATGTGTTAAAGTCGGATGGGTTTTAGGGTGCCGCTCCCAGTGGAGCCAACCCTTTCAGTTGTATAGTCACCGTCAGGTTGACAATTAGTGGTCGAAGATGTCACGCCGCTTCTTTAGACGGCGAATTGATTCCGGAATGGTCAGCTGCTCCGCAAGCTGGTTTGGATGCCTTTGTAGTCGAGACATGTACTTTTCAGTGTGGCAGTCAATTACTTCCTTTACCATTGGCAGGTTTAGCATTTCATGAATCTCATTAACTTTTATAAACCATGGTGCATTCGAGATGTGTTTCAGGATATGGTTTTGTATTCTCTGTACCATCATAACATTGGAGTTGCAGGCCGAACCCCACAGTTCTATGCCATATGTCCAGATAGGCTTCAGTATAGTATTGTAGATGAGTAACTTATTATCTATGGACAGTTTTGAATTTATGGCGAGAAGCCAATAGAGACCCCTAAACCTCAAGTTAATCTCATCCCTCTTTGCCTGTATATGCATTTTCCAAGTGAGTCTGCGGTCCAAGTGCATTCCCAAGTATCTAACACAGTTTTGGTGGGGAAGTTGAGAACCATTTAGGGTAACGGGAGCACAATTTTCTTTGCAGAGGGTGAAAGTCATGTGCAGAGATTTTGATACACTCGCTGTAATTTTGCCATTTGGATAACCACTGCTCCAGTTTATCCAGTCCACTTTGTAGAAGCTCAGAGGCTTGAGATGGACATGGGCTCGATGCAAGTAGCGCCGTATCATCGGCAAAAGTGGCAACCGTGACGTTCTGACTTTGTGGTAGGTCGGATGTAAACAGGGTGTATAAGACTGGCCCAAGGACCGATCCCTGGGGTACTCCCGCCGCAATCCTGTACAGCTTTGAGGTACAATCACTCTCCCTCACCTGAAATGTTCTGTTGGATAGGTATGATTTTAGTAGTCCATAATATGTATGTGGTAGTAATGATTTTATTTTATACAATAGGCCTTCGTGCCACACCCTATCGAAAGCCTGCTGTATATCCAAAAAGGCTGCTGAACAGTATTCCTTTTTCTCAAACGACTTTCTGATTTTCCTGCACACTCTGTGGACCTGTTCAGTGGTGGCATGTTCCTGTCTAAAGCCGAATTGGTGGTCAGGTATTACAGACTTCTCTCTCAGGTCAATTGTAAGTCTGTGTAGTAGTATCTTCTGAAACAATTTAGACAAAGTTGGAAGCAGGCAAATGGGTCTGTATAAGGTGATTTCGTGAGCTGGTTTACTTGGTTTCTGTACCATTATAATTTGCGAGACCTTCCACAGATCAGGATAGTAGCCCACTCGCAGAATAGCGTTAAACAAGGTTGTAAGATATACTATAGCCTTGAGTGGCAGTTCCTCCAAGACTTTCTTGTCGATGAGATCGAATCCCGGAGCCTTCCTGTTGTCCATTGATTTGATTACTCTGGAAATCTCTCTAGGTGTTACTGTTTTCAGAGGGAAGTCCAACTGGAGATCCTGTTCGAGAACCGCATATATTTCTGATTCATCAATACCGGGTTGGGCTTCATTTGGTTGGAAGACTTGATTAAGGTGGGCAGCAAATCTAATCCAGTCCCCGTTGTGTTTTCTAATTGGAGGTTTGTGGTTTAGCGGTCTATCCAGGTTTTTGCATGCTTTCCAAAGAGAGTAATTAGTAGTCCTTGTAGGTGTCAGACCCTCCAAATAAGTAGCCAGTGCAACTTCATTAGCCTCCATTATTAAGGATTTCAACTCCTTGGCTGCCCTATTCAGTGCTGTTTTGTCATCGGGATGTCTGCTGGTGTGCCAGACTCGTCTAAGCCTTCTCTTTTCTATTATACTCTTCCGTATAGTTTCAGAGTAGACTTTACGGTGTTCTTGGCGTTTAATGTCTTCTGGAGTGCAGATCCAACAACACTCCTGGATTGTAGTAGTAATGGCTCTAGTAGCATTATCGATTTCAGTCTCAGTTTTTAGAGCTATGTGGAGTTCCAATCTTTGGTTTATCAAGTCCCTAAAAGCGTTCCAATCAGTGGCTCTATTGTATAACTTTGGGTTACCTTCCACAGTGAGGACTGTAGTGCCAATTGACAGTATAACCGGGATATGATTTGTCTTGGCATCTAGGCATGTTTGGATATGATGGTAGAATCTAGACAGGCCCTTTGTAATAAAGAAGTCTATGACATCAGGTTTTCTAGTTGGATCAGTGGGCCAATTGGTAGGTTCCGCAGTAGAAATAGTAGCAAGGTGATTATTATTTAGACTTTTTTTCAGTTCTCTTCCTCTGGTGGTTGTCAGTCTAGAAGCCCAATGTACGTGCTTTGCATTCCAATCTCCACCTGCTATAAAGCGTGTGCCCAAGGTATTGAAGAATTCCGTATATTGTTCTTCATATATTTTATGTTTGGGTGGGCTATAGATGGCACAGACCCTAAATGCTCCATTTCTGTCTTCTATTTCAATAGTGGTACCCTGGATGTCGTCCTTTTCAAACTTTGGAAGTTCATGATGCCTTAGGCTTGATCTCACGACTATGGCTGAACCCGCATGTGCGGTACCATCCGGGTGATTAGTAGCATAGATGTTGTAATTGGGTATTCTTACACTGCTATTATTGGTGAGATGGGATTCTGATACAAGTAATATATCTATGTTGTGTAGCTGTAATAGAACCTCAACTTCTTTCTTCCTTGCAGATAATCCATCTAGGTTCCACGCAGCAATCTTAAGGGAAGTCATTTTGATAGTTTTGAGACGAGAGTTGTTATGAGACTTATTAGAGAACTCATTTGTTGTAGGATAGAATCAAACTTTTCAGCTTGTTTTAAGAGCATCTGAGCGATAGTGGTGCTTGAGGGTAATACCTCTTCATCTTTGTCTGTCGTCAGAATGTTAGCATAGGTTCCTTTCTGGTTTAGGTGTTTGTCCGTTCTTGCACTTTTCATAGGAGATGAGGAGGGCATCTTGGCTGGGTTATCTGTAGTGTTGGTGCCATTGTCGGGGTTGATATTTGAGCGTGGTCTATTACTATATTTCCTAGCGTATATTTCCCTATATATTTCACAACCTTTGTAATTTGCAGGGTGGGCCCCCAGGCAAAGAGCGCATGTTGCAGGAGTATTGCGATCCGTCTTAGTACACTCAGAGGTTTTGTGTGGTTGGGCACATTTTACACAGCGATATGGTCTCATGCAATAGTTCTTAGAATGTCCATATTGCTGGCATCGCTGACATTGGACAACTGATTTTTGTTTACGTGGGTCCTCAATAGTAACAGATTGGTGATAAATATATTTAATATCTTTAACAGCTTTGTTATTAGAGCCCTGCTGAATATTCACAAAAAATGAAGAAGTTGGTTTTTTTTCAGGTCCATACTTAGCATTGATTATTTCTCCAGTCACGGTATTGCCAGTGTTTTCTATGGCTTCTCTGATTTCAGTAGTTGGTGTAGTGTGGTGAAGATTTTTTATTACAATTCTGTAGGGCCGTTTTTCTTTGAGGTTGAATGTGTGCCCAATTAATCCCTTTTGTCTCACTAAGTTTATTACACTTTTGTATACTTCTACAGAGTAGCAATTGACACGTAGTTGGCTCTTATTTATAATTTTGTACTGGAATCCTGCCTTGTCCGCAACACTTTCCAGGAGATTAGTGAGTTGGTTGACATCTTCAATGCCGTACAGAATTATTGGAGGTGATTTTGAGACCTTTTTTGTAGTGGCACCTTGAACGGGGTCAGCTTCCTTCTCATCAACAGGTAGTCCACTAAACTGGTTATAAGTGTGTATTCTTTCAGGTGATGGAGATGACACCTTTTTTCTTTTAGCATTTCTTAGAAGTGGCACCCTTTGCCAGGTAGGAGGAGTGGGAGTGGCACATTCTGTGGTAGTTGGTTCAGTGTTCTGCAAATTTATGCTTTGGATGCTACCATGGTTTGGAGCATTTGTAGTAGTAGGTTTATACTGGCATGGATGGGTTGCTGACGAGAACCTTGATGGTGGGGTTTCATGCCTGGAATCGCCCATTGTTTACTACAGTTCCAATAAGTGATATTGTACTATTGGTTCCATCATGTTGTAATATTATTTCTTTCCCAGTAAAACACTTAGCAAAAAATATTGAAATTTGGAGGGTATAAAAACATTAATTTTGACAAGATGAAAATTTTTTGTAGTAAGTCCTATTAATTTACTGTTTTTGCACTAAATTGAGTGTTTTCATATCTGCGAACATTAGCAGTGCTACACTACATGTTTAACTACACTTTTACGTAACTTTCACTGGTTAAACAACTAGATTAGGTACTATTTTTTAACACTGAAATACTTAGTACTATAAAGACTTGTTGGCAATTTGACACTTTTGACATTTCTTAACCTAATTAACCTAATTACCTAAAATAATAAAAACGGTTTTTTTGTAACTATCGATTTAAAATTTTACGCAATCGATAATCGAATAGATTCATTAACTATTGGACACTATGGGGTGCCCTACTAAGAGCTGTCGAAATTATCATCCTAATTTTAACAGAGTATAATAATAATGATAGAAATTACCAATGGCTAGGCAGCATGGTCTTTGTTACTTATGCCTTTGCTAAACCAACTAAACGAACTATAAAAATGACAATGTCTTATTTGACATTGACAATAAGAAATTGACGCGCTATCTTTAAAATTATAGAAATAAGAGATGTCCATTCCTTTCCGTAAAATCGATTTGAATAGGAACCTGAAAAATCGATTGAACATTGCCTAAAAGAATGATTTTTGGGAGATTTATAATATCTTTTTAATAAATAAGATGATATAAATGGTTTTGACAGACACATGGACGGACTGATTGTTTTCTTTCCTGAGGAGTTCGATTCGTCATTTCTCTTACTTTTGATAAATGATCTTTTTTATGATTTAAGAATGTTGAATAAAGATAGAAAAAATCGTACATTTCCTCCGATATTCTTGGGGTTCAGTTTTCTGGACTGCATTTCTTAAAAACTAAATTATAAAATCTTTTTATTGTGCAATTTTGCAGTCCAAAATTCATAATGAATAGGTAATAATTAATTTATTGTTAAAAATTGTAAAGAAAGAAACAAAATTATTTACCTACTCTAAGTAACAGAGATGTACAAAATGGTTTTAAAAAGGCATTTAAATACAAAATGCAAAATACTTTTCAGGTTTACTATTTCAAATGCAAAATAGCAAATAGTTTTGCGTTTTGTATTTCAAATGCTAAATGCAAAATAGGTATTTTCAAAATACTTTTTCAAAATAAAATACCTTTTTACCAAATTTCACAATTATTATTTATTTTAGGTATTTATTATGCAAAATAGACACACTATGCCGAGCCGAACAAAAACGTCTAATAACATGTCACTGTTTGCATGATATTTTGGTCATATTTATCAGTAGGTACAGTTTGTCTATAAAGTCGTGAAATTAAATGAGGGCGCTGCTGAATGCATGTATGCTACCCTATATAGTACGACCAAAATGATTTTGATACGAGGAGTTTGTTCCGAGTAAAATCTTACTAATATTATAAATGCGAAAGCTTATGAGTGTGGATGTGAGACTCTTTCACGCTCGAACAGTTGAACTGATCTGGCTGAAATTTGGTACAGGGATACATTATAGTCTGGAATAACACATAGGCTACTTTTCATCCCGGGAATAAGTTCCTACGGGAAGCGGGAACGAGAACAAATTCGACACGGGCGAAGCTGCGGGCATCAGCTAGTGAGTTAATAAATAAAACACATTATACATTTTTAATTTTGTTTCTGTTTTATTGAATCAGATCCAGAATAAAGTTATTGAACCAGATCCAGAAGCCCCGGTCTAATAGCGTCTTACAACCCACCAGCAGGTGCCTAGCAGTCCCAATTGCTTTGCCACAATCATGTAATTACATGTTTTATCTGTAACTTTCCCCCATCTGACAAGGATTTTTTGGCGCAGTGCTCAAATATTAAAATCGTCTTATTTCTTTCTTTGCCGACCTTTTCTGTGTTTACCAGGAGTTTCAAACTTTCCTTCATTATTAAAACCTTCGTTAACTATTCGCCTAACTGTACTCTCTGATTTTCCTGAAAACAGTAAAAAAAGAAAATTAATTACCTAGTGGAAACAAACTATTGACATGAAGCAATTAATTCAAAATAAAAATTGGTAGAAAACCAGATTGAACTGAGTATCAAAAATGTAGGTCGTACTATAAAATAACCATGTTGTTCTAACCACTGACTTACGCTAGAGGTAGATTGTAAGTTTAAGATTCTAACCTAAAAATATGCAAACAATGCCTTTTTTGTCTCCAAATCGTAAATTCAGTAAATTTGTAACTTCAGACAGATTCAAAACAAACAATAACATGATTACATACCCACCAAAGATGCTGTTCGCTCATAAACATCCTCAAAATCCCACAACAATTGTCCAGCTTGGTACTCCGCGAAACATCACTGGAAAACTTTAAAAATCACTTCCTGCGCACCACTCCGATTTTCTTTACTCATTTCTCAAACATTTATGCGTAGTTTGGTCTCAATTTGTTGCAGTTTAATCCAAACATTAAAGTTACGTGATAGAGTAAACGAAATTCGACGATATCATTGACAACTGACGTACTAATGTTTCGTGTTGCCAGTGTTGCCACACACATAACTATTTTTAGTTCCTCAAACATTCAGGTCACGACTTTATAGACAAACTGTACGCGTATCAGTAAATTCTGAAACTTAAAATAATGTAAAAAAACTAGACTAACGAAAAGAGAGCCATGGCTCAATTTTGTGAATTGTGTGGCCATTTATTTCGGTTGATTGTGTATTTAGTTCTTATTTTATTATTATTACACTTTTCTTTTATTAGGTAATAACAACTGGACTGATATTGTTAAAAAAAAGTGTGTGCGTGTAACCTTTACGCGCGATTGAAGTAAAACTTCTTTGCCATTGACGGCATCGAATTTATATTAATATCATTCACTCGAATGTTCAAAATTCTAATAGTAATTAAATAGTAAGCGTTACTTCCATCAGAAAAAAATCTGAGTTACGCCCTAGTTGCGCGTATAGAAATTTTACTTAAAAAGTGAAAAAAATTAACATAATTTTTTATTTATTACGCTTTTTAACAATACCAGTTGTTCGAATACATCATCACTCATTATTCTTCTGTGAGGTCTCATAATCATCCCTCCGTACGAAAAATTTCGTTCATTTCATTTTGTTTGACGGGTGATGTTGGCTAAACTTAATCACAAAGTATTTTGCATTTTGAAATTAATATTAAAAATGCAAAATACATCTCGAAAGGTATTTCAAATAAAATACAAAATGTTTTTTACTAAAAGGCATTTAAATTCAAAATACAAAATAGGTATTTTGCATTTTGTATTTGCATTTTAAATAGAAGTATTTCAAATAAATCACATCTCTGCAGTAAGTAAATTAATTAATTAATTGATAATTACCAATGCATAACAACCATTTCTATAAGATATCTACTTTTATGCCCAGACGTTCCTGTGTAAATAATTTTAAAGATACTTAGTTCAGATCAAAAAAGAAAAAAATGCATGGATTTTTTATGATAAAATTCCGATCTAGTGAATTTTAATATTTTTTGCCTCAATTATCGATAGTCGATTGATCGATTATAGAAGATTAGAACGAATGACATGCCACATGTCATCCCTACGTAGAATGTACTCTCCGTGCTGTGCCGCCTAGCGATGTGACGAATCGTATTTTTTTCAATTCAAATTAATCGATTATAAATTACTCTTAATTCGAACTGCAATTCGAATTGATTCGGATCGTCACGTGTCGCCGCGTCGGTGTCATCAAATCGCGCGACGAATTTGCGAAAGCGAGTCAAATTATTCGTATTCGTACTCCCATGTCGAGTCTTCCCGCATGGCAGGCAGAGTTAGCGAGAACTTTACATACTATCTATGCTCCCAAATGAAATATCAAGGACAAAATTTGAAAAACCCCCAGATCTTCAATGTTTGCTTAGTCACGGGAGGTGTAACCCTAACCTATTATTCAAAATATACTTACCCAAAAATACCGACTTTCGCTAATATTATTATTAATATACTGATATCGAAAAAAGTCATTAAAATATACCAAAAAAATATTAGAAAACTGAAAACGGTCACACTGATTGCAAATGTACTGTACTAGTGATGCCAACTCCTACGGAATGGTCACCCTAGAACCGACCTTAAATTCCTCTAAGTATTGATTAAAAATCTAGAAAAATCCCTGAACTCTTTTTTTAATGTATACATTAAAAAATAAATCAAACTAGGTCTCAAAGGTGTTGGCAGTTCTGCTCATAAATATAAAGTTGTGTTATTTTCTATAAATTTAAACGTACGAAGCATGAATTAATGTTTCATGACAAAAGCGATAAAATTTCCTAAATCGATTTTTTTAATTCATTTATGTAGGACTCCAGGAAAGTAATAATAACAACAGAATAATGAAAAATAGGTACAATTGTATTGTACGTACAGCAAAATCAAAAATTATTTCCTATTTTTCCCTATTTTATGAAAATTTTCAAGAGCTGGCACTCCTATTTAGAATATATAACTACTAAAAATACCCCTAAATAAAGGTATTTAACCCTAAATTTACGGAGAAACCCCCTAAGTTGGCATCACTGCTGTACGTAAAACGAATCGAATATCAAATAATGTATCCAACCAATCGTGATTCTTAGATCAATATTCGAATTCGTATAAGAACGAGAGAGCGAATCAACGAATGTCGAATCAAGCCGAGTCGACACGACAGCGGCAGCGCCGCTCCCCGCCGCACAATGATCAATTATTGAATATTAGCTGGACGAAATTCATTATTCTCAACATGAAGGTAGTTCGAAAAAATAGTCGCTACGTGCTTATGAGTATTGTGTACACTTCATGCTACAATATTTTTTTGATATGTTTGTTTGTGTCATCAGATATTAATGCTCAAAGATGTCGACTCCGCAAATTGCATTGATAATTGCTGTTTACACAAGATTTATCTAGTAAAGTCAGTTATATTTTGTAGTTTAAGTTGTTTACTGTGGCATTGAAAAAAAATGGTGCATATTCTTAAAGGTATTTATGATTTGTTCTAAGTGTTAGTTTATGCGTCATAGTTCTTATTGTTCAGAAAAAAAATTAATAATTCACATAGAAAATTTTACCCTATTTGTTGGGCTTCTGAGAAACATATCTTTAAAGAAACATAAAGAAACATGAAATATTAAGGTTATTTAGGAGTATTAAGCCCTCAGCTTTTATATTCAATGAGACTTTTTTGCTCATTTTTGCACTTCTAGAACAAAGTTTATGATTCTTTAGGTAACGGTACTACACTAAAAAATCAATATTCGTTCAATGTGCTTAAGTAACATCCTCCAATGAAACCTACGGCTCAGCAATCAAAAAACATGCTACTTAGCTTCGTATTAGATACCATTGGAGTACCAAATTTGGGCGTTACAGAGAGAAACAACTTGCGTAATACCACTCACAGCTTTTGTACTTCAGCCGCTAGAAATTGGATAGCAACTAGCCGGGACGTCACTAAATTTGAGAAAAAGTACCAGAATTGGCTTAATAAATGCAGTATTATCTCCGGTACACAAACAAGTGAACCTTCTACATCACAGAATACACGTAAAGGGCGGCCAAAACATGTCTTTTCCAATGTTTGTGATAGAACAAAGCGACGAAGGTTAAATGATCCTATGCCACCCACAGTTCATAAGATTTTGCTCCATGGCAAGGATATCATTGATCATTTTTTATTGCCTATCGGCCAACTAGGTGAAAATGCACAGGAATGTCGACATAAAGAGGTAAAATATTATAGGGAACATAATACCAGAAAAATATCCCGAAAAGCTACAAAATGAAGACTTCTTTAAAATTTTACTACTATATTGGATCCCCAAATCTCAAGTCCTCACTCAGTAACGTTCAGAAAAAAAGGTGCTCTTTCCTGCGATGCAATAGCGTTACCAGACGAACCTTGTATAGTCGACGAAGAAAATCAAGAATGAATATGTCTGTTTTTTATTTAATAATTTACTTTGTGTTTTAAAATACATAATAATGCATGATAAATAACAAATTCAGTCTAATAAATTAATTTTATATTGAAAATAATACATTTCTGGCTTTCAATATTTTCGTACACCTAAAAGTTCAAAATTGATCACTGTGCGCCGCCCGCGCTCCGACCGAAAGCACCTACCTGTCTGTAGTACGGCTGTACCTGAATACGACTAGCGACTACGTCACGAGTTAACGAATTGATTCGGTTTCGGGCGAAAGCGATTCGGATCAACGAGTCAACAGTCTTATTCGAATTATTCGAATAAAATTATTCGAATTACCCATCGCTAGTGCCGCCTGTCTGTATCCAAAATATTTTGCAATTTGAATTATCATACAGTCAGCTAATAAAACAATTTTATCATAAAGTTTCGGTACCATGAAGTTATACAATAGTGAAACTGCAAATACATCAACTGAAAGTAAGCCTCGTGATTGCTTTGCTTGCAGAGCTGTCGGCGGCGCAGGTTTAGTTGGGATTGGTGGTTACCTCGGTATTAATGCCTCGAAAAACCAAACTATGGCAGGAAAATATTTTTTATCCATACTATCATTCGGTAAGTTTCAGCATTTTTTTATTGCTACCTAATATTCTTTAATACCTTTACTTATGTATCAAAAATAGAAATGTTTATTTTTGTCAATAACTTTGATAAACAAGTCAACTCCCAGTTCTATCCTCTCATCGGAAAAGTGTCAAAAGAGGGGTAGGGAGTGCATTTTCTAATGTCTTCTCGTATCTATTCATCATTTAGGTTCAGCAAGGTGTCACCTAAATGATTGCGTAATGTTTCTGTCGTACTTTTCAGTCTATGTAGCATTAGTGACTTCCTAACTTCTGTTTACTCTAATTTACTGTTTTCTAACCTTGGGAGACTTAAGGTTATCAGTACTTGAAATGAAATACTACCCAATGTTCCTAAATAACCTTTATTTTGGATGACTGTTAAAGCCCAGTGATGAAAAATTGATGTAAGAGATGATGAAATTGAATTTTAATATAATTATGTCATCAGATATGTTTGGTTCAGTTTTCACAGAGAAAACAAGGGAATATGAACATTGATTTTGTCCATATACTATCAGTGTACTACAGCTCTCCTTATCACACTGTAGGGGTTATCTAGGTGCAGTGCCACGGCAATACCTAAATTTAAATACCCATTTGGCAATTATCTCACATTCACGTTCCCTTTTAATGTTATCAATTCATTTCTATTTCAGGGTTCATTTGTCTTGGAGTAGCAAGGTATAAGCAAACTTTTCCATTCAACAAGAACCAAACATTGACGACCCAAAAGTAAGGTATGTATTCCAATCATTACATTATCATCACAGCCGATTTGGTGCCCACCGGTAGGGGTAGGCCTCCACCAAGAAATTAATACAATGATTTGGCCTTGTGCCGATTGGCTTGGGCTTCAGTGGTAGTTGCTTACTGCAATGATATTAACTGAACAGTCTCCGGAGCTACAAGCGCTTCTTAACATGAGACAAATTATAAATTTCATCAGCAGAGGCCTTAGACCATATATCACGGGACTAGCCTTTGCAAACCACCGCATACAAAAATATTCTGCTAGTTTTCATAGCGGGTGAAGGGGGAAACACAAAGACATATAAAATTTCATTATATTTAAAAATGTATTAATCAACAAACGCGTAATGGCTGTTGTGTGTTAATTTTTATTGTACAGTCAACTACAATAAAATGTACTAGTTTAATCATATAAAATGATGTACTGATGTACAGTGCTTTTTATAAAGCCAAAAGACCAAATGGTCTATTGGCTTGGCAGAAAACAATGCTTAAGTAAGGCGCATCCTGTGGTTAGATGATCTAAAGCAGAGGTACATCACAGGGCCGCCAACTTGAGGACCAGTGACAGAAGTTGTGTAAACTGTGAGAGTGGCTCCCAATCATTTGATGTCGCCATGGGTTTTCATCAGGAGAGCAACGTCAATTCTATTCCATTGGGTTTACCTGTAGTAATAGCTGTATGTTGAAATAAAAATATAGGTAGCCTGATATAAAAAAAAATATCAATTGCCAAGAATCTTTATTTATTTATTTATTTATCAACAATAGAACATTGTGTTTGAAATGATTACAATAAAATTACATAGAATTTTGTTTGATTACCTACATAGAAATTGAAGGAGTACCTAGGTATGTCTTTAAGTTGCAATAAAAGAGCTAATAATGATCTTTTTATTATTTCAGATGCTGGGCTCCATCAACATTTGAGGCTTGTTCACTTTGATTGTGTTTGCATCGAGAATGAAAGAAATGTTTTTAAGGATAAGGAGTGTTTGTACAAATAAATATTGGACAATAATATATTAAGTAGTTATAGCCAGTTAATTTGTTAGTTTATGATAATCTTTAAAGCTGATGTAACTCGACCAAGCGTTTTAGATCAATGCATGGAATGGCCCTTACTGCCTGCACTCTATCTCAGGTACCAGAATCGCCTTAGTACCGTAAGGGATGTAAATCACGCTCATTTATCCGATATAGTAAAATTTGTTTAGGAAAAAAATAACTTGATCGATCACAGAGATTCTTCGGCACATTTGAATTGTATACTTCGCTTGGTCGAGTAACACTATAGATATAGATGTGTATAGACTACAGTGTAGACGTACAATTTGTAATAATATTTAAGTAGGTAATACGTATTTAATACATATATTTTATAACAAAATGTTACTAACTTATGTAAGAAAGATATTAGTAGCTTATATAGATATTAGTCTATTTTCAGTAAAATATAGAAAATCTATCTTACTTCTTACTAATATTATAAATGCGAAAGTTTGTGAGTGTGGATGTTTGTTACTCTTTCACGCTCAAACCGCTGAACGGATCAAGCTGAAATTTGGTACAGAGATACGTTATAGTCTGGAATAACACATAGGCTACTTTATATCTCGGGAATAAGTTCCCACGGGAACAAATTTTACGTGGGCGAAGCTGCGGGCATCAGCTAGTAAGTCATAATTGCAGAATGATTTTCTAAACTCAAGAAATGGTTTAGACTAGCTTTCGCTATAAAACTACTAAAGGACGTCACGCGGATTCACCCGCGTAATTCGTGCCATGTAACTTAAAGAGTGGCCGGTAGATTTTGCCTAAGTTAAGGTCACGTCGCGCGTCGCCCAAAGACGTGTAAGTATTTGGCCGATTTTTTATTTAAAATTAAAATTATCTCAATAGCCCAGGAAGGAAATGAAGGGATTGTTAATATTGAAATGCAGGTTTTAATAGAATAAGTTCTTGTACTTAATTCAGTTTATTTACATTATGGATTTTTTAGCTAATTTTACTGAACTCCTTTAAAACTTTAAAAACCTTGTGATAAACTAACTTAGGCTCCGGCCTTTTCTTTGAAATAATTAGAAACCATCCAACATTCTGTATCGTAAATATTTCCTATTTGATAGATATTTTATGTACTCGGTAGGCATAATGCCTCAGTGTCGTGATATGTGATATACTATTTATTAAACACGTTATGATTTTTTTAAACTATAAGATTTTTTTTACTTTGTACCATCTAGCCCAAACTAAACCACATCACTGATGAAAGTGCTTATTATACTTATATTTTTACAAGCGCTCGTGGCCCCGCGGACTCAGTGTTCTGTAAACGATCACTGCAGTAAGCAACTTTCACCATGGCCAGTCCTTGGATGGGAGACCATACATGTGACCACTTTGTGACATTTATTTGAGCGTTTCCGTGCTTCGGAAGGCACGTTAAGCCGTTGGTCCCGGTTGCCAGTGAAATGGTAGACGTTAAGCCAAGTTGAAGTCCTTTTTAGGCGGCTTTAAAAATTTCAACAGCAGGCAGTTACAACCTGCGCCTGTTCATCTCAACACGGCAATTACGGCTCACCACCTATTACGTGGGACAAATTCTAAAAAAAACCGACTTCAAACAAAAACTAAAAACTGAAAAATAAAATTAACTTAGGACAAAGTAATAGGTAGTAAATTTAGATTTTCTAAAAAAACCGACTTCAAACAAAAACTAAAAACTGAAAAATAAAATTAACTTAGGACAAAGTAATAGGTAGTAAATTTAGATTTATCAGATATCATTGAATGTAATACTGAAATCGGCGCCCAGTAAAACTATAGGTTTAGGTAGGTATTATTAATCTCTCATAGAAATGTTGGCACCGACTTCAGTATTACAGTCAATAATATCTGATAAACCTAAATTTACTACCTATTACTTTGTTCTAAGTTAATTTTATTTTTTAATTTTTAGTTTTTTTTTGAAGTCCTTTTTTTTATTTTTTTTTATTTATTTTTCGTGACAGGTAGACTAAAATTATATCAGTCTAGGGGTAATGTCCTCCCAAATACAAATTAATCAAGCCCAAACACAAGGTAACTGCTGTAAATCGTTAAGGAATTCTCTCGATTCGAGGGATTTCTTCGATTTTTCCAGGATCCCAGCGTCAGATTCTGACTTCCTGCATATTGGACCACATGGGAAGCACCAGCTTTCAGATAAAAAAAAGAATCATCAAAATCGGTTAACTCTTTCAAGCGATTTGCCGGTAACAAACATAAAAAAAAAATACAGACGAATTGAGAACCTCCTCCTTTTTTGGAAGTCGGTTAAAAAGGTGAAATGTGGGCATATAATAATGCCTCTGCCTACCCCTTCGGGGATTAACACACAAGTTTACACACGCTGATCGTTCCAATTTTTCATAGTTCGACAGAGAAACTAGCGTCTGAATCGTTCAGTTCTGGCGAAGATTTTCCACACTGAGGAGTGGCGTTTCAACTGTGGCCTGCACGCGTTGTTCGGGAGCGAAAAGAAGACTGACTGGGATTTGGGAAGAGTTGTTCAGAATACTCGCTGTGATAAATTCGGTAGAATGTACACAATGACTCTCTGGTTCTTCGCTGCGCCAACTCAAGGCTTTCCGTCACCTCATAACAATTAACCAGGTTGCCGGAACCGCATTGGAAGATGCGACTCGAATAGCAAAAATGCATACAATCTTCCTGGGGACATCCTTCCGAGGGCAGACCCGGGGCTCCCAACCGTAGGCTATTAGGTAGGATACGTGAGGTTTTTAGTCGGTAGGACACCGGCATAGCATCCCTGAAGGATTTTACCCACGTTAAAAAAAATCTGATCGAAAGTGGTTTCCGTAGCCTATGGACGCTTACAATCTGTTGGGAGTCCTGGGGTATCCTTCCGAGGGCTACCCGGGGCTCACAACCGTAGGCTGTTAGGATACGTGTGGTTTTTAGTCGGTGGGAGTCCGACATAGCATAGCTTTGGGATTTTCCTCACGTTAAAAAAACAGAAAAAGACGCTTCCAATATGTACCAGGAGTGTTACATTTAAATTGCATACCTTGCACCGAGGTATGAAGTTCATTTATATGGACTGCGGCAATCTGCGGAACTCTCGGACCCGCTCTTGTAAACGTGAGTACCGTGAGTATTACAGAGATGGCGCTGTTACAAATAACTGCATTCTAAAAACTTCGATGAGACTTTTTCTTTGCGATGGGCAGAGATCGGTTTTACAAATAAGTACCTACCATTAAATTTAGGACAAATAGCTACTTATTATTTTTATTTGTAATCGCACGCGGCTTAACTTGCTTGGGACGTAGAACAAAATACCTTCTGTCCCCCAATATATTTCATAGGTAGATACCTACTGACCTTGTTTTACTGGTTTTAGGTAGGTGCTCAACCAATCACAATCAGACATACGGATTTTTTTATCTGGTAATGGAAAAAAAGAGTATGGAGTTGTAAGTACCTATTTCAGACATATTATTTTTACCGAGTGCTACCTAGGTAGGTACCTAAGTACATACCTACCTACCTACATGAGAATATTTTCATGACGCTTCAAAAGTCAAATAAGCGAGTCTATTATCGAACTCGGAACTAACCTGTTGGCATCAGCCCATCTGGGTTTTACAACCTAGGTACAGAATACGGTCTATTTGATTCATATTCTCCGTGGAGATCAAAATAATGATTTTCTGAGGGTTTCTTCATAAATATACATTCGTCTTTATCTTGGGCCGTGCTTGACTTACAGGTCCTTCCTTTAGGACTCCTTCTCATAATATATCTTTGATCCTATTTGGTTGCAGAACATAGGTAACGTATTTATATCGGTCTTCTCTCGTTTTCCATAAATTCATTTGCACTAATATTGTTTGCCATAATCATCCCCGATCATAATATTTACTTGCACTATTATCATTTATACTAATTACGTTTGCCTTAACAACTTAACAGTCATAACTTTTATTTGCCATAAAATGACTTTCTATAACAACATTTATCATAATAATTAGTTTCCATAAGTAACACATCTCATAATCGACTCTTGACATAATTAAAATTTGACATAATCTTACTATCTTACTTAATATTATAAATGCGAAAGTTTGTGAGTGTGGATGTTTGTTACTCTTTCACGCTCAAACCGCTGAACGGTTCGGGCTGAAATTTGGTACAGAGATACATTATAGTCTGGAATAACACATAGGCTACCTTTTATCCCGGGAACAACTTCCCGCGGGAACAAATTTTACGCGGGCGAAGCTGCGGGCATCAGCTAGTTATGAAAATAATACATAATATTGTTAGGTCGAAATTAATTTTCGTTAACACCCCGACTCAGTGCAATCCGACGATTTTTTTTTTAAACCACCCAGAAGTAGGAGCTCCGCGAAGCGGGGCTCCGTCGAGCTTAGTTAGTAGACGCCATATGAGGTTTAGTTTTAGGTTTAATTGTGAATTAATTATCTGTGTCGTATAAATTATCTTTATTTATATTATGGTGAATAAAAGTTATGGAAAATGGCATTATTGAAAACGAAAATTATGGCAAATACATTTATGGATTTAAATTATTATGACACTTGATCGATTATGACCAATGGAATTAGTGAAAGTCATTTTATGTCATTTCACGATTACCTATGGCAACTGAAGCGTTATGTATGTCTAATGAAATTATGGCAAATACCAGTATGGCATATGAAATGATGGCATTTTAAATTATGGCAAACATTAGTAAACCATTTATATCACCAAGTCGAGCAACAGTGGCATGGCCGTAACTTGCTTTTCTCGAACCCCTCATGCCATTTTCGACCCCCGCGATTACTTCGTTGTGGATAAAACTAGCAGTTTGAATTTTCAGTAACTAAGCAAACGATCAAACACCTTCGCTTTAACAGTACCTAGCCAAAGAAATGGGCCTCTAGTTAGATTTGTCGGTAAGGTCGTCAGTTTTATTCTTTACTACAGGCACTACAACTGACCTCATGAACTCTTCATAGATAAGAATGGCTCAATCGTAACGAATAAAACATGGCTAGCTAAAACTCTCTTCACATGAAACCCCGCGTGTTGGAGGTGCCCGACACTAAGCCGTCGTGCCCAGGGTAGTAGCAGTACCCACCTCTTGTAATTCCTTTGATAGCTTTAGCTACATCGTTAGCACGAAATACAGTTCCAACCAGCATTCCTTTCATGTCAGTATCTTGCACCTCCCTCACACATATAAACCAAGGAAAAATTAAAATATTCTGGAATTTTGGTCCAGTTTTCTAGATCAACTCATTGCATAATTAACTTTGTAATCCGATATAATTTTGATGAAATTGCAAAGTTATTTATGCAATTAGTGTATTGGATTAATTAAAAAATTACGTTAATTTGCAGTTAGGTAATGAATCACTGTTTATATTAATTTGGTCTGTTTAGTGCAATTGCTAAAAAAATAACTGAAGCGCTCGTTTAATTGTAGTAAGCAACTTTTGCCGTGTCTGGTCCTCGGTTGGGTGACCACTTTGTGACATTACTATTACCGAGCGTTTGCGTGCTTTGGAAGGCATCTTAAGCCGTTGGTCCCAGTTGCCAGTAAAATGGCAGTCGTTAAGCCAAGTTGCAGGTCTTTTAACAGTTTTAAAAATGTCAACATACCTACGGTCGTAACTAACTGCGCCTGTCCATTCGAACGTTTTTTTTTTATTTTAAACATTTACCTATAAATTATATAATTGACTTGGCATTACATGAATCTCACTACTTTTTAAGGTGGAAGAACTGAGTTGCAAGACTTGGGCATTTACAAGTTTTGTTTTTGATGTGATGGGTACTTACCTAATAATTTTACTGGTTAGATTATCCAGCGTATTGTAGGTACCTAATACTCGTATTATGATATTTATGTACCCACCTAAGAACTATAAAGGTAAGTACTTAGGTTTTTTTTATATTTAGCTCGCCAAATTGACGTCGTCTACACCAGCCTGATCGAAAGCCGTGGCGCATCTAGCGATTGGGGGCCACTTCTGACAGTGGTTCTCAAGTGGGCGGCCCCGTGATGTGCCTCTTCACGCTCCTCTTAAAGAACCCGGGATTGTAAGATGAGGGAACATGTGTGCGGGCAGGTCGTTCCATGTTTTTATAGTTCGACAGAGGAACGATCTTTTGAAACGCTCCGTTCTGGCGAAAACCGTACATTTCTTATACCTTTCTGTTCGAACACATGTAAATCAAATATCCACAGCAAAAAATAAACTTTAGTCCACAACAATACCTATACAGAATAATAAAAGGCACCCTACCGATTGCCTTGCCTTGTCAACTAGCGCCCATTAAGAATTCTGTCCGAGTTTCTTGCAAGCGCTGATAAATACGGTACCGAACCTATCAGTCAAGATTAAGCGCTGCCGATGTGTCGTTTAACAGCGTTAATTTATATTTGTTAGCGGCCTTGCTGGGTTCCAGGAACGTTATTTAGAAGATAATTGTGACACGATTGGGTCGCGGCGGGGCTATTAACTTGAGCATGAATGAGTACTTATACTTAACCACCGACCCAAAATTTGTGATGTCGGTTGATTCGTATCTTATGCACCGACGTTTCGGGCAACCGCGATCATGGGCGCTGCAACGTGTCCGAAACGTCGATGAATGTAGGAAATACCTATGTATTTCGCGTGAAGTTCCGAATTCTATAAGTAGGTATGAGTGTTAGGGCCTGAGCACGGTGAGAGGGCGGCTCACCGTCCTTACAGAAGCAGGCCCATGACGGCAGCGTGACGTGAAGAACTCACGCATGCCCCCCCTTAGAAGCGGGATCACACCCGAAACCCCCCAAAAACGCGGGATAGCACCCGAACCACCCCCTGGGCGAGGCCGCGGTGGCGGCCGTAGGTCTGTTGGGAGTCCTGGGACATCCTTCCGAGGGCTTACCCGGGGCTTCCAACCATAGGCTGTTGGGCGTTACGTGAGGTTTTTTAGTCGGTAGGAGTCCGGCATAACATCCATGAGGATTTTCCCTCACGTTAAACAAAAAAAAAAGTTATGAGTGTTAAAAATCGTATCTTCTTGATGTTAAACATCTGTAGCGTAGCGTAGGTAAGTAGTATATTATGTTTGTGGGTAAACTGATTTCTGCCGTCGCCACCGAGCCGATGTGATTGAAAGGTTCTCGAGAAGCTCGTACAATTAAACTCTGCCCCAAAGTTGATAATGACTATAGGTCGCGCCAGCCGATGCAGATGGCTAAAACCGAATGTTATGGCGATCTTCAGTAAAGGCTTTCGCTTTGTCTTTCTATGTCTGTCTCTGATGTTGCAGTCGTCTCAAAGTAAATTATAAATTTACAAACTCGAAACCACTTCCGACCACGTGGGCCGAATGCTCCTGTGACACTTTAATAGTAAAACATAAAAATCAGTGGGCGTAATACAGCTGTGACCGTCATCATAATGATTTTGAGAATTATACGTTAACAAAAAAAAAAGATATTCACGGACATTTCACACAACGCTATCTGATCCCAAAGTAAGCCAGGAATAACCTGCTTGTGTTATGGGTATCAGACCACGGATATTAATATTTAAATACATATTGTTAGCAATCACCAGGAATGTTAATAAAAAAATATACACAGATTAACAAAGCAGATTTCTATCACTTTATTTAACAAATTTTACTACACCCTGAACGTAATCATTACACAAGTAGCTAATCAGTAAGTAACTTAGAACATTCTTACAATCACGGCGACACTAATATCACATGGATCACACTGATCACCAGGGTGTGTAGTTCTTTACTCTGCAGCGGTCGACCGTCGAAAAAAGAGCGTCCACTACATTGCGCGCCTTTTTATATTGGAAATCTAGTCATAGACAAGTCGACTTCTACACGGCCTCTCCTGACCATGCATCGTCCTCGACTGCATATAAGATGTCTGAACCTCAACAGTCATCGGTTCAGATGGACTAGCTTCGGGATTGAACACGCTCATCGGCATGAGCTGCGATGCTTTCATCGAGGCGGCTTCTAAAATCAATTAGAAATAACATGTCATTACTATGTGCCAATGTAACACAAAGACCTAATTGTTGTATCCATCAACCTTTCAAGGCCTTCCAACGTACAGTCCAAAATACATTAGCTAAGATAAATAGCACACAGCTTATCACACATCACCACATTCATTTAATGTGATTACGTTCGCACATTAAAAGGCAAACTATATGAGGATTTCTGATTCATACGAGGTTTATGATTCATTCACACTTGGATTCAAGTATTTACCATTCATCATCACTCTACCAATTCATTGTAGGGCAAACATCCCACAGTCTGTTTGCCGAAAAAGGAACGTCCCGCAGTCCGTCCTCTAACTACATGGGAATTGGCATCCCACAGGCATACCAATAGGAACGTCCCGCAGTCCGTCCTGTACACCGACATTCATCTTTACACTACCACGTAGGGCAAATATCCCGCAGTCTATTTGCCAAAAGGAACGTCCCGCAGTCCGTCCTCTACATGGAGTTGGCATCCCGCAGTCTGCCAATAAGAACGTCCCGCAGTCCGTCCTATATACGAAACTAACACTTATACATAAAACTAGTACCCATATATGTACAAAAGTTGTACCCATACAGAACACTGGCACCCAGCATGTCAGCATGGAACATCCCGTATTCTGTTCCTTCACCAACACTGGCTGCGTTCAGATGACACGCACCCGTCAGGCACACGCCACTTAAGTCAACACCGACAACTCATACATACATACATATGGTCACGCCTTTTATCCTCTAAGGGGTAGGCAGAAGCACATTATATGCCCACATTTCACCTATAGATGTTGTACCACGTAATAGGTGCTGTGCTGAGTCATATTGCTGTGCTGATATGGACAGGCGCAGGTTGTGACTGCCCACTGTTAAAAAATTTTTTACTTTGCTTAATGATTGCCATTTTACTGGCAACCGGGACCAACAGCTTAATGTGCCTTCCGAAGCACGGAAACGCTCGCAAAATAACAAAGTGGTCACGTGGTGGTTACCCATACAAGAACCTGTCATAGTAAATGTTGTCAATATTACCGTCAACTCGCCACTCGAAGAATGCAGTGCAGGTATCAGGCCACCATTCGTCCTGCCATATCACCATAAACTGGGCCGCACGCAGCCCGTCATCCGCTCGGCGGCGCTCGCATGGACCACCATCTACCATACCAGGGTCCAACTTGCATTTTTACATTGAACCTGTGAAAACACAAATTGTTAACATTTAAACACGCGAGGTGAACCTCTATTACGATCCACGTGTGAACCTTACGGTACCTAGTTACTCTTCAGTAACCCGATCGTAGGGACTTCTGCACCTTTTTGATTTACAGTTTAGTTGCAAACCTCCCAATGGCACATCTCAGACTAGCGACCAAATCAGTGGGACGGTAGTTTAGTTTCTCTTTATGAGACCCAGGAAAAAATGAGACGTCCTCCGTTTAATAACGTAAAGGTCAGCTGCAACTTCCACAAAAATATTTAAACACAAATATTTAAACTGTTCATCAGCAATACCTCGATACTAAGACCGCTGCAACGAGCCCCATCTTGGTGCAAATGCTGCATCTCTCTGAGGATGCGGGCATCCCGCAGACTACCCATTAGAGCAGTAAGTTCGACGCTTCCATGTCGCTGAAATACCATTGAAACAACAGTACGCCAAATTTCAGATCGATCAGTTCTGCGAAGCTTAGGAGAAATTCCTTCATCACCTAGAAAGTGATGATGTTCAAAATGTATAGCTAAGACACATTAATCACCTCGGCTCTGAAATAAAAACAAATCGTATCCAAATTGGCCCATCCGTTAGGCAGCTGTGATGCCACAGACAAACACACAGGTTACACCCACAACAACACGTGTTTTCGTCGGGGGTTAATTAATTGACCTCGATTCAGATCATGTTGAGTACAGTTCAAGCGTAAGTGGACCTGTCTGTTTGCGTGGTGCATCTTTGGTGTAACGTAGTACCTAAATCTCTGGCCCCATTTCTTTCACGAATTTCACACAACCAGCAGACTAACCTTTGACAGTAAAATCAGCGTTGCTGTACAGAAAAGGAACACTACATTTGTCATTGTCCCAAACCGTTCGGCTACATCATGTCTAGAATTCAATCCAATGCATGCATCCAAGTATAGGTATTACTGGAAACGGGGTTTTATGTTCTTAAAAAAAAACTCAAGAAGTACAAGTTTATGACTTCTCAATCAATCATCAATCAGCCTACAGCAGTCCACTGCTGGATGTAGACCTCTCCCAATTTACACGGTTCTACGCCTTTCGCATCCTTTCCTACGGCCTTGTCCAGGTCGTTGGTTCTACTATAGATGTGCCAGCCACTATGATGTACTTACTCTGCGAGCTACGTTGACTACTCTGGTTCTCTAATAGATAACATTGTTTCGGATGTTATCTCTCAGAGACACCCTAAGTGTAGCTCGCTCTGTTCTAAGTAAAACACATTTACGCAAGTTGATCGAAAAACTCGCTTTGGTACACTACTTCATGTGACAGAACCATGCCCTCCTCTGCAGTCTATTCTTTTTGTGTCCAGTTAAGAGGCCTTGATATTTTACTGACCTGACCGATATAATTTCGATTGAGATAATCAGCATGTGGCAGTACAACTCCTTTTCTTTGCTGGAAAGCGGAATCCTGTGTTCGTATCGACCATTGGGCGCCTCTCGGAAAAAAAGGAGCAGACCATTTTTATGTTTTGTCAATTTGAGAGTAACATAATAAAGTAATAACAAAAACGTTGAGGGTAACTTAACAAAGTTATAGCAAAAGTGTTATGAAGCCTTTACGACAGCTAACGTTTACTTTACCGAATGGAATATGCTACCACACGCTTCCCATCATCAGCATAGGTTAATACTAGATACTACCACAATACTACTAACTTGCGTCCGTGTGAACCTCCGTGGGAGGTTCTGATTCTGGGTTCACTGGTCACTCTCGTCAGACAATCGTATCAAGCCTTGTCTAATTTGTTATTGATGTGAACTCCAAATAAACTTTTCAGTCAAACCTTGTAGCACGATTCTGGATATGTCTACGAAAATATCCTACAAGATCTAGAATTTGTCGGATCTGTAAGAGTTTTAAGGGAATAGGTGAAAATTATAAGGCGTTTACCTTTTCGTAAGCTTGGCACTTCCTGACCGCAGCTGAGGGCGCGTGCGTGTAGCGTGCACCCGTGCGCATCGCGTAGACGCGCATAACGTGATCAATGCACGCGCGTGTAGCGCATATGAATGCGCGTCGCGCAGACCAGCGTGCAGCGCGTCGTGTGGACTAGCGCGTGCAGCGCACACCAACGCGCATCGCGTAGACTAGCGCGTGCAGCGCACACCAACGCGCATCGCGTAGACTAGCGCGTGCAGCGCACACCAACGCGCATCGCGTAGACTAGCGCGTGCAGCGCACACCAACGCGCATCGCGTAGACTAGCGCTTGTAGCGCGCACCAACGCAAGTCGTGTAGACTAGCGCGTGCAGAGCACACCAACGCCCATCGCGTAGACTAGCGCTTGTAGCGCGCACCAACGCACGTCGTGTAGACTAGCGCGTGCAGCGCACACCAACGCCCATCGCGTAGACTAGCGCTTGTAGCGCGCACCAACGCACGTCGTGTAGACTAGCGCGTGCAGCGCACACCAACGCGCATCGCGAAGACTAGCGCTTGTAGCGGTCACCAACGCGCGTCGTGTAGGCTAGCGCGTAAAGCGCCCATCAGCGCACGTCGCGTAGACCAGCTTGCAGCGCGCGTCGTGTAGACTAGCGCGTGCAGCGCACACCAACGCGCATCGCGTCGACTAGTGCTTCTAGCGCTCAACAACGCCCCTCGCATTGATTTAGAACTCCCGGATCGGCGGACAGGAGGATTATCGCCGTTACTGTATAGGAGAGTGACAAAGGACAGTTTCTAGTCACTTCAACGATTGATTAACTGTGCACAAACATAATCGCACCACGCGTCAATACGTGAATTAACGGGTCAAAATTATAGTCATAAAATACTGCATTCTAAAGGGGTTGAACGCTTGAATCGCGTCCATAATCATTTGTAACGTTTGAAAAGTTCACGGGCACTTTCGGTACTAATTCGCTTCCTTTATGGCAAGTTGTAGAAACATCTCACTTTTAACGATACCGTACGTGTAACAACGAACGAGATTGGATCCGAGACCTCGATGGTGGTGTCTAGGATCGCGACGGCTACGAACGGTATTCCCCGTAATACCCTTCGTGACACGACACGTGGCACTCACGATGGTCCACTCAAATCATCAATTCACTATGCAATTTACGGCTTGAATTATGCGTTTTAGGCATAATTACACGAGAAAACACAAACAAATTGCGTAAAACATACACAACTCACTAAAAGAGGGTACTTTGTAATGATTACGTTCCTTATGTTTCATAATACCTCTCGTTCGACTCGGTGAGTTGGCGATTAGGTAAGAATCACACTTCTGATGTTAGCAATCACCAGGAATGTTAATAAAAAAATATACACTGAGATTAACAAAGCAGATTTCTATCACTTTATTTAACAAATTTTACTACACCCTGAACGTAATCATTACACAAGTAGCTAATCAGTAAGTAACTTAGAACATTCTTACAATCACGGCGACACTAATATCACATGGATCACACTGATCACCAGGGTGTGTAGTTCTTTACTCTGCAGCGGTCGACCGTCGAAAAAAGAGCGTCCACTACATTGCGCGCCTTTTTATATTGGAAATCTAGTCATAGACAAGTCGACTTCTACAATATATATTATACATAGCATATAGCGTTCAAGGCTGGCAGTGCTTCTGATCCAGGTAATTTCAGACCTGTCTCGGTATTGCCGACTTTGAGCAAGGTATTTGAAAAATTAATACTAAATAATATTTTAACAATCACAAATTATTTCATGTTAAACAGTTTGGCTTCACTAAAGGACGGTCGACTACCGATGCTGGTGTAGATTTGATGAAGAGTATTTATGAGGCCTGGGAAGATAAACATGATGCGCTTGGTGTGTTCTGCGACTTGTCAAAGGCTTTTGATTGTGTTCAACATGAAACATTGATCAGGAAACTGCATCACTATGGGATAAGGAACAAGGCTCTCGATCTTCTGACTTCATATTTGAGCAATAGAACTCAGAGGGTCGATGTTGGTGGCACACGTTCAGAGGGATCGGTGGTTACTATGGGCGTTCCGCAGGGTTCGATACTCGGACCATTTTTATTTTTAATTTATATAAATGACCTACCCTATTACGTAGGGGACACCAACTGGATTGTTTTGTTTGCAGATGACACTTCCTTAATTTTCAAAATTAAAAGACAACTAGATAACTACGACGATGTCAACAATGCAATCCTGAGAGTAGTACATTGGTTTAATACTAATAATCTTAGCCTGAGCGATAACAAAACTAAATGTATTAAATTTACCTTGCCCCATGTAACACAGGCAGAAACCAATGTTCAACTTAATGGCCGAGAGTTGGAACTTGTGAAATCTACGGCGTTCCTAGGGTTGACGGTCGATGCTGGATTGCAGTGGGGTCCACATATTGAAAAGCTAGCAGGCAGGTTAAGTTCAGCAGCATTTGCGGTACAAAAGATTAGGCATTTGACTGATGTAGATACAGCTAGAATAGTTTATTTTAGTTACTTCCACAGTGTTATGTCTTACGGTATTCTACTGTGGGGTAATGCCGCAGATATAAATTCAATTTTTGTTTTACAAAAACGAGCCATAAGAGCCATATATAGATTAGGTCCAAGGGTCTCTCTTCGCGAAAAATTCAAAGAGGTAAATATTCTGACTGTAGCATCACAATATATTTTTGAAAATCTTATGTATAGGCAAAAGAATCTATCTAGTTTCGTTAAGTTAAGCGATATACACAGTGTAAATACCCGACATAAAAATAACCTTGTTTGTCATCAGTGTAGACTGAAAAAAGTCAGTAATTCCTTCCTGGGTAACTGTATACGTTTTTACAACAGGCTTCCAAATGAAATAAAAAGTATGCCCTTAAATAAGTTTAAAAAGTGTATAAAAAGTAAATTGTACCGCAGGGGCTAGTATTCAATTGACGATTATTTGCTTGACAAGGAAGCCTGGAAATGATCTGCTTGCTCTACTGCATTCTCAAGCAATAGTTTGTGATTTTTAGTTTAAATTTTGTAAATAGAGCACAAAAAGAAAAGCCCGTCGAGTTTCTTGCCAGTTCTTCTCAAGCGGGCCGCGTTCCGAACTGGTGGTACTATTTGCATTGTATTCATTGACGTGTCGCAAGTACCTATGTATTAGGATTATGCGAAATAAATGTTTTTTTGAGTTTGAGTTGAGTTTTGAGTTTATAGAAACACCCAGACTCTTGAGACAAACATTTATAGGTCACACAAATATTTGTCTCCGGTGGGAATCGAACTCACAACCTCCAGCGCCGCAGGCGGTATCACTACCGACTGCGCCACAGAGGCAGTCGAAGTCCCGGTAATATGGTGTCGAAAATAGGGTTAAGGCCCACCGCCTTAACCCTTAAGCTTTTATCATGTCCAATAGGTGTAGTAAAGTTATTTTATGACAAGTTCTGCTAAGTTCAGGCCGCTATTACTCATAATGTCGCCTATTTTACCTTTATAGCTCTAAATTTAGGTTAGTACTGGCCTTGACGTCGAGTCGATGTTCATTCATTCAGGCCATCCTGTCCTAATATATTTTTCTCAATATTTATGTGCTTTCTCCGGTATTTAGTGTAATGTCAACCAAACTTCCGCTAAGATAGGTCATATCGGTAAGCCCATAATAAATACGTGGAAGAACATTGAATTAATAATATTTTTTTCATATTAATCCACAAAATATATCTTTTTCTATGCCTACTTATTCTATTATACCTACGGTGCGGCGCGTAAAGACACTTTCATCGAAATATAAATCATAAAAATCGGTCTACCCGTTCGAGTAATAGAGAGATCAGTGTTGTAACAATTCTTGATTGACTTTGTTGTATATTATAATACTCCCTACCTAGTAACTATAAAATATACAACGACCTTTTTTATTATTTTTTCAATAGAATAGAATAAACTTTATTTGTACACCAAGTTGAAAACAAGTTTACAATAATACTAACAGAATGTTGTACAAAGGGCGGCCATAACGCTGTAAAGCAATTTCTGACAGGCAACCTTGGGATGGACTGAAAAGATGTTAATTATAAGTAAGATGGGTAGTTTCGGTGTAGAAATATTTAGCAACAGGTACGATAACGCCACCCTGAGGCACGCCCACAGTCGTGTCGCACCAAGAAGAAAATGATTCTTCAATGCGTACACGCTGACACCGACCGTACAGGTAACTATGAAACCACTCAATAACTGTTGCAGATATGTTAATCGAGCGCAATATGCCGAGCAGGATTTGGAAATCCACTGTATTGAAGGCGTTGCTGAAATCAAGTAGGGGAATTACAGTAACATTTCCATTCTCCATGCCCAGTCTAATGTCGTCAAATCAATATCGAGACTTTTTGGAATTTCCTGTTGTTTAGGCTTTCCAACTCCTAGCGTTTTTAGAAACTTCCAGATCTTGGCAGGGTCCCCGTTCTGGACCGACTTATGGATATGTTGGCGTTGTGCTTTTCTACACACCATACTGCAGAGATTTCTCAAAGCTACATATTTCTCACGATTTTCAGGTGAAGGTCTTCGCTTGAACTTACACTTTGCTGCAGCTTTTTTCGCTATTAGGGATTTGATCTCAGCTGTAATCCAAGGTGACGGCAAGTGTCGCATCCTAATTGCTCGGACCGGAGCATGTTTATCGTAAAGATCAATCAACTTGATTGTCAAGATTTCAACTTTCCTATCGATATCTTCCGTACATAATAATGAACCCCAGTCTATGCTCGATGCGTCTTCACGCAGCCCACGGAGATCCATGCCTCCAAAATTGCGCTGCATAAGGATTTTGGGTTTGGATTTAGGAGGACGAAGGTTGTATGACAGATAGATCAAGTCATGGTAAGAAAATTCATCAGCTGTGCGCTGTCCATGCTTAACAACTAATTCAACGGAAGAAACAAGGATGAGGTCAATGAGAGAAGGATAACTCTTTTTTTATACCACCAAAGTGGCAGACAAGCATACGGCACCGCCAGATGTACCGGTGGTCACCGCAGCCTATGGACGTTTGCAACACCAGAGGCGCCACACTCGCGCTGCCTACCGTGTAAAAACCTTCTAAGACCCCTTTTGAAGAACCCCATATTTATATAACGTGAGGAAAACCCGTCATGGATGCTATGTCGGAGTCTTACCGACTAAAAACTTCACGTTACCTACCGCCTTGACAACGTGGGATTTTGATCCGTTCCTGCATTCCATGGCAACGTCTAATTTCAGGGATAAAAATTAAATGTAGCCTATTTTTATTCCAGACTACTTATATTCTATCACTGTAGACGACAGGCACATACGTTCAGTCGGTGGAGCTTGATTGAACATCGTAACAAACTTTGACATTTAATATATGTTAGTAGGATAGATAAAAATAAAAAACCTACTGTTTTTCTTTTTAATTATAAACGAGAAATAAGCCTACATAAGAATAGGCTACTATTTTTATTAAAAGTAACCTTTTGAGCAACTTTTTTGCTAAGAAATTAAACAAGGTGTAAATATTACTTCCTGCTTCTTACCTTCTAGGAAATTAATTAAGTATGTTTTTTTTAAATAACACAGGCTTTTATAATCTGAGCGGGAAAATACCGGCAATAGTAATTATTATTTTGGTTTCAGTAACGACTGAAATTTCTAAATTAGCAACAAATTGTACCTACGATATTTTTTGTATTCAACAAGGTATTACTATAGAATATATTATATAATCTGTGGTATTACCTAAAAATAATTTAATATAACGCTGTTCATCCACAAAGTATGACTGCTTTTCATTAACAAAACGGGTTACCATGGAACTGATGTTTATTGGACCCTCAGTATACATTACACAGAAAAGACAGATAATTTGTATAATACCAGCTGCTCTACATTTTCAAATTGTAATATGACCCAGGAGTTATAAATGTATCGAAGTCCACTGTTGGAAGTAAAACTCCCTCAATTTTCTTATATTGCGAGGATGTTTGGGCTCAATTTTTTTTTATTAAATAATGTGGCAGACAAGCATACGGCCCACCAGTTGTATTGGTGTTCACCGTAGTCAATGGACGTTTGCAACACCAGAGGCGCTACACTCGCGGTGCCGACTCCTTAAAAACCTTCTAAGACCCCTTTTGAAGAACCCCGTACTGTTGGCGTTTGGGAAAACCGAGGCAGGGAGTTCATTCCACAATCTGAGCGTGTGCGGAAGAAAGCCTCTATCGGATCTTACTGTGCTCGAACGCTCTGGACGCAAAGTGTGAGGATGAACTCCCTGTCTGTCGCGAGCAGTGCGACGGTTGAATGTAGCTGTGGGCATTATTAATTATATATCACACAATTCCTCAGAGCACACACCACGGTAGAACACGCATAAGGAGGCAAAGTCTCTCTTGTCGCGATGAGGTTCCACACCACCTATTAGTATAGGATCGTTGACAACTCTCAAAGACCGAGTCGAATAGATGCAGCTGATATTCTGTAGCCCGCGCGCAGAGATAACAGCAGTCCTCCATATTATAGAGAAGCAGTGTTTGCGCTGCAGTAAAGTACCGCCGCGCCCTGCTGAGCACCATTGTACCACATTAGCCAGACTGTCTGCTACAGGATTATGTTTACAGTCTTCCTTTTCTTTGTCATGTTCTCGATCTTCAGTCTACAAGTGCACCAGTTCAGGTGAGGCAGATTTACCCCGAAAATCTCCCTTGGTCCCCATCGTACTTTCATGCAGCAAGCATTAACAAGCAACATTTAGCATCTACTTTGCGGATCATTCTAAGTTTGCGCTGTTTCTTAGAGGAATATAGGAAAGGCTGCCATCTACTAAGGCATTTCAATACCCAATAGGCACGCTTAGGTTGTGGAATGATCTTCCTGCCTCGGTTTTCCCAAACGCCTACAGTATGGGGTTCTTCAAAAGGGGTCTAAGAAGGTTTTTACAGGGTCGGCAGCGCGAGTGTGGCGCCTCTGGTGTTGCAAACGTTCATAGGCTGCGGTGACCACCAGTCCTTCTGGTGGGCCGTATGCTTGTCTGCCACATTAGTGGTATAAAAAAAAAAACCATGTGAGTAATCTGCCTCCCTAGAGCTATTACTGAGCTTCTGTGAGGTAATCACATACAAATTGGCTATAATGTTTACAAAAAGCTACCTAAATATAAAAATGCAGCCAAGTGCGAGTCGGACTCGCGCACGGAGGGTGCTTACCAAAACACTTCACGTCACAAAAAAATTCACGTTTATTGTATGAAGGCCCCTTAATATTTTTTTCTGTTTTTCCCTTAGATCATCTAACCACAGGATGCGCCTTACTTAAGCATTGTTTTCTGCCATTGCACATGACCATTTGGTCTTTACGCTTTATGAAAAGCCTGTACATCAGTACATGATTTTATATGATTAAACTAGTACATTACATTGTAGTTGACTGTACAATAACAATTAACACACAACAGCCATTACGCGTTTGTCGATTAATACATTTTTAAATGCAATAAAATTTTATATGTCTTTGTGTTTCCCCCTTCACTTGTATGAAAACTGGCAGAATATTTTTGTATGCGGTGGTTCGCAAAGGCTAGTCCCGTGTTATATGGTCTAAGGTTTTTCCTAAGTATTTGTTGTTATAGTGGCAATAGAAGTGCATCTGTTATATCTTAGTTTCAATATCTGAGACTTCGCTGTCTGTCTCTCATGAACTCTGTAATTTTCACAGATGACGTATTTCTATTGCCGCTATAACATAAAAAACTAAACAAGAAAACCGTGAGATTGTTCTCACCAGACTGCCTCTCTCTAACACGTTTATTGTGAAAGTGAAAGTTCAATTCGATTGACGTTGTCATTTTTTTTATTTCACAGATGATTCACGTGACCTAGTGACGTAGTTTAATGCAACAGAGTTACAGACTACAGACAAAGTCTCGCTATATAAAGCCCCTCTGCACTCTATTTATTGAGGCTAAAACAGACACTCACGATCCCGTTTTAGCCTAGAGTACGGAACCCTAAATAATATTGTTGAACAGATTTACCGTTTACATCGTACATTAGGCCCTCTAAAAGCTTGTCCTTATAAATTATTACATGTGATCACTTAAGAGAAGCTTTTACCTATCCTTTGTCTATAACTTACAATAGGTTATCATATTATGGGAGCCATTTTGCTAAATTGTCGACGTAATTGGTTTTAGTGAGTAATGCAGATAGATAAATTTTGTGATTGGGTACTTTTCTTACAGGTAAAAACTATTATTAAGTTAAAGCTCGGTTCAGAAAGTAATTTTAAAAGATTTTCTTGAAGGAGAGGAGTTTTCTTAAAATTACCTCAAAGTATGTACAGTCAAAAGCAATAATATGTATCCATTGTCACGGCTCCTAAAATATGTAAACATCTTCGGCTCGAAAACGAAGTGCTCAACGTTAAGAGCATAAAATTGTAACCACGGGTTAACATCATAAATATATATACACTTACTGCTTCAACAAATTATGTCCATTAAGAAAGGAACAAAACAATGTACGCACGTTTGCATCAATAACATGTATTCACGCGTTGATTCATATGATATACTCATCTTAAATTCCATTAAATTATATTTAACTTCTCCGGCAATAACATGTATCTCAACGGTGCTGCATAAATATGTATCCTTTGATGAAAACCTTCAAATTAGATATTTGATTTAATATCTATATAGAACCTTAGACAAATATAATACTGAACTGAAAAAAAAAATTATAATACTCAAAATTGCATAGGTTTATATTTATATTTTGCTGGCACCGACTCTCAAAAATAACTTTTAGTAATTTGATGTTGTAAATCTATACTAATATTATAAAGAGGAAAGATTGGTTTTTTTGTTTGTTCGTTTGAAACGAATAGGCTCCGGAACTACTGGACCGATTTGAAAAATTCTTTCACTGTTGGGAAGCTACACTCTTTGCAGTGAACATAGGCTATATTATATTCCCGTATTCCCACGGAAACCACGTGACGTCCGCTAGTCTCTTATAAATGCAAAAGTAACTCTGTCTGTTTGTCTGTTACGCTTTCACGCCTAAACGGCTGGAGCGATTAAGATGTAATTTGGGTATAGTTTGAGTTTGAGACCCTGGGAAGGACATAGGCTACTTTTTAACCGACTGCGCAAAAGGAGGATTATGATTTTACGCGATAACGACTTCTACGTGGTCGAAGCCTTGGGGAACAGTTAGTATTTAATTAATACCAAAATCGCCATATGTGCACCTATAATGTTTGAGGAGTTCTCTCATGTCCCCATAAACCTTTTTTTTTACAAGGCAAGCTCCGCTTACGGACTACCCATGCTGGCGAGACACGAGCTCGTGTGAGGGTCGCCCTGATCACGATAGCGCTAGGAATTCTCCCTAAAACTCCTTGACACCGATCTACCCCTGTGACGGTGTTCTAGGATCTATCTAATTCACCAAAACACCGAAGACCTCATAACCCCTCGGAACTAAATTTAAAAAAATAAGTTTATTCTGGTCTGTAAATGGCGGAGTTATGAGGTCACAAACATTTAAAAAAAATAAACTTCCTCTCAAATAAAACACATTCGGGTTCGCTGTACCAAACAACCCGTGCAAAGGTTTCAGATCGATTAACTAACACTAACATTATTATACGGCACTTTAAAGAAAACAAACAAACAAACTTTGCCATTTTTGTACATATATAATTACATAAGCCCCACAAAGAATAATAAAGAATTTCTCTGAGAAAATAGATCGGTGATATTCGTATGGTTCGCGAAGGTGCCCGATCTTTCAGGCAGGAACTCTAGCATGCATTCGTTTCTCACAATTTTAAAGAATTTGTTTGTATACGCAGTTATGAAATTTTAGTTGTATACTTATTATTGGTATATACATTGTGTATTATATTGATGCAAATTGTGCATACATAGTTTTATTCCTTTCTTCCTCAATGAGTGTATATATATTTATGACTAGCTGAGCCCGCAACTTCGTTTACGTCACATAAGGTGTATGAAAGGAAAGGTATTTCTTCATCAGAGTCATCAAGCAGCGTCTGAAACTGCCCTGTTTGCTTAATCATAAAAGAGCTTAATGATAAAGTCTATTTTAAAACAATTCAGTCCACGCCTTCGGCGCGGACTGAATTGTTTAAAAATAGTCTTAATCATTAAGCTCTTTTATGATTAAGCCAACACGCCAGTTTAGGTTCACTCACATTCAAAGAAACCCCTACAATTAAAATTTTCAAAATATTGATTCTTAAAAGTGTTATAACTATTTTATTCCTAAACAGATTTACATAAAACAAACGCTAAATGTTAACTGGAGCAAACCTCAACACAATAAAAAAAACCGCATTGCAATCGGTTGAGCGGTTACTGAGATTAGCGTGCACAACCGTACAGACAAACAGATATACAGACATACAGACATACAGACAAACAGACAAAAATTCTAAAAATCATTGTTTTGGGTTCTATTGCGTTCATAAAGCCCCCCTATAATATTTTTTCTTATTTATCTTCCATGTACAGACAGCGACCTGTTACGATTTTATTATATGTATTGATGTAAACTCGTGGTTACAATTTTATGTTCTTCACGTTGAGCACTTCGTTTTGGAGCCGAAGGTGTTTACATATTATCGGAGCCGTGACAATGTATACATATTATTGCTCGTGACTGTACTTACTTATAAAAAGTAAAAGCCAATTCGCTAAAAACATGTGGCGAATAATTATTTATATTATTCAAAAAAGAAGCTGATGCCTGCGGCTCCGCCCGGCGCCGGTGTAGAAGTAGGTTATCGCGACCAAAGAGATAATGATCGCTCGGAAATCCAATCTTGATTATTCTATTTTTGTTCTACTTAAGCGATTGCGATGAAACAAATGTAAGATTTTAAGTCTGATCAAGGTTTTTCTAAAAAAAAACCTAATATATCTAAAATTAAAAAATTTCAACCCTGGACGGCGCTAATACTGCTCCACCACCTAATTACGTACTTATTAGAAATACTATATGTAAAATGTGCGCATATAAGCCTACCCCTTTGGTGATTGATAAAAGGCGTAAATAGATATTTTATAATCGCCATCCCAGACAATTCCGATCAAAAATTTTGTTCTAACAATACTGTTCAACATAATCTTCAGAATACAATAGGTAGGTACCTTAATTGATATTTATGTATGATGCTTCGCACTAAACAGTATTAGAGTTTGTGATTACTTGGCGCAATAACGTCAACATCGCGACACAGATCACGGCGTCCCGTCGGGGTAAACAAGTCGGTTTAATGATAAGAACAGCCGCCGCCGGCCAGTCGCGCGCGCCCGCCCGCCCTACGCACGTGTCTAACCAGTTGAACATAAGTTACTTGGAAAAAACAACATACCTTCTTCAATATGGGTGAGTATAAATTTTGAAATAAGAATTAGAGATGCGTTACTGGTTTTTATTTTGTTTTAAGAACAGTTTTTTTTTCGTTAATATCGAGTTATGAATGCATCCTACCAGTTGAACATAAGTTACTGGCATAAAACATCATTGCTTGAAAAATATGGGTGAGTTTGAATTTTGAAATAAGAATTAGAGATACGTTACTGGTTTTTATTTTGTTTATAGAACAGTTTTTTTTATTAATATTGAGATATGAATAGATCCTACCAGTTGAATATAAGTTACTGGCATAAAAACATTCCTTTTACATTAAGTGTGAGTTTGAATTTTAAAATAAGAATTATTGACACGTCACACACCACTGACGTTTTGTTTTTAGAACAGTTTTTTTTTATTAATATCGAGTTATGAATGTTTCCTACCTTTAGATAACTACATAGTTTTCATTAGGTATTATAGTTTTACTAAACTATGAAAATGTATGAATGTAACTAAAGAGCAATCAGTGGTAACATATGTCGCGTCAGTATAGTCGTACAGTGACGCGTGGTGTTTCATAGCATGTGTGGCATTTGAATGTGGATGAAAGGGCATGCCTGCCTAATGTAATGGGACCATTTCTCTATGGAAACACAACTATGATTTCAGGCATTCCATTCAAATCTCAGTGATTTCATTTCATGACTTTGTATTGATTTTCGTGTAATCTGGGTGTTTTTATTGTGTAGATAAATCGTTGAATACTCATAACAGTCTTAACTGAAAATACAGAGTGGTTATGACTACGCATTCGGACTTATACTTAATCTTATTACTTTATTACGTTTTAGTTGTGAAGTTTTGTTCAAACGTTTACTTAGTGGTTTGTTTGCGAGTATGAAATATTAATGTTCTGGGTATGTATTCTATAGGTAGTTAGATACAAATATTATATGTAGAGATTTTTTCGTTTGTAATTTGTAATCAATAAGCTCCGAAACTACTTAACCGATTTTAAAACTGATTTCGCCATTCTCTCAATCAGGTTATTTTGAAGGCCTTGAATAATTATGGTAAGTACCTAAGGGAGCAGAGCAATAATAATGAATGACTCACATTGTTGTAAATACGGGCATGGGTTCACTGAGTGCTGTGACTCGTAGCCTACGAGGACTCGTAGCCTACGAGGTGCGTAGGTGACATGCTACGAGCTCCGTAGCAAGCGAAGATATTGGGTGCATCTAGAACACATCGAATATTAAGCAAATTATGACAAACTAGCTGATGCCCGCAGCTTCGCCCGCGTGAAATTTGTTCCCGTGGGAACTTATTCCCGGGATAAAAAGTACCCTGTGTTATTCCAGACTATAATGTATCTCTGAACTAAATTTCAGCCCGATCCGTTCAGTGGTTTGAGCGTGAAAGAGTAACAAACATCCACACTCATAAACTTTCGCATTTATAATATTAGTAAGAAGTAAGATAAAGATATAAGTATGTCCCATACGACCAACATAACTCGTCATCATAATAAAACCCCTCCACCTATATACATGAGACTCTATACAACTATATTATACCTACATAGCTTTTCATTCTTTCTATCCGAGCACCGATCGATGTTACTATTATACGTAGCTAATTTCGTTATCAACAGATAAGCGCTGGGCAGAGAGGCACGGGCACGACACGTCATGGGACTACATACTCAATAATATCGAGAGGAACATTGAAACTGAGTCCACTACTAGAGTTCTAGATACGGTGGTTCCTGAAGCTAGGATGGCTGGAAGACCAGGGTTATGGGAGTCTCATGTGAATGTTTGGAGTGCGGCTTTAGGAGCGGTCATTGGAGCTGGTACTGTTCTTCTGATAGCTGTGTTGGTGCTTTTGTGGAGAAAGCCGAAGAGACGTGATACGCCACTGCTGGCGCCGATGGATGTGGGGCATAATGTGAGTTTATTTTTTTTTATTTATCTAGTGGTGACTTGGTTTGAACCGTTAGTGATGTGAATTTATTGTGAAACGTGTGATTTAGAGCGTTTAGGTATCTACAGACTTATTGATATCGAACTTTAAATGACTACAGATATACTTATGTGTAATTTTGATTTTACTGTCGTCAAAGTCTATTCTAATAATGTATCGGGTTACACGCAATGTTGGGTTCCGCAGTGAACTTTATAGTATAACTAGCTGATGCCCGCGGCTCCGCCCGCGTGGAATGTTATTCCCGCTTCCCGGTCACTTAGGGGTATGAAAAATAGATGTTGGCCGATTCTCAGACCTACTCAATATGCTCACAAAATTTCATGAGAATCGGTCAAGCCGTTTCGGAGGAGTATGGCAACGAAAACTGTGACACGAGAATTTTATATATTAGGTGCTTACATATGAAATTGGCGTTTTGTATAGGAGGAACAAAAAGTCGAATATTTTTAAATATAATATATTTAATTAATCAAAGTATGAACCATTGTTTTCTATGCATTTTTGCCATCTCATAGGTAGTTCATTGATCCCTTTACTAAAAAAACCAGTCGGACGGGAATCAATAAAATCTGTGAAGGCGATTTGGACTGCCCCATCAGAGTTGAATTTTTTCCCTTGCAAGAAGTTGTCCAAATTTCGAAAAAATGGTAATCTGTTGGAGCAAGATCCGGGGAGTACGGAGGATGTTTTAGACATTCCAATTGAAGCTCTTCTAATTTGGTAGCCGTCTGTTGTGCAGTGTGTGGTCTAGCGTTGTCGTGAAGCAGCAGTGGCGTGGAGCGATTGACCAGCCTAGGTTGTTTAGCCGCTAGCTTTTCCATCATGGTTTGCAATTGCTGACAATAGACATCAGCCGTAATAGTCTGGCCAGATTTGAGAAAACTGTAATGAACAATACCGGCACTAGTCCACCAAACGCTTACAAGTAACTTTTTTGGGGTTAATTTTCGCTTGGGGCAGGATTTGGCTGGCTGGCCAGGATCCAACCATTGCGCTGTGCGCTTTCGATTATCGTAAAGAATCCATTTTTCGTCACAGGTAATGATTCGGTTTAAAATACCTTCATTATTGTGCCGGTTCAGTAATGTAACGCAGCAGTCGACGCGCTTTTGCCGGTTTGCTTCAGTCAATTCGTGAGGTACCCACCTTTCAAGCTTTTTAATCTTCCCAATTTGCTTCAAGTGAATTAAAACAGTTTTATCACTAACACCGCAGCCTGCAGCTAACTCGGACGTGGTTTGCGATGGATCCGCTTCCACAATAGCCTTCAATACTTCATTATCAACTTGAGTCTCAGGCCGTCCACGGGGCTTGTTCTGCAGGTCGACATTTCCTGAACGAAAACGTTGGAACCAAAAACGAACTGTGTTTTCTTTTGCAACATGACCGCCATACACATCATTCACCCTTCTAGTCGTTTCCGCAGCACTAGTGCCACGGCGGAACTCGTACTCGTAAATAATGCGATATTTTAAGTTTTCCATTTTGTAAAATGAGTGACGCAAACAGAAAAAAACAGAAGAAAAAAACAAATGAATGACGGTCATCGAAGGATAAATACATGAGTAAATAGCTGGGAAAATTTGAATTTGGAATTCCTTACCAAAGAGGAGAAAATCGTAATTAAAGTGGCCAGTACGAAAAACGCCAATTTGATGTGTAAGCACCTAATAAAAGATAGGAACCTTGAAACAAAAATCTGTTGGTCAACTAGGCCTCGTAAAATTGTAAATTCAACTTATGTTTGGTAGTTTTCCTTTTAATTTCCATGTTATTTAACATAAAATACATTATTGAGTTTTTAATAGATACACAAACTAGCTGAGGAATCAATAGAAAATATGATTTCCTAATCTTGACTTCACACACTTCATGCACATATTTCAAAAAATGTGCTTTAAAACTCTCTAAAACATCTTGGACGTACTTGTACTGGTTGAATTTATAGTCGTTTTGGAACGGAAAGGTTTAGGCCCAGTTTCGATAACAGAACCGATCGGCACTGTCAATTTGAAAATCAACAATAAAAAATTACGAAAATGTCAAAATCTACATCGTTTGCCAAAATCAAAACGAGAACACCTGGTTATTCCTTTAAATTTCACGAAATACGTTTACTACGATTTTCTACTACAATTTTTCATTCAATGTCTAACGTTCCAATCAGTGAGAAGAGTCACCGCGCCGGGAAAATTCGACCAATCACAACGCATGAACGCATCGGTCCACGTGGACTCGTTGCCAAGTAACGTCGGTAGGTACTCGACTAGTTACGTCTTGTAGGTAGGTACCTAAATACGCTCGGCCGACCGCGCCGCCGACCGGCGACCGCGGCGCGCAGTTCGACTATAACTCGCGCGCAGTATTGTCGTCGCGATCGACTTTTATTTGTGGTCGGAAATAAAACGATTAGTTTACACTCGAGAGTACGAATCTCGTGATGAATTACGCAGTGCGATAGTGGACGCCTTTGAAATAGTGAAAAGTGACAGAGACACATTGAATAAACTAAAAGACAATAGCCTAAAACGTGCCCGTTTGTGTATCGAACGTTCTGGACTCCATTTTGAGCAGTTGCTAAGGTACAGGGAAGTGTAAATAAACTGTGAATAGGTAGGTCTAGGTATTTAAGTTGATTATTTTGTAAATAGCTCCAATTTTTTAAATACGCCGGAAATACTCCCTATTTGTTCGTGTTTATTTTCATTATTATTACATAAACCTTATTAATTCACCGTAAAATAGAACAATATTAAAGTATTTCCGACGGTCCTAAGCCCGCGTAAAGTATGAAGGAGAAATTGGAGTCCTTTATTATTATCTAAGTACCTATTATTATCGAAACGATGCATTCGGCCAATGAACTGATCACATGGAGACACGCGCCGCGGCGTAGTAGGTACCTATGGGTTTCGGAGTTTTATTCATTGAAAAGTTCAATGAATAATCGAAGCGCTACTAATGTTTCAACTCGAACGAGTGATAAAGATTACATAGAAGTCATTTTTTTATTATAACCTGCACAGCTGTTTTGACACTCCGAAATGGTTCCATTATTGATTCCGAGTAACCCCCTCTCGGGTCCAGAACGACTATAAATTCAACCAGTATATCCGTAGTCATAAATAAGATAGCTACAGCTTTCCAAGATTAACTTTATTGAAAGAAAACTGATTTGAGAAATTACTTTTTTTAAAGGTTGCTTGTTTGTTAAGGAACTCTACAAACGGCGCAGAGCTGGTCCAAAAATAAAATAAAAATAAATAAATAAAATAAAATAAAATTTATTCCCTTTGAAATTTTTAAAAAATTATTTAGGTTTGTCAAAATGTTTGTGACTCTACCGGGGGTTCGGAAATGCTACAGACTGAGAAGAACACCCCAAGAAACTCAGTCCGGTCCCTCTTATTCATCTTAGTATCTAATACAGTTTTTTTTTTAAATGTAGAAAGGAGCAATTCGTGTCACTGCCAGGCAGTCTTGTCTTCTAGAAAGTCTTTAATGCTATAATAAGCTTTCTGGCACAATTTAAGCTTTACTAGTTTTTTAAATTTATTAACTGACAAACCTGTTATGGCTGTCGGCAATGTATTGTACATTCGAATACAATTACCCGCAAAAGAATTGCTTATTTTATTAAGCCTAAATCTAGGTACAGCCAATTTATTCTTATTTCTTAAGTTTAGGTTATGGATATCACTATTTTTAATAAATTTACTGTTATTTTTATGAGTATATAATAAGTTTTCATATATGTACTGTGAATACACAGTAAGGATGTTGATATCCTTAAACTTTTCTCTTAATGACTCCCGAAACCCCATACCATAGATAGCCCGGACAGCCCTTTTCTGCAACACAAAGATACATTCGATGTCGGCAGCGTTACCCCATAATAGTATGCCATAGGTCATGACACTGTGGAAGTAGCTAAAGTAGACAAGACGCGCTGTTCTAATGTCTGTCAGTTGTCGGATCTTTTTAACGGCATAGGCTGCAGAGCTCAGTCTGCCCGAGACTTTCTCGATATGAGGCCCCCACTGCAAGTTGGAGTCTAACTTTATGCCCAGAAAGACAGTTTCATCGACCAATTCTACTTGATCATCCCTAATCCTAATACTGGTGTTAACGAGCCTAACATTTGGCAAGGTGAATCTTATACATTTTGTTTTAGTTTCGTTTAACAATAAATTATTAGCGTTAAACCAGTGGACTACCCTAGAGAGGGCATTGTTTACTTCGTCAAGATCGCGTTGTCCACGTTCAACTTTAAATATTAAAGATGTGTCATCAGCAAACAAAACTACCTCGTGATCGTCTCTTATAAGGTGAGGGAGATCATTTATGTACACTAAAAATAGAAAAGGTCCCAGAATTGAACCCTGAGGCACCCCCATTGTTACAGCAGAACCATTTGACTGTTTACCATTTATAACTACTCTCTGTACTCTATCTCTAAGGTAAGAACTAATTAAATCCAAGGCCGTCCCCCGGATTCCATAATGATCAAGTTTTTGAATTAAAGTCTGATGCTGGACACAATCGAAGGCCTTAGATAAGTCGCAGAATACACCATAAGCATCATACGACTCCTCCCAGGCCTCATATATACACTCTAACAATTTGATGCCAGCATCCGTGGTAGACCGACCTCGCGTGAAACCGAATTGTTTAGTATGGAATAGTTTATTTGTATTAAAATGATTTTGCATTTGATTAAGCATTACCTTTTCAAAGATTTTACTAAACGTGGGTAGTACAGAAATAGGACGAAAATTGGACGGATCTGAGGTGCTACCCGATTTAAACAGAGGAGTTATTTTACTAAACTTCATTAAGTCAGGAAACACACCACTATCAACACAATTATTAAATATTATTGATAATTCAGGGGCAACCATTTCAATTAACGAATTAACTAAATGTACAGAAATTCCCCAGAGGTCAGCAGTTTTCTTAATATTTAAAGATTTAAAAGTTTTTATGACAGTGTGTATACTAATTTTACTGAATTTAAATATTTCATTACAGCAAGGAACATTTGCTTTTAACAAGGATTCTGCTATTGGGGTAGAAGAACCTAGGGCTCTGGTCAAATCTACTGGAATTCGAGAAAAAAATTGTTCAAATTCGTTAGCGACTTCGGCATCTGTTGTAATTATGTTACCATTTACTTTAAGTTTAAAATTATTATCATTCGATTTTGCTTGGCCTCTTTCTGCGTTAATTATTTTCCAAGTAGATTTAACTTTGTCTACACTATTGAGAATTTTATTACTTATATACTTTCTTTTGGCTGCTAAGCAGTCTGCTTTAAACTTTTTTGAATAAGTTTTAACATAATTTAGAAATTCATCTGTTCTATTAAGCTGTCTTTCTGAGTATAGTTCATACAGTTTTTGTCTACTTTTATGTATATCCTCAGTGGCCCATTCACTGAAGGCTGGCCTATCACCGATTGTGACTTCCTTAGACTTGAATACGGAGTTGAACTCATTGTAAAAGGAATCAAAAAATAACTTATACATTACATTTGGATCTAAGCCAGTGTCTAAAAATGGAAGTTTATTGCAAAGTCCAACTCGCATACGTTCCAAGCGGTCACTAGTTACTGGTCTACATAATATTTTACGTCTTTTAACTTTTTCTCTTGTGATCTTGAAAGATGCTATTTGCCCAGTATGATCTGATTTTATCTTATTTATAATACTCTTACTTTCTGGCAACATATCACTGTATATATTGTCCAGACAAGTAGCTGTTGTATCACAATATCTAGTAGGCTCTAAAAATAAGTTAGTGAGATTGTGTGATTTAAATAAATTTAAGATATCATTGGTCTGACGCGTATTTATAAGTATATTAACATTAAAATCACCGCACACTATTAGGTGTTTATTAGTTTTTCCAAGTTTAAATAGCACTTTATCCATTACTTCCTCAAACTCACAAAAGGGTGAGACTCCAGGTTTATATACGCATACTACTATGAATTGCTCCAATTCTACGCACGATATTTCAACTGTACACTCTACAGAGAGGGACACAACATCTTTCCGTTCCTTATATTTTAATTTCTTATTTAATAAAATCATCGAACCCCCCCGTGTTGTGTTGACCCTGCAGAACGCACTACCAACCCGGTGACTACTGAAACTGAACATGAGCTCATACTCCTTACGCATATGTTCTGTAAGACAAACAATTTCAATATTATCTGAGCTCATGAACAGCTCCAATTCAAACTCTTTGACCTGTGTTAATGTTGCAATATTATAATGCACCAGGCTGATGTAATTTACATTTTTTAATTTAGTTTTGTTCGGAGGACAGTTTCCGATAAAATTACGGTTTGCAATTAAATTTAACTCTATTAATTTACAATTTTGGCTAGAGGGTAATTCCTCTGTTGTCCCAGCAGTTAATTTAAATTACTTGGAACAGATTCCAAAGTCCTAAAACTACTCTGCTCAAATAAAGCAGTTTTGTCAGCCAAGTTTTTGGCTACAGAATAAAAATAATTAAATAGCAAACTTGCTACTTGTCTTTTATAATATTTGGGTAGACAATACCTACCCTTGTGATTATTATAGACTATAAACTTGCTATGTGACAAATTTGTGTTAAATACAGAATTAAAGTCAATTATATTAAATTTATTATTATACTGACTTATTAAATTTAAACGTAAATTCATTGTAACGTAACGGGCGTCAAGGGTGTCGGTGTGGACTTCCCAAGTCCCGTGTTACAATAGTTTGATTTGTAAAAGAAGATTACCTGGATAACAGCAGCCGGAGATACAGTGGACCTTTTAGGTTAAGGGCCGTGTTGTCTGGCTAGTAAACCCCTGTTGCAGTGAGTTCGTGAAAGAAAAACCAGTGTATATTATTATCACCACGTTTAATGGTCTACAATACAAAAACCATAGGCCTTGTGGTATATCAAACGCACTACTTAGCCTATATATATATGGCAGGATGTACCAGTATTACTCCAGTTAGAATACTTATATCTACACACACTTTACTTACTTGCTATAAACTTATATCAGATCTATTGACCTGGCCGGCTCTTGCGCCGATGCGATGAAATTATTTCATTTGACACAATTAATTAAACATCACCTTGTGACGTGGCTAACAAAATATACTTTAATCTAGCGACCTAGAGATGGATCCATTCTGGTTAACATTATTATAATCTATGATTTAAAGGCTAAATAAATCTAGTTACATTCTCGGATCGTTAAGCAGCCTCCTGAAGGTGAACTACGTTGTTAAACTGTCGGTGGACTATCGCGTAGGCACCGCTAACCAACGAGATGCAGTAATCAACCTCGCGTATGGATGTATAAGAAGAATCCTGGTGGCCCTCCTTGGTGCCAAGTAGTGAAAAAGAAATGCACGTGGCGTAAAAAAGAGAATAAAAAATGCCGGTGCGAGAACCGGTTACCGCTACAAAGCCGGGCTCGTCAGCGGCGCGCAGTCCCGTCTGTGGATCACGCGTCCCACGCTGATGGGTTCACGGGGAAGAATTCCTCCGTGTTGGGATTCCGCCAAGGGACGGGCAGGTATTCCCAGCAATAATAGGTAGGTACTCCAAAGACCCGCTTTTTGCGGGTCCTGTGATGGTACGAATTGCTCTTGAAGAGACACCTTACGGGTCTTCTCGCTCGAGAGAAAAAAATGCCGACTCCCTCCATCTTTGCTTTTCGTCTCTTCCCCTTCCCACCAAGCCAAACCCGCTTGGTCAGTTACATCTACGGTCCGTTTCATTTCACTCATCCCTCACGTTCCGTTCGTGACTTTTATTCCTCCACTTCTCATACGCCATACACGATTAGGGCTTTATCGCATTAACGCCATGTCATTAACTGAAGCTAAAACTATCCTGTACATGAACCATCCTATCCTCTTAAGCGAATATTTTATCCACTATTTGACATAATGTTCTACGTTACGCGGAACGTGAATTCTGGTGTGACCACTCCGAAATTGATCCGCTCGTAAACTATATATAAATTATCATTAGTTCCAAATCTGTTTACTAATTTAATATACCTATTATTTATTCTAATCTAGATTTATTGTACACTAAATAAAACTATTTTTTTTATGTTCTTTTTTTTATTCCTAAACTATTTCGTTGACCAGGATCAGTCATTGTTACTGTCAAAATGACAATGTCAGATTCACGACGTCTAACCTATGTGTATGTGTAGTATTGTGACTGGATGTAAACACGGAATAAAACGACAGAAAGATATCGAGTTTAATATCTTTGTGTTAATGTGCTTAATGTATGAAATCCTCGTTATCACGAGACAAAAAGAGAGTATTATATTAGAACGTATGGATAATGTGTTGGTGAGTATTGCTGAGTGTTACAATACCCCCTTTCTCGGGAAAAGAGGTAAACCGACAGGTTTACCGAAAGAAACAGCCGGGGCAACCGGGAAAAAGTGGTTACTTAACCGACTCCAAAAAGGATTAAAAAAATACCGAGAAACAAAAGAATAAAACTTCAGAACGCTGCTAGCAATAGTTATTCTTCTGACTGCCCTTTAGAATGATCACAGCTGGATAGGTATTCCTTTCAAAACGCGTACTTCACTCTTCCATACCTCACACAGTATTTCATATTTATCTATGTACATTCATTCGTCATCCTTTCCATATTAATAATAATTATAATAATACATATAATAATATTTAAAGCTTATTTTCCACCTATCATTCAGTCATGCACTTATCCTTCCCTTTCTTATTTGCTCCTATCATTCCATAATTATTTACATGCTGTCATTCATCAGTCTTATATTCTGTAAGAGTTTTTCATACTTTGGCCAATCGTACTGTCGGTCAATCATTTGACTGTCAAGAAAAACAACTTTTTTGCTCATGCGTTGTTAAGTATCATATCATATAAACATTAACTGTAAGAATAAGAACACAATGTAAAAACACAAACGGCAAAACAATTATTAATTGCATACATTAGTTTCGATAAATGCTTGCCTAGCCCTACGATCAAAAAAAATCTTGGGTTCGGAGTAAATACCACTAGACAAGCAACAATATCGGACAGGGTGTGTAAATAATTTAATCTACACGCAAGATGTCCTTTACATGAAATTTACCAACAGATCCTGACGATAACTCGCGTAGCTCATACACTACATCTGACAACCTCCTTTCAACCGTGCACTTCACAAATTTCGGCGCCAGCTTGGCGGAGAAATACTTCGCTGCGTTAGATTGTACGAAGTTCCTTCGCCAGACCACATCGCCTATTTTCGCTGTGAAGTGTCTTCGTCTTAGGTTATAATGTTGTGAATTTTTCTGGTACGCCTGAGTTAATGCATCTACTACCTTGTCAAAATTTTTTCTCAATTCCAACAACGATGATGCCGCTGCGCTTCTATCGCCTATGGACAGATCATCAGCTGATGTTGGTAAATCCCTAAGAATTGAATGGAATTGACCGTCAGTGACTATTTCACGACCGGTGGCTAAGAAGTACGGTGTGTATCCCGTTGCTAGGTTCACCGTGCTATTCAGTGATAGCTGAATTTGCTGAAGGTATTTGGACCAATTACGTTGATCTTGTTCAACTAGTATGGATAAACAGACTTCAGCGGTTTTGTTATACCGTTCGACTGTATTCGCTTGCGGTGCGTAATGCGCCGTATAGAAAATTCGAGGGATAGAATATCCATCGCAAAATGATTTAAACGATTTGCTTTTAAATATGGTAGCGTTGTCACAAATAAGAATCGCGGGGGTTCCCCATTTCAAGATCAATTCCTTTTCCAAAAATGAAGTGACCGTTTGAGTGGTTGCAGTACGGAGGGGGTGAAGCCATACAAATTTTGAGAAAACGTCTACAACTGACAGAATGTATATATGACCCGAATATGCTTTAGGTAATGGGCCTATAATATCTATTGACAACGTGTGCATCGGAACGTACACCTCCTTTTGATTTGTCATGAGTCCGTGAGGTGGTGAATTTGAGTGTTTATATGCTTTACACTTGTCACACCGTGTGACAAATTCCTTAACATTTTCAAACATATTTGGCCAATAATAATGTTCCCTAATTTTCAAATACGTTTTTTGAACTCCTGGGTGTACACTACAGAAGGAGTCATGGTTTTCCTTGATGCATTCATCGACCAGCTCTTTAGGAATTACTAACCTCCAATTGTTTTTTGAAGTACAAGAGCCACCTTTGCAAAATCTAAACAAATTGTTGCCTAGGATCTGAAAATTTTTGAAACGAGTAGGCATAGTTTTACAGCCGTTATACATCTTCTTATACCACTCATCAGAAGTTGAAGAAAGTTCTTGATTGAAAGTAATAGCATCGACCGAAATTCGGGATAGTGCATCTGGTACGACATTAAGCTTACCTGCCTTATGGCAAATGTCAAAATTAAAAGTGGATATCTGCATTGCCCATCTGGCCAACCTGCCTGAGGGGTTATTTAAAGACTTAAGCCACTTTAAACTCATATGGTCAGTGATGACCGTGAACTTAGTACCTTCTATGTAAGCACGAAAATGATTTATGGAATCCACTACCGCGAGCAGTTCACGCTCTGTTGTACTGTAATTTCTCTCAGGTTTTGCCAGTAAACGTGAAAAGAAAGCCACAGGACGCTCGATTCCATCTATGTCCTGCGTCAAAACACTACCAATGCCTACGGATGATGCGTCGCAATGAAGCACGAAAGGTTTCGAAAATTCTGGCGACGCCAAAACTGGAGCTGTTATTAAAGCATTTTTAAGGGTATTGAAAGAATCCTCAGCTGCTTCGGACCATTGGATGCCGTCACTGCCTTTCTTCTTACCTACCAACGCTGTCATAGGTGCTATGATGGTGGAAAAATCCTTAACAAACCTACGATAGTATGAACATAGACCTATAAATCCTCGTAGCTGCTTGGCAGTTTTAGGCTGTGGGAAATTCTGAATGCTGCTCAGCTTCTCTGGGTCAGTGCGCAAACCTTGTGTATTGATGATGTATCCCAAGTATTTAAGCTCTCCTTTGCAAAATTCGCACTTTTTTAAGTTGATAGTGAGACCAGCGTCACTAAGCGACTTCTTTACAGCAGCAAGTATCTCCATATGTTCAGAAAATGACTCTGTGGCAATCAGAAGATCGTCCAGATAACAAAAAACTTTTCCGTCAAATTTGTGCAGAAATAGCGAATCAACTAGCCTTTGCATTTCAGCTCCCGCATTGGATAATCCGAATGGCATTCTTTTAAAATGAAAAAGACCTCTATTAGGGACTACGAAAGCTGTTTTCTCACAAGAAGTACCTTTGCCGTCTATTCCATCCTGACTTGACAAACTGACCTGCCAAAAACTCGATGATAAATCAATTGAACTAAGATAATGTGCTCCTCGCAGATTGTCCAAAATCGAATTTATATAAGGAAGTGGGTACGAGTCTTTAACCGTGACATCATTGAGCTTACGCGCGTCGAGGCAGAATCTCCATGATCCATCTTTCTTTGGGATCATGACAACCGGGTTGGACCATGGTGACCTCGACGATTCGATGACATCGAGCCTCAACATCTCGTCCACCTCCCTATTCAATGCTGTCAACTTAGCAGGCGATAAAGGGTAATATCTTTGTTTAATAGGCTCTCCCTGTGTAATAATTTTATGTGTAACGATATGCGTTTTCCCTAAACCTTTTTTTTCTGATGAAATTGACTCAAAGTCATTCATTACTTTTTGTAGATGTTTGGCTTGTTGAGATGTTAGATCATCTCTGGGTATTAAAGCTTTCACCTCACACAACGCACTGCAAGCACTATAACTTGTGGAGTTGCCTCTCCTCACGACATCTCCAAACTTAAAAATGTCCACTAGACCAAATGCATCAGCGAAATCCATACCGCACAAGATTTCGTGATGTATGTCAGGGCAAACTAAAAAATTAAAGTGGGCAGTTATCCCATTACAAGTTATTGGCAAAGACATTATGCCAATGACTTTAATTTGAGATAAATCCGCTAAAAATACTGCTGGCACGACTGAAGCATCCCTAGCATGTAATGTCCATCCAAGTCTTTGAAAATATCGATGCTTATTCGCACCTAAAACTGATAAATGTGCCCCAGGATCGAGCAATGCTTCGAAATTACGGTCCTTTATTGTGAATTTAACAAACAACCGATTATCCCCTACGAATGACGATATTTCAGGCGAAGAGACTGTTTGTGTGTGTAACGACTTGCTCGGGGGCCCCATCAGTTTTTTTCATTAAGTGTCTGTGTAGTAGACTGCGAGCGCAAGCCTGTGTTACATTGGGTGCAGCTCCTAATCGTCACCCTCTTAGCTCCGCACTTGAAACATATTATGCCTGGTATTGACCTACACACCTTATAACTATGGCCGACTTTTTTACATTTAAGGCAAGTAATAGGTGAGCCGCGCCTGTCAGGTAATTTGCCGACGCTGACTGCATTGAGTTCGCGCTTGCCAACCGGTTTAGATTGACATAAAACACCAGAATAAGCCTCATAATTCTTGGACACGTTGACCAATTGGTCAAAGGTAGTAATATCATTGATGGCTAATAGTTGGGCGTATGTAGGTAGCAAATTGTGTTTTATAATTTCAAGTAGGTTGTCGCTTGTAATAGGATATGTTAGTCTATTGTTTAAATCCTGGATATCTAAAATAAAGAATGATACAGACTGACCTAGCTTCTGCTTTTTTTCACGAATTTGTCTCTCTATGTTGTAGTTGTAATCCTTTGATTGAAAGAATTTTCGAAATTCAACGCAAATATCAAACCAAGAGTTAATTTTATGTTGGATTGTTCTATGAAACTTGAGTGCGGTGTCAGATAACAGTTCTGAAAAACCTCTTACTAATGTTGTATCGTCAATCTGTCGTGCGATACGTGTTTCATTAACCCTAAGGAGGAAGTCGTCAATATCTGACTCTCCGTTATACTTGAGTTTAAGGGAAGCTAAATTCAATGATTTGTAGTACACATGCGCACTGGGGGGCGGTGCAACTACTTGTGTTATACCATTACCTTGGTTCATGTTGTCAAAAATTTCGCTAGTTTTAATGGGGTATGTCTTATGTGCGTGTGCTATCGGTTCTTGTGCCACGTATGTCTCTTGTGTGTTGCTGTGAGAGGCAGCATAATGGGTGGTCGTATTAGAGACTATGGATGTCGTAAACGTTTCGGGAGCCAAAGATGAAGTCCGGTTCACGTTGACTCGGGGACGTGTATTTACGGTATCCATAGGTATGTGTACCTCTAAAGGTCGTGTATACGGGCTAGAAGTTACCTGCATAACGTTCCGACTATGCACCGGTGAAGCAAATTCACTTGCATCAGTATCTGGAGTTTTTGACATTTTTTATAAATAAGTTCTTAATATCTAGTTTGTATTTAGCCTAAAATGCTCTAGTAGTAGTAGTAGTAATGGTATAATCACTGTAGCAATGCCACAGACACAATAACAACAAAGTTATGTTTCAAAAGTATGTTCGTAAAAATTACTATGAAAAAATTCAATTTTGTTAATAAAAACAAAACCTGCAACTATTTAGTCCTGATCCTTGTGTATTTAAGCTCTAAAGGGTGTACAAGATCAGATAAAACTATAAAAACAACCAATATGTTGATATTTAAAAAGTTGATTTTTGTCGGGAGAACGATAAGACAAAAAAACTCAAATTTGCTCACAAAACCGAAAATTGACACAAGACTTTATCTGGTCCTAGTGTTTATCAATGCAGAATGGTGCACCGAATCAGATAGAAGTTTAAAAATCACCAATCTGTTAATACTTAAAAAGTTGATTTTTGCCGGGATGAGAACGACAACTCATAAAACACAAATTTGTTCACAAAAACAAAATTTGCACATATTTTGGTTTGGTTTCTTACTGTCATTAACTCTAAGCAGTGTAAGCAATTATATTAAACACTTAAACCATCCAGATGTCAATATTTAAAAAATGTTGTTAGTTCTGGATGAAACTTTTGTTAAAGAAAAAAAAACTTAAATTTGCATAAAAAAGTCAAAATTTACACATTTTGTGGTCTGGTCTTCACGGATATGAATTCTTAATAGGGTGAGTGACCAGATTCAATATCTATAAACCATCAATATGTCAATATTTAAAATTTTGACATATTCCTGAGGGAACGGTGAAGTATGAACTATTAATTTTCTTAAAGTAAAGCTACTGCTTTCAAGCCTAGATACAACAATAAAAATTGTATCCCTCAAAAGATAAACACAAAGGAAATTCCCCCCCGAAGCTCAATTGCAACAATGGTTACCAACTAATTTCAATTGAATTCAGGCGCTGTACATGCAGCACTTTAATAGGTAATCACAATAAAATAAAGTTCGGGCGCCATGTAACGTAACGGGCGTCAAGGGTGTCGGTGTGGACTTCCCAAGTCCCGTGTTACAATAGTTTGATTTGTAAAAGAAGATTACCTGGATAACAGCAGCCGGAGATACAGTGGACCTTTTAGGTTAAGGGCCGTGTTGTCTGGCTAGTAAACCCCTGTTGCAGTGAGTTCGTGAAAGAAAAACCAGTGTATATTATTATCACCACGTTTAATGGTCTACAATACAAAAACCATAGGCCTTGTGGTATATCAAACGCACTACTTAGCCTATATATATATGGCAGGATGTACCAGTATTACTCCAGTTAGAATACTTATATCTACACACACTTTACTTACTTGCTATAAACTTATATCAGATCTATTGACCTGGCCGGCTCTTGCGCCGATGCGATGAAATTATTTCATTTGACACAATTAATTAAACATCACCTTGTGACGTGGCTAACAAAATATACTTTAATCTAGCGACCTAGAGATGGATCCATTCTGGTTAACATTATTATAATCTATGATTTAAAGGCTAAATAAATCTAGTTACATTCTCGGATCGTTATGCAGCCTCCTGAAGGTGAACTACGTTGTTAAACTGTCGGTGGACTATCGCGTAGGCACCGCTAACCAACGAGATGCAGTAATCAACCTCGCGTATGGATGTATAAGAAGAATCCTGGTGGCCCTCCTTGGTGCCAAGTAGTGAAAAAGAAATGCACGTGGCGTAAAAAAGAGAATAAAAAATGCCGGTGCGAGAACCGGTTACCGCTACAAAGCCGGGCTCGTCAGCGGCGCGCAGTCCCGTCTGTGGATCACGCGTCCCACGCTGATGGGTTCACGGGGAAGAATTCCTCCGTGTTGGGATTCCGCCAAGGGACGGGCAGGTATTCCCAGCAATAATAGGTAGGTACTCCAAAGACCCGCTTTTTGCGGGTCCTGTGATGGTACGAATTGCTCTTGAAGAGACACCTTACGGGTCTTCTCGCTCGAGAGAAAAAAATGCCGACTCCCTCCATCTTTGCTTTTCGTCTCTTCCCCTTCCCACCAAGCCAAACCCGCTTGGTCAGTTACATCTACGGTCCGTTTCATTTCACTCATCCCTCACGTTCCGTTCGTGACTTTTATTCCTCCACTTCTCATACGCCATACACGATTAGGGCTTTATCGCATTAACGCCATGTCATTAACTGAAGCTAAAACTATCCTGTACATGAACCATCCTATCCTCTTAAGCGAATATTTTATCCACTATTTGACATAATGTTCTACGTTACGCGGAACGTGAATTCTGGTGTGACCACTCCGAAATTGATCCGCTCGTAAACTATATATAAATTATCATTAGTTCCAAATCTGTTTACTAATTTAATATACCTATTATTTATTCTAATCTAGATTTATTGTACACTAAATAAAACTATTTTTTTTATGTTCTTTTTTTTATTCCTAAACTATTTCGTTGACCAGGATCAGTCATTGTTACTGTCAAAATGACAATGTCAGATTCACGACGTCTAACCTATGTGTATGTGTAGTATTGTGACTGGATGTAAACACGGAATAAAACGACAGAAAGATATCGAGTTTAATATCTTTGTGTTAATGTGCTTAATGTATGAAATCCTCGTTATCACGAGACAAAAAGAGAGTATTATATTAGAACGTATGGATAATGTGTTGGTGAGTATTGCTGAGTGTTACATCATCTTATATCTAAATGAATTTTCCGAATCTGGCACACCTTTTATAAATGGAAGTGTGAACATTACAACTTGTATGACATTTAAGTTTAAGATGTAATTCATGTATAGGGACAAATCATCATTGCTAATTTTCCCCCTGTTTGCACAGAAAATTATTATTTTACTGTTAGCTTCAAATTTATATTCTAATATCTTTTGCATAATACCACTTAATGAAGCACCCGGATAGCAATTATTAATAACCGAGTAACCTACCTTACATGTTTTTTATAAAAGAATTTTCGTCCTTACCCATTACAAAACAAGTACGGAGAAAGCTTTTATTTTTTTCTCCGAATTCACAAACGACTAGGATTTTCTTTGTTTGATGACTTCAAAAAAAAGGAGATTATCTCATTTTAATACTCTTGCCTCATTATTTTAACTAGTAAGTAGTACTTACTATCTATACTAATATTATAAAGAGGAAAGATTTGTTTTTTTGTTTGTAACGAATAGGCTCTGGAACTACTAGACCGAATTGAAAAATTCTTTCACTGTTAGAAAGCTACACTCTTTGCGGTGAACTTAGGTTATATTTTATTCCCGTATTCCGACGGGAACGGGAACTACGCGGGTGAAACCGCGTGACGTCCGCTAGTATCTAATATCTTTACTTCTACGAGTATACGCAAGAAACAGAAATGCTTTTCGACGATTAGTGTACACTATTTATATTGAGTTATCTCTAAAAACCAGACAAAGTAGAAAATAATGATGAAGGTTTCCATCATTTGTTTTCCTTCTTTACGGTTTTCATTTCGCCCACGTTCTATATTCGCCTCGTAAATTCTGTACACAGACTTGATTTAGTCGTTCAGAGTACGTGACTACGCATACTTTTTTCAGCATTTTTATAAGTTGTCTTTTTGGTCTACAGAAATCTTCAAAGCTGGTATGAAAAAGATAATCTTACAATTTCTTTAACTAAAATTCTTACTTATATAGTTATGAAAGCTAAATGTAAAATGTGGGCGTATACTATGCCTCTGCCTACCCCTTCGGTTATAAAGGCGTGATTAATTATGATGTACCTACTAGCTGTTGCGAAGTCGCAACTTCGTACGCTGCATTTTATATGTGATTATTTACATTGACATAACTTTTTTATTTATAAGCCGATTGACATGAAACAAACACTAAATGTTAAGTGGAGCAAACCGCAACGCAATCAAGAAAACCGCATTGCAAATTAATTGAGCGGTTGCTGAGATTAGCGTGCACAAACGTACAGACAAACAGACAGTTACGATTTTATTAAATGTATTGATATTGATTCATTGATATTGATATTGATGATATTGATTGATTGATATTGATGTACAGTTATGAAGCACTTGCAAAGTTGGAACGTACCGTCTATCGACCTATCGTCACGGAACGTGTACTGTCAATCATTGTATTCTGAGAAACCTTGGGCCCCATTATAATAGCCTACGTAGGTGCTAATTTAAATATCCAAGCTACTCGCTTAGTGACTTGATCCTAGCGAACAGACACATTATGTAGGGGAAGCTGTTCACCATTCGTACAGATTTTTGTTTTTATTTTTTTTTCTCCGCGTGTATAAGTCAGAATTGCCTTGTTTATATCCCTAAATGTAGAAAATATATTGTAGTTAGTTACAATTTTTTTCTGAAACTATTATGTCAAACGGTTAAGGGACTATAGCAAGTTTTCGACGATAAGATATTTGTACGAACGCGCCCCATGGGTGGGGTACTTCCGTACAGTAGCTGGGGTACTTTCATACGCGTGGGGTAGATTCATACATGGTAAATAAAAAGCCCATTAATTTCCCAAAAATGTATTTAATTTAAAAGAAAATTCGTTTATCACAGAACTATCTTAATGACATTTAACTTGACTCCTAATCCAAATATGTTCTTTAGAAAATAACGAAAAAAAATCGGTTTAAACTGTAAGTAAGTAATTACACATTTTGGTTGTCACTTTCGAGCTTAATTAAATTATTTATATTAATTGAAAGGATCAAAAAGTCTAGTCGTTCTAGATGTGCCGAGTGGTTAGGGGGGACCTGGGGACATAGTCTAATAAACCAAGTGTGTAGCGTACACACTTTGTTTATTAGACTATGTCTTCTTTCGTGTTTGTAGTTTCATTCTATGTAACGAAAAAGGAATTATCGTGATTAACCCGATTTCTTCCGAAAATAAAACACTTTCGGTCCTATTTGCAAATTTCATAACTGAGTACTTTACTCGACAATAAATAACAGCGGCCTACGGTGTTTCAAATTTTACCAAAACATAACGATTATCTTTCATTTCCTGATATCACATTTAAATTAATTGTGGATTACCCAGTATCTTAATTTTATTTTCTTTAATTATTGGTTGGTAATTAAGTTCCTGCAAACTACTTATTTACTTCTTCTTTCTTTACTATACTGGTTGAATTTATAGTCGTTCTGGACCCGAGAGGGGGTTACTCGGAATCAATAATGGAACCATTTCGGAGTGTCAAAACAGCTGTGCAGGTTATAATAAAAAAATGACTTCTATGTAATCTTTATCACTCGTTCGAGTTGAAACATTAGTAGCGCTTCGATTATTCATTGAACTTTTCAATGAATGAAACTCCGAAACCCATAGGTACCTAACGCCGCGGCGCGTGTCTCCATGTGATCAGTTCATTGGCCGAATGCATCGTTTCGATAATAATAGGTACTTAGATAATAATAAAGGACTCCAATTTCTCCTTCATACTTTACGCGGGCTTAGGACCGTCGGAAATACTTTAATATTGTTCTATTTTACGGTGAATTAATAAGGTTTATGTAATAATAATGAAAATAAACACGAACAAATAGGGAGTATTTCCGGCGTATTTAAAAAATTGGAGCTATTTACAAAATAATCAACTTAAATACCTAGACCTACCTATTCACAGTTTATTTACACTTCCCTGTACCTTAGCAACTGCTCAAAATGGAGTCCAGAACGTTCGATACACAAACGGGCACGTTTTAGGCTATTGTCTTTTAGTTTATTCAATGTGTCTCTGTCACTTTTCACTATTTCAAAGGCGTCCACTATCGCACTGCGTAATTCATCACGAGATTCGTACTCTCGAGTGTAAACTAATCGTTTTATTTCCGACCACAAATAAAAGTCGATCGCGACGACAATACTGCGCGCGAGTTATAGTCGAACTGCGCGCCGCGGTCGCCGGTCGGCGGCGCGGTCGGCCGAGCGTATTTAGGTACCTACCTACAAGACGTAACTAGTCGAGTACCTACCGACGTTACTTGGCAACGAGTCCACGTGGACCGATGCGTTCATGCGTTGTGATTGGTCGAATTTTCCCGGCGCGGTGACTCTTCTCACTGATTGGAACGTTAGACATTGAATGAAAAATTGTAGTAGAAAATCGTAGTAAACGTATTTCGTGAAATTTAAAGGAATAACCAGGTGTTCTCGTTTTGATTTTGGCAAACGATGTAGATTTTGACATTTTCGTAATTTTTTATTGTTGATTTTCAAATTGACAGTGCCGATCGGTTCTGTTATCGAAACTGGGCCTAAACCTTTCCGTTCCAAAACGACTATAAATTCAACCAGTATTATTCATATTTTTTTATATACTTTATCAATTAGAAGATTCGATTTTTGTTTTAAAATTCATTTTTCCAGGATCTCTGCATAATAAGAAATTCATTTGATTTTCTTCCTCTTTTGATTTTTCTGTTTTTAAGGAATATGGAATATATGTAAATTTAAATCATTTTTTATTCGTTCTCATTCATTTAATAGCTACGCTTATCTTTTATTATTATGTACCATGAACCTGCGATTTGATATCAATTATAACATTTACTAAATAAAAAGTATATTGCTGATCGTTATACCTAAATTTAAAAAATCCGTAATTATTGTAACGTATCATAATTTAAAAAAATACAGTCTTAAATTTATTAAAAAATAAAATTTATGTGAGCGTTTGTGGTTAAAAAGACCTAAAGGGGAGCATTCGAACGCGTACGAATGCGCCCCCTGTAGAAATGTCCGAATTTGCCCCAGGCCTTCACTAAATATAAATTACAGTTGTATACAAAATTGATGTTAGTAAAAGAAATATAACAATGAAAACTCAAAATTAAACAATGTGAATATTAATGTATCCTGACTATTTAAAAAAAACGTAATAAATTTACTTGTCTGTACGATTTAAACTTCAGTAAAAATTTTACTTTCCTGGTGCGAAAACACGTTACGTCTTATTGCCTCACACAGAGTGGCGCGATTGGCACGATACTTTGCTAGCAACATGGCAGTCGGTATGTCTATGTACACATGCAAAGGCGCGTTTGTATGTCGGTTAGTATTTTTGTTATACTCAATGTATGAATGTGCCCCACGTACGAATGGTGAACAGTTTCCCCTACTATCACAGCGACCACATTGCGTGCGAACCAACTTCATAGGATGCGGGATACCACCTAAAGACCAAGATGCAACCGCGGTGGTAGAATAAGTCTGACTGTTCCCATACATAAAAAACGCTGCAAATAAAAGTAATTCCTTTTAACTTTATAAAAAGTTTTAATTGTTGCAGTTTGGGAACCACCGTGAAATCCATCAAATTAGCACAATAAAATGTGTTTTTACAAAATTTTTTGCGGCATACTTAATTTATTTATTGAACGAAAGTGAATAAGTGTTACCAAGTAAATCACCAAGTTAGACACCTTATATGTGGCCATATTGAATATTTTGAAAACAAGCGTGGCTCCTAGCTTAGCTCTAAGCTAGGCTCATAAAGTGATGGCCTTAGCCTAAACTTTAATAGTACTCGAAAATAAATTTTGACTTAGGTAAAGATTACCAATACAGTATTTTAACACATTCATCTGCCACCTGTCAGAATCTACTATCGTTTCGTTTATTTGTAAGAATATTGTACTAAAGGTTGTTACAAATTACTTGACTATACTTTAAATAACATAAAACGTCCGTTTTTTCATTGCCGAGTACATACACACACGCCTATTTGTATCATTTTCTATCTTTTCCTTCCAATATATTCTCATATAACGTAGTGGGTAGGACAATAGGTTGCTCACATGAGCTCGTATTTTACGCGTGCGTGTAGCAATATTCACAGCTATAATGAAATAAGGTACTGCCTCAAGGGGGTTCCGTAGGAAGAAATAACCACTTTCAATTTGAGTTCCTTAAGTGCAATGTGCTACTTCGTAAAGGGTATTAAAGGAATAGGTATATTATGTCCTTTACATCAAGTAATTTATAGACATCCTTCCGAGTACTTACCCGGGGCTCACAACCATAGGCTGTTGGGCGTTACGTGAGGTTTTTTAGTCGGTAGGAGTCCGGCATAACATCCATGAGAATTTTCCCTCACGTAAAAAAAAACAAAATAAAAAAACGCATTTTGAAACGATTGACTTTCACAGTAATTTTATTCACATTTCTATATTCTTTGAAACTTGGTTTAATGTGTGATCTTCGTAAAGAGTGTTAACTACCTACTCTTCGAAAATATAGGCGGGCAAATTTTCTAGAGGTATGCAAGTATATACCTACGTGCTGTCCTGGGCCATCTTTCCGAAGTTCCGAGGGCTTACCCAGGGCTCCCAACCATAGGCTATTGGGCGTTATGTGAGATTTTTTAGTCGGTAGGGGTCCGGCATAGCATCCATGAGGATTTTCTCTCAAGTAAAAAAAAAAAAAGTATGTACGTGCTCTGACGATTTTCGATTATTTAATGCAAAAAACAAGATGATTCAGACCATGCCTTCCCGTGGTCTAGGTACAAGAAGGGCAACGCTCCGACCACTGAGCTGCAGAACCCTACCGATACATGCTGAAATACATCATAGCCTTTTAGGAGTAAGGCCAGAGTCATCTATCGCCTTACTCAACTCCAATATCAATAAATAATATTACAACCATATAGGTACATACAGGGAACCAGGGAACACTTTCGCAAAACAATCCATTGCGTAGAGAAGGAAAACTTGAAATGAAACCCGGTTGTCAGTAAAATGACAATCATTCAGCCAAGTTGAAGGCCTTATGTGGGCTTGAAAAATTTCAACTGTAGGTCGTCACGACCTGCACATGTCCATTTCAACACGGCAATAGGCTCACCACCTATTACATGGGACATAAAACTATAAGGTGAAATGTAGGCGTATACTATGCTTCTCCCTACCCGACATTATAGTCATGCCAAAACACATACCTACATTTTAAACCATGAGAGAAAAGGATTTGTTCTACGTAACCTATTTTATTCCCATTGAGTAAAGCCTCATCTATGTCAGAATCACACCTTGTCGTTGAAGTGTCCAGTTAGCGACACCGCACTCTTGTTGAGAACACTCAGCTACGAATACTTTTCGCTATGCCGAAAACAAAATAAAAAAAAATAAATAAATAAATATGTACGTCCAAATCTATACTAATATAATAAAGAGGAAATATTTGTTATTTTGTTTGTTTGTTTGTTTGTAACGAATAGGCTCCGGAACTAATGGACCGATTTGAAAAATTCTTTCACTGTTGGGAAGCTACACTCTTTGCGGTGAACATAGGGTATATTTTATTCCCGTATTCCCACGGGAACGGGAACTACGCGGGTGAAACCGCGTGACATCCGCTAGTATATTACATAGGCGGATTTTTGAACTGGGGCGGTAAGGGTGCTTTAGGTGGATTCTGTCATTTCTAGTACTCCATACCTTAAATAGACAAATAGGCCTTTTTGACACATGAAATAGGATGCATTGGGATACAAGGCTCAATTTGAACCTATAGGTAGTAAATTTTACACTATAGACTTTATATACTTATAGGCTTAAAACCCTATGTTATAGATGGTGGCCTGGCAACGTTTGCCTATATCCATGTACAGGTTTTTGCTTATATACTCGCTACGCTGCTGTGTATATTGAATTTTTTGACGATATTAATATCAAGGTAACTGCTTTCCTCTGCACAAACATTTATTTAAATTGATATGTTGTCCCACGTGGCAGCGATGTTGAGCTTATTGCATATTCAAATGCACAGGACTCATAGTGGCTATCTGCTACTTAAATGTTTCAAAGCACCCAGTAATTCAACCTTCTTAAAATCGTATAATGAATAATTGATTTAAGCCAGCTGTGAAAAGATAACTTTCAAGGTACAAGAGCTCTTGGGACAAAGTTCATCGGACCCTAATTATATTTAGTTTGAGTTTTGCTGTGCACCGACATCGCTTTTGTACGAGTTCAACGTACATTCGTTTGGGAAATATAATTAGTTCTATCTTTGAGGAAATGTTTACGAAGTATCAATATTGAGAGATCATTTCTATTAAGAGTAGCATATTTATAGCATTTTTATTGTTATTGTCGTCAGCTCTATGGCTTTCTATGCTTGCTTATATGATTTATATTTATATGACAATTGGCACTCATGTCTATGATATCAAGTCAAGAGTTTTGAGCCTGCCCCACTTTTTTGCTTTTTTAATAGAGTTAGAAGATAGAAATACAATTGCTTCCACATGTATTGGCGGGGTGCCTGGACCAGTTGTACCTACTTAACGACATTTGCATACTGTTTAGGAAATGCCGTAATATAAACATAAGCCTTATTTTTGATCCCCACCATCCATTTTTTGCTAACCATCAGAAAATTCGTAAAGCAATAGATTCAGAAACTACTTTTGAATCTATTTTTTTGAGACACACTGACGCGGTGAACACTGGAGCTCTATAACTGTGTAAAGTTTACCAATAAAAACATTTATATCATCAAATATTTTCTAAATAACTGACATGAACACCAAGCGAACTGTCCGAACTGGTTATCTCTTCATCATATGTATAATTATTTTTACCATTACCTACGCGCTGAAATACCTTCCAAGTTTTTCCTGATCTGAAGATTTTGGTAAAGCATCTCACTCATAAGCTACAGAGAAATTCGTCACCAAAACTTTTTAGTGACGAGTTTCTCTGCAGTTGACATAGGTACGTTCATAAAATCACATCCGATCCCGGGGGGGTAGGCAAAGCGCATTACACACCCATATTCGCTCTTGCTGTCACTAATACAGGAAGAATCTCCATTCAGTCCGCTTGCTAGTTTACCATCTGATAGATAAAATAAAAGGTTCGTATTAAACCGGCGTTTTCGATACATTCCATACTAGATGACTCATTCCTTACTTAATCTGTGTGTATATTGATGAGAGAGATATGTGGGGTTTGTCTTGTCTCCGATGTGCGTCAACGATTTGACACGTAGTAAGTAGGTTGTAAATGTGCCTTAATCTAAAATAGACATCTAAACTTTACACTTATTCATTCTTATGACTGCCTCTGTGGCGTAGTCGGTAGTGATACCGCCTGCGGCGCTGGAGGTCCTGGGGTCGATTCCTGGGTCGGTCCAAATATTTGTGTGATCCACAAATGTTTGTTTCGGAGTTTGAGTGTGTTCTATGTAGGTATTTATGTATGTATTTAGAAATATATAAGTATGTAAATCAGTCGTCTAGATCCCATAGCACAAGCTTATATTAGCTTAATTTGGGCTTGATGATGTTGTGTGTGAATGTCCACAAATATTTATTTATTTATTTATTCTTAGCGTTTGTTTTGTTGACTACTTACGTAACCTATTAACATTGGTTACACCCATAGATTTAGAATTTTTCGCTACTCTCAATAGATATACAAAGCGTGCGAGCGAGACCTCATTATCCATAGCACTTAGCTCGAGAGGAAAAGAGAAAGCAAATTGTGTACTCATATGTCAGTATTTTGAATCGCTGAGCCCGCTGGGATCCTATGGCGGCTCTATGTTATTCATAATATCCAATAATCTGTAGTGATCTTACGATTAAAATTGAAAATTTTATATTTTCAACAATATAGTCGTGTTTAGTGTGTGAATAGGATATTACAAAACGCAATTATACGAAGAAAGACTCGTTTCACAGGTCATTTGTGACTTCGTTCATTCCATTTTTGACGTACATATTTTGCCAAATTGGATGTAAAATTTCACTGAAAGTTCAACTCATAACGTAGATTATGCATTTTCCTTCATACATAACACAATATTTAATGTGTAAATGCATTTTTGGAGGATATATAAGGCAGAAATAGAAAGGGCTGTTTACAGTAAAATAGTCATGGGTAGGTATCGATAAGGATGTCGATAGTTCATTATAGTGACATTGCTACAAACAAACTTATCTGGATTTAATTTACTATAAATATGATTGATTTTTACTCGAACTGTGTTATTTAACCTTTTTTTTAGGGTTTTGTGCCTATTTTAATATAATATTTCCAAAATTTGTGATCCATTTTGAGTTGAATTTTTATAATTTTACTTCACTTAAGGTACTCCACGCCACACCGGGATGTTTGCTGTACAAGGCGCAGATTAGCCTCTGCGTCGAATACTATTCTCACCTTTGGGATGACTGTGCGAGGTACTTACTGGACGCGCTTGGCGCTATGCAGAGACGTGTTATCCGATTTCAATTATAGGTTGTCCTAAGATGACGGTAAGCCTCGAGCCGTTAGCGCAGCAAAGAACCAAAGCGTCCTTGGCTGCCTTCTACTGAATGTATCACGGCGAATGTTCTGAAGAGCTCTTTCACCTGATCCCACCATCTCCTTTCCGATTCCGAACAACACGTCGGGCAGAGGTGCCACTCATATATAGCGGAGAGAATCTTCGCCAGAACTGAGCGTTTCAAAAGATCGTTCCTCTGTCGAACTACAAAATCCTGGAACGACCTGCCCGCACATGTGTTTCCCTCATTTTACAATCCCGGGTTCTACAAGCGGAGCGTGAAGAGGCACATCATAGGGTCGCCAACTTGAGGACTACTGTCAGAAGTCTTGTGTGCTGTAAGCATAGCCCCCATTCGCTAGATGCGCCACGGCTTTCCATTAGTTTCCATCAGTGGCGACGTCAATTTGGCGAGGTTAATATATTTAAAAAATCTACGAGTAATATCTTTTATTGTTACTAGGGTTCAATAATAAATGAGTTTCTAGGTTTCGTATTACGATAAGAGTTGGATTTTTAGTAAAATTTCAAATTTAATTGGCAAAATATATATGTACGGCAACAATGCAATGTACGATGCCATAAATTACATGCTAAAAGTGTATTTTCACATTCACACACTGAATCAAAATTCGTAAAATCACTACAGAATTTCTAATATTACGAGTAAAAATGGGATTATATGGGGTACCATATAATCCCATTTTTACTTTTTCATAGTCGATTCAAATTAACAATTTATTCCCCAAAACAAGAAGTTGGAGATGAAACTTCTAAGCACTTTGTGTGCTTAGAAGTTTCATTTCCATTCCATCCATTTATACAGATACCTTTATCGATAACATAGGTGTGACCATTCAACAACACTATTTAACCCACACATAGATCTTTCATTTTTGGTCTCGTCTTCAGTTTGACACTGTTCATCACAAGATGAACAGTGTCAAACTATACCGTACTAAACCATAGATTTAGAATGTACAAACATTCTAAATCTATGGTTACACCAGTGGCACAGATTAAATATAATTCATAATTATTATTTTCGGGTCTTTTTTGCGTATTACACAATACATGTTTTTCTCATCTCTCGACGTTAGGGCTATATTGCAGCAGCCGTGGTTACGAGTAGACGGTCTTCTACCCGAAAATAATAATTATGAATTGTACAAGCCGTGTGAGTTTAAAAACTACAAGATTAGATATAGCTGCTATGTAACAGTGCTGCTACACTCGCGGTCCAGATTTTATAAATCCTAGATGCTTCCTTCTTCTCCAAACGTTTTGCCCTACTGTAATTTGTTGATTTTACATCTTTGATAGATTGATAGCAGTTATTTGCGCCTTAGTTTCGTTTGTAGGTCAGCAAGTAGGTAGACTGTTCGCAGGTGATTTTGACTTATCTCCCAACGATCTTAGTTGGGGCATAAGCCCTAAATATATATGATGAATATAACAGTGGTTGAATTTATCGGTGACGACACTCGTGACTATTTACATTAGCTCTAGGAACCAACCCTTTCACAACAACTAAAAGGCAACTTGAGTGAATTAACGACCCAACACATAGCGTTTGGCAAAAATGTTGAAGAGAACTGAGCCTAAATCAATTGGGATTTTTTTTAACGTGAGGAAATCCTTTATATTTGACTCGCCAAACTGACGTCGCTAGCCTGATGGAAAACCGTGGCGCATCTAGCAATTGGGGGCCACTCTCACAGTGGTCCTCAAGTTCAGGCGAAGATTCTCTCCACTGTGTATGAGCGGCATCTCTGCCCGGCACTCGTTATTTGGGATCGGAAAGGAGATGTTGGGATCAGGTTGAATAGCTCTTCAGAACATTCGCCGTGATACATTCGGTAGAAGGCAGCAAAGGACGCAATGGTTCTTCGCTGCGCCAACGGTTCGAGGCCTCCCATCACCTCAGGACAACCAATTATTCGGATAGCACGTCACTGCATAGCGTCAAGCGCCTCTAGTAAGTGCCTCGCGGAGTCATCCCAAAGGTAAGAACAGTATTCGACGTAGGGGCGAATCTGCGTTTTATACAGTAAACATCTCTGATGTGACGTGAAGTACCGTCTCACCCTATTTAGGACTCCAAGTTTCCGCGAGGCCAGCCTATTCTGCAGAATCCTACAGAGATGCTATGCCGGACTCCTACCGACAAAAAACACACGTATCCTAGGTACCTAACAGCCTAGCTAGGCCTTGCCTAAGCTACAGTTGGGGACCCCGGGTATGCCCACGGTCCCAACTGCAAAGAGGGAGGGTTATTTAGAACTAACAAGACTTGTTAAAAACGTTACCACTGAACGAGGCCCCTAATGGTGCAGTGTAAATTTTTTAACAGCGTTCGAGCACGGCAAATGTCCGATAGGGACTTTATTCCGCGCACGCTCATATTTTGGAAAGATCTACCTACCTCGGTTATACCGAACGCCTATAGTTTTAACTTAGGAATTCTTCAAAAGGGGTCTTAGAAGGTTCTTGCAGAGTCAGCAGCACGAGTGTAGCGCCTCTGGTGTTGCAAACGTTCATGGGCTACGGCGATCTCATTCCGTCAGCCGTAAGCTTGTCTGCCACCTTAGTATTACAAAAAAACTACTGTCCTTCTGTTTAAGTTCTCGTAATACCGCTGCCTCAGTATAGGTACTGTAAAGAAACGCGTGTAGCTTAAGCAATAACCGATCTTGAAATGGGTGAACGCTTTGTGGTACTTAAATATTAATGAACGTTTCTGTGTTTTGGGAAGGTAGATACGTAAAAGTACTTTTTACAAGTGGAAATCCTACATGGATGCTATGCTGGACTCCTACGGACTAAAACCACACGATGCCTTACAGCTGTCTACGGCCGGGAGTCCCGGGTCAGCCCTCGGAAGGGAGTATTCCCGTTCGTCCCCTTGACTTCGTCCCCCTAGGGGGACGAACGGGAATTTAATATTTTATTTTCCCGATGGTCCCCTTAATATTTTTGGGGGGACGAACGGGAATAATTTTTTCATTCTTTTTTTGTTCTATTGCTCCCAACAAATAATATAAGACAGGTGCGATGGTAAAAAATCTAATTTGAAATTCTATTTTTATTTACAAATGAAGATCAACAAAACAAATGAAGATCAACAAAACAAATGAAGATCGACAAAACAAATGAAGATGGACAAAACAAATGAAGATCGACGAAGCAAATGAAGCTCGACGAAACAAATGAAGATCGGCGAAACAAATGAAAATCGACAAAACAAATGAGGATCGGCAAAACAAATGACAGTCGGATAAACAAATGTCGATCGAAAAAACATAATCAGATCAATAAAACAAAAGACTAAGCAAGTTGATAAGTTAAAAAACTACTTGCAGCCATATTTTGGCGGCTGGTGGATCCTCGATCTGGTGGTGCACTTTACTTGCTTTCTTGTTTTAAATTTAATAAGTGTTAATTTTATATCAACTTTATTTTGAAAAGTTTTGTATGGGTAAGTGTAAGTACTTAGTTAATGTTTATGCTCATTTTCACACACTCCACAAACTTTACACGCAGTATAGAATAGAACTAAGAACAAAATAATAAAAATAATTAATAGTTTAAAAAACTAAAAAACACGCTTTAACACGCACTATTTTTTTTTATTTTATACTTTTTTCGTATCCCATTCAGCAAACCCTTTCATTTAATACCCATATCATGGGGGTGCATTTCAAATAGCCAATCCGCCATCTTGGATGTCCGTCATATTGTATTTAAGTCACGTGACTATTTTTTTCGTATTCCTGACAGCAAACCTTTTCACTCGATACCCATATCATGGGGGTGGATTTCAAACAGCCAGTCCGCCATTTTAGGGAGGCCGCCATGCTGGATTTGTAATGACGTTTTTTAGCTAGTCATGTATTGTCATCAGAACTCAGAGCGTGTGCAAAATTTTAGCCTGATCGAAGGACGGGACGTGGGTCAAATTAATATTCCAAGATTTTCTTACGGTTATATATTAAAACTAGCTGACCCGCGCAACTTCGTTTGCGCCACATAAGAGAGAGTATTACCTGTTCCCGTCGCATTTACTCCCGTCGCGTTGCGTTTACTCACGTAGCGTCTCGTCGTTAATATTTTCCCCCGTTTTTTAAAAACATTTACTATTACTGCTCTGCTCCTATTCGTTGTAGCGTGATGCTATATAGCCTATGACACTCCACAATAACGTAGCTTTCTATTGGTGAAAGAATTTTTAAAATCGGTTCAGTAGATCCCGAGATTACCCCTTACAATTTAACAAACACACAAACTTTACTTCTTTATAATATTAGTATAGATTACTTGCTGCTACGAAACCCTTCATGGGCGAGTCCAACTCGCACTTGGACGGTTTTTTTTATATTATATCTACTGGGCAAGTGCGAGTCGGACTCACTCATGGGGAGTTCCGTTACGTAAAATCACGTCTGTTATGTTGGAACCCCCTTAATCATATTTTTGTATTTTTTTTAGGGTTCCGTACCCAAGTGGGAAAAAATGGAACCCTATTTTTGACCATTTGGGTACGGCGTACGGAGCCGAAACAATTCAGTCCACGCCTTCGGCGCGGACTGAATTGTTTTACAATAGCCTTAATCATTAAGCTCTTTTATGATTAAGCCAACACGCCAGTTTAGATTTCCCCTTACATTCAAAGAAACCCTTGAATTCGAAAAGTTGAGAGGCCTCTAATTTCTGAACTACGAAACTCTCAATAATGAAACTTGTGTGGAACAATGTTAAAAACATTCCCTCCTGACACTAAAAAAATATTTGAAATCGGACCACGCGGTGAGAACTTACAGCTGAAAAACCATTTTATCTTTCATCCCCTCTCCCTCAGGAACCGCGCAAAATATCGAGATCAAAAGTATCCAAGAACCTTCCTCGGACTATAAGCTCGGAATGTACCAAGTATCATTCAAATCGGTTCAGTAGTTTCGGCGTGATACTTATTCGGGATACAGACAGACAGACAGACAGACAGACAGACAGACATGAAAATTTTAAATTACATATTCGGCTTCAGAATCGATTATAGAACGCCCTACAATTGAAATTTTCAAAATATCTTCCATGTACAGACTCTCGACCCTCAACAGTTTTATTATAAGTATAGATACCAGAAATCAAAATGCCTTTACTTAAAATGCATTAGACCAAAATACCCGAATTCGAAATACCTTAACATTCAAAATACCTTATTTCAGTACACCTTACCGTAAAATGTCTAAATTTAAAATACAAATAATTATTATATCAGAATTCAAAATACAAATTTTCAAATATCCTTAATTTAAAATACCGAAAATAGAATACAATGTGTCACTGTCACTCACACGTTTTGTTATTTGGCTCTAACACCCCCAACCTAAGTGAAGCCGCAGTTGTAGCCGTAGGTCTGTTGGTCCTTGGGTATCCTTCTGAGGGCTTACCCGGGGCTCCCAACTGTAGGCTGTTATGTAGGACGTGTAGTTTTTAGTGTGTAGGAGTCCGGCATAGTATCCATGTAGGATTTACCTCATGTTAAAACACTTTGATTCAGAGTTACAAAAGTACTACAGTGGGCTAACGAAAAATCAAAAAAAAAATAACCACGAAGGCTAAGGCGGGAGCTCCGCTTCGCTTCGCTCCCGCCTTAGTCTTCTAACCTAACCTCTCCGAGTCGGGATACTCTGAGTCGGAAGGTTAACCATTCACAGATATATAGCATCCATGTAGGATTTAAATCATGTTAAAAAAAAGGTATTTTGTGTTTGAACATTTTTGGAAAAGGTATACGATAAATTTATTTTTTGGGTTTCGGTTATTCGACCGTAAGGCATTTTAAATTATTTATATTATACATAGCTCCATAAGGAGCTGAGACCACGCCTGCACCGCTCTCGAGCGCCCCTCTGTAATAGAGGAGACAGAGAGCGGCTGGCGCAGGCGTGCGCTAATGGGCATCCCCGGAACACGGGAAAGGTGCCCACCGCCATGTGACCGTTGGTGGGCGGGGTCCCCCGACCTTACGCCCACGGTCAAGAAACAATCGGGGGCGCGCAGTGACTCCTCACCGCAGCGCCCCCGAACTGCACGGCAGAGCGGGAGCATTATCCGTTACTCCCGCTCCCCCGCACAGTGCACCTCCCGCTTTGCCGCCATCACCTTGTCAACTGGCGAGGTGACAGCGGCCAGCACTGTTGCCGCCGGTCGCACCGGTATCCACGGCCGGCAGCCCGAACTGCATGGCAGGGCGGGAGCATTTACCTAAACTCCCGCCCCCCACGCAGTGCCTCTCCCACTTTGCCGCCATCGTCTCGCCAGCAAAGGTGGCGAAGCGACGGCGACCCAGAACTGCTGCTGCCGGCCGTGAAGAACGGCACGGCCGGCAGCAACACACACCACCGAGCAACCCACAGGTGGGTTACTCCCGCCTCGGCCGGAATTAGCCAGAGTAGCACAACTCCCCCACAGAGGAAGGGGAGTGGTCGCTACTCCGTTGCCCAGGATGCACCACGAGGAGGATCCGACCCATTGGGGTCCTTAAGATGTTAGTAGGACCCCGCATCCCCTTACATACATAGTTACAAGTGAAGCTAATAGAAGCGTGTTAAAAAGAGATAACAATTTAAAAATCAAACCAATCAATAAATATTTAACTAAATATTTAAATATGATTTATTTAAATACTTAAGCGCACGCCGATTTTTTTTACAGGGAAACTAGGCTTTGGTACTATTTGGTAGTGTAGCAAAGGGATTAAATTGTTTCGTCATAATTAGGTAGGTTATAGTTTTGAGTTTTTGTATGTTTAAATAATAAGTGTCACATACCTAATGGTAGGATTGGTAAGTAATTTAATAATAGAGAAGGCGTAATTTTTAAATCTTTTGAGCTGGTGGTTCACCGCACGAGCGCACTTAAGGTACGGCTGCCACTGATCTAGATGCGAGAGCCATTCAAAAAAATAGGTGCACCTTGCGTGCGACCTTAATGACATTTATCTAAAAATGTGCTTTTAGGCGTTTATGGACATCACTGATCACGAATATCATTAAAAAATAAATTGATATTATGCATGCTCATAAGGTCGAAATTTGCTTGGACCCTTTTTGTATTCTAGATGCGATAAACATTCAAAAAAAATAGGTACAAGCAATTCTTTACCTTATGGACATGCATAATATTTATTTATTTTTTACATTTATTCATGATCAGTGATGTCTATAAACGCCAAAAAGCACATTTTTGAGAAGTGTTATTAAGATCGAGATTTGCTTGCACCTATCTTTTCGAATGGCAATCGCATCTAGATTACAAAATATAGCTGCAAGTAACTTTTGACCTTATCAACTTGCTTATAGTCTTTTGTTGTACTGATTTGCATGTTTTTTCGATCGTCATTTGTTATGACGATCGTCATTTGTTTTATAGATCTTCATTTGTTTTTCGATCGCCATTTGTTTATCCGATCGTCATTTGTTTTACAGATCTTCATTTGTTTATTCGATCGTCACTTGTTTTTTCGATCATCATTTGTTTATCCGTAGGTCATTTGTTTTGTCGATCTTCATTTGCTTTTTTTTTCATCTGTTTATCGTCATTTGTTTCTTTTTTCATTTGATTTTGGTCGAGGGGGACGAAAGGGGGACGAATGGCACTTAATCGAAGAACATATTCCCATTCGTCCCCTCTTGAATTAGGAGGGGGACGATCGGGAACTGATTAAATATTATTTTTGTAATTCCCGTTCGTCCCCCTCGGGGGGACGAAGTCAAGGGGACGAACGGGAATAGGAAGGATGTCCCAGGGTTTACGTAAAGGTATTGGTCGCGGTTGCCAGATAACATACAAGTCGTTAAATGAAGTTCAAGACCTTATGGGTGGCTTAAATTCTTCCACTGCAGGTAGTCACATTCTACCGCTGTCCCTTTCAACACTGCAATAGGCTCACCTCACCTCACATACAACTGGTGAAATGTGGTCGTGACTATTACGTATGTGTATGTAATAAAATATAATGTGTTTCACTGTAATTGATATCGATAAACCATAAGTTTTGGAAGTACTGTATGGTATACTAAAATATCACTCAGTGTTGGTATCGTTGGCAAAAATAAGTTTATGTGAGAACTTGAAGAATTATGTTCTAGTTTTAGACAATAATAAACCCTAGTAGGTTTAATATGTTCTAAAACGAAAGCGTAATAATATTTTATGAGTAAAAATATTGGATTCTTGGAAATAAAAAGTTTATCCTAATGCAATAGCGAAGGAAATTTAGTGAAATTCGATTTTCTTGTACTTTCGTCTACTTCACAGAAGCTTCCGATAACGCTTCGACCAATTTTCTGAGGTAAGACTGACTTTGACTTTGAATAGGTAGGTAACTAAGAAGAAATTTTATACAAGAATTTGATTAGGCTTAAAAAGCCATAATCATAGGTATTAAAAAAATGGAAACATAGAAACTTTTAGGACTTGACTTGAGGACTTTTAGCCCCTCTCTATAAAATAGAGTGCAGAGGGACTTGTCTGTAGCTGTGACTCTGTCGCATTAAACAACGTCACTAGGTCACGTGGATCATCTGTTCAAAGTTTGAAATAAAACAAAAATGACAACTACAATCGGATTGAACCTTCACTTTCACAATAAACGTGTTTGAGAGGGGCAGTCTAGTGAGAACGATCTCACGGCTTTCTTGTTATAATTCATGAGTGTTTACTCTCTTTTCTTGGTGTTCTTTGTAGGTGCCATATTTTTTTAAATAATTATGCATTGAGTCAAGACAGTTTTTTCATCAACCACTTACATATAATATGTATATGATTCATTTATCTCGATCACATCGACACAATTTTTTATAGCTTCTCAGGATCATACGAGTACCTACATGTTAAAAATCAAATTCATTTTCTGTCACTCATGTCTAAACTGACCATTTATTTTTGATCTCAAAACGGGACATAAGTTTTTCTGCCCAGTTGGCAGGTAAACAATTAAAATAAACATAACTTCATTATTTACAAAAAACCGAGAAAAGGGCGAGTCGGATTTGCGCACAAAGGGTTCCGTACCAAAAAATGGAAACAAAGAAAAACTGTTCTATTGGACCCCCATCCCCCCACTTTTATACCACTAAGGTGGCAGACAAGCAAATTGTTAGGACGAACACCATGTCTACGGTGAGCGGTGCGACGATAGAAAGTTACCATGGGCATCATATCAAACAATTCTTCAGAACACAAACCGTTGTACAGGCGGTAGAACACGCACATAGTCTGTGTCTCCTGTCGCGAAGAGGTTCCACACTACCAGCAAGCATAGGATCCTTGATAACTCTCATGCCTTGCTTTTGCACAGAGTCGACCGGTCGAAACTGATATTCAGGTGCCCCCGCCCAAAGGTGACAGCAGTACTCCTTACGTGGCCGCACTTGCGACTTAGAAGAGTAGCAGTGTTTGCGTGCGCCGCAGTAAAATTGAGCTGTTGAGCACACCGAGCTTCCTGGACGCCAGCCTGGCCTTGTTCTCCAAATGACTTCGGAACTGATCGTCACTGGAGATGTCAACACCAAGGATACCTATACTGTCAGAGATGGGGAGAGATGTGCCTTGAAATTGTGGCGCTACAGTAAATTGTTTTTTTTATTTTTGCGGTGAATACGCAAACTTGTGGCTTGGTAGGGTTGAATTGAAAAAGATTTTTTCATTCCTTCTATTCGAAAAGAATCACTTTGCACCACGATAACGGGGCGCAAAATAGCTCTTTTCTGTTCAGAGCTTTTTAGCGGGCGGCAAAGTGATTTGAATTTGGAACTTGAAAATTTCATAGAAATCGAACGCAAATTGTACGGATTACTGGCTGGTAAGTGTTGGCTGCATAGCGCGGTGTCCTGAGTTAACTAAAAAAAAACTAAAGGGCGCGCCATTTAACTGTTCGTGTTCGTCATTATTAATGTTCTTGTAATCAGTAAACATATTTTATTGTATTCTACGTACATACCTACATAATATAATAAGTTCTACGTCAAGTTATGAAAGTGACAATCCATTAACTCCTGAAACAATAACTAAAGAAGGCAACTACGTCGTACAAAACTTATTTTTTCTCATAGAAAGGGAATGAAAAGTAGAGTATATTACTCGAGGACAAATTATTTTTCCCTCGGGCGGTGTACTTTGAATCCCTCACTGCGCTCAGGATTCTACGTTAGAATCCCTCGCTATGCTCGGGATTCTATTCTAGAATCCTTCGCTTCGCTCGTGATTCAAAGTAGTGCCCTCGCCGTAAAAATACTATTTTGCCCCCTTGTTATACAATCTACTATTTTTCCCCAATCGGACACTCTGGTGAGAGTACTCTCGATTCCAGAAACCAGTTTTTCACAGCTTTCTTTCACTGCAGCCCGAGAGATACCGGGACATAACAATGAATGCCGTTAATAATAGACAACATGTCATTGATATGCAGCAGAATCAGAGTACAGGATAACTTGTAGTACTCCAGCGTTTATGTCCATGCAGTCAGAACAACTGCCGTCAACGACGGCCTTGATGCTTCTACCAGCCAGAAAGCTGGACACCCCACCGCATAAACTTTTGGGCAATCCATAGGAGGGCAATTTCGCAAATAGACCACGGTGCCAGGTCCGGTCAAAGACCTTAGAGATGTCGAGTACTCACCGCTAGAGCCTCGCCCTTACTCTCGATAGCCGTAGCTCGGTAGCCCAGCCGTGTGTGGCACAAAAGGAGATCGCCTGTGGAGCGACCGTGACAGTAACCGTAGTGCCGCCCACTGAGCAGGTCCTTTTTCTCAAGGTACCTTAGGAGCTGTGTATTGTTGACACGCTCTATCACCGTTGAAGGCGCTAGACAGACGACGGGGCGGGCCGGGCTTTTTGCCCGCGACGTAATAAAGACCGCGTCTGCCTGTCGATGTCCACGACTGCCCGCACCGCGTACGCAACGCACACGACGGGCGAAGGCAGTCAGTTTACGACGTTCGTTCTAGCGAAGAGACTAAGCTAGCCGCCCCGGCCTGCCCCGCGCCGCCGTCTGCGTTACTTCATACAAACTGGTTTGTGTGATCCACGGCGGGTAGCCGCGCCGCCGCTGCCCGGCGGACACTTGCGGTGCGGTCTTTTTGCCCTTCGTGTGCGTTGATAGTATAGGATTCCCTTAGCGCTATCGTGCGCGGTCGTCTGTCTAGCGCCTAAAAGGGGCGAAGTGTTGACTACAGGCCTGTAATTACCCGGGTCGGTCAGCGCAGTCTTCCTCAAAGAATTTTTCTTTATCCCCATTTTGTCTGATTTTAGTACCTATTTTTTGTGATAGCATCAAATCAGCCTATAGCAGTCCACTCCTGGACGTAGGCTTCTCCCAATCTACGCCACATACACGGTGCTGCGCCTTTCGCATTCAGTCCCAGCCTGCGACCTTTTCTAGATCCGTACCCCTTCGCCGGTCCATCTGGCGGAGCGGAGGAGTCGTCCTATCCTACGTTTACCAGCCGCGATCTCTACTCAAGAACTCGTTTGCTAGATCGGCCATCGGTTGTTCTTCGACCACTTTGGTTCTCTGATGGATAACATAGTTTCGGATTTTATCCCTCGGAGACACCCCAAACATAGCTCGATCCATTGCTCGCTGCGCAACTTTAAGGGTATGGACTAGCCCCACTGTAAGTTTCCACGTCTCGGCACCGTAGGTAATAATTGATCGTTTGCTCAATAAATGGTTACTTTGCTTGTATGTTGACATTAAGTGCACAGTTGTGTTTCGGCTAAAACCCATAAGTAAAATTCCAAAGCAATAGGAAACTTTAATTTAGTTATGACTTTACCCATAAACAACTTCACGAATTTTACACAAAAACAAAACAATAGTGTAGTGAAAGCACGAACTGGCTCTAACTTCCCCGACCGCGCATGTCCCACGAACTACGAAATTTTAAAAAACTCGCATGGTTTCGGAAAACGGGACAATTTAGCGTCCCGGCGCTATGTTTGGGGACAACGGGACAAGGGACCGAGAAACGGGACAGTCCCGTTCAAAACGGGACGTATGGTCAGTTTACTCATGTCCTCATCAACCCACTTCCACACTCCATTCGACCTCACAACTTTACGAATCAAATTTCCGTAAATTTTATTTTTATTATCCCCGTGACTTCTGACATTTACGTTCAGTATGAAGCCAGACATTCGGGCTAACCAATTACAGAGTGCTAATATTATTACGCTACTAGATGACGCTCGCAACTTCGCCCACGTGAAATTCGGTACCCGTTTCCGCTGCCCGTGGGAACATTTTTCCGGGATAAAAAGTAGCCTATGTGTTATTCCAGACTATAAGCTATCTCTGTACCAAATTTCCGCTCCATCCGTTTAGCCGTTAGAGCGTGATTCAGTAACAAACATCCAAACATCTGAACATTCAAACAACTTCACAAACTTTCACTTTTATAATATTAGTAGGAATAGTAGGATTCTCTTGGAAAGTGAAACTAATTGGTTGGTTTATTAATGCTTTATTCTATTCTTTAAAATGTTATTAACATTCGTTTCGTCTACAACCTAAAAGATAAATCAATCATCAATCAAATCAGCCTATAATAGTCCACTCCTGGACGTAGGCCTCTCCTAATTTACGCCACAACACACGGTCTTGCGCCTTCCGCATCCAGTCCCAGCCTGTGACCTTTGGAAGTCCTATCCTACGTTTATCGAGTCTCGGTCTCCACTCTTGCACTAGGGGGAAAAAGTAAATAAAACATAAACGGCTAATTACAAAACATAGTTTAACTATATAACAAGACTAAATACGTGCGAGCAGGTCATGCTCGTGAAAGAGGCGGCGGGGCGGGAACGGGAGAGAACTGTCCCACCCGAGTTCCGCAGTCGGTGGTTTGGGCGCCGCCGACGTGTCTTCGCCGAGGACTATCAGCCTCCATGACCGGGGGCCTGAGGACGGTGAGAGGGTTGCTCACTGTCCTTACAGAAGCAGGCCCATGACGGCAGCGTGACGTGAGAGATTCACGCACGCCACCTTAAAAGCGGTATCACACCCGAATCCCCCCAAAGACGCGGGATAGCACCCGAAACACCCCCTAGGCGAGGCTGCAGTGGCGGCCGTGGTTCTGTTGGGAGTGTACACACACACACACATCACTCTAATCCGAAACAAACATTTGTGGATCACACAAATATTTGGACCGACCCGGGAATCGAACCCTGGACCTCAAGCGCGGCAGGCGGTTACACAACCGACTGCGCCACCGAGGCAGTCAATTGTACACAGGTTACAGGGTTTAGGTGTTTAGCTACTATATTTTTCAAAAATATTCATATTATTTACTAAACTGTACGTTTCTATACTTTATAGAGCATGATTTTTTATTCAGAACTTACATAGTCTGGTTTTTCTTGTTGCGGTTTTACCTCGTTTATAACATAATTTTCTAATCAGCCGCTGAAACGCTTTTAAAATTAAATGGCTCGTTTGCCCTCCACCCGACACTTAAAATGCGGCGTCATTTATATTGCATACTAATATTCAGCGGCTATCTACCCTAAGCAAAGGTACCTACATCACAGGAAATACGGTTCCACCTACAAAAGCCTTTTTGGGGCTTTAGACAATAATCCTGCTAATATTATAAATGTGAATTTTTTTGTAGGCAGATGTTTGGTAATCAAACAAGCTTTAACGGCTGTACGGATTAGGCTTGAATATGATACAAGGGTAGATTGTAGTCTAGAATAATATATTACTTTTGTCCTTACAATATGTTCCACGCGTTGCGGGAGCGAAAACGATTTCTACGCGTGCGAAGCATATTCGTAACTTATATTTAGTAATGACGTTAACTTAAAAACTCACCAAAGAATAGCTACAAAGTCTTTCAGCTCCTCAGCCCCTTTAGTAACTATATGTAAAATACTACCAATCCACAAAAATAACTTTATTGTACAAACTTTTCTTATAAATAATTCATGACATCTCCATATAGCTTCAAAACGGAATCATTTCCCTGAAGGCCCAAATCAAATTATTCATTCACGAACTTGAGGAAAACGTAATACTATTTTGAATTAGACATTCTGTGTCTTATTTTGTGATTCTTGAGAAGTAATGCATGCATTGGTTTTAACAGTTTCCGTACATACATATGAACACGCCTTTCTCCCCGAAAGGGTAGGCAGAGACATATTATAAGCCCACGTTTCTCCTTTTCAGAATTAGTCCTACATAATAGCTGCATTAAGTTTTGAAATGGACAGACGCAGGTTGTCACTGCTTGCTGTTGAAATTTCTGCCACCCATAAGAACTTCATCTTGGCTTAATGACTTTGACGTACCTTGCAAAGCACGGATAGCTCGCAAATAAATGTCTCAAAGTGGTCACGTGGTGTTCACTCATTCGAGGACCGGCCATAGTGAAAGTTTCTTAGCAGTGATCGTTTACAGAAACGATCCACGAGCACAAGAGACACAAGTGCAAGTAATAAGCTGATTAATTGTCTCATGGAATTGGTACTTTTACTAGGCACCGGTTTTATTCTGTTCAAAAATAGAGCAACACGATTTATTACGTTCACCGGGAGGGGAGGTGCCATACTGAGAGTTTCCCTTCTGTCAAAGCGGAGTCTAAAAAGTTTACGCTTATCACTGATCTGTCAGGTCAGTGACGCTTATACACACACACAAATATAAGACATATATATGTGTATGTCTGAAATTATGGGTGTATTGTTTTAATTGTTTTGTGTAAGTTCCATAGTGACAGCCGATTGCTTTTGTAGTGGTGTATATGAATATGATTTCCCCCCGCAAAATATGACAGACAAATATGTACCGAGCAAACATGCTATGTCTTCTCCCACTGTATACTTCTCCCTAGAGTTAGAAAAATTCTAAATCTATGGTCTTTACAGTTCGCGTTTCTCTATGTGTTCAAACAGGAACAGCAACACACTGCCTTACATGTATTACTTATCATGTCTGGAAAATCAAAAACGGTTTTTAAAATCAAATTAGCAGTTCGTGTTATCTACAAGCAAACGCTGTCTCTTGATAAAATTTGTTCGGCTCCTGTTATACTCGTATTACTTACACTAGCTGTTGCCCGCGACTTCGTACGCGTGAAAATTATTTTATAATACCAATTTGATTGCTCTCTGCTTAGCCCCTAGGATATGTAGCGTGATAATATATAGCCTATTTTAAGACCCCACCCCTAGCTAATATTTGTTCAAAATTTGAACCAAATCCATTCAGTACTTTTCGAGATCCTTCCGGACAAAGCAAAGCAAACAGACAAACAGACAAACAGACAAACAGACAAACCGACAAACAGACAAAAAAAATTCTAACTATATTTTCGGCTTCGGTATCTTATGTTGAACACCCAGCGAGTATTTTTTTTTCAATATTTCCAATGTACAGTTTTGACTTTTCTATCATTTTATTATATGTATAGTATTACTTACATAAATCTCTATACAAGAGCTAGCTCTGTAAGCCTACTTATAGCTCACGACTTAGTTTTAATTAATGAGACAAATAAGTTGAGGGTCGTGTGTTGTCCACAATAAGCTTTACGAAAACTTTTACGTCCTAAATAAACCTTTTTAAGTCCCAATAAACTCCTAAAAGATATATGTAGAACATTATGTTTAAAGCATATTTACGGTTTCATTTGCAATAAAATATCCTCAGCTTTTATTCGTCATTCTTCTTTATAATTTTTTTTTGTTTCAGAATAATGACGTCGCCTGCATAGGCATATATCAATTTTGTTATTTTATCTACTCTGATACTATAATACAAATATTATAAAACTGAAATCAATACTCTTATGACAAACATTACGCACAGGCCAAAAAAAAAGTTTTATTACGATACAGGTCTTGTATGGACACCTATATAACTTTTTAATCATTACGATACACCTATACAACCTCCAGCTGGAAAAAGAAGTTTGAACCTCTACTTTAAAAAAAAAGTAGTGCCTCCGCAATACAGATCAGTGCTCCGCAGCCTGAAAAAAAAAAAGAAACACGCATGCGCAATCGATGTTTGAGCCTTGGCGCCAACATTTTATTTTACATTTAAATTAAACAAAGTTTGGTTTTGTTTGTAAAATAAATTGGTTTTTGTGTAAAAACATGTCTTAAAGCGAGGATGGTGGTAATTGTACCCCACCAGACATTCTGGAAACTGCGTCAAACATGACCATGAACCTGTTACCGGCGAAATCAAGGAGCAACTATATATCAGAAAATGAAATCAGGTAAAGTATGAGAGTAGATAAAGTAGTGTATGACACTGTACATAACTTGGTCTTATAACACTCGTGTGATACTTTAAAAAAACTCGCCTACAACTCGTTTTTTTAAAACACACTCGTGTTATAAGAACCCATATTATGCAACAGTGTCACTATTATGTTAAAGTAAGCCACTGTAATTCCACTGTCACTCTAAATAAAATAATGACATTTACATCAAAAATACTAACAGTTGTTAACAGTTGTTAAGTTGGTAAAAATTATTGTTGTAGAGTCACTATTGGCTCGACTGAGGCCGCGCTGCGGTTGGCGGTTGCGGTTTCTGACCTCAAAATGTCAAAAACCAATGACACCGAAACCAATTTCATTGGTTTTGACATTGAGGTTAGAAATCGCAAACGGTCTCAGCCACGTTGATGTTCGTATTACCTACCTTTGCCTTTTTATGCTTTTCGACAGATATTTAGGTAAGTACTTGCTACACGTCTGGAATGAAAAACATATGTCTTTCACATTATTTACAGGCAACCAGAACAATTTCGCCTCACGGTATTTTCGTGCATTAGTTACTCAAAAGCTCATAAGACAAACAGTTGTTAAGTATTTATTATTAAACGCATGTTAGTTTAAACCAAGTTGTATGTACGAGTACAATTCAAAGTTAAAACAACCCTTCGTTACGAGGGTTGAACTAGGTACACAAAGTAAATACATTACTTACAACTCCTTTGTGTCGCGTAGTCGGGTAAAAATACGGTAGACGGTTCTATTCCCTTATATTTGATAATGAGCTCTGTTTTTCTAGCCAAGGTATGTCTTTGATACTCAAATTCAGGCTGTATCACAGTTAATCCGTGCTTCGGAAGGCACGTTAAGCCGTCTATACCAGTTGCCAATAAAATGGCTTGAAAATTTTCAACGGCATGCAGTCACAACCTGCGCCTGTCCATTTCAACACGGCAATACGGCTCACCAACCATTACGTGGGACAACATCTTAGAGGTGAAATGTGGGCATATAATATGCCTCTGCCTTCCCTTTCGGGGATAAAGGCGTGACTATATGTATGTATGTATGTATCACAGTTTGCGTGAGGCCGCAGTGATAGCCAAGGTCTGTTGGGAATATTCTTCTGAGGGCTTATCCGGGGCTCCCAACCGTAGGCAGTAGGTAGGGAACGTGTTGATTTTTAGTCAATAAGTAGAGTCCGTATTGCATCCAGGACGGATTTTCTACAAGTAGAAAAACGCCCACGTTTCATCATTACCTAATTCTTGTCTCACGTAACAGGTGGTGAGCCTCTTGCTGTGTTTAAATGGACAGGTGTATGTTCTGACTAACCATTGTTGAAATTTATTAAACCCCTCAAGGCCTTCAACTTGTCTTAACAAATGCCATGCTACTGAGAAACGGGACCAAACATATCGTACATTCCAAACGAACGGCCGATGGAGCAAACGAGTTGTGGAGTGGAGACCTCGACTTGGCAAACGTAGGGTAGGACGTCAACCCGCCAGATGGACCGACGACCTGAAAAGATCGCCGGCTGGGACTGGAGAAGTCGCGGTGTTGTGGAATAAATTGGGAGAGGCCTACTTCCAAAGTGGACTGCCATAGGCGGATTTAAAATCACGGATACGCTTACAACTCGAATTCGAAGCTACAAGCGCTTTATACTGAGGTAGCTGTGAAAGAATTATGTAAACCGCCATTTAGGAGCGGCGACCATCTTGGATTTACAATGATACACTATGTACTAAATTGTAGTGTCATCAGAACTAAAGTTGTGTAGCGAACAAATATCAGACCATCTATCGAAAGAAAGGCGGTCAAAATTAATTTAACTAAAACCCTTCAAGTAAACAAACAGGGCAGGCTAAATAAACCCGTTTAAAAATAAGCAAAGCTATGTGAAACTAGATGAAATAAATATTTTTAAATTGTCAGATGCCAATTGCAGAAACAAAGTAACTTATTTCATTTCATTGAACACGGAGTACAGTCCACCAACACGTGACCGGCCTTTAAGGGGATGTGGGTGCACCTTTAAGTTTTTTAAAACAATCTGAGTCTATAAAGAAATAACTTTTAATACTGAAATAGATATTTATAGCAGTTAAGTATATAGGTAAGTCAAATTCTTATTCAGTTACAAGATCTAATGAACTTCACTCGATAGTAAAACGTCACAAAGTTACGCTTTCCTGAAATGTTATTTCAATACTATAAATAAACTACCGAAATTTTATTAAAAAAATGAATTTCAACTAAAACTATTAAGTATTATAGACATATTCGTAAAAAAAATCTTTAAACGCCTACAGTACGGGGTTCTTCAAAAGGGGTCTTAGAATGTTTTACAGGGTCGGCAGCGTGGTTGTGGCGCCTCTGGTGTTGCAAACGTCCTTAGGGTGCGGTGAGAACCGGTACATCTGGTGGGCCCGTATGCTTGTCTGCTACTTTAGTGGTATAAAAAATAACAGTTGTTATAAATAGTTATTATGTACAAATATCTACCAAATTCACGAACGATTGAGCCGCTAACACCGAAAACATCAAAGGCGCCTCCTCCATGGGCCGACCACGATTATTATATTACGATTATTCTATGTAATGTATTATTATTATATTAGGTACGATTATTCTATGTAAATTGTAACATTTACTGGAATCTAATATTTCTCGTGCCTTGAAATTATTGGTTTTCCTTGAATTCTTTGGTGTTATTTCAATTGTTTCCAATGATTGAATTTGGTTTTTAATGGATGTAGACATCAAAGGTAGTTGTTTAGGTCAATTATATTCAGCACGCTTTAAAAAAAATATAATTATTTGTATTTCCCTTCATAGCTTGAGAACGGCTTCACCAAAGCAAATATAATTAAATGGTAATAGGTATGTACTTACTTACCATTTTCTTTGTATTTAGAAATGTTATGTTTTTTCATCTGGCAGCACTTTCTCCATTTGTATTGCTTCAAAGTAGAGGTCATCGTCTATTCCACCAATAATCTTAATTGACAGCGGACAAACTACTGCTATTATATCTGACATAGAAGTTGTAACCAATATACGTGCAACAATCGAAATGACGCGAAGGTATTCTCAAAACAACCTGTCTCCTAATTTTAAAATATAAGAACGCTCATCGTTTTTTTCATCTCTTTTTTGAAACGTCTATCGGCATTAGATAAGGTTTTACATACATACATACATATACTCACGCCTTTATCCCCGAAGGGGTAGGCAGAGGCCTATACCGGCCCACATTTCACCGTGTACAATTCGGTCCCACGTAACAGGTGGTGAGCCCATCGCCGTGTTGAAATGGACCGCCGACGTCAGAGCCTCATCCGTTGTTCAGCAGGTGCACGAGCTTGCACGTGAGGTTGACTTGGGCCCGGAGGTGTTGGTAGGGCCCCACTACACCATAAGGTTTTAATGCTTGTTTATTACCTCAATGGCAAGAAAATCTTTTTTAGGGATCTGCATTTGACGAGGAAAGCTTACAGTTTCTTTTTGCAGGCTATCTCAGATAGATTAGTTAAGATAAGAGGCTTTATTTTTTAAACACCGTAATACGGCTCACCACCAATTACCCCATGTGGGACAGATTTTTAAAAAAGGTGAAATGTGGGCATAGAATATGCCTCTGCCTACCCTTTCGGGGATAAAGGCGTGACCATGTGTATGTATGTATTTTGTAAATCAGAGACGCTTATTACCTACCAAGAACCTGTAATTTTGCGTCCCACGGATTTCCCCGTTAATTCTGAGCATTTGGAAAAAGTCACGAAAGTAATGTCTTTTTTTACGTGTGGAAATCCATGGATGCTATGCCGGACTCCTACCGACTAAAACCACAGGATGTCTTAAAACTGTCTACGGCTGGGAGTCCCGGGCAAACCCTTGGAAAGATGTCCCAGGGCTCCCGGCAGACTTTCGCTACCACCGCGGCCTCGCCTATAGGATTCGGATGCTATTCCGTGCCTGGGGAGTTGGTTCGAGTGTTATTCCGCTACTTGGGAAAGGGGGACTCGTTGGGTACTTTCCCACTACTATGAGGGGCAAAAAGACACGCCAACGTCTTGGCCCGCTTCTTTAAGAACGACGATCTTAGTAATGTCAACGTGTTCGAACGAAATTAAAAATTTTCGTTAAGGTTAAGTAAAAAGCTTATAGAAGTAAAAAAGGCAGTTACAGATTCCTTGACTTTAAGTAGACTGACACGCACTTGACCGATTTTAATCATAATCTGAGCCAACATTGGATATTGTAACCATGTATTTTTTGGATAGAGTTACCCATAAACTTAGTATCAAAGCTTATTTTGCAATAAAAAGCCTATTTCTGTATTTACTTACGTATCTTCATAATTTTCGTGTTACCCGAACCTACCCAAGTCGAAAGGTCAGAGAGTAGGTAATGCAAGTTTACGACGTTGATAGTAATTAACGAAGTAGGTTGAGGGTGTCTCGCCTGTTATGCAAAACTAAGTATGGAAATATGTGCCGCTTGAATATTTACTAACCGTTCATGCGTAAACACTGAGAAGTTCAGCTTCTGATTGCTCGCTGTGACATGGTTAAATTCAAATTTTGATATTGGTAGGCAAAGATTATAAATAATTTAAGACAGCTGACATGCCGAACAAGAATGTGAGGCAAAAATGCAAAATCAAAAGTGAGTACTGTGTAGACTCTCTAGAAGTGAATAGGTATACGTAAATATTGCCGTCGTAATAAATGACGTCATTATTAACGATAATTAATGAGAAACCACTCGTTACGAGTAAACAGTGTGTAACACTGCCGCGCTACGGTACTCACTTTTGGTACTGGCTTAGGTTGTGATCTCCCTGCCTCGGTTTTCCCAAACGCCTACAGTATGGGATTCTTCAAAAGGGGTCTTAGAAGGTTTTTACAGTGTCAGCAGCGCGAGTGTAGCGCCTCTGGTGTTGCAAACGTTCAAAGGCTGCGGTGACCACCATTCCTTCTGGTGGGCCGTTTGCTTGTCTGCCACCTTAGTGGTATATAAAAAAAAATTATCTGTTTTCTTGACCTCGAACACATGTTGAGCATCTGAGCATTTTCACAAAAATGTATACTCCCCTGTTTTTCAGCTGTCCCCCGAAATTAAGGTGTAATGGTCACACAACTGAGGTCACATGTGGGTATCATAAGGTATGAAAATCAAGTTATAAAAATAATTACGATACTTATTCATCTAAATGAATGGGTAACGTAAAAATAATAACATTATCAAATGAATTTAATAAAAACTACGGCTTAAATAGTCAGAAACAAGCTAAAATAAGGTCACATACCTGAGATGAAAAATTTGTTCACTGATATTGCCGGTACAAACACGAACTTTCGCAAACACTTTTTTAACACCACTGACAATTCCCGCTTTCTTGTGAAATGTCAACCTAATGGTGTTGCCAATACAGCAAAAAAAATCTAGTGTTTCCATATAATTTTATAGAAATATCGGGTCACAAAACTGAATGTTCCGGGAAGTTTAATATTTTAGACTCAAAATAATTTACATTTTATTTCAAAATTTACTATGGTGTGTTATAGTTTCTGTTTACGTCCTTATGCATAATTAATTCTACCATGATAAAAATAAAAAAAAAACATACCGTTCTCTATGAAAATATAGAATAATATAAATTTTTGTGCGTGAGATTAGGGAAGGGACAGCTAAAAAAAAATACATACAGACGAATTGAGAACCTCCTCCTTTTTCTGAAGTCGGTTAAAAATGACTCTTTTCTTAATAATAAAAAGTGTTAAATTTAAATCTCACAGTATTTATATTAAATATTGTGTTCTCAACATGAGAAATAATGAACAAGTAATTCACTCAGCAGTTAAAAGTAAATAATTAGATATAACCATGTCTTAAATTTTAACCTTAATTTCAGGGGGCAGCTGAAAAACATGGGAGTATACATTTTTGTGAAAATGCTCATCTACGTTTAGTTTTTATGTGTAGGTAGGTGTATATTTTAATTCAGAGCATCTCAACAGACAGTTTATACCTAATTACCTACCTACTTTTATTATTCAACAACCCATAATAAAATATTCATAATTATAGAATTAGACTCCAGCTTACCTCAAATTTACTTGCCCTATCTCATCTTTAAGAATTATAATATTCACATCCTGAGAATGATGCCGAGGAAATATCTGGGTACATAATTTTTGTTACAAAATATTCGTGTATTTATTTTTAGAAAACGTGCTTACATTATCTATGAAAACGTAACATTATCCAAGAAAATAATTTTCAGAGAGCTACCTTTTCCTGCGCGCTTCGTAAACAAATTTTATTGAAACTGTTTCACAAGAAAGCTCCATCTAGTGACAATTTCTGGGACCGAGATTTGAAACTTTCAGCGCTCTGAAGCTAGAATGTAAACTTAATTACAGTACTGAAAAATTCTAACAGGTGGTGCTAGTAGTATCTACCTGTACTGACTCTACTAATTTTCGACGGGGTGCGTTGGTAGCTCTTAAATGAAAACTAATTCAAATGTAGGTATCTACATTTTATCAAAATTGTAGAGTAAAATTGAGAGCTGAGTTCAATAGGTACCTATACTCCAAGGTTTTTAAAAAAGATTCTGCATGTGGACTATGTCAATTTTATGACCATAATATGTTGACAGACTAAACAATGAAATGGTTTTCAATTTAAGCTATTGTAAAAAAAAGCTGCAGATCTAGTTTCTTAGGCATCGTCATGAATTCAGGGGGGACTTCAGGCCCATGGTACATACATAGGTATACGTTTGTATCGCAAAAATATCATGTTGTGGATAATTAACTGATGAATTTGCACGAAAGTTTAACGTAAGAATCTTTCCTATTACGTTAACCTATCTGACTGACACAACTTTCATGAACCAATGTTCTGGAACTGCCTTTTGACCCTTGCCGGCTCGTTTTTCACCCCATCTGTTTTTAGAGGAATCCTTGCCCCTACGGACCCAGACAAATTTATGCTAGCGTCTAGCATAAATTAATCCTAGTGCACTAGGATCCTTGGAGATTCGCCAAACCGGCCGACCCAGGAGAGCCCTTTACCTTTGGTCTACCCTTCCGAGAGGAGGTACACCGTGGTGGTTTAGTGTGTAGTTCAAGCCTTATTAGCACACAGCCACTCTGTAGTAGTCTGTTGGGAGTCTTGGAACATCCTTCTGAGGTTATACCCGGGGCGCCCAGACAAAACAGTGGAAGGGCATCGTGTTGCTTTAGTCGATGAAAGGATAACATACATACATTTAATCACGCCTTTATCCCCAAAGTGATAGGCAGAGGCATAGTATACGCCCACATTTCACCTTATAGTTTTATGTCCAACGTAATAGGTGGTGAGCCTATCGCCGTGTTGAAATGGAGAGGCGCAGGTCGCCACGACCCGCAGTTGAAATTTTTCAAGCCATAAGGCCTTCAACTTGGCTTAACGATTGTCATTTTACTGACAACCGGGTTTCATTTCGAGTTTTCCTTCTCTACGCAATGGATCCTTTTGCGAAAGCGTTCCCTTGGTCGCCTCTTACGACACCCTCGGGATGTATTGGGGTGGCGACAATTTGTTACTTTACCCGTCGCAATACGGAACCCCGTCGCCAAACGGGGCATTCCACACGAAAAAAAAAATCTGTATCACAGCAGTAAAGCTCGTAAATGCGTTCCACAACGTACTACATGTTAACGTAGGTATATTTCCCTTTACACAGTATCTATGCCCTAGAGCACCAATGCTGCAATGCAATTTATGAAAGTAATAATCCTGTTAGCCGTTAATCCTGTTGTTACATCAATACAGATTTAAATATAGATACTTTTAGCTAAACATGAATTATCGCAATAATAGTATTACGACTACATTTTCGTTAAAAGCACTCTCAATTATGTCGGGTCCCTTTTAATGGGGCACCCACAACGAAACGGAGATAACTCACTACTGAAAATTTACCTACCCTCAACTGTTATTCAAATATCAACCTACCTGTTGTAGCTATAAGATTCTTTATTGAGTGCAGTATTTCTTGATTAGATTTACTTATTGGTATGTAGGTGGATATACAGCATAATACTTGACCTACAAAATGAACTTTACAAAGGTGCAAGTTATTAGAGCTTGGTATGCAAGTTTGAAACTTTAGCTGTAGTTTCTTAAATTTTAGACCAAGTTCTTTTTGCAATTATCGATCCAGAAAGTTTGAATAAATTCTGAAACGCGTCGAGTTTATTTTCAGAGAGATTTTAAAAAGCGTTTTCTGATTTGTCTGCAAATATTTCTCGATCTAGAAGGGATTTTATATCTGGTAACCACTCATTGTTGCAATTTTAACTCTAGATTTTTTATAGTGTGACACTTAGCGAGGAGATTTAATAAATAAATTAGAAGAAGCTTACGTCCAGCTGTGTACCGCCAACGACTGATTTGATTGATCGATGGTTTTTTTTTAATGTGAGGGAAAATCCTCATGGATGCTATGCCGGACTCCTAGCGACTAAAAAACACACTATGGTTGGGAGCCCCGGGTAAGCCCTCGGAAGGATGTCCCAGGACTTGATTGATGGATTGCGACATTTCTTGCTAGTATCCTCGCAAAGTCTTATTTCATTATATTTGAGAATTTTCGCATTAGACTACCTAATATTATTCATTCACACTGGGCGTGTTAAAATATTCAGACAAATTTAAAAGGGATGTAGGATTTACATAAAATTTTCAGCTATTGTTAATAGCTAGAAAAACTTGTGTGCTAACACACAAGTTTTTCTAGACAGACAACTTTTTGAGCAATTGGATTTAAAATATTAAAAATGCCAACCTATTCTGAACAAAAGTTGGAAGTTTCGTAACGTTGTTCTAAAATTCTTTGAATTAAAGTTACGACGTCTTACTTAGGGGCAAAGGAGAATCTAAAAGGACTTGCCTTAGAGAATGATACACGTGTCAATGTTCTCATTATTTAAATTACTTAGGAGCAGAGAAAACATATCAAGAAAACAGACCCTGCAAGCGGGGATTCTCTCGAATGATAATATTGAGATCTACTTGCTAATTCAAAAGTCCCAGAGGACATCCTCTATGACGCACTAAGGCTCCCTAGTTCTTATTAGTTTTAGCCCCTCTCTATAAAATAGAGTGCAGAGGGGCTTATGACGAGACTTTGTCTGTAGTCTGTGACTCTGTCGCATTAAACTACGTCACTAGGTCACGTAGATCATCTATTCAAAGTTTGAAATAAAACAAAAATGACAGCGTCAATCGGATTGAACTTTCACAATAAACGTGTTAGAGAGGGCCAGTCTTGTGAGACCGTCTCACGACTTCTTGTTTAATATTTGTATGTTTTTTGGATCGAACTTACAGTAGGAGTGAAGCTCTAGCAGTACATATTATCGAAGTAAAAAAAAAATCTACATCTACTCTGATGAATTACTCGATGCAATGGCGTAGGTTTGACGTATCATTGTATTGTACGACATTTCTTGAAAGTTGCTTTAATTGTATTCGAAGTTTGTAAGGTTTCACTACTTGGATTGAAAACTGATTGCCTACCCCTTTGTTTTTACTTATGACCAATTAAGTGTATTTTTGTGGGAAGGTTTTCAGAGTTCTTTTTGTTTGCAGAGTTCATTGTGACCTTTTTTGATGTAAAACTTTTCTACAAAACTCTTCATTTTCTTGATTAATTTGTCACGTTGCTGCCGCGTTGGGTAGCAAAATAAAAGCTCTAAGTTCTCTCGTCCTTTCGTTTTTCTTCGACCGAATTCATGAATGGCATTTCTAAAAGTACGTTCCACATAGATTTTAGTATTTTTTTGTAGCAAGTAGCATTAAGATTTATAGCATTTTGTTTAAGATTATTTTGGCAGGGCGAGTGTGGCGCCGCCGCCGCCGGTGTCGTAAACGTTCATAGGCTGCGGTGACTTTCAGTCATAGTGGGCCGTATGCTTGTCTGCGACCTTAGTGTTATAAAAAAAGAAAACTTAAATCGTAAAATTAAAATTACGTATTTCAAGTTATTAACGTTATATCGAAATTAACCCCGTATAAGAATTTTATTATGAAAATGCTGTGATATTCAAAGCCACATCCAAACATAGCGAGGCATGTGCTGCGATTGGTTCGTCATGCATGCCTCGGAATATGTGGACGTGTGTGCCCACTGTAATCATTCGCCCCACACGATTTTCCCGTACGCCTTCTCAGGGACAGACGTGTGCTACGGATGGATGGTGTAACTTTCTTCGAGCGCTAACGAACTCCGTGAGAGGTAGTTTGCGTGCTCAGCTTGAGCATGTATCGTCGTATGCCTTAGCTGAGGCATGTCTGACGAGCCATTTGCGGCGCGTGCCTTGCAATGTCTGTACGAGCCTTGATAATCAAGTTTCGGTTTTTGCCACCTCGACTAGCAAGAAACCTCAGAAGGAATAGGCTGTTAAAAATTATTATGATGTAGTAGTAGTAGACAACATATCCTCCAAAAAACCTTACCACTAAATAAGTCACTTCTGTCTATATTTCACTCTATGGCCATCAATAAATAAGAAAAATCAATCATTACAATGTCGGCCCAGTAAATTGATGCCAAATAAAATCACGCCACATTTAATCAACAAAACGTTATTTCCCAGCGGCACGGTCTGTAATCGATAAATATAAACTCGTCGACTTGTTACCCGATACAATCTGTTTGACAAACTACCTACCGTTTATCCATCAAAGGCTGGATTGATAAATTACAACCGAATTTTGAAACGCTCGTAGCCCCGCAGAGTCTGGGGTGCTGGGTAGGACAACCTCCACGTGGTGCATCCTGGTAACGTGGACGACGATGTGGACTTCGCCTGAGGCGCACGTCATCGCCTACGGCCAATAGTCCACCAAGGAGGGGGGGCCTTTATGGCCGGTTTGGAGTTCTCCACATGCGCTCTGTTATGCAGAGCGTACTTAGTGGAGAACTCCCAGGGCGACGAGTACTTCGCCACTGAGTGATTAGTGGCGAAGTACACGGTTCCATAGGAACCATCGTTCGGCCGAGCCGTAACCCCGTCTGGCAACAGACGGGCACTGTGGCTCTTTGGAGTTGCGAGGAAGAAAACCTCTTTAAAAAATTACCCCGAAACTCACGCTCTGACGCCCGGCTATTTGTTGCATCGCTGGGGGGAACTCAGTGCCTAGGGCGTCACTCCCACCTTCCCACCCTTCCCATCCTCACATCCTCTCCCAACTTCCCCACTCCCAACCTTTCGTCGGCGGACGCAAAACGCAAAAAACAACTATGGAGCAAAACACTACGATTGTAACTACCCAGGAGCGCACCCGGACAGTGTCCGGGGAATCACTTGGCATGATCCGTCATGTTCATCCCAGGTGGTATATGGGAGGGGTCACCATAGTCCAGGCCCAGGGGCGTGCCTCAAAACCACCCCCAGTGACGCGGAGGTCGCGTCAACCCGTGCCGGCTCCGAGATGGAGTCGGCAGTTGATATGGGTACCGAGACCGAGGATACCCTCGGTCTCCATGCCGAAGAAGCGAGGCGGAAGAGACCTAGGTCAAGCGGACCAGGCAGGAGTTATTGCAGGAGTTATTGAAATGTATTCATGAGGCCTGGGAGGATAAACAAGATGCAATTGGTGTATTTTGCGATCTGTCTAAGGCTTTTGATTGCGTCCAACATGAAACATTAATCAGGAAATTACACCATTACGGCATAAGGAACAAGGCTCTCGATCTTCTGACTTCATATTTGAACAATAGAATTCAGAGAGTCGATGTTAATGGTACACGTTCAGAAGGATCAGTAGTTACTATGGGCGTCCCGCAGGGTTCAATACTCGGCCCATTTTTATTCCTTATATATTTTAATGACCTACCCTTTTACATGGGGGACAACAACAGGATTGTTTTGTTTGCTGATGATACTTCTTTGATTTTCAAAGTCAAACGACAAATAGATAACTATGACGATGTAAACAATGCAATCTTGAAAGTGGTTCATTGGTTTAACACTAACAATCTTAGACTGAATGATAATAAAACTAAATGTATTAAGTTTACCTTGCCGAATGTAACACAGTCAGACACCAATGTTCAACTTAATGGTCGCGAGTTGGAACTTGTGGAATCATAGCGTTCCTAGGGTTAACGGTCGATGCTGGTTTACAATGGGGTCCACATATTGTAAAACTAGCTAGTAGATTAAGTTCAGCAGCATTTGCTGTGCAAAAAATAAGGCACTTGACTGATGTAGATACGGCTAGAATAGTTTATTTCAGTTACTTTCACAGTATAATGTCTTACGGTATTCTACTGTGGGGCAATGCTGCAGATATAAATTCTATTTTTATTTTACAAAAGCGAGCCATAAGAGCTATATATAGATTAGGTCCAAGGATCTCTCTGCGCGAAACATTCAAAGAGGTTAATATTCTTACAGTAGCATCTCAATACATTTTTGAAAATCTTATGTATGTACAAAGAAATTTACATAGTTTCCATAAGTTAAGTGATAGACACAATGTCAACACTAGAAATAAAAATAACCTCGCTGTTTATCATAGCAGATTGCATAAAATCAGTAATTCTTTCAGGGGTAACTGTATACGCTTTTACAACAGGTTACCTAACGAAATTAAGAGTATGTCCCTAAATAAATTCAAAAAGTTTGTTAAAGGTAAATTATACAGCAAGGGCTACTATACGGTTGGTGATTACTTGATGGATAAGGAAGCCTGGAAATGACCTGCTCTGCTAGATTCTCAAAAAACTGTTAAAATGCATAGTTTTTAGATTCATTAATAAAGTTGTAAATAGAGTAGTTAAAAGAATAACCCGCTGAGTTTCTTGCCAGTTCTTCTCAGGTGGGTCGCGTTGTGAACTGGTGGTAACTTTTTGGTTTATATAAGTGACGTTTACAAGTGCATTTGTATATGCCTAAGTAAATAAATGATTTTTGATTTTGATTTTGAAAAGGCCTGTTCCGTCGGCCTAGGTCCGTATCTTCCAGCAGCGAGGAGGAAGGTAGCCTTCCTAGGAAGGTAGCTGCTACCACCGCGGGTAGAGGTCGGAAAGCCGACCTCTACAGAGCGAGAGGGAGGGTGGCAGAGCCGCCGGCGATTGTGCCCCCGCTGCCAAGCGGGAGGGTCACGGAGGTGCCGGCGGCGAAGGAAATAATGGCGGCTTTTGCCCGCATTACTGGCGCCGTAAAGGGCGCCAAGAATGTTGCGGGCAAAAAGAAGGTTGTGACGGAAGCCGTCACAGGAGCGACCAAGGCGCTGGAGGAGCTCCTTGAGAGGAGTGTCTCCAGCGAGGAGGAGAAGCTCCGGGCTCGGGTAGCGAGCCTGGAGAAGAAGCTTGCCGACTCCCGCAAGCAGCAAGAGCTGATGCGGGAGGAAATCGGCAAGCTTACGCAGCTCGTTCAGGGGGCCGGGGAGGCTCGGGGTGCGAAAGCCCCCGCTCCACGTGCACCTAAGGCAACCCCAACGATGGTCCAACTGCTGGAGACCATCGAGCGGCGCCTCGGCGTCCTCGAGGACCGGGCCTGCCGCCCGCCGCTGGCGGCACCCGCCGTCACGTCGTACGCGACGACGGCTGCACCCAGTGGGGCTCCCGGTCTCCAGCGGAAGGCCTCCGCCCCCAAGAAGACGGCACCTGGTGGAGGTGGCAACCCCGCCTCCACCAGCACAGCCAGCGCTCCGGCCGCACCCCAGACTCCCTCTAGAGAGGGGATCTGGGAGGTGGCGGGAGCAAAGAAGAAGGCGTCTAAGGCCGCCAAAGAGGCGGAGAAGGCCGCCGCGGCGAAGGCGCCGAAGAGGCTCCGCGCTTCTCGCTCCACTGCCGTCGTCATTACGGTGACGACAGAGGGCAAGGCGAAGGGCGTGGGGTACGCCGAGGTACTGAGGCAGGCGAAAGCCTCAGTAGACCTCAAGGCCCTCGAGATTGAGGGGGGGCTCCGGTGCAAGGTGACGCGCACCGGAGCGCGTCTCCTCGAGGTCTCCGGCGCCACCAGCGGCCCCAAAGCGGATGCCTTAGCGGCAAAGCTGCGGGAGTCGCTGGACAAGGGTGACGTCCGCGTCACCAGACCCGACAAATGCGCCGCGCTGCGCATTTCGGGTCTGTATGACGCGGCCACGACGGAGGAGATAATCTCCGCCGTCGTGGAGGCGAGTGGCTGCCCCCGTGATCAGATGAGGTCAGGCGAAATCCGCTTTGGCCCCACTGGTCACGGGTCGGCGGTCGTGAGCTGTCCCGTCGCGGCTGCCCAGAAAGTGGCGGACGGACAGAGCCTCCTTATTGGAGGCTTCCTGAGGGCGCAGGTGCATCTCCTGCAGCCCCGCGAAGACAGGTGCTATAGGTGCCTGGTCGTGGGGCATGTAGGAGTGCAGTGTACGGAGGAAGTCATCGTAAGCGACCGGTGCTACCGCTGTAGTCAGCCCGGTCACACGGCCCTTGCCTGTGACGCTCCGTCACACTGTTTTAAATGCGTGGCGGAGGGCAAGGAGGCAAACCACCGGGCGGGCAGTAAGACCTGCGCTGCCTCAAGGCCGAAGCCCCGTCCGTCCGCACGGGGGGGTGAGGGTGTGGGTGCACGTTCGCGGCAGGGTGCGGATATGGACGTCCATTAATGGACACCCATATCCGCATCCTGCAGGTGAATCTGAACCACTGCACTGGTGCTCAGGGCCTTCTGTACCAGAGCATCAGGCAATGGTCCATTAATATTGTAGTCATCGTCGTCGGCTCAGCTCGGTCATAGACGTTTCGTTTGCGACCCCTCAGCTCGCCCGCCGTGTCCAGGGATGGCGCGTGGTGGAGGAGGAGGAGACGTCGTCAGATCACCGATATATTCGGTTCGACGTCTCCCCTCCACCTAACCTGCCGCCAACAATCGTGAATCCCCCGGAACCACGTTGGGCACTCCATCGCCTGGATCGGGAGGCTCTCCTGGAGGCGGCCATCGTGCAGGCCTGGATTCCGACAGCGGACGGGCCTGCCGATGTTGATGCCGAAGTGGAGTGGTTCGGGAGAGCCATGTCGCACATCTGCGATGCGGCTAGGCCCAGACCGGCGAGGAAGCAGGTGTACTGGTGGACGCCGGAAATCGCGCAGTTGCGCGCGGAGTGCGTTACCGCGCGCCGCCGGTACACCAGATTCCGCCGGAGGCGTCGCCGCCCAGACGATGCGGCAGCCCGAGAGACGGAGCTTTACGCTACGCTTTACAAGGAGGCCAAGAGGGCCCTCCAGACGGCCATCAAGCGGTCTAAAAAGTTGGGCCGCGATGAGCTGATGGAGACTCTGGAGCGGAACCCGTGGGGGCGCCCGTACCTTATGGTAAGGGGCAAATTACGCCCTAAGGCGCCCCCACTGACTCAGAGTCTCCAGCCGGAGCGGCTGGAGGAGGTCCTGGACTCCTTGTTCCCGTCGAGAGCGGAGGAACACATTTCTCCGCGCATGGCTCCGTCTCAGGCGCCCAACGCGGAAGGCAGCGACAACGACGTGCCCATAGTCACCGAGGGTGAGTTAGGAGCGGCTGTTCTGCGGCTTAAATCCCGCAAAAACACCGCCCCTGGACCCGACGGCATTCCAGGCCGAGCGTGAGTCCTGGCTCTCGAGGAGCTTGGGCCTCGACTAATTGGGCTCTTCAGCGCATGCCTCGAGAAAGGCCCGTTTCCCAAGGTCTGGAAGACCGGGAAACTGGTCTTAATTCGAAAGGCGGGGCGGCCGGCAAATGAAAATGAAAATATCTTTATTCATTTAGGTTACAAAGTAACACTTATGAACGTCGGCAAATCCCCCATCAGGGTACCGCCCCATCGTGTTGCTCGACGAGGTGTGCAAGCTCTTTGAGCGTGTTATTGCACAACGCCTCGTCGGGCATCTCACACGCGTGGGGCCTGATCTGGCGGATAGCCAGTTTGGCTTCCGTCAGGGACGCTCCACCGTGGACGCGATCATGCGCATTAGAGGCCTGACGGAGGATGCAGTCTCACAGTGTGAGGTGGTGGTGGCGGTGTCTCTCAACATCGCCAACGCATTCAACACCTTGCCCTGGAGCTGCGTCAGGGAGGCGCTTATCTATCATGGAGTGCCTCCCTACCTCCGTCGAATTGTCGGGGCTTATCTCTCCGAGAGAGCCATAACTTACCCGAGCTGGCTAGGGCCGGGTCGGCGAGATGTGTCGTGCGGTGTTCCACAGGGATCGGTTATAGGGCCGCTCCTGTGGAACATCGGTTACGACTGGGTGCTGCGTGGTCCGTTGCTCAGAGGGGTGGCGTAACGTGTTACGCCGACGAAACCCTCATTACGGCGCGGGAAGCAACGCACCGTGCCGCAGCACTTAAGGCCACGGCAGGGGTTGCTCAGGTAGTGGGTCGGATTCGGCGGCTGGGTCTCGAGGTCGCCCTTCACAAATCCGAGGCTCTGTGCTTCCACGGACCTCGGATGGGGCCACCTGCGGGATCCAGCCTACAGGTAGGGGGCGTCAGCATCGGCATCGAGCCCTCGATGAAGTATCTGGGGTTCGTACTCGATGGCCGGTGGAACTTCGGACATCACTTCCGAAGTTTGGTCCCAAAACTGAGGGAAGCATCAACCGCACTCGCGCGGCTGATGCCCAACATCAGGGGACCCAACGCTCCCTACAGGAGACTGTACCTGGGGATCGTGCGAAGCATGGCCTTGTATGGGGCGCCCGTATGGGCGGAGACCCTGACGGCCAGCATTGAGGCTAGACTGCTGAGCCCGCAGAGAGTGATGGCCGTCAGGGTGACAAGAGGATACCGCACGATCTCCGGTGAGGCGGCATGTCTCCTAGCCGGGACCCCTCCATGGGACCTGGAAGCGAGAGCCCTTGCGTCACTGTTCAGATGGCGCAAGGAGGCGCTGGAGCAGGGCCAAAGGCCTGCGTCTCGAGAGATCGAGGCCCAGTGGACCCTGCTCCACCAGGAAACCATGGAGACATGGAAGGTGCGACTTGAGCAACCAAAGGGGGGATTCGCCACAATCGCGGCCGTCAGACCGGTCATGGACGAGTGGCTGGAGAGAAGACACGGTGCTCTCTCCTACCGGTTGACACAAATACTTGCCGGGCACGGTAGCTGCGGTAGGTATCTGTGGCGAAAACACCGGGAAATCACGGCCGAGTGTCAGCACTGCGAGGACCGCAGCGATGACACGGCGCTCCACACTCTGGTGGAGTGCACGGCGTGGGCACAACAGCGCCAGGTCCACGTAGTGGGTCTGGGCGTGGACACTCTCTCGCTCGAGGCCATGGTGCGAGCCATGCTCTCCGGCGGGAGTAAGCGGGACTGCGCCGCCTCTTTCTGCGAGCAGGTCATGCTCGCGAAGGAGGCGGCGGGCCGGGTGCTGGAGAGAACTCTCCCACCCGAGTTCCGCAGTCGGCGCCCTGGGCGCCGCCGACGTGTCTTCGCCGAGGACTATCGGCCTCCATGACCGGGGGTCTGAGGACGGTGAGAGGGCCGCTCACCGTCCTTACAGAAGCAGGCCCATGACGGCAGCGTGACGTGAGCAACTCACGCACGCCCCCCCCCCCCCCTTGGAAGCGGGGTCACACCCGAAACCCCCCATAGACGCGGGATTGCAACCGAACCACCCCCTGGGCGAGGCCGCAGTGGCGGCCGTAGGTCTGTTGGGAGTCACGGGACATCCTTCCTGAGGGCATACCCGGGGCTCTCAACCATGGGCTGTTAGGCGTGTCGTGAGGTTTTTTAGTCGGTAAGAGTCCGGCATAACATCCTATGAGGATTTTCCCTACCGTTAAACAAAAAAAAAAAAGCCCCGCAGAGTCTGTGTTCTGTAAAAAAATCACTGCGGTAAGCAACTTAAATTATGGCTGGTCCTTGGGTGACCAGTTTGAGACATTTAGTTCTGAGCGTTTCTGTCCTTTGAAGGCACTTTAAGTCTTTTTTCTGGGTTGTCAGTAACATGACAATCGTTAAGCCAAGTTAAGACCTACAGGCGCCTTAAAATTTATCAGCAGTGGGTGTACAACCTGCGCCTGGGTCGGTAGCGCGTGTGTGGTACTTCTGGTATTACATACGTCCATGGGTATGTAACCAAACATCAGGTGGGCAGTATGCTTGTCTACCACCTTAGCATAAAAAATATTGAGTTCTGCAAAATTATTCAATTGGTTTAATGGAATGTACTGAGAATTCTACCAAGACTTCTCACCTTCAAGGGGTGCACCTGATGACCAACAAACGAGGCTCTGTCGCCGGTCTCTTTACTGTGGTTTGGGAGACTAGAAAGCAGTGACTCACTGACTAAAAATTCGAATCGCAACGGCTCCTAGCAGTCAATAAAACTGGACTCCAGCCTCGACATCCATTGCTGGGACTAGGTTAAGAGGTCAGATGGAAATAATAATAAAAGTTAAACAGATGTGTTTCGGGCCGTCAATAAAATTGGACCGCGGGCACAAAATTCACGCATCGTTAGGAAGCAACTAGACATTACGCTATAGGTACTCTGAATAAAAAGCGGTCGTGTACAAATAAAACGAAACAGTGTTTTTGGTAAAATAATTGTCGATAAACAAAGGGTGCCCCTTGTATAACTACATTGGTATAATACTGTGCATGATTGCCAGGTCTAATGGGTTCAAAACGTATCAATCAAATCAGCCTATGGCAGTCCATTCCTGGAAGTAGGCCTCTCTCAATTTACGCCACAACACACGGGTTTGAAACGTATGAATAGATGTAATTACAGAGTCTTAAACTATCTCGCAGTATCTCAAACTTTCATACAATCGTCTTAAGACTATTCTGCCATTTAGTTGACCGAGGAAATTTATAAACATTGTCTACAATTACTCATCGCAGTACGTAGTAAGTAGATACTTCTTCTGTTAAATCAGTATATTCAATTCTATTCAATTTACATTATAAAACTGAACAGCCATACTGCCACACAGTATGCACTTGGCTTAAGTATAATAAATTGATTGTAATCATAACATAGAACATACATTGGCTCTATATTAAATCAGTTTCGGGTTTGGGTGGGGCGGAGGAGGCTGGAAGATGCGGGTGTGAAGGGAGTCGCAGGGCGGGGTACTTACGTCACTCTGATCGATGCAGCACTTGTTGCCGCGTTCAACAGGCACCGAATTCTAACAATCGCAACAGGCAAACATTGAACTCTTTGCTATTACTGACGTCCTGGTACTTCATATTCAGTGAACGTCTTAGAATTTTCTGTTTTACGTATTTTCTCATAGTTATAAAACCCTGCTTTTGTCTATGTACGCATATCTCATAGGTGAAACGAAATATTAAAGGACCTCAGCTGTGCGAAATCAGGGCGTGTCAAAAGTACCCCGTATTTAGTAAAGTATTTTTCGAGACGGTGTAGTCATACACCTTAGAAATATCTTCAAAGCTGTAAGCAACTTTTGTTTTTCATGACATTTGTACAAAACCCCATAGTGAGTTTTGTCCAAATGTTATCAGGTCAAAACAGACTATACGCTATTTTCAATATTAGCTAAGTAGTATGACATGGCGTGACATGGACTCGCTGCCCTCCAAAACACAAGCAATCTGCCTTAGTTCGAGTAGTAAAATTTTAAAATTTAAAACTACTCCCTACAAACTTAAATTCCGAACGGTGCTCCTCATGGCTCTTTATCTGTAGTGTTCTAAATTATACTAAGTTCTATATAACCTTATACCGCCTTTAGGTGATCTGAGATCTGTACGAGTATAACCTGAATAAAAAGTTAAACCGTAGACAGTCGCAATGTTTGTTTAGCCCCAAGGGAATCCTTTTTACAGGAGTTAGTACGTAATAATATTACCTAGCTAATTAGCAGGTAAGCTCGCCGACCTTTTATAATGATCCTCGTTTTAAATTTTCAGAGGTCATTCCGCTTGTTATTGTTACGTTTCATTAAAATTTGTTAATTAGTTACAGTGCTTTCTGTTGATAGAAATTCGTGGAAATTATCTGTTTTCGTTTTAACCTCGCTTTTATTTTTTGAACTAGTTAAAGCACCCGGCTTCGCACGTAATGAACATTGAACTTATTTAGTCAGTTTTCAAATATTCCCCATTTTTCAGCTCTTAACTTAACTTAACTGCCGCGCTTCCTCGCGCCTCTAATTTGAAAAGCTAATACACCCTGCCTGAAAGCCTGAAAGTCTGGAAGCCTGTTAAAGGCACCCCTTCAAATTAGAGGCGTGAGAAAGCGCCGCAGTGGTGTCACAGTGGGGCGCTAGACGCGCCACCACTAGTTATCATACAATTTTTAGAAGCGCAGTTGTGGCGCGTCAGTGGCGCTGCAACGGCGCTTCTAAATTTTAAAAACTCTAATTTGAAGGTGCCCTAAGAGTAATAGTTGGACTACATAATTGTACTTTAGTATTCGAGAGAAAATTTTAGAATGTACCTACCTGACATTGTGTTTATTTATTTTCATTAAAGAGTACAAAGGTATGCTCAAAAGAAAACAACAACTTTTTCCTTGTCATATAATTATGCGTAATTCACCACCTCTTTTCTCTGCTCTAGGGATTAATTTCCAAATTTTCATGGGCTAGTGCTACGCCGTAGCAGATTAGGTCTACTCTTACCGTAGACCGTAGCAGTTTGTAATAATCGAATCGAAGATTATCCTTTCGATCTGGGCTTACCAGGTAAGGAATGTGTGGTTTTAGTCGAATAAGATAGCATCCTCGACGAATTTCCCGCACGCAAATAAAAGAGTATATAAATTCTGTATGCACAGGAGCTACGTTTATCATTATAAAACAAACATAGCAAGTTATATATTAGTGTTATAATTTTGCATTTCCTAGAATCCGTGGTACACTATGCCATTGAAAAGTGTAAACCGGCAGGTAATCGATTTTAAAGTTGAAGTTATATTAGTTGCAAAAGTGCTTTTAGCCCCGCTAGCTTAGTGTGACTGCATAAGCATTTTACGCTACCATCGTTCCTGAGATGAGGTGACCTGTTGTTGCATTTTTATTTACCAGCTTTCAGAACTTCGGATGATACTCCAAAAGGAAAGCAGGATAATTGTCAACCTCAAGATGTCACAATTGGTTCCTATCTATTTCAACACGACAATAGGATCACTGACGTGATTGCAGTATCTTTGGTGCAAAAATCCGTTAAATTCATTAACAGCCGTGAAGGCCGTATTCTTGTCTGCCATCTCAGTAGTACAAAAATTAAAATCGAGACACGTTCGTTTGCTCTACATTTGAAATTGGAACAAATCAGTTTATCCTTTAAACCCTTTAGCTTAAGCTACGGCGTAGCAAGCCTGGTCTACGCATAAAGTAGCTCGTAGCAGTTCGTAGCGATATTGTATTCGTAGTGGATTACCTCCGGGCGGTGATTCTCGATCATACGATGTGAATGCGTGGACGTAAGTTTACTGCTGAAACGTCGTCTGTCTCATATATAGGAACGGTAAAACATGAGACAGAAGACGCTTCACCCGTAAATTTTCGTCCACGCATTTACGTCGTGTTGTCAAGAATCGGCGCCCTGTATTGATTATGCGCGGCAGCTACGCTTAGTCGCTTATCATAAAACGACACGCATAGAAAGAGATATAATTATATTTGTTTTAAACTTAAGGTTGAAAGCACGTTCGATGCAAAGCTTTCAAACCGAATAGCAAAAATGATACCTTTTATCACAGATATATAGAACTAATAGTAGATGACGCTTACCGAACAAGAAAATCAGGCCAGGAAAGCAAATACTAAATCCAAAAGTCAGTACTGTGTAGATTCTCTATGAGTGAATGCGTTAATTTGTGACTTTTACCATTAAACTACCTATGCTCCTCGGCTTTGCCCGTGATGTACTTCGAATTCCTGTTACACCCTACATCACTCTTGCCCATTTATTTGATTTCACCCTCATTTTAAAAATCTCAATATTGAGTTTTTTGATTGAGCCATTAAATCCTTTAAAGAAAGATATTGTTCCTTTCCAATTCTTACTAATATTATAAGTGCTATTGTTGGTGAGTCTAGATGACGTGACTGGATGTCTCTTGTTTTTAGGGTTTCGTAGCCAAATGGCAAAAACGGAACCCTTATAGATTCGTCATGTCTGTCTGTCTGTCTGTCTGTCTGTCCGTCCGTGTGTCACAGCCATTTTTCTCCGAATTTATAAGGTCTATGCCATTGAAACTTGGTAACTAGATGTATTCTGTGAACCGCATTAAGATTCTTACATAAAACTAGAAAAAAAGTATTTAATTTCGGGGGTCCCCATACTCAGAACTGAAACTCAATTTTTTTTTTTCATAAACCCCATACTTGTGGGGTATCTATAGCTAGGTCTGCAAAAATGCTATTGAGGTTCCTAAAATATTTTTTTTCTAAAAAGAATAGTTTGCGCAAGAGACACTTCCAAAGTGGAAAAATGTGTGTCCCCCCCCCCCCCTCTAACTTCTAAACTAAGAGAATGATAAATCTAAAAAAAAATATAATGTACATTGCCATAAAAAATACCAACGAAAATTAGTTCGAACGAGATAGAGCTGGTAGTTTTTTTAATACCTCATAAACCGCAATTTTCGGTTAGAAAAATCACTACCACTGCGAACGTGTTAAAACATCAATCAAAGTTACAACGAACTATAAGAACTTTTATATTATGTTACTTGCTGCTACGAAACCCTTCATGGGCGAGTCCAACTCGCACTTGGCCGGTTTTATTTCACTTTTTAATTTTAACTAGATAGATAATAGTCTGAAATAACTCATAGACTACATTTCCTTACCCGCAATAAGAAATGCGGGAACCGGGAACGAAATTGCATGCAAGCTGTACTTCAGACACCATCTAGTTTATAATATTAGTAATAAAGTATCAACTCCTTTGTGCTGCTATCATCCAAACTCTCAATACTAATTTCAGAGCTGATCACTTGAAGCCGTGCAAAAACTGGATGATTGGACGGACGTTTGTAGTGCTTCTATACATTTATATTTATTAATGCTGACACTCAATCAGTGTTATAGAGTATCTGTATTTGTAATTGCGTAAGCTCTATAGACTAGGCATGCATAATTTAAACACTTGAGTCTGTATAAACAGTAAGAACTTTTCTTCGGCGACTAGTGACTTTAAATCTAATGCTGTAAATTTTTGAAAAATGAAAACATGTTCCTACCACATAGGTGAATTTGTTTTCGAAGTTTGATGAAAGCAAAGGATTCAGAATTATTTTTTTAATTCACACCTCTCACCTCATCAAAGCTGATGTAAGATGTAAGACTCAAATGGTTTAAAAGCCGCACTTTTACTATACTCAGTGTTTTGAAGCGCTCGTGACCCAGCAGACTCGAGTGCTCTGTAAACGATCACTGCAGTAAGCCACTTTCACTATGGCCGATAATTGGATTGGTGACCACCACATGACCACTTTGTGACATTTATTTGCGAACGTTTCCGTGCTTCGCAAGCTACATTAAACCGTTGGTCCCGGTTTTCATCTTTTTAGCATAAGCTGATATTTTCAACTGCAATCAAACTAAAACAATGAAATGGTAAGAAAGATCTTAATTACCTAATAAAGATCGGAAGACTACTGGATTGACTTTAAAGTGGACGAGATGGAAAGTTATGGTGGTCTTCGTGAAGGCCAGAGTCGAGATCAAGTAGGATAATGAAGTATATTTTAAAATGCTACAGCCTACAGTTATTAAAGAAAAATATTTATCATCGAAACGAAATAAATTTTATTTAGGTTTCAAATCGTTCATCGTTGCTAACCAAATCACAAATTTAATGTGAATAACGTATCGGTCAAGACTCGAACCTGCTTCTTCTGCAAATCCGGGGCATACGCTCTAACCACTGAAACACCAATCCTGGGATATCCTTCCGAGGATTTACTTGGGACTCCCAACCGTAGGCAGGTAGTAGGTAGGGAACGTGTTGGTTTTTAGTCGGTAAAGAGTCCGGCATAGCATCCACGACGGATTTTCCACACGTAAAAAAAAACACTGGAACATCTAGATACTCTTAAAGGACTAATTCTTTCACCTTATTACAAGTCTTGAGGTGACGTAGGCACCGTCTACCGTCAACTTTGTAAGTTACCTTACGAGTAGAAATTGCGTTCATTATTTTCTTATTAACGCTATGATCCAATAGATAATTCCAATCAATCCACTGTAATAGCCTGTAATACAGTATACATTCAATTACGCGTGCTTACTCTCATATATCGATCAGAACACGTATATCCAATACGTGTACCTATCGATATATTGGTTGAAAGCTTGTCGACCGTCTATTAATTTAGATACAATAGCAGAATGCTATTGTTATGACATGAATACCAAGCTTATCATAGTGTTGGATAAACAGCAATTCAGTTTAGGATTTCACTGAACTGGAACGTGAGTAACTATACGGGTATAAGGGTTTGACATGATTTAGGGACTCAAGCTGATTCAGCCGCTTTTTTATACCACTACGGTGGCAAACAAGCGTACGGACCACCAAATATATTAGTAGTCACCGCAGCCTATGGTCACTTACAACATCAGAGGCGCTACGCTCGCGCTGCTGACTCTGTTAAAACCTTCTAAGGCCCCTTTTGAAGAACCCTTTTTAGACGTTTGGTAAAACCCAGGCAGGGAGATCATTCCACAATCCAAGCGTGCGCGGAAGAAAGCCTCTATCGGATCTTACGCGTGCTCGTACGCTCCGGACGCAAAATGTGAGGATGAACACCCTGTCTGTCGGTCTGCTTTTTAAAGTTAAAAGATTTGACGGCAGTCGTTCTTGATTAGCTGAAAATAAAAAGAGAACCAAATCATAGCTCCTAACAGTCAATAAGTTATGATTCAAAAGGGGTTGAAAATGATTGTTGCAGGGTCAGCAGCGCGAGTCTCTCGCCTCTGGTGTTCCAAACGTTTCAACTACTGTGGATGGACTATATATAATATGATGGATGAATTAGGCCGTAACAATTTACGGCCTTATTGAAAGTAGAGTATAGTATAGTTATAAAACTCAGGTGGCAGATCACTGTTTGCCATCCGAGTTTTATAATCTGAGAATTACATTTACAAATAGTCAATGAGCAGCCAAATAACTTCATTCACTTCTTTGCCACCTAAACACAGAACAAATCAATGCATTTATCCTATGTAGGAATGGACCTACGTCGGTACTAGCGCAAGAGGCTAGAGACACATAGGTGAGGCCGCAGCGGTAGCCGTAGGTCTGTTGGGAGTCCTGGGTTTATCCTACCGAGGGCTTACCCAGGGCTCCCAACCGTAGGTACCGCAGTAACCGTAGGGTAGAAAACATGTGGGTTTTAGTGGGTAGGAATCCGGCATAGCATTCCCGTAAAAAAAAATCCAAAAAACAAAGATCAAAATGCCAGTCACAGTATTGTATATTCACATTGTTTGTCCGATAATTCTATCCATACCAACAAAATTTTCTTTATTCAACACTCTTGTCCTACATTCCTTTATTAATACAAAATACAAACGTCCTCAGGGCAGCAGGAGTTCAAACAATGAATACAACATCAGTAATGTGCTTGTACACCGACCGCAAGGGACGCTCTGTCAACAAAGGTTCGATACTTGTGCTAATACGTGCCTACTTAATTTGACCCCGCGCCTCCGGGTAGCGTTGTAGCCTTGAATACATTCAGGAGCTTACTTTATTGTGGATAGTCAAAGGCTTTGGAGATTCCTATAAAATATATGAAAACTATAGATACGCTATCAACACTGAAAATGGCAACAAAAAAGTCAGGCAATTGCTTTACTTTTCATACATGCTACCATAGATAATTTCATAATTTTTTTTTAAGTTCTGCTGTTTTTGAAAGTCGTCGTTGATAAAATAGAGCTGTAGTTGGAAAGCTACATTCTTTGCGGTGAACATAGGCTATATTTTATTCTCGTTTTCCCACGGGTACGGGTACTACGCGGGTGAAACCGCGTGCCGTCATAATATAATATTAACATGTGGTGTTGCAAACGTCCATTAGCTACTGGCGGGGACAGGTATCGAATTCGCGCGCCTTCTAGTACTAATATAACAAAGAAAGATGTGTTTGTTGTAATAAATAAACTCTATAATGCACCGCTTACAAAATTCTATCGCCATTAGAAAGCCAAATAATTTTAAATTATCATAAGCATCTACTACCCAAGAGAGCTGAGCCGAATACAAAGCCGTAAGGCACAGCCAGTAGCTAGTATCTTCACGATGTACGTACATTAGGTTGACCTTTTTCTAATAAAAATGACAAAAAAACACATTTGTATCGTAAAAATTGAACTAATACGTTCTGGAATCGTGGCAGGTTTGTTGCATCGTATACTATGGCAAACTTTGTATTAGGTACTTACTTTATTTTGACTAGTAGTACCTATCGGCCTGACTACGAAATTGTCGAGACAAAACTCTATGTGTGATGAGCGCTTTGATTTGATCTGTAATATATTTAAAAATATATTTTTATTAAGCGTCTAAATCCCATAAGACAAGCTTTTAGCTTAATTTGTTTGACAGAGTCGTAGCACGTTACCGATACCATAAACCCCGGTATGGGTGGAAGTCACGGTCCGGACGTGGGACCGTTCTACCCACTAAACCCCGCGGTGTTCCGCCTCGCATTAACCAGTTCGTAGGATAGGCCTTACCATCTTCTTAGCTTCGGAATATTTTCTATTTTTGTATATTGTTTTTTTTTAATATATTTATAGCTATGAGACATGCTTCGCGAAAGTTTGCGAATTGGATTCCAATGTTGGAACAAACATTTATGTACCAACTATCTTCAAAAACTAGCCAAGACAAAGTAATAATCCTATACCAGTTTCCTATTACAGTTATTATTCAGTATCAGAGTAAAGTGAGAAAATTATGTACATAGCTGATCAAGTATTCTCTTAGAAGCGACTTGATTAAACATTCTCTTGGACAGACCTATTGTATGTGCAAGTTTATGAACAATAGGATTTACCAACAGCTTTATGATGAACAAATAATGGTAAAATAGAATGTATTTAGCAAAATACTGTTCAAAATTTTCTTAATAAACAGCTTCGTACCCTTACCAATCTTTATATTTTTGTACGTAACTCAATGGCATATACTCAACGGCTTAAACGAGGGAGGCAGAGGCCCTCGAGGCCTTTAAAAGCACAGATATGCTCTTATACTTCGTTTAAACAACACGGGTATTGTAGGAGGAATGAAACACGTTCCCTGATATAGTCTTTTTCTGGAAGTCACAGCAATCATGCAAACATGTCATGTTTTGACAGAAGTTGTCTATGATCATAGTGTTGTACCTATACTGATTCTATATAAGTAAATAATCATTGAGCTATATCTAGTTCACCGTACATTCATTTACTTCATCAGTACCTAGGCACTTCATATAATTCAAATTCAAACCCTACATTTTCATACTATAATCAGACTTCTTGTGTATAAATATTAATATAAATATTCACGGACATTTCACACAACGCTATCCGATCCCAAAGTAAGCTAGGAATAACCTGCTTGTGTTATGGGTATCAGACCACGGATATTAATACTTATATACTTCTAAATACACACTTATCATACATAGAAACACCCAGACTCTTGAGACAAACATTTATGGGTCACACAAATATTTGTCTCCGGTGGGAATCGAACCCAGGACCTCCAGCGCCGCAGGCGGTATCACTACCGACTGCGCTACAGACGCAGTCCTTACGATTACTAATTATAATTATATTAATATTATACAGCCGATTTATATATTTTTGTATGTAACGTATAAACTCAAAATTACAAAATAATTATAAACACCCATAACACAAGCAGGTTATTCCCTAACTTTGGGATTAGATAGCGTTGTATAAAAAATGTCAGTGAATATTTTAACCATCCACCGTCAACCGTACCCAGTCTACCCTAAAGAAGCAAATGTTTCTTTTTATTCATGTTTAAATGTTTATGGCTCTGGAAACAATAATCTTTTTGGCAGGGTATACCATCACAATACGAGAAATCATAATGCCTTTACTTAAAACATAAATAGCCCAAAATACCCGAAATAACTTAATATTCAAAATACCTTAATCCAATACATCTTACCGTACAATGCCTAAATTTATATGCAGTCGAGAATATTCTAGATCCAATCTGTTTGTTTACTACATCATTCGAATCTGTTGAAATGGTGTATACGTACTATATCTGCAACTAAAAGAAACTTCTAATCAACCGTCTAATTAGTAATTTTGCACGCGTGTTTCCCTCATCTTACAATCCCGGGTACTTTAAGAGGAGCGTGAAGAGGCACATCACAGGGCCGCCAACTTGAGGACCACTGTCAGAAGTGGCCCCCAATCGCTAGGTGCGCCACGGTTTTCCATCAGGCTGGCGACGACGTCAATTTGGCGAACTGAATTTGAAAAAAAAATGTATCGTTTCATTATTACTAGTAAGTTCTTTAAATATTAACTAAATAATTCACTAATAAATCTGCCTAAAATATCAAGTTAGTAAGTCATCCATTGCTAACAAGTCTGCTCTACGAGATAAAAGAAAATGTATACTTTGTACGAGATCCAAAGACCCTTCTGAAGAATATTGTATTTTTCCTAAGATAACTTTACTAATAGAACGTACTACATGAAATAAATACCAACAATTGTATCTAACTATCCCAGGATCAAATTGTCCCGAAAGTAGTAACATGTTAGTAAGAAAAGTCTGGTAATTAATACTTACGCCCACACTTTGTGTAATATACGAACATATTGTGCAAGAACCATAGAGAGAGGATATACGATAGGAGTAGACATGGCATGTTTGCTCTATCTGTCTGTGTCATATGTTGCGGGGGGAAATCGTAATCATACACACCACTACAAAAGCAATCGGCAGTCACTATGGAACTTACACAAAACAATACACTCATACACACACACACACACACACACACACACACATATTTTTTACTAGCGGACGTTACGCGGTCTCACCCGCGTAGCACTCGTTCCGTGGGAATTCAGGAATAAAATATAGTCATGTTCACCGGGGATAGTTTAGCTTCCCAACAGTGAAAGAATTCAGTAGTTTTGGAGTCTATTCAATGCAAACAAACAATCAAATCTTGCCTCTTAATAATATTAGTATAGATATATGTGTGTGATTAAGCGTATTGCTTTTGAAGTACGCTTTGACTGAGGAGAAAGTCTCAGTATGGCACCTACCCTCCTGATAACGTAAAGTGTTCTCGTTGAGTTACAATTTTAAAGAGGCTAGTTTTATCCCGTTAGAAATAAATGTGGTATGGAATTTTGAAGCAATATATTTATAACTAGCTGACCCTCGCAACTTCGTTTACAACACATAAGGTGTATAGAAGGAGAGGTATTTCTTCATCAGACTCATGAAGCAGCGTGTGAAACTGCCCTGTTTGCTAAATCATAAAAGAACTTAAAGATTCAGTCTTTTCTAAAACAATTCAGTCCACGCCTTCGGCGCGGCCTGAATTATTTTACTATAAGTTTCATTCAAATCGATTTAGTAGTTTCGGCGTGATAGTTTTTCGGGATACAGACAGACAGACAGACATAAAAAGTTTAAATTTCATTTTCGGCTTCATTATCGATTAGAGAACGCCCTACAATTTTCAAAATATCTTCCATGTACAGACTCGCAATCCTCAACAGTTTTATTATATGTATGTATAGATTATCAAATTTTAATGTTAATACAAGGGAGACATTATTAAATTAATGATAATTTCTATACGCTTTCCCGATTTGTTTTCCCGATTCTACAAGTGCGTATGATGTAGGTATAGGAGTGCGTTGTAGTTTTCGCATGCTGCATTCTTTTTAAACTTTTTGGAGATGATCCCACCGCTAATTTGATGACTTTAGCAGCTTTACGCTTTCTGATTTCACTAAACTAGATTCAGTAGTAAAACTTAGAACGTTGTTCTGGCGAAGGTTGTTGAACAATAATTTGCACTGATCTTTGTTTGGAGCGTAGCGTTGCTCCTACAAAATCCTTTTTAGGTCTACCAGTAACAGGATCTTTTATAGCCTTTTGTTAATCTCCCTATAGATTTGGTATTTTAAAAACTTTGTACAACCAATCATAGACATTTTTAGTAAGACGGACGGCATTTTCTCTAATTAGCAGATAACTTAGTTAAAAACACTTTGTGATACGTTTTGATCGATTTTTCTTCATCTTAAGTACTTTTTTCGAAATTTAATTTATGCAATATAGATACCTATATAATCGATCAATACAAGCTACTGAAGAAAATTTAAATAAACTGTCACTTTTAACACTAAAAATAGATAGTTTAAATCGGGTTCGCCCGTCCATAATGGAATCGTTTCGACTACCTCAAACATAAACCACAAATACTCAAAGATGTGCAAATTTGTGCAGATAAAAACAGTTTTGCCGTACAAGCAACATTATGACCTTTTGATTAATACATAATTTGACTCGGAACTCGATGGAACCTTTTTTAAAAGTCTCAAACAAATTGCATGATTACAAAAAAAATGAGATTTTCACTATTTATACATAATTAAGAATTTATTCACATATATGCGTTTTTTATGAGGTATTAATAGGGTTACAATAAAGTACTTACAACACGGTAACATCTCCATAGTAAAGAAATTAACCAACACTTCCGCTTGTTAAATTAAAAATAATGTATTCGCACTCAGTTTAACACATTATTGGAAGCGCGGCCGACAACAAGCGACATACCCTGTCAAAACGTATTTACTACACGCAGATTCTTACTCAATCATAAATATTTTTTGGTGTACTATGTGTTGAAGCTTTAGGAACATCTGACATATGAAATAGATGCATTTAAATGACTTTAATTTTTGGACTTTTGTCGTCGTAAATAGATGATTTTGACGTACGTGACTATCATTTTAATTCCAAACGAACCAAAAATTTCCTGTCTATAATAAAATTATGACCACAAGAAAAAAATATTTGAAAATTCTGTTCCCCATCTTAAAGCAAACACATCACAATAAATCTTACAGTAATACCAGTCCATTGTCCCATAAAACCGAGTAGCTCTTCGACTTTTATCACACTCAAAGGATTGAAGCGTGTGGGCCATTAGCTGCGAGAGGGCATTATTAAAAATGTAACGGTGTAGAGTATAAACACCTCATTTATTAATGCCGTACAACACATCTTTATTAATTCTACGTCGGGTAGATTATGCTTTTTTTTATGTGAGGAGAATCCTGCAGGAATGTTATGCCGGACTCCTACCGACTAAAAACTTCACGTATCTTACCTAACAGCTTACGGTTGGGAACCCCTCGGAAGGATACCCCAGGACCGGAAAGATATGCTTCAAATATAATTTGTCTATTTCGCGTAACTTACTCTTAGTTTATTATTCCAAAAAAAATGTATTGAAATCAAAAATAAAATTAACACGTTTTACATTTGCACATTTCATAGTGTCCATTTTGTGATTATTTCGTTACGTACGTTAAATTACAAAATAAATAGATACACCACTCTACAGATACTGGGAATTGAAACACGAATTGGAGTTAACAAGGAAACATGCTACACAGATTAATAAGTCAGATAATTGTATCCAGCTGTTAAGGAAGTTGTTCGTGGAATTAATCATCATCATTCATCTGACACAAAGGAAAGATCGGATATTTGTAAAAAACGTTTCAAGGAATAATGTCTATCTCATTCCCGGCTGTAGGCATACCATGTGGTTTTAGCCAGTAGAAGTCTGGCACAGCATCCACGAGGAAGTCCACACTTAACAAAAGAGGTATTATATCGCTCTGTCTCCCCAATAAAACACAATCTATCAACCTATCAAAGTTTACTGCTGAAAGTAGGACTTTCACAATTTTCGCCATATCATACTTCTGTGATATCATTTTCGAGGGGGTCTTCTCTCGTTTTCCATAAATTCATTTGCACTAATATTGTTTGCCATAATCATCCCCGATCATAATATTTACTTGCACTATTATCATTTATACTAATAACGTTTGGCTTAACAACTCAACAGTCATTACTTTTATTTGCCATAAAATGACTTTCTATAACAACATACCACTCGAGAGCAATGAATCCGGGTCACTTAAAGAATCCTAAAAATCTCGGAAACTAAAAATGCTAGGTTAATGCAATAAATTGTATTTAATAGACAATGTAATACTCCTTAAATGAAGGTATTAAAACTTCTTAGTTATTGTAAAGTTATATCATAAAAAAATCAAATTTGAAAAAGGGCCACTTTCGAAGATGGAACTACGAAATTACAGCATTTGGTGTTGCTTTTGTTTGTAATCTGTCATTTATGTGGGTACATAAACCATGTTGATAGTGCTCTATATTCATTAATCAAGCTGAAATTATGTCGCTTACGCCTGAAGAATGCACCAGAATACTTACAATGCTGGAAACCGGCCGGAGTCAGCGCGATACAGCCAGGACTGTCGGTGTGTCGCTGTCAACAGTACAAAGAGTTCTCCGACGTTACGAAGAAACTGGTTCTAACCTACGCAGACCAGGAACGGGCAGAACCAGGTGTACCACAGCACGAGAAGACCGATACTTGGTGAACACCATGCTTCGAAATCGCTTTCTCACAGGAACTGAACTCACCAATCAGTTTCGACGCCTCGGAGGAAGTAACCCAAGTGCATGGACAGTAAGACGTCGGCTTGCTGAATCTAACTTAAAACCCCTTAGACCTGCAAAGGGCCCTAAACTGGAGCGTGGGCATCGTATTTCGAGACTAAGGTATGCCCAGAGCCACGTAAATTGGAGTATTGAAGATTGGTCAAAAGTTATGTTCTCCGACGAATCAAAATTTATGCTCTACAAGCACGATGGAAGACACAGAGTGTATCGAAGACCAGGGGAAAGATTCAAGCAAGCATGCATCGAAGAAAAAGTAGCCTACGGTGGTGGGTCTGTACTTGTGTGGGCCGGAATTTCTTCTGAAAGTCGCACAGAGCTGGTGATCATAGAAAACGGCTCTTTAACTAGCGTAAGATATGTGGAAGAAATCCTCAATGATCACGTTGGTCCATTTATGGTCAATTTAGGTGAGGATGCTATATTTATGCATGACAATGCCCGACCTCATACAGGTAGGATTGTGAATGACTACCTTCAAGAGATGAACATTACTCGTATGGAGTGGCCAGCGCGCAGCCCGGATATCAACCCGATCGAGCATGCTTGGGACGAGCTAGGCAGATGCGTAAAACAACGAAACCCTCCCCCAATCACGCTTCGTGAGCTCAAAATTGCTCTCACAGAGGAATGGGAGAATATTCCCCAAAATCGTATAAGGAACTTGGTGTACAGCATGCCAAACCGCGTAAACGCAGTAATGGAAGCACGAGGAGGCAATACGAAGTATTAAAATTCAAGAAAATCGTAATAAAGTTCAAAAATTTCATGTTTCCTATTTTTGTTTTAAGGAGAGATCGGCAGTTTTTTCTTTACGTAATTTTGTGTTAATAAAATGTATGGTGACTCATATTTTTTTTACTTTCATTTAAGGAGTATTACATTGTCTATTAAATACAATTTATTGCATTAACCTATCATTTTTAGTTTCCGAGATTTTTAACATTCTTTAAGTGACCCGGATTCATTGCTCTCGAGTGTATATCATAATAATTAGTTTCAATAAGTAACACATCTCATAATCAACTCTTGGCATAATTAAAATATTTGATATAATTATGAAAATAATACATAATATTGTTAGGTCGAAATTAATTATCGTTACCACCCTGACTCAGTGCAACCCGACTCGGATAGGTCAGGTTAGAAGACTAAGGCGGGAGCGAAGCGAAGCGGAGCTCCCGCCTTAAGTCTTCGTGGTTTTTTTTTTAAACCACCCAGAAGTAGGAGCCCCGCGAAGCGGGGCTCCGTCGAGCTTAGTTAGTAGACGCCATATGAGGTTTAGTTTTAGGTTTAATTGTGAATAAATTATCTGTGTCGTATAAATTATCTTTATTTATATTATGGTGAATAAAAGTTATGAAAAATGGCATTATTGAAAACGAAAATTATGGCAAATACATTTATGAATTTTAATTATTATGACACTTGATCGATTATGACCAATGGAATTAGTGAAAGTCATTTTATGTCATTTCACGATTATGGCAACTGAAGCGTTATGTCTAATGAAATTATGGCAAATACCAGTATGGCATATGAAATTATGGGTTATAAATTATGGCAAACATTAGTAAACCTTTCGAGGGTGATTTACTTACTGGACGGGTAGTGACATACAAATGAGTTGGCTCGAGTCCCGAAGAGGTCCCGATAAGGCCCCTTTACACCCTTACTCTAAAAAACTAACTATAATAATTTGTAGCCCTAGTGTTACCACTTCAAGGACGCACTTGGGCCTCCCGTCTGTAGGCAGATTGCAGGCCCTTACTGTTACAAGGACGCACCCAGGACTGCCGGCCATAGACAGATAGAAGGGCTTGGGATATGCCATGACATCCTAAAGGATTTGCACATAAATAAATTTGTTAAATTCTTCCAAGTATTGTTTGCGTGTTACACTAATTACGTTCATCCATCACTACGGGAGGCTGGGCAAGCTCTACCTCAAACCACGATCGATACGCCTCGATAAAAACGTCAAAATTTCAATATACAAATAAGAATAGGAACCAATCTGGACAAAAGAAATTTTATCGCAAAGGAAAGAAAATCGTATTCAAATAATCTTAACTCAATTCCGAAGCTTAGCATACCTTCCCAAGTAAACGTCTATCGATTTGTCCTTACTCTGTCCGAAACTTACGAGCAATTATGGGTTTAGATAAAAATACGCGTGTGCCTCTGTACCTGTTGATCGCATCTAGAGAAAGTGACTGTGCTAAAAGGCGACACCGCCCTATGTTGCCAGGTACGGGAGACTGCCCGAAATTTGGTTAGGATCGCGAGCCACTTAGGAACAATTAGAAATATTTATTTGTCTTTAATTTTAGTCACTTAAAAGATTGTTTTATTTACGTACTGTGTGAGATTTAATATATTAAAGATGCATAGTGTATATTAATGATGCATAGTAGATATGTGCGATACAAATTAGAAGAATTAATATGAAACTATAGACATTTTTCGAAAAACGTCATTATTGTTCAGAACAATAGTGTTGAATTTTGCATTCAATACCGATATTGATAGTAGGCGATATGGCGATACCCAGTGGCGATTGGCGATAGACATTTGTTATTTCAGAGCTCTTACACTAACGCTGCCAACCCTATTGTCGTATTCAAAACAGATAAGCTTTGACTACTTGCGGTTTTAAACCTTTAAACCACCTATTAAAACCTTCAGCTTGGTTTAATAGCACCCGGGATCAACGGCTTAACATGCCTTCCAAAGCGCAAAAATGTTCGCAAATCAAAACACTGTAAATGGTCAGTGAATCACGTAATTGTTTTATAGATACTTTTGCACATAATAACTCTCGAATTTAAGCATATTAATACAGATTTGGATTCATTATGGTATTCGGGTCTTGTATGAGTTATAACATATTTTTTTATCCAAAACTAGCGGACATCACGTGGTTTGACCCGCGTCGCTCCCGTTCCCATGGGAATATGGGAATTAAATATAAACTTTGCTACTCAGGGAGAATGTTACTTTCCAATGGGGAAAAAATGTTTGAAATCAGTACAGTACTTTTTGAATTTATTTACTGCAAACATACACACAATTTTTTTTCCTCTTTATAATTTTATTAGTGTACATTTAGACTGAAATATACCTAGCTGAAACAAAAAAAAATAATAAGCGGCATAAACCCTGAATATATTGAAATATTTTCAAATTTAATAATGGTTGTACTACGAGTATCTATTAGTAGTATATATTGTACTAGCTAATGCCCGCAGCTTCGCCCGCGTAAAATTAGTTCCTGTTGCCGCTTCCCGTATTTTATCCCCTTAGGGGTAGAATTTATCAAAATCCTTTCTTAGCGGATGCCTACGTCATAACATCTACCTGCATGCCAAATTTCAGCCCGATCCGTCCAGTGGTTTGGGCTGTGCGTTGATAGATCACTATGTCAGTCAGTCACCCTTGAGTTATATATATTTAGATAATATACGAGTACATACCTATATTACTCGTAATATTTCAACAAATTTACCAAAGAGTTTTTTTATGCTTATGTTATGAATATTGCCATTTTTTTAAAAACGTATCTTTCCCTGTTTTATAACTTTTCTATTGTGTATAGTAACTTGTGTTATAAACAATTAATAGCTATTTACAAAAGACGTGAAATATACATTTGACAGCCTCGTTGGTCTAGAGATCAAAATGTGTGACTGCGGATCACCAGGATATAGAGTCGATTCCCACTGGTGACAAAAAAATTGTGTGATCCATAAATTTTGTCTCGAGAGTCTGGGTGTTTCTGTGTATTGTATGTTTTTGAAAGTATGTAAGTATTAATATTCGTGGTATAATACCTATAACACAAACAGGTTACTCCTAGCTTACTTTGGGATCAGAAAGCATTGTGTTAAAATATATGGAACATTTATTTGGCCGTGAAAATTTATTTCAAATTTAATTTAAAAAGAATTCCCTATTATAAAACCTAAAGATAGCAATATCTATAAATATAATGGAATATCTATAAATAGGTAGGACTATTATTCACATTTCCCAAATTCCTGAAATTAACAGCCCTATATTGCGTCTTGCGGAACACATCTAGTACAACTTGCACCTTCATTTCCGTCTATCTAATGACTGACAATTACACTGAATCTGCACATCCTCGCTGACCCGAGAGTTCCCATTACACGGATGGGTACATTTAATAGTTACACAGCTCCTAACTAAATTCAACAGGGGTAAATGGGAATGAGACCTGGTAACACAGCGCCCGGGCGGCGGCAGTGTGCGCGAGTCCTTCACGGCGCCGACCGCTCCCGTACAACCCTAGTTGTACTAAGGGGAGTTTAGCACACCCCTAATTAGTTATACGTGATTTAAAAAGTGTGTTTCCTTGTATTGTTTTATATGGTGAACAGTTTCTATTCGGGTAAACCTACTTCAAAAAAAAAAGTGATTCAATGTTTTTATTTCTTTTTTGTTTTTTTTTTTTTGTCAATTAAAAGGCTCTTGTTAGTGCTTGGAAAAATAAATAGCCTATTCTATTAATGTTTTGGAAAAAAACATTTGTCTGCAATCCATTATTTCTTCGCGTATTTGAATATTCATTGAAATTTACATATTTGCTCCGAGTGTCGCTGCAGGCTCCGTGAATTATTCAACTGGTTTGTTGATGTTCGTTAAATAACTAAATACTATCGCCTACAGATGAATTCCTAGCTGTATTATAGATTATTGTTTTAAAAGCAAATATTTCCATTACAATGTCACTGAAATGGGAGTACGCGTGGAACCTACGAATCCTGATATTGTTTCATAATATGTAATCATTTTGAAGTGCATCATGATGATAGGTATATATAAGTCGTAATCTATGTAAAACACGATCAATTTGGGATTATACTTTACTGTGTCAGTACTTAGTATTCATTGTTTATCAGCAAGCTATCCTGGATTCACATTGAACAAGTTTATAATAATCTTGTTTTGGACCAAATACCTTCATGAAAGAATAAGTCTGTGTGACTTATAATTCAAAAATCTCATAGGTACCAACACCGCGTGGCCTGCTTGCCTATTCATGCCCAGTCAAAACCCTTGGACCTAAAAAACTAGGACTTTTACGTCTCCGCACCTCAAAAAAAAGGAAGCCCTCATAGGATCATTTTTCTGACCGTCCGTCTGTCTATCAAGACCTTTTACCTCGTGACCACGTGGAGGTACCGAATTCTTCAAATTCAACCCTTAAAAGGTTTATAGAAAGTACCTATGTAACGAACAAATACGGGTACCTTTTTAAGTGTGAAAATCCAATATGGATGCTATGCCGAACTCTTGCCGACTAAACACTAACACGTTCCCTACCTACTGCCTGCGATTAGTAGCCCCGGGTAAGCCCTCGGAGGGATATCCCTAGGAACGTGCAAATATGGGTACCTTTTTAAGTGTGGAAATCTAATATGGATGCTATGCCGAACTCTGACCGACAAAAACCACACGGTGCCCCACTGTTTACGGCCGGGAGCCCCGGGTAAGCACAGTTACCTTTGAAATATTATATTATTACTAGCTGATGCCAGCAGCTTCGCCCGCGTAAAATTTGTTCCCGCGGGAACTTATTTCCGGGATAACAAGTAGCCTATGTGTTATTCCAGACCATGTATCTCTGTACCAAATTTCAGCCCAATCCGTTCAGCGGCTTGAGCGTGAAGAGTAACAAACATCCACTCTCACAAACTTTCGCATTTATAATATTAGCAAGATTAAAATATTTCATGTTGATTTTACCCTATACAGCGCGTATTACCAGGGACATTAAAACACTGTCTAAAATAGAATTTCGTTTGGCATTTTCAAGCAATGTTGAAAATTTTAGAAAACATTTTAATAAAGCCGAATGGCACTTAACTTATTTTGATACCTAACGTCAGCCTTTCCCTGAAAGCTAATTTTAAAGCGGTTGTAGTTTTAAACTTATACCTACTGAAGACATTATTTCTTTAACTTCTTACGAAATCCTACTAATATAATTCATAATTCATTTATTTGTGAACAAAGGTGGTACAAAGGATGTTGTTGTGAAAATATGTTAGTAAATAAGATGAAGATTGTTACTCAATTACGCCGTATATGTATATTGAGGTTAGGTTCGGAAGGACGCGATTGTAAAACGACTGAGTTTCCTAAATGTTCTGGTTGAAAAAGGTCTAAGTATGCAAAACGTCTTGATTGTAAAATTACTGAAATTCATTGCATAATGTCTAGTTCCAGAAAGTCCTATTTGTAAAACGTACAACTTGAAGGACTTAGCATTGTTGTAAAACGTCTGGAAGAGCAAAATGTCGTGGTGGCTCTTTCTTTCTCCTTTTCTATTTTTACCAAACTATACGATGCCCTACGCCTGCCTAAGACCGAGAGTCCCGATTAAGACCTCGGGATGATGTCTCACATTCTTGACAGACTTAGGCTATCACTTTGACACTTAAGGGTACGGGTGCTATTTGCGCATCTTGTAACCTGGTATATGAAAGCTTGTGCGCGAAGCTACGGGAATTAGTAAGTTCACTATAAATTCATTCACAACTGAAATATGACATTTCATAAGTATTTTAGCCGCATCTGCTATCATCTTACGACAAAATATCGATTGCCACCTCATCATCGATCACGTTCGTTTACTCAAAACTTTAGAGTCGTCTTCAACTTTTAGCACAAACACAATTTGACTAAAACTCCATGCCATCTAACAAATAATAGTCTTTTATCCCGGAAAAAAATGCCATGGGATGCGGGACCGGTAGAGTCTCTGTCACTACTAATATTATAAATGCGAAAGTAACTCTGCCTGTCTGTCTGTCTGTTACGCTTTCGCGCCTAAACCGCTGAAGCTATTTAGATGAAATTTCGTAAAGAGATAGTTTGAGTCCCTGGGAAGGACATGGGCTACTTTTTAACCGGCTACGCAATAAGAGGGTAATGATTTTACGCGATAACGACTTCTACGTGGACGAAGCCGTGGGGAACAGCTACAGAGATATAATAAAGATCTAGTATTGCTATATTTTTCGTGATAAGCGTATCGTTGCAGGAAAATCGATTAGAGGCGTTTGTGAGTAAACAAACTCCCACCTATCATATTGCCGACTTACTACGCTATGTAGTACGAGTAATCGTTCAGCGCCCACGCAGGGCACGGACTGTCTGTGACCTCCTCACAGGCTTTGTATCGTCTAATATGGCAGAAAGCTTCAACAGAACTTATTATAGTGGTTACTTATTTGGAAAATGAATGAGGAACGATCTTGTAGAACACTATTTAAAGCCCGTAGCTCTGCCCGCGTGTTAAGAGTCCGTATGACGTTAAATGAACTATTATCTTGATATAGATCTCAGGACTCGTGAGGTCTAATGCATTACATTATAAACACAAGTAACTTCAGTTTATGAACTAAAAATGCTATAGACCAAAAACATGATTACTGATAAAGTTCTCCTAGTTTCTTAGTTTCTTTTCTTGAAAATACATCGATTTGTGAAATTTTAAGCAACTCATGAGTTTGAAATTTGTTTTATAATATTTGTTATTTATAGGGAAGGGTATAGTAAAATGTTCATTTAGGCAAACCATTCTTTTTCTAATGATCAAAAATCTTTTATAATTAATTTATTTCGTTAAAAACGCACAAAAACCGACCGCACATCTCTGTCTTGCACGCTAAAATGTGTATTTCTTCTATCTTGTTTAAACCGATTAGCGTCATACGAACTCTAGGTTTTTCCGTACCAGTTTTTCAGTTATTTGTTCCCGGGATCAAAAGCAGTTCATAAGATCTATTCTATGTCTGCACCGAATTTCATCAGAATCGGTTCAGTGATTCCAGCGTGAAAAGATCCGAGTGAGTTCTTTTCGCATTAAATATTACTAGAGATTTAATGGAATAAAATTGCCTCGATAGTGATTCAAAGACGAAGTAGGCGATAAAGTAAATATTCTTAGATCCGTGGGATATAAGCCCGTAGCTCGCTATCTTTGTAGAAAGCTTTTACTTTTCTGTATATTCTTTAGTAATATTTTTGTAAGCACCTATTTTGACTTATCTCTACATCGCCTTAAAGGTGAAGAATACCTTTGGTATTAATTTTTTTATGTACATACTTTTAATTAATAAACCTCGTTGTTAAAAAAAAAGGCAGTAAAATGACCAGTTCTCAGGAAAAATACAACTGGTGAAATTTTGAATCCTATTATCTTATTGGAATGCGATCGTTATGGAATAGGTAGGTATATTCATAATGGGAAATGGTCATTAATTATGAATTGTAGTCATAATAGGATGTGTTCATTTTGGGTGGTCATTGTGTGCGAAAAGGGTGTGGCGTCTGTCAGGAATCCTAGGACATCCTTCCAAAACTTTCCCGGGGCCCTTGCAGGCAGCAGAGAGCACCGTATGGTTTTAGTTAGTAAAAATCCATGAGGAACTTCTATGCGTATAAAAATAGGGCACGGAGTATATACAGGGTGTGTCGTAAATACTGGTCCAACGGTCAGGATATAATACTACAGGTGCCCAACTACAGCATACTACAATTTTCCCCAAGTTATTTTTTTTGAGGAATTTCTATGCGTATAAAAATAGGGCACGGAGTATACAGGGTCTGTCGTAAATAGTGGTCCAACGGTCAGGGTATAATAGTACAGGTGTCCAACTACAGCATACTACAATATCCCCCGAGTTAATTTTTTTTAATGTTCGTCCTTTTTTGTGTTAACTTGGCTGTAATTTTAAGAATTATCGTTATTTTTCAAATCTGTTTGCTCTATTAAAGCTTAAATGTTTTGTTTCTGAAAATCTTGAGTAAACCTGGTTCAAATTGTAGTATGTTATAGTTGGGCACCTGTTCTATCACATTCCGACCGTTGGACCACTATTCACGCAATACCCTGTGTAGTATCTAATTCTGTACCTATTCCTTCTGGTATAGAACACTTGCTAATAATAAATATGGTTTTCTAACTAAAAACATGTACTTTCACTATCGTAAATCGTTTTTAGCTATTCTGGTCGAGTTCTATCGAGCCGGTTTTAATTAAACCCTGGCTTTTGTCTTGCTCTTACCAATTATTTTGTAAAGGAATACTTTTAACAACGTTTGACACATAGTGTATAGCTACCTAATTTTGTAGACGCTTTATGAAGCTAAGTTAATTTATAAAGTAGAAACATTTCTCTATTAATAGCTTCATTTGTATATTTTTAGCGATTCGCACACATATTTAAATGATTTAGGAATCTTCACATTACATACATACATTATTACATACATACATACATAGTTTCGCCGTTATCCCTGAAGAGGTAGGCAAAGCATTTACTATACGTCCATATTTCACCATTTATATTATGGTATGTCACGTCAATCAAACGTAACAATAATAAAAATAACGAATATTAACAAAGATGACATTTGAAAAATCGCTTTGAAATCATTTTGATTGAAAGTCGTAAAGAAAGACCACTCTCGCTACATTTCAAGCACTTTCAAGACTTGCCACTAAAATACTCAAGTTAAAATTTCCATTAATCCAAATCACCTTTCAGTGACTAAGTGATACTCAGGCCTTTATAAACTTCAAGAAAACTTTAAGACTTTTGTAAACTATTAGGACTTATAAGTATGTGTTAAATACCTATATTGTAAACAAAGTGATGGTACTAAGGTCGCAATGAGTGGGTTAGGCCCACCGGCCGTTTGGGCCGCTCAGAAAAGGCTTGAGTCCTGGGCTAAAGCAGCCAGGGAGAGGACATCCAGCGCCAGCAGTGGTCAGAGCCATAATTCTACTGACAGCTTCGGAGATGACAAGTCACATAGCAGCCCAAGTGTAAGTATTTTATTTATTAGAATTACCTAGAATTTATACTTTTATATTGCCTTAAATGCGAAATTTTGCCACATATATTTCCATTTATACATGTTCTCTGGTTAGAAGGCATAGACAGTACAGCCTATGGTCAATACTTTTTTCCTACGAGCCACCGTTTTTGAGATATAACGATTCAAAAAGTAGTTCCAAAGATGCTAAGTAGATACCTCATAGGTAGCGTGGAAACGTGTGCATATTATGACGACAACAACTTTAACAACTTTTTGAACCGTTATATCTCAAAAATGGTAGCGCGTAGTAAAAGTATTGATACATTTTTTGTAGATAATTTTATGATCTATTATTTTTGTCAAAAGTACATTTATGATAGAATTTACCGTTTTGCTGAAAATCGCGAAAATCTCATTTTTTGACCTTGAATTTTTTTTTCTATACAGAAAAGAACTTTCAAATTTTATTTGTAATCATATTTAAACAATCTTACTGATTTTGTGCTTGGTGGGGATTTATGTAGCTTCGAATGACCGGACTATCAATAACATAAAACCGACGAATGTATATCTCAGACCACGCATAGAGATCCGAAGCCACCCGTAATGGCACCTTATATGGATTTGGGAGGGGGGTTGGTATAAAGTTGTGAGTTAGTTCTCTATGACTTCAGTTAAACTTCTGTAACTCCTGAACTAACAAAGTTATCTAAGCCGTTTTAGCTTCAAAGTTCAACTCATGGATCACCACCCTATATTTTTTTACAAATTCTTCAAGCCCGCCGTTTAGCTTTTCATACATCTGACGTGTAAAGGCAATACACTGTATACTAGAATACAGTGTTTTGCCTTAACAACGCTTATTCGGCATATTTTAGGGTCTACTTTAAGTGAAACTTTTTAAATTTGTGTTACGACCTTTATTTATGAAGATATTCCATATTAAAAAACCATGTAAGTTTCAAAAAATCTACCTTCATCAAACCATAAAACTGTATTTTTTAAAACATTGTTTTGCCATACATTCAACGCAAGGGAATGAGCGACCTTGTCAAGACAAGACACTGTATAATAAATTGACCGACCGCTCTGGATGCGCGCGTGAACCTATCGCTATCGCTCTTACTAATCTTACGCATACGATGTTAGAGCAGGACCGCAAGCGCTGCGGCCGTCCGGCGCCCGGCCGTCTTTGCCGATCACGTGTATTTGTTTTGATATAGATATTCTTTCTTTTGAGAGCTTCCACTCTGTACGTTGCGTAAATGGTTAAAGTTGCGTGAAAATTTTGTATCACAAAAATGCTCCCCTTTAAAAGTTACAAAAAAATGTCGTCAATAGCATATGCCTATCTTTTAAAGATCACTTACAATAACCGCATCTTAATAAGTTTTACAGTATGAGCGACGAGACGGGAGTAGGTAAACGTGGTCTGCAGTGGTAGCCAATCAACTGAACGATAAAAACCGGCCAAGTGCGAGTCGGACACTAATGAGTTCCGTACCAAAAAAAGAACGGGTGGAAGTAAATGCAACGGGAAACATATATCACTTTTTTTTTATTGTGAGGGAAAATCCTCGTAGGATGCTATGCCGGACTCTTACCGACTAAAAAACCTCACGTAACGCCCAACAGCCTATGGTTGAGAGCCCCGGGTAAGCCCTCAGGAAGGATGTCCCGTGACTCCCAACAGACCTACAGCCGCCACTGCGGCCTCGCCCAGCGGGTGGTTCGGGTGCAATCCCGCGTCTATGGGGGGTTTCGGGTGTGACCCCGCTTCTAAGGGGGGGCGTGCGTGAGTTGCTCACGTCACGCTGCCGTCATGGGCCTGCTTCTGTAAGGATGGTGAGCGGCCCTCTCACCGTCCTCCAACCCCCGGTCATGGAGGCCGATAGTCCTCGGCGAAGACACGTCGGCGGCGCCCAGGGCGCCGACTACGGAACTCGGGTGGGAGAGTTCTCTCCCGCACCCGGCCCGCCGCCTCCTTCGCGAGCATGACCTGCTCGCAGAAAGAGGCGGCGCAGTCCCACTTACTCCCGCTGGAGAGCATGGCTCGCACCATGGCATCGAGCGAGAGAGTGTCCACGCCCAGACCCACTACGAGGACCTGGCGCTGTTGTGCCCACGCCGTGCACTCCACCAGAGTGTGGAGCGCCGTGTCATCGCTGCGGTCCTCTCAGTGCTGACACTCGGCCGTGGTTTCCCGGTGTTTTCGCCACAGATACCTACCGAAGCTACCGTGCCCAGCAAGCATCTGTGTCAACCGGTAGGAGAGAGCACCGTGTCTTCTCTCCAGCCACTCGTCCATGACCGGTCTGACGGCCGCGATTGTGGCGAATCCCCCCTTTGGTTGCTCAAGTCGCACCTTCCATGTCTCCACGGTTTCCTGGTGGAGCTTGGTTCGCGGGGCCTCGATTTCTCGAGACGCAGGCCTTTGGCCCCGCTCCAGCGCCTCCTTGCGCCATCTGAACAGTGACGCAAGGGCTCTCGCTTCCAGGTCCCATGGAGGGGTCCCGGCTAGGAGACATGCCGCAACACCGGAGATCGTGCGGTATCCTCTTATCACTCTGACTGCCATCAATCTCTGCGAGCTCAGCAGTCTAGCCACATTGCTGGCCGTCAGGGTCTCCACCCACGCCCATACGGGAGCTCCGTATAGGGCCATGCTTCGCACGATCCCCAGGTACAGTCTCCTGTGGGGAGCGTCGGGTCCCCTGATGTTGGGCATCAGCCGCGCCAGTGCGGCTGATGCTCCCCTCAGTTTTGGGACCAAACTTCGGAAGTGATGTCCGAAGTTCCACCGGCCATCGAGTACGAGCCCCAGATACTTCATCGAGGGCTCGATGCCGATGCTGACGCCCCCCACCTGTAGGCTGGATCCCGCAGGTGGCCCCATCTGAGGTCCATGGAAGCACAGAGCCTCGGATTTATGAAGGGCGACCTCGAGACCCAGCCGCCGAATCCGACCCTCGACTTGAGCCACCCCTGCCGTGTCCTTTAGTGCTGCGTCACGGTGCGTTGCTCCCCGCGCCGTAACGAGGGTGTCGTCGGCGTAACACGTTACGCCGACCCCTCTGAGCAACGGACCAAACATATATCACTTTACATATTAATACCACACCTCTCTCCTTCTCAATCTCATGTGATGCAAACGAAGTTGTGCGGGTCAGCTCTAATGAATCTATGCGACGCGACGGGAATAAATGCAAAGGGAAACATTATTATCACCTTAAATATCAATACTACACCTCTCTCTTTCTCGCTCATGTGACGCAAACGAAATTGTGCGGGTCAGCTCTAATGTATATAAGCGACGCGACGGGACTAGGCGCGACGAGAGGAAATGCGACGGGAAACATTATATCACTCAAAATATTAATACCATACCTCTCTTTTTCCAACTCTCATGTGCCGCAAACGAAGTTGCGCGGGTCAGCTAGTGCTAATATAAATTTTGTATTTTAAAGATTTGTTAATTTTATAACGTTCTTATTTTATATGTGAATCTCAAATTGTGACTATGAAAATAAGAGACTTATTAGCCTGAGTAAACTATTTCGTTTTGTATTTCAAAGGTCTTATGGTTCATTGACCATAAATAAAAGTAAATTATTGAAATAACTTTTTAATTGTTTCATTTAATTCACTACCCCTACTAGAACAGGTTTCACTTACTGAATCTTAATAAACGGTTTCTGCAGAAAACTGTATTCAATAGTACATTATTGTAACTAATGTTAAATTCTTAGGATTATTCAGGCAAAACAATGTATTATTATTTACAGTATTATGCCTTACACGAGCTTAACAAATTAATATTAGTCTGTTGAATTTTCTAGAAAACTATTATTTTTTAATGTCAAGTTCTTTATATGGCTATAACAACAATAAAAAAACCTACAAAATGATATAAATTTTATTTATTTTCAAAATTTTAATAGCTTTAAATTACAAAAAGACTGTTCAACAGACATTTTGGCGTTTTTCTCAAATTGGTATTTCGGATTATACAGTGTATTGCCTTGACACGTCAGACATGCATACAACTATTTAGTTACGTTTTTATCCCCGAAGGAGCAGGCAGAGGCATAGTACACGCCAACATTTCACAGTTTTATGCCCTACGTAATAGGTCGTGAGCCTATTGCCGTGTTGAAATAGACAGGCGCAGGTCACGACGACCCGCAGTGTAAATTTTTCAAGAAATTTTAGCTTTTCAACTAGAATAAAAACATTGTATTACTCGTAGAATGTCATCATCTTAACAATTTTTTTATCATATGTGTTACAAAACTAGATACCTATAAATCGCCATCTAGTTTTTAAAATAACACCAACAACTCAAAAGTTTACAAACAAAAACAAATCGAAATTTAAGAGCAGTAGGTACCGCTCTCGTGTAGATTTCACTGGTTTACAAAACAAACTCGACGTGCTTGTTATTTTTACAACTGAAGTATTCCGTTAACGAGCTCTTGACAAAAATAAGTTTGAAATTAAACTACCTACATTTGTATCTTTCAGTTAGTAAACCAAATTATATTTTGACGGTAAATTCGCATACAAAATTTGACGTAGGTAGACGATGTTTGTGAATGTGTACCAAAATTAATTAAGTTGTTAAAATTTTGCATCCAGTTATTCTACATGCCGTTGCTTGTTATTTTTGGATAGAATACTCGTTTGTAACATGGATTTATTTTCTTATCCATTTTTTATGCGGTTACCAGTAAGGCATAGAAACATCGCTAAGCCAATATGAATACCTCACTTGAAAAATTTCAACAGTGGGTACCTAACTACCTAGTCACAAGCTTTCCGGGAGCGTGCTGGTCAAACGCTCCGGCCTCGACGTCCCGTCCGGGGGCGCCGCATGGCTGCGTTCATGCGCGCCCCTGACTTATGTCGTACCGGTGGGCGGAGGTCGGGGGACCCCGTCCACCGATGGTCATCTGGTGAAAGGCACCTTGTGTTCTGGAGATGCCTTTAGCGCCTGCCCGTTCGGCCGCTTTCTGCCGTCTCTGCAAGCAGAGTTGTTCGTAAGCGGTGCGATGCGGGTTTTCGGTTTTTTGTCAGGTCCTTAAGGAGCTCTAGGGGAGCCACCTATCTTGCTCCCCCGAGGAGAGCCCCAGACATTCGTGGCGCCCCGGGCTGGGTCGACGTGAATGATCTTTTGGCCCGGCTGTAGGGTGAGGTGGAACACCGCAAGCTTTAGTGGGTAGGACGGTCCCTTTCCGGGATCGGGAGCCCCACACACTGATCCAGCTGCCCCCGCGTCTGGGATGACGGTGCCCAACAGCATTCCCCGCGTCAAAAAAAAAATTCTAGTCACAACCAGCGCCTGTCCAGTCACGTGGGATTAACACAAATGGCGAAATGTGGGCGTACAGTATACCTCTACCTATCCCTTCGGGGATAAAAGTGTGCCTACTTAAATCATAACATTTTCTTGGGAAAGGAGTTTTGAAGCCAAGAATGCCATTCAGAATGTGTCGTCCAAGACAGGGAATTCTCAGATCCGATGAAATTGTACCATGAATACGGTACCGTGAATGCATTTTACCACTTCAATACAAAAAAGAATAAAAATCTAGTAGATACTGTATCAAAGAATCAGTCAACACGTTACGTTTTATAACATCACAGGCAGCTGTTACGAATAAAAGTCAGCTATAAACGAGCTAAAAATTCGAAAATGGTTGACTTTAATCGATATTGGTTAGTCCGCCAGTAAAATTCCAATATTGAGCTTTCATTCACGATGTACGCCGGGGGTCATAGTTATAATTGAATACTGGTCGTGAATGCCCAATACTCCGTCCTTTGTATAGCACCTATACGTATCATTCAGGTATTCATTCGCGAACTTGAAAGAGAGTTTATGGTACAGCTGTCTGACAAATGTATTGATATCTAAAGAATCTTTAGACGTATTATACAGTCGACCCCGAATGTAGTACTCATAGATTAAGTAATAAATTCTGACACTTATGTTACTTTGTTTGTTACGTGATTATTTCGCCATAGTGGGTGAAATGATCGCTCCTTTTAAATAAGTACGTTTTGATAAACTCAAAAACTAAGTGGTTGTCGTCTTGGTTTGGGTTGGTTATTTTTGGTTAACGTAGGTTTAATTTTGATAGGATTAATTTTTTACAATTATTCGTAATGCTTACAAGTCGTATCTTTTATACTTTCTAATCTGTTGCTTATCCTTTATATTTTTCCACCCTAGTCACTTGACCCTACGTCCTGCGACCTGGTTAAAGTGAGGCGGGACACCGCAGGGTTTAGTAGGTAGGACGGTCCCTCTTGGGACCATGAGTCCCACGCTTCAACCAAGTAATTGTATAGACGGGCCCATCCATACATTCGTTTTGAAAACGTTAAAGTAAGCGCATGCGCTTACTCGGTCGCAGTCAGTGTTATTGTTCCGAAGGTGAAACACGTGGCAAGATAAAACATTTTACGCAAGAGCCTTTGTGATCCTGAAGTGTAATAACACTACCCCAAATTCGAAAAAAGAATGTATGTGTGCATGTCGTGTCGTTGCTGCAATATCTTTGTGTGTGAACTGGTCCCACTTTTTGAGTTCGTTATGTATGACGTGGCGTGACGTTTTTACTATATTACTTGGTCGAAGGTCCCACGCTCCTCCCGTGCACTTCCAAAGCAGGGCGGCAATGTGCCTTACCGGGAGTAACTGCGTCAAAAACAAACAAAAACTTTTTACACTTGCCTATTTCATTCATTTTCGCAACAGTCATAGAACGTGCCAATCGAGCACGTTTCTCGACTCTATAAATATTGGTAACCACCTATATTAAAATTACCCTAACAAATTTTATACCTATTTCGCTATACACGACAGTCGTTATACCGCCTAACTTTGTTTGCCCTACCTTACCGAGGTTAGTTGTAAGAAAGCCAACATTGACTTAAGCTGGCTCATGTTTAAGCCTATTCAATTACCTATTTCGTTTAAATTTTGTATTATGATGTGCCATTGTTTGTCGTTTGTCACTTGTGTAAAATTTTTGTCTCAAATTGCCTTACTAAAGGAGTAGGCGGCGATCAGGTGAGCCTACGGCACATAAATGCTTATCTGCCACCATTTGTATGTTATGTGTAAAGGTATAATATTCACATACGTGGAGGTGAATCTATAGCCGTATTTAAACGAACAAGTTTTCAATGTGGTTAGAAAGTTTTCTAGCCGTCTAAGACCTTCCACTTGGTCTATAACGGCTACCATGTAACAAAGAGCTGTCAACTAACCTTCCGTCCAAATGAAATGAAATGAAATGAAAAATCTTTATTCATATAGGTCACAATGTAACGCTTATGAACGTCGAAATGATTGCTTCTACATTTACATTTACTGCCAGATTCGCAAAGCAATAGGTAGAGCTGGAGAAAAAAGAACCTGGCAATAAAACTCCGGCCACTCTTTTAACATCCAGTAGGTAATTACAAATCATTCAACAACTACAGAGGTGTAGTTGTTGGATGATTTGTGTGATGAGATTTGTACACGCGAGTTTTCATTAGGCACTATACATACATAATAAAAGCATGCAAACCCTGTAAATTTCAGTAACAATCACCCATCTGAAAACAGTATCGTAAGATGTTTAAAGTAGTCATCGTTTACGGGACACTAAGCAAGAACGGTTACTCTAATACTAAAAGATATTGTAATATAGATTGAGCTTAAGGAGCCGACTACACGAGCGGGAGAATCGCGGCGACAGTATAGTTGTGTCAGTTGATGGCTATCTCGTTGTTCCCTTTAGGCACGATTGGAGCAATGTTCAAAATAATGTCCAATTCGCGATTGATCCAATTCACTATTGGTCCGATTCGCGATTAGTCCAATTCGCGCTCGTTGTGCGACGGAATGCGATTTGTAGCGACTTGACGCGATGTGACATAACATTACTACGTACGACTATTTGATATTTGTGGATACGCATCGCTTTGCCATGTTTGTCGTTCACCTAGAACAACGCCCATGATCACTCGTCTCTGCACAGCGATATTATTACGATGAGAGATGGTATGTAAATAACACGACGATAATATCGCAGCGATTCTCTCGTTCGTGTAGACGGCCCCTTGCAGAGATCCAGGATAGAAAGGGACTATAGCAACCGCAGTTGAAGGACGAAAGTTTACCGAGGCTCACAGTAATATATTATGGTAGGAAGTTCATTAACATAGGTACCTACCTACCTTAAAAGTTTTCACCGTTCAGGAAGTTTATTTAGAACTAACTGCCTGCCCGGCGCAGGTATACGAATGAAGAAGACAAATTTTGCGCATGTATTATTTCATTATATGTTTAACTAGCTGACCCGCGCAACTTCGTCTGCGTCACATAATAGAGAGAATTTCACCCGTTCCCGTCGCATTTTTGAATTTTGTTACAAAACTGTGATAAATGAAGAACCGCTCGACCGATTTTGTGCAAACTTCACATAAACCATCTACTAAATAGTCCGAACAATGCCTAAACATTTGGTTTGGATAGGTGAGCCCGTTCATGAGTTATAAAATTACAACGAAAAGTGGCATTGATTTTTATATATATAAATATAGCCCTGTGTGGTGACATGGCCCCGTATGCCAACAGGAAAGAGTACAAGATGCCGCCATCCTAATTTATCCCGTGGGTGTTGTAAGAGGCGACTAAGAGAACACTTTCGCGAAACGATCTATTGCGTACAGAATGAAAGCTCGAAATGAAACCCGGTTGTCAATAAAATGACAATGGTTAAAACGTCAAGTTGTAATTTTGCTCAGCCTTCTGGGCTGCTTGATATTATTACGTGGGACATAAAACTATAAGGTGAGCGTATACTATGCCTCTGCCTACACCTTCGGGAACAAAGGCGTGGCTATATTATGTATTTTATTATAAAGTGAAAAAAGACAACTTGGCCCAGACGGTACTTGAACCCGCAACCTTTGCCTAATCCAGGGCAATGCTCTAACCAATTGAGCTACGGGAGCCGTACTGATACAAGTTGAAATTCTTCACCTTATTGTAACCGCCATTTAAGAGTATGGCACAGAGCCATCTATCGAGCTACTTAGCAACTCTGATATCAATGAACGATATTGCAATCATTTTTATACATTGATTTGATGTCTCCGACTCAATCTATTGATTTTTAATATTTAAAGCAATTAGTATGCTAACTTTTTCATAATATTTTATTATAAAGTGAAAAAAGACAACTTGGCCCAGACGGGACTTGAACCCGCAACCTTTGCCTAATCCAGAGCAATGCTCTAACCAATTGAGCTACGGGAGCCGTACTGATACAAGTTGAAATTCTTCACCTTATTGTAACCGCCATTTAAGAGTATGGCACAGAGCCATCTATCGAGCTTCTTAGCAACTCTGATATCAATGAACGATATTGCAATCATTTTTATACATTGATTTGATGTCTCCGACTCAAGCTATCGATTTTTAATATTTAAAGCAATTAGTATGCTAACTTTTTCATAATATTTTATTATAAAGTGAAAAAAGACAACTTTGCCCAGACGGGACTTGAACCCGCAACCTTTGCCTAATCCAGGGCAATGCTCTAACCAATTGAGCTACGGGAGCCGTACTGATACAAGTTGAAATTCTTCACCTTATTGTAACCGCCATTTAAGAGTATGGCACAGAGCCATCTATCGAGCTACTTAGCAACTCTGATATCATAGAACGATATTGCAATCATTTTTTTACAAGGGTTCAAGTCCCGTCTGGGCCAAGTTGTCTTTTTCACTTTATAATAAAATATTATGAAAAAGTTAGCATACTAATTGCTTTAAATATTAAAAATAGATAGATTGAGTCGGAGACATCAAATCAATGTATAAAAATGATTGCAATATCGTTCATTGATATCAGAGTTGCTAAGTAGCTCGATAGATGGCTCTGTGCCATACTCTTAAATGGCGGTTACAATAAGGTGAAGAATTTCAACTTGTATCAGTACGGCTCCCGTAGCTGTTACAAATGATAAAAATGATTGCAATATCGTTCATTGACATCAGAGGTGCTAAGTAGCTCGATAGATGGCTCTGTGCCATACTCTTAAATGGCGGTTACAATAAGGTGAAGAATTTCAACTTGTATCAGTACGGCTCCCGTAGCTTAATTGGTTAGAGCATTGCCCTGGATTAGGCAAAGGTTGCGGGTTCAAGTCCCGTCTGGGCCAAGTTGTCTTTTTTCACTTTATAATGAAATATTATGAAAAAGTTAGCATACTAATTGCTTAAAATATTAAAAATCGATAGATTGAGTCGGAGACATCAAATCAATGTATAAAAATGATTGCAATATCGTTCATTGATATCAGAGTTGCTAAGTAGCTCGATAGATGGCTCTGTGCCATACTCTTAAATGGCGGGTACAATAAGGTGAAGAATTTCAACTTGTATCAGTACGGCTCCCGTAGCTCAATTGGTTAGAGCATTGCCCTGGATTAGGCAAAGGTTGAGGGTTCAAGTCCCGTCTGGGCCAAGTTGTCTTTTTTCACTTTATAATAAAATATTATGAAAAAGTTAGCATACTAATTGCTTTAAATATTAAAAATCGATAGCTTGAGTCGGAGACATCAAATCAATGTATAAAAATGATTGCAATATCGTTCATTGATATCAGAGTTGCTAAGTAGCTCGATAGATGGCTCTGTGCCATACTCTTAAATGGCGGTTACAATAAGGTGAAGAATTTCAACTTGTATCAGTACGGCTCCCGTAGCTCAATTGGTTAGAGCATTGCCCTGGATTAGGCAAAGGTTGCGGGTTCAAGTCCCGTCTGGGCCAAGTTGTCTTTTTTCACTTTATAATAAAATATTATGAAAAAGTTAGCATACTAATTGCTTTAAATATTAAAAATCGATATATTATGTATGTATGTATGTGTAATGTATCTATTATTTCACAGAATTATTTTAGACTAGCGGACGTCACGCGGTTTCACCCGCGTAGTTCCCGTTCCCGTGGGAGTACGGGAATAAAATATAGCCTATGTTCACCGCAAAGAGTGTAGCTTCCCAACAATGAAAGAATTTTTAAAATCGGTCCAGTAGTTCCGGAGCCTATTCGTTACAAACAAACAAACAAACAAACAAAAAAACAAATCTTTCCTCTTTATAATATTATTATTTCTCTTTATTTAAATACATTAACATATAAATTACATTTTTAAATATACGTATAAAAAAAAGGTACATTTAAAAATATAAAAAATAGTGTCCCACCGGCATCGGGTACAGGGACCAAGCTACCGGTGGTTAGGACTTCAGAGACAGGAACTTCCTCACAATACGTGCCGTGCTCAGAAGAACTGCCTTCTGCATCAAGCCCTTGACCCAACTGCCCACCGCAAGCCTCTTAAGGTGTTGGTCGAGGCTTTTGGCTATTAGTCCATGCACAGAGATTACTATCGGTACAATAATAGCTGAGTCAATACTCCACATGTCCACCATCTCGTGGGCTAAGTCCAAATACTTAGCTTGTTTATCTATCTCAGCCTTCACGAGATTGTCGTCATGTGGAATAGTGATATCAATTATTATTGCAAGGCGCTCTAGCCGATCTATTATCACTATGTCGGGTCTATTTGCAATAATAGTCCTATCAGTGATAATAGATCGGTCCCAGTACAACGTGATATGGTCACTTTCGAGAACTGGGTCAGGCACATATCTATAAAACGGTACCTCTGATTCGATAAGGTTATATTTCAAAGCAAGCTGTTGATGGATAATCCTAGCTACTTGGTTGTGTCTATGCAAATACTCACTATTGGCAAGACTAGAACAACCTGAAATAATATGCCTAAGGGATTCTCCGGGACGGCGACATGCCCGACATATGTCAACCGTACCATCCTTTAGGATATACTTTCGGTAATTATTAGTCATCACCACTTCATCAGTAATTGCAAAAACAAAACCTTCAGTTTCTCCAAAGAGGTCACCGAATCGTAGCCAGGATACAGAAGATGTTAAATCAATATCGGGCCCGTGCAGGGCCCGATAAAAACGACCATGCAACTCCTTACTCATCCATATGTCCTTACGATCATTGAGACTCTGTATCACAGGTTTATGCCAATTCTCTTTAGCCAGAGCAAGCGGGGTAAGTCCTTTGTCAACTACAACCACATCACGATGCACATCCGCGTCAGCGTGAAGAAAATATTCCCTGAGGTTGCACACCTCACGGTTATGGAGGGTCTTAGCATTAAGGAAACCACGACCCCCGCACTTCCGCGGTATGTACAACCTCATCACTGATGAACGCGGATGATGCATTCGGTATGTGGTGAGTAACGTACGGACTTTCCTATCCAGGGCTTCAAGTTCTGTCTGAGTCCACCTGAGTATGCCAAAGGAGTACATCAAAACTGGCATGACCCAATCGTTATAGGCGCGCACCTTGTTACCACCTGATAAAAGACTTTTAAGTACTTTTTTCAAGCGGCTAAAGAAGCGCTCCTTCAACGATTGTTTCATACCAACTTCACAGATGCCTAACGCCTGCGACATACCCAGGTATTTATATGTTTCGGTTGCAGAAAGACATCCAAGTCGTGTAGAATCTGAAAGTTCTACGCCTTCAGATTCTATTATCCCGCCTCTGTTTACATGCATGACCGCACATTTGTCAACACCAAACTCCATCCTGATAGAATTACTAAAAACTTCTGTTATCTTTAGTAATTCTGTCAGTTGCAGCTTGTTGGATGCAAATAGTTTCAAGTCATCCATGTAAAGGAGGTGGGATATAACTTGGCCATCCCTCCGCAACCGATAGCCTAACCCTGAATTCTCTAACAAAGTACTCAGAGGATTCAGTGCTAGGCAAAACCATAATGGACTGAGACTGTCACCCTGGAATATACCCCGCTCAATCCTTATAGGCACACTGTTCCCGCAAACCCGTCGACATCCTGGATAGCACAAGACTGTTTTCCATTGCCCCATACATGTCTTCATGAAGGCACATAGAGTTGCATCAATTTTATACAACTCCAGTACCCTCAAGAGCCATGTATGCGGCACAGAATCGAAAGCCTTCTTGTAGTCTATCCAACATGTCGCCAGATTCTTACGGTTACGGCGTGTCTGTTGGCTAATGGCCATATCAATTATAAGGAGCTCTTTAGTGCCACGAGACCCACTTCTGCATCCATTCTGAGAGGTGGACAAGATGGAATTGTCAATTAAGTGGGACGATATTTTCCCTCTCAGAATAGATGTTAGAAGTTTATAGAGCGTGGGGAGACACGTAATTGGTCTGTAATTCTTTGGGTCTGTAGCACTACCAGACTTAAACAAAAGATGGGTAACGCCAGTAGTGGTGAAATCTGGCAACGATCCTGACTCTAAGCATGATTCGAATTGAGATGCCAAACGCCCATGTGAGCTCTTAAACCATTTTAGCCAGAAGTTATGCAATCCATCTGGCCCTGCCGACTTCCAATTCGGCAGCAGACGGACTGCACTGGAGACATTATTTGGTGTTATTTGAATTGGCTCCATGGTTTTAATAGGCTCACATGAACGTTCAACATCTCGCATCCAATCACCCTCTGTGTGACCTACGGGCATCGACCAGATGTTGCGCCAAAATGAAGTAGTGGCATCATCATCCGGTCGATGCACTTCGGTCACATTAGAGTCAGGACGCTCCCAATTTCTGTAGACCCATCTTTTGTCTCTCTGGAATGTGCGATTTTGTGAATACCGATCCACTCTTTTTTTGTATCTACGCACACGATTTGCCCACCAAGCCGGCACTGCTTGCTTTGGTCGTATAACAATGTTATCATTAAGAAATTTTACATTTGCTATACGACAAGCTGCAACGGCTCCGCAATACAAAATTGAGTGTGTATCCCCGAGATCTTCACTATTATCGAAATAATTCGATAATAGCGAATCCAGGGCACACACTAGAGCTATGTTTTTTCTATGCGTGGGCAAACGTGGTAGACGCGGTCTAATTTGTACTGGCATAGATCGATATTCAAGCATAGCACACTCCAAAGCACTCCTTAATAATTGTTCGTTGTAATGGGTACTTACGTTTGTAGCACTGGTATTCATCACATCATCGTTACCGTTATTTAATTGTAAAGTAGTTGTAGAAGTTAGTGTCACAGGTAACGATGATGTTGATGGCAGACCAAGACTGCTACACACGTCCGAACGTAGCCTCTCAAGTACGGTAGCATCCAACAGATGACATCGTTGTATGACCCGCACTTGATCCGATAGACGCTGTGCTGACACGTTGACTGATGGTTCAAGTTCCTGAAACAGAGGCAGCATTCTGACACGATACGCAGTGAGGTTGATTCCTCCCTCTGTAGCCCTGAAATATGCCCGCATGACGTTCTCATTCAACGAATTCGACCATCGCATGCGGTGCACATCACCACCGGAGGCGGGGGCCCTGTTCGAAGCTGGTGGGCCTCGGGGTCCCAAGCGAGACGGTGGCCGGCCTCTCCCCGGCCGACGTACAGGTGTTGGCGACGTCGGCGGAGAGAAAAACTCATCACTCGACGATGAGCTCGACGCCTCTGCGATTCCCCTTGTCGCTGTTACACATTCACGGGGAAGAGAGGCGGAGCTGAGTGATGAGTCCGGAGGTATAAGGCGTGCTTCTCGTTTCTTGGCTCTTGTTATCATATTTTGCTGGATTTAATTTTACATTTTATTGTGCATTTTCCAATACATGACAGCTGTCATAGACTTCCAATTCTTTTCTATTCAAAGATTTTTTATAACTATTATTCTCGAAGTATTTATACATTTTTGATAAAATATTCATTATAAATCTATATTTGTTGATAAATGATGTTAAAATTCTGTAAAATTTATGTGTTTTTAAAGCAAAAAGTAATTAAAACTGTACAGCAAAATGTTGACAGGGATGCCAATTATTAATATTATTATTAATATGATTATTATTATTATAGATGTATAAATAAGTATATATACATTTATTTAAATAAAAGTGTTAAACCTATGATTTGTATCTATATAAAGCTATAGTTCGCCTTTTTGACCACCTGCAACAATCGACTGACAAGGTGATTGAGCTGTATCCCTCTGCGGAGATGGTGATTCTGGGGGATTTCAACGGTCATCATGTTGACTGGTTGGGCTCCCGGATGACCGACTTTGCGGGGAAAGCTGCACACGAATTTGCCCCGACCTATGGGTTCTCCCAACTGGTTAAATCCCATACGAGGATACCAGACAAGGAGAACGAGCATAGTGCATTGCTGGACCTCCTGCTGACAACGCGTCCGGATGGATACAACGTCTCAGGAATGCTCCGCTCGGATCGTCGGACCACTGTATCATTCGGGCGCATGTGCCACTCGCAAGGCCTGAACCACCTCGACCCAAGGAGTGGCGACATGTGTGGCACTATAAGTCAGCAGACTGGGATGGACTGCGGGAGCTCTTCGCGTCGTACCCGTGGAGGCGGCTTTGTTTTGCCTCAGACGATCTGGATTCCTGCGCTGCAGCAGTCGCTGAGGGGATCTTGGAGGGCATGGAGTGCTACATTCCTAACCGCTGGATCCCTGTAGGAGCAAATAAGCGACCGTGGTTCAATCGGCTCTGCAGAGAAGCTTTGATGCTGAAAGAATCTGCCTACAGAGCCTGGACCACGGCTCGTGCAAATTCAGATCCAAGCATCTCTGAGGTGAAACGCAAATTAAATGCCGCCTCGAGGGCCAGCAAGAGAGCAATTGTCAGGGCTAAATTCGATTTCGTCGGCAGAATTGGTGAGCGGCTAGCAGGGTACCCTTCAGGGAGTCGTGAATTCTGGTCGCTTGCCAAAGCTGCCGAGGGAAACTTCTGTCAGTCAGGTTTACCACCTTTGCTTAAACCCGACGGTAGTCTGGCCCAGAGTGCCGGGAAGAAGGCCGACCTTTTGGGTTTTCTCTTTGCCGCTAACTCGACCATGAGCGACGGGGGTGCTGTGCCGCCGGACGTTCCGTGGTGTGGAACTTCCATGCCGGAAGTTAAATTCACGCAGCGGGACGTCCGACGGGAGCTTCGTTCTCTGGACGTTCATAAGTCGAGTGGGCCGGACGGTATACCCGCGGTGGTACTTAAGCAGTGTGGTCCAGAGTTGTGTCCGGTACTTACACGTCTTTTCACGCTTTCATATTCTATGCGACAAGTCCCGGCGTCGTGGAAGATCGCGTATGTGCATCCTGTGCCCAAGAAGGGTGATAGGACCGACCCGGCCAATTACAGGCCTTTAGCCGTCACTTCCCTATTGTCTACGGTGATGGAGCGTGTAATTAATACACAGCTCCTGAGGTACCTTGAGGAAAACGACCTGCTCAGTGACCGGCAGTACGGTTTCCGTCACGGTCGCTCGACGGGCGATCTTCTCGATGGGCGACGCCTATCGAGAGTAAGGGCGAGGCTCTAGCAGTGAGCCTCGACATTTCTAAAGCCTTTGACCGGGTCTGGCACCGTGGTCTTCTTAATAAATTGCCCTCCTACGGACTGACCGAAAGATTATGCGGATGGGTGTCCAGCTTTTTGGCCGGTAGAAGCATCAGGGCTGTTGTCGACGGCAGCTGTTCTGACTGCATGGCTGGACTACACGCTTCTGGGAAGTCCGTTGTGTTCACAGGAGTTCCCAGGCGGTTCAGTAGTTTAGGTAAGGTAATTTGTCCTGGAGTTAATAAATGCAATAATTCAGAGTAATAATATTTTTATTACAATTTACTAATAAAACTTATATCTAACTTATACTAGGTACTCATCCGAATTCTGGGATTTAGATAGATTCCTTCTTCCGGGATATTAACAGTAAGGCTCTATGCCTATATTTTCAATAGAATATCTGCTTAATGGTATGAGCAGGGGTTTTTAACCTTAAACTTGGAAGCTCATTCTGAAAAGAACAAACAATATATTTTATATACACCCTCTTCAAGCATAGATTTCCCTAAACTTTCCCTTACTATTATTTTTAACCCCATTTTAAAACATTTAATATACAAAGAACATTACCCCCTTTTCTAAATTTCACAACGCCTGCCTGATAAAATACATTTACTTAAAATATTCTTTTTTTTACATGAATTTTACCCACACTTAAATTACTAAATAAACTTAAGTAATGCAATTGATGCTTACCAGAGCTTCCGTTTTCACATATAAAAATTTAGTTAAATACTTGGGCTATTAAGCCACTCACTGATTATTTCAGTGGAATATATTTTACAGAATAATTTACTTTGATGTAAATTTTCTTCGACAGTATGAAGTAAAATAAAAAATTTAGTTAGTTCCTGATTTTTTTTTATTCTACTAATGCGCACGCCTATATATAGCTTACATCCCACCATATCTCCTTCCATCAAATATCCCTACTATGACACTATTAAGGACACACCCCTTATACCGACCTAAGTATAACCATTATACCTACGCTTAATAGCGCCTAATAAACTAATTACAGCAAATCTATGATTTACGCCACAATATCCCCTCCCCAAGAGAAAATTTTGTCCCTATAGACAAAATTTAAGAATACTAATTCAATTTAAAAAATTTGAATTAGTATATAACAATCAATCTATAACAACTGTATTACTTAGATAATGTCTCCCAAAAATAAATAATTTAAATATTCCAATAGATGTAACTCTGATGGTGTTCACAAGATAGATAGAAGAAAAGACGTATTTAAGGCTTAATATTAAGAAATCCAGGTAATACGAACCGCCTGAATGTAATATAGAATATGGCTTAAATTGAAGACTGAGATTTCTATAACCGTCTCAGAGAAGAAAATTTATATAACAACATATGCAACGATGTAATAACATTGTATATGTCTATATAACTGAATGCAATATATTTGCATATGATAAGCAAGCCTTTAAGAGCTTCCTATAGTACCACGTAAATCTGCGAGGGCAAGCTTACCGCTTCCGAGTGGCAGTATTTACTACAAAAAAACCAAGAAACAGAAATATAGCACTGAATACACCTACAGAATCATCCTACCAGAATTCTAACCAAAAATATACAAACAACCCAGAAAAAAAAATCACATTTACCAACCTTAACATTTCACTGAAATCCAAATCCAATATGTAATAACGTTTTCAAAACGTATGCATCACTATTAACATAATGCATGTGCATAAAACTTTCATAACTTTGTAATTCTTAATACTTTGTAATTTTATAAACTCACGGCACGTACACAACTTTCACATAACATGACAATGAATTCACAATGTGACCTCAAGCTTAACAATATTTCGAGGTACCCTCATAAATTTTCACAATTATTCATAAGGTCTCTTACACACTGACTTAAATTTCTCGTGTATGTTTGACTGTCCGCGACAACATCCTAAAGTAATTTAACGTTCATTTTTAAATAACTGACCTGACATTGTTATTCTTGTCTTACATACTTTAATTTAAGTTGATAAAATCTAAAAAAAATTGACGGTATATTTGTTTACAAGAATAGGGAAAAAAAAATTTTAGCGACGCATTTATGTGTATGCAAAGTACCTACTGACTTCAAACTTTCATAACTCACCAGACTCACCCATTCCTTTGAATAATGTGCCCTTCATACTCTCATATTCATCCCTTTCATATATTCATACATCTCTCATACAATTCCCGCTCATAAAACACTCATGCACACTTGTGTCATCAATACAATCACATGATGACGCAATTCTTATATACAAGAGAATTTAGCTTTATTTTACACTAAATCTCAACATTATTCATTAAAACCGTATACTGTCCTTACGCTTATGGAATTATGATATGAAATGCAGTCTGTAAGAACCCTAAACGATATTCACATGATATTCACAACTACCCATACTTAGGAGAAAAAAAATGATACTACAATTTATATTGAATCTATTTTTAGCTACAAGGTGAAACTTTGGAATTATTTTATGAAGATTATAATTAATTATTTAGTTTAAATATTTGTATTGCTAACTAGTATATAGCATTATTGGATTGATTTTTATGACGAATATTTGTTACCTACCCCAATTTTTTTTTATATTACTAAGGTGGCTATCGATATAGAAAATATATAACTTTATGAAGGTGGCAAACAAACATACGGCCGACCAGAAGGACTGGCGGTTACCGCAGCCTATGAACATTTGCCTCACCATAGGCGACAAACTCATGCTGCCGACCCTGTAAAACCATTTTACGACCCTTTTTAAAGAACCCCCTACTATTACTGTAGAAACCGGCTCATAACCGCGAATAACTACTTCACAAGTTAATTGATTTTTACTTAGCAAGAAATACCTAATTTTAATAATATTCATATTAAACGGCTCTGGTAAGCACCGAATCACTCACAATTTTTAATACACAAATCACTTTCTCTATTCACATAGAACTACAATATCATTCAGATTTTCCTGAAACAATACACAAATTATACAAAACAAAACCTACCGTGAATGTTTTGCATTCATGTATCTTTAAAACATTAACAACAATTTTTACTTCTACAAGAAGGTTCGTAACAATTTTATTAATGTGGGTATATTTTTTGCGTTAAATTTATTACAAGGAATTGTCAAAAACAATGAGGGTAGAATTTTTTCCTTACGATGAACAATACAAAATATGAATATGACTATAAGCCAACAATTATATAATGAAGGATATTTTACTATTACAGTTTGAAATAAAATAAAAAAAACTGTAATTAAATTTGGGGACAAGCTACGTTAATAAAAATGATGTTGAGAATTTTCCAATTTCGGAATACCCGTTTAGCCAAAAAATGTAAAATGCAAATAAAAAGTTCAAAATTCGGGCATCCAGACTAGCATAGGCCAAGGGCGTCTAATCCTTGAAGTAGCACGAATTTCGGGGGAGGCTACCTGCTAGCGGGAAACACCTTACAATAAAAATTATTAATTATCTAGGATTCACTAGACCCAGCAAATCTGTAATACCACCAATAAGATATCAACTCCAGGACAATTAATTATGTTCGGGTGCCATGACACGCTTCTGGGAAGTCCGTTGTGTTCACAGGAGTTCCCAGGCGGTTCAGTAGTTTAGGTAAGGTAATTTGTCCTGGAGTTAATAAATGCAATAATTCAGAGTAATAATATTTTTATTACAATTTACTAATAAAACTTATATCTAACTTATACTAGGTACTCATCCGAATTCTGGGATTTAGATAGATTCCTTCTTCCGGGATATTAACAGTAAGGCTCTATGCCTATATTTTCAATAGAATATCTGCTTAATGGTATGAGCAGGGGTTTTTAACCTTAAACTTGGAAGCTCATTCTGAAAAGAACAAACAATATATTTTATATACACCCTCTTCAAGCATAGATTTCCCTAAACTTTCCCTTACTATTATTTTTAACCCCATTTTAAAACATTTAATATACAAAGAACATTACCCCCTTTTCTAAATTTCACAACGCCTGCCTGATAAAATACATTTACTTAAAATATTCTTTTTTTTACATGAATTTTACCCACACTTAAATTACTAAATAAACTTAAGTAATGCAATTGATGCTTACCAGAGCTTCCGTTTTCACATATAAAAATTTAGTTAAATACTTGGGCTATTAAGCCACTCACTGATTATTTCAGTGGAATATATTTTACAGAATAATTTACTTTGATGTAAATTTTCTTCGACAGTATGAAGTAAAATAAAAAATTTAGTTAGTTCCTGATTTTTTTTTATTCTACTAATGCGCACGCCTATATATAGCTTACATCCCACCATATCTCCTTCCATCAAATATCCCTACTATGACACTATTAAGGACACACCCCTTATACCGACCTAAGTATAACCATTATACCTACGCTTAATAGCGCCTAATAAACTAATTACAGCAAATCTATGATTTACGCCACAATGATGTTAAAATTCTGTAAAATTTATGTGTTTTTAAAGCAAAAAGTAATTAAAACTGTACAGCAAAATGTTGACAGGGATGCCAATTATTAATATTATTATTAATATGATTATTATTATTATAGATGTATAAATAAGTATATATACATTTATTTAAATAAAAGTGTTAAACCTATGATTTGTATCTATATAAAGCTATAGTTCGCCTTTTTGACCACCTGCAACAATCGACTGACAAGGTGATTGAGCTGTATCCCTCTGCGGAGATGGTGATTCTGGGGGATTTCAACGGTCATCATGTTGACTGGTTGGGCTCCCGGATGACCGACTTTGCGGGGAAAGCTGCACACGAATTTGCCCCGACCTATGGGTTCTCCCAACTGGTTAAATCCCATACGAGGATACCAGACAAGGAGAACGAGCATAGTGCATTGCTGGACCTCCTGCTGACAACGCGTCCGGATGGATACAACGTCTCAGGAATGCTCCGCTCGGATCGTCGGACCACTGTATCATTCGGGCGCATGTGCCACTCGCAAGGCCTGAACCACCTCGACCCAAGGAGTGGCGACATGTGTGGCACTATAAGTCAGCAGACTGGGATGGACTGCGGGAGCTCTTCGCGTCGTACCCGTGGAGGCGGCTTTGTTTTGCCTCAGACGATCTGGATTCCTGCGCTGCAGCAGTCGCTGAGGGGATCTTGGAGGGCATGGAGTGCTACATTCCTAACCGCTGGATCCCTGTAGGAGCAAATAAGCGACCGTGGTTCAATCGGCTCTGCAGAGAAGCTTTGATGCTGAAAGAATCTGCCTACAGAGCCTGGACCACGGCTCGTGCAAATTCAGATCCAAGCATCTCTGAGGTGAAACGCAAATTAAATGCCGCCTCGAGGGCCAGCAAGAGAGCAATTGTCAGGGCTAAATTCGATTTCGTCGGCAGAATTGGTGAGCGGCTAGCAGGGTACCCTTCAGGGAGTCGTGAATTCTGGTCGCTTGCCAAAGCTGCCGAGGGAAACTTCTGTCAGTCAGGTTTACCACCTTTGCTTAAACCCGACGGTAGTCTGGCCCAGAGTGCCGGGAAGAAGGCCGACCTTTTGGGTTTTCTCTTTGCCGCTAACTCGACCATGAGCGACGGGGGTGCTGTGCCGCCGGACGTTCCGTGGTGTGGAACTTCCATGCCGGAAGTTAAATTCACGCAGCGGGACGTCCGACGGGAGCTTCGTTCTCTGGACGTTCATAAGTCGAGTGGGCCGGACGGTATACCCGCGGTGGTACTTAAGCAGTGTGGTCCAGAGTTGTGTCCGGTACTTACACGTCTTTTCACGCTTTCATATTCTATGCGACAAGTCCCGGCGTCGTGGAAGATCGCGTATGTGCATCCTGTGCCCAAGAAGGGTGATAGGACCGACCCGGCCAATTACAGGCCTTTGGCCGTCACTTCCCTATTGTCTACGGTGATGGAGCGTGTAATTAATACACAGCTCCTGAGGTACCTTGAGGAAAACGACCTGCTCAGTGACCGGCAGTACGGTTTCCGTCACGGTCGCTCGACGGGCGATCTTCTCGATGGGCGACGCCTATCGAGAGTAAGGGCGAGGCTCTAGCAGTGAGCCTCGACATTTCTAAAGCCTTTGACCGGGTCTGGCACCGTGGTCTTCTTAATAAATTGCCCTCCTACGGACTGACCGAAAGATTATGCGGATGGGTGTCCAGCTTTTTGGCCGGTAGAAGCATCAGGGCTGTTGTCGACGGCAGCTGTTCTGACTGCATGGCCATTAACGCTGGAGTACCGCAAGGCTCAGTGTTGTCCCTTACTCTGTTTCTGCTGCATATCAATGACATTTTGTCTATTGACGGCATTCATTGTTATGCAGACGACAGTACGGGGGACACTTGTTACACAGGCCGCCCCGGTATCTCTCGGGACGCAGTGGAAGAAAGTCGTGAACAGCTTGTGTCCGAAATCGAGGCTACTCTTACTAGAGTGTCCGATTGGGGTTGACAAAATCTTGTCCAGTTCAACCCCTCCAAGACACAGGCGTGTTTCTTCACCGCTAAGAAAGCCCCAATTACTGTAGCGCCACAATTCCAGGGCACATCTCTTTCCATCTCTAAAAGTATAGGGATCCTTGGTGTTGACATCTCCAGTGACGTTCAGTTCCGCAGTCATTTGGAGGACAAGGCCAAGCTAGCGTCCAAGAAGCTCGGAGTGCTCAACAGGGCGCGGCGGTACTTTACTGCGGCGCAAACACTGCTTCTCTATAAGTCGCAAGTGCGGCCACACATGGAGTACTGCTGTCACCTCTGGGCGGGGGCCCCTGAATATCAGCTTCGTCCAATTGACTCGGTGCAGAGGCGAGCTGTGAGAGTTGTCAACGATCCTTTACTGACAGGTGGTGTTGAACCTCTTTGCGACAGGAGAGACTTTGCCTCCTTATGCGTATTCTACCGCCTGTACAATGGTATCTGCTCTGAGGAATTGTTTGACATGATGCCCACGGCTACGTTCTATCATCGCACCGCTCGCCATAGACTGGGATTTCATCCTCACACCCTACGTCCGGAGCGTTCGAGCACGGTTAGATCCGATAGGGGAATTCTTCCGCGCACGCTTAGGTTGTGGAATGATCTTCCTGCCTCGGTTTTCCCAAATGCCTACAGTATGGGGTTCTTCAAAAGGGGGCTAAGAAGGTTTTTACAGGGTCACAAGCGCGAGTGTGGCGCCTCTGGTGTTGCAAACGTTCATAGGCTGAGGTGACCACCAGTCCTCCTGTTGGGCCGTATGCTTGTCTGCCACCTTAGGTGGTATAAAAAATATATATATATATATATCGGGCAGGTTTTCCTCAAAGGGTAGACAGAGGCAACTAAACGCCCACAATGGTTTCCGTTGTGAGTCTATTACAGAGTTGAATCAAACAACAGGTGTAGGTTATTTCAAAACTTACAAGTTAGGCGTACTGGATCAGAACACTATACTTTAACACAATATTAACAGCATAGCTTAAGGACTGTAAGTTCATCGATTGTAAAAAATTACAAAAGCTAATTAAGTACGAGATGAGGATACAAGTAAGCCACTAGAATCTTTGAATAACAATAAAGACACACACAACTAGTTTTGACTCTTGAACTAAACTAAAACCGAGATAGAATTTCAAACACAGCATTAAAAATTCGACGTTATCCGTTGCAAACTTTTCCTATGTAAATACACTGTAATACAGGTCATGACGTCAGAAAGTTGAATACAACTGTTGACACAGTCCGCCAAACATGAACGCACAAGGTTATTCCTCTATTATCAGGTGTAACTCAACAAGTAAACACATCTATCATCCCAGCGATCTTCCCGGTTATGTGAATGCAAAGGTCCTCTTTACTCAACGACGTTGCCTCGTAGCGGCTTTAGGTGTAGAAAACCTTACGCTGCAGTCCATTGTTTTGGCCATGATGAGCAGCGAAGCGACGCGGAATTCCGCTACTTCGTTTTGTAAAGTGGTGATGTGCTCAAAACAGGTAGCGGAGAAAGAACGGGAGAGAAACTAACCTAAAACCCTCACGAGCCGCAGAAGACGCACTGAGCGCCGGAGATCCCAGAACGATCTCATCCCCTACTATAGGTGTGAACTTGGTGGGATCGTCCTAGTAAAAACAGGCTCAAGGTGGTAGCGCATCGTGTTCATGCACGCGCCTCCTTAATGGTAATGCGTGGTCTTCACGAACAGAGGCAAGGAGTTGCTGCTGGTCAGGGTCTCTAGGATTTCCTTCCGAGGGTCACCAGGTTACCTGACTACATACAGCTGGATAGGAAAGAAAAAAATGTAAAAGGTCCTCTTTACTTTATTCACCAGAACACTGTAGGTAAGTTATCATTCAATAAATCATCTCACTCAATCTATGGGAGCCCACTGCTGGACGTCCAGTCCATTAATCCTCCATTGGGTTAGAAGCTTTATGAATTTTCTCGATATGACTAGGTGGTAAAAAGATTAGTTCAGTCAGACAAAATCTCAATTCTTGTATTCGAGTTTCATTATGCACGCCTTAGAATTATAAAGCATAAAGTCTATGATGCACACCCTGTCTGTTGAGAATCCTGCGGATATCCTTCCGAGGGCTTACCAGGGGCTCCCAACCGTAGGCAATATGTAAGGAACGTGTTGGTTTATAGTTGGTAAGAGTCCGGTATAGCAACCGTGACGGCTTTTCCACACATAAAAAAATGCACGTCGTGTTTCTGCTTGTAGCGTTTTTCCCGAGTGACTCGTGGAACTACGGACGGAGCTACGTCACAGAAAGATAGGTGAACTACGTAGGTGTCCCACGTTGCAGAAAACCGCATTTTAAAGGTCTGGTTTACAAAATAGAGGTGCCTTAGTAGGAACTGCTTTCAATTATGCAATTCGTTTTCTTCAGTAAATATTTGTCGGAAGCCGAAACTTTTTGATTTTTGGAATTCACTAAATAATTTCCGCAACTCCCGCTTTCTGAGCTGCACTCGCTACCTCTACATTAAGTTTTTAAAAGATAAACAACCACTGGCATAACATCGAATTAGATTTCCGGAGCCGCTTCCCATTCCATACACAAATCAGATAGCTGAGTTCTCGACAAGTATTTGTAAGTTATACGAATGTATTTCCTGTGTACAAATTGAATCTGTAAGCTGAAATCAGAACGAAATGTGATACATCTTAATGTACTTAATATTTTTTTTAACGTGAGCAAAATCCCGTCATTGATGCTATGCCGCACTCTTACCGACTAAAAACCACACGTTCCCTGACTACTACCAACGGATGGGAGCCACAGGTAAGCACTCAAAAGAATATCCACAGGGTTCCCATCCACACACCACTGCGGCCTCACGTAGGGGGTTCGGGTGCTATCCCGCGTAGTTTGGGGGTTTTTCGGATGTTATCCCGCTTCTTGGGGCGTGTGGCATGCGTGAAATATCATGTCACGTTGTCGTCCTCAATGTATTTTACTTATACTACGATCAATATACTTAGTAAAAAGAGGTAGAGAAGTTTTAATAGGAGGTACTTATTATATTCATCTTGGAAAGATAGTTCCTGTAACCGGTATCAATGGGAACAGTATCTTGGTAACAAATCGTTGATTTAGACACCACAAAAATACTATTATAGATCATTAAAAGTCTTAAATTTTCTTCGTTACTACACATCGAAAGTTAGCAAAGCTTCTCAAAATTGAAAACAACTATTGTACGAACTAATTAAACGTACGGAGTTATTTGGAATGTGGTCGTCACCATCTTAACAATGACTTCAAAACTACTGAAGAATCTTGTAAAATATTAATACTTACGAATTTTCCAGTGTGTTGTTCCTCTTACAACGCCTAGTTCATTTGTTTGTTCAACAGTGATTTTAATTTTTATAATAGTGATCCTTGAATGTTATCTTGATCTTGAAATTTAGCCATCACCGTAGATTTTTATCAAGCAAGTGACTTCATTTTAATGTGATAGAAGAGAATTTTATATGACAATGGGGGCTAAAGTCATTTTTATCAGCAAATTTAGTTCCTGTTGTTTACTAGATGACCTGTCAAACGTTGTTCACCATCTAAATGGTCAGATAAATATCATCTATTTAAAAAAATGCATCTTATAAAAAGGAAGTCATGTTGAATTGTGGAAAATACTTTACGACAATGTACAATAAACCTATATCTCTGACTCTCTCTCATAACATTTTTGAATTTACCTTTACAAAAATTCTATACCAGTGGGCAAAAGTTAATAACCCCAAAGATCGTAATGACTAAAAGATAAGCTTCTTTATAACAAACCGAGACGAATGAATAGCCTACTAAAATATAAAAATGCTCGTTTCCCGAGATATGAAGTGCAATATTGCGTAAAAGAATATGATGTGGCAAATCTGAGTATTTTCCACGAAGGTCGGGGATTTTAAACATTTTATTCAACGCTGCTTTAAAAACAGTATATCGCTTAAGCCTCTTACATTTATTTTTATTTAACTTTTAGAAATAGCTGCAGTATTTTCTTGGTAGGAAATATTCTAAGTGATAGTTTTCCGTTTGAGGAAACGAGATAAAGCAAAGGCTATATTTATGACGTTGGGATATCGTATGTAACGCTTTTTATGTCGCGATTACGGAGCTACGACGTCAAAAGAGGGTAGGTATTTTATTCGAGGCGAAAGTATGTATGTTGGCTCGTAAGGTTTAGCGCATCTGGAATATTTTTATCAAAAGAAGATACATTTATTGTAAATGCGTGAGAACCTTTTTTTGCTTTTTCTCCCTTCACTAAGACATTATATTTATTGAATGGATCTAATATTTAACAGGAAGTTATACAATAGATCATTGTTATTTTAGTCTGTGTCAATGGTGCAGTGGTATGTGGCTGCCGTCGCTAAGGCCTCGGATTCTAATCCGGCATCGGAATAAATATATGTGTGATTATATTTGTACACACACTTAAATAAGAGAGAATGAAGATGGCAGTGTGTATAAAAAATGTCAGATTGTTTTTGGTTTATTTATTTACGGGCCTTCCTCACGTTAAAAAAGAAACCCAGAACAACTGCAATTAGACCGTCACGCGATTTCACCCGCGTAGTTCCCGTTCCCGTGGAAATATGGGAGTAAAATATAGCCTATGGTCGTCGCAAAGAGTGTAGCTTCCCTACAGTAGTGACAGAATTTTTCAACTCGGTCCAGTAGTTCTGGAGCCTATTAGTTACAAACAAACAAACAAAAAAAAAACAAATCTTTCCTCTTTATAATATTAGTATAGTTCACAAATAAAATAAAAGTTTAACACTAAAACTTAGGTACTTATTGAAAAATGCTCTATAATGTACCTAAGTAACAAGGTAACGAGAAATCTACAAAACATAGGTACGGTAAATATGTTTGAAATTGTTTTCCAAACACAACAACTCAGACTTTCGACTTTAAATCTGTTCAAAGCAACCGAGACAGATTAATCTGCTAGTTAGAGTTCCGTACCCAAAGGGTGAAAACGGGACCCTCTTTATGATAGTTCCTTGTTCGTCTGTCTGTCTGTGCGTCACGAGGCTGTATCTCAGGAACCATGATAGTTATTACAGAGCTGGAATTTTCACAGATGATGTATTTCTGTTGCCGCTACAACAAGTAAAGTAACGAGTTTTAATTTGGGATCCACCTTAGGATGAATATCGTGTAGCAAACTTACGCTATTTAGAGCTAATATTTTAACGCAATAATATTGTCATAATGTTTAGTTTCTAGGGGCAACCGTGCAATTACGTCAACTGGAGTGATGGCAGCTAAAATGTAATATGTATAGGTACTCTCTTATGAATATGAATGTTCTAACAACATTTTATGGAAATGGGTCCCAAAATAAGGCTCGTGACTGTACTAAAATAAGAAAGAGAAGAGGGGCGGGGGGGGGGGGGGTAAGGGAGGCTCCCAGACAACAAACGTGATTTTTTTTCCTTTTTTGGTACGGAACCCTCTGTGTGCGAGTTCGACTCGCACTTGTCCTGGTTTTTTTTAATAATATAAACAGCGACATTTCAACTCTACGTATGATACACCAGATTCGAACAAACTCTATTCAGCAGATAGTTAAACAAAACTTGTCATTTCAAGCGACTATTTCTTTATCTGCAAAAAATGCACTTCATTTTTGAAAATGTAGATATTGTGTAGTCTTGTAGGCTTAGGCTATTTAGCTACTACGTTGTAGATATTGCCTTAAGGTTTTTTCTCCTGTCTTATATGGAGCTAAATTTGGCCAAATACAGCTCTGGGTGGAAGAAAAACCCTGATAATAAAAACAGCCTCGACTGTAACAAGCTGAAAAACGTTATATTTTTGTAGGGAACATGAAGCATGAACGAATTTATTCCCTTCAATTCTTGTTTTTATTTGTTCAAACTTGTTCCTTCTTAATTAAGTTGACTGTACTAACTTCGACGTAAAATGAGGGGTGCTATATGTCTGTAATGTCATAGCTACTAAACGTATGTGTACTACTTTGACAAGATTGAGATGGTTATGTAAAAATTTGTTTATACGTTTTTTTTATATTTACTTTCCCTAAAGGACGCTGCCCTCTTAAGTTCGTATGAGAAATAATAATCCTTTTTTTTTTTTTATACCACTAAGGTGGCAGACAAGCACACGGCCCACCAGAAGGACCGGTGGTCACCGCAGCCTATGAACGTTTGCAACACCAGAGGCGCCACACTCGCGCTGCCGACCCTGTAAAAACCTTCTTAGACCCCATTTAAAAGAAGCTTATCAGCTTTCAGCAAAAAGACAGATGCGTTCGGTTTTTGTGCGTTTTTAACGCAATAAATTCATTATATAAGAACTATAACCATTATTAACCGTTAGGAAAAACGTGGTTCGATTTAATGAAGATTTTACTGTTGTCTTTCTTATAAAAAAAAAATTCTTTTAAACCGACTTCAAACTTGTGTGATCAACTTAGAATATCACAAAATCGAGATATTTTCAACAAAAAAGAACTTTATACTATACTATACTATAAGACGCTATAAGACGAGGGCAACACGTGCGCTGGTAGAGCGTTCAGAAGGAGCTATTTAACCTTACTGTACCACAGTGGTCAAAAGTACCAATCGTACAGGGTTATTTTTCTTGAATTTTCCTTTCGCCACCGTGAGCACATCTGTTAGCAGGTGAGGCTGGCATTGTGAAGTCGGTAAAACTATCATAGAACCCCCATGATAGTTCTCATATCCCCAATACCCTTATATGGGAGCTGTTTTAGTAGATTTTCTAGAATCGCTCATATTTTACAGGAGATGCTGATTTCCAAAGAACAATGCCGAGTACAACCGTTGTCGACGGAAACCAGGACGGCCAGCTCGCTACCTCACGCCCGCCTTGCCAGGACGCCCTCCATATCCTCGCAGAGCAGCCTCGATAGCGGTACTTCTAGGGCTACTGTGAGTATTGGTATTTTTAATAGTTTTATACCTTATTTCAATTTTTTTTATACCACTAAGGTGACAAACAAGCATACGGCCCACCAGAAGGACTGGTGGTCACCGCAGCCTACGAACGTTTGCAACACCAGAGGCGCCATTCTCGCGCTGCCGACCCTGTAAAAACCTTCTAAGACTCCTTTTGAAGAACCCTAAACTGTAGGCGTTTGGGAAAACCGAGGCAGGGAGATCGTTCCACAACCTAAGCGTGCGCGAGAGAAAGCCCCTGTCGGATCTAACCGTGCTCGAACGCTCCGGACGTAGAGTCCCTGTCTGTGACGAGTGGTGCGATGATAGAACTCTCTATTATCTTATACATTGGTCTATTTCATCTGTTTATAAGCCAAAATATCAAAGTTTGCGAACTATATTCTTGCATCTCATTGAGCTGAAATTTCGAAAATATATAAGTATATCAATTACCAAATGAAAATTAATTATTTGTTCGTGATAGTCTCTCGAAGGGAAGTCAAAGACCGCCAGTAATAGATAATTTATATAGGTAAGTACTTATATATTCTGTGCAACTGATCCGATTGAATTGAAATGCTATGTACTGGTGTATGTCTGGTGATACTGTCTCCATTAAAAGGGAACTCTTCAAGGGTTAATGGTATCAACTTCAAACTTTTTTCTTTTCTTCTATCTGGAGACGGTTCGACCAAGATTGTATCGGCAGGAGACTACCTACTCTTCATTCATTTCTCTTTCAATCTCACTTTTTAGCAGCGAAAAATGCTTGACGCAGTGATCGTTTGCGGAACTCAGAGAAAATTAGATGCTTAAAACAACAAGCAAATCATTTTAGACTTGAGTAAATACAGCTTAAAACAAAATAATTTAATTATTAATGAATCAGAAACCCTTTCAAGTAGCAACCAATTTCGTTTTCCGGACGCCATGTTGAAATAATATAGGTACTTACTCAGTTATATTGTTGCGCCAACTGAGAGGAATCTAATGAGGCCTCATTATGTTGTAATTTGTCAAATTGTTTGGGCTGCTGGAGGTTTTACCAACGAAAATATGTTATCTCGAAAAACATGAGTATAAATTGGGAGTCATAAACTTCTTTTCAGGGTTCTGCATCTAATGGGCAAAAACTGAACCCTTTTACTGAGATTTCGCTGCCCGTGTGTTTGTCACCAGGCTGTATCTTATGTACCGTGATAGCTAGACAGCTGAAAATTTCACAGATGTACTGTGTTCCCACGGGAGCTAAACGGGTAACAACTTGCTTATAATATAAATGGCCACGCCTTTAGCCCCGAACGGCTAGGCAGAGACATATTATACATGCCCACATTTCACCTTTTTAGAATTCGTCCCACGTATTAGGTGGTGAGCCGTATTGCCGTGTTGAAATGGACAGACGCAGGTTGTGACGGCCTACTGTTGAAATTTTTCAAGCCGCCATAAAGGTCTTCAACTTGGCTTAACGACTGTCATTTTACTGGCAACCGGGACCAACGGCTTAACGTGCCTTCCGAAGCACGGCAACGCTCAAATAAATGTCACAAAGTGGTCACATGGATTGTCACCCATCCAAAGAGTGGCTATAGTTAAAGTTGCTTAGGTACCTACTGCAGTGATCGTTTACAGAACACTAAGTCTGCTATGAGAGATTATTGCTTATTGCAGCTTATAATATTGTTTAATAATTGCAAAAGAATTTTTTAAATTGGTCCAATAGTTTTTGAGTTTATTCATAACGTACAAAAATCGTCTTTATAACATTAGTTTAAATGGGAATTCGACCCACAAACTTCTGTTCTGTAACCAGGTACTGTTACAAATATCCCAAGAGGCCAGTCAGGCTTACACTGCGAATATCTTATGAGAACCTTTTGTTCTCCATCAAATGTCGTAATTCAACGAATAATGGACACTAAAGCTCACGTAGGGTTGCCACTTAATTATTGTAACAAAAACAACACGTCAACTCATTTAATATTGACAGCTCACTCAAATGAAGTTACAGAACTAACTTGTATAATTTGACTTCATTTAAAATTGATGGTCCTAGGACGGTGATCCTATTCAGTATTCAATTATACTTACCAACGTTATTTGTTACGTTGAGTACCGCTTACTATCGATTACAACAGTTTTATACTATAGACCAGCAGTTCCCAAACTAAAGATCGCAACTTACAGGTGGGTCGCGTGTAAATATTGAATAGGCGCTGAAATATTAGGATGATATATCGACTCTCCACGACTTTCAAAAATTATTTCATCATAAATAGTCGAGGGCCGAGATGGGTCGAAGCCCAGTCAACTTTGGGAACCATGGCGGTTAATGTATCTATGGCTACTAAAATTGTGTACGTTTCAATTACTAGGTAAGTAGGTATTTGAACCGCCCTTTTTATAGTCTACTGTCTATAACGGTATAGGTTAAATGTCGCGGAACTATTACAGTTCTCACATTAGGAATTCAAAAGTTTGGTAAAATGATTCTCCATATTTATTTCTTGGTTTATTGTTCATAGAAAAATTTAAGAGAAAAAGACATTATTTTCTCCATTCCCTACCTGTCACTGTCACGGCGTCTAATGTGAGATAATTTCTATGACATTAACTCGGCCGGCATAGTTTCAAGTTGCTAAAGTTTAAATAAAAAAAGCTTGCAGGTTTATAAGTCCACAAATAGTTGAAAATTTACACTTTACAGTGACTTCTGATGCTACGTCTGAATTGCTTTTGAACTCAGGTTTATAACATAAACCCAAGGTAAAACCCTACAAATTCTCCAAGGCAGAATTAAATATTTGAAAAAGATCCACTGAGGCTCGAGGGGGTCAAAATGTTGGGGTTCTTTCACTGCATGTTATCAGAAAATCAAGCGGAAATCTTTGTGACTCCGCTTTGATGGTCAGCTATTCCCGTTTTGAGGTTTATTTTACTCCCAACCGTAGGCAGTTAGGTAGGATATGTGTGGTTTTTATTTTTAGTCGGTATTAAGACTACTTAAATTATCCTCACTTAAAAAAAATAGAGACCAATTTTAAACGTCTACTATTATTTTCTAATAACATCACCGAATCATGTAAAAATACTGACAGTCTGAAGTTTGCGTGTCGTGAAACAACTAAACGCCTATAGGCCTCTTGGACAACTCTAGTGGCGCAGCGTTGCGGCCGATTTAGGCAACACGCGGACGTTAGAGTGCGGTCTGCTGTACGGTTTACGTTTGTAATTCTCTCAGAAACGTTCAAAAGTGGTCTCTCAAAATACGCAAAATGGGTGGTAATTGACTTTTTATTCGTTTCCGAGACGAAATTGGGAAATAAAAAAGAGATGAGTGGATAAAAGCCGTCAGAACAATATAGGTATTAATATTATAACGATTTGATAATCATAACGTATCGAACGTAAACAAACATCAAATTTTCGGTTCGTGTGTTGTAGGTTTGAAGTAAAACTTCTTTAGGCGCGACTAGGGAGTAGGTAGGTATATCAAAACAAACATGCACAATGTTAATCATGTTAAATTTTTAATCTCGCATGGACATTTTTAGAGAATCACGTGCAAGTTATTTTTAGGGTTCCGTAGCCAAATGGCAATAACGGAACCCTTATAGATTCGTCATGTCTGTTTGTCTGTCTGTCTGTCCGTCCGTATGTCACAGTCATTTTCCTCCGAAACTATAAAGCCTATGCTGTTGAAACTTGGTAAGTAGATGTATTCTGTGAACCGCATCAAGATTTTTAGATAAAACTAGAAAAAACGCAGATAATTTTGGGGGTCCCCATACTCAGAACTGAAATTCAAAAATGCAATAAATGTTAATGTTCCTTTATACCGATATGAAAAATGCAGTTTACAGATAATATAATTTCAATGACCGATACTTATTTCTTCATTATTTATATTTCTTTGATAACAGGGAGATACATCTTCATTTTCCATTTCTGCTTTGCATGTAGGTATATGGTTGAAAAGTTGCTGTAAATAGATTTTTTCAGATTCAATTAATAGTTGAATAACAATTATTATTCAACCATTAATTGATTTTATAATTATTACATAGATACCTCTACTTTCACATCGTACGGTGGATTATTGATCGTCTGTGGTATTACTTTTCCACTGATGATTTGTTCTCCACTAGCTGCATCATGGATTTTGACCGCGACCTCCTGAACATGATGGCTTTGGAATAATTTATGCCCTATAATTCATAAACAAATTGATTTGATCATCGTGTTATACTAGTAATACGATAATCCTACAAATATATACGTAGAAAAAATTACAATGAAATTGAAGGAATATCTCATTGTTTCGTGTATTTACTTACCTTTCGACACAGATTTTTCGCGAAAGAATTCTGCATAAATATTCTGGAATCCACACTTGATTATAGTTTGGCTCATAATATGTATTATAAAAAGAATTTCTTATTATGTTAAACAAAACAATAATCTTAAATTTGTAGCGACTTATATGCGAATCATATGTTCATTGTTATGCCAAGAACGACCTCGAGTTGTCGCCGCTAACCGACAGTTGGCGCTGCCGTAGCTTCGGCACGATATCCAAGAGGCGTATACCCTGGTACGAACAAATTGAATACATGACTAGGTCTCATCATGCATGCTATTTGAGTTCTTAAATGCTTCTAAAACCCCCCATTCCCAACCGACCACCTGAGTTATCCACCTGGTTGGTCAGTTAGGAATAAAAGTTCCTAACCACCCACCTTGTGCACCTGGTTGGTCAGTTAGGAATAAAAATTTCTAACCACCCACCTGTGACTGTATAAAATAAATAATGTCCATAATGTCTACTTTATCAATATACCCACATGTCTATATGGCAAAACAAATGAAGATCGACAAAACAAATGAAGATCTACAAAACAAATGAAGATCGACAAAACAAATGAAGATCGACAAAACAAATGAAGATCTACAAAACAAATGAAGATCGACAAAACAAATGAAGATCGACAAAACAAATGAAAATGGACAAAACAAATGAAGATCGACAAAACAAATGCAGATCGACGAAACAAATAAAGATCGACAAAACAAATGAAGATCAGCAAAACAAATGAAAATCGACAAAACAAAGCTCGTTCCATTGCTCGTTGGGCAAAATTAAAGGCTCGGACTAGCTTCTCTGTGAGTGTCCACGTCTCGGCACCGTAGCTGCGTAGGTCATAACTGGTAGAACGCACTGGTTATAGACTCTTGTCACAGATTAAATAATAGTTACTACGTAACAGATACATCACTCCCATACTTAACCTCAAAAATATTAGCTATAACATATCGCTACAGTGGAAAAAATGCTCTACGACGTATTCCTAGAGTCGAGATTCGTGCGCACACCGTATGATTGCGTCATCGAGTGACAACTATTGACAACATTAGGGTTGTAAGCACGTAACAAAAATACATATAACTACAAAAAACAATAAACACAGTGTCTGAAAAAAAAACTTAATAATATTTTATAACTTCTTCTTCTTTACATAAGAATTATATTATAACTAGCTGATGCTCGCAGCTCAGCCCGCGTAAAAGTTTGTTCCTTTTCCCGCTTCCAATGGGAACTTTTTCCCGGGATAAAAAGTAACCTATGTGTTATTCCACACTACAATCTATCCCTGTATCAAATATAAGCCAGATCCGTTGAGCCGTTAGAGCGTGAAAGAGTAACAAACATTCACAGATCTACACATCCGCACTCAAACACTTTCGCAATTAATTTTAGAATATTAGTAAGAAGTAAGATGAAAAAAAAAGCAAGACTAAATAAAGCGAAATATTATTTTACTCGGGAAATGTACATTGGTTGTACGCACTTCGCTCGGTCTAGCGTGTGGCAGCCCTCTGCCGGTCGGCCACCTTAGTTCTGCGTCATAATACTTAGGAGTAGGTGCTTATAAAACGAATTGTAGAGAGTGACGGAGGCCTGCTCTTGTCTTCAGGCATTGCAGAATAGGCGAATCGAAAATCTGACACAGTTTGCTGAACGCTGCCCAGCCCAAGCGGATCCTTCTCGCTATTTCCTTTTCCAGGTTGTTGCCTAGTGTGATTTCTTGCCCAAGGTAGGTATATTCCTGGACAATCTCAAGCCTCGATCCTTCAACGTAGATTGGTCCCGGCATGACATTTTCATTGAACATGACCTTGGTTTAATCCAAGTTAATACCGAGACCAACACGTCGAGACTCTCTACTTAGACTGTGCAGCATCCCGCTCAACTGTTTCAGCATTTCCTCAATTATGACGATGTCGTCAGCAAACCGAAGGTGTGAGATGCGTTCACCGTTTATATCCACGCCCCATCCATCCCAGTTCAGCGACTTAAAGACGTCCTCAAGCGCATTAGTGAAGAGTTTCGAGGATATTACATCGCCCTGTCTTACACCTCTGCGCAGTGCTATACGATTGATCTTGAACGTTCAACTTTCGGATTCTACAGTTTAGGTCCCTCTGTTCGGACGACCTCGTAGGTGGATTTTCCCGTTTGATTATCATTAGTTCAAGAGTCTCGGGTGAGAGCTTCGAGTTCTTCTTTTTGCTTTTCCCTTTCGCATGTGTTTTTTAGCGAAAAATTCTAAATCTATGGTTTTTTCGATCGTAATTTGTATATCCGACCGTCATTTGTTTTGTCGATCTGCATTTGTTTTGTCGATCTGCATTTGTTTTGTCGATCTTCATTTGTTTTGTCGATCTGCATTTGTTTTGTCGATCTTCATTTGTATTGTCGATTTTCATTTGTTTTGTCGATCTGCATTTGTTTTGTCGAATTTCATTTGTTTTGTCGATTTTCATTTGTTTTGTAGATCTTCATTTGTTTTGTCGATCTTCATTTGTTTTGTCGATCTGCATTTGTTTTGTCGATCTTCATTTGTTTTGTCCATTTTCATTTGTTTTGTCGATCTTCATTTGTTTTGTCGATCTTCATTTGTTTTGTAGATCTTCATTTGTTTTGTCGATCTTCATTTGTTTTGCCATATAGACATGTGGGTATATTGATAAAGTAGACATTATGGACATTATTTATTTTATACAGTCACAGGTGGGTGGTTAGGAATTTTTATTCCTAACTGACCAACCAGGTGCACAAGGTGGGTGGTTAGGAACTTTTATTCCTAACTGACCAACCAGGTGGATAACTCAGGTGGTCGGTTGGGAATGGGGGTCTAAAACAGAGGTTTTAATACTAAGTTAGAGTAAATACCCCAATAGTAAACGAAATACCCTAACGTTTTGTGTCACATTCGTAGCAGTAATATGTATAGAAATATTTGTATTAGGTATAGGTAGGTATGCTTAAAAGCCCTGGAAGTCCTACCCACAACGAACATCGCAGGAGTATGCGACCTACTGTATTAGAGTGTTCGTCAGAATAGCGGGTGGGAAGTCATAAAATCGAATGAAACGTGCTCTATTATTTTATAGTGTTTTAGTAGTATTTAGTAACTAAGCAAAAATATTTAGTGGTATTACCAATACCATCATCAACGATCGTCTATCCACGCAGTTTCTTGGAAAGCACTTTGGCGGTCGTTACTTGAGAACCTTTTGGCCCATCGAGGGTTAGTTAGTTTTAAGAGCAATAGCCCACCCACTGCTACTTTTTCAAGATATACATGGATACATACACAAAATAATGTAATTTCCTAAGATGACATTTCTTTTTTGCACCCTTCTTACATTCTAGTTGTTAAAGAACTGCTTTTTTTTAATGCTTAGTGAGTTTACAGCGTTGGTATAACATGAAGCAATCAGAGAGCTCACAGAATCAATAATAGAGCTGTACCGGGAGTAGGAATACTAATCCAAGCGCGATGATTACTTAATTACCGTTGAAGAACGTTGCGGTGCGGGTTAGGCAGGATGTAAACTAGGTCATTTCCGATTGGTTTTGACGCCTCTATTGTTGTATTATACTCGTAATTGTACTAGCTAATCCAAAGTGGTGTTTTCCGTATCATATTACGTGTCCCCGGGATAAAAAGTAGCCTATGTCCTTTCCTTCTTTTATCAGAATCATTTAATGGTCCAGCCGGGATTAATGTACCTACTAAGGCCCTATTTCAGCTCAGCTCAGCTAAATCTGCCGTTTATTTTATGTAAAACTCCTAAACAATAGTAAAAATGTTTAAGTGCTTCGAAACTGACGTAAGGCGTAAGTTCCGTACTTCTGACTTTCAGTACCATAGTAGTTATTAAGCTAAGAATCATATAAGGGCTTGATAAATTTTACCAACATCTTATATATCTTATAGTCCCATATCAAGGCGGGATAAATTTTCCCAATCTGTCTTGTTTATTTCAAAATGGCAGTAGCCTCACCTCCGATTACTTGAAACGAAATACAACTGATTATATGTCGGCGTATAATATCCCTTTGGCAAATACATGTTATAATATACAAGTATAATGTATACTACGCAGTCTTGCTCATATATACTCGTAAAATACCATGTTTCGTGAAAAAATAATATTTCAACAGTCCTCAATACCATATTTTCTCTAATAAGGACAAGGTTTGACTTCGGGGTATAATATCTAATTTACGGACGGCTTCACGTGAGTTTGCGAGATCGTATTAAAAGATAAATGTTACGAAGCAGTGATTATAATGTTGTAGGACTTTTACACTAAGCGCACACTATGAAACATTTTTGTTGTTCAATTGTTGCGTTACATTAAACTTCTTATTTCTGTGCAAATTTTCTACATTGACATCAAGCATACAACCATAGTTCAAATGTTGAACGTAGATCTTTCTCAATTTCATTTTCGTTTGATACAGGATTCTAGTTATAGTTCTGCTACTCTTCGTTCGTTAGCGAGCAGGTGCACCACTTGCAGGTGAGGCTGATTCGGGTCCTGAAGATGTCGTTAAAGCTCCATCGCACCCATCCTTCCTGTTAAATTTATCTAATTCCATAATTTCGCAGAAGTTTAAACTACTGCCTAAATTACTGATCATCCAAATACAGGTACAGAAAGTAATATCGCAATAGGCGTAACTCTGCGATGAGAGAGAATTATCCTTGCAGGTAACATTGCCCTACTTGGCTCCAAATGTCCCTTGACCAAGGATTTCTAAAACCTTTTATCTCGTTTCTGAATCAAATGGTAACTTATCTAAACTAGCGAACGCCAGCGGCTCGGCCTCTGAGTGAAATTGAGCAAACATCTATCTCCTATTTTACGAGTCTAAAAACACCTGTTCATTTAATTTTATCAAAAAGTAGTACCTACTTAATTATGCTAAATTCAAAACAATAGCTTTTTTATCTCCGACGTCGACGTAGTTCCCGTGGGATTACAGGATTTAAATATAGCCTATGTCACCCGGGGATAGTGTAGCTTCCAAACAGTAAAAGAATTTTTCAAATCGGTTCAGTAATGTCGGAACCTATTCAATGCAAACCAATTCAGTAGTTCGTTGATAGATCATTCAAGCAGCTATAAATATAAATAGATAAAAAAAGTACGAATCTACGATTTTCTGCTGGAAACCATGCATTAAGCTCAGCCTAAAAATCATCGCTTGAAACAGTAAGTTGCTCAACTAATGTTGCCTAATATGTGCTTTGGCGAAAAGCAATCACAACAGGCACGCGATACACGAACTAAAATTCGATTGTACCGCGATTTAGTGCGGACGGGGGAACCTTGAGACGGGCGATTTAGTAAATGTCAGCGGAGTAGCGACTAAGATAATAACATGGCCACTAATGTTACCATTTAACGAATGGGCTCACGCTTTTATTTTACATGCCTACTCATTTCTGCCCTCCGGTGGGCAATTTAGCAATGGCACTAGACATTAACTCCAATGTTATCACTGCGTTAGGTGAGACAAAACTCATCCAAGTTTAGGTGCGGGAACCCCAAGGCTCCGACCTTAGTCCATTCATGATTGGCTTCGTGCCATTAGACAGTGTTTTAGAAATGGACATTAGCACTATTAGTAGCTATATTTGCTGGAACACGGGAACTCGGGAGAGGCAGTTCGTGGAACGCGTAAAAGCTTGAAAGGATTTGCTTGAAAAAGTCTGAAACGAAAGCAAAAAGTGAATCTTGTGGAGAACCATAAAATTCTCTATTGGTTTGCCTCCGGCTGGATGAGTCTGATATGCCCATCTCACTATTAACTCCCATGGTGGTTCCACAAGCATAAAAGGCCTGTTCGCTTTGTCGTGGCACCTACATTTGTTTTTGAGTCATAATTATCAGAGAGTTGACCGCGTCTTTATCAAACACAGCTACTAACCCAACGGCAAATTCCCAAAACAAACAAGAAGGCCAAACAGTTGATACAGTTGTTTTGTAAGCTATTTGCAGCGCCCTACGTTGTTTTGATGCCACGTGTAACAATTGTTTACGGGCAATGTGTGTTTACTTGAAACGTGAATAGGTATTGTCATAGAGCAACACGACCTACGACTTTTACAGTAGGCGTACACTGGGCGATAGTCGCAGCATGTCGCGGTGACTTGTCGCCGCGACTGTCGCTCGCGTCTGCGACGTGTCGTGCAAAAAACGCCGTGTCGCCGCGACTCCCATTTCGCCCAGTGTGCGGAGCTTAGAACAAAATGTATGTCATTTGGCGCCCGCAGCTGGTTGCCGCGACATGTCGGCCAGTGTGCTTCTATTGTTATCGGAAGGGAATGCGCGATACTGAGACTTTACCGTCTGTCAAAGCGTACATTCCAAAAGGTATATAATAAGAGCTAATACACACACAAATATAAGAAATACGTAGGTAACTATTTACGTGTTTGTCTGAAATTAATGAGTGTTTTGTTTTAATTATTTTGTGTAAGTTTTATAACAGCCGATTGCTTTTGCAGTCGTGTAAAGGAATACGATCCCCCCCCCCCCCCTCCCTCCACAACATAATTATGCCAGACAGACACGTATGGCCGTCTATAGGGCAAACATGCTATGTCTACTCCCCTGGTAGGTCGCGGTGCTCTATGCAGTATTGTATTCTATTTCTAATTTACGAACGCTAACAACCCTTCAACGATATAAAGGACATTATCTTTCAAATAATAATCGTTATGATAATGGTAATTGTGTTTTGATGGAGTATTCTAATGGAAGATTCTTTTTGGAACTGGCATTACATAATGGAATATGGAATATATTATTTTGAAAGGATTTTTTTTGTTATCTTTTCACGCTTGAATCTATTATGTAGGTAGGGTTGATGTTGATACTGGCGAGGATTATAGCCTACTTTGTGGTAGCGTAAGTAACCCTTGAGTGTTCTGCATTAGGAATGATAGATCGATGATATGAAGTTGATTTCTCCTTTCCATACCTTGCTTTAACCCTTAGCCACCTACCATCTATTTCAGTCCTTTAACCACTTACGTTCGGTCCAGGAGACCGCAAACTGCTCATTACTTTTAATTCGGTATCTTTCATATTAACTGTATATAAATATGAGACCAAATCATGATCCACGACACTATAACCCTCGCCTGGCATTTACTCCTCCATCTATCATTTCTTTCTGCAGTACTTAATACTATAAAAAAATCATTTTCTTAATTCATTTTAACGTTAAAACTACAAACCCAAATGAGCAAAAACAAAGTCACATTCACAGGTCACCGAGACCGCTTGCTAAGAATTTTTAGTTGCCCAGGCTAAACACAGGGACAATGTTTACTAAGTAGGCAAGCGTAAGCGCTTTACTTTTCGATGCCTAGAAAAGTTACAGAGACGCACACTGTCCCACAACTAGCACAAATTGAAATATCTTTGTTTGAAAATGCGTTGCCGTCTGTGAGACCGCTGGTAGGTGGTTAAGGGTGCTTTAATATCATTCTACGATGAATTATCGCCTTGTAACGGCTGATTCCATTAGTCTTCAGACCTTAGACCATTAGACTTTAGACCATTTAACTACTTGACAGACGGGCAGACGAACGGACGGATGTACGGAACCCTCGGTGGGCGAGTCCGAATAGCACTTGTCCGGTGTTTTTATTTACATGTTAGTTAGCAATAACAATGATAAAAGCTCATAACGCTAAAATTGGTGTAGCTTCACAATACTAAACAATTTTACCAACATTTTAACGTCTCTGACAGTAAGACATTAACTTTTTTAATGGCCATATATATCATGAAAATGTGTATCACAAGCGTGATGAACAATGGCTTGCAATAGTTGCAATGGCCCATCGCTTATATTATTCAAGCGCTTTCAGGTGGGATACAAAGTTTCGCACTCCATTTATGACGGGGTAAGTAGGCATGGCTGTTGTTATTTTTCCAACGGGTAGGGAGGGGAAAATCTTGAAGATGGTATACGGCTATTTACTGAAAAGGTAGGTAATGGTGTGTCTTTCTTTTAAATTAAAAGTCACCTGCACAACTTGAAGGCAGTCCTACTAATATTATAAATGTGAAGCTTGTGAAGATGTTTGGATGTCTCCTGGCACATCAATCCGAGGGCTTAACCGGGGCTCCCAACCATAGGCTGTTGGGCGTTACGTGAGGATTATTAGTCGGTAGGAGTCCGGCATAACATCCATGAGGATTTTCCGTCACGTTAAAAAAAAAGATGTTTGGATGTTTGTTACTCAATCACGCTCTAACGATTGAACGGATTGGGTTAAAATTTGGTGCAGAGATAGCTTATAGTCTGGAATAACATACAGGCTACTTTTCATCCCGGGAACATGTTCCCACGGGAAGCGGGAACGGGTATCGAATTTCACGCAGGCGAAGCCGCGAGCATTATATATCTACGTTTTTCTGAAATGTATTATTACTATGATAATCTCATTTAAATTTCATGTACAGTCAGCTGCAGAGAAAAGGATACACATTCTTTTTTCAATTCAAATTGTTTAAGTTTTTCGATTCTGCATTTAATAGATGTGGTGGTCTAATGGTTTAAACAGTTGCGTAACCAAATCAGTAGGCCCGAGTTCGATCCTCGTGGGAGCAATTCTTTTTGCTTTTATTTTTTAAATTTCATCGATCACCTCTCGCCAAGCAGTGTTTAAGTTTTTCGAATTTGCATCTGATTGATGTGGTGGTCTAATAGTTAAAACAGTTGCCTAACCAAATCAGTAGGCCCGAGTTCGAATCTTCGTGGGAGCAATTCTTTTTGCTTTTATTTTTTAAATTTTATCGATCACCTCTCGCCAAGTTTTATTTATGACATTAAATGTTTAAGTGGATTACGGGCAAGTAAAATAATTAGTTTGCATGAAAATAATGTTTTATTTCATAGCATTAATGGAAAATATAGATTGAGTATACAGTATTGCATCAGTCTATATTAAATTACGTTTACAAAATTTACCTATAAACTAAGATTATTATATATATTATAACAAAACACAAAATAGATACCCTGAGGGGTTGGGCTTAGAATATATAATATTTGATAAAATTCTATATTCCCTTAAACATACAATATTCTTCCGTTTAAAGTTGTGAATAAAAGTATTAATATTATCATTTTGTGCTTGTGAATCAGAGAGGAAGAACCAACATGCCAAACTATTACCGTATGGCAATATATATCTTTCTCTTTTATCACACAAATGATAACCCATTTAACACAACATTAAAAAAAATTGTGAGGTCTGATGGTGTATCGCTAACATACTAAAAGACTTAAAACAAGTGTAACTGGAATGATAATAATAAAGATTAATTATTTTTGATCACTGGTGACTAAGTTAAAAACCATCGGACCCCACCAGTTTTCTATATGATTTTCGTCTCAACTTTATGCCGGCCGGTCAAACACTGTTATGTTTTCTTGAACCTCCAGCCAGTTATACACGAATCGAGACAAATGCTACGAAGAATGTCCTAACCGCTAAAGTTATTTCTGAGTCTTTTGTCATTCTTCAATCTTTATAGATGCGTACAAAAATTGCTTCTTCGGTTTAATCTTTCTGAATCTAACATGGTGAGCATTTCAGATAGCTCCTATCCTCTTCGTTTCACACCAAGCAGTTTGACGAATCTTTTCCGTGCCGATGAACTTGGATCCCAATGTATAATATTTCGCATTTACGAGTATAAGATAGTAAAGTAAATAGAAATACCTATGTATTTAGTTTATAAAGACAAAAATTTTTATACCTGTAAAAACCGTTGTCAGCAGTTTGTAGACGTAATACCTAATATTCATTTCGCTACGACCTCTGCGAAAGCACACCTGTGTCCTTTTAACGCATACGTGACCTCGCCGTAAAAGAGAAGGACCAAACTTTAATGAAAGTGTAACTGGAAATACCTTTATAACTTTTTCCTTTTAATAAAACTGTAAATGTATCTTAGAAGACTTTTGCAGGGTCGGTATTCGGCAGTGCCAATATAGTAATCAGGACGTGATTTTTTTGTAAGTTATTGTTGGCATATGGTTCGATCTGATGCCGGAAACATACCATAATTTAAAACATGCAAAGTGCATAATATTTGAAATAATAGATACATGGGTAGGTGGAGACAGCGGGGAAAGGAGCTGCGCGGGGCAATGACCACGTGACGCACTCGTCACGTTGGCCATAATCTTTACGTATTTATCTGTATACTTTACTCTGCAGCTGACTGTACAAGAAAAGTCACGCTTGCATAGTGTTCTGTACCGATCTGAGCAATGGCTTATCGCCATACCGTAAGTTATAAGATAAGTTACAGTTGCGATAACGTTAGTTATACTTATGACATTAGTTAAAGCCATAAAATAACTAATAGTACTTACTACGTACATACTTTAGCGTCATTTCCATTTATGAAGGTTTCAGTACTTCGGGCATAGTTATTGGTCCTGGATAAAACGGTAGTCGTTAAGCCAAATTAAATTTAAGGGCTGTTTGAAAAACGTTCAGAGCAGTTGAGCGGGCTGCATGAATTTCAACAGGATCGTATTCTATATGCTCCTGCCATTGCTCAGTCTAACACACACACAGTCTGCTCGAGGACTTGAATCCATGGTCGGAAACTTTTGTGTGATCCCTGCATTTGAGGGTTTCAAAAATTTGTATAAAATTTTTCTACCTATTTAAAACTGTTAAGGCATAATAATTAGCTTAATTTGGGCTAGCCGACGGTGTGTGAAAGAGTCCCAAAACACATATTAGTATGTGTGTAGTTAAGTTTATAGTCACAGAAGAGCTCCGTATGGATTATCCCTTCCCTTTAAAAGATGCCAACGGAATCTACATAATGTATGCAACCCAAGCGTTTTGTTTGCCAGGGCGAATAATATGCAAAGCCTTATTGGCTGGTTAACCTAGATGAAGGTTGTTCTATTTTACATACCTACACACTCACGAGCAAAACGGGGATACAAAGGTTTACCACATTATATGAATATCGTCAGTCATGTTGAGGGTCCACGTAACTTATATAATAACTAGCTGTTCCCTTGGCTTCGACCGCGTTTATCGCGTGAAATCATAACCCTCCTTTTGCGCAGTCGGTTAAAAAGTAGCCTATGTCCTTCCCAGGGCCTCAAACTATCCCTATACCAAATTTCATCTCAATCGCTCCAACCGTTTAGGAGTGAAAGCATAACAGAAAGACAGACAGACAGACGGAGTTACTTTCACATTTATAATTAGTAGGGAAATAACTAGATGATGCTCACGTCTTTGCCCTCGAGAAGTTCGGTACCCGTTCCCGCTTCCCGTGGGAACATATTCCTGGGATGAAAAGTAGCCTATGAGATATTCCAGACTATAAGCTATCGCTGTACAAAATTTCAGCCCAATCCGTTCAGCCGTTAGTGCGTGATTGAGTACCTAACAAACAACTTTACATACTTTCACATTTATAATATTACTAGCTGATGCCCGCAGCTTCGCCCACGTAAAACTTGCTCCCGTTCCCGCTTCCCGTGGGAACTTATTCCCGGGATAAAAAGTGGCCTATCCTACCAAGTTGCAGCCAGATCCGTTCAGCCGTTAGAGCGTGAAAGAGTAACAAACATCCACACATCCATACTCACAAACTTTCGCCTTTATAATATTAGTAAGATAGTAGGAAGACGTAGAGTCTCTTTGAGGAGACTTGTTTAAGAGACACAGAGGTATAGTGCACGGCATCTAATTTGGCATGGTTTTGAAGTAGTGGGGGTAAGTTCGCGCATCGTACACTGCACAAAAAAGTGCTCCACTCACTCCAAAAAGTGCTCCGGCGCTCTCTCCAAAACCTTACCAAGTAAGATGCCGTGCACTAAATGTATCTATTCTTCTCTGCCTATAATCGAAAACTACATTCAGCATCTTGCCCTCGCCAAGTCGAGCAACAAAGCGGCACGGCCGTACTATCTATTCTCAAGCCCACTTAGGCCATTTTCGATCCTCGGGTCATCCTTCCGAGGGCTACCCGTGGCTCCCTACCGAAATTATTAGGAAGAAAACGTTTGGTTTTAAGTCGATAGGAGTCCGGTATAGCATCCCTGTAAGATTTTCCTTGCGTTAAATAAAATGTTAGTTACTACCCAAAAATGCAATTCCTACCCCTACGCGTCACAATAGGATTTCACGATTAAATGTTGTTAAATTAATTAATTACGTAAAACTTAAGATGGACCTATATGTAGGGACTGACGAAAAAAACCGCATTGGTATTACATGAATCTCAATACTTTTTACGGTAGAAGAACTGAGTTCGATACCTACCTGATTTTTTTACAAGTTTGGTTTTTGATGGCATTGAATTGACGCCCCAGAGTACATTGTGACTAAATGTTATCGATACTGAAAGAATGTCCTAACCGCTAAAGTTATTTCTGAGTCTTTTGTCATTCTTCAATCTTTATAGATGCGTACAAAAATTGCTTCTTCGGTTTAATCTTTCTGAATCTAACATGGTGAGCATTTCAGATAGCTCCTATCCTCTTCGTTTCACACCAAGCAGTTTGACGAATCTTTTCCGTGCCGATGAACTTGGATCCCAATGTATAATATTTCGCATTTACGAGTATAAGATAGTAAAGTAAATAGAAATACCTATGTATTTAGTTCATAAAGACAAAAATTTTTATACCTGTAAAAACCGTTGTCAGCAGTTTGTAAACGTAATACCTAATATTCATTTCGCTACGACCTCTGCGAAAGCACACCTGTGTCCTTTTAACGCATACGTGACCTCGCCGTAAAAGAGAAGGACCAAACTTTAATGAAAGTGTAACTGGAAATACCTTTATAACTTTTTCCTTTTAATAAAACTGTAAATGTATCTTAGAAGACTTTTGCAGGGTCGGTATTCGGCAGTGCCAATATAGTAATCAGGACGTGATTTTTGCCAACTCAAATTAAATGTCACTGATTACTGATTTTTTTATTGAAATACGTACCGACTACTTGATGCTTAGTCTGTTTCACACATCCATTGAACGTTCGAGAGATCAATGCTGCAAGCAAAGAATCAAAGTTTGAAGGCAGCCGGACACTAAGATGGGTTCATATGCCAGTTATAGGTTTGCACATCACACCACAATCAAAATCAAAACTAACCCCAGGGGTAATGGTTTTCGACCGCAGCGTAGTGCCAATGCCAATGGTCTCGTGGACAGTGACACTAAATTCACCATAACCTGACCTGGTCCCATTATCAGGGGTCTTTTTAGTGAGCTAAATATACCTTTTTGTTCCAGAGTCACCGTGGATCTTCTCCAGCAATTCGCACATTCGCACCAGACGGCCGCACTCTCGAAGCAGGCTCGAGTGGCATCCCCCGTTCCCCTTCTCCACTACGGGCCGCCTCGCTAGACGTCCGCGCAGCACCGCCAGCTCACGGCTCTCTTGCTTCGCTAGCTGATACGCCAACCCCTTCCAGTCCTAGGCACGCACCTCCAAGATGCCTGTCTCCGCTTCTGATGCCTCCAAGGTAAGAATTTTTAGCAATAAATAGAGAATATAATATCATTGACTCACAAATGGGTGCTTTTCACTATCTACATTTCTATGTATGCGTTTGAAGTCCACCACACAAGTAACGTTGACCTTATAAATTGTCAAATAGTGCGACCGATCCGATTGTTGGATTTCAAACGCATCCATAGCACTATCACATCTCTGGTGGAAAAGCACCTTAATGATCCTAGAAGTGCTTGCAATTATGCAGAGGGGAAAAAACAGTGAAGTGCTAGGATCTCTTTCTAGAATCTCTGGAATTAAACTCCGTTACGCCACAGGGCGGATACTCCGGCTTGAATGTGTGCGTGTGATTAATAAATGTAAGCAAATTGTACGTCAACATGACCGTCGACTCTATTGACAGCTGTGGCGCGACAGGGAGTTGCCGATCTGTATGTAATACTATCATAGGTATTATCTTTTTACACTATCAAGATGAACTATTGAATGGTGTAACTGCATTTTGTAGTGGCGCAATATTATCCATACTATTTTTGAATATTTTTGTTTGTTACTTTTCTCGACGAAACGGCGACTTAGGTAACGACCTTATTCGTCTTAAACAAACCTGAAAGAAACGGAAATAGGGATGAAACGTTCAACTTTCATTTCCTAATTTATCACCATGTGGGTCAAAATTGAAAGCTTCATAAGCAGTGCCTCCATTCAAAGTGTCATCGCAAACACTTACCTAACATAAATATGCAGAGTGATAAATCAATACGTACCCAAATAAATTACGAGGCTGTATACCTGTAGATTCGAATGTTGCTGTAAATGTCCCCGTACAAATTAAATTATTCTGTATTCACACTTACTTTATCAATATGTAAAACGTATCAGGTGCTACGAAATGGGCTCTCAAATGGTCTCTCACCTTTGACCTTTACGCCTTCTAATGCTCAGCTAAAAGTTTAGTTCATGCATATCTTCCCTCTTTCTATATCAAGGATCACGTTTGCTCCTTCGAGGGTAAGCTTGAAGTTCTTAGATGTTAATATGATTTGAATTCCCTTCAAAGTTCTGAAAATATAAACTCAGTTGTATTATATATATATATGGTATTAGCTTTTCACTGCGCTTCGTCTGCGTAGAAGTCGCTATCGCGTAAAATCATAACCCTCATTTGACACAGTCGGTAAAAAAGTAGTCTATGTCCTTTCCAGGGACTCAAACTATCTCTATAAATACCAAATTTCGTCTTAACTAATTACTTAAATCGCTTCAGCGGTTTAGGCTTGAAAGCGTGACAGACGGACAAATTCTCACAATGCATGGTCCAACAGCTGCCTTGGGCAAAACCTGGCAGAGGTGAAGCATTTTGTCATTATCACTAGTTTATGTATCTCTAGTCCAATAGGGTATCGTGAACTTTGTCACTGAATATACCAGGCAAATCAGAGCATGGAACGTAAATCAGAAACTCGTTTTTTTTTCGAAAAAGTACATTGTTGGTAGATGTCTCCTTCCATGGGAAGCACGGTTAGCAGAAATCACTGTTCATAGAGTTCTGCTTGCCGATATGTAGAATCATTATTCATAGATGTCTAGGTTGATAGAAAGCAGTTTGCAGAAACTCTGTTCATAGATAGCACGGCTCGCCGTAAACTTTGTCGATAGAACCATTGTTGGTAGAATATCTCTAGAAGTGCAGTTGACAGAAATCTCTGTTCATTGATAAAACTTCTCGCTGTAAGCTTTATGATTGAAACCACCGTTATACATTCGATCACAGAAATCTCCTTAAAAAGAAAAAAAACCTACCTAATGCTCACTTATTTAATTTGTATGCTTTTATTGGCAAGCAAACACACGTGCTGCGGGCCACGCGCAGATCAGGGCCATTTCAATTGTGTCAGAATTGTAATTGTCGAAATCTGTCAAATTGCACCATTCGGCTACGACATTTATAATTAGAATGTTTATCACAGTGATTGTTTACAGAACACAGTCGGCGGGGCTACGATCGCGAGCGCTTTGAATAATTACATTTCATATTGTAAATAAACTTATTTATTTAGAATACAAAAAATCGGACTGCCAAGTAAACACACAACTGAAAAGCAAAAAAACAAGCTCTACATTTCTTTTGTGATTTTCTTTAGCTACATACTTACTGTTTTACTTTAGTCTTAAACATTTGCAGGCGGGAACCAGCTAAGTCAAACGAGTGGTGGTTTACAAAATAGGTACATGTTCCCATAGCTTGTTCCCGCCTGCAAATGTTGCCGACAAAGTAAAACAGTAAGTAGGTAGCTAAAGAAATGTAGAGCTTGTTTTTTGCTTTTTAGTTGTGTGTTTACTTGGCAGTCGGGTATTTGTATTCTAAATAATTAAGTTTATTTAAAACTTTTAGTTATGTTAGTAGTGGAGTTATTAATTTTCGTGTAGTGAACATCACCAAAATACAACCTTAATTATTTTTATATTTATGGTTATATTTCCGTTGCTACTCAACCGATTGCAATCAAACAAGTGTAAGAATTTAAGTCTGACCAAGGCCTTATAAACACATAATACCGCATCAAAATCGGTTCAGTAGTTTTGCGTTCATCGCAGTCAAATAATTATAACGCCATGAGTCTGCCATTTTGATTTTCCATGAATTTTATTATACCTGGTGTCACTCACACAATCACGACGAATCAAATGACACCTTCTTCTTAGCCGTTCAGGCTGTAGAGCGTCCAAGAAAAATTATCAAACTTTATATTTTAGCGCCAAAAGTCAGCCGTTTTGATTTTTTTGAAATTTTAATGTTTCTGGAGTCACTCACACAATCACGACGAAACAAATGACACCTCGCGTGTCAAAATCCGTCAAGCCGTTCAGGCTGTAGGACGTGACAAAGAATTATACATACATAGATACATTATCTCGAAAAACATTACCTTCTTGTCTTCGGCAGTTCGAGTAAAAATAATTAGAAAGAAAGAAAGAAAAATAATTTATTTCTGCCAGCTGCAGTAACAGAAGCGTACAACAAATAAAGAGAAAAAAAAAAATGACTGACTGTAGCTTGTCTTGTCAGTGTCAAATCACAAATTAATTGTCAACAAAATTAATCCCTCCAAATTAGTACAAGTACATACATGTAGAGAAAAATTGTAGAGACTAGAGACTAAATAAAAGTCGCAGACTAAAGTCTTTCAATCTGAGAGTTACGTACAATCTTACAATACTAACTTAATTAAATACGATTACAAGAACAATAATAGTTGTAAATACAGTGTCATATTTTACAACAATCCAAATCGACAGCCACTGCAACTGGCGAAAGCAGGTCGTTTCTCAGCATATTTCTCTTATAATTATTATTATAATTATTTATATTATAATATGCATATTTCTTATTATAATTATTTCGTTAACACCATGTTGCTAAACAATGTTATAAACTCCATCAGTGAGTGACAGTGGGAAACATGTATTGCGTCTATAGGTATAGCAATTTTCAACTCGCATTGCCAAGAAATTGTATTAGGGTAGGGATGAGACATTTTACGTACATTAGAGGAATTCCCTCGCGGTGCCGGGTGTCACGAAAGGCCTTTCTGTTAGAAATATACGTATTCGAGACAACTTGAATATTAGGATAGAAATATTTTCGTGATAGTGTGTTAAAGAGTTTTATTTGGTGTGGTGCAATGAACTTCCACTTTTTGATTTTTTTTATTAGAGTGTGTTACCGTCCCCGCTTACCGTGTGTAGATACATTTTCCTGAAATATAAAGTAAATCCCAGAAAAGGGAAAAGCCTATGTGTAATTCCAGATTACAATCTATCCTTTATATCAAATTTCAGCCAGATCCGTTCAGCCGCTAGGGCGTAATTAAGTAACAGATATTCAATCATCTGCACAATGGGCGAGGCGTCATCTAGTACGTGATAAATCTCTGCTATTATAAAATTGTAAAAATAGCTGTGACGGTACGTTCAAGATAAATTTAAAAACATAACTGTAATCGACAAATTTTTGGGAGTCCTGGGACATCCTTCCGAGGGCTTACCCGGGCTCCAATCCGTAGGCTGTGGGCGTTACGTGAGTTTTTTATCGGTAGGAGTCCGGCATAGCATCCATTAAGGATTTTCCCTCACGTTACATAAAAAAAACCGGCCAAGTGCGAGTTGGACTCGCCCATGAAGAGTTTCGTAGCAGCAAGTAACATAATATAAAAGTTCTTATAGGTCGTTGTAACTTTGATTGATGTTTTAACACGTTCGCAGTGGTAGTGATTTTTCTAACCGAAAATTGCGGTTTATGACAAATAAAAAAAGAACTACCAGCTCTATCTCTTTCAAACCAATTATCGTTGGTAGTTTTTATGGCAATGTACATCATATATTCTTTTTAGATCATCATATATTTATCTCTTAGTTTAGAAGTTAAAGGGGGGGGGGGGGGGGGAGACACACATTTTTCCACTTTGGAAGTGTCTCTTGCGCAAACTATTCACTTTAGAAAAAATTGATGTTAGAAACTTTAATAGCATTTTTGAAGACCTATCTACATATAGATACCCTACATGTATGGATTTGATGAAAAAAAAATTTGTGTTTCAGTTCTGAGTATGGGGACCCCCAAAAATTACTGCTTTTTTTCTAGTTTTATATAAGAATCTTAATGCGGTTCACAGAATACATCTAGTAACCAAGTTTCAATAGCATAGGCCTTATAGTTTCGGAGAAAAGTGGCTGTGACACACGGACGGACAGACAGACAGACAGACATGACGAATCTATAAGGGTTCCGTTTTTGCCATTTGGCTACGAAACCCTAAAAAGGGCTTCTGAGACCAAATCTATTTTTTTTTCTTCGTGTCTGTTTGTTTATTTGTTTCGGGGTTGGAGCAAAATTCAGTAGCTTGATCATAATAAATTGTACTTTTAGGATTTTGTAGGTATTTTTTCATCAAAATCGGTTAGGCGGAAATGATAATAAAGCTTGACCCATGATTTATTAGAAGCCCTATGCATTGGATAGGTCAAAGATTGGTTATTACTGTTTTAAGCTAAAATCACCTCGCGAACAAAGTCACGGGCAATACCTACTAGTTACTTAATAATATTGAAAACGCTACTGAAAGTAGTATCAAAAAAAAAATTTAATAAAAAAAAACCGACTTCATACAAATCCTGATAAATAATATTTACTTAGCTTATACTTAAGTAATATCTATTTTGATTTTATCAGATTTTATTCACTAACATATTGAAGTCGGCGCCAAGTAAACCCATAGTTTTATGTAGGTATTATTCATGGCACCAACTTCAATATTATATTGAATAATAAAATCTGATAATCGAAATACATATTACTTTGTGCTAAGTAAATATTATTTTTCAGGATTTGTTTACAGTCGGTTTTATTTTTTATTCAATTTTTTTTTCCATTATTTTAAGTGACGGGTGAACCGAAAAATATGTCTATCTAGGTGAAAGTTCTCATCAATACAAATCGATCAAGCACCAAACACAAGGTAGCTGCTGTAAATCGTTAAGGAATTCCTTCGACTGTCTTTCGGTTTCATCAGATCGACTCCAGACATTCATTAAATTGTAGTACATTAAAGCACTGAACTAAAAAGTTCAGTGCTTTAATGTACTACAATAATTGACGGAAATATCGCTTAACATACATAAAAAAAAACATAGGTACAGACGAATTGAGAACCTCCTCCTTTTTTTGAAGTCGGTTAAAAAGTGAAGTAAGCAAGCACTGATAGACCGATAAAAATTACAGTAATATCGCCGCATTACTGGATACATTATCAAAAGTAGCAAAAAAACAACGAGAACATGTTTATTTTCGCTTTAATTCCACAAAGTAGAGGCACAGCTGTCGGCGTACTGTGTCGTCCTACCCAAGTGATTAACGACTAACCACCCAAATGGTGGGGGCATATTTTATTTTTGGTATATGGTATATGGTATATTTGAATATACCTTGAGTAGAGAATGAAATTTCAGTTCTCTGTCCTACCACAAAATAAATACCTAGTTGGTGCATGTCAAACCACTCATCTAACAGATGCTCGGGCACAGATCAACGCGCTCCTGGTAAGGCATGTAGCAGACGACGGGGCGGGCCGGTCATTTGGTCCGCAACGTAATAAAGACCGCGTCTGCCCGTCGATGCCCGCGACTGCCCTCACCGCGAAAATGTGTGTCCGGCGGGTACCAACAGCGCGGTCTTTTTGCCCTTCATGTGCGTTGGTAGTATAGGATTCCTTTAGCGGTATCATTCGCGGTGAAATTGCCCGACCCGGCCGCTCCTTCGTTTGCAAAGCCAGCGCCGCCAACGGGTCCTTCTAACTCATAATATTAAGATTCCTCCTGCCAAGCGGATTAATTATAAAACGTCTTATCGTCCATTATATTGAATAAATGGGGACAAGCTGGTGTTAAGAAAAGATAAACTTATTGATCTTAAAGTTTAATGAGTCCATCTTAACTTTATCCCGGCTGCAGAGAGTTTGCGTTTCTAACTAGTATAGAAATAATATTCATGATAGTAAGCTATTATTTTTAACATACATGCATATAGTCACGCCTTTAACCCCGAAACGGTAGGCAGAGGCATAGTATACGCCCAAATTTCACCTTATTGTTTTATGTCCCACGTAATATGTGGTGAGACTATTGCCATGATGAAATGGATAGGCGCAGGTCGCCGCGACCCGCAGATGAAATTTTTCAAGTCGCCCATATAAGGCCTTAAACTTGGCTTAACGATTGTCAATTTACTGACAACCGGGTTTCATTTTAAGTTTTTCTTCTCTACGCAATGGATGTTTTTGCGAAAGTGTTCTCTTAGTCTTATGACACCCTCGGGATGTATTGGGGTGGCGACATTTTGTACTCTTGCATGTCGTAACATGGGACCCCTTCGCCACACGGGGCTATTATTTTCAAATTCGGCTTATACTCGTATTTCAGGATTATCCCAAATTCTGCCCAAAAGGGTATTAAATTGGAGATTAAAGTTAGTAAGACAATCATTGTAATCCTAGCAATACCTATCATAATTTTTATCCCTGGTATAATTATGATCCTAAGGAATGCTGGAAAGATATCGAATGCCACGCGGGCAAAGTCGCGGGCATCAGACAGTTACACATAAAATCGTTACTGTCTGTTTGAAATGCTTATCTATACCTACCTACATATGAAATTACTTGTCCCGACTGACTGACAGATTTATCAACGCAGAGCCTAAACCGCTGGCCCTAAAAACTTTAAATTTGGACAGTAGATGCATTTTATAATGTAAGCATTCACTAAAAAAGGATTTTTGGAAATTCAGCTACTAAAGGGGTAAAATAAGTGATGGAAGTTTGTTTGAAAATCCGTCATTTTCAGAACTACATGCAATAAATTTTATAAACGTGTGTCTTTTAAAAAATAAATAAGCACATGTATCAGCGTTTTTTCAAAATTTAACTACTAAGAGAGTAAAATAGGTCAAAAACGTTGTACGGAAAGTTCGACATTTTCACACCTACGTCTTTTAAAAAATTAATGAAAACGTGTATCAGCGTTTTTCAAATTTTATCTACTAAGAGGATTTATTTTTCGTATTTTCAAAAGACTTTTTACTGACCTTCTTATCTTGTAATGTAATAAAATAATCGATAGAAATTGTTATAAATTCAATTTTGAACACCCACGGACAAACTGTCATTAATTTCTACAACTTTTCTTAGGCGGTGATTGGCACAAAACTCTGAAACTTGCCTTATCGAAATTCTGGGTGACTTGTTTATAAATTACTACATTCATTTGCAGAAAATCGGTTCTGGGCGTAAATATTATAGGGCTAAGTGAGTGGGTATTCAACCCACACACCCACTTAGTAAGTATCCGAGTAGTTTCATACCTATATAATCGGATTCTTATCTACCCTTTGTTTTTTACGTGTCGAAAATCCGCTATGGACGCTATGCCGTACTCCTACCGACTAAAAAACCTCACGTAATGCCCAACAACCTACGGTTGGGAGCCCCGGGTAAGCCCTCGGAAGGATGTCCCCGCACTCCCAATAGACCTACGGCTGCCACTGCGGCCTCGCCTAGGGGATGGTTCGGGTGCTATCTCGTATCTTTGGGGGGTTTTCGGGCGTGATTCCGCTTCTAAGGGGGGGCGTGCGTGAATCCCTCACGTCACGCTGCCGTCATGGGCCTGCTTCTGTAAGGATGTCCCCTGAAAATCAGACACTCTACAAACAGGATCACGAGGCCAGTCAAAGGATTTTTTAAAGTTTTTTCTTTATTAAATAAAAATGTCTACATAAATATGATAATTTACGCCGCTGTGTAAAAAATGTTCCACAATATTTAAATGTAACACAATTTATCATGACCTGGTTTGCCGCGTTTTAAGCTTAGGAGGGACCCAACAATAGATTCACGTAGGAATAAAACTATTGGGGCCCGGAAAGGCGGTGGTCGTTTAATAATATCCCCTTACAACCATTATACTATAATTACAGGTTATACTATAATAGTCGAAGGTTGTATAACCTGTAATTATTGTTATCAATTATACGTGTAATTCTAGAATGCCGTTTAAAATTATCAATATCTACAAATAAGCAAAATGCCTTTATGGTATTAATGACATTTTGGATAGGTAGGTACTATAATTATGTCGATTAAGTAGAGATTGCTATTATGAAATTTTAAAATGTCCATTTTAGCCCCTCTCTATAAAATAGATTGCACAGGGGCTTATAGCGAGATTTGTGTCTGTAGTCTGTGACTCTGTTGCATTATATTACGTCACTAAGTCACGTGGATCATCTGTTCAAAGTTTGAAATAAAACAAAAATGACAACGTCAATCGGTTTGAACTTTCACTTTCACAGAGGGGCAGTCGGGTGAGCCGTCTCACGGCTTCTTGTTACTCTTAGTCAGTCATAAAACTAGTACTTCTGCTAAGAGTAGACCTGGTAAGCACCCAGGGAAAAATAAAAAAAAACAGCCTGTAAGGAATATCCATTCATATCCTTTATGTTTCAGCCAAAAATCATCAAAATCCGTACATAAATAAAGTGACAACAATCTTCACCTATTTACTATCCTTTTTCCCCCATATCAAACAAAGATCTCGACAAAAGATGTATTTTAAATCAAAGAACATGTGTGCCAAGTTTGGTGAAAATCGGTTTAGAAATGCGTCTTCTAGACAATAAATACATTTAGGTATATTGTCTGCATACCAAAGTGTAATTTGGTATGCAGACAATATACCTAAATGTATTTAGGCAATGGTACGGCTTTGTCCGCGTAGAAGTCGTTATCGCGTAAAGTCATTACCCTCCTTTTGCGCAGTCGGTTAAAAAGAAGCCTATGTCCTTCTCCTGACTCAAACTATCTCTATACCAAATTTCATTAAAATCGGTTCAGCGATTTAGCCGTGAAAACGAAGGTGATGGCCTGTTGGCGTGTTAAAACGGACAGAGAGAGATTGTGAACCACTGTTGAAATTTTCGTGTCGCTTATAAGACTTTTAAATTAAACGACTGCAATTTTATTGACCACCCGAATCAACGGTTTAACGTGCCTTCCGAAGCACGGAAACGGTCATAAATCTAAATGCCACTATAACTACTCATTTCAAAACTAACTTTAACGTACCTACCGTTCTTTATACGTGGTCGGTTATTGAGTAAACGGGGTTACGAGTGCCAGCATTCAGTCACTATACTAATATTATAAAGAGGACAGATTTGATTGTTTGTTTGTTTGTTTGCATCGAATAGGTTTCGAAACTCCTGAACCGATTTGAATTTAGAAAGTTACACAATTCCCGGTAATCATACGCTATATTTTATTCCTGCATTCCCACGGGAACGGGAACTACGTGGGTGAAACCGCGTGACTAGTTTCGAATATTTTTCCCAATTAGTTACAGTGTTTCGTTTTAGTGAGAATCGTTGAGAATAACCCAAATCATTGCATCTACATTAATACTGAACCGCTACACCACACAGAAGACTTCTTCTAAAGTCGGGAGCCCTGGTGTTTTCCTTCCTAGGACGTCAACTGAGAGTCTCAGCTGTGTGTATTTGAAAGGATTTTAGTCGGTAAAATCCGACTTAGCATCGATGAGGATTTCCACACGTAAAAAATAAAGACTTCTTCTAAATCCTAAAACAGGTCCCCAAAATATTTATTCAAATGGCAATTGGCGATGGGTACTATTAAAGATTACCTCCTACGCATGGACGGCCCTAGTTTTATTTCTTTTCGACCGTACTCATGACAAACGTTACTATTTCCACACAACATTTTCTAAATAAGTCCTGTAAAATACGGGCCAAGTGCGAGTCGAATTCGCGAAGAGCTCCGTACCAAACCACGACAAATAAATTAACTTGGTTGTATGGGAGCCCCCTTATACAGGGTGGAATTTTGTAATGCCACCTGAAGGGGAAGTACTCTTAATACTGTAGATAGAAAATTTTACTCAAAGAAAACATTCCTTAATTTTTGAAAAGAAAGAAAACTGCATTCATTGATTTTTAAAAATTCGCTTGCCGCACCCCGTAATCGAACCGACTAAAATCTGTAAAAGTTGCACCCTGTACTTTTATTGCATCGATCGTTAGGGTCAATTATAAGGATGAAATCTCTCTAACAAACTTCATAAATTAAATGAAAGGAAAATAATAAAATCTTAAATTATTTTCATTATTTACAAAAAATGGTAAACTAACAGATTTTTTTTCTGTGGGGATATAAAAAATCTAATTTACTTACATTAAATCTTATGAGTATGTAAACGAGTTGAGAGTTCAGAATACGATTTGTAACATTCACCACAACGCGTTATTCAAGGTTACTAGAAATGAATTCGTTAGAAGAATAAATTTGTGTATCCAAGAAAATAGAGCCCATTTCGAGCAATTAATTACCTAGTTAGTTTACCATTTTTTTCGTAAATAATTAAAATAATTTAAGATTTCATTGTTTTCATTTCAATTGTGTTTTGTAATTGCAACATGTAATTTATGAAGTTTCTTAGAGAGATATCCTTATAATTGACCCTAACGATCGATGCAATAAAAGTACAGGGTGCAACTTTTACAGATTTTAGTCAGTTCGATTATCGGGTGCGGCAAGCGTATTTTTAGAACACATTAAATGCAGTTTTCTTTCTTTTCAAAAATAAAGGAATGTTTTCTTTGAGAAAATTTTTCTATCTACAGTATAAAGAGTACTTCCCCTTCAGGTGGCATTACAAAATTCCACCCTGTATATATTTTTCTGTTAGCTAGTATTAGTTAATATAACGGCCACAGTAATACAAGATCTGTGAAAATTTCAGCTCTATATACCTATCACCACTCATTAGATTTAATTAATAAAAAAGGTGATTTAATTAATTTCAGATCATAATTTCAGATCACAGAAGATTTAATTAATAAAAAAGGTCGAGCTAAAACAAAATTTAAATATCAACCCACCGAATATAACCGTGAAAGCTATGTTAGGATACGAAATCTCTGCAATAAGGTGTGTAGGAACGCACAACGCCAGCACATTCAAATATCCATAGAAAACGGAGATCCAGCTAAAATCTGGAAATTTCTAAGAACCTTGGGAGTTGGTAAGTCGAAACAAGAAGATAATTCTAGGAATATTGACCTCGACGCTTTAAATAAGCATTTCTCAAATACATCGAGTTTTGACGCTAGTACCAAAACTAATACTATTACTCGCCTTTCACAGCTACCAACTCCTGAATATCAATCTTTTAATTTTAATCAATTCACCGCTTGTGATGTTTAGAAGAGCATAATATCTATAGCGTCTAATGCTGTTGGTAATGACTGTATTAGCCGCAGGATGATCCTTCCGATTCTAGATGTCTTACTACCAATTATCTGTAATATTCTGAACCATTCCATTTCCAGTGGCATTTTTCCATCGATGTGGAAAGAAGCCCAAATTATACCTTTACCTAAAAAATCTAGTCCTTCGTGTTTCTCTCATTACCGTCCTATCTCTATCTTACCGTTTCTATCTAAAGTCCTTGAGCGCCTTGTTCACACTCAACTTAACTCCTTTCTCAACAAAAACAGTCTTCTAAATTCCTACCAATCGGGTTTCCGCCCGGGGCATAGCACTGTTACTGCCCTTGTTAATATTACAGATGACATCAGAATGGGAATGGAGAGTGGAAAGCTTACATTGCTGACGTTACTGGACTTCAGTAATGCTTTTGGTACTGTGGATTTCCGCATTCTGCTTGAGATTCTACGCTCTATTAACATATCTCCGCCAGTGATTGATTGGTTTCGCAGTTACCTGACTGGACGCCGGCAACGTATTTGTATTGATGACTCGGTTTCTTCTTGGAACAATATCTCGGTTGGTGTACCGCAGGGTGGCGTTTTATCTCCTCTCTTGTTCGCAATATTTATTAATTCCATCACAAAGCAACTAGTTTCATCCTACCACCTTTATGCAGATGATTTACAAATTTACTCACAGGCTGCACTCAGTCACATACATGAGGTTTTTAGCGCGACCAATAGTGATTTGGAACAAATATGTGCATGGAGTAATAGCTACGGTTTGCAGGTGAATCCAACAAAAACTCAGGTAATTCTTATAGGTAGTAACTGGATGATATCTCGAGTTCCCTGGCCTCAGTTACCACAAATTACCTTCAATGGCATGCCGTTACCTGTCAGTGATACAGTGAAAAACCTGGGTATATTTATCGATAGTACTCTGTGCTGGGGGCCTCAGCTACAGGAAGTCAATCGCAAATTGTTTGCCTCGGCAGGCTCTTTGCGAAGATTGCGTGACCTTCTCCCGATACCGACGAAGATTTCGCTTGCACAATCACTACTACTTCCCATATCAGACTATGCCGATGCCAGCTACCTTGATCTCACGCAGGAGCAACTAGATAAGCTTGAGCGCCTTCAAAACTTCTGTATAAGGTTTATATTTGGTTTACGCAAATATGACCACGTTTCTGAATACCGCAATCAACTCAAGTGGCTCCCAATTCGCTTTCGACGAAATACTCATATTCTTTCTTTGCTCTATACTATTTTATTTAACCCACTAGCTCCTTCCTACCTCAAGGGACGCTTTGAGTTCCAGTGTGATACTCATTCCAGATTCCTGAGGTCTTCAAAGAACTTGCGATTGCATATGCCAGCACATTCGACAAAATTTGCCAATAAATCGTTTACTGTTGAAGCAGTACGGCTGTGGAATACACTACCGGTCCATATCAGGCGTGCACAAACGTTGGGCGCATTTAAGGTAAGGGTGAAAGAATACTATCTTTCAATTTAAACCACCGGTATACTGAGATTTTGAGCGTATATTATATGTGTAGGAAGTGTAATAACATATGTATAGTTGTATGTCTGTTTGTATATATGTATTTAAGTATGTATATTTTTGTATTTATGTGTGTATATGTGTAGGTATGTAGATAGATAGATAGATAGATAATATACTTTATTGTACACAGAAATCACAAAAAAAAAATACAGATATTAAGCATTTACTTCAGTACAATGGGCGGCCTTATCGCAAACAGCGATCTCTCCCAGGCAACCTTTAGATGGATAGGATTAAAAAAAAAATATAATAATAATAGTTTATTTGTTTCAAAAATTGTGGTTTACATTACATGATCTTACAATTAATGCCTATAATAATGTGACATATTGGTACAGGTTACTGGTTCCCAAACTAGGCTAAAACCTGTATTTTGGGAGACAGTGCTCAAACGGTATCATTTGTATACTATAAGTAATTATACATGGTGAATCGTGAGTTACGGTTTGCAAACCATTTTTCTTATTAAAAATAATAAAGTTAAGCTACATTAACAAATGTGAAAAGTGATGTGTGCGTGTGTGTGTCTGTGTGTGTGTTGTGTGCGTGTGCGTGTTTGTGTCTGTGTGTGTGTTGTATGTGTGGTGTGTGTGTGCGTGTGTGTGAGTGTGTGTGTGTGTGTGTGAGTGTGTGTGTGTGTGTGTGTGTGTGTGTGTCGTATCATTACTTATTCGATGAATTTAAGTAAGTTTTCAGTACCCTCATAATCCTGCTGGAGCAGCCAAGCAGTTACTTTTCTTTTTACCTCATTTTTTTTCATTTTTACGATTTTAAGTTTTTTGTTTAGTGTGTTATAGATTTTACAACCTAAGCTCTGACACTGTTTCTTGGCAAAAGCTGTTCTGCACCGCACTATGGGAAAGGCGAGTTGACTACTGCGTTTATTAGGGTTTGGAGAAGGTACGCCTTGATGCATTCTAAGCAGCGATCGGAGGACAAAGAGCTGACGCACTGTCAAGAGCATATTTTCCTCATAAAGCTGAGCAGTGGGATATCTTATAGGGCGCTTGCCCATAACCTTTAATACAGCCCTTTGTGCTCTTTCCAATTCGAGCATCTGTGATTTAGCGGACCCTCCCCACACCGGTATGCAGTACTGAATAATTGATTGGCATAGTGCCAAATAAACCATTCTTACTTGCATCTGTGTAGTCGCTTTAGTTAGGGATTTGAAAACATGCATAAGCTTCCTGGTTCTACTTTTTACCGCCGACGTCTGAACATCCCACTTAAGCTTACTATCGATATGGACTCCTAGATACTTTGTGCTGGTAACTCTAGTTATTTCTTTACAGTTGCAGTCAGTTCTTGAGGTGCATGTGTGGGCTTTTATAGAGAAATCCTGACTAGGGGTATTGATTTTAGATAGCGAAAAGGGAATGTATGACGTCTTGCTAAGGTTAAGCGTGAGTAGGTTGTTACGGAGCCAGGTCATGATTTGTTTAAGGGAGTATTCGGCTCTCTCCCTCACCACTGACCAGTTAGGACCTTTTACTACAATCGCAGTGTCGTCAGCGTAAACAAAGATGTTAGTGTGTGGTAGAGATAGATTGCAGAGGTCATTTACGTATAGTTGGAAGAGTGTCGGGCCTAGAATACTCCCTTGTGGGACGCCGTAAGACACTTCTTCCTCATCACTTATATTTTCACCTATTTTAACCATTTGCCTCCTATTTGTAAGGTAATCTTTAAAAAGGTTGTGTGTGGTACTTCGTATGCCAAGCTTCTCCATTTTATCTAACAAGATTGGAACAGAGACTGTATCAAATGCCCTCGAGAGATCCAAAAAGATACACAGACACCTGTTATTTTGGTCTATATTTTTGGTGACAGTATTTGCCAGGTCAATAACTGCATCTTCAGTAGAAAGATCTGCCCGAAAACCATACTGATTTCCGGCAAGAATGTTAAATTTGTCGAGGTATCCTCTCAGGGCATTATTTAGTACCCTCTCAAGAATCTTTGATAGAGCTGTGAGTATTGAGATTGGTCGATAATTACTGACACAGCCTCTGTCCCCAGTCTTGTAGATTGGGTGGATTATAGCTTTTTTTAAAGCATTTGGAAAAACTCCGGTAGTTATGGCAAGATTACATATGTGGGCTATTGGTGGAGTAAGTGCCTTGCAGGACTGTTGTAGAAAATAAGATGATATGCCATCCCACCCCACGGTGCAATCCCGTCGTAATTGTAATATTATAGACTCTATTTCAGAGTCAGTCACTTCTAGCAACACCATTGAATAAACTTTGGATTTAATAGACGAAGCATATGCACGTCCTGGATTTGAAAGGGCAATATTTTCCGCCAAATTTTTACCAATGGTAGAGAAAAAATCGCAGACCTGGTTTAAAGACTGCTTAGGATCCACGTGCCATCTCAAAAGCGCGATTGTATTGAAATTAAGCGTGGGAAGTTTACATGGTGACTTATTTTTGTGAAGAAAAAAGAAACCAATATTAAATAAGTCAATACCTATTTAAAGAAAAAACATAGCAATAATAATAATAATAATGTATAGATACATCTAATAAACTTACACAAATACCTACTGCACATTTTACCTATCCAAACATGTAAAAATAAATATACATACATATACATACATACGCAAATACATATATAGGGAAAAAATACATACTTTGATCTACATGCATAAATAATACTGTTTTACCTGTGCCTTAAAAGATGCCAAAGATTGAGCTCGCCTGACAGTTACCGGTAGTGCATTCCACAAACGTGCCGCTTGTACTGTAAAGGATTTATCGAAGAATTTTGTAGAATGCACAGGTATGAGTAGCCTCAAGTTCTCCGACGACCTCAAGACCCTCGAATGCGTGTCATGTAAGAACTTAAAACGTTCTTTGAGATAAGAAGGAGTTAGGGGATTAAATAATACGTTGTAAAGTAAAGAAAGTATATGAGTATTCCGACGAAGGCGAATTGGGAGCCACTTGAGCCTGTTGCGGTATTCGGAGACATGATCATATTTACGTAATCCATAAATAAATCTTATGCAAAAATTTTGTAGACGCTCAAGCCTATCGAGTTGCTCCTCTGTAAGATCAAGATAGCTGGCATCTGCATAATCTAATATTGGAAGTAAGAGAGACTCCGCAAGCGAAATCTTTGTGCTGGTTGGAAGAAAGTTACGCAGTCTTCGTAAGGAACTCGCAGATGCATACAGTTTTCGACTGACTTCCTGCAATTGCGGAACCCAGGATAATTTCCTATCGATATGTATTCCTAAATCCTTAACAGTATCACTTATCGGTATAGGCATCCCATTAAAAAGTACTTGTGGTAGCTGTGCAATTTGTATACGAGAGACCATCCAGGGGCTGCCCACAAGAATGACTTGTGTTTTAGCGGGATTCACTTGTAGGCCATAGTTATGACTCCACTGACATACTCTCTCTAAGTCATCATTTATTACTGAAAAGGCCTCATGTATGCAAGCGAGTGGTGCCTGAGTGTATATTTGCAAATCATCTGCATAAAGGTGGCAGGATGAAATTAGTTGTTGAGTTATAGAATTTATAAAAATTGCGAACAAAAGGGGAGATAAAACGCCACCCTGCGGCACACCGACAGGTATATCACACCAAGCAGAGACAAAATCATCAATGCGAATACGTTGTCGGCGACCAGACAGGTAACTATGAAACCAATCAATCACTGTCGGAGATACGTTAATGGAGCGCAATATCCCCAGCAAGATGTGGAAATCTACAGTATTAAATGCATTGCTGAAATCCAGCAGAGTAAGGAGCGTGAGATTCCCACTCTCCATACCCATTCTGATATCATCCGTAACATTAATTAGAGCTGTAACGGTACTATGCCCTGGACGGAAGCCGGATTGGTAGGAGTTTAAAAGGTGGTTTTTACATAGGAAAGAGTTAAGTTGGGTGTGGACAAGACGTTCTAGGACTTTAGACAAAAATGGTAGGATGGAAATAGGACGGTAATGAGCAAAGGAAGAAGGGTTTGACTTCTTAGGTAACGGTATGAGCTGAGCTTCTTTCCACATTGAGGGAAACACACCAGTTGAAATGGAATAATTTAAAAGATCACAGATTATAGGTAGAATATCATCTAAAATGGGAAGGATCATTTTCCGGCTAACGCAGTCGTTTCCAACGGCATTAGAAGATATAGACATTACGCTTCTCTTAACATCACAAACAGTGAACTGATTAAATAGAAAAGGTGGATATTCAGGAGTTGGAAGTTGTGAAAGATGTTTCAGTGTGTTAGTTTTGGTAGAACCGTCAAAACTAGAAGTAGAGGAAAAATGCTTGTTTAATGCATTAAGATCAATATTATTTGGATTAACTTCCTGTTTTTCCTTACCTACTCCCAGGGTTTTAAGAAATTTCCAGATTTTGGCTGGATCTCCATTTTCTACTGATGATTGAATATGCTGACGTTGTGCATTCCTACACACCTTATTGCAGTGATTACGAATTGACACATAATTTTCGCGGTTGCATTCGTTTGGCCGATATTTAAATTTAGTTTTGGCCCTCCCTTTTTTAGCTATCAGCTCTTTTATTTCCTTAGTGAGCCACGGTGCTGGAGCATGTTTCACCCTGACTGCACGGACCGGTGCGTGTGTGTCATAAAGATGAACCAAGGTACTCGTCAAAATATCAACTTTGGCATCGAGAGAAACCGCACCATAAAACGACGCCCAGTCCAGCACACTTGCATCCTCACGAAGCCTGTCGACGTTCATGCCAGCAAAGTTTCGCTGCATCAGCACCTTACATTTTGCCTTAGGTGGGCGAATTCGGTATGAAAGAAAGAGAAGATCGTGATAGGAAAAAATATCAGCATTTCGCTGACCATGTTTGGCTACATGCTCAGAAGAAGAAACAATAATAAGATCTATTAGGGAAGGTGCACAGTCAGGAAAATGATGAGTAGTATCTGAGGGAAGAATATTTAAATTACAAGAATCTAAAATGTTGCGCAGAGAAGCAGACCGGAGAAGAGAGGTGGGATCCTTTCTAACAAGACATGTATTAAAATCACCCATCAAAATGGTGTGCGTATAGGAAGGGACTAGATTTTCTAGAATGCGTTCAAAAGAAGAGAAATAATCAACTTTAGACGAATGACAGTAGTACACGCCGAGAAGGACTTTAGTGTGACAGAGTTCCATTTCTAAGAAAATATATTCACCCGAGTTTGAAGGCGGTGGCTGCGCTGATACTTCAATAATTTTATAAGGGATATAATTGCGTAAATAAATAGCAACGCCGCCACCGCGTTCACAAACACCAGGAACCGGCATGCGGTCATTTCTTATTAGCTTGAAACCAGGGAGAGTATAAGAAATGGTTGAGTGAAATTGTGGCTTGAACCATGATTCCGATACAAGAATGGCGTGTAAATTGTCACAGTCAAAGCTGGCCAGCATATCTGAGAAATGGGCGCATGAGAAATTGTTCAGGTTATTTGCAATTGAAGAAGTATTCAAATCTACATTTATGCAATTTAAAAACGACATAAATAAAATATAAATATTATTAAATACAGTTATAAATATATACTTACAAAATAATAAATAAATACTACTGAAATATTATTACTTTCTATAAGATAACATTAACAAGTATCAATACAAGCTAGTATACATCACTATTCACCCACCAGTCGAGTGCAGTATATTAACTCCTGGAAGAGAGAGCTGAATACTCAATAGATTGATAAATAATTTTGGTTTACATAAATATTCTAAACAATCCACACAGAAATCAGAAACAAAAAGGAACACAAATTCAAGCTTTATAACAAAGCCAAAATTTAAATACAAAATAATTTAAAAAACTAATATGTATGTATGTATTTATGTAGGTATATATTGATCGATTTTATTTTATTTTAGTTTGCTAATAACTAGTATGTGATACCAAACCTGAAACCCCATTATTAAAATATAACACAGTCCAGTCCATCTAAAGGTTGCCTGGCAGAAATTGCTTCCAGCAATAAGGCCGCCCATTGTACCGTAGAATACCTCCTATTTTTTGTTAATATTTATAAGCTTTGGTGTACAATAAAGAATATATTATTATTATTCCTCTTTATTTAATTATTTACATATAAATTTACATTTTTAAATATACATATAAAAAAATACATTTAAAAATATAAAAAAATAGTATCCCACCGGCATCGGGTACAGGGACCAAGCTACCGGTGGTCAGGGCTCCAGAGACAGGAATCGCCTCACAATACGTGCCGTGCTCAGCAAAACCGCCTTTTGCATCAAACCCTTGACCCAACTGCCTAACGCGAGCCTCTTAAGATGTTGATCGAGGCTCTTGGCGATCAGACCGTGTGCTGATACGACTATCGGAACAATAATCGCTGAATCCACATCCCACATGTCGACAACCTCGTGAGCTAAGTCCAAATATTTCAACTGTTTATCTTTTTCTGCTTTCACGAGATTTTCGTCATGTGGGACGGTTATGTCAACGATTATTGCGAGGCGCTCTGATCGATCTATTACCACTATATCAGGCTTATTGGCTACAATAGACCTGTCAGTGATAATAGATCGATCCCAATACAATGTGACACGACCATTTTCAAGAACTGGGTCGGGCACATACCTGTAATACGGTACCTCCGAATCAACAAGTTTATACTTTAGTGCAAGTTGCTGATGGACAATCCTGGCTACTTGGTTGTGTCTATGCAAATACTCGCCGTTGGCAAGACGAGGACAACCAGAAATAATATGTCTGAGAGACTCCCCCGGTAGGTGGCATGCCCGACATATGTCAACCGTACCATCTCTCAAAATATATTTCCGATAGTTATTCGTCATAACAACTTCGTCTGTAATCGCACAAACAAAACCTTCGCCGAAACGTAGCCAGGAGACAGATGCTGTTAAATCTACATCGGGCCCGTGTAATGCCCGATAAAATCGTCCATGCAGCTCTTTGCTCTGCCATATCTCCTTGCGATCAGTAGTACTGAGTATTACTGGTTTGCGCCAGTTCTCTTTGGTAAGAGCAAGTGGGGTCAGTCCGTTATCTACTGCTACCACATCCCGATGCATACCCACGTCAATATGGAGAAAATATTCTCTAAGGTTGTATACCTCACGATTGTGTAAGGTCTTGGCATTCAAAAAGCCGCGACCTCCGCACTTTCGTGGGATATACAACCTCATTACAGACGAACGCGGATGATGCATTCGGTTTATGGTCAATAGCGAACGGACTTTTCTATCCAGGGCATCTAATTCAGTCTGAGTCCATCTAAGTATGCCGAAGGAATAGATCAAGAGTGGCATGGCCCAACCGTTGATAGCCCGCACCTTGTTACCGCCCGATAAAAGACCTTTCAGTACTTTTTTCAGGCGGCCAAAGAAACGGTCCATCAACGTTTGTTTCATGCCTATCTCTGTAATGCCTAATGCCTGCGACATACCTAGATATTTATAGGTTTCAGTTGCGGAGAGAGATTTTAGTTTTGTGAAATCTGAAAGTTGAACTCTTTCAGATTCCACAATTCGTCCCTTCTTTACATGCATGACTGCGCATTTATCTACACCAAATTCCATTTTGATAGAATTACTGAAAGCTTCTGTGACTTTTAGTAACTCTATCAAGTGGGAATCAGTGGAGGCAAATAATTTCAAGTCATCCATGTATAGAAGGTGGGAAAAAACTTGACCTCCTCTCCGCAACTGATAGCCTAATCCTGTACCCTCCAGTAAAGTACTGAGAGGATTCAGTGCCAGGCAAAACCATAAGGGACTCAGACTGTCACCCTGAAATATACCCCTCTTGATCTTAACAGGTTCACCATTTCCAAGAACCTGACGACATCCTGGATAAACAAGAGCCGTTGTCCATTGCCCCATACATGCCCTCAAGAAGGTGCTAAGAGTTGCATCAACTTTATACAACTCCAGCACCCTCAAAAGCCATGTATGTGGCACTGAATCATAGGCCTTCTTGTAATCAATCCAGCATGTCGTCAGGTTTTTTCGGTTACGACGAACCTGCTGATTAATGGCCATGTCAAGAATAAGGAGTTCTTTAGTACCACGTGACCCGCTTCTACATCCATTTTGAGAGTACGACATTATAGAGTTATTTTCAATGTGAGTTGCTAATTTTACTCTCAAAATAGATGTAAGAAGCTTATAGACCGTTGGTAAACAAGTTATCGGTCTATAATTTTTAGGGTCCGTAGTACTACCAGATTTGTGGAGAAGGTGGGTTAATCCCGAAGTCATAAAAGATGGAAGCGACCCTGACTCAAGTGATGTCTGGAAGCAGGATGCCAAACAAGCATGTGAGCTACGGAACCATTTCAGCCAAAAATTGTGCAGTCCGTCCGGCCCAGTTGACTTCCAATTGGGCAACGAACGAACTGCACTAGCTATGTCACTAGATGTTATGAGGACAGGTTCCATAGTCTGTATAGACTCACATGACAGCTCGACATCCCGCATCCACTCGCACTCTGTATGACCAACAGGTACCGACCAAATGCCTCGCCAGAATGTACTAGTGGCTTCGGCATCCGGTAGGCAACCATTAGTCATACTTGAATCGGGTTGCTCCCATCTCCTATACTCCCACCTCTCATCTTTTTGGAACGAGTGATTCTGATTATAGCGGTCCACTCTCTTCTTGTACCTCCGTATACGGTTTGCCCACGCATAAATTTTCTGCTTTAGGAAGTCAATACGTTCTGTGACCCGTATTGTGTATTCGCGAGGACTAATCTCAGTCCCCGCGAATGCACGAGTCACAAAACGCATGACCCTAGGACGAGTATTACCCGCCCTAAAGCAGCTTAGTTTGCTGATGAGGACCCTAGTCTCGGCGATGCGACGCTCAATTCTGCATTGCCAGACTGGAACAGAGTTAAGTCTAGTAACTGGCTCAAATTTTGGAAATTTTACACCAGCTACTTGACATACTGCTACAGCCGCGCAATACAGAATTGAGTGTGCATCACTTATTTCTACACAAGTAGTAAAATAACTTGACAGAATCGAATCCAGGGCACCCACCAGCGCCAAATTCTTCCGTACTTCCACTCCGACCAACTAAACGGATCAACTCAAACGGATCAACTATTTTTATTCCCAACGGTACAACTTTTTTAGTTGGTCCGATAGGAATAAAACGGATCAACTATTTTCTTCTCAACTGAACAACTTGCTAGTTGGTTCGATAGGAATATTTTAATTATTAAAAATTTGTTACCAACTACACAACTTTAAAAAAATCATCTGGTTTTCTTTCTTATCTGAACAAATTTTAGTAACCACGTGTCACGCGAAATTTTCAATGAAAAACGAAGATCAGTAAAACAAATTAGAAATCGGTAAATCAAATGAAAATTGGTTAAACATAGGAAGCTGGGCAAAAATATGAAGAACGGTAAAACAAATGAAGATCTAGAAAATAAATGAAGATCGAGAAAACAAATGAAGATCGAGAAAACAAATGAAGATAAATAAAACAAATGAAGATCAATAAAACAATCAAATGAAGATCGACAAAATAAAATTAATGAAGATTGACAAAACAAATGAAGATCGACAAAACAAATGAAGATCGACATAACAAATGAAGATCGACAAAACAAATGAAGATCGACAAAACAAGTGAAGACCGATCTTTAAAAGATCAATAAAACAAAAGACTATCGGCAAGTTGATACAGTCGAACGTTGCTTGCATTCATTTTTAACCGACTTCAAAAAAAGGAGGTTTTCAAATCGACGGATTTTTTTGTTTGTTACCTCATAACTTTTAAATGGGTGGACCGATTTCGATTTTTTTTTCCTTTGAATGTTGTCACTCGCCGTTTGGTCCCATTACAAGGAAACCAGGATTTGATGATGGTATCCCAGAAAATTAAAATTTAAAAAATTGTGGCACTCGTGGCACTCGCGCCCAAATGACACCGTGATTCGATGAGCCAAAGGGCGCATCCGCTAAGACAGTATATCCGCGTAGTATAGGCGCGTAGTCAGCAGAAGGTCCAGCAACGAACTCTTCTCGTTCTCCCGGTCTGGCATCCTCGTGTGCGACTTGACCAGTGTTCGTGAGCAGTTCTCCCCGCAACGTCAGTTTTCCGAGAACCTAACCAGTCAGCGTGGTGATTGAAGTCCCGCACAATCACTATCTCTACGGAGAGATACTGCTCAATGACTTTGTCGGTCAATTTTTGCAGGTGGTCGAAGAGGCGGACAGTGTCCGCGTCACCGCTATGAGACCTATAAATGCACGCGTTGATCCGGGTGTGACCCCTGTGATCCACGCGCTCCCATAATGTTGACAGGTCCCTATCTTCCAGGCCTTTGAGACGGCGACAGCAGATATCGTCCCGTACGAACATGCATACCTCGGCTTGAGCCTTGAAGTTAGCCTCAAGCTTATAGCCGGGCGCCATCAAGTAGGATGTATCGTCCGGGCATGAAAAATCTTCGTCTCCGTCAGGAAAAACTAATTTGGCTTTTTAAGTGCTTGTGGATTTCGTTTATGTTGGAGTGCATTCCTCTGACGTTGCATAAGTCCACATGAAGCGTGGACGTCGACGAAGCCGCTCTGGATACCTTTTATTTTCCTTGCCATGATTTTGTTAAATAAAACGGGATATAAGAAGGTAAGGGGTGCCTAGGTACCGGTGGCGCAAGAGACTAAGCGAGACTCATGTTTTTCAAAGGCAGGTACAGGTAGTGCGGTGTATTGACACGGCGTACGGAAGGGCCCGTGGTCCCCCCCTGATTCAATGGTCGCTTCCACTCCGGTAACCTCCTCCGGCACGACCACAGGGACTTTTCACAGGCTGCTGCCTCAGATCAGCCTCCTGGGGCGGAGATTAAGTAATCCCCAGGTTCGGGTCCCGTACAGCCCATTAAGCTCTGGAACCCTGCTCACCGACGGAGAACATAACCCAGCACAGAGCCAGGTTACTATTACCACGGTCTTCAGCAGGGCTGAGGTAGGTACTGCCCCAGGCGAGTTGCTCAAAGAACGGGATGCCGTTATACCCTTCCTCCTAATGTAGGCTCTTTTGTCCGAAGACCCCTAAGATATTGGATCTTAGGAGTCATATTGAATAAGCCAGATTCATTGTGTAATTTATTTTAAATAGGTGCCTACGTTAATTGACTTGAATATAATAATGAAGACAAATTTTTGTCCTTTACACCATGCAAATTAAATGAATTTGTGATCACCATGTGATAAAGCAAAATCACAAAATCAAAATAATGCGTGGCACCCAAGTGTCGCCATGATTGAACCGGGTTGCCACTTGCCTGTATTAACTTTGGTTGGTTTAACGTAACTAGTTGATATTAATAGATAAACTATGGAAATAATATGCCTACTTATTATTAACGCATCATCTAGAAAGTAAATACCCTTCCTACTCCTACTTCCATGAAACCGCAAAAAAAGACAAATTTTATGTCATTAGTAGGTATTTGCACGTACTAATTTTTTTTTCACTTCTTATGCTCGTAAAGTTCTTGTTTATGCTGGGTGTATGCGGACTAAAACAAAATTTTATGCTCTAGTGCCTAAAGTTCTTTTTCTTCTTCTAAAACAATATGGCCATACTAGACCGTAGAGACGGTACCATGAAGATCGTGTTACTCTATGAACCAAACATAATAAAATGCTATTAAATAACTTGTTTTTTTTTGTTACATTTAATTTGTACTTTCTGTGTTCTATATAAATTAAGAAACATTAAAAATCAGATAGTATTATGAGTGAAAAAATATTATAAAATGAACTTATGATTAGGCAGTATAGGTCTCGTTACCCATGCCTAATGCTTCATGTAGAATGATTAAAAAAAACTATTACATTGAATGTACAAAATTGTTCAAATGTTACTTTTAATTTTAATTAAAGACTTTTATTTACAATATCACTGTTTCATTTCCTTGCAATCGAAGTGAAAAGCAGAGTGTATAACTCGATCATAAAACCCATTTTATCCTCGACTTAATATCCACCCTCGCCTTTGGCTCGGGCGGATAAACGTCTCGTATAAAATGGCTTCTTTTATGCACTTGTAGTACAATCTACTATTCTACTTTCATCGTCAATATATTTCTTTAAAAAGTGAACGACGTTTACAGTTATAGATTACTAAAAGGGAGGTATAATATTTCATAAAATGTTTTTTTTTTCAAATAAAAAAGTAAGAGTTCTTATTTATGATTATTCTTCAATTTAAGAAATTTACGTACAAACACCGGCGCGTTACGATTTTATTACCTACATGTTTGTAGTAGACGTAACGTTTATAAATGACATCATTCAAATGTCATCAAAATGTTGAATAAAAAATTGTGAACAAAGAGTTCATAAGCTCTTTTGAAAATTCGTACTGTACCTTACAGGATCGTTATGAGGATAACTGGATAGTAAACAACCACTACAGAGCGATACGCGAACTACTGCAACTAGAGGGTTTCGTCCGCGTGTAGACGTGTTGCTCTGTGACAACTACCACATTTACTATTCATGGGCACGACAAACACGTTCAGCTGGAGCTAGAGATCCCGAGATAGTACGGCGAAGTAGTCTGTAAATCGTGCCGTATCCCTAAACTGGGAAATGAACGCAAAGAAGGCAAGGCCGCTCCAGAATGGGGAGAAGGCGAGGAGAGCGCACCGGACAGATAACACGCAAGTACGGCGTGTAAATCAGCCAAGAGGCTGGTAAGACTATGGGTTGGTGAAGGGGACTATACCACATTTACTATGACTCAATTATTTTCGACGGGTGGTATACCTAATGCTAAATACCATCACAAAGAACTAGCGGCGCTGCATAGAAACTAACATAATCTAAGCCCTATCTCCTCCGCAAAACGCTTCGCCTTTAAACTCCTGCATCCAGAAGTCCATCCCGAAATGCCCCACATTCTAGCAGCTTTCCACTGCCGTGCTGCTGACAAGGCCGTATGTATGACTGAGGTACCAGCTTCCTGCACGGTTGATGAGTCCGCACGTCCAGCATCATCTAGGTACCATAAATAGGTATACCGTAAAAGACAAAGTGCCAAATCAGGTTTACGTTATGTAAAACTATCAGTGTCAGTTATACTGACAGTCTCAAACATTGTTTGTTTATGTAGTCTTGTCTGACGATCTATGTATTATTGTAATGCATTTATTGTAAATTTCCTACAAATTAACGAAAATTGTTACATTTATTACGATGTTAGCAAACCATTTTAGATATCAGGATGAAAGATGGAAGCGGTGAATATCTCCAGGTGCTACAATGGATTTCAAGTGCTCGTGTAGTTCTTTGATCAGCACAATCGTCGTGATTTCCTTCTGCATTTGAGGTAGGTATGGCATGAAAAGCAATATTTTACGGCGTGATCTCGCGGATTCTGCTAAGACTATTATTTTTGGTCTACTATGACCTGCAGTGAGGCCCGCTTATAAAAATATTTTCAGTTAAATTAAGTTCTGCTGCATATGCAGTTAAAACAATTAAACGGATTACTGATGTTGAAATGGCTAGAATAGACTACTTCAGTGATTTCCATAACGTTATATCATTCTTCAGAAGATACCCACAGAACATAATTATTTTTACCACAAAAGAAAGCTTCAAGAACTTTATACCATCCTGGTCCCAGAGTAAGAGCCACAACCATCGAAGTTTATTGGCCATGTCATGAATCTTCTTATTTTATAACCTAGCAATACCAAAATGTAATAACTTGTATTAGCTAATATATAGTTTTTACAAGTCACCTAAATACTGTACCTACTTAAAGCGTGAAATAAAGATCAACAATTATCTTAACTTGTCCTTCTTATTTACACACTACCACCTAATTTACTAACACAGCCAAGGAATGTACATCTCATCATCAGTTTACGGTTTGCAGTTTGCAGCTACAACAAAAGGACCACAATAAAATAGAATTCAAGCTTGGACAGACAATATCCTTTTATTATAAACTAGCTGACGCGTACAACTACATTTGCCTAACGTGGGAGAAAGAAAGAGAGAGCTGTGTTACTCATATTTAAGTAATATAATATTTCCCGTCGAATTGACTTCCGTCGCGTTCAACTGTATCTCGAATATTAGGTATACTGGTTTTTTCGTTTGTTTGACATCTTGCATATATGTTGCGATATCAACGGTAATATTTAATAATCGTAGTAATATTAGGTTCTTATTTAAACATTTATTAAGTGCAGAATGTAAAGACTCTAGATTTCTAGAAAATTATTCGATCGATGGCGGAGGCCGAAAACGCTGCTTTTTTGACCTATTCCCAGTAGTACTACTGTATTGTCTTACCAGTAGTACTATTGGGAATATTTATCCCATTAGACTTACTGATAGTTAGACTTGCCTGTTATATTTTTTTCCCAATAGTCCTACCGTTATAGAATGTAGACCTAGTAATGTCGCAGATAAATCAAACAAAAATTTTGATATATCTAAATAATAATTACAATTGGGACAAAATAAAATAAAAAAAACACTAAAACCGACGACGAACGATGAAGATCGACAAAACAAATGAAGACCGACGAAACAAATGAAGATCAATTAAACAAATGAAAATCGGTGATACAAAGAAGATCGACAAAACAAATGAAGACCGACGAAACAAATGAAGATCAATTATACAAATGAAGTTCGGTGAAAAAAAGAAGATCGACAAAATAAATTAAGATCTGCGAAACAAATGAATATCGACAAAACAAATGAAGATCGGGAAAACAAATGATGATCGAAAAAACAAATGAAGACCGACGAAACAAATGAAGATCAATGAAACAATAGACTATAAGCAATTTCATAATATCAAAAATGACTTGCAGTCATATTTTGTGATCTAGAATCTAGATGCGATTGCCATTCCAAAAAATAGGTTCTAGCAATTCTAGACCTTAATGAAACTTCTCTAAAAATGTGCTTTTAGGCGTTTATAAACATCACTGTTCACGAATATGTAAAAAATAAATAAATATTATGCATGTTCATAAGGTCGAGAATGGCTTGCACCTATTTTTTTGAATGAGTATCGTATCTAGATTACAAAAAATAGGTCCAAAGCAAATTTCGACCTTATGAACATGCATAATATCAATTATTTTTTTATATATTCGTGATCAGTTATGTCTATAAATGCATAAAAGCACATTTTTAGATTAGTGTCATTAAGGTCGAGAATTGCTTGCACCAATTTTTTGAATGATAATCGCATCTAGATTACAAAATAAGGCTGCAAGTAATTTTTGATATTATCAACTTACAGTCCTTTGTTTTATAGATCTGCATATGTTTTTTCGATCTTCATTTGGTTTTTCGATCTTCATTTGTTTTGTCGATCTTCATTTGTTTTGTCGATCTTCATTTGTTTTATCGATCTTCATTTGTGTTACTGATCTACGTTTGTTTTACCAATCTTCATTTGTTTTTTCGATCTTCATTTATTTTGTCAGTCTTAATTTGTTTAATCACTCTAATGTTTTATTTTAGGTCATATATTCAAGTGCCAAAAGGATAGTCTAGTTTATTATTAGGTCTACAGTTACAGTTTTACCGGTAAGTCTAATGGGATGAATATTCCCAGTAGTACTACTGGGTTTTTTAAAGTAAGTCTAATGGGATAATTATTCCCAGTAGTACTACTGGGTTTCTAAAGTAAGTCTAATGGGATAAATATTCCCAATAGTACTACTGGTAAGACTATACAGTAGTACTACTGGGAATAGGGGGCTTTTTTACCTTTTGGCGATCCCAATTTCCGCCAAAGACTCAGTGTGTATTGGTAAGTGTTTATGCGGTCCACACATAAATAGGATCAAGTGTGAGTGAGGGGACAAGGTAAAAGAGAAATAGGTAAAATCTGATGTTATTGTGAAACTTTTAAAATAAATGTCCTACAATACGCCTTAAATTTGCAATTTTTTGATCAATGCTGTCATGTTCCGGTTCCAATTGAATGTTTTGCCAACCTGCCACTATTAATTCTTTAGGTAAAAGCGTGCTCGTAGCCTCGGTGTTCTGTAACGATATCACTGCATTAAGCAACTTTCGCTATGGCCATTCCTCGGATGGGTGACCACCCATGTGACCACTTTATGACATTTGTTGTGACAAATGTTGTGGAATAGTACAAGTGCCGTTATTCAATATGTGCAGCAGGTCCCACCAAGTGCTCTCAATCAAAAGTATGAATAATTTGTGACATTTATTTGAGCGTTTTCGTGCTTCGGAAGGCACGTTAAGAACGTCCAGGTTGCCAGTAAATTGGCAGTCGTTAAGCGACGTTGAAGACTTTTAGGCGGCTTGAAAAAATTCAACAGCAAGCAGTCACAACCTGCGCCTGTCCATCTCAACACGGCAATACGGGTACGCCACCTATTACGTGGAACAAATTCTAAAAAGGTGAAATATGGACATATAATATATGTATGCCTCTGCCTACCCTTTGGGAATAAAAGGCGTGACCATGTGTATGTATGTATGTAAAAGTGGTAAAGTTGCACTGACTTCCATAATTCTTATTCAAATATATACCTAATCAAATCACAATCAATTTCGGAGCCTGTTCGATGCAAACAAAAAATCAAGTGTTCTATCTAAACCACAGAGATCAGAAAAAAGATCTTTTCTGAAACTCGTATCAGTGATCTAAACACTTTATTGTTTGTTTGCATCGCATAGACTCCGAAACTAGAATCTATTCCATACAAACAATTAAGTATGTAGATATGTAGAGGGGGAGAATCTAATTCTCGCCCCTCTAGTTTTAACAGAAAGACGGACAGGGAAGTCCTCGCCATCACCACTAATGAAACAAATTGTCAGCCCACAAGGAAACAGGCATATTTGAATCCCACAATAACCCTCTCTTTACACGGAACCATACTTTAATGAAAAAGGTCCAATACCTACTCACAACAATACACAATCTACGGTTGAATTAGCAGCAGCTTTCGACTTTAGCGTCAAAACAATATTGGTCCATTTGCGTAAAATTGGCAAGGTAAAAAAGCTTGACAAATGAGTGCTCCATTGCTCAACAGACACACAAATGAAGGAATTCTCAACCGCATTGTTACTTGCGATGAAAAATGGATTCTGTTTGATAACTGCAAGCGCTCAGCAAGTTGGTTGGATCCTGGTTCAGCACCTAAAAAATGCCCTAAAAGAAAACTTACCCCTAGAAAAGTGATGGTCACTGTTTGGTGGTCTAGCGCCGGTGTGAGGTATCACAGCTTTTTACGAAACGGGGTGAGCATTGCTACAAATGTGTACCTACTGTGAAGAACTGAACACAATGATGGAGAAGCTGGCGCATCTCCAACCAGTATTGGTCAATCGCTCGTCTCCACTGCTCCTGCACCTCTTCTTACCCACCACACTACCAAGCCACACTACCGGTAGTGTCGCTAGTGTCGGTAGTGCCGCTGTGTCGAAGGGCTCCTGCACGACAATGCACGACCTCATACTGCACAGCAGACGGTCTCTAAGTTGCAAGAACTGGGGTTGGAAGCTCTCCGTCAACCGCGATACTTGGTGAGTATCGCCGACCTTGCGCCTACTGACTACTACTTTTCCAGAATTTGTATAACTTCTTGGCGGCAAAGAAATTCAATACCCGAGAGGCAGTACAAAGTGCCTTTGAAGAATTTGTAGGCTCCCGTGCAGCTGATGTCTTTAAGAAGGGCATCAATAAACTGCCGCTGCATGGGTGATTACTTCGATTAAAGCAAATAAAAAATACATGAAAAAAAAATCGTTTAATTTTTTTTCATAGATAACTGCATAATTTCTTAGGTAAAGACCTAATATAAATCAATACAATATTCCTATCAAGCAACTATAAGAAGTATGTATAGGTGAAAAAGAAAATCGTTGATCCGTTTCAGTTGGTATTGCAGTTGGTCCGAGTGGAACATTTTTTCATAAATTAACATCTGTCATCAACCAGTTGGTCCGATAGGAATAAAGTCCCTTATTGAGTTCCATTCCGAACAACGGTTGGTCGGTTTAGTTGGTCGGAGTGGAAAGACAGCTTTTTATGCGTAGGCAAACGCGGTATACGTGGACGACATACGGGATCACAGAACCTATACTCCTGAATCGCTTGTTCCAAAAAACTCCTTAATTCGTCATTGTATTGGGTACTTACCGTTGTAACAACATCATCCACTACTTCGTCAATGGGCACGATAGGTGGTAATTCGTTTATAATAACTTCACTAGATACACTAGGTTGAGACAAAGTAGGGATGACAATGTTACACTGTACTTCTGAGCGAAGCCTCTCAAGCACAGCATCATCCAACATATGACTACGTTGTATGACCCGCACTTGATCCGATAGCCGTTGTGCCGAAACGTTGACCGTTGGTTCAAGAGCCTGAAACAAAGGCAATAAACGAACACGGTATGCAGTGAGGTTAGTTCCTCCCTCTGTAGCCGCAAAATATGCCCGCATGACGTTTTCATTCATGGATGAATTCCATCGCATGCGGTGCACATTACCACCGGCAGCGGGGGCCCTATTCGAGGCCGGTGGGCCTCTGGGTCCTAAGCAGGTCGGTGGCCGGGTCCTCCCCTGCCGACGTACAGGTGTTGGCGACGTCGGCGGGGAGAAGTACTCGTCGCTTGATGACGAGCTCGACGCCTCAGCAGCAATTGGTACCTTGTGCTGCGAGGCGGAGCTGTGCGACGAGTCCGGAGGTGTTGAAAGTGCATTTCGTCTTCTGGCTTCCGCTCTTGTAATCATATTAGGTATATTTTCTTACATCTTGAAATTTTTTGTTGACATGACGTACGTCATGTCATTCTTCTTGGAAAATTTTTTTATTGTGGTTATTGTTATAATAATTGTTTCCATTGTAATTTTAATTTTACATGTGTAAAAATCCTTTTCAAATTTCGTAAAATGCGACAATTTTGAATATAAATGATAATTATTCCTAAAAATAAATATTTGTTTGTAGATGAAAAAAATATACGACATTTGTACTTTGGGGTTGCCAGTTATTATAACTTATCTATATTCACTTATAGGTACTCGCATATTGATTACTGATATTTATAATATTATATTGCTTAATGTAGGTAGATACTCTTACTTACTGAAAAGAATGGTTTCTGTGATATGTGCCTTAATAACACACATCCTAGATTCGAAGCGACTTTTTTTATTATTATTATTATTATTAGACACAGCCTTGAGTCGCACCTTCGGACGGACAGTCAACTGACGGCGAACTCTCATGAATAGGGTCCTGTTTTTACCCTTCGAGTAAAGAACTCTGAATAAAGAGTTACACAAACTTCTTTGTTTGTTTTATAACGAACGCGATAGCAGTCAAAATAACAGCAAATAAATGTTCGATCATTTTTCTATGAACAGTAGCGCTACGATGGCTACGAATGCTACGGCAAACTGGCACGAAATATCACGCCGGTAGTCTTGTAAGGTAAAATCAGAGTACAGCAGAAAATATTATTAAATGATATATTAAAATTATAATTTGTAAAGCTAATACATGACACCACGTAATACCATAGAACATACTAGTGACAGCAGTTCGTTCCTTGATATAAAAATATAAAAAAACTTATACCGTATTTATGTGGCCAGCGTTATATTTCAACACCCCCCCATAACGTGGACATCATCAGTTATGCTACACCAAGCTGCTTAGTAAAGTCCTGATGCTTGACACAACCCAGCGGCTTGGTAAACACATCTGCTATCATTGCATCTGTTGGAATGTACAATATTTTTTACACAGATTCGTTGAAAACCACATCGCGTGATACAACGATCTTATTGTTATCAGGGTTGAACAAACGATATCCCTTTACGTTGTCATAGTAACCTAAAAAAATTAGTCTTTTACTTTTAGGGTCTAATTTTATTCGTTTGCAGTCATCTATGTGTACAAATGCCTCGCAACCAAAAACGCGCAGAAACTTAAGACTCACTCGCTTACCACTCCACATCTCTTCCGGTATTTTACCAGATAGTCGTGAGCTAGGAGATCGATTTATAAGAAATGCTGCTGTGTTCGCAGCCTCTGCCCACATCTTGTCGTCTAGATTAGCATTGTACAATAAACATCTGACTTTGTCAAGCAAACTACGATTAAATCGTTCTGCAGATCCATTTTGTTGAGGACTGTACGGTACTGTCAATTGATGGATAATACCCTTTTTCTTCAGAAACTGAGTTAATCCTGCGTTTACGTACTCCGAGCCATTGTCTGACCTCAGTACTTTGACTTTAGCGTCACACTGATTCTCAACAAGATTTATAAAATTTATAGTATACTTACATACTTCACTCTTCTTTGCAATGCAGTATACAAACACCTTCCTGGAATAGTCATCTAGGAACGTAAGGATGTAGCGCTTTCCTCCGAGAGAAGTTGTCGGCATTGGCCCGACGACGTCAGTGTGAATAAGCGCCAGTCGTGTCTTAGCTACCTGTTTGTCAGAATTAGTCACAAAAGGGGCGCGGGATTGCTTACCCTTAAGACATACATCACAAACTTGCTTCTGACTAGCAACCTGAAAATCAATATCATTAGCAACCTTCCTTAGCGATGCCAAGCTATCAAAATTTAGATGCCCTAATCTTTGATGCCATAACATCATGTCTTTAGACGATGCGGATGTTGACAGGTTAGCTCTACTAACATTTACAAGTCTGTAAATTCTCCCAGATTTCCTAGCACTTAAAACAACCTTACCAGATTTTAATATTTTACATTCTGTATTAGTAAAATTAAATATAAAACCCTTTGCGGTTAAAGTTGACACAGATATCAAGTTTACAGTAAGGCCAGGTACAAACATTACATCTTTCAAAGTTATGTCAATATTACTACCATGAAAGTTCACTGTAAAATGTACATCACCTTTTCCTTTCACTGTTAACTTCTTTCCATCAGCAACACATACTTCCTTTGTCAGTGATTGATCAAGCGATTCAAACAATTCCCGACATCCTGTCATATTGTCCGTGGCTCCAGAATCAACAATCCAAGAACTGTCATCCCTAGTCGTGCTGAGTGCAGTCAACATCATAGAAGTCGATACATCAGTTTGAGGACAGTCCTTCTTGACGTGACCTTTCGATCGACACTTCCAACACCATAGTTTCTTTGTATTTGGCGAAGTATTTACGTGTTTCGATGTAATAGGCACATATTTTCTATTGCCTCGGAAACTGGTCTTGCTACCGCTACCACGATCACGTGTCAACAAGCAGTCATCAGGACCACCAGTGCCTTTTCTCCATCGATGATCTTGCAGAAGTTTAATTTTTATCATATCTGTGGATATATTAACACCTGAGTGTTCCAGAGCCATAATCATGGGTTCATACTCCTGTGGTAACCCCTGAAGCATAATAGCTGCTAGAAATTCATCATCTAAAGGCTTCTTCATGTTATCTAGCTGTTCAGCTAGCGACAAAATTTCATTTACATTAAAACTCCATGCTCTCAAACTGCTCCAGCTTAATCGAGCATAAATGTCGAAGACATGACAACCTTTTGTGCAAACCAGTGTCGTCATACGCCTTTTTCAAGGCATTCCACACATCTTTCGCCGTTTTAGCGTTTACAATGTGAGAATAGCATGACTTGTCAACACTCAAGCACAGTCTCGCTTTAGCTTTTTCTTCTACGCGAGCATTCAGTTCAGCATTTGCACCTTCAGCTGTTTCGAGTTTTTCGGTGATGCATTGCCACAAATTTTCGAATATGAGTATGTTTTTCATTCGAAATGCCCAATCTCTGTAGTTGGTTGTGCCTTTCAACCTTTCAACGGCAATAGCTGTTGAGTTGTTTGAATACTCCATTTTCAAAATTTAATTAAATTATAAATATAATCACTTACATAACATTCTACGTGATGCAGCCCATAACCTCTTGTAAGGTAAAATCAGAGTACCGCAGAAAATATTATTAAATGATATATTAAAATTATAATTTGTAAAGCTAATATATGACACCACGTAATACCATAGAACATACTAGTGACAGCAGTTCGTTCCTTGATATAAAAATATAAAAAAACTTATACCGTATTTATGTGGCCAGCGTTATATTTCAACAGGTAGGTACTTCTCCGATGTTTGATACGATAAGCACCTTAGACCAGCGAGACCAAACACTATTATTAAAGGCCCATGAATAACTTGACTGCCCGAATTAAGTCTAGAAGGCTTCTACTTACGTTGAGCTTGAGCGCCTCCAAAATGTAGTTATGATTTTTTTAAGGAAATGTGATTTAGTATCTGTATATCGCAGTAATTGACTCAATTGGATCCCAATTTGACTTCACTGTTGGCAAATATTCACTTATAGGTACTCGCATATTGATTACTGATATTTATAATATTATATTGCTTAATGTAGGTAGATACTCTTACTTACTGAAAAGAATGGTTTCTGTGATATGTGCCTTAATAACACACATCCTAGATTCGAAGCGACTTTTTCCAAGGACTGCGAATTCTTCGCAGTTAATAGGCTAATGGGATTGCGCTACTCTCAGAAGTGCAGCAAAGCTCAACTCTGGCTTAATAGGCCGGTGAGAGGGAAGGGGCCAGAGCTTTTTGCTCGGGGGTGGAGTGTCATTTTCAAGGAGATAACTACGAGGAAACCCGCACCGGGTCCGACCCGCGATGGCGAAACCGGCGCCTCACCGCTCGACAGCCTTAGCCGCTCACATGGGTGTTGCCTTCTGACCCTAAGGCGATTGTATAGGGGGCCCATCTAGTATATTGGCGAGTCACCTTCTACCAATGTTTTAATAATAAGATATTGAAATTGCAAGCGCCGTTTTCATCATAAGTAACATAATTCCATTTAACCCCGAACGCAATAGCCCATTTTTAAATAGCAAATTTCATAATAGTTTAGCTCCCATTGTAGGCAGTCCATTGCCGTTCTTCTACATAAGGCGGACGTGAATTGTCTGCAGTGGGGGTCTCATTTCCTTTACATAAAAATCTCAAGGGATCCTCTGCGTATAGGACCATGTACCTAAGCCTATCAAAAGACCTGGTATTTTCATAAGAAAAAAAAAGAGATACCCGAGTAAAGATAGAGATATAGTTAGTTATACTGACTGCCTCTGTGGCGCAGTCGGTAGCGCTACCTACCGCCTGCGGCACCGGAGGTCGTGGGTTCGATTCCCACCGGAAACAAATATTTATGTGACCCATAAATGTTTGTCTCAAGAGTCTGTGTGTTTCTATGTATAATATGTATATATGTATTTAAAAGTATATAAGTGTTAAAATCCGTGGTCTGATACCCATAACACAAGCAAGTTATTTCCTAGCTTACTTTGGGATCAGATAGCGTTGTGTGAAATGTCCGTGAATATTTATTTATTTATTTACACATTCCGAGTAACTAACATGAAAATATGTATAAGTAACTACATATTATATTAAGTACCTAATAAGTGCTCATAGCAAATATGGCCACGTATAAACTGTGGAAGCTTTTAACATTATTATGCGCATTTGATTTTATAGCTCCAGTGGACTACCCCATGATACGCGTCTTTATAACGTTCATTGCATAATTTGAATTCATTTTATTTTTTCAGAAATAAAATGAGTGAAAGACGCGTAAAATTCACATCATTAGCGCTCCATTTGCTTTTTACGGCGTACGTAAAAATGAACCGCGTTTGTACGCAGGCGTTCTTTAGAAAACACTTGGAAAATGTGGTATTATTTTTATGCTTTGGTAGGGTTATAACTATGCGATAGACTACCCCCAGTTTTCGAAAGGCTGATCAACGCTAAAATTGAATAATCGGCTGTTGAATCTCTTGTCACGTAGCAATTGGGTTTGGGACATCCTTCCGAGGTGGGACATCCTTCCGAGGGCTTCCCCGGGGCTCCCAACCACAGGCTGTTGGGCGTGACGTGAGGTTTTTTAGTCGGTAGGAGTCCGGCATAGCATCCATGAGGATTTTCCCTCACGTTAAACAAAAAAAAAAAAAACGTAGCAATTGGGTTGCTACTAATAAGTATCTAGTACTTATTGAATTAATAAAAATAGCAAATAAATTCAGCTGGTCCTTAGAAGTTTGATTTTTTACAGTTTCAAGGGACCGTAGGCCTGAATATAATTATGGTGTCAATTTCAAGTCAATCCTTCCACACATCCACGAAGGAGTATTGACGACCGACGGCGACGCGACGGTCGGAGGAACGGACGGACGAATGTGTGGAACTCTCAGTGGGCGAGTCCGACTCGCACTTGACATAAATATAGGGTGTTAATTTCTACTCGATACCACAACGCGTTCATGAGATAAGTAAAAGGTCTTGACAGAGAGACGGACAACATAGTGATCCTATAAGGGTTTTGTCTTTTTCTTTTTGAGGTACGAAACCCTAAAAATGGCGGTACGAAGTTCTTCAAAACCACTGGTAGGTAGATAAAATAAATAAAACCAAATAAGACCATTATTTTTGTGAGTTTGTACACTTGCATTTTCTAAGAACCTAAGTATTGCTACAACTTACCTCGTTATTAAATGTATCCTCAAATTGATACGTAGCGGGGTTGAAGTTCGTTTACAATGGATTCCTTCCCACTCAGGTATCAGTGGTAACGACAAGGCTGACTCATTGTCACTAGCGGCTGTACTCGACGGCATGCCCCTCGAAACTGAGCCTCATTATACAGACCATATCCCCAAAGTTAAAAGAGATAATCATTTGAAACTAAAGTCTCATTTCGAAGAATGCTCTCAAATCAAGGGCATATGGTACAGGACAATTGTAACTGAACCACCGCGAGTGCCCTGGTTCTCATCACTAGGCCTTAACAGGAGAGATTTAGTAGTATGTTTTAGAAATTCGAACTTATCATATCCCGCTCAACAAATTTTACTTCACTATGCGAAAAAGAGAAGATCCAAACTGTACTCTATGTCAAAAGGAAGAAGACCTCCTCCACTTAGTTCTCGAGTGCAAAATCAACGAACAGTTGCGATCGGATCTATTAAAAGACACTCAGTGCTCCAGCGGGGAGTTCTTCTTTTTGTTTCATAACATTTTAAGTTACAATTTTACTATTGAGCACAGTAACAAAATCATAAGTTTCATTGAACAGTCCTTAACTTTAAGACTAGATTATTATAAATCTATAGTTTAACTTCACATATGCTCTTATACTTATGCTTTATTATTTTTGTTATATCATGTATGTGACCGAACTTTTGACTTACATAATTATTATTAAGTCCATTGATACTAACCCCAATGTAACTAATTTTAAGCCGACTTAATCATATGATGTACTAGGCTTATAAAATAAATAAGAAAAAAAAAAAAAGTATTGCTACAATTGCTACGAACGATAGACTCATTCTTAGCATTCGGCATTTTAGGTAGGTAATTGTTTTCAGTAGACTAGGTATGTTTTAGTATAAGAGTGGCTCAAGATATACTCATAGCGTTTGTAAAATATAATGTTAATAAATGATGACTAAAGATGCTTTTACCACATTTCGAGTTTCATCTCTTAATTCACAAGAAAGCTCTGTTTTTGCTTATCAGCTTTGTGTATTCCTAGTTGCTTTCAAACCCTGCCAGGATTTGGAGCCTGGGGTCCACCAGTACTGGTTGTTAGGGGCAGCTATGATATGGTTTTTTATTTTCGGCATCTTTGGGGGTGACTACCGTCTGATCTTTCAACCTCTTATGGGTGGTGAATGCGTTGTTGCCTCCTCCGTTGGTCAACAGGTGCACCGCTAGCAAGTGAGATCACTTGGGCTCCAGAAATCTCAATGAAGCCACTTAGACTCATACGCTATTTAAAACCATACGTATTAAAAACTGAAAATCTTGACTGACTCTATGCTTTTCGCGGATCCCATAATGAAATAATCTACGAAACGATGCAATATACCCTTCACTAGGTTTATATACTTCAAGTAATAGGCAGTCTTTTTCATTCATTGGCGATTTATTTCTTTGAGAATGTCTACGCCGCGCGGCACAATGGCTAATGGATTGTTCTACGAGAACACCCTTTAGTAATTAACTGAAATATCTCGATACAATACAAATTGTTCTTACTTAGTTAGCTATATACTTCGTTTTCAATCACTATACGACGCTGCCTGTTAATAATATAGAGGCAATTACGAGTAAACTGTTAAAATGAATCTCGTGTCTTGGGGTATCCTTCCTAGGGCTTACCCAGGGCTCCCAACCGGCTAGCAGGACACGTGAGGTTTTTTTAGTCGGTAGAAGTCCGGCATAACATCCATGAGGATTTTCCCTCACGTTAAACAAAAAAAAATGAATCTCTTAGATATAAAATTAAATGCTAACTTAACGACACGACGAAAGCCTAATTTAGACCATTTCCATATTCATAAACTATTTATAAGCTCTCGTAGCTTCGCGGACTCTGTGTTCTGTAAACGATCACTGCAGTAAGCAACTTTCACTATGGCCGGTCCTTGGATGGGTGTCAACCACGTGACCACTTTGTGACTATATGTATGTTTACCTATGTATGTTCGACATAGTAAACTGTATTCTATTTACAACTTCCAATCTCTATATCTTGAACTTTAAAATTGAAAACCACAGGAGTTGTAGATGGTGAAGTTTCGTAATTAAAACCGATAGATGTCTGCCATCACGTGGCAAGCCAATACATATGACCTGCTAGGTATTTCTACAGACTAACGTACGAGTACATGCAAAGTTGTGAATATAGTTTAGAACTTCGACGAAGTAATAGTATAGATAGTTTATAGTATAGACGGGCCCACGTCATACATTACGAACTCAAAAAGTGAGACTAGTTCACACACAAAGATAGCAACGACACGACATGCACACATACATTATTATTTTTCGAATTTAGGGTAGTGTTTTTACACTTCGGGAACGCACAGGAAGGCATCATGCGTAAAATCTTATCTTGCCATACGTGTTTCAACTTTGGAACTACATATAACACCGACTACGACCGCGGCTAAGGTTTAGATTTTGAATATAGTTTTTAGAAGCGCTCGTAGCCCGACTCACACATTGTTCGGTAAATGATCACATTTACCTACCGAACAATGTGTGAGTGGTTTTACCACAGATTATATAATATATATGGTGTAACAAAATTACCTCTCCAAATTTCATGAGATGACTTGGCATCGGAAATCAAGTACAAATATTTAATAAAAAAGGGGGGTAAATTTTTTCATTTTTTTTTAAACTTTTTTGTCGCACATTAAGAATTCATTTTTTACCGCGGAAATTTGAGGTAACATGGTCGCCGTGGCAAAACAAACACAGAGCACCCGTCTGGCTGTCGTTGTCGCTTTCTACTGCCGCTCAGTAGCGATAGAAAGGGTTAAAAAGGGAATTTATAGGACCTTTAAAACGGCTTTACGGTTAAAGTATACATGTGTTTATTTTTTCTTCATTTTTGTAATGTTTCTTGACTGATGCCACGTCACGTGACGAAATTTGTAGAGGTAATTTTGTTACACCCAGTATATTCTATAGTGCTACTAGCGCTGTGATAAGCAACTTTCGCTATGACTAGTCTTCAAATTGATGAACGCTTTCTGACGGTTTCCGTGCTTCGGAAGGCACGTTAAGGCGTTGGTCCCCGTTGTCACTAACATGGTAGTCATTAAATGTTGAAGGCACAGATATCAGAATAGAATCACTTTTTATATTGAGGCAATAAATTATTCTTATTCTTTCTTTTTGCTGATTTCTGTGGTTGAAGGCCTCATAGGCGACTTAAAAAAAGCGAGTAATCTCAACTTCCGCCTGTTTATTTCAGCACGGCAACAAACTCATCAACTTTTTGGAACAAAAAATGCTAGTGAAATATGCGCGTATAATATGCCTCTGTGTACCCCTTCGGGGATAAAGGCGTGACTAATAATACAAATAATTCAAAAAAAATATTTCTATTTCCAGACGGATAGACCGAAGCAACTCATTAGTCGAAAGCAGCAGTGGCATTGGGCCGCTTAGTCCCGGAGCTAGCGCAACCATCAGCTCTTTGGGAGCTCTCCAGCCAGATCTATACACCAAGAGAGAAGCTCCTCTGGTTATAGAACTGGAAGGAGCGGGCCCGTCGCTTGGCAGAATACATTTGCGGCTCAAGTATGACTTTGATAGGTCTGATTTGGAAGTGCATCTAATTGAAGGTTAGTAAAGAATACTGTTATTGCTTGACTAATATTTGACTAAGTTCTTCTCCTAGACTATTCGACAGGTGACCTAACGTGGTAAATAGTTTCTAAACAGGATTTTTTATTAGGTATATTAAGCTCGCCAAATTGACGTCGCCAGACTGATGGAAAGCCGAGGCGCATCTAGCGATTGGGGGCCACTCTCACAGTCCGTAAGACTTCTGACTGTGGTCCTCAAGTTGGCGGCCCTGTGATGTGCCTCTTCACGCTCCGCATAAAGAACCCGGGATTGTAAGATGAGGGAAACACGTGTGCGGGCAGGTCGAAATGTAGGATTGAGGTGTAACTGAAAAATATTGCATTTTCAATCAAACAATCAGATCAGACTATCGTAACCCATTTTTCGCTATAACACGCGATCCGTCGCCATCCGCATCCAGTCCCATCCTACAACATTTTCTACATCATCGTCCTATCGGCCTGGATGGATTGCTGTGTTTTGCTAAGTCACGGTATTCACTTCAGATGTTCTTCCGAGAGATATACCTAACCAATTCATCCATTCTAAAGATATTCAGCTCGGTAATCCGACGCTTGTTAGTTCAGCACATTCAGTGATTCGGTGTTTAGATGACCTCCTGACAATCACTTCCATCTAGCAGTTTACACTGCAGAGTGACAAACAAGTAATCGAAAAAGAGACAAAATAAAATAAAATAAAATTTATTCCCTTTGAAATTTTTAATAAAATAATTTAGGTTTGTCAAAATTTTTGTGACTCTACCGGGGGTTCGGAAATGCTACAGACTGAGAAGAACACCCCAAGAAACTCAGTCCGGTCCCTCTTATTCATCTTTTAAATGTAGAAAGGAGCAATTCGTGTCACTGCCAGGCAGTCTTGTCTTCTAGAAAGTCTTTAATGCTATAATAAGCTTTCTGGCACAATTTAAGTTTTACTAGTTTTTTAAATTTATTAACTGACAAACCTGTTATGGCTGTCGGCAATGTATTGTACATTCGAATACAATTGCCCGCAAAAGAATTGCTTATTTTATTAAGCCTAAATCTAGGTACAGCCAATTTATTCTTATTTCTTAAGTTTATGTTACGGATATCACTATTTTTAATAAATTTACTGTTATTTTTATGAGTATACTAGCGGTACCCTGCCACGCTTCGCTGTGACTTTTTTATGGTGGTTTTATGTGCCTATGAGAAATGAGTAACAAACTAAATGATGGGTACATTTTAAAAAAAATGTGTGCGTGAACTATTGTACACACGTAAGAAGTGAAACTTCTTCATGACCTTATTTTTCGAAAGAAATATCATAGGAGTTAGTAGTAGTCCAAAAGTTCAAAAGTTCAAAAGTCCAAAGTCAAAAAGTCAAAAAGTCCAAAAGTCCAATAGTCCAAAAGTCCAATAGTCCAAAAGTCCAAAAGTCCAAAAGTCCAAAGTCCAAAAGTTCAAAACTACATAGTCTAAAATTCTAAAAGTCCAAAACTCCAAAACTCCAAAACTCCAAAACTCCAAAACTCCAAAACTCCAAAACTCCAAAACTCCAAAACTCCAAAATTCCAAAAGTCCAAAACTCCAAAATTCCAAACTCCAAAAGTATAAAAGTTCAAAAGTCCAAAGTACAAAAGTTCAAAATTCCAAAGTCCAAAGTCCAAAGTCCAAAGTCCAAAGTCCAAAAGTCCAAAAGTCCAAAAGTCCAAAAGTCCAAAAGTCCAAAAGTCCAAAACTCCAAAACTACAAAACTCCAAAACTCCAAAACTCGAAAACTCCAAAACTCCAAAACTCCAAAACTCCAAAACTCCAAAACTCTAAAACTCTAAAACTCTAAAACTCTAAAACTCCAAAACTCCAAAAACTCTAAAACTCTAAAACTTCAAAACTCCAAAACTCCAAAACTCCAAAACTCCAAAACTGCAAAACTGCAAAACTGCAAAACTGCAAAACTGCAAAACTCCAAAACTCCAAAACTCCAAAACTCCAAAACTCCAAAACTCTAAAACTCTAAATGTCTAAAACTCTAAAACTCCAACTCCAAAAGTCCAAAATGTCTAACGCCCAAAACTCGAAAAGTCCAAAAGTACAAAAGTCCAAAACTCCAAAACTCCAAAACTCCAAAACTCCAAAACTCCAAAACTCTAAAACTCTAAAACTCTAAAACTCTAAAACTCTAAAACTCCAAAACTCTAAAACTCTAAAACTTCAAAACTCCAAAACTCCAAAACTCCAAAACTGCAAAACTGCAAAACTCCAAAACTCCAAAACTCCAAAAGTATAAAAGTTCAAAGTCCAAAGTACAAAAGTTCAAAATTCCAAAGTCCAAAAGTCCAAAACTCCAAAAGTATAAAAGTTCAAAAGTCCGAAGTACAAAAGTTTAAAATTCCAAAGTCCAAAGTCCAAAAGTCCAAAAGTCCAAAACTCCAAAACTCCGAAACTCCGAAACTCCAAAACTCCAAAACTAAAAAACTCCAAAACTCCAAAACTACAAAACTCCAAAACTCCAAAACTCCAAAACTCCAAACTCCAAACTCCAAAACTCCAAAACTCCAAAACTCCAAAACTCCAAAACTCCAAAACTCCAAAACTCCAAAACTCCAAAACTCCTAAACTCCTAAACTCCAAAACTCCAAAACTCCAAAACTCCAAAACTCCAAACTCCAAAACTCCAAAACTCCAAAACTCCAAAACTCCAAAACTCCAAAACTCCAAAACTCCAAAACTCCAAAACTCCAAAACTCCAAAACTCCAAAACTCCAAAACTCCAAAACTCCTAAACTCCTTAACTCCAAAACTCCAAAACTCCAAAACTCCAAAACTCCAAAACTCCAAAACTCCTAAACTCCTAAACTCCAAAACTCCAAAACTCCAAAACTCCAAAACTCCAAAACTCCAAAACTCCAAAACTCCAAAACTCCAAAACTCCAAAACTCCAAAACTCCAAAACTCCAAAACTCCAAAACTCCAAAACTCCAAAACTCCAAAACTCCAAAACTCCAAAACTCCAAAACTCTAAAACTCTAAAACTCTAAATGTCTAAAACTCTAAAACTCCAACTCCAAAAGTCCAAAATGTCAAACGCCCAAAACTCGAAAAGTCCAAAAGTACAAAAGTCCAAAAGTCCAAAAGTCCAAAAGTCCAATAGTCCAAAAGTCCAAAAGTCCAAAGTCCAAAAGTCCATAACTCCAAAGTCTAAAAGTCAAAAATTCTAAAAGTCCAAAAGTTCAAAACTCCATAACTCCAAAACTCCAAAATTCAAAAAGTCTAAAGTCCAGAACTTCAAAATTCCGAATGTCCATAGAGTTCAAAAATAACATGCAAAACAGAGTTCAAAAATAACATGCAAAACATATCTGACCTCTTTATTAGGTAAGTACTCTCTTTTATTATTCTGAATGCAAGGAGGCCGCAATCAAACTTCTCTTAAAAAACATCAATCTGGTAGGTACCTTCTAAATAGGTTGTTTATAATATTTTGTTCTGAAGCTGGCAGAATATAATTTTAAAAAAACGACCAACGCCATCTATTGGTAAAATCACTTTTTAAAGCTATTTTATTCCTATTGCTGTTATGATAAAAGTGTATAAAGTAGCCTAAAACCATCTCTGAATCCTATTGTATATCGTGTCCAATTTTGAGCTCAATCGATTCAGTAAATTTTGAGTTTTTAATAGATACACAAACGCACACAACATTTTTATATATATAGAAGAAGAAGAAGATAATAAGTTTTCATATATGTACTGTGAATACACAGTAAGGATGTTGATATCCTTCAACTTTTCTCTTAATGACTCCCGAAACCCCATACCATAGATAGCCCGGACAGCCCTTTTTTGCAACACAAAGATACATTCGATGTCGGCAGCGTTACCCCATAATAGTATGCCATAGGTCATGACACTGTGGAAATAGCTAAAGTAGACAAGACGCGCTGTTCTAATGTCTGTCAGTTGTCGGATCTTTTTAACGGCATAGGCTGCAGAGCTCAATCTGCCCGAGACTTTCTCGATATGAGGCGCCCACTGCAAGTTGGAGTCTAACTTTATGCCCAGAAAGACAGTTTCATCGACCAATTCTACTTGATCATCCCTAATCCTAATACTGGTGTTAACGAGCCTAACATTTGGCAAGGTGAATCTAATACATTTTGTTTTAGTTTCGTTTAACAATAAATTATTAGCGTTAAACCAGTGGACTACCCTAGACATTTTTTCGTCTTCTTTTGCAACACTTCTTCTGCGACACAGTGAATAATCATAAAGCTTTTGTTTTAAACTAACACGCGTTGAACTCATATTGTATTGAAAGAACGGGATTTCGCGCTACACCTATCAAAACGCCGGGGAACAAGAAGGTACCTCGAAAACCTTTATTTAATACTAAAATAGTGCCGCGCGAAATCCCGTTCTTTCAATACAATATGAATCATAAAGCTATACAAACATATATGAGATGATACAGGTCAAACCATCTAACAAATTTAATTCTCCATCATTCCCAGCTCACGACTTGGCCGGGTACGAAGCAGGTGGTTTCAACGATCCCTACGTACGAGTGAGCTTGTTACCTGAAGTGGACACGAGAGTGCGTCAGACTCCGGTGCACCGAAACGAAGCCAATCCGTTCTTTGACCAGCACTTCAAGTTCCCTGTGTCGCATGATGAGCTGACGGATAAGACGCTGCTGTTGCAAGTTTTTGATTATGACAGGTAGGTGCTTATGGCAATGCAACCTACATTGATTTACCTGTAAATATACCACTCAATCCGCTGAATAGATTGACTTAAATTTGACAGAACCAAGTGAAGACTTTTAAAATAACTCCTTCTTCCTTTTGAAATGAAATGAAACATGGTAATGGCTTAGTGTGCATTAGTTTTTATGAAACGAAACGTTTTCAAAACGAAAATGTGTAAGGGAGGAATTCTCCGCGGGTGCCAGGAATTCTAACCGACACTCGATTTATTGACGATATATCTTATAAATCGATAAGCGCAGGCTGCACGCACGAAAAAATGTCACGTTCCGCCTGAGCTGAGCATGCAAACGAGAGAACGAAATAAGGAATACCTAAGCGAAAAAGCGGCACGAGGTCTAAGCGTTCGGCTTGTGAACATCTATCTCCCTTCTACTCTCTACTGTCCGACCGATTACGTTTATGTTCTCATATGACGCGTTATTTTTGTTACGATGGAAACTTTAATCCTTCTGTTATTTCTCTTCAGATTTTCCCGTAACGAAGTGATGGGCTCAGCCAAGGTGCCTCTCTCTCGCGTCGAAGTGGCGGGGGGAGCCGAAGTGTGGGCCGAGTTGTCCCGAGAGCGTCGGCCTCCAGAAGAGTTGCAAGAGCTATTGCTGTCTCTGTCTTACCTGCCGTCTGCGGAACGGCTTACAGTCGTCGTGCTCAAGGCTAGGAATCTACTGCCGCCTCAGGAAGGGAAAGATGCTCTAGGTAAGTCTAAATTCATCGATCCAATCAGCATAAAAAATACGTAAGTTCATTTAATCGGATCGAATTGGCGGGAGGAGCCGAAGTGTGGGCCGAGTTGTCCCGAGAGCTTCGGCCCCCGGAAGAGTTGCAAGAGCTATTGCTGTCTCTTTCTTACCTCCCTTGGTAGACGTAGTTTTTCTCCCTGTCAATACCTAATATTATTCTGTTACAATATCGTGGTTGGGTCTTTCTTCCTTCGAGTGAAAATCTATCATGTAAGTAGGTATCTACTTATGCTATGCCGGACTCATATCGACGAAAACCACCGCGGAGCCCCAAGTAGGCTTTCAGAAGGAAATCCTAGGTTTCCCGATCTTGGCTACCACCGCGGCCTCTCATAGGGGTTCGGGTACCTACTATCCCGCGTCTTCGTGTGAATCTCTCACGTCACTCCGCCGTCTTGAGCTTGCTTCTGAAAGGATGATGAGCAGTAGGTATACCCTTTGCCCCCCCCCCCCCCCCGCATCTTCCTCAGGTCCCCGAACTTCACCCATGATAAGTCAAGATTAGTTCCCTACTTTTTTACTGCTGTAGCTAGCATCTAATTATTCCTTTACTGCCTTTTCAGATGTGTATGTCAAAGTGTACCTACTCGTGAACGGAAAACGTGTGAAAAAGAAGAAATCTAACAGAAAGGAAATCAACAATCCTGTTTGGAACGAGGCATTGTCCTTTAGCTTACCTTCGGCTCACCTTCAGGAGGCTTCTATTGAGGTAAATATAGACAGGAAATTTGTTTGATATTATCAATGCAAGTAACTTTAGCTATGGCCGGCCTATAATGAGTGATCACCATGAGACCACTTTGTGACATTCATTTGCAAGCGTTTCCGTGCTTCGCAAGGCACTTTAAGCCGGTCCTGGTTGTCAGTAACATGACAGTCATTAAGCCAAGTAGCGGCTTGAAAATTCAACAGTGGGTCGGCACTCGGCACCATAGATTTAGAATGTACAGCGAAAAATTCTAAATCTATGGTCGTCACAACCTGTGCCTGTTTAGTTTATCACGGCAATACGCTCATCATCTATTACGTGGGACAAAAAACTATAAGGCGCAATGTTTATACCTACCTACTTATGTATGTACTACATTGTGCCCACAGCTCTACTTGCGTGGATTTACGCCCCGTTCTCGCTTCCCATGGGAAATTAATCCCGAAATAAAAAGTAGGCTATGCGATATTTAGTATCTAGACTATATTATATATCTATTTATATGTATACCAGTAAGTGCAGTGATAGATTACCTGGATTACCTTCTGGATCAACTTAGACTCTGTCCCGGGAACATATTCCCACGGAAAGCGGAAATGGGAACCGAATTCCCCACAGGCAAAGCCGCGAGCTTCATCTAGTTAATAATATTAGTAATACGTATAATAACTAACAGCGCAATACCCCGGGTGTGTGTGGAAGGCTGTAGCCATGTGGCATATGCTGCGGAAGACTAATGTATTACAACATGCCATCTAGCTTACAACCTTCCAGACCGACAGACTTTAGGCGAGACACCACCTATCTATGTACACCCTTCGACATCAGCAACCACTAAACAGCACAATCCTCCAGGTGTGCGTGGTGTGCGGCGGCGGCGCGCTGGTGGTGGGGTGGTGCTGCGTGGGCGGCGGGGAGGCGGGCGCCGAGGGACGCCACTGGGCGCAGATGGCGCACGAGACGAGGAAGGCCGTGGCTATGTGGCACACGCTGCGGTAGGCTGACCGACCACACCTATGGTACCACCCTTCAAGACCCATGGTATCACACTTCCGGACCCATGGTACCACACTTCCGGACTCATAGCACCGTTCTTCTGGACCCATGGTACCGTACTTCCGGAACCATGGTACCACACTTCCCGGACCCATGGTAGTACATTTCCGGACCCATGGTACCACATTTCCAGACCCATGTTACTAGGTTTCCGGACCCATGGTACCACATTTCCGGACCCATGGTACCACACTTACGGACCTATGGTACCACACTTCCGGACCTATGGTACTACACTTCCAGACCCATGGTACCACATTTCCGGACCCTCGGTACCACACTTCCGGACACACTTCATATTAAAAAATAGATACCTACACCAGTCTGCTTATTTATCAAGACACGCAGATGTTTTGTTGTATAAATAGTAGGTAGGCGTTGTCCTAATACACTGTGAATATCGCAAGTTCTCGCTAAGTTTACTAATATTTTAAGCGATTTAACCTATTGATCCTCATGAGTTGTATAATATTGAAGTCTGGGCCTAAATAACTCTCTATTAGGACAACGTCCCAGCAACATAGGATGTTTAGTAGAGGAAGTGACTGCGTCCCTACTATAAGTTTTTTCGCGCACTTTTCTCTAGTTTATATTTTGAATCCCGTCAGACTACAGCGGGCGTGACGACATACCACACAGCACCACGCCTGCTGTAAGATGGGGCTGTGTACTCTGGACTTGTTGCAATTTATCAGGAGAACTGTTTACGATTAAGAACAAGCAAAATATAAAATGCAGTTTGTAAGAATTGTAAGTAGTTTTTCATTCTCTTCAACTCCTCTACTAAAGCTGATTGATTAGGAGCTCACGTTGGTAGGGTAATGCCTGAGAATAAGTTACGTTCATTTCACTAATCTTGTTTTGTTATACCGAGACAGATAAAATTGATAACCGTTATTTCAAATGATTTTAAATGGGCGAAAGGGAGGAAGTACCTAATGCTATTTAGAGGCTATCAAAACGATAGGAAATTCGATAGATTACTCCAAGCTTAGTCAAAGACTGATCAAATGCAATGACATAAAAATACGATTGGTTCTAGGATAGTGCCCTGGGCAACACCACAAACAGATTTTCCGTTTTTCTATGTTGTCACGATTTCTATAGTAATACTTACACACTAGAATGATTTCTGAAGTAGACCTTGAAGTTATTGTGGGGTCTAAGACCTCAATGCACCAATAGTTTCACATACAGGATTGCAGTAGGTAGTGTCAAAGGCTTTCGAAAGATCTTAAAACTAGTATCAAAAGGGTCTATGAGAATATGCAATATCTCTATATAGGTAGGTACTTAATTATGAACTAAGTAGGTACCCTTGTCGTCCAGCTTTGTATAATGGGTATTACAAGATAGCCTATCGACCTAACGAGCATTAGCTATTAGTTCCTCCCGGTTGCCCCCATATTAAGACAAATAAAGCGGCCTAAGACGTCTTGAAGTTTCATTGTGTATAATAATTGCGAAAAGCTTTTTTAACTTATTTCGTTGTAGCTGCATTCATTTAATATTGTAACAATATAGGTTATAGCTCTATGATAAGCAGACAAGGCCGTGTGGTATCAAATGTATAGTTTATATTATGTAGGTATAGATAAATGTAATAAAAATAATTAAAATAATATAATTACACTCCCTGCCTTCCTATGTGCTGTCCAGTCTCAACTGTGGGCTATTCTTTCTAACTGATATGACATAAATGTAAAAATAGTAGTAAAACATCTTGTTAGAGTTTATGAAAATCCAATGTGGGGTACACACAGAGAGAATGAACTTATTGATTCAAAACTAATTCGTTCATTCACATTCAATTTGGCTGTGTTGCAAATAACTAAGAAATACACTCGTTTGCTTTTATCGGGCATATTCATTAATGGGGTGGACGTTTTGAGCTTTTAATAATACCATACAAAATCTTATGAATTTATTAAATTTGTATAAATATAGGAAAATATGTTTGTAATGTTAGTTGCTGCTCACAGTGGCATCATGTTCTTATGGGGATATTGGAAATGGTGTACCTACTTCTATAGATTCTGTACCTGTTCTATGTATGCCCACAGTTATTCTGTCAAATATTTACCTATAATACTTATTAGCAGTCATTCATGGGAATGACCCCGTCTGTTCAGAGTTTATGAATTGTATCGAATTTTAATCCAAAAATATACGTACATATTTTTGTCTAAGTGTATGTATCTGTGTGGAGAGGTATATTACTTTGTATTTTCTTTACAATGTCTTAATAATACATATGTCTTATTTTATAAGATCAAAAGGTGTTTCATTCCTAATTTTAAACAGTAAATAAAAAACCCATTTACAATGAAATTATTCATTTTATTTGTAACTTTTTACATTATTTTGATGTGTGTTCATCAATAAATATAATATAAAAATTTATAATTAAAATAACTTATAACACAAATCATATTACCCACTGTCACAGCGTTGCAGTCTTGTAGTTCCGTTTAGATTAAATAAAGTCTGAGCACTATGCACTATTATAAAGTTACGCGCAACTTACCACGGCAGCTGAAGTGGCGCCACCGACGCTCTCGACCCCACGCCAACTAAAATTGCATTACATCATTATTAAAGATGGCGTCGAGCTATAATAAACATATTCTAAACACGTCATCACCTCGATTCACGCTGGAAGCAAGACATGTAAAGAAATATGTATTTAGATTAATTTTATGGAAGGAATGTCAACAATTTGGACTACATAAATGATTTATGAATAGTTTTGTTAGCAAAAATAAAAATATTTTCAAGGTGAGGCCTGTAACACGCTTATCTGAATCCGTTGAATTGTATATGGCTTATCGTATTTGAAATGAGTTCAGATATGTGGGTTACAATTCCACCTCTCGGTGGATAATGATAGGTACGTTCTAAAGATGTCACAATATTGTATGCCGCTCAGATTTTACCGCGGGCTGAGCGAGCCCATTAAGGTAAGCTGCGTACTTATGTTCCCACCACCGCACCACAGTTGTATGCAGTTCGCTTTAATAGGCCCGCGGTGGAAACTGGACACAGATATTGGTCGGGATGAGGGCGCATGAAGGAAAATGCGTTGTGAAATCAATCGACGCTTCACCAAATCTCTCAGAACAAAAGCGGGTGATCCCAGAATTGTACATTGGTCTACAGATGCATCACTAGCAGCTAAGGTGGGTTTGGAATCCAAAAATCTACTAGGAACCGTACAAATTTGAGATCCATCTTTTGTTTATAAAGGGCGCTCAACAAATTGGAGATTTTGCATGCACAGAAACTATTTATAATTTGGGAGACAATGCCAACACCAAAGTTGTATTTCTACTTCTTTTGATGACATAATTTATATTATTCAGACAATTTCATAACACACTTTCAGTGAATTCATTCGTCACTGGATTAATCGTAGATGTTCCAAATTGTCTGCTGGCTGAATTTTGTGTATAAGTATGCTTTTTTTACAGTTTTGGCTTGGTTACAAGACCTTTAAGCCATTTTAAGTATGCATATTTATTTCAGTGTTGCAATATAAACTTTGGCTAGTCACACACAGACTGAATGATAACGAATGAAGGCCCCACATAAGTTCATTCATTCGGTCGTTCATATTCATTCATTCGGTCGTTCATATTCGTTCATTCCTGTTCATTTACAACAAGAAACCATGATATTGTCATGATGACAATATTACAGAAAACATCAAGGTAAAAACAAAGCTCTGAAATTATGAAGGTTTTGAAAAGAGATGTATACTTTACACAGCGCTGTAGGTCCTTCGCCGTCGAGAGGAAGAAAGGGATAGGAAGGAATTTGTTCGAGTTTATGTATGTAGTTACGCGTGTGTGTAATAGTGTATGGGTAGTGTCATTTGTTACTGGGTGCAGTGTGTAGGTATATGCAATCGGTGTCCTTGCAGTCACCGCAAACATCGAACGGGCAGAGTATGGCGTTTGGATCTCCTTTCCAGCTGTAAAATATGATAGTTTTAGCATTATTACTGGCTAGCTGTGTCACACGGCTTTGCTTGTGACATACTACGGACCCCATAGCACCCATTAAACTTATATGTGCCTGTATTTACAATAATGAATGGAAATCTTCCAGATTTGTTGATATTTATTGTTACTACTTTGCTGATATATAGCCTATTTTACTTGAGAATAAATTGGATTTCTAAATGGTGAAAGCATTTTAAAATTTTCTTTTACTAACAAACATGTCTTTATGTTTTATATCACTTTCAGGAGTGGTGTTTTACAAGGCTCTCTATATAGGTTCTAAAGGCATTACATAATTATGAGAAGGGTTTGATAAATTTAGGGTCATCAATGGCTTCAGCATAGTTTTGAGGTAAAACCATCATTTTGCAATACGGCCCTAAGACATGCAATAGAGATTAATTTCTGATTTACAGAATATTATGTAACAATGACATGACGTGATTTACACGTAAGATTGTGATGTATGACAATGCAGCGTCATTGATAATAATAGTAGAAAAGAAGCATATTAATTTTAGACGCGGTATGTATACATTGATTTTATGACAAACATATCAGCTACATACTATTACCATCTTATCAAAAAAACCTTGAAACACACATTTTATAGATAAAAGCAGTAAGCATGCCTGTACAATACTGTGACTTACGTGGTACTATCAAAGGCATCTAGAGGCGATTTGTAATCATCGGCATCCTTTATTTTCGGCTCGCAAGATTGTATATCTTCCTTTATGCCTCCACCTTTTTCTACGACAGGATGACTTGTATATCTTTTGCTTTCAGGTATATCTTCAACGTTATCAATTTCGTCCACTTTATCATTGTCTTCATTATTTGGGATTGTCGTCACTACTTTCTTATTATTTGTTATATTAACTTCAACAGACAATCTAATGGGCTGAGCCTCTACTGGTTTCGCTTTAACCTCTATTTTTGTTTGTTTCAAATCATTTGTAATCCCAATCTTAATAGCTTTAAGCATGGCCGGATTTTTATATTGCTCTTTAATGATATCTTTATCTCTCAAGGGATTATTGTCTTTGGGATTGTTTTCTTTTTGTAACTTTGGATTGACGTGGTTTGAATTTAGCGCGGCGGTAGGTTTGGAATGTGACGACAATGAGCTGAAAAACAAGATGTGCAAAGAAAAGCGGCAAATGGAAGTTAGTTGGACACTTTTTGGTGCAACTTAAAAAATATATAGTAGTTTCAATTATATCAGTTCAATTTTACAGCAAACCTTACAACATGAAACGGAATATTTTACTAGACAATTCTGAAATGGTTAGAACAGATTTAAAGTATGAGACTGTTAGTATCAGTGAAAGCACAAAAAATTCGTGTCCCAACTAGGAAGCCTCGCCTACTTTTTAGGGTTTCGTATTTATATTAGTTGAGTCAGCACAGCACATTGAGGTAACTACCCCACCATAACCTACATAATATATTCAAATAATAAGTAGGCTTACTTTATTTTAAATATTTCCGTTACTAATCACTCAATGCATGCAGTGTCTTGACTGAAAACTAATGTGAAATGAATATTAAAAAAGATGAAGATATAAAACTAAGTAAAATACAAAAATACCTTTTAAGTAAAATTTGGTGGTGTTGCCTTATTCTTGATAAATAACTTTGGACAGAGGTCTGCTGCTTTTTGTTTAAAGCCATAGCAGTTTTTATATTACGAAGTTCTGTAGCTACAATTTTAAACCTTTGGGACAATTTAGTTCCTTCATCTCTTAGCTTGAGCATTTTTGCAGATTCCTCTGCAATATTTTTTCTGTAAATAATATTTAAAACAGTATTTAAGGTTACATAAAGTCTTATGTGTATGTACGAAGAAAATGTAAAATGTACCTTGATATTTTGATTTTTTCCTCTAAACCATTGATGGTGGACAAATTATTAGCATTAAATGTTACATTTCGCGGTTTTAATGTATCTTTCACTGGCACGGACACTTTATTATTAAGATTCATAGCTGATTGCCTCGCTTCCTTCATTTTTTGCAACTCTGTCATCTTTTTAACCAAATTCTTATATTCAATCTGCACCGATTTTGGTAAATTATTTACAGCCTAGAAGAAAATTTATATCATGAAAAATGTATCTTATCATTTATAGAAAACAAATAAAAATTGACAGTGCAGACCTTGGCGACAATTTTTTCATTTTTCTTTGTAGGTTCTTTTTTCTGAACATCATTCGTAAGTGTGGGTACACTGGTTTTCTCAACCTCCATCCTTGTAGATTTCAGGAATATATCGAGTTTTTGTTGAAAGTCTATCTGCTCAGACAGTTTCATATGCATTTTTGTTAAATTCTTTGTGGCTTCATGTTCACCTTCAGAGTCTGATTCGACATTAATTATAAACTTTTTTTCTTGCGGCATAACACGTATCTGTTTCTTTTTGGATATCATAGATCTATTATTTATAGTATTTACACTTTCTAAAGATTTAACAATAGTAGGAGTTACCAGGTTTGGTAAATTTTTACTTAAGGAAATTAGTAATTTTGTACGCAATAAATCTTCATCTTCTTCAAGTTCATCTTGCTTTGATGCCATTATCACTGGAATGTCTTTTTTGGAAGTATTATTTTGTTCATTGACTTGATCTGTTATACAATCTCCTTCACTCTCTTTGACTTTGTCCTCTGCATCGGAACCAATATCCATATCCACAGATTCTATATCAGTATTATTATCTAAATCAGTTTTTTCATTCAACATAATATGGTCAAAAGTGTCATCATTAGTAGACTGGGATATTTTCTTCTGTAATTTCTGCTTTCGTTTCATTTCAATTGCTTTCTTCAATAATGCAGATTTCAAACAAATTAATCTTAATTCTTTAGTATCACTGTCTTCTTCTTCCGATAATACTTTACTATCTGGAACTGCTTCAGTTTTATTACTTTTAGTCTGAAGTGCATGCTGTCTAAGCAATTCTAAATCATCATCATCGGAATCTTTTTCTGTCGCTTTGACCCCATCTACAACATCTTTAGTCTCATTCTCTGGCTCATTTTTATTGGGCACTAATTCTAATGTTTCAACTGAAATTGGTGACAAAGCATTCTTGCTCTCTTCATCAGTGCATATATCTATAATATCATCTATTTTCTTGTCTTGTGTAGGAACTTCAACCTCTGCATTGAGTACAAAGTCATCTTGTGAAATGGGTGAACAACTTGATTGATGTTCGGTTTTCTTATTTTCTGTGCTAGTACTATCTTCATTATAACCTGATTTTATTGGCTCTTCATTTGCTCGACAGAACATTTTCTGAAGTCGTTCACTCAAAGATGTTTTATCATTTTTCATATTATTTACAACTACTGCATCAGCTAATCTTCTTCTTCTGTTCCTGTATTCATCCTCAGATTCTTCGCTACTTTCATTTATAATCTTCACTGGTTCTAATTTTCTCTTTAGCCGATTAGTTTTCTTTTTACTGGACTGCCTGATAGGATTAAGTTTTTTATGATTTTTATTAACCTCATTTAGCTCAGATTTTTTTCTTTTCTGTTTTGACTTAGGATGTTTTTGTAACTTGGTATGTTTGTTGTGTGAGGAACAGTAGTCTTCCAATTCAGTTGCTGATATTTCAGACAAATCGTATAATGGTTCATCCTGCTTATTATGATGTTTACCTACAATGTGGATAGTAATTAATACATATTAGGTACTTTTAACTGACTTTGGACTGCCTTTGTGGCGCAGTCGGTAGTGATACCGCCTGCCGCACAGAAGGTCCTGGTTTCGATTCCTGGGTCGGTCTAAATATTTGTGTGATCCACAAATATTTGTTTCGGAGTTTGGGTGTTTTCTATGTGTAATATGTATGTATTTAGAAATATTTAAGTATATATATAAGTTGTCTAGATCCCATAACACAAGTTTATATAAGCTTAATTTGTGCTAGATGATGTTGTGTATTGTATGAATGTCCACAAATATTTATTTATTATTATTTAAAAAAATGTGTAATGTTTTCATATAAATTGAAAAGGCAACTTGGTTCTGTATAGAACTTTCCAAGGGCAATGATAATTAGCTGAGGTAATAGAAATGCACAGAAATAAGTTGCGATTCTTTACTACCTTATTGCATCTTACCTTTCAGAGTAAGATCAGTTGTTACTTAGTTATCATGATATCCATTTTTTTTTATGTGAGGGCAAATCCTTCATGGATGCTATGCTGGACTGCTACCGACTAAAGAAACCCCACTTAACTCCCAACAGCCTACGGTTGGGAGCCCCGGCAAGCCCTCGGAAGGATGTCCCAGGACATCATGGTATCGATAGATGATGATACACATTAAAGATTCCACTCACGCTAAATCTATTATTAAATGTCAACTTGTTTCAAAAAGGGTCTCGAAACCCCGGCTTTGCCTTACAGGGCAAGAGTAACTTTCTTGCCATGGATAAGACATTGTATTCTTTGAACTCTCCTTTACACATAAATGGATTCATGTCTAATAGTTGTCTCGTATTGTTAAATAAAATAATAAATATTTTTTTATTGAAATTCAATATACATTGGTACATCCTTTTTAACAAATCATGTTTTTAGCAAATATGACACTGATCTTTACACTAAGATGCCCTGTGTCGTTAAGACTAGTCCCTTTCGCTTGACACTTATGAAGTTAACTGACCTGATTAATTTTATACAAAATAATAAATCTATGTACTTCAGTCTATATTTTATTTTTAGCGTGGTGAAATTAGTGTTTGTATAAAAATAGCTGTGTGTTGTGTATGTGTAATTGACTGAGTGAGCATAGCGAATGAAAGTCTCAGTATCAACAGTATGGTCGTTTTGCTTTTGGGCGTATATCTAGTTGTCATTTCCGGTCTAGCTAGTGGACGCTTTTCTTAAATGATTTGCACCAAAAAAAAATGAAGGAGGAAAAAGGGAGAAGATCAGTGTTGCGTTATTAATGAACAGATCTTGATGATTTTTGGCTAAAACATAAAGAATATAATTAGTCACAAATTGTTATAAAAAAAAATAACAGCCCGGCCAAGTGCGAATCGGCCTCACGCACCAAAAAATGGTAACAGATCACATTTGTTGTATGGGAGCCCCCCCCTTAAATATTATTATTATTCTTATTTTAGTATTTGATATAATAGCGGAAACAGAAATACATTATCTGTGAAAATTTCTCTCTATCATGGTTCCTGCGATACAGACTCATGATGGACCCCCACGCTTTTTATGGAAAGTGAGGGTAGGCCACAGCGGTAATTTAGAGGGGAATGCTCCAATTTTGATAGCTACATTGAGAAATACTAGGGAAAGGGTCAACTATTTGATAGGACTTTGGAGGCCATAGAAAAGGCTTTCAATCTTTGTGAGGCGGAGGGGCTACACTTTCACTATTCAAGGAATGACCATGGATGTCTGAAAGCAGGCAGACTACTTATATCTGTTCGATTACCACAGCGTCAATAATGTGACCTGCGTGATAGCTAAGTCCTGTACGTACCGGGTCCTATACAGATATGCGATGCATATAATAAGTGCCTCACAGATTTTTTTTGGTTTGGTTTCTAGTAGCTTGCGAGGTCTACTCTTCGCAGAAGTACTAGTTATATTACATCTAAATTAACTAAAGAAAGTGATATAACATAGGTATTTACTTAAAATACTTAACAAAACTTGAATATTTTTCAAGTCAGTAGTAGTACTATAGAAAATCACAACTACTTTGTGTTTTAAATTTAGAAACAACAACAATGTCAAAGGTTCTACTAAAAGTATTCTTAATTTTAGAAGTAGTGGTCCTGAAGAACAATTCACTATGTTGGTTTTCCCAAAACAGTGTATTTTATATTCCATACCAGTTGCACCATTATTGATGTGGTAGGCATCAGTCCAAGCTTTGATACAATCAGAGACATAATATATCAAAACCATAGCACTCTGAATAAGAAATTTGGTAGCAAAATACTTATTTAACATTACAATAGGCTCACCCACCACATGATATGTATGCGAGACTACAACAAATAGTAAAATTTGGGCACAAATATGTCTCTGCCTACCGCTTTGGGACAAAGGCGTGGGTATGTGTGTGAAAAATGTTTATGCAGTGATATTGTTCTTGGTAGGACTTCGGATTACTATCCAACGATTTAAGGGGTGGGAGTGGGGGGGAGGGGGGAGGGGGGGGTGGGGAACCCCCCCCCTGACGGAAAAGTTGCGGACGCCCCCCCTTTTTGAGTTATGATTTTTTTAAAATTCTAACCTAACTTTCGCATTTTCTTGTTTTGAAATCGATTTCAAGGTCGAAATTGGAAGATGGAAAATGGAGGGGGAGGGGGGAATCCCCCTGACCCCTCCCCAAAGTTAGGAAATCAATAGTTACCTTGAATTTAGATTTTTATTTTTTGAGGTTATGTTCAATAAAATCGACAACATAAGTAATCGTTCTCCAAATAAGAACTCGTCGACAAGCCAAAAAAAAAATAACCACGAAGGCTAAGGCGGGAGCTCCGCTCCGCTTCGCTCCCGCCTTAGCCTTCTAACCTAACCTATCCGAGTCGGGGTGTTAACCATTAAGTACTAATTATGGTTGAATTAGGGATGCGTAATTCAAATGCCGACCTGGGGTTGAAAAAAAAAACTACGCGTCTCCTATACAAGACACAAATTCACAAATAGGGTGTCATTTGAAAGTGTTGACCTTGACCAACCCATAGAATGCGTACGACGTTTTACGTTTAGTTTCACATATCGGCAACCGTCATTAAATTATTATAATATTTAATAGCGTTCATTTATATAAATATACGTAATATAATAAAATATGCATAAAATTTAACTTAATAACTAAATATAATTATTAATTAAATTTTTAAATGAAGTAAAACATTGTTGTGCGTTAATGTTACGTAAAACAAAACGTATTGGACGAGCCGAATGTCAAAAACATTGGAAGTGTTTGTGTTCTGTGGTGAAAAGTGACAAATTATTGGTGTTTTTTTACGATTTTCATTATTTTTTTTCTCGTTAACCATTAATCTCCGCAAGTTAAAACTTCGCGTGTAGGCTTCTAATAATATTAGCTTTGTGTATAAAAAATATGAACCTCAAACTCGATGGCAACTAATCTAAAGTTAAGCCTTGTTCTTAATTAATTGATTGTTAAAAAGCAAGTGACATACAGACAGATACTCTACCTGGTCCAACAGAAGAACGCTTGGTTTTCTTACGTTCAAGGACGTTGTTGTAATTTTCTAACACTTGAAGGCGCTGACGCAACAGGAACTCTTCTTCTGATGATATATCAGATAGATCATCCACTATTTCACCTTCTTCCATCTCCGAATCGACGTTCATTGGTGCTATATTCTCAACACAAGCCATAGTTTCGCGGAATTCAGTATTGACAGCCTCTGGAAAATGTGGTAATTTTAAGTTTGAAGAGGAACATTAAAAAGGGCTTGGTTTACACTTCAATGCCATACCGTGGCCGAGCTTCCCACAATTAGTGAATTAGCGTCAATTATTAGTAAGTTTAACTAGTAAAAATTCTAAAGAAAATAGAAGAAAATCTGATCTGAAACGCTGAATCAATTCACTGACTGCCAGACACAGCCAAAGACAACTGACACAAGACAAGAGACAAGATAGACATAGACAGAAGACAAGCCACAGACAATGAGAGCATGACCCCCATAGGGTTGTGTATATAAAAGACTCCGGACACGGTCAATAATATTGAGTCTACACTGTTAAAAGGGTGGACTGCTCTTGAGGGAAATATGAATGTAGCTTCAGTCAGCAGCACAGCAGCAGACGTTCTCAGTGTGTGTTCTACCCATAGATTTAGAATTTTTCGCTTCTCTCAATAGATATACAAAGCGTGCGAGCGAGACCTCATTATCCATAGCACTTAGCTCGAGAGGAAAAGAGAAAGCGAATTGTGTACTCATATGTCAGTATTTTGAATCGCTGAGCCACGTGGGGTCCTATGGCGGCTCTAAGTTATTCATAATATCCAATAATCTGTAGTTATCTTACGATTAAAATAGAAAATTTTATATTTTCAACAACAGTGTCGTGTTTAGTGTGTGAATAGGATATTACAAAACGCAATTATACGAAGAAAGACTCGTTTAACAGGTCATTTGTGACTTCGTTCATTCCATTTTTGCCGTACATATTTTGCCAAATTGGATGTGAAATTTCATTGAAAATCCAACTCATAACGTAGATTATTCTTTTCCTTCATACATAACACAATATTTAATGTGTAAATGCATTTTAGGAGGATATATAAGGCAGAAATAAAAAGGGCTGTTTACAGTAAAATACTCATGGGTAGGTATCGATAAGGATGTCGATAGTTCATTATAGTGGCATTGCTACAAACAAACTTATTTGGATTTAATTTATTATAAATATGATTGATTTTTACTCGAACTGTGTTATTTAACCTTTTTTAGGGTTTTGTGCCTATTTTAATATAATATTTCCAAAATTTGTGAACCATTTTGAGTTGAATTTTTATAATTTTACTTCACTTAAGGTACTCCACGCCACACCGGGATGTTCGCTGTGCAAGGTGCAGATTAGCCTCTGCGTCGAATACTGTTCTCACCTTTGGGATGACTGCACGCATGACTGCGAGGTACTTACTGGACCCGCTTGGCGCTATGCAGAGACGTGTTATCCGATTTGAATTATAGGTGGTCCTAAGATGACGGTAAGCCTCGAGCCGTTAGCGCAGCAAAGAACCATAGCGTCCTTGGCTGCCTTCTACCGAATGCATCACGGCGAATGTTCTGAAGAGCTCTTCAACCTGATCCCACCATCTCCTTACAGATTCCGAACAACACGTCGGGCAGAGGTGCCACTCATATATAGCAGAGAGAATCTTCGCCAGAACTGAGCGTTTCAAAAGATCGTTCCTCTGTCGAACTACGAAATCCTGGAACGACCTGCCCGCACATGTGTTTCCCTCATTTTATAATCCCGGGTTCTACAAGCGGAGCTTGAAGAGGCACATCATAGGGCCGCCAACTTGAGGACTACTGTCAGAAGTCTTGTGTGCTGTAAGCATACCCCCATACGCTAGATGCGCCACGGCTTTCCATTAGTTTCCATCAGTGGAGACGTCAATTTGGCGAGGTTAATATAATTAAAAAAAATTTACGAGTAATATTTTTTATTGTTACTAGGGTTCAATAATAAATGAGTTTCTAGGTTTAGTATTACGATAAGAGTTGGATTTTCAGTAAAATTTCAAATTCAATTGGCAAAATATATATGTACGGCAACAATGCAATGAACTATGCCATAAATTACCTGTTAAAATCGTAAGATCACTACAGAATTTCAAATATTACGAGTTACCCCATATAATCCCATTTTTACTTTTTCATAGTCGATTACATTCAAATTAACAATTTATTCCCCAAAACAAGAAGTTGGAGATGAAACTTCGAACCACTTTGTGTGCTTAGAAGTTTCATTTCCATTCCATCCATTTATACAGATACTTTTATCGATAACATAGGTGTGACCATTCAACAACACTATTTAACTCACACATTGATCTTTCATTTTTGGTCTCGTCTTCAGTTTGACACTGTTCATCTTGTACATTCTAAATCTATGGTTCTACCACCTGTACAACGAGTTCATCCTCACACGTTGCGCCCTCAGCACTCGAGCTCGGTGAGATCTAATACAGGTTCTCTTCCGCGTAAGCTTAGGTTGTGGAATGATCTCCCTGCTTCGTTTTTCCCAAACGCCTACAGTGTGGGGTTCTTCAAAAGGGGACTTAGAAGGTTTTTACAGAGTCGGCAGCGCTATTGTGGCGCCTCTGGTGTTGCAAACGTCCATAGACTGCGGTGAACACCGGTACATCTGGGGGGGCCGTATGCTTGTCTGCCACTCAAGTGGTGTAAAAAAAAGGCGAAACATAATCTTCTATAGTCAACTGTTTTTCAACCAAACGTTCATTCAATCAGTAGTAAAAATACCAAATGTTTCGTTCGATAAAAACTCTTTTGGTCAATTGTTCGATCAGTTAAAGAATGGCCTAATGTTTTATCGGTCACCCGTCAAATAATCAAATAAATTTCGGTCACCAGTGGTAAACCGCAATGACGCGATGACGGCCCTAATTTATTGATTTCTAGTGTCCGACCGAATCTGGTTTTCCGGCCGAAACCGAAACCGAAACCGAACTTTCGGCCCCAGGCACAGTGTACGCTGTAGAACAAGCCAGGTGGACAAAAGTCATTTTCAAATTTCCGAAAATAGATAATTTCTACATGTAAACAACACCCCTAAACCCCAGATTCTGAAAACTGTTTACGTCTATCATTCCATTCTGATGCGTCATCGCTTATCAAAATAAGCTAATGAGGGTAAATGTATTTAAATAATTGCGTCCATTGCATTTGCGCGACACTTGCACTTACATCTTACGGTGACAGTTTGTTGTTTTGTGGAAAGCTTTAGTGATGGATTTTATATCTGAAGATATGTTTATTATTTTATACTTACTATAATCTTTTATTGTGTCATAAACATTAATAAAATAGACTATCAATGAAGACACAGAATAAACTTTTTTTTCTTCTATTTTTTAAAACTTATCAAGACTGGGAAACCAATGCTTCCTCTTGTATCCAGGCTGAATTTTCGATATGTTGTAGCTGGACGTCTATAGATGATTATGATTTATATTATTTGTAGCACACTCGAGTACAACATTGTTTTTTTCTTTCTTTTGCAGATAATCTTTATTCTATTGGCAAAATAGATTTTTTGAAGAGTGTCATGTAAAACAATTAAGAAATGATCGTTTTGAGTTTTATTCATTCAAATTTGATTTCTATGACATCACAAAAGAATGTGAAAGGGAAATTAAGGTGAAATTAGCCGCCATTTCTTGGAAAATTGCTACAAAATGGTTCTTTTCGGGAAAGTCAAAAGAACGTTTCCTTAATAAAAAATAAAGCGTGGCTAGAAGGTGAAGAGATGAAATTCCACATGCGATCGTCTCGGTCGCAACCTTCTACCTCATCTGCTGACCTTCCTCGACCCTGAAGATCTAAAAAAGTCTTTTAAGATTCGTCTTTTAAACTAAAAACGTAGAGTTTAAGGTCTAGTTCAATCGCGGAGTGTTGGGGAATAAATGACTGCTACATAGTTGCATGGTGAAGTGGACATTAAAATGTTGCTAGTGTTATAAAGGACATTGGTGAAAATCTAGCTTCTGCAAGTGCGTCCACAAGCCTACTAAATGCAAGTGCTGTGCAAAGTGGCAGACCGCTAAGTAGTGACGAGGCCTTAGCGTATTATATTGATTCAAAATCAACAACTCACTCATATAAACAGACTAGGGAGTGGACTATGAAAGTCAGACATCAGTACGTGTTCCCATCATATGATTGCATTCTAACAATAAAAAAGTGTTATCTTTCCGAGGAGCATATTGTTGTGACACGATCTCGAGCCGAAATTGAGCTACAAGCTAGTTAGGCTAGTTTATATAAAAGACAAAGTGATATTTTTTACTTTCCTGTATTTTAATTATGTGCATAAAATAAAATATTTATAGGTATACAATTCCTATGCATTTTCTTTAAAATATTTAATTTTTATTAACATTATTAATTAAACTTTATAAATACGAGAGTTGTTAGGTACTCAATCAAGGCAAACGGTTCAACAGATTGATCAAATCAATTCTAATCAAATGAAATTTGATGTTGAGGCAACCGATACCCTGGATTAATATATAGGGTAAATTTTATGGCAAAAGAATAGGCTTGTGTCCTAAATTTCAAAAATTGTTTATTTTTGTAGCTTTATATCTACATGATCACAAAAATGTAATATTTTGATTTAAAACAATCATTTACATAGTTTATTTTGTGATTTAAAAAATGAATTTCAATTTGTATCGAAAACGCTCATGGCGCCTTGTGTGACGTCACTTGATGCCAAACAAAAGTAGTAGAAGTTTTATTTATCCATTTTCGGATAGGCAAAGGCAATTTGAGCCATACAGCCAAGTCTTGTATATTTATTATCTCTTCATTTTGCTTTAAAAAGTCACAGTCCTCGTCCTCTAAGTCCAGTCAAAGTCAAGTACATCATCCCTAAGTCAATGTCAGTCTTCCTTCAGAAAAGCGGTGGATAAATTTCTGAAAGTTTCTTTGGATTTTTTGTCACTGCAAAGTTGCGATTCACTGCGTTTTATCACTTCCCAACACTAGTGCACGTTGTCACACGTTTATGTTTAAGAATCCAGCATTGATACACACAAAACACTCGAAATTACACTAATTTTGCAAATTTACAAAACGACGCGATACGATTCCTTCCAGTTCCCGCCAAAGAATCTCGCCAAACAAAACAAAAAGAAAATGTGTATTTTTTTTATGAGCCCTTTCAATGATTTGTTTTAAGATTAAAAGTTATACTACAAAAAAAAATGTTTAGGGGTTTTAATCGATATTTAGGGGAATCTGGGGAATTTGAAGTTGGTTTTTAGAGGAACATTCGGTAGGAGTTGGCATCACTTTGGCATGGTCTAAGTAACCAAAGCCAGTATAAATTAATTGAAAAAAAAATTGCCATTGACATCACTGTTTGACAGGTGTTTGACAGAGTTAGGTTAGCGTTCGTCTGCTTTCCATAATACAAATGTTCTCTGTGGTATTTTATGACACAAGATAACATGACTTGTGACACAAGATGTCAAGACTCGAGACTGCCAGAGTGCGTCAAACGTCAAAAAGCAAACTGTGACGTCACACCATCTGATAGAGGTGTTTGATGTCACGTGACTGATTGCCTATTTTTTCCAATCTTATTTTCTAAAAATAATAGTAATCCTTAATTTGTGCAACAATTTATATTACTTTTTGTTATTTATATATCGGACATAGTCGTTAGAAACACACATCAATCAGATTTATTCTTAGTGGACACAAGCCTATACAGTATTCCCGTGGGAAGAGCGGTTTTGTCGGAAAAACGGATATCTACGCAGGCGGAGCCGCGGGAAACAGCTAGTAATACCACATAATTAATAGATTTATATATTTAAATCCAAAACCGTGATAAAATATTTTTGTCCACCTGGCTTGTTCTACAGCTGACACTGTGCCAGGGTCAGAAACTCACGTGTTCATATTAAAAATAAAAATAAAACCAGCCAAGTGCGAGTCGGATTCCGCACAGAGGAACCCTCTGCGCAGAATCCGACTACTATACGTTACAAAAATTGGGCACAAAAATTACGTTTGTTGTGTGGATGCTTTTTTCTGATTCTAGTAGGCATCAGAAAAGGGTGAGGTGGTGGTGGCAGTGTCTGTTGATATTGCCAACGCTTTCAGCACCTTGCCCTGGAGCTGCGTTTGGGAGTTGCTTATTTACCATGGAATGCCTCCATACCTCTCTCGAATTGTCGGGGCCTATCTTTCCGAGAGGGCCATAACTTATCCGAGCTGGCTAGGGCTGGCTGTGTCGTTCGGTGTTCCATAGGGATCGGTCTTAGGACCGCTTCTGTGGAACATCAGTTACGGTTGGGTGCTGCGTGGTCCGTTGCTCAGAGGTGTTGGCGTAACGTGTTACGTGCGTAACATGTTACGACGACACTCTCATTACAGCGCTAGGAGCAACGCACCGAGACGCAGCCCTGAGGCCACGTGCGGGATCCAGTTTACATATAGAGGGCGTCATCAATGGCATCGAGCTCTCGATGACGTATCTGGGGCTCGTACTCCATAGCCGGTGGAACTTTGGATACCACTTCCGAATTTTGGTCCCATAGCTGAGGGAGGGGGCATCAGCCGCACTCTTGCGGTTGTTGCCCAATATCAAAAGACCCAACGCTCCCTGCAGGAGACTGTAAAATGCGGTTTGCAGCTATCTGTTTTTTGAATTTTACAAATGGATTTAATACATTATTTTTGGGCTTTAAAAACCATTTCCCGGTTCGTGGAGTTGCCCCAAAATATTAAGCCCGCTATGGCTTAATATTTTGGGGCAACTGATTCTGCATAAGCATGATAAGCTGTTATAAGATAAACACTGTCAGACTGAAGACGAGACCAAAACTGAAAGATCTATGTATGAGTTAAATAGTGTTGTTGAATGATCCCCCACCTATGTTTTCGATAAAAGTATGAACTTTTGTAATGTGGCAAAGTTCTAAGAAGATAAGAATAATAAACAGATTGGTTAAAGCAAATAAAACGTTGTTTTATTATAGTTTTAAGAAATATGAATAAGCAGTTATCGAAATATATTGACAGTCTCTAAATCACAGTTCTGAGTTACTATAGCAACCAAACCATAGGTTGTGATACCAAAGAGACGACATCCATACAGTCTCTTCACACCCTCGGAACTTTTAAGAATTTTTAAATTCTCTTCAAACCAATCTGTCCGCTTAAAACTTCCAATCTTGGACCAAAGAGCGGCTTGGTAAGCATATCAGCCAGCTGTCGCACGGACGGTACTTGCTTAACTTCAAGTTCACCATTGATAACACATTCACGCACAAATAGATGCTTAAGTTTGATATGTTTTGTACGTTTGTGGTATTCGTGCTTCGGATTGTGCGATAGCTTTACAGCAGACTCGTTATCCAAATACAGTATTGGTTTCTTCAAATCCACCAAACCTTTCATAAGGCTGTTCAGCCATATAATTTCTTGTGCTGTTTCACTAGCAGCAATGATTTCTGCTTCAGTGGATGAAATAGAAACAACTGTTTGTCGATGACTTTTCCAGCTGATTGCAGCTCCTGAGAATAAGCATACCATTCCAGTTGTTGATCTGCCTGTTGCTAGATCTCCAGCAAGGTCTGAGTCAGAGTAACATAAAAGCCTTTGGTCTGACTCTTTTGATTGCTTATATACAAGACCTTTATCCGTCGTTCCTTTTAAGTAACGGAGAATCCGCTTCACTAGCATGATATCTGTCGTGCTAGGTTTCTCCAGGTTTCTGGATGCAACGCTCACAGCGTATGCTATGTCGGGCCTTGTACCTACGGCTAAGTACGTAAGGGCTCCAACGGCTTGTCTATATGGAAAAATGGTACCAACATCAGGTTCTGTATCGTTTATACTTTCTTTGATTATTGGCGTCGGTGTTGGTTTGCAACTAGTCATACCATACTTTTCAAGAACCTTCTTAATGTAGGCTTGTTGGCATAATGTTATTTTGCCTTTTTCAGCTTTGATTTCCATACCCAAAAAGTAGGAAGCAGGTCGGGTAGTTATCTTGAATCTTGTTTTTAATTCCTTGATAAACTCGTCTCCTGCAGTTGGCGTATTCGACGCCACAAGTCCGTCGTCAACGTAGAGTCCAATTAAAACTTTTGACTTTCCTCTGGTTCTAACGTACAGACAAGGATCAGCTTCACTTTGTTGAAAGCCTGTAATTTTCAAGAATTCGGCAATGCATGAGTTCCAGCATCTCGGTGCTTGCTTCAGACCATAGAGGCTGCGATTAAGTTTGCATACCTGCTTTGTCCCATCTTGGAAACCTTCAGGTTGTTTCATGAAAATTTCTTCCTCAACTGAGCCATTGAGAAAGGCCGTAGCTACATCGAATTGGCGTAAGTTTAAATTTTCTTTAGCAGCAATTGCGATAATAGCTCGTATAGTACTGAGTCGAGCCACAGGACTAAACGTTTTGTCATAATCGATTCCTTTTTGCTGTGAATAACCTTTTAAAACTAGTCTAGCTTTGTATTTATCGATTGAGCCATCTGGATTTGTCTTTAATTTGAATATCCATTTGCATGGTAGTGCTTTTCTTCCATCAGGCAAACTGACTAAGTCCCATGTTTTGTTTTCATTTAGAGAGTTTATCTCGCTCATCATGGCTTTAATCCATTGTTCTTTATTAGGAGATTACAATGCTTGTTTGTAAGTCACAGGATCTCTAGGTAAATTTTGAACCTCAGCAACAGCAGCTAGTACAAAGTCATCATACCGTTGTGGTTTTTGTATTGCTGATCTGTCTCGTAGACTGTAGCTATTCGGTTCAGACTCCGTGTCAACATGTTCATGACTAAGACTTTCTAGAATAGAAGTTTCGTAAAAAGAATCTTGTTCATCATCAACATTTTCATCAACACTTTCATATTGTAGAGTAGAATCTGCTGCGACGTTTTCAGTAATACTATCATTTTGTTGATTTTCAACATTTTCAATAAAATTACCTTCTTGAGTTTCAATGTTGTCAATAGAAAGATCTTGCCGAGTGTCGTCAGCATCATCGATTTCTATTTGAGTTTTCATTGTTTCTGAAACCGAATCACAGTTAGTGTTTTTATTGTATTTAAAGTTGTTAACACTAGTTGGGCTTTTGTAGTAATCAGCCTTGACTACTTTTATATAAAAGTTTTGTTCGGAACGTAAACCCTGTATGCTTTGCTGGTGTCAGAATATCCAACAAACATCCCCAGTATTGCTTTTGGAGCAAATTTATGACCTCTTGGTCCTTTCTTCAGAATAAAAGCTTTTGAGCCGAAAGGGTGGAGGTGATTAAGGCAGGGCTTTCTTAACACCCATTTCTCAAATGGTGTTTTATTTTCTACAGCACTGTTCACACTTCTGTTTGCTAGGTAATTAGCAGTGTTCACTGCTTCTGCCCATAGGTGCATTGGCGCTTTAGCATCAATAAGCATAGCTCTAGCCTTCTCCACAAGTGTCCGATTCTTGCGTTCAGCGATACCATTCTGGTGTGGGGTATAGGGTGCAGATAAGCGTCGTGCAATCCCGTGTTGTTTTAAGTAGGCTTGGAATTTGGCATTGACGTACTCTGATCCATTATCCGTTTGCAAATGTTTAATTTTATTGCCCGTAAATTTTTCCATTTCTTGTTTGTACTCTTTGAACTTGTCTAATACTTCAGATTTATTTTTGAGGAAGTAGACCCGTCCATACCTACTGTAATCGTCAATAAAAGTAACGAAGTATCTGTTTTTGGCGTGTGTAGGTGTTCTGATTGGGCCGCACACGTAGCTGTGGACGATTTCTAGACGTTCAGTGGTTCGAGGAGTAGTTCGTTGTGGAGGACTCGGTACTCGAGTCATTTTTGCTTGAATGCAAATTTCACGCTCATGCCAGTCACTGTCTCGTTGTTGAGAGCCAGTTGGAGATCTTTGTAATTCATGTGCCCAAGTTTTCTGTGCCAGTCTTGTATGGTACCTTGTTTGGTGTTTGTCGAACCAGTTGCCGGTGTTGCTGCAACGCTTTGTTCAATGTTTGGTTTTCTTACATAGTACAGACCATTGATCGACTTCTTTGCAGACAGTTCAAGTTCACCTGACTTGTTGCGAACTAAAGCACGGTTGTTGTCGAACGAGACGGTGGCTCCATGTGAGGTCATTTTAGATACCGATAGTAAATTGGTAGAGAGGGAAGGTACATAAAGGGCGTTTTCCAGATGTACTTGTCGTCCTCGTTTTTCATCAGAAAATGTAATTCTTTCTTCACCCAAAATTTCTGTAGAGTGATTTTCTGATGCAAAGTTGAGTTTTCTTGACACAGTCTTCATGTTTTTGAAGTGCTCGTGGTGATGGGTCATATGTGAGGTACAACCACTGTCAAGTACCCAGTCATCCTGGTTGTTCCGTGTTAAACTAAGAAAACATTCTTCAGCGTATAGGGAATCGGCGTTTTTGCTAATGTTAGACTTCTGTTTGTCTTTGTTTTTCTTCCAACAGTTAGAGCAAACTCTGTGCGTCTTTTTCTGAAAGATTCTGCTTCCCGTTCTCTTACAGATTTTGCAAGAAGCTAAAAGTGCGTTTTCTTCTTGTTGTTGTTGGCCAGGTTCGTAATTGTCATTGTGATGACGAGCGTCGCTTTCTTCGATAATTTTTATTTTTAATTCTTCCGGCTTTGGCAATATGTCGCGAGACTCTATAGCTACGCGAAAGTTTTCGTACTCTGAGGAAAGGCTGTAGAGCATCATGATAGTTAGCAAATCCTCATTTATGGTGACATCCATGTCAGCGAGCTTATCGACGGTGTCCATAAACTTGTTTAGGTGTGTACGAACATCACTGCCTTCTAGTTTGGTCAGAATAAGTTGCTTCAATAATGTGGCTTTACGAGCAGGGCCTTTGCTCGCATGTATTTGTTTCAATTTATCCCACAAATCTTTCGCAGTGTTACATTTCTTAACCTCTTTTAGTTGGGAAGGAGCAATGATTAAAATTAGTTCTGCCTTGGCCTGTTTATCAGCTTCGATCTCAGCAGTATCTGCTTTTACGTCAAGCGGAGTTGAGACATACTTCCATAGCTTGCTTTTGACCAATACAGCTTCGGCTTGTATCGCCCAAGTGTCATAGTTATCCTTATTAAGTGGATCAATGTGATACGTTGCTTTTGGCATGTTTATAGCAAAAGAAAAACTTACGTAAAAATTTTCGCTATATTACGTCGTGACAACTTTTCACTATGAACATTTCGCTCTGCTACCATATGAACTTTTGTAATGTGGAAAAGTTCTAAGAAGATAAGAATAATAAACAGCTTGGTTAAAGCAAATAAAACGTTGTTTTATTATAGTTTTAAGAAATATGAATAAGCAGTTATCGAAATATATTGACAGTCTCTAAATCACAGTTCTGAGTTACTATAGCAACCAAACCATAGGTTGTGATACCAAAGAGACGACATCCATACAGTCTCTTCACAAAAAGTATCTTTATAATAATAGGTATTGTGTGCCCTATGGCCTTCCTATGGCCAGTCCTTAGATGGGAGACCATCCATGTGACCACTTTGTGACATTTATTTGAGCGTTTCCGTGCTTCGGAAGGCACGTTAAGCTGTTGGTCCAGGTTGCCAGTAAATTGGCGGTCGTTAAGCTATGTTGAAGGCCTTATTAGGTTGCTTGATAATTTTCAACAGCAGGCAGTTACATCCTGCGCCTGTCCATCTCAAAACGGCAATGAGCCGTATTGCCGTGTTGAGATGGCAGATACCTCCAAAAAAAGGTGATATGTGGGAATATAATATGCCTCTGCCTACCCCTTTGGGGATAAAGGCGTGACCATATGTATGAAAATAAGGTTTTAAGTAATCCTACTAATATTATAAATCCTATTAATCTTACTAATATTATAAATGTGAAAAATTGTGAAGATGTTTGGATGTTTGTTACCCAATCACGCTGCAACGGCTGAACGGATTGGGCTGAAAGTTGGTACAGGGATAAATTATAGTCTGGAATAACACATTTTACTCGAACACAAGAAATTTCAGTGGCGGGCCAAATTTATAGGAAAAATGCGTTTTTTTACGAATGCAGGTTCGAGCTGTGACGCAGTAAATTTCAGTAGTGGGAGAAGGTGTTCATCAGTAAATCGGTTTCTGATTGAGAATTTCCGAAATTTTATAGTCGGAAAAATCTGTTGGCACACTGACGACGATTTTCCGAAATTGTATAGTCGAAACAGTCTGTTGTCACTAGTGACCGACCGAAGTTTCGGTTTCGGTTTCGGCCAGTTTCGGCCAAAAAATCGAGTTTCGGCCGCAGTTTCGGTTTCGGCCAAAATGGGCCGAAACTTTCGGCCGGGCCGAAACCCACGTGTTCATGAATTTTGAGTACCTGGCTCTGCTTGTGACGTGGTTGGGGTCAGCCCAAACAGATAATATCGCACCTTGATTTCGAAACCGTTACTAAACGAAATTTTTACGAAATTGAGTTAATAACGCCATCTTTTTTAAATCGTCAGAAACTACCGAATGAATTTGACAGTTTATTTAATACCTCAATATTACGGTAGATAGCTCTAAACTAAAACGTTACTAAACGAAAATTTTAAACAAATGCTAATGACATAACCGTTATTAAACCAGTTGTCACCGGTCATTTGAGGAGTCGACGTACAAGTTTATAATAAAAGTGTAACTATTGATATAAGAACGGTTGACTTTCTCGTTAAGCTATATTATTTACTTATTTTTATTATATAAAGTGTGTTTTTTGTTTAGTCTCAGTTTTTACCTTAAAATGTGTATTTTATTTTTTTTTCAAATTAAATACTAAAACCGTTACCTTTTGCATAATCCTTATAATAAAAATTCTAGATAAAAGTATGACATAAATATTTACTTGGTTCTTGACTAACTTGATTCTCATATTTACGGTTAGGATTATTACAATAAGTATATAAACAGTGGTAGTATTACTACAATAAGTATACAAATAATAAGTATAAAACAAATACAAAAGATTTATAGATGACTGTTTAGTTTCATATTGTGTTATATTATTTTTACTTAGCTAGAGCCCCGGGTAAGCCCTCGGAAGACCACCACTGCGGCCTCGCCCAAGGGGCGGTTCGGGTGCTATCCCGCGTCTTTGGGGGGTTTCGGGTGTGATCCCGCTTCTAAGGGGCGGTGTGCGGGAATCCCTCACGTCACGCTGCCGTCATGGGCCTGCTTCTGTTAGGACGGGGAGTAGCCCTCTCACCGTCCTCAGGCCCCAAGTCATGGAGGCCGATAGTCTTCGGCGAAGACGCGACGACGGCGCCTAGGCCGCCGACTGCGGAACTCGAGTGGGAGAGTTCTCCCGCGTTCCCGCCTCACCGCCTCTTTCACGAGCATGACCTGCTCGGCTGTGGTTTCCTGGTTTCTTCCCCACCGATACATACCGAAACTACCGTGCCCGGCAAGCATCTGTGACAACCAGTAGGAGAGAGCACCGTGTCTCCTTTCTAGCCACTCTTCCATGATTGTCTGACGGCCGCGATTGTGGCGAATTCGCCCTTTGGTTGCTCAAGTCGCACCTTCCATGTCTCCACGGTTTCCTGGTGGAGCTGGGACCACTGGGGCTTTTTTTCTCGAGACGCAGGCCTATGGCTCCACTCCAGCGCCTCCTTGCGCCATCTAAATAGTGACGCAAGGGCTCTCGCTTCCAGGTCCCATGGAGGGGTTCCGGCTAGGAGACATGCCGCTTGACCGGAGATCGTGCTTTATCCCCTTATCACCCCGATGGCCATCGCTCTCTGCGGGCTCAGCAATCTAGCCACATTGCTGGCCGTCTGGGTCTCCGCCCATCCGGGGGCCCTAGGGCCATACTTCGCACGATCTCCAGGTACAGTCTCCTAGCAAGGAGCGTAGGGTCCCCTGATGTTGGGAATCAATGCCCCCATCAGTTTTGGGACCAAACTTCGGAAGTGATGTCCGATTTTCCACCGGCCATCGAGTACGAGCCCCAGATACTTCAAAGAGGACTCGATGCTGATGCTGACGCCCCCTACCTGTAGGCTGGATCCCGCAGGTGGTCCCATCTGAATAGGAAGTAGTTTTCTGTTGATATTAACTAACTAACTAACTATCTTCAAATATTATTATTCAAAATAAGTAAATACGGTGACTGTAAGCTTCAATTAAATGATAATTATTAAAAGAAAAATAAAGAGTTATTTGCCATTTATAATTGTACTTCATACGTTCGTTTAATAAATAGTGATTTTAACGATTACCTTTTATTTTATCCGTGTCTTTAAATATATTTCACACTCATTATTCTGTCATTTAAAATAGCTAGAATTTTATTTTTTACATAGTAACATTCAATTCATACTAACATTACAATATTCAATGATAATTGAAAAAAAGTTATTGCAAAAGTGTTACTATAAAAATTAATTTTATTATAAATCAGTAATTATTTAAATTATCTAATTATGTGCCTTCACATCTTGAAAAGGAAATAATAATTTAATAAGTAATCTAAGACATACCTCATAAAAGTTCATAAGTTTTTCATTATGAGGTATTTAATAGGCCAAAAATCTTAAATTGCTTCTCCTGTAAAATTTAGTTATTTTGTTTAGTAACGGTTTCGAAATGAAGGTGCGATATGTTACTAACCGAAGATTTAGAGATTTACAAAGGACTTTCAATCAATAGCAGCTATAATAATACAACTTTATTTAAACCACAAGCCACAATCGTTGAGAAGTATTAGATAGTTACCCCTGTGTTATGTCTTAGACCACCTTTTTAGGGTTCTGTTTTTACTTTTGGTTACTGAATCCCAAAGATCTAGGACATTACATACCCTACCCCTTTGTTGTCGGTTCCGTTGACTGTGTTGGTCGTCTGTCTGTCTGTCAGCAGGCTGTAACTCATGGACCGTGATAGTTAGACAGTTAAAATTTTTACAGATGATGTATTTCTGTTGCCGCTATAGCAACAAATAATAAAAATAGATAAAATAACCTAAAATAACAATATTGAAGGGGGCCTCCCATTCAACATTCGTGACTTTTTTGCCACTTTTCTTGCCCTTTTTGCCCGTGCGCGAGTTCGGCTCACTCTTGTCCAGTTTTAGTTATACACTTCTAGAATGTAACCAAAACCGGCCAAGAGTTAGCAGCAGGGCACCGGGTTGTTTTAGTCGGTAGAAGTTCGCAATAGCATCTATGTGTAATTCCATAAGTAAAAGAAAGAATCTCATCTTTAGGTGGAGATATTTCTAAAATGACCACTTGAGAAGATTTATACCGTTGATTGATGATGACACTTGGTGGAACTTGCCGCACCTATTGAAAAAATAACCAGCCAAGTGCGAGTCTGACTCTCGCACGAAGAGGTTAAAGCGGATCCTATTTACGAGACATGAGGCCTAGCCGTCTGTCTATCTATAAGTCACGAGGTTGTATCGCTGGAACCGTGCCAGATAGAGGCCTAAAATTTTCACTGATGATGTTTTTCTGTTGCTGCTACTTGTTTTAACGTGAGGAAAATCCTACAGGAATGCTATGCCGGTGTCCTACCGACTAAGAACCACGCGTTGGGAGCCCCGAGTATGCCCTCGGAATCGTGCATACTACGGTCGCGTCTTTGGGGGGTTGTTCTGTTGTTATCCCGCTACTTGAGGGGAGCATGCATAAATCTCTCACGTCACGCTATCGTCTAGGGCCTGTTTCTGTAAGGACGGTCAGCAGCCGTCCTCAGGCCCCCGGTCATGGAGGCTGATAATACAGAGCGCGCCGCCGCAGACTGTGCAACTTGGGTGAGAGAGTTCTCTCCCGCTTCCTCCCCGCCGTCTTTTTCACGAGCATGACCTGCTCACAGGAATAGGCCTATGGCCCCGCTCCAGCGCCTCTTTGCGCCATTTAAACAATGACGCAAGGGCCATTGCTTTCAGGTCCCATAGAGGGGTTCCGGCTAGAAGACATGCCACCTCAACTGAGATCATGCGGTATCCCCGTCATCGTGAGGTCGATGCCGATGCTGACACCCACTATATGTAAGCTGGATCCCGCAGGTGGCCTTTAGGGCTGCGTCTCGGTGCGTTGCTCCTCGCGCTGAAATTAGGGTGTCGTCGTAACCCGATTCAAAATAGCCTGCCAGCGCACGTGTTTCCCTCCTCTTACAACCCTGGGTTCTTCAAGCGGAGCGTGACGAGGCACATCATAAGGCCGCCAACTTGAAGGCAGCTTTCTATAGTCTTACAGACTGGGACGGTGGCCCCCAATTGCCAGATGTCGCTGTGACTTTCCATCAGGCGGCGGCATCATTTTGGCGAGCTAAATATAAAAAAAAAACAAAAACGCCGACACCTCTGAGCAACGGTCCACGCTGCACCCAATCGTAACCGATATTCCACAGAAGCGGTCCTAAGACCGATCCCCGTGGAACACCGAACGACACATCTCGTCGACCCTGCCCTAGCCAGCTTGGGTAAATTATGGCCCTCTCGGAAAGATAGGCTCCGACAATTCGACGGAGGTATTGAAGCATTCCATGGTAAATAAGCGCCTCCCAAACGCAGCTCCAGGACAAGGTGTTGAAAGCGTTGGCGCAGTCAAGAGACTCTACCACCACCATCCACCTCACCCTGTGCTGTTGCCGCTATAACAAAAATACTTAGAAAAAAGCATCCACACAACAATCGTAATTTTTGTGCCCAATTTTTGTAACGGAATCCTCTGTGCGGGAATCCGACTCGCACTTGGCTGGTTTTTTTTTCTTTTTTCAATATGAACACGTGAGTTTCGGTTTCGGTTTCGGTTTCGGCCGAAACTGACCCTGGGGCCGAAAGTTCGGTTTCGGTTTCGGTTTCGGCTGGAAAAGCAGTTTCGGTCGGACACTAGTTGTCACACATACGACGACGCAAACATAGTCATAATTTTCTGTTAGCTGGATCCTTCACCTATGCGTCTATTGTTCTATTAAGTAGAATCTACATAATTCTTCTGGACCGAGAAAATTATGAATATCGCGAGCCATATAAATTATGTCAAAGGACCTTCGGCGGGCCGGATTAAAAGCTTTCGCGGGCCGGAGTTGGCCCGCGGGCCGTACTTTGCCCATCACTGGTCTAGTTCGTAATATTTGAAACCCTAAATAACCTTCGAATGATTTAGAAAAAATATTTTCAACGATGGTGTCAGGTTCAGTGTGTGAATGTGATATTACAAAATGCCTTATCATGAACAAATGCAGTTTTGCTGTACCTACATATTTTGCCAATTGAATTTGATATTTTACTGAAAATCCAACTAATATCGTGCTAAACGACGAAACTCATTTATTATTAAATCCTAGGGACAATATGGCCTTAGGCCTTCGTATATTTTTTTCTTATACATTAGCCTCGCCAAATTGACGTCGCCACTGATGGAAAACCGTGGTGCATCAAGGAAGGCAAGGTAGTACAGTTTGTCTATAAAGTCGTGAAATTAAATGAGGGCGCTGCTGAATGCATTTAGCAACCCTATATAGTACGACCAAAATGATTTTGATACGAGGAGTTCGTTCCGAGTAAAATCTTACTAATATTATAAATGCGACAGTTTGTGAGTGTGGATGTTTATTACTCTTACACGCTCGAACGGTTAAAGGGATCTGGCTGAATTTTGATACAGGGATACATTATAATCTGGAATAACCATGGCTACTTTTTATTCCGGGAATAAGTTCTTACGGGAAGCGGGAACGGGAACAATACAAATATTATAAATGCGAAAACTTATGAGTGTGGATGTGAGACTCTTTCACGCTCGAACAGTTGAACTGATCTGGCTGAAATTTGGTACAGGGATACATTATAGTCTGGAATAACACATAGGCTACTTTTCATCCCGTGAATAAGTTCCTACGGGAAGCGGGAACGAGAACAAATTCGACACGGGCGAAGCTGCGGGCATCAGCGCCATCAGCTAGTGAGTTAATAAGTAAAACACATTATGCATTTTTAATTTTGTTTCTGTTTTATTGAATCAGATCCAGAATAAAGTTATTGAACCAGATCCAGAAGCCCCAGTCTAATAGCGTCTTACAACCCACCAGCAGGTGCCCAGCAGCCCCAATTGCTTCGCCACAATCATGTAATTACATGTTTTATCTGTAACTTTCCCCTATCTGACAACGATTTTTTTGGCGCAGTGCTCAAATATTAAAATCGTCTATTTCTTTCTTTGCCGACCTTTTCTGTGTTTCCCAGGAGTTTCAAACTTTCCTTCATTATTAAAACCTTCGTTAACTATTCGCCTAACTGTACTCTCTGATTTTCCTGAAAAGAGTAAAAAAAGAAAAATAATTACCTAATGGAAACAAACTATTGACATGAAGCAATTAATTCAAAATGAAAAATTGGTAGAAAACCAGATTGAACTGAGTATCAAAAATGTAGGTCGTACTATAAAATAACCTACTAACAATGTTATTCTAACCACTGACTTACATTATAGGTAGATTGAAAGTTTAGATTCTAACCTAAAAATATGCATCGTAAACAATGCCTTTTTTTGTCTCCAAATCGTAAATTCAGTCAATTTGTAACTTCAGACAGATTCAAAACAAACAATAACACGATTACATACCCACCAAAAATGCTGTTCGCTCATAAACATCCTCAAAATCCCACAACAATTGTCCAGCTTGGTACTCCGCGAAACATCACTGGAAAACTTTAAAAATCACTTCCTGCGCACCACTCCGATTTTCTTTACTCATTTCTCAAACCTTTATGCGTAGTTTGGTTTCAATTTGTTGCAGTTTATTCCAAACATTAAAGTTACGTGAGAGAGTAAACGAAATTCGACGATAGCATTGACAACTGACGTAAGTACTTATGTTTTTTTTTATTATTTTTTCTTTAATAACGACGTACTTACAGTTTGTCTATAAAGTCGTGAAATTAAATGAGGGCGCTGCTGAATGCATGTATGCAACCCTATATAGTACGACCAAAATGATTTTGATACGAGGAGTTCGTTCCGAGTAAAATCTTACTAATAAATGCGACAGTTTGTGAGTGTGGATGTTTATTACTCTTACACGCTCGAACGGTTAAAGGGATCTGGCTGAAATTTGGTACAGGGATACATTATAATCTGGAATAACCATGGCTACTTTTTATTCCGGGAATAAGTTCTTACGGGAAGCGGGAACGGGAACAATACAAATATTATAAATGCGAAAGCTTATGAGTGTGGATGTGAGACTCTTTCACGCTCGAACAGTTGAACTGATCTGGCTGAAATTTGGTACAGGGATACATTATAGTCTGGAATAACACATAGGCTACTTTTCATCCCGGGAATAAGTTCCTACGGGAAGCGGGAACGAGAACAAATTCGACACGGGCGAAGCTGCGGGCATCAGCTAGTGAGTTAATAAATAAAACACATTATAAATTTTTAATTTTGTTTCTGTTTTATTGAATCAGATCCAGAATAAAGTTATTGAACCAGATCCAGAAGCCCCGGTCTAATAGCGTCTTACAACCCACCAGCAGGTGCCTAGCAGTCCCAATTGCTTTGCCACAATCATGTAATTACATGTTTTATCTGTAACTTTCCCCCATCTGACAACGATTTTTTTGGCGCAGTGCTCAAATATTAAAATCGTCTATTTCTTTCTTTGCCGACCTTTTCTGTGTTTACCAGGAGTTTCAAACTTTCCTTCATTATTAAAACCTTCGTTAACTATTCGCCTAACTGTACTCTCTGATTTTCCTGAAAAGAGTAAAAAAAGAAAATTAATTACATATTGGAAACAAACTATTGACATGAAGCAATTAATTCAAAATAAAAATTGGTAGAAAACCAGATTGAACTGAGTATCAAAAATATAGGTCGTACTATAAAATAACCATGTTGTTCTAACCACTGACTTACATTATAGGTAGATTGTAAGTTCAAGATTCTAACCTAAAAATATGCAAACAATGCCTTTTTTTTGTCTCCAAATCGTAAATTCAGTAAATTTGTAACTTCAGACAGATTCAAAACAAACAATAACACGATTACATACCCACCAAAGATGCTGTTCGCTCATAAACATCCTCAAAATCCCACAACAATTGTCCAGATTGGTACTCCGCGAAACATCATTGGAAAACTTTAAAAATCACTTCCTGCGCACCACTCCGATTTTCTTTACTCATTTCTCAAACCTTTATGCGTAGTTTGGTCTCAATTTGTTGCAGTTTAATCCAAACATTAAAGTTACGTGAGGGAGTAAACGAAATTCGACGATAGCATTGACAACTGACGTACTTATGTTTCTTGTTGCCAGTGTTGCCACACACATAACTATTTTTAGTTCCTCAAACATTCATTTCACGACTTTAAAGACAAACTGTAATTGAGGTCCACTCTCACAGCTCGTAAGAATTCTGACAATGGTTCTCAAGTTGGCGGCTCTGTGATGTGCCACTTCAGGATCCGCTTGAAGAACTCGGGATTTTAAGATGAGAGATGAAAAACGTGTGCGGGCAGGTCATTCCAGGTTTTCATAGTTCGATAGAGGAACAATCTTTTGAAACGCTTAGTTCTTGCGAAGATTCTCTCTACTGTGCATGAGTGGGACCTTTGCCCGACACGCGTTGTTCGGGATCGCAAAGGGGAGGGATCAGGTTAAAGAGCTCTGCAGAACACTCGCCGTGATACATTCGATAAAAGGCAGCCAAGGATGCTATGGTTCTTCGCTGCTCTAACGGCTCATAGCTTGCCGTCACCTAAGGACAACCAATAATTCGAATCGTATAGCACGTTTCTGCATAGCGTCAAGCGCATCTAGTAAGCACCTCGCGCAGTCAACCAAAAGGTGAGAACAGTATTCGACGCAGGGGTGAATTTGCGTCTTTTACAGCAAACATTCCTGGTATAGGGTGAAATACCGTAAGTGAAGTAAGATTATAAAAATTCAGCTCAAAAGGGTTCACAAATTTTGGAAATACTATATTGAAATAGGTATATAATCTTAAGAAAAGGTTAATTAACACAGCTCGAGTAAAAATCAATCATATCTTACTGATAATAAAGGCGAAAGTTTTTGAGTGTAGATGTTTGTTACTCTTTCACGCTCGAACGGCTGAACAGATCAGCCTGAAGTTTGGTACAGGGATAGACATTATATAACACATAAGCTACTTTTTTATCCGAGGAATAAGTTCCTACGGGAGGCAGGAACGGGAACAAATTTTACGCGGGTGAAGCTACGGGCATCAGCTAGTTTATGATAAACTAAATCCAAGTTATGATGATGTGTTTATATTTGAGACGAGTTTGTTTGTAGCAATACCACTGTCTTAAACTATCGACATCCCTATCGATACCTACCCATGAATATTTTAATGTAAACAACCTTTTTTATTTCTGCCTTATATATTCTCCTAAAATGCATTTACTCATTAAATATTGTTATTAGTATTAAGGAAAATGCATAATCTACGTTATGAGTTGGATTTTTAGTGAAATTTCTCATTCAATTGGCAATATATGTACGGCAAAAATGCAATGAAGGAAGTCATAAATTACCTGTTAAACGATTATTTCTTCATAGAATTACGTTTTGTAATAGCCATGGTTATTCCAGATTATAAAGTATCCCTGTACCAAATTTCAGCCAGATCCCTTTAACCGTTCGAGCTTGTAAGAGTAATAAACATCCACACTCACAAACTCTCGCATTTATAATATTAGTAAGATTTTACTCGGAACGAACTCCTCGTATCAAAATCATTTTGGTCGTACTATATAGGGTTGCTACATGCATTCAGCAGCGTCCTCATTTAATTTCACGACTATATAGACAAACTGTAAACAGCGCTTTATGAATTATCGAAATTAATAAAGAACCCAATTATATTCTATTTTTTCTTTTCTGTTTCTTTTTCGACAGTACCAGTTTTAGTTTCGTACACAATTCTGGTTTATCGGTATCAGTTTTGGTTTCGGTACCAATTTACACTTCCCTAATCTGCTGTATAGAATAGAAATTTCAATAAAATATGAAACCGAAATTCTTTCTAGAAATTGAAACAAAAAGAACGAAAACTAATATAGTAGCTAAAAGGCAGAGGTTGAAGGCCGTAAAATTAATATTTTAAAAAAAGTTGTCAGCTGTAACAAGTGTCACAACACAAACTGTCATTTAGTTGTCAGTAAGTCAAATTACAAAGTTTACAAAAGAAAAACATTTTTTTTTTTATCCGATCCGCCCCTAAGCAATAAATACAAATATACAGCGTACGAATTCATAAATAAACAATCAGCAGATTCTAACAGCATAGCATTGGAAGTTCAGTCTAAGTTTACTTTATATGCCTAATGATGTTTCACGAAGATGAAGAACAGTACAAGTTCGGGGCCTGCACTTATTTTGCTAAGAATCATCCTGGAGAGACTTGTGGGAGCAACGGATTACCTTTAACTCCTAGTTCTATCACCATATTGGGTAGAGCCCAAAAGCTTCTCACCATAGAACATCCAAATTTGTGTACATATCTTGATGTAATCAGAGGTAAACATGGTAAGTAAAACAATCATTCATTCTTAAGTAGAACACGCTTATTTGACTTTATTATGTTTGTTAGTATGACTGAAAGTAAACAGAGGTATTAAGTAGGTTTTCATTGCTTTAATGCAGGGGTTCCCAAACTTATAGGTATCACGCCCCCCTACTGTTAAAATTAATATACCCACGCCTCCCCTCAGCCCAGGGAACAGCAAGTGGGCTAGCCAAACAATTTAAAAATAAAATAACAGTAATTATTATTTTTCTGATTTTAGTATTTGTTATGGCGGTAACAGAAATACATAATTATGTGATAATTTTAGCCCTCTAGCTATCGAGATGCCTGAAATACAGACAGAAGTTTCTTGAAAAGTCCGTTTTGGCCCTTTGGACACGGACCCCTGAAACATACAATTATTAAATAAAATAAGAGTAGGTAGGTAATAAAGTTTATAAATACATCTCAGACCTCCGTCTTATTTACCATCCCACTACTTTGAGGGTTGAAGAGACACGCCACCATCTTGGCCTGCTTCTGTAAGACTGGCGAGCAGCAAACCCGTCGTTCTCAGGCCCTCGGTCATGAAGGCTGGTAGTCTTGGGTGTATTTATCCCCCGCTTCCACCACGCCACCATTTTTTGCACGCCGAAAGACACAGCTTGGGACCATGGCCCTCAACACGGTCTTGAGCGTGAGAATGTCCACACTAGGCCTGCGACCAGGTCTCTGCGTTGCAGCGTCCACGCTGAGCACCGTCACAATATCCGGCACCGTGTCCTCGCTGAAGTAACCGAAGTGGTGGCACTCAGGTGTTACCTCCCGGTGTATGCACCACAGATACTTACCGAAGCACCCGTGCCCGGTAAATATCTGTGACTCACGGTAGGTGAGGCTCCAATGGCGCCTCTTAAGCCACTCTTCTATGATCGGCTTCAACACCTCCATAGTAGTGAGTTCCCAATTTGACAAATTTGACAGCTCAGGGAACAGGCCTATGGTATCACTGCAGCTCTTTCAGGGCCCTCGCTTCCAGGTCCCATGGAGGGTTCCCAGGTAGGAGACATACAGCCTCGGTCACTTCTTACAGATAGAGACAAAGATGTGCTTGCATGATTTTGACAAAATTCCCGATTGTGAATTTAATAGAGATTTAAAATTGTACAACGTAGGGTAAACCACCCAATTATTGGCACTTTTAGAATGAACTATTGGCACTTTAGTTAAGAGTATATTTCGAAAAATAAGGGAAACCTAGTTTATTTCAGTTCGGTGTTGCCCATTATGTAGTTGTAGGTATGCATTAAAAAGTAAAATAGCATTCTTTTTCTGTTAGAAATGGGCAAAATTACCTAAAGTGCCAATAATTGGAGGAGTGCCAACGATTGGGTGGTTTACCCTATATTACTACCAAAATTAGTTTGCTTCGAAACTTTGTTTTTATTATTGTAACCAATGCTACCCATGAATATTAATAAAAAAGGTATAAGATTTGAGATTTTTGACCCAAAATTGTGTCTTAGCATCTTTTCAAAATTTCCATAGCTTGCTCTTGCGATGCCACTCTGATCTAACCGCGCCCCCCTGTACATGTCTTCGCGCCTCCCCAGGGAGGCGCGCCCCCCACTTTGAAAACCAATGCTTTAATGTGACAATTTGACTGCAAGGTTGCATGGTGGCAGGGTAGGACTTCGGATTGTCCTCCCACGATTTAAGGGCTGGGAGGTGGTGGGGGGGAGGGGGGAGGGGGTGTAGAACCCCCCCCTTGAAGGAAAAGTTGCGGACGCCCCCCCTTTTTGAGTTACGATTTTTTTTATATTATAACCTAACTTTCGCATTTTCTTGGTCTGAAATTGTTATAATAATATTATAAAGGACACCTCTGGCGCTCGGCGGCCGCTGCCGCGGCACGCTCGCTTCGGTCGCTCGCCGTCGCGCGTCAATGGTCACAGTTCCAACCTAACCAACAGTAGTTGGATAATCAACAATAGTTTGGCTAAAAGGCTGTAGTTAAAGGCCATAAAATAAGTATTACAAAAAAAAATATAACTGTCAGACAGTAACAGTGACAGCGCGTCGACGGCGTTTTACGTTTAGTTTTACATAGCGGCAATAGTCGGTAATGTCAGAATACATTTAAATAATAGCATTCATTTATGTCAACGAAATATGTGTATTATAATAAAATATGCATAATATTTATTTCATTATTAAATGAAGTTAAACATTTTAGTGCGTAAACCATATGTAAAACGAAACATTTAATGACGAGCCGAATGTCAAAAGCATTGAGAGTGTAGGTATTCTGTGGTCAAAAGTGACAATTTTTGGTAATTTTTTATGATTTTCATTATTTTTTTTCTCGTTAACCATTAATCTCCGCAAGTTAAAACTTCGTGTGGAGGCTTCTAATAATATTAGCTTTGTGTAAAAAAAATATGAACCCCAAACTCGTGGGAGGACAATCTAAAGTTAAGCCGCCATAACTACACAATTATGATTAACTCCAAAGTAGCTTATAAGGAGACAAACTTTATTATGAAGAATTACAATTTCTACTTTTTGGATAAAAATATATGTAAAAAAATTCTTTGTATGAATTATTACATATATTATATATATGGCTCAATTTTTCTGACTTATACTTATGTTATTACTTTTTTCTGCACTAGGTATTTGCATTTATCTCTTGTTTTTTCAGAAAGAATAATAGTGGTAGCTGAAGTCATAGGAAAATCACTAAAAGAACAAAGCTCAAAATTTTCCTTCGATGAGCTAACAAATATTGCAAAACAACTTGCAAGCGGTCTCAAATATCTTCATAGTAGGGACATAATCCACAGAACATTGTCGGATGATAACATTCTTATTGACAACAATGGGAGAGTGAAAATGTTTAATTACGGTTTGTATTATATGACTGGAAGAGGCATCGAGGTGTCTTTTCCTTTAGGGTAAGTTGGAAATACTTACTTAATTTTATACAAGTTCACCAATAAACATAGACTTTATTACAGTTTGATTATCTAGACTTGAATTTGTGGTTTGACATATTTTTGTAGACTGTTCTTCTCCTATCAGCAGTGAGATATTCATGATTTTTGTCTTAAGTGAAGCGGCAGTAAATAATCTAATAGTTCCTGTACATTTTTTTACCGAGCCCTCAAACCTCAAAATACTAATTCTAAACTTGAATTAAATAATCAGAATCCAAATGGTAGGTTCAGGTGCATTTGAAGCCTGTTTTCCGTCTAGAAAGTCCTCCTCTGTTAGGTTCAAAGAATAGATAGTAGACCCAATCAGGATAGCAATGTGACACTAAGCCCTTATTAGAATATAACATTAAAAAAACTGGTCAAGCGCGAGTCGGGACTTGCACACAGAGTGTAATCTGAAGGTACTCCATACCAAAAAAAGTCTTGTTTGTTGTATAGGAGCCCTCCTTAATCACCACTTTTTTCTGATTTTAGTATTTGTTGTTTCAAAATTTTTGCTTTCTAGATACAGACAGACGGACAGCAAAGTATCATGAATAGGAATGCCTTTTTTTATATGGAACCCTAAAAAATGGGTTTGTAGCCATCAAATATCCACCAGTTATTGAAAACCACAAGCAATGATCTGTAACATTATGTAATTTCAGTATACCAAGATACTTCAGTCCAGAAACAATTCTGAATGGTGGAGGTCCAGCTGCGGATGTGTGGAGTTTCGGTATCATCCTCCTAGAATTATGTATTGGTAAATTGTGGAACAACCTGAAACCCGGACCTATATTAAGGAGAATACTGACACTGGTGCATGCTAATAATCCAGCAGAAAGAATTGCCAGAGAACATGACTGTTTTGAACAATACAAAGTAAGTAAATGTTTGCTGACTGTCCCTGTCCATATTGTTAGAACAAGTGTAATATTTAAATTAGCTCCTCCCATATATTGGCTGCTACAACTGTCACCATGAATGTTAAGAAAATGGATACTTATGGTAATGAGATCTGCATTGATCAAGGTCAATCAATCAATCAGTTAATTCTCAGTGAGTAGGTAAATAAATATTTTTGGACATTAAACAATGTCCACTGTTCTGAAATTGTTTTTTTTTTCTAATGCATAACATGCGATCGGCTTGTAAGCCCTTAGCAGATTCCTTGAGCGTTCTGAAATTGAATAGACTTGTATTATGTGTTATGCCCTAATCACATTAAACCAAAGGTTAGAGTTGATATGGCTCTAAACTAAGGAATGACTTCATTTTCAGCAAATTCCAGAGAACTTAAAGACTGTCATAGAAAAATGCCTTACTATCTATCCTAATGAAAGAGCAACATTTGAAGAAATACTTGAAGATCTATCGAAAATCAATACAAAATCTTTGGTTGAAGTCCAAAAGCCTCGTGGTTTGATGGGATGTAAACTACAATACCTGTATTATTGGTGGCAGTTGGCTGGCGGTGATATACAGGGCGAATTAAAAAAGAACTATCTAATAAAAAATAGCCCGCCTATTTTGTCTATGCCTATGTAAGTATAAGTATATAACTATTCCAGTGAACCAAAATGCTTCCGATAATAACACTTAATCATAGCATTTGTTTACAGAGCGATACTCCTTGATGGATGTACAATAGGTGGCAGATGCGGTGCACTGTTTGATCGTCGTATTGCCAAGTACAGCTTAGATCTTCTAAAGTCTCGCCTAAGTCATGTGCCGCCACAAGATTACTATCCATTGATGCATGAACGGAGGAAAGAATATGATGCTATGATATTACCAAAGATTATCAGGGAAAGGGATACTGAGTATCAGTTTTACAGGTTACTGTGGTTTCAGAGACTTTTACATGTAAGTAAGTTAATTATTAAACAAGTGTTCAAGAAAATGACTACTGAAAGGCTTATGAGACTGTATGAGTAGTTATACAGGGTGAATTTTTGAAAAGGGATTGGATGGCCAAATCCGAATCTATAAGGAATAGCGAAAAATGCTCAAAGGAGTCACGAGCCCGATTTTGATGAAACTTAAAACCTCATCATTAGATTTTTGAAAAACCTATAATCCTAGCTGGGAATCGAACCAGTTGATTTTGAAAAAATAAACACACCCTATATTATTACACCATACGATAGTGTCGCTAATAAGGATCAAATTCTGCGAAGTAATGATATACGGCAAATTTAAGGAAAGTTTGGAATTTTAATAGAATTCATATTTCATGTACGTAAATTTTGTATCATAATTTGTTTTGTTCAAAGTCCTAGAATAGATCGTAACTATTCCGTGTTTTAAATCATGCTCAGAATGATTCTTTGGGGAATATTATAGACGAAATCACTAATATTGAATGCAGTACGATCCTTGAGGTCTCGAATCCAGCTATGTATTGAAAACAATGGTCTACATTTTGAACAATTAATCAGTTAACGTAAGAAAAATAAATTGTATTTTGTTAAAGATGAGCACTTTCCTTTAGTTTGCCGTATGTCATTACTTCCCAGAATAAGATCCTTAATAGCAACACTATCGTATGCTGTAATAATATAGGGTGTTGTTATTTTTTCAAAATGAACGGGTTCCATTCCCGGCTAGGATTATTGGTTTTTCAAAAATCTAATAATGAGGTTTTAAGTTTTATTAAAATCGGGCTCGTGACTCCTTTGAGCATTTCTCGTTATTCCTTATAGTTTCAGAGTTGGCCATCCAATCCCTTTTGAAAAATTCACCCTGTATATCCATGTTTTAGATTCTGATACAATAAATTAGGAAAATAATTAGGTTTACCACAAAGCTAGGTTACTGTCATGATAATAAAGATAGAATGTTACGAAGTTCATGTGATCTACTCTTCAAAACTAAAAGAATGCCTCAAGGCTCACTTTTAGGTCCACTTTTATGATTGCAAAAGATTTATGCTTTTTAGGGCTATCCGTATACGGCGCCATACATCCGTGCTGAAGCAGAGATCGACATACCACCTCTAGTCAGAGGTGATGTGTGGGCAGCACTACTGGGCGTTGTAGGTGACATTGAAGAACAGTACGAAAGGATTGACAAGGAAACACCCACGCCAACTGACCGGCAGGTAGGTTTTATCAAAAATGTTAAATTATACCTACTAAAACTTAATTAAAACGAAAAGATAGGTTTACAAGCCTATTGTATATTATGGTATCCCTACCCATTATCAAGATAGTGTAAAGAATGAGGTAAAGAGAGAAAGAGTAGCGTATGCAGGGCGACCCCAAGCTACCGATAGTCTTGTTCTTATTATCAGACAAACAATTGGGTAGCCAAAATTAATAGACATCAGTATAAGTTCTGATAAGGTAGAGTACCACCCTAGACGACAGCGTGACGTGAGGGATTCACGTACGCCCACCACGTCCCAAGAAGCATGATAACACCCAAACAACCCCCTGTTGGGAGTCCGGGGGTATCCTTCAGAGGGCTTACCCTGGCTCCTAACCATAGGCTGTTAGGATACGTGTGGTTTTTAGTCGATAGAAGTCTGGCATACCAGGCATGTAGGATTATCCTCACATTAAAGAAAAAAGGTGAACAGTACCATTTTGAAATGGCTAAAATAGCAGCTTTTTGAATAGAGTAGAATTATTTTTAATTTAAACCATGTTTCTATCCTTATAAAGCTTATATTCCATTGACAGATTGATGTGGACATACCTCGTTGCCACCAGTACTGCTGGCTACTCTGCGGGTCAGCCGGTCACCGTACACTGAAACGGTTGCTCAAAGCGTGGTTGTTAACAAATCCGCAGTATGTGTATTGGCAAGGACTGGATTCATTGACTGCGCCATTCTTATATCTAAATTTCTGTGATGAAGGTAGGTAACATATTATAATAGTATAGCCGATGCCCACGCCTCCGCCCGCGTGAAATTTTGCTCCCGTTCCCGCTTCTTATGGAAACTTATTCCCGGGATAAAAAGTGGAGTCGAATGTGTTATTCCAGACTATATAATACATACCTTATTCAAATTTCAGCCAGATGCGTTCAGCTGTTAGAGCGTGTCTTTGGGTATCCTTCCGACGGCTTACCCGGGGCTTCCAACGGCTTACCCGGGGCTTCCAACCATAGACTGTTAGGTAGCATACATGTGGGTTTTAGTCGGTAGGAGTCCGACTTTTCGTCACGTTAAAAAAGCCGTTAAAGCATAGAACTCATAAAAGAGTAACAAAAATCCACACTCCTAACTCTCGCATTAAAAATAATTAGTAAGATTATTTCGGACACGGTGAAATTATCCGAGTTTCACTTGAGACTGTCTCGGTGGCGCAGTTGTAGCTACTGCCGTTGCTGAAATTATTAGATTCAAATATCTGACGGAATAAAAACTTGTATGATACTTATGTAATGTTTTTTTTATTTTATTTTGGTAGTTTTCTATGTAGTACGAGTATTAAAATAATTATCGACTAGCTGTAACCCTCGGCTTTTCCGGTGACATTTTTTGACTAACTTAACTCCAAAATTTTACGCCCATAGGGGAGAAATATTGAAAAATCCTTTCTTAGTCGGCATCATCAAACAGAATTACCCTGAAAGTTAAAAGTTTCTATGTCCTAGGGTTTCGGCTAGATCGATAGGTCATTAATTTCATTATTAGATTAGATGTTATCCAGATATCTTATATTTAGCTTAATTTAAGCTAGATATCAAAAACGTCCCAATATTTTACACAATTTTAATTGAATAATTAAGTCTGTCTTTCCAACAGCACGAGCATTCGCCTGTCTATCAGCGTTCGTCCCCAAATTCCTGCACAAGTTCTTTTTAAAAGACAACAGCGCGGTTATTAAGGAATATTTGGCGAAATTCTGGCAAATGGCGGCATTCCACGAACCAGAACTAGCGACACACCTACACGATATCAATTTTGTTCCTGAATTGTTCGCCATACCCTGGTTTTTGACTATGTTTTCACGTAAGTATGAAATAATTGTTATACATTAATAGAGGTTGACTTATAAAAGGGTACAATGTTTTCGACAGGCGCTAGATAGATCAGTAGAAAACGTGTGACTAGTCAACTCGAGTTCTGCACAGGGCAGGTTTATCCATAAGCCGATATATCTTTTATAACACATTTGCTCGTAAAGAGTCTCTTATTTGACCCATTTCACTAACGTAATGTATCTCATTACGGCCTAGTCCGGTAATGTAAAGTAAAACGGACGATTGCGTCTAAAACGAACGGTACTTTTTTTAAATCTTAGCAAAGAGTTTTTATGTCAGAAAAGTGGTGAACATTTTATGAATAAAATTAACTTTGGGAGATAAAATATAATAAAATAAACATGTAATTGTTTAATTTAATTAATTTTGACAATAAATTACAACCATTTATGTGAAACCAATACAAACAATATTAATTTACTTTATTAATAATACTGGCTGTTTTTGTGCCTTTGCCTCTTAAGAAATAAGAAAAAAAGAAAGCGTTGTGAACAAGTAAAATTCCGCGCGCTTTATTATCGCTATTTTTTGCTACGTTTTTTTGTTAGTTAATGAATGTCCCCGTTTTATTTATTTCCTTGTTTCCTCGCAAATATGTTATAAAACGTCGTATGACACACGTTCGCTTTGATAATTACAGCCTCTGCTTTCTTGTAGCCCTCGCCTGCGGCTCGGGCTAGCAATAACGCCTCGGCTGTAATTATCAACTTACCGAACTTGTATCATAATGTACTATTTTAATACAGTTGCTCAAAAAGTGGCATATTACAGGGACGTATAGCGTTAGGGATGTGGGCTATTACACACTCGTGCTTTTTCTTTACCATTCCCGCACGCGTGCGTTTTCTTTACCAATTGTCAAAATAATGTCTGTGATTCATGCAAATATTTCTAAAAAAAGATACTAACTTGTTTCAATATCAGATTAAAAATAATTTTAATTAAAATTTAAGCATAAATTATTAAAAGTATCGGCCAAATTAAATTTATAAATATAAAAAAAGTTGGCTGTATGAAGTGCACTGCCATAGTCTCTGCTTATTAGGGTATATATTCTTTTACGGTTGGCGCCATTTTGGATATTCAGGTTTATTGTGTTTTTATTATTTTATAAAATTGCTGAATTTTTTCGCAACTGTATTAAAAATAGTTGTTCAATACAACGTGTGGAACTGTTATTTAAACTCGTTCCGACTGTCTACCCTCGCCTTCGGCTCGGGTCAACACCTGTCGTAACTCGTTGTAATAACAGAAATCCCACACTTGTATAGAAAACTACTATTTTAATACAGTTGCTCAAAAAGTGGCGTATTACAGGGACGTTTAGCTTTCGGGATGTGGGCTATTACACACTCGTGCTTTTTTCTTTCCCATTTCTGCACTCGTGCGTTTTCTTTCCCAATTGTTAAAATAATGTCTATTCATGCAAATATTTCTAAAAAAAGATACTAACTTGTTTCAATATCAGATTAAAAGTAATTTTAATTAAAATTTAAGCATAAATTAATATAAGTATCGGCCAAATTAAATTTATAAAAATAAAAAAAGTTGGCTGTATGAAGTGCATTGCCATAGTCTCTGCTTAGGAAGGTATATATTCTTTTACGGTTGGCGCCATTTTGGATATTCAGGTTTGTTGTGTTTTTATTATTTTATAAAATTGCCTAATTTTTTCGCAACTGTATTAAAAATAGTTGTTCAATACACGTGTGGGACTGTTATTTAAACTCGTTTCGACTGTCTACCCTCGCCTTCGGCTCGGGTCAACACCTGTCGTAACTCGTTGTAATAACAGAAATCCCACACTTGTATCGAAAACTACTGTTATAACAGCGTCGGACGCCTTTTATAACAGTGTTGGACGCCGTAATGACAGCGTCATGACGCTTTTAATAAAGGTGGACTTTTGAAGTGAGCGTCTAAAGCGTCAGTGACGCCGCGTATGGAATTCTAGTCTGACAGCGAGGTCACAGCGGCACTGTGACGTAACTGACCGCGTTGTTAGACTACAATTTCATACATTTGTGTATATCGCGGCGTCACTGACGCTATAGACGCTCGCTTCGAAAGCCTACCTTAACAGTAACGGAGACCTTTTACAACAGCGGCGGATGACTTTTATAACAGCGTCGGATGCTTTTTATAAAAGCGCCGGACGCCTTTAAAACTGCGTCGGACACTGTTATGACAGCGTCGCGACGCCTTTTATAACAGCGTCGGGCTCATTTTATAACCGCGTCGGATGCCGTTATGACAGCGTCGCGACACCTTTTATAACAGTGTTGGGCGCCTTTTATAACACCGTCGGTAGCTTTTAATAAAAGCGACCTTTTATGACAGGTGACCTTTTGTGAGAACCTTTTATGACAAGCGCGATGCCTTTTTAGGTGTCTGACTGGAAATGCACTTACCTTGAACTCTGGTTGGTAGGTAGGCGCTACTCCCAGCTTTGCGTTCGGGGTCTTGATTCACGACCGCGAAATATGCACACAGGAGTTATAACCGTAACTCTCGAGACTGTGGCTGATGATAAGCGATATAGCGCGATATGATGGGTAATCACAGCGGCCGATAGCGGAGCGGAGCGTTAAGAGACGGGTGCGTGCGTATCTTCCAATAGCTATGGCGGAATGTGAATGTAGGAAGCGGGCGGGATAGTGTTGCCATAGACAATACATAAAAGTAAGATGCGTTTAGTGCGTGAGTGTTGACATATAATAATTATAATAAATACCATTAAATACATAAACTAAAAAATATGTATGCGTCGGTACTGGCGCATCCAACTTCGGGGGGCTTAGAGGATTCTTCCTCTACATTGAATAAACAAAATAAAAAAATAAAAGGAATGAAAACTTATGAACTAAAAAATAATTCAAAAGCGTAGGAGTTATTGCGTGGGTAACGGGCAAAGCCGAGTTACAGGACGAATGTATTCACCAGAAGAAGTCTTAATTCTGACGACTCTAATTACACCATCCTTCCCGGGAAACACCTCTGATACAACCGCGAGTGGCCACGATAAAGGATGCGTATTGTCATCCTTAACAACAACTACAGTTCCTATCGTCACAGGTTTGGACGGCATATTCCACTTATGTCTAAGTTGGAGAGAGGTAAGATATTCTTTGCTCCAACGTGTCCAGTAACTTTGAACAATTCTATTTAATAATTGATAGCGGGTGAGTCTGTTATCTGGTAATAGGGATTCAATGTGTTCAGCGGGTAAATATTTAAGCGGAGTAACATTAAGAAAATGATTAGGCGTTAGGGGGGTTGGATCCGATGGATCCGAAGAAAGTATGCAAATCGGACGGCTATTCAAAATGCCTTCAATTTGCACCAATATTGTACTGAATTCTTCATAGGTGAGTATTTGACTCCCGATAGCTTTAAATAAATGAGACTTAACACATTTGACATTAATTTCAGGCAACGAATTAAAATTGGGCCCGAAAGGTGGGCTGTGCTGAAACTGAATCTTATGTTGAGTTAGATATTTATTCAGATCATTTTTATAATTAGTGGACTGTATAAGCGTGTAAATTTCGTTCAATTTTCGTTTCGCACCTATGAAATTAGTGCCTCCATCGCTGTACAACACTGAAACAGGACCCCTGCGTGAGATAAAACGTTTAAAGGCAGCGAGAAATAAATCTGTACTAAGATCACTTACTAACTCTAAATGGAGCGCCTTTGTTGTGAGACAGACGAACAAGCAAATATACGCTTTATGACTTTTTACTCCACGACGCCTTATGTGAGTTACGTAAAAGGGTCCCGCGTAATCAACTGCGGTATGCACAAACGACTTTACTTGTGAAACTCTAATGGATGGAAGATCACCCATAGGTGGAGTTGTAGAACGAGGCCTAGCTTTAAAACATAAATTACATTTATGTACTCGTTGGCGAATCAAATTTCGTGCAGAAAGAATCCAATACTTTTGGCGAGTCAATGCTAACACTAGTCCAGGACCGGTGTGTAAATTGTCGGTGTGATAGTGGTCTACTAAGAGCGACACTATACGTCCTTTAGGTGATAGCAGTATTGGATATTTTGTATTGTAATTTAGTTGAGAATGAGTAAGTCGACCACCTACTCTAATTAACCCTTGTTCGTCAAGAAAAGGGTTGAGTTTTAAAATAGCCTGATTTGGACAAATTTTAGTAGCCTTAAGTGCTTGTAATTCTACCTGAAAATACTTAGACTGATCGAAGCGGACCGCATAATATTCTGCGTATTCTAAATCGTATACAGAAAGTATACCGCGGGATTTGAGAATCCTTGTGAAACGTAATACATAAACCAGTGAACGAATAAATTTTACCCAACTCGAGCAACGCTCGGCAAGTTCGTCTATCATGTGAACGTGATCGGAGACAGGTATGGTATGTGCATGGAGAGAAGCTATTTTAATTTCCGGTAATTCTGTCTTCTCGTTATGATTGATTTTATATTCCTTCACAGGCCATGCATTTATAGGTGCGGACAGCCATTTCGGCCCGTGAAACCAAAGATAGTTATTTATTAACCCTTTAGGTGTCACAGGGCGCGAGACTATATCGGCGGGATTTTCAACCCCACGAACGTGATACCAATGGGAAGCAGGCAGATATTCATTTACCTGAGCGATGCGATTAGCTACAAAAGTTTGAAACTTATGAGCGGGAGAGTGAATCCAGGTAAGGGTTACCGTAGAATCAGAGAATGCGAATATATTGTTTATTTGACACCGCTTATTAAAAACAGTGCGCACAGAATTAATTAATTTTGCGAGTAAGACCGCCGCGCAGAGTTCTAAACGCGCTAGCGTTTTATTAGAATCTGACACTTTGGATTTAGCGGTCAGTAGATTCACATTAAGAGCGTTTCCGTTCTCAGCCGTTTCTATTCGTACATAGATAACAGCACCATAACATTGCTGGCTGGCATCCGAGAAGCCTATTAGAGTAATTCGACGAGCGGATGTTAAACCTATATGTCTCGGTATTTTTATTTCAGATAAACGCGACAACTCCCTATGAAAGTGTTTCCATTTAGACAGAATGCAACCCGGGACCGTCTCGTCCCAGTCCAGTTGTAATTTCCAACATTCTTGTATAAGCAACTTCATGTATGCGACCACTGGACTGATGATTCCAAGCGGATCGAACAAGCGCGCGGTTACGGAAAGGATCGAGCGTTTAGTGCATGTTAAAGGCATGTCGATCACTATTTTAAAGTTAAAGGTGTCATCGTTAGGTTGCCATTGCATACCCACGATCTTAGTGTCAACATGAGGATCCTCATCAAACTTGACAGCGAGACAGCTCTTATGAATTGACGGGATACGTGACAATAGGGTATTGTCATTAGAGATCCACTTAGTTAAGTTAAAACCTCCAGATTTAAACATAGCGACCATTTCCCTATAGGTGTCTTCAGCTAAATCTACATTCTCTATGGAACTAACGTAGTCGTCAACATACATGTGATTGTCAGCTTCGTAAGCCGCCAGAGGATATAAAGCGCGACAGTCTGACGCGAGCTGGTTTACGACTCGCATTGCCAGGAAGGGTGAGCTGGAGACGCCAAAACAAACGCGGTTGAAATGATAGCTTTCAATAGGAGAATTGGAATCGAACCTAAATAATATTCTTTGATATGTATGATGATCTTGAGTAAGTTTCACTTGAAAATACATTTTTTCTATGTCCGCGGTTACAGCAACCGGGTACATACGCAAATTGAGAAGCAAATGAAAGATATTGTTCTGTAATATTGGTCCCGTATAAAGCAAATCGTTAAGCGATTTACCTGACGTGGTTTTACACCCAGCGTCTAAGACCACACGCGTTTTAGAGGTTTCTTTGTCAGGGCGATAAACGGCCCGATGCGGCATATAATAAACTTGAGAGTCTAGAAAGCTATTTGACACTTTAGTGAGATAACCTTGATCAATATATGTTTGAATAATGGCATTATAATCGTTGCGTAAGTTAGAAGCGTCTAACTTTTTTTCTAAATTTAAAAACCTGCGTTTGGCGATTGTGTACGAATGCCCTAGCTCACTGGGAGGGTATTTAAAGGGAAGACTAACCGTATATCTACCGGTATCGTCGCGTGAGTACGTAGACGAGAACAGCTTTTCACATGCTGCGTCGTCCGTGCTAATGTGCTTCTTATCTGGCACCTGTTCTATCTCCCAAAAGCGTTGCGTTAATTGTTCGAGAGACACATCTTGAGTGTGACATAAGAAGGCCTTGTCGGACACGGAGGAATGAGACATGCGATCGCGGGGATGCTTGTTTGCCACTAGCGAATAAGGTAAAGCATGCGCCTTTCCCATTGCGACGTATCCGAGCGTGGTTTCTATCGCGATTACTGATGAGGTTGGGGATGTAATTTTTTGCGACCCTAAAATCATGGGGAAGAGTTCATTACCTAACAAACAATCTATACCACCCGGAGTATAGTATCGTTCGTCAGCCATAGGTAAATTTTGTAAATGGGTTAATTCCGCTGTATCAATTTCCACGTTAGGCAAAAAATCTGTAATAGTGTCTATAACCCGTGCACTAACGGAATAAGAACAGCGGGCATCAAATCGCGAATATATTTTGAAATGCGTAATTCCATAAGATTGGCTTTCAAGTTGACCTATGCCTTTAATGACAGAAGGAGCGTTAAGTATGGTTAAGTGCAAACGCTCACAACAAGACTTCGTAATAAAGTTACTCATAGACCCTGAGTCCAAAAACAAACGTATACGATCCGATTTATAATTTGCATATACACAAGCAGTCGGCAACAAAACCGTGGTCGCGCTGCTTGAATTACGCGGCGGAGGGATCACAGCCGATAACGACGCGATATTGCCACTATGTGACCGCGCCTCCCGCGAGTGCGAGCGGGACGGATCATCTGCCGATGACGCATGAGTCGACATGGAATGCTCGGACGGCGCAGTAGACGCGTTTGCCTGCCTCGATGCGTTGCCGGTAGCATGATTTCTTGTTGAATTTGATGCGTTCAAATTATTTTTATAACACAGTAAACTATGATGAGACCGATTGCAAATCGAACACCTATTAACAGATCTGCAAGCACTCACGTGATGAAAACCTAAACAATTAACACAAAAGGAATGTTTACGAACTATTTCATTTCGCGTTTCAACAGTCTCTTGAATAAAATGTTGACATTTGAACAAAGGGTGAGCGGAATTATTGTTACATACGATACAATTTTTTATGTTAGAAGTATCGACTGATTTCAAATTAGTAGGGCGGGTTTGCGTAAAAAATGACTTAGGTTTATTTAAATGAGAGGCGGTTGAACTCCGCTGAGCGCGATAATCACCTTTTTGGGAATGTGATGGTGAGCGGAGCGTTTGGAGTTTGCTTTGTTCTGTCAAAAATGTTTTGACGTCACTATATGTAGGTACACTCAAATGTCTATGAGATTGTTCAAACAATTCAAGCATAGGTTTATCAAACTTGCTTAATGCTAAATGAGTTATTATGAAATCTGATAAATTTGTGATAGGTAGACGCTGCAGAGCTGCTTCAGCTGAACAAAAGTTCTCCAAGATCTGATCAGCCGATTGCCCTGGCTTCTGGTGTAACATTTGTTCTAAATAGCACGACGCCTGAACCCTGGTATCGTGGTATTTAGCCAGAAGGGCTTGCCAAATAACATCGTAATTTTGTGCGGTAGCAGCTATGCCTGAACAAACAGTAAGTGCCTTACCCGAAAGGCAACCTATCAAATATTGAACCTTTTCGGCGTTGGTGAGACGAGTATTCGTATGTATCACACTACAGAAATTTTCATAAAATATAGGCCACTTACCATAAGTACCATCGAAACCTGTGAGTTTAAGTGGGGGTAATTTGATATTAAAATTATCACTTTTCTTTTTATCGTCGAGTTCTTGTCTCAGAGTAGTTTCCGTTTGCTTTATGAAACAGTATAATTCATCAAATGTATTAAAAACACTATAACTCGGCTGTACCTGCGGATTATCTTTTAATTGTTCAATTAACAATTTATCGATAGTTTCGATGTAATCCGATCGGGTTTTATCGATAGATTGAACCCGAGCGAGAAACATCATGCGTACTGTTTCATCGGTAACCTTGAGACTTAAGTTGTACACTTCTTGAACTATGTGAAACAAACTTTGTTTTTTGTATTCTAAAAAATTTATCATGACCTGACTTTCGTCTGAACTTTTACTATGGGATTTGTCTTTAGAAGCCATGATAATATAATTGATACGAGATACGAGTATGTATATAAGTGGGTAGGTAATAGAAATATTCAGCGAAAAAGTATAAAATTCGAACAACGATCAGCTGTTAGCTTAAATCAGCTGTTTGCGGTAAAGTATTCAGAGAACAAACCCAATATGGAGTCTGCGTAACAATCAGCTGTTAATCGTTTGAATACCGTTATGTATCGGCTGCGTTGCCCAGTACCGTCACAATAAAATAAATATATGTGGGTATAAAATTAACGTATAAATATGAGTTTTATCTACGATTACAATTCGAAAGATAATATGAAATTGTAATGAAATTGGGGAAAACTACGTTAAATTTATGACGGTTGAGAAAATTGTTAATTTTGGATTGTCCGTTTTACTTTATGCCAAAACTCCTAATTACCAAAAAATTTCAAAATGATTGCCTAGAATCGGACAACCGGACTAACATGGCCAGGATGGTCCAAGTCCTGGGTAGCGATAATTTCGGGGGGCGCTACCTGCCAGCGGGTTGATTATATATAGGTAAATATGATTATGATAAATAGCGTAAATGCGTTATAGAATATGAGTACTTATGAGTAATATAAAATATGCGGTGTGAAAAGATAATTAACTTTTCTAATGCGTGCGGGTGGCGTTAAATATAATATTTGCGTTGAGTATTTATGAGTAATATACTAAATATATATATGCGTATGCGTGAATTTAATAGGAAAAGAGGTAATTAATATTATTAGTAGAAAGAATGCGTTAGATGGAATATCCGGACGGAGGACCACACTTGGAAATGCACTTACCTTGAACTCTTGTTGGTAGGTAGGCGCTGCTCCCAGCTTTGCGTTCGGGGTCTTGATTCACGACCGCGAAATATGCACACAGGAGTTATAACCGTAACTCTCGAGACTGTGGCTGATGATAAGCGATATAGCGCGATATGATGGGTAATCACAGCGGCCGATAGCGGAGCGGAGCGTTAAGAGACGGGTGCGTGCGTATCTTCCAATAGCTATGGCGGAATGTGAATGTAGGAAGCGGGCGGGATAGTGTTGCCATAGACAATACATAAAAGTAAGATGCGTTTAGTGCGTGAGTGTTGACATATAATAATTATAATAAATACCATTAAATACATAAACTAAAAAATATGTATGCGTCGGTACTGGCGCATCCACTGACTATGTTTTCACATTAGTATAAAGTAAATTGTTATAGCTAGAGAACTGTTGGCCGTTAAAAAGGTTACACATTTCTAGACAGACCAATAGGAAATTAGGAAAAGTGTTATTTATTGTTCTATTATTAAGTTTATTAGGTAGGTATTTCTTTGACAAGTCTTACTATTCTAATTCTATGGTTAATTTATACCAATTACTTTCCTTACAGACGTATTCCCTCTTCACAAAATCGTGCACCTATGGGACGCTTTGCTGGTCGAAGGGCCCGCGTTACCTCTGTTCATGGGCGTCGGTATACTGAGGCAGCTGCGAGACACGCTACTGTCGTCTGGATTTAACGAGTGCATCTTACTGTTCTCGGACCTGCCTGAGATTGATATTGGACAGTGTGTTAAGGTTTGTATCTGCAAAACAACCAATTTCCATGTTCTAACTACGCACCTATGAAATTAGTGCCTTCATCGCTGTACGACACTGAAACAGGACCCCTGCGTGAGATAAAGCATTTAAAGGCAGCGAGAAATAAATCAAAATGAAGCGCTCGAGGCCCCGCGGACTCAGTGTTCTGTAAACGATCACTGCAGTAAGCAACTTTCACTATGGCCGGTCCATGGATGGGTAACCATCCATGTGATCACTTTGTTACATTTATTTGAGCGTTTCCGTGCTTTGGAAGGCACGTTAAGCCGTTGGTCCCGGTTGCCAGTAAAATGGCAGTCGTTAAGCTAAGTTGAAGGCTTTATTTCAACAGCAGGCAGTCACAACCTGCGCCTGTCCATTTAAACACGGCAATACGGCTCACCACCTATTACGTGGGACAAATTATACAAAGGTGAAATGTGGGCATATAATATGCCTCTGCCTACCCCTTCGGGGATAAAGGCGTGACCATATGTATGTATGTAACTACTGAACGTAGGCTCCGCCCAATTTCTTACTGTACCATTTTGACCAGATGGGTTGGTGTTGAAAGAAAGGGTTTATGTCTTAGCCATGAACTCGTCCGTTATTAAAAACGAACCTTTTGTATTACACTGACTTAGTTATTTTAAACTATCGCCTGCTTTTTTAAACTCATACTTTTCTGAACTAAACTGCGGTAACGCTTATAACTACCCTCCGCTATTAGAAGATAGTTTCGCATGAAGTCCCGATCGGAGGCTACGGTATAATATGAGCACACTGACTTAGGTCCCAAAGATATAAGTAGGACTCCATCACACATCTTTATACCACCATAGTCAAAGAATAATAAGTCATAAATTGTTCCACAGGATTCTATAGACATGTGTCGCAGTTCACCAAGGAGTATAAGTTATAGACGATTTACTAACGAGGCGTCAATAAAAGACCCTATGGTAAGTTCATAAAATGATGGTCATTGAATACTAACAGATGTCCGCGGCTTCGCACCACGCCCAGACCTTATTCCCATATCTTCTTAATATACTGGTGTTTCTTTTAGGGTGTCAAGCCGCCACTAGCTGGTAGCAGGGTTCCATACCTATCGATTTAACCCCCATGTATGTTCTACGATTTTTTGTAGTTTTCGAGATATAATTTATTTTCGTTATTTTTTATAATTACGTGTCCACGTGGCTTTCTTCTTTTTGGTTCGACTTTTCTTGGATATTTTTTGAAGTGAAACTTCTTTATCGGCGTTGGAAAAAAATTTGCGTCACGTCATGTCACGATTTTTGGTTACGCGCCATCTTTGTTCTCTTCCCCACCGCGGTGGATTTGAATTAAGAGTACTTTATCCAGGGATAGCATGTCATTTAAGGATTTTTGGACTAAGGGAGTTAGGGACTTAGGGACTTTTGGACTTGTGGACTTTGGTACTTTGGGACTTTGGGACCTTGGGACCTTGGGACTTTGGGACTTTGAGACTTTGAGACTTTGGGACTTTGACTTTGGAACTTTGACTATGGAACTTTTGGACTTTTGGACTTTTGTACTTTTGGGACTTTGGGACTTTTGGACTTTTGGACTTTGGGACCTTGGGACCTTGGGACTTTGGGACTTTGGGACTTTGGGACTTTGGAACTTTTTGGACTTTGGGACTTTGGGACTTTTGGCCTTTGGGACTTTGGGACCTTGGGACTTGGAGACTTTGGGACTTTTGGACTTTTGGACTTTGGGACTTTTGTACTTTTGGACTTTTGTACTTTTGGACTTTTGTACTTTTGGACTTTGGGACGTTGGGACTTTGTTTGGGACTTTTGGACTTTGGGACTTTTGGACTTTTGGACTTTTGGACTTTTGGACTTTGGGACTTTTGGACTTTTGGACTTTTGGACTTTGGGACTTTTGGACTTTTGGACTTTTGGACTTTGGGACTTTGGGACTTTGGGACTTGGGGACTTTGGGACTTTTGGACTTTGGGACTTTGGGACTTTGGGACTTTTGGACTTTTGGACTTTTGGACTTTTGGACTTTTGGACTTTTGGACTTTTGGACTTTTGGACTTTGGGACTTTTGGACTTTTGGACTTTTGGACTTTGGTACTTTGGGACTTTGGGACTTTGGGACTTTGGGACTTTGGGACTTTGGGACTTTTGGACTTTGGGACTTTGGGACTTTTGGACTTTTGGACTTTTGGACTTTTGGACTTTTGGACTTTTGAACTTTTGGACTTTTGGACTTTTGGACTTTTGGACTTTTGGACTTTTGGACTTTTGGACTTTTGGACTTTTGGACTTTTGGACTTTTGGACTTTTGGACTTTTGGACTTTTGGACTTTTGGACTTTTGGACTTTTGGACTTTTGGACTTTTGGACTTTTGGACTTTTGGACTTTTGGACTTTTGGACTTTTGGACTTTTGGACTTTTGGACTTTTGGACTTTTGGACTTTTGGACTTTTGGACTTTTGGACTTTGGGACATTTGGACTTTTGGAATTTTTGGACTTATGGACTTTGGGACTTTGGGACTTTGGGACTTTTGGACTTTGGGACTTTGGGACTTTGGGACTTTGGGACTTTGGGACTTTGGGACTTTGGGACTTTGGGACTTTTGGACTTTTGGACTTTTGGACTTTTGGACTTTTGGACTTTGGGACTTTATTTAAAGTGAGGTGAAAATTAAGTTTATGAAGAAGTTTCACTTCTTACGTGTGTACACTAGTACACGCAATTTTTTTATTATTATAATGCCTATTGATTGCAGTATTATGGACAAAATAATCTCCTTCCTAACTTTGATACAAGATGTAAAAATTTTAATCGATAATAAAATAATAGGGAATTATGCAGAACATTATATCTCGAAAACTACAAAAAATCGTAGAACATACATGGGGGTTAAATCGATAGGTATGGAACCCTGCTACCAGCTAGTGGCGGCTTGACACCCTAAAAGAAACACCCAGTATAAAACAAAGACGGGTTTGTTACAACATTTATAACTCAAGAACGGCCGTACCGATTTGGCTGCAAATTGGTGGGGAGGTAGCTTAGAACCAGGAGACGGACATAGGATACTTTTTATCCCGTTTGACCTCGCTTTTTTTTTTCGCTTTTTTTGGTCGATTCACTATTCTGCGGCGACGTACACCGGTAGTCCACGTCCTATGCATGAATATGCGCAATTTCTACAATAATGCGACGGGAAACATTTATCGTTAACGAAACTATTCTGAAGGGAGTAAATGCGACGGGAACGGGTGATTTACTCTCTTATGTGACGCATACGAAGTTGCGAGGGTCAGCTAGTTAGGGATAAAAAGTAGCCTATGTGTTATTTCAGAGTATAATCTACCCCTGCACCAAATTTCAGAGAGATCCGTTCAAAACCGTTAGAGCGTGAAAGGGTAATAAACGTCCAACTATAGCATCCACACATCTAAATTCACAAACTTATGAAACATAATGGAACCGTCCGCCTGATGGAAAGCCATGGCGACATCTAGCGATCAAGGGCCGCCTCTCACAGGCGACAATACGTATTATCGTATTGACAGTACCCCTTAAAATTAGCAGCCTTATGTCGTGCCACTGAACGCTTCGCTTGAAGATCATAAAGATATATGACAACATTTGAGCCGATTCTTATTTCTTTTTATTTAACAACTAGCGGACGTCACGCGGTTTCACCCGCGTAGTTCGTGGGAATACGGGAATAAAATATATCCTATGTTCACCGCAAAGAGTGTAGCTTCCTAACAGTGAAAGAGTTTTTCAAATCGGTCCAGTGGTTCCGGAGCCTATTCGTTATAAACAAACAAACTAAAAAAAACAAATCTTTATAATATTAGTATAGATTTATGTATACACATACAAAGAGACGTAGTTAGAAAAAAAAGAGTACAACGGCACTTTTACCATTCTTCCCCTTTATGACGTAAAAGTTTAAACTTATTATCACAGGACAAAAGCCAAATTACATGTAGCTGAAGTCGAAGGCGTTCTCAAGTTTATAATGTGTAAACATTTGGTTATATTAATTACTAGCTAACCCCGCAACTTAGTTTACGTCACATAAGATGTATGAGAGGAGAGGTATTTTTTCATCAGACTCATCAAGCAGCGTGTGAAACTGCCTTGTTTGCTTAATCATAAAAGATCTTAAAGATTAAGTCTATTCTAAAACAATTCAGTTGACGACAGACTGAATTATTTTAAAATAGCCTTAATCATTAGGCTCTTTTATGGTTAAGCCAACACGCCAGTTTAGATTTACCCATTTTAAGATTCATATGTCTATGTATGTATGATTCTTTAAAGTGATATAACTTTTTTATTTATAAACCGAATGACATGAAATGTTAAGTGGAGTAATCTAAAAATCATTGTTTTGGGTTCTTTTGAGTTCATAAAGCCCTCTATTAATATTTTTTCTTATTTATCTTCCACTAGCGGACGTCACGCGGTTTCACCCGCGTAGTTCCCGTTCCCGTGGGAATACGGGAATAAAATATAGCCTTTGTTCACCGCAAAGAGTGTAGCTTCCCAACAGTGAAAGAATTTTTCAAATCGGTCCAGTGGTTCCGGAGCCTATTCGTTACAAACAAACAAAAAAACAAATCTTTCCTCTTCATAATATTAGTATAGATTTATGTATACACATACAAAGAGACATAGTTAGAAAAAAAGAGTACACCGGCGCTTTTACCATTCTTCCCCTTTATGACGTAAAAGTTGAAACTTATTATCACAGGGCAAAAGCCAAATTACATGTAGCTGAAGTCGAAGGCGTTCTCAAGTTTATAATGTGTAAACATTTGCTTATACTTATAGTATTGTAATTTTCCAGGATATAGTGGAAATACCAATGGAAGTGCTATTTACGGAGTTATGCCCCAGAATAAGCCTGTCAGATTTCTTTTCTCTGATATGCCAAGATAAATGCTGCGTCATCGATATAAGGTCTAACTTACTGTAAGTACACAAATCTGGGTAACTGATTTTACCAATTTGCAATTTTCTTCAAATCGTAAAGCTACATCACCGATCTACTGGCAAAGTAATGGCTAAAAACTGCCTACTTTACAAAAGAAAAATGTCAAATAAAATGTGTGCGTGTAACCTTTACGCGCGATTGAAGTAAAACTTCTTTGCCATTGACGGCATCAAATGTTTTATTAATATCATTCATTCGAATTTTGTTAGATATTCAAAATTCAAATAGTAAGCGTTACTTTCGTCAGAAAAAATCTGAGTTACAACCTAGTCGCGCCTAAAGAAGTTTTACTTCAAAAATATTTTTATACATTATCTTGCGAAATTTTAACGTATAAGCACACATTTCACGTCGCTAATATTGTATTAGTTTAATTAGAACAAATTAGATTTTTCATAAAGATATTGTGGGCAAACCTTAAAGAATATACATAAAGGTACTGCACAGCGGACCATTTTTAGGGTTTTGTAGCCAAATGGCAAAAACGGAACCCTTATAGATTCGTCATGTCTGTCTGTCCGTCCGTGTGTCCCAGCCACTTTTCTCCGAAACTATAAGGCCTATGATATTGAAACTTGGTAACTAGATGTATTCTGTGAACCGCATTAAGATTCTTATGTAAAACTAGAAAAAAAGCAGTAAATTTTGGGGGTCCCCATACTCAGAACTGAAATTCAAAATTTTTTTTTTCATCAAAACCATACGTGTAGGGTATCTATAGATAGGTCTTCAAAAATGCTATTGAGGCATCTAACATCATATTTTTCTAAACTAAATAGTTTGGGCAAGAGACACTTCCAAAGTGGAAAAATGTGTGTGTCCCCCCCCCCCCTCTAACTTCTAAACTAAGAGAATGATAAACCTAAAAAGAAGATATGATGTACATAGCCATAAAAACTACCAACGAAAATTGGTTTGAACGAGATAGAGCTGGTAGTTTTTTTTTAATACGTCATTAACGGCAATTTTCGGTTAGAAAAATCACTACCACTGCGAACGTGTTAAAACATCAATCAAAGTTACAACGAACTATAAGAACTTTTATATTATGTTACTTGCTACGAAACCCTTCATGGGTGAGTCCAGCTCGCACTTGGCCGGTTTTTTTAGAACTTCTAAGGGAAATAATTTCGTCAAACTGCGACCACGGGCGTTGCAACGCACAAACTTTAACCATTTACGCAGTGGACGCAACGGAAGCGCTCAATAAATCTTCCCCGCTTTAGTAACATTTTTGTAAGCTGTTCAGCTGCTATATTATGTCGTGACGTTACATAGCATAAAGCCTTCCTCAATGAATGCATTATCGGACTCTAAAATATTTTTTTAAATTTTGACCTGTGATTTCTAAGATCCGAGTGTTCAAACAAACAAAATCTTCATCTGTATAATATTATTTTTAAAACCAATTAAGCATACTTTCTCTTCATTTCTCAGATACGAAAAAAAATGCATAGACGGTAGTATAAACGTGCCGTACAGTGGGGTCCACCTCGGGCAACTGGAGCTCAGGGCGCTAGGGCTGCACCCGCAGAGGGCGCTACAGGACGCGGTCAGGGCGCACAGGGCCGTGGTCGTGGCGTCTGCTGAAGACGAGACCGCGCAGTTGGTGAGTGTAGTGTAGTGTAGACATGGGTCTCAGTGTACACGTGCCGTACAGTGGGTCCACCTCGGGCAACTGGAGCTCAGGGCGCTAGGGCTGCACCCGCAGAGGGCGCTACAGGACGCGGTCAGGGCGCACAGGGCCGTGGTCGTGGCGTCTGCTGAAGACGAGACCGCGCAGTTGGTGAGTGTAGTGTAGTGTAGACATGGGTCTCAGTGTACACGTGCCGTACAGTGGGTCCACCTCGGGCAACTGGAGCTCAGGGCGCTAGGGCTGCACCCGCAGAGGGCGCTACAGGACGCGGTCAGGGCGCACAGGGCCGTGGTCGTGGCGTCTGCTGAAGACGAGACCGCGCAGTTGGTGAGTGTAGTGTAGTGTAGACATGGGTCTCAGTGTACACGTGCCGTACAGTGGGTCCACCTCGGGCAACTGGAGCTCAGGGCGCTAGGGCTGCACCCGCAGAGGGCGCTACAGGACGCGGTCAGGGCGCACAGGGCCGTGGTCGTGGCGTCTGCTGAAGACGAGACCGCGCAGTTGGTGAGTGTAGTGTAGTGTAGACATGGGTCTCAGTGTACACGTGCCGTACAGTGGGTCCACCTCGGGCAACTGGAGCTCAGGGCGCTAGGGCTGCACCCGCAGAGGGCGCTACAGGACGCGGTCAGGGCGCACAGGGCCGTGGTCGTGGCGTCTGCTGAAGACGAGACCGCGCAGTTGGTGAGTGTAGTGTAGTGTAGACATGGGTCTCAGTGTACACGTGCCGTACAGTGGGTCCACCTCGGGCAACTGGAGCTCAGGGCGCTAGGGCTGCACCCGCAGAGGGCGCTACAGGACGCGGTCAGGGCGCACAGGGCCGTGGTCGCGGCGTCTGCTGAAGACGAGACCGCGCAGTTGGTGAGTGTAGTGTAGTGTAGTGTAGACATGGGTCTCAGTGTACACATGCCGTACAGTGGGGTCCACCTCGGGCAACTGGAGCTCAAGGCGCTAGGGCTGCACCCGCAGAGGGCGCTACAGGACGCGGTCAGGGCGCACAGGGCCGTGGTCGTGGCGTCTGCTGAAGACGAGACCGCGCAGTTGGTGAGTGTAGTGTAGTGTAGTGTAGACATGGGTCTCAGTGTACACATGCCGTACAGTGGGTCCACCTCGGGCAACTGGAGCTCAGGGCGCTAGGGCTGCACCCGCAGAGGGCGCTACAGGACGCGGTCAGGGCGCACAGGGCCGTGGTCGTGGCGTCTGCTGAAGACGAGACCGCGCAGTTGGTGAGTGTAAACGTGGGGCGAATCTGGCTCATCTAGGATTTCAGGACTCATCGTAGAATGATAATAAAACAGGGGAGGGAGAGGAACTTGCCATACACTCACAGTATAGACGCACCATACGTGGGGTCCACCTCGGGCAATTAGAGCTCAGGGCTGTGGTCGTGGCGTCTACTGAAGACGAGACCGCGCAGTTGGTAAGTGTATACTTGGGCGAATCTGGCTTATCTAGTGGCGGAAATGGGTCGCAGAATAGAAAGGGAGGGAGAGAAGGGAAAGGAGGTTGGACAGAATAAAAACTTTACCCACCATATTAGACACATAGCCTTCTTTTCACCATCTGCGTTTTGTTGCACATAAAAGATGGTGAGTCTATTGCAGAGTTAAAATTGACAAGCAAATTGTGATTACCCGCTATTGAAATTTGTCAAGCCGTCTGTAAGGCCTTCAACTTGGTTTTTTAGCTATAGTTTTGCCATATCAAGGCAACCGGAACCTACTGCGTGCCTTCCGAAGTATAGAGATGCTCCTAAATGCAAATGTAACAAAGTCTTCAGTCATCATGAGGCCTAAAGTAATCATTTACAGAACCTTGAGTCAGCAACGAGCGCTTCTGTACGCGTATTTGATCACCAATGAATGCGTAGCTCAAACCTACCCTATCCGTTTCAAACCCATTTCGCACTACCCAAACTAAAATATCAAAATTGTTTCAGTTCAGCGACTACCTAGTGAAGTGCGGCGTACCAAGAGTGTGCATACTCCACGGAGGTATATCAGCGTTGATGGCACATATCCCATCACTATTCACTGTGCCGCCTAAGAGAAACGGTCACAAATAGACATCTAGTATGTAGAATGAATTTTGATACTAAGAAGTGTAATGCTGTCAAAAATAAAAGGCTTTTTTGACATTTGAGAAAGCGCCAGCCAATGAGATTACATCTAGCCACTAAACAAACTCATTGGCTGGTTCCGAAATGTGCCAATGAGAGGCACTTCATATCAAAACGGGCCTATTATTTTTTGACAACTATATTGTATGACTGTATTGTGAAATAAGCGAAATATTTATACTGCTATGTTTATGAGTTGAGTCCATTTTTAGGGTTTCGTAGCCAAATGGCAAAAACGGAACCCTTATAGATTCGTCATGTCTGTCTGTCTGTCCGGCCGTGTGCCACAGCCACTTTTCTCCGAAACTATAAGGCCTATGCTATTGAAACTTGGTAAGTAGATGTATTCTGTGAACCGCATTAAGATTCTTATATAAAACTAGAAAAAAAGCAGTAAATTTTGGGGGTCCCCATACTCGGAAGTGAAACTCAAAATTTTTTTTTTCATCAAATGCATTCGTGTGGGGTATCTATGGATAGGTCTTCAAAAATGCTATTGAGGTTCCTAAAATCATTTTTTTCTAAAGTGAATAGTTTGCGCAAGAGACACTTCCAAAGTGGAAAAATGTGTCCACCCCCCCCCCCCCCCCCCCCTGTAACTTGTAAAGGAAAAGAATGATAAATCTAAAAAAAAAAAATGATGTACATTGCCATAAAAACTACCAACGAAAATTGGTTTGAACGGGATAGATCTGGTAGTTTTTTTTTTAATACGTCATAAACCGCAATTTTCGGTTGGAAAAATCACTACCACTGCGAACATGTTAAAACATCAATCAAAGTTACAACGAACTATAAGAACGTTTATATTATGTTACTTGCTGCTACGAAACCCTTCATGGGCGAGTCCAACTCGCACTTGGCCGGTTCTTATTTACATCCGCTGATTGGAAATATTTACATTACATTAATAGTTCTTTGTTATTAATTTATTTCGTTAAAAATACACAAAATCCGAGCGCATCTCTTTCTAATACGCTGAAATGTATATCTGTTATCTTCTTATAACTATTTGGCGTCAGGTAGACCCTTTAGTACGCGTACTTGGCGGTAGTAAAAGAAATGTAATGAAAATACGTATTTTTATGAGTTATTATAAACATGTATCATGATCAAATTATTATTCCTTTATGATCTGACCATAGTTTAAGTTATAATTATGTTATTATATTCTGTTGATATTAAAACTATAATATATTATGTTTATGCATTATATTGTTTTTATTTATGTTGCGATTGAAGAGGATCCATACGACAAGTTTTACGGCTATACGGCTTTTTAGCCTGTTGAAATATCAACTTATGCCATGATGGGCTGGAACCAATTAAAACCTATCCATCTAGTTCAGGGTGCCCCAGGCAACTTCAATGAAGCATGTACCAGGATTTCCAAGTCCTCGAATAAATTACTACACAGTAATTTCTGAAAAATTCAATTTTTTAGACAGTTGCTAAAAATTTATTTAAACTTTCATGGTCACTAACACTAATATTAGAGTTAACGGGATATTTACCATGTACTACTGAGTATTTTCGATATTTTGGCGCTGTTGCAAGCGCCATGATCACGGAGGAAGCTTGCAACAGCGCCGAAATATCGGAAATACTCAGTAGTACATGGTAATTGGTAAATATCCCGTTAACTCGATTTTAGTTCCTAAAAAATCTCAATCTGGGTGATTCTGACTCAGTCTGTTATTCTCTGATATGGTCATCAGAGAATAACAGACTGAGTCAACCTGAAGGCACTCTTTAACGCCGTCGCACGTTTTTATCCCCTCAAGTGGTAGGCAGAGGTATATTTGTATAAGCCCCATTTCACCATTAATTTTTGTTCCGGTGAGCCGTTTTAAAATGAACAGCCGCAAGTTGTGACTACTCGCTGTTGAAAATTTTCCAGAGGTAAGAATCGCGTTTAACTTGACTCGATGACTGAAATGTTAATGCCAACTGGGATCAATGATTACTGTGTCTTCCAAAGCACGGTCACATAGTGAAATGTCGCGTAGTGGTCACCCATCGGACGACTAATCATAGCGTTGGATGCTTAACGCTGTGATCATCTAAGAACCCGTCATTGGGGCTATGGGTGGGTGTTTTTAGGACAGTCAATATTAATACGTATAAAGTAAGCATTACCACCTGATGCTCCCGATGACTGCCTCTGTGGCGCAGTCAGTAGTAATACCGCCTGCGGCGCTGCAGGTCGTGGGTTCGATTCCCACCGAAGACAAATATTTGTGTGACCCATAAATGTTTGTCTCAAGAGTCTGGGTGTTTCTATGTAAAATATGTATGTATTTAAAAGTATATAAGTATTAGTGCGCCTTCACACTAGCGTTTTTCCAGTGTAGGCGTACGATGGACGTATGCGCGGCGGATACGCAACGGCAACGCGACGTATACGCGACGCATACGCCGCGTTACTGGGGGATCGTGTACAATCCTGTTCACAAGCGACTTATCCTCGGCATGGAAATGATTGCTACTAGAAAATAATTATCTTAAGAGTATATTTGACTTAATAAAAATTGAGCAACCTGTTATTTGACAAAGCAATTAAATGTGAAATATAAATTTGCTAAAGATTCTTTTAGGAAATGAAACTATGCGATAAGTTTTTTGGGGAGTAAAAATTGACGACACAAATTCTGCCAAACTGCAGGATCCTGGTTATTTTATATGCTGAGTGGGAATTGCATGATAATTTTGCAATCCAATATGGCCGCCGCGCCGGAAGTACAAAATTACATGATGGGTATCGCTTAAGGGGTTTTAAGTAGGTATGCTGAGTACGAATTACATGATTTTTTTCTTTAATATCTTGCTCGCCAAATTGACGTCGCCACCAGCCTGATGGAAAACCGTGATGCATCTAGCGATTGGGAGTCACTTCTGACAGTGGTTCTCAAGTAGGCGTCTCTGTGATGTGCCTCTTCACGCGTCTCTTGAAGAACCCGGGATTGTAAAATGTAACGGGAAACACGTGTGCGGGCAGTTAATTAACAGATAATTTTGCAACACAATATGGCCGCCGCGACGTATTTACCTACAAAATTTCACGATGGGTATCGTTTAAAGGGTTTGAGTCAATGTCAAAGTCAACATTGATTAAATAATAATTTGGCAATCCAATATGGCCACGGTAAAATTTTGAAATTACGTTGAATTGGCCATGCTGAATTGCAAAATTATCATGATATTCGTAGTCAGCATACTTAAAAACCCATAAAACGATACCCATCATGAAATTTCGTAATTACAGCGCGGCGGTCATATTGGATTTCAAAATCGTCATGAAATTCGTACTCAGCATACTAAAAACCCCTAAAACGATACACATCATGAAATTTTGTAAATACGTCGCGGCGGCGGCAATGTTGGATTGCAAATTAACATGTATTTTCGTATGCATCGTATTAATTATTGTGTAATTAATGAAAGAAATCGATATAAAAAAATAATAGCATACGGTCCCGAAGCGGCAGCCCGGGTAGTTTTTCCCGAACCACGAAACAAAATTTTATTCGCAGTTGGCACTAATCTTCTTTTTTAAAAGTAAAGCCATCAATAGTGTTTCCTGGTCAGATTCTATTTTGTTAACGATGATACCAAAACGCCAACGAAATTGTGCGACGCTAGCGCGGCGTATACGCCGCGTATACGTCGCGTATACGTCGCGTCTACGCCGCGCATACGTCCATCGAACGCCTACGCTAGTGTGAAGGCGCACTTAATATCCATGGTCTGATACCCATAACACAAGCAGGTTATTACTAGCTTACTTTGGGATCAGATAGCGTTGTGTGTTATGTCCGTGAATATTTATTTATTTATTTATTATTTTTTTATGCTCAGCATAGAACCCAAATCTGCACAATTGAATTTCTTCGTAAAATGATTCAGTCAGGGGGCGTTTTATTCCGCCCTCATACATACTATACCTATTTAAAAAATATGATGTCATCACTACATTACAATAATAATTATATCAAATTTCTATTATATACCTTTTCTAATACTATCTTGGCGTACAATAAAGTATACTATAAGTACAATAAATAAATAAATACTGCGTGAAATATATTATTTGAGTGCACTATGAAAACGCAATTTATTTCCAAAAATATTTGCTTAGCGTATTTTTGCGGATCGCTGTTGTGTTGTCTACAATAAATACCTAAAGTTACTTATGATTCTTAGTCATACTGAGCCAGACTGAGCGTGTAACCCATGACTAGCGTGTAACCCATGACTCATGGGTTACACGCTCAGTCTGGCTCAGTCAGTTCAATCCATCAGTCCGCTCAAAATGACGGGAGAATTATCGTCTAACCGCTTGACTGACGAACTGATGTTCCAGAATGACAAAAATTAAATATTTTAAATATTTTTCATCATTCTGTTGTGAATGACAGCAGACTGATGCCAGACTGATCGTGTAACCGACTTCCAAAAAAAGAGGAGGTTCTCAATTCGTCTGTATTTTTTTTTATGTTTGTTACCGGCAAATCTCTTGAAAGAGTTAACCGATTTTGATGATACTTTTTATATTTGAAAGCTGGGGCTTCCCATGTGGTCCTATATACAGGAAGTCAGAATCTGATGCTGGGATCCTGGAGAAATCGAACCCTCAAATCGAGGGAATTCCTTAACGATTTACAGCAGTTACCTTGTGTTTGGGCTTCATTAATTTGTATTGGGGAGAACATACCCTTAGACTCATACTTATAGAATTCGGGACTTCACGCGAAACACATTTACTTACATTTTCACACCGACGTTTCGAGCACGTTGCAGCGCCCGTGCAGATTTATCAGATATTATTGACTGTAATACTGAAGGCGGTGCCAATATTTCTATGAGAGATTAATAACTACCTAAACCTATAGTTTTACTTGGCGCCGATTCAGTATTACATTCAATAATATCTGATAAATCTAAATTTACGTTGTGCTAAGTTAATTTTATTTTTCAATTTTTAGTTTTTGTTTGAAGTCGGTTTTTTTTGTTAATTTTTTTTTGTAGCCAGGTTTTCATCCATCGCTTCTCTATTACGCGTTTCTCTAGCAGTAAAGCTATAATTATAATAGCACAGGCTCTTTTTTTCTTCAAAATATCCATAGCTAGACAGAATCAGGTGACTCACTTGACTGTCGTCTTCACTTTACGAATGGTGACTAAAGTAAGTTTTATCAGTCTGCTGTCAGTCTAGTAGACCAGTGGTGGGCAAACTTTTTTAACGGCGGGCCAGAAAAATTAAGAAATATCAGGTGAGGGCCAGAATTATAGAAAACCGGCCAAGTGTGATTCGGACTCTTGCTCAGAGAAATCCCTACAAATAACGATTAAAAAAATCTCATTTTTATGTATGGGAGCCCCCTTAATTTCCTCTTTTTTCTGATTTTGGCAACAAAAATACATCGGCTGTGAAAATTTCAGCTCTCTAGCTAGCACGGTTCTTGAGAAACAGCCTCGTGACGGACAGACGAACAGATAGATGAATGGCGAAGTCTCATGAATAGGGCCGTTTTTACCCTTCGGGTACCGAACCCTAAAAATGTAATTTGTGCTGAACTTTTAATCATACGAGTAACATATTAAAAAATACAGTAAACTTACACACTGCAAGTGTGTAAGTTTACTGTATTTTCAAACGTTAAAAATTAGAATTTAACTGGTATTTGCAAGGCCTTGCCATGCCATGGTAGGCGTGTAGGACGTAGGAACTTGCTTCTTATATGCCATATTTCAAATGCAAGTTCGTGTTGTGACGAAGTAACTTTAGCACTAAATGGTGTTGAACAATAAGTCGGTTTGCGATTGAGTTGTTCAGCAATTTCATGGTTGAAGAAGTCTGTTCACTTCACCGTCTTCACCTATGTGTTTATTGCTCTACAAAGTAGAATCTACATAATACTTCTGGACCGTCAAATATAATAATGATCGCGGCCCATATACCAGGTGCCGAGGGACCGTCGGCGGGCCGGATTAAATACTTCCGCGGGCCGGAGCTGGCCCGCGGGCCGTACTTTGCCCATCACTGGTCTAGACTGAGCGTGTAACCGTGTTTTTCATCCATCATTCTGGCATCAGTCTTAGCCGGACCAAACTGATGGACTGAACTGATGCCAGACTGAGCGTGTAACCTATACTGCCATCCAGAACATAAAACTGCAGGAGTGGAATGCCACAATAATACTGCTTTCATGCAAAAGTTCAAAAAATTTTTGCTTAGCGTATTTTTGAGGATGGCTCTTGTATTGTCTAAAATAAAAGGTCTTTTTTCTTCCTTTCCTTTCTACTGCCATCCAGAACATATAAACAGCAGGAGTGGACTTCCACAATGATACTGCTTTCAGTGCAGATAGGTGTGAACTGCTCAGAAGAAATCACTGTTTTAGGTCGGTGCCTCCGTTTTGACCAGCCCGATCACTGCACTGGCTGCGGCGAACTGCAATATTTCAAATGCGCAACTATGTGCAAGGCCAAAAAGTAGGAAGGATGTCTCAGAGTTAGCAGTTAGTGCAGTGAGTGATGAGATGCAACTGCAGAGATTAACCCACTTATAAAATTATAGGTTGCCGTACCACACGAGAGGTAATATAGGTACCTACCTATAATAGGTGCATAGGTAAATCAGTTGGTAGATAGAGATACTTACTAATTTAAATAATAAACATTTCGACTGACTGTTGAATGTTTGTTATTACAACGATGACGGTATCGTGAATTCCCACGGCGTTTTCTATAGACTAAATCACACCAAAGCGCACTTCATTGATGACTTTGATGATAGATAAGTACCCACATAATTAACTGAGCATTGTCGCGTCGACCGCCCCCAACGGCATATGACGTTATTTACCCCCTAAACTGGTCATGAATGAGAGGTTCGTATCGAGGCGGCGGGCTTGAGGGGCGGAGAGGGGTAAGTGTACGCCGCTCTTTGCATTCGCCGGTTGTATCTCACCGCTAGTGTTTGTCCGCGCTGCGCGTCAAACATTTTTCGCGTGCAGTGAAACTTCATAAAAAAATATTTTATTGCAAAGTCAAATGGGCGTCGATAGTGCAACGTAAACCTGTGATGATGCACAGTGTTCTGTGATATTGACGGCGTTTGACGATATTGTTTGTGCTGTTTACATTCTTCCAAGTTCCGCTCGGGACACAACTGTTGTTGGAGAGTGACAGTTAGCTGTGTTTTGTGAGTTTTCCTCGGGAAAGTTTACTGTGCTTGTTGTCGGAGGCCGTAGCCTACACCGGCCCCGACATGGAGGTATACTTCGACATCTCTAACGATCTGAAGGACGTCTGGGAGGCGGACATTGACCCGGTAAGTTGACCTTGTCGATACCTTATCACCCGAAGATGATTTTGATTCAATTAAAATTTTAGGAACATTAGATTCAGTATTATTTCTTTTTCTTTTAAACATTGGCATGTACTGAGAATCCGGTTCATTCAAAAAGAAACAATTGTCGGACGTTGAGAAAAACAATGACCATGGCAACTGGCAACGCTACGACCGGCTATAATTTACGTTCTTCATAACTTGATAGTGCTAAACTCCAATGAAAGTTTGAGCTGATAACACTGATAACAAACACGCATGCCCATTTATTATCCGTATTTGTATGCTATTTATTGGCACAGTTATAAATAGGTAGCTACCTACTTGCTATTCTTGATAGACAAGTCCTTCTACTAATGTGCTGTGAACTTAAAGTTGGTCCTACCTACCTAGGAACTTCTGTAAACTTCACATAGAAGAAAGACACTCGAACACTCTTTCCTTTTAAGCCGTTCGTACGTCGTCCCTCCGAAGCTAAGAATTCGAAAGCAACTGGAATTAAACTATTAAATTATTTTCCAAACCTGTCACTTTTTGACTCATCTAAAGTTTGATCTGAAAATTACCTACCCACTCTCAGCTGTTAGTATTTTTTTAATTTGTAATTTTCTCTAAATTTGACATTAGTATTAATGTAATCTGCCATGGGTAGATGACATCAAGGTCGTGCCCATTACGAGAGATAATAAAAATATGCAAAATTCAAATACCAACTAAATTCCAAGCCGAGAAATTTCAACATTATAACAAATTATGAAACTAACTTAATAAAAAATTCAAGTAATATTCATAGAATTGCCGCAAAAGAAATGAAATCAACAGAGCAGCCGATGAATACTTTCTAACAGCGACATCTTTGCAATAGAGTTCTAGAAATAATGCCTCTTATACGCTCCGAAGACAATCAATGCGACTTGACAAGCCTTATGTATACATACACGTCGATGTATTATGTGTAAAGAAAGCACTCACCCTTGAAACTACTTTCCTTAACATTTTAGCAAACTTGTCAAGTCGCATTGACCGTCTCCGCAGCCCATTATGAATATAGACTGTCAGCGAGCGGTACGGCAACTTTCGTTTAGTGTTGATAAACTGTTGAATCACGTTGCAATTGTTTCACATTCGGTACGATCACAATTAAAGCAACAATAACCAATAACTGAAAGTCAAACAAACCTTGTTCTTGCATTATCTAGGTATGCCAGAAACGTTCCATCTTTTCCTAGATATATATGGTCTAAGATCTTCCCTCTTCCCCAACAAGTAGCGCAAGGAAACAGTCCCAAAAAGTCTAAAAATGGAGCTTACATTATAATAACTACACTCTGCTAGGACATGTATTCGTAGATTTCTTGCCAATGTTCTTTTTGAGGATGTTGAAGACTGATTGAAGTGGAAATACCTCACTCGAAGTTCGTAGTGAGAGGTTGGATTCAACTAGAAATAGTGATTATAATCCAATATTGAAACTTACATAAGCCTACTAAAAGATCACGCTGGATTTGAATAAAAATATTTGAGAAATATGTCGTAAGCAGAATCTTTCGTAAACAGAATCTGTCGTAACCAAAATCTGACTTAAACCTAATAAAAGAACCTATCTACCGTCCGTGGTCCTCGAGGTGAAATGTACCTTTTGAGGTGTTACGGGAACTTGGAAAAGGACCTCTGTCACCCTAGACCTTAAACTTCAAATAGGAAAACGAATGCCTTCCCCACGGCTAGCTCATCAAAAACATAAGGATAAGACAAAACTAACTTATTAAGTACCTACTCGATTCTATTTAACATGCACTAAAATATTTATGCGTCTAAATTCTAAACTTAGTAATCGGAACTTCCGACCGGGTACTTCAGAAGTATTCTAGCATATAATTTCAACCTGTTCAGTATTTATTTTTTATGACTTATACATATTATTGAACGATAGCGTCCAAACTTATTGTAAACATTGATAAGGACTGAGTGGGAAATCCCCAAAGTTCTATACCTACAAACTTTATTTTTTGGATTTTCCACGTAACTTTTATCAACGTTTCCAATAAGTTTAAGTTTTTTTTATTTAGAATAGGTACTTACCTGCTAATAAATGCCATACATTTATCTTCATGCGTTTATCATCTGAAAGTTCGAGATACCTGACTAGATTTTCTTGGTCCTAGCCAGCCTCACCTGCTTGGAAGGAAGGGAAGAGAGGAAACCACTCAGGATCATAGTCGATAACCTATCGATTACCTTGAGGAATAATTTGCTAGATGTCTATATGTATACATGTGAAAATAAAAATCGAAACAAAATGCTGCAGTTACCGGAGTGGAATAGAAACTTATGGACAATCACCATCGCGATATAGTGAATAATTTGGAGAGGCATACGTTCAGTATAAGTATAGTTCAGCTAAGTAGTAACTTTAGTCAATTTAAAACCAGTTTGTTTCAAAACATAAACAAGATTTTTGTAAGAAAAAAAAGTCGACATACGATATCTAGAGAAAAAGAGATGTAAAATACTGAATACTTATACTCGGTCACATGCTCAGACTGCGATTAGCTGATGATTGATTCCACCCCCTCAAAACCTTTCCAATGAATTTAAAACGTAAATATAAATAACGTATTTTGTATTATCCGCTACTTAATAGTAAACAAGTAGCACAAAGGTTTCTTCTTATACCTATATCGTTTTACGACGATAGACGACTATTGCTCGCTCCATAGCAGTATTTTTTGTCTCTCATCCAACACTTCATCAGGTATAATTTAGTCTGTCGAGTGCGGCTACCGGCAGGTAAACGGCAGCGGCAACCGTTTCCTTCCTGTTACTCATACAATAATAATACTAATCGGTATTCATTACAATAACAAAATATCAAATTGAGTGTGTGTATCCTGTCTTTCCACACCGTCTGAACGAAATGGAGCAACTTTTGTATTCTCCTCAATGAATAGTATTAGTATTAACTATTCGTCTTGGTAAAAATTATACTTAATTTTTATTCCAAGTGTGGCTACCCGATCTTGAATGTCTCTACCAGAGTAGATTCTGATTTTACTATGTTTCTACGTTACTCTCACTAACACAGTAGTGTTCCATTCAATAAGGTAAAATTCGGAATACTTCTACTCGGCGCATTTTTGTGTGACCGAGTATTCAGTATTTTACATCTCTCTCTAGATATCATGTGTCGTCGGCTTTTTTTTACGAAGATCCTGTTTTATGTGAGACTTAAAACAAACAGGTTTTAAATTGACTAAAGTTACTACTTAGCTGAACTATACTAATATTTATAAGTGAGAAAAATAAGTTTGTTTATCAAAAGAATCAACAGGTTAAAAGATATGAAAGTTTCTGCTTCTTGAAGTCATTTCTTTTGAAGAAACTATGTACATAAATTGTTAATGATGCCATAAATAGTGCGCTATACATACATGGCAGTACTGTTATACAATCTACATAGTACTTATACTTACCGAGTACTTATTGAAATTCAAAAAGCATCAGCCAATGCCTGTCTCATACGATCGTGGAATTAATATCAACCTCTTTCCATTAGTAATTATTGAAGAAGTCTTCGTCGATCGGTATCATTGATAGCATTGGTTTTGGTTGCAGTCATGACACGAGCCCGTAGCTTTAAAGTCAGGTCTTTCTCTACCTACTTATTTAATATCGCCAAAATGTCGTCTCCCACCTAATGGTTTGCCTTGCCAATAACAAGCGAATCGAGAGTCGCTCCCATAGCACAGTCCACTAGACCGTGGCCCTCATGTTGGTGGTCCAGTTTTGTGTCTCTTCAAGATGCGCTTGAAGACTCCGGGGATAAGAAGAGAGTAACACATGCACAGGCAGAAGCTTCCACGACTCCTATAATTTTAATATAGACATCTCCTGCCCAGACCCGATAGAGATAGTACCTCTGTAAATATCCATCTGTCAAGAAAATTGCCCTCAGCAATAACGCGATCGTATCAGAGGAAACGACTCCTGCTTGCCACCATCACAATAATTCGTCAATGAAAGGCTAAGCCACAAAAAAATGCCATTATGAACTAGTGTATTGACCCCTGGGTGGGTACGAAAAGCCTTAGTATACGTAACTGCAACTGTTCGGACCTTTTTTGCGCTAGTTACGTTACTGGTTACTGATTAGTGTTTTTATCCCTGCCTTCGTTTTAAGCCGTAGGCTCGTCCACGCGGAAAGTTCTGCAAGTGATGTAACTCGTATTACGGAGTTTGAATTTGTTTGTACGTTGGATACTTTAGAAATACTTTATGTTTATAGTGAATTAGAATTAAAACACGGTTGGGTTATGTGTATTATATCTGAACGTGAACCTTTTTATATTTTCAATGAAATCTATCAGAAATTTTGATACGGCAATGTTTACTGAAAAATGAAAAGACAAAGAATTTTTTTGGGATGTTTATTGTATGAATTTCATAGGAAAGGAGGTGCCATCGGAGGGAATCCAACTTTTCGTGGCACCCTCTGGTGTATCTTTCCGTGGTGCAGGTAATATGTATGTTGTCTTATAGCACATTGTAGGTACTCAATACTCAATACATTTATTGCTATTATTCCATAATGTGTGATAGGTACAGCTGTTCAAATATATCATTGGTTACAATTATGGACCCTGTCGGGCACAGCACAGTTATGCTAGGAGAGAGGAAGAGACTTACTAAAAAGTTGCAACTTGTTTGAAAAAGCTTATCTTACTAATATTTTATCTTACGTAATCACAATCTCTAATTCAGGCATTATGTTCAAAGGGTAAACACAACTACAAAAGTTACAATCGAAATTAAAATTCATTATAAATTATTAAAAGTCATAATTAAAATACATATAAAATAGATTATAAATTAAAAGATGTCGATACCTATAGAATAATCAATTGTAAAATTAAAATACATAATTAAAATAGATTATAAATTAATAAAAGTCAATGTTGAGATTATCAATTAAAAAGTTAAATACCTAACTCAATTAAAACAACTTAAACTATACAAAAACAATTCATAAATAAATATCAATTTAAAATGAATACAAATATTAATTACAATTAAATTAAAATAAATAAAATGTCAATAAAATGTACAGGAAATGTCATTTAAAAAGTACAAATATAAATATTACAATTAAAATTAACTAAATTTAATTGTAATATTTATATAAAAAATAAACTACCAGGTTCAATACAGCGGTCACAAAATATGAACAAAAATTCAATTTTATTCCTCGTCGTTTGTTTATAACTAATTCATCACTCAAATTATGCATAAGAAGTTATCTGAAATTAGTTAATAATTAATTGTATACCAAAATAACCTTGCCTTGGAGCAAAATGTCATCTGTTTTACGAAATTCGTGACTGTCCACTTTGTTGGTAGGTACAATCTTTCACATACGATATCTGCTTAATAAATGAGGAGATAACAGGTACTTTTATACATGCCGTGAGATTTTAGTTATGTAAATCTGTAATTTCTTTTTTTTATCGAGGTTTTCCTTGGAGGCATTTGTCACTTGAGTGATTGGATTTATTTATTTTTGATTATTCAAATAAGGTAGGTACAATACTTGAATACGCATCGAAATTATTTGAAACATATCGCCGAAACGATGAATAGCTTGATAGTGGATAACTTTTCTTTGGTGGTGACCCATCTACATACGTAGCCTACCTAGCTTCTTGTGATATACTAGATATTTTCACAAAAAAATACACTTTGGCTTAGCTTTTTTTTTATTTTCTGAGATAAGAGATTGACAACACCTTATTAGATTGCCTGTGTCATAATTACGGCTACAAAACTAAATTAGATATGTTTTGCCTCAAAATGTATGTTTTCCCTCTAGTGATGCTGTCGATCAGGTGGACCTTATACTCGTTTGCCACTTCAGCTGTATAAAAAAATAAAAACGTAACATAAATAATGTAATATATGCGGGATATAGTGATTATGCTCACTTTACTCCGTAATTGTTCTTATGTATGGTAATGTACGATCTAATTATGTATGAAAATGAATTCTTATTCTAAGAAAGTAGAATAAATAGTAGCATAAATACAGAAAAAGTTAATATGGGTATTACTGCTATGCTAAAGCAAACTAGATTTCGCTTGCTTGCTAGTGTTTACAGAACATAATAATATGAAACAAGGTATTTGACTTTGCGACTTCTACGCTAAGGTTTCGACTTTGAATCCCGGGTGAAAACTATTCGGAACAAATGTGTGATCATCAAGTGTTTGTTTTGTAGTGTGTTTTACCTGTACCTGTACGAAGGTACGTAATTAGAAATAAATAGTAAGTAAACAGGTAGTGCTTCCACTATATTTAACAGTTCGCATTATGAATTTCCGAAACGATTTGTGCGTATACTCGTAAGTGGAATATCCACAATATTATTTCGGTGCCGCATCAAACTGACTACACGCATGCTGAAATATTGGTACATTTAACGAGAGAGGGTTAAACCTTTAACAGAAAATCAAACCTCATAACGCTCCAATACCTACCCTATAAATTACACAATCACAAACAAGCTGATTACAAAACAATAAAGGACAAATTACCTCCATTAAATAACCGACAAGGCACCACCCATTGTAAGGAATTCAAATCAAAATCCGCGTTTCGGGAAAGGTCATTCTGACCTCGACTAGAACAGGCACCTGTAACTTGTTTTCTCTGCTATGCGCTGACGTCACGGTTGGCTGTTAATGGTTTATAACCCGGCAACTTTACGGAGATGATTTGCATGTGGAGATTTGTTGCGTGAGCGCACGCTTCCATGTTTGGTCTGGTTACCACGTACATTTCTTATTTCTTGACGTACGGTATACTGGTGCGTCGACCGAGCGTTGAACCAAGGGGCCAAGCCAACAGGTGCCTTTTTTTTATTAATATTAACTTCTTTGATTATGATGGACAGCACTGCTAGTTGGGAATATTTTAATGGCGTATACTTTGGCTTTTACATAGATAAGTATAGTTATTAAAGTACTGTTACTCTGTACTGTAGTACTTAACAGCGTTAAGTATGCTTAATATTGAATGAAATAGTTGGGCAAAGTTATGTGTGAACCGATTTTTATAACTGTGCGCTTGTCTTTTTGAGAAAAGTTATAAGTTGACCCTATTTAAATACTTTTTTTAATTTTTACATTAAACTAGCCTAGCGTATGGTACGCGGCTTGGTCCCAGATGTTCTTCTTACCTCCTTTAGGGTAGGTAGCAGTTTTAAAAAAGTTTTTCTAAGTGGATGCCAATATCTTATCATCTACCCATTATGATAAATTTAAGAGTCCGTATAACGCTAGATCTAGATCTCAGGATTCGTGAGGTCTAATGAATTAAAATTTCCCCTCAGGCAACTTTATTCCATTTCCTAATAACGCTCGAAGCAAAAAAAATGTCTATAGTTTTTGGTGTTGAAAATATTTCGATTTCGTGAAACTTTAAGCAGGATCTCATAAGTTTTAAGTTGTTTTTATAAGACATGATATTTATAAGAAAGATAATAGTAAAATCTTCATTTACTCGAACAGCTTTTTTCCTAATAATTAATTATAGTTTCTTTAAAAAATAATTTACATATTTCGTTAAAAACGCACAAAAACCTCTCTTTTTTGTACTTTCTTACCGGCAACCTTTGTACAGTAGCACCTAGAATATTAAGAATAATGCTCTTTAAATTTAATTCCAATTAACATTCAATAATTCCTCGAGTATTTTACAGTTAACTCCAGTCAGTCTGATCATGTTATTGATTTAATGAGACTTGCAACCTCCATTGTAAAACTAGAAATAGTGCCGTGATACAAGACAATGATTCAAACATTAACAAAACAGTAAGCACATAATGAACTTGTTTGTCCCTAAAACAATGCTCGCATTGCGTAAATACATGGCATATTGATTGCGTCACTCACGATCGTTTCATCAAATGGTGTCTTTTGAAAAACAAGAATATTGACACAAGTGTATAGGTGTACGAGTGACATTGTTTCAGTAAACTCCGTGCTATACGTACTTCGGTTCAAGTGTAATAACATGTTTCAATTGCTATGTAGGTACATATTATAAGATATTATTTTCACGTTATAGGCAAAGGCGTTGGCTACAAACAGTTATTTTTTGGGAATAAACGTATTAGAAATATGAAAGAGAAAGTATTGTGTATTTTTAGTTAATATCACAAGACCCTTTATATCGTGTGGAAGTCCCGGATAGAATAGAGGCCATGACAGACTCGAGCCGACAAAAAATCTAAAACAACATAGTTCCTGCGTCTTTACTACCGTTGAGGGCCGGCGAGTCGCCCTGGGTAGCTCCTCTAAAGGATGTCCCAAAATTCCCGGCAGAGAACAAAAATTCTACGTTTTTGGGAAATTATAAAGAATAAGTAAGAACGAAAGGTTTATTTAAAATCACTACCATAGTAAAACTCTGTCACTAATAATCAGTTCTAGGTAAAACAATCTATCAAATGCTTGACTGAAGTCGATGGCGCACGATCGCGACAATTCTCTGCCATACGACTTGAAACGACAAAATCATTTCAGAAGTCAATTTTCGTCTACGCTTCAAGTAATATAGTCGACAATTGTTGGTCGGTTGCTTCAGCCGTGACACACGCAAATACTAGCGATAATATAATTTGTTGTGGTCTACCGCTGACTTAATTTACTTTCGACACGTTAGCTGCCGATAGTTTTGTATTGTGTGATACAGTAATAAACGATTTCTTATATTTTGCGCTTAATAATCGTTGCCCAATTTAATTGCAGAAAGATGCTTTGAAATAGGGAACTTCCTGCAATTAAATTGGGCAACTGATATTAGCTTACACAAAATAGCTCTGGCGAAATTATATCAGCTCTAAATGGATACATTATTTATTACTTTTAATCTTACCAGTGACTAATTTGATATTAAGAAAGCATGACATCATTGGAATATTATACAAAAAACTTCAATTTAAATCTCGAATTAATTAAAAAGACGCTGAAATGACTTTTGTTATATCTAACCTTATCTTTTGGTACACGGTGACTGAATCTATCGGTTAAATTCAGAGATAAAAAAATCCTCAATAATGTATGCTAGTGATTGGTAGTTTTGTGGACTACTAATCTTAGTAGTCCAATGATCGGACTATATAGATTTTTTTTTCGAACTAAGAATACAGAGGAGCCATCTTGTTTAAATATGAAAATCATACTGTGTCTGATGATCTGCTGAGATAATTTTGAGCAATCTAATCGCCTCTATCTTATTGATGCTAAACGCACTAATATTTATGAATTCAGATGGCTGCAGATTTTCATACAAGTCATCTCATATCCCGACTGCAGTAAATTGCAGCTACATTACAATCTCTCCAATCCCTCTTGAGTACACGCGAACTACGAGGCTTGCGTGTTCTTTCAATGCGAATAGTTTTTGTACATTACGACGCTGCTCTCACCGGTAAACGACTACCTAGGCATGTTGTCATAGATACTGTTTGAAAAACCCCTATTTTATTTTAAATAAACGAACCAAACAGTTATTTTAGTAAGTAAAATGGATCTAAATTTTACTAATATTATAAATGTTTCACATTCATAATATTAGTAAGATTTTGGTTTGTGAGTGTGGATGTTTGTTACTCTTTCACGCTCGAACGGCTCAACAGATTTTTCTGAAATTTGGTACAAGGATAGATTATAGTCTGGAATAACATAGGCTTTTTGTCCCGGTAATAAGTTCCCACGGGAACAATTTTTACGCGGGCGAAGCTGCGGGCATCAGCTAGTATGTAATATTCCTCGATTGCGGTGCACATAGAACATGACAACACAACCAAATTAAATTGGCTCAGTCGCTTCTTGAATTCAAAGAGTCACACGATTTGCACGAATGATAGCTATTATTTCTACTTGCTTGCACATCCATTGGCACGATTTATACTGACTGGGGTATTGACACAATAAACAAAGTAGCATTTGGTAAATTTTACGTATCACGTAAATTTACTTCACCTTTACTTTAAGTTATGAAGATAATGCAATATGTTTTGATAGACTACCTTACCTAGTTTACTTGTCAAAAAATAATACCCCTTTTTTGACATTCGAAAAAGCGCCACTCATTTGCAGAATCTGAAATCAGTCAATAATAGTCTGTTTAGTGGCGAAATCTCGTTGATGGATTTAGGAATCCGCCAAAAAGACTCGTCGCGATGTGAAAACGGGCCCATTACAATTTTTACGAGTACCTACCTACCTAGGTTTAGAAACTTTTATTCGTCAACATACAGTCCTAAGGAATTTCAAATTCATGAGAAGCAGGAGTAAGGAGTAAGTATGTCAGACTTTTACCGACTTAAACCACACGGCGCTCCTGTGCCCTACTTCAGAGGGTCTAGGTGTGCCCTAGAGACAGAGAGAATTTTTTCAGGGATCTCAGCGGCGGGATGCAAGAATCGTAGGTCAAAATTTTAGCGAAGAGGAAGTACCTATCAATGATCGGGCCAAGTACCTAGATTATGATAATAATGTAATAATCCCTGTAGTAGGTATTATTGTTTTGTATTATTCATTCGGTAAATGAATTAGTATCGCAATATTTTTTTTCCAACATTTTTCTCCAATTTAAATTCCATTTCTCAAATAGTTTTCGAGAATTTATGCATAGTAGAATCAGAAAATTATGTTTGGTCAGTGACCTTTATTTTCTATTTTTTTTCGTCATAGCAAGTAAGCAATGGAGGTATCTACAGTGCTTGCCAATTAATATAAACTGATATCTATAAGCTGTTGGCACTAATATTGACAGATATTAATGAACGTACATACAACAGTTTTGGGTGCTAACAATTTCATACACTTTTTAAGCGCTAGAGGTGTCTAGCTTTCAATTATATTTTTACAAATAGACTCTCATTCGATTCATCATTATAGTTGTACGTTTCATCATTCTTTCTGTAACTAGTATAATAAGAGCACCATTACTGCGGGTTCGTGGTGATGAGTCAAACACTAGCGCATAGGTCTGTCTGTGAGGTGTGAATGATAGCTGCGGGTAGCCGCAGAATTTCACCAATTACCTACCGGGCAAATTGAAAACTATCCGTGTAATTTAATTTAGCATTTCTGGAAACTTTCCTTTGCAGTTGATGATGACAGAAGGGCTGGGTAATTTGGTACTTATTTTATGATGGTCATAAAATGGTTATCGTGAAAAATAAATTAGGTTTATTATTTAAATTTTATTTAAGTACCTAGGTAGGTATCTTTTATTGTAATTTATGTCACTAAGGCCATAAACAAACATGCCTACTACTGACTACTTGATAGAGAAATTCACCGTAGCCTGTATGCTTGCAATAGGTACTATTATCTGTAGTAGTCTTAGATCATCTAACCACAGGATGCGCCTTACTTAAGCATTGTTTTCTGCCATTGCACATGACCATTTGGTCTTTTGGCTTTATGAAAAGCCTGTACATCAGTACATCATTTTATATGATTAAACTAGTACATTACATTGTAGTTGACTGTACAATAACAATTAACACACAACAGCCATTACGCGTTTGTCGATTAATACATTTTTAAATGCAATGAAATTTTATATGTCTTTGTGTTTCCCCCTTCACTTGTATGAAAACTGGCAGAACATTTTTGTATGCGGTGGTTCGCAAAGGCTAGTCCCGTGTTATATGGTCTAAGGTAGTAGTATAGCTCAATTCCAATGATAGTTGTATTAAAGTAAACAAAAATAGACTTTATTTCAACGAAATAAAGATTCTGTGATTGACATAAGGAGAGTGAGAACACAGAGGTCTAAACTGTTATATTCCAGAACTTGCACGAAAACTTGACAGGTTAACCCTATTTTATTACCTACTAGCGGACGTCACGCGGTTTCAGCCGCTTAGTTCCCGTTCCCGTGGGAATACGGGAATAAAATATAGAGTAATTTCGGGTAATATGGCCTGGTCGGTCAATATGGCCTACTGCGATTTCTCTGAACTGAATGAACACTTGCGACCGCTTGACTCGGCAAACCAACGCACCCCTTCCCCTCACTTCCTCAGTCAACTCGCGCGAGACGAAGTGTGCATGTGTGTCCCGTCCCGTGCGGGCGCTCGATCGAAAATTACGTAAAGTGATCTTATTTTTTGATAAGTTTTACTCATAACAGTTCTTGAAATTGTAGTTATTTTTACATTGGTACTACACAGGTTTGTAGATTAGCTATTGTTATGTAGTATTGTGATAGATTTTAAACATTTTTCCTGCTCATTTTTAGGCTAGACGTTTAACTATTAAAAACGTTCCCGCGGCCAATATGGCTCACCAGATAAATGGCTAATATGGCACCAGGCCATATTGTCCCCATAATTTTATATTGTTTCTATTATGTTTTTCTTTTTTAGATAATGGCTCCGCGGAAACCACATTCGCAAACAAAATGACAAATTTGCTCCCCAAAGTAACACAAACTTTATTAGTTACTGTTATATTTCTGGAGGGCAATATAGCTCACCTGATTTGTGGCTAATATGGCCCAGGCCATATTGCCCTTCCATTGTACAAATTTGACAATTGTTGAAGGTTCAGATTTTGTTTTTTTTAAATTATTTCTTTATGTTGATTGTTTTGAAATTCTAATTATTTATTCTTTATTAGTTCTAAGACTGAATTCTAAAATAAAAACCGATCGATCTCAAAAAAAAAATGATTTATTCCCAAAAAGGCTTATGGCGTGCCATATTACCCGAACTTACTCTAGCCTATGTAACCCGCAAAGAGTGTAGCTTTCCAACAGTGAAAGAATTTTTCAAATCGGTCTAGTAGTTCCGGAGCCTATTCGTTACAAACAAACAAACAAAAAAACAAATCTTTCCTCTTTATAATATTAGTATAGATACGAAGATCGCAACTAGACCCAACACTGGTGATCATAGATTTACAGCGAAACTAAACAGAAATAAGAAACTATTTTTACGATTATTTTCCTGATAGTAATTTCGATTCGTGTTTTCCCCATATGGCATGCAGGTACCTACAGTGCGAATTACCTTGAATTGTGCCAAGGTTTTCTATATACTTAAACATAAAAAGGAAGAAACAGTAAGATCCTAGTCCTAGACGATAAGTAGAAGAAACCCTCACCAGTTTTGTGAACTAAAGGTCATCTACAAGATATTGGCCGATCAAAGTATGTTCAATTTCAGTCAGACCTGCGAGCAAAGACCAGAATTCGAACACATTTTGAAAAAGAGTTTTATGACATTGACATAAACTTAATTTTTAGCTTCAGAGACGTCCTGAGCTTAATGTCAATCAACAATAAACTTATGCCCTACACCTCAATGTTCAAAATTTCAATTTTGAAATGCTGCTATTTTCAAGGATTTATTTTGATTCATAGCCAAATAGCATTTTTATCAGGTGCGTCCATTTAGTGAACTTTGGACGATAAAAATAAACTTCTGCCTATTTTTCTGCACTATAAAAACCTGCACAACAATAATGTAAACAAAAAATTAGGTTAATTTATCTGGAATGTATTACGTAAAGTGTATTGTGTCAGTCCGAGTGTGACCTTTGATAACGCGTCCCTGATAACGGTTACCTTAACGACCTGCTGATTTACTACTATGTTGTAATTAATTGACCTACTATTCAATAAAGTACTTTTCAAGCTTTTACTGTGACGGGGAAATTTAAATAAAGATCTTTTAATAAAAATATCGAATCACAACACATCGATTTTTGCAAAGGTTTGTAATAAGTAATTAGTTATTCTTACGTTTTTGACGATGTCTCTTGTATAAAGAAATTTTGTCATGATCAAAGTGCGTCGCATTTACTAAAAAAACGTTTAAAATAAAAAAAAAATTGCCTTGAAACTACTTTTAATAATACCTAACAATTTACACAATAAGTTGAAACATAGCATAGGTCAACAATTAGCATTTTAATTCACCATGCTTCAAAAGTTCATCACAATTTTTGCATAATTATTTGTATGTCACGCCGACAATACAATTAACCTAGCAAAAATGTTGACCCAGTAATCCAACATACGAGAAAATAATTCGACGGTTCTATTTGACACCGAGATTTATACACTTATTTAGATTAACAGACAAATTGAGTTAAGTATGTGATTTACATCGTCCTCGTTATGTCATAAATCTTCTCATCCCATGACATTCAGCAGGAGTCGTATGTCAGGAATAAGGGCGTATGTACTGTAATGGCCGCCTGCTAGGGGTGTCACGTTCGCACGTAAGTTGGCTTATGGAGAAATACAACCTCATACTTTTTTGTATTTATTTTTTGTACTATGTTGTTGAAATGATAAATATGTTATTGAATTATTTTGATACGATCTTTTTATTCGAAAAAACTTGTAAAAGTTGCCGAATAACAACGTTTGTGAATAGCATTATTATAGAACCGAATGTGTGAGGAGATTTTTTGCAAGTAAATAGAAATAGGACTACTACTAGGAAACTAACTTTAATATAAAATTCCTGAGATCCTAACGATCCGGGCTAGCTTCACCCATTTTGAAGTGTGGTCTATGGCTTATAGTGGTCATCTAACGTGTATTACTATTAATTTTGTACTGTAAACGAGTGAGGGTGAAGAATAAAGTAGGTTAAGGTACCATTTTTTAATTGAGGAAAATCCTGCATGGATGCTATGCCGGACTACTGCCGACTAAAAACCACACTTATCCTACCTAACAGCCTACGGTTGCGAGCCCCGGGTAAGCCCTCAGATACCCCAGGACTGATAAAGGTACTATGTTTTTTACTGTGATAGTACTTTTTCACGACTCATTCATTAATTATGTGTTCAACTAACGTAGCGTTCCAGTTCATGTGAGAAAATCTAAAAGCATGCAAGTAGAACGTTCGCCTGATGTGTTACAGAACGAATTATTCATGACTTTTAGCATAATTTATACAGCACCATTGTAAAAGTATAATTTCATTGACATACTTCTTATAAAATGGTTTTATTAAAGCGTAACTAAGCTAATAGATCAGTGAATTAAATAGTTCAATAATTATCACAAAAATCCAGACCTATCTACTTATTACAGCACATTACTTTTCAATTGATTTTGTTCAAAGAAACTGCTTCCCTCAAATGTACGAGATCATTATTCACCAAGTCTTTTCCCAACCTGGTTGGGGTCGGCTTTCTAGATAACCCTGAAATATACTTAGAAAATAATTAAGATTTTCACGTTTTCATGAATACAAATTCATAGGTGAAAACCCTGATTATTTCACTGCCTCTTTCAAATACCTAGATCGTAAAATACCGTTTCTCTTTCAATAACTTATTGCTGTATATGATTGCTAATACTCATATCTAATTATCTACCTATTAACTTCATTGGCCAATACAAAATTACATTAGGTACATTCCTTTTTCGTTATCAAAAAACTTCCAACGGATAAGCGTGCTAGAATTCTTTAAAAAAAAAGAATGTTAGCCTCTAAAAATCTAGCACATTATCACCTTCGCCGTACTTTTTTTTATTTTAGTTGCCTACTATTCCAATAATTCAAAACAATGTACGAATCGACTATCGGTAGTGCGGGCCATGTAATAATATTTCGTTATCACCACGGTATAACTCGATTATTCGACCGTGAGCGAATAAAATTTATCGCTTGATAACACTTAACTAAGCGAACGGTTTTTGTATTGGATAGTGTTGTTACTTGTTACATAACGTGCTTTCGCCACTGGGTGAAACTGGCTGGAGAGAATCCGGTTGTAGTTTTGAAACTGTATCTGTCACACGGGGCACATGCCTAGTGTAAATGTTGAGGACGTCGGGTTGTCCTTTAAAACCCGCTGCGATGTCCTAATAATCGTGACTTTAAAAATTGCTAGCATTATAATCGATACGAGCCAAATAATAGTATACTGGCGATCGATTAGCGTGATTTCTATGTATAATACAAGGTCTAGCTTTGATTGAAGATCATATCTTATCCATAGGTCGTAGAATACGTGAATGTGCATATTTTCTAGGTAATCTGCAGATTATCTGATTCCATTCGTTAAAGTATTCACTGTGTATACCTAATTAATCTGCATAATATATTTAATATCTTAAGGTCGACCGAGGAGATTTAGCGGGAAAATGGAGTCAAACGGATGCTACTTCGTTGTACAATTTTTCAAAATTAGTGTATTTCGAGTGTTTTGTGAGTAAAATTGATGGATTTTTAAACTCAAAGTTCCACATCGTGCACATGTATTAGGGAGTGACAGACAGTACAGAGACACCTTTAAGAAAGTCCCACTGCTTAACTGGAGTAGAATTTGTCCAATAATGGACATTTGTACATCAATACGCTGTAATTTATAAGAATTTCATAAACATGGATTAGAAAATTACTTGACCTTGGCATACCTACTCTAAAGCCAAGAAAGTCCAAGAAGACCTAAAAAAAAGATCGACCTACTGAAAAGGGAATAATCAACTGTAAGGAGGGCGAGTGGCCATACCCTGGAGCTATCGTAGCACCGTAAGTTTCATAGTTCATCAATAGAATGGCTCATATTCTGCTGAAAATATTGTCCTAACATAGATCCAGAATAGACTGAAGATGAGGGCTGTAGAATCGAGTATTACTATTAAATAGAAGAGAATAGATTTAAGATTAAGAATACGTTACCAAGCAATCATTTTAATCAAGTTAAGAACTTATGATTCTTGCCTCAGTAAGTATTACTTATTATATTAGTTTTGAAGCGCTCGTGGCCCCGCAGACTCAGTGTTCTGTAAACGATCACTGCAGTAAGCAACATTTACTATGGCCGGATATGGATGGGTGACCACCACGTGGACCACTTTGTGACATTTATTTACGAGCGTTTCCGTGCTTCGGAAGGCACGATAAGCCGTTGGTCCCGGTTGTCAGTAAAATGACAGTCGTTAAGCCAAGTTGAAGGCCTTATGGGCGGCTTGAAAAATTTCAACTGTGGGTCGTCACAACCTGCGCCAGGGTCGGCAGCGCGTGTGTAGCGCCTCTGGTGTTGCAAACGTCTATAGGCTACGGTTACCAGCCTTCCGGTGGGCCGTAAGCTTGTCTGCCACCTAAGTAGTATAAAAAAAATAAAAAAATTACTTAGTTGTCTATTTATTATTGAAGGTTCCAACACCTATTAATTATTTAATTATATGATTTATATGCCTGTATGCAGTCCTTATAATATATACGTGCAATGAGGAAAACTAAGAGATTCACATAAAGTAAGCTTATTATTCTTCATTTGTATGCAGTTATACATTTTCCAAGCCATAAATAGAGATATTGTATTTTATAAAGATAATTATGAAGATTAATTATTTGCCTGGAACTATGAATATAGAACCAAGGCAAGCGTGTGTCGATTCACTCGCTGTGAAGGGTTTCGTTACCTTAAAGATACGACTTTTTGCCTCGGTGGCGTAGTGGGTAGACTGGGCCCAAATGACTTTTAAACTGAATCACCGACTTGTTGCTGGAACATACCTACCAAAGAAAAATAATACGGAAAGCAAGAAAGTCGACCGTTTCACCCTCTTTTTTTTAACGTGACCTACTAAAAGCCTTACGTAACGCCAAACAGCCTACGGTTGAGAGCCCCGGGTAAGCCCTCGGAAGGATGTCCCAGAACTCCCAACAAGTCCCCTTTCACCCTCTCCTCTGTAGATTTATTAGCTTGTCCTTATATCGGTATGTTTGGCAAGATACTAATACTGTGACAACTAATACTGTGCCAAATTTGCTCTACCAACCTCTAGAAAAATTCTACAGTTTATCTCCACCGTCCTACCGAACCCTAAACCGTTTGCCTAATATGAACAGGTTTGATCTAGCCGTGAGCATCATCTATGGAAACCAATAAGTGTATTTTAGTCATTATATTTTCAAAGCGCATTTTTTATAAATCGGTTTATGCATCACAGAACGCAGCTCATTGCCAACGAGTGAAGGTGACCTAACCTTTATATACCCGCGAAGCAGTTGAATATACCTACTTTTATTTATTTATACAGTTACATAAGACATACTTTGAATTATCTCGCGGCTTCGCCCACATGTAGCATCGTTCCCATTCGCGCTTTCCATGGGAACATATTACCGGGATCAAATCTTTTTGTATTGTAGCCAAACTTTAATATACCCCGGTACGAGTCCGATCCGTTTAACCGTTAGAGCGTGATTGAGTAACAAACATTGAAACATCTTCACAAACTTTCCCATTTATAATATTTGTAGGATGGTAGGATATACATACATAAAGTTAAGCCTTTATCCTCGAAGTGGTAGGCACTGATAAGCCTCTGCCTATAAAGTAGGCTATTCGTCCAAATTATGGACAGGCGCAGGATGTGGCTACCTTTGATTATAAAAAGTTTTTTTTTTACGTGAGGGAAAATCCGGTTATGCCGGACTCCTACCGCTTAAAAACCTCACGTAAGGCCCAACAGCCCATAGTTGGAAGCCCCGGGTAAGCTCTCGGAAGGATGTCCCAGGACTCCCAACTCATTATAATAATAATAAATAATAAATATTCACGGACATCTCACACAACGCTATCTGATCCCAAAGTAAGCTAGGAATAACCTGCTTGTGTTATGGATATCAGACCACGGATATTAATACTTATATACTTTTAAATACATACATATTATACACTAGCTGATGCCCGCAGCTTCGCCTGCGTGAAATTTTGTTCCTAGACTATAACATATCTCTGTAGGCACCAAATTTCAGCTAGATCCGTGCAGCCGTTACAGCGTGAAAGAGTAACGAACATCCACACTCACAAACATTCGCATTTATAATAATACCTAGTTAGATAGATTTCTGATTAACGAATTCATAACGCAAAATAATATGAGCTAAGTAAATTTATTTATTAAATACATTGCTAAACTACTACTTGACACAACTTCTCTTCTAAGCCATTGACATCGTAACTTAGTTCCTTCTTCAGGTAGTCCCAGCCTACGACGTTTGGACAAACCGAACTACTGTAGGCTTTGTCCTCCTAATACAGATGGTCCAACCAAGACCTGGTAACGTAATAACAATGTAAATTTTATCAGCTGAGCGTTCATGTTCAATGTAATGGCTCTTTTCAGTCCCGTCGAATGTTGTCTACGTAGAGGCCATTCCCGTATTTTACAAAGACTGAGTCTGTTTCCTGACAGAATGCAGTCGGCGCTATATGTAGAATAAAGTTCATGCCTTCCATGACCAGTCGCTTAGGGCTGCTGACAATGTTTGTCGTAAGTATTGAGCGTAGATGGTAACATGCAGTGGATACTACCTGAAGCGTGGTCTTTCATTTTTCTGGCTAGCCATCTTAGAATTTTCTTCTTCTTTTCACAAATGTATTTTTGTCACACAAAATTTTAATAAATTAGCAATAATACTTCCAAAGCATATTTTGTTAATATTATACCAATATAAGTAGCGCTTTTTATTTAACTTTATGGCTTTGTAGTAAAATCATCTGTTTGAAGTTTGAAGTAAAACATAAATGAAAACGTCAATTGTATGTAACTTTCACAAATAATGTGTCAAAATAAAAAGTAATTTAAGTATAAAATAAGAGTATTTAAGGAGTATTGATATCAACTCCGGAGAAAATCAGTCCCAAAAGAATTTACATTCCCTTTTTAGCTCGTTATAATGTAAATTTCAATAAAATACGAAACACGTCTTCCATCAATTATGTTGGTAATGCTATATGCCAAATTTTAAGTAGATCGGACCAAGGAATCACGTTGTCCCATACAAACTTTACCCTCCTTTTTTATACCTTTGGAGGTGGAATTTGCAAAAATGTTAAAATTACTTTTTTCAAATTGTAACAAACAACGCTTATGCTTAGTTTCATCATCGTACCATTAACTGTATAAGCAATAATTGATAATAACTTTGGGTAAGTTTGGTTTGAATTCTATATACTTTTCCGGGATAAAAAGTACCCAGTGTGGTGCCCAGGCTATTAAAGAATAATTATACCAAGTTTCATCGTAATCGAACCGGTAGTTTTTGCGTGATGCCTGAACAAACAGACAGACAGACAGACAGACAGACAGACAAAAATTTTTTTAATCACATTTTTGGGTTCGGTGTCGGTCTAGTAACACCCCCTGCTATTTATTTTTTTGATATTTTGAATGTACAGAATTTTCACTTCTACAGATTTATTATAAGTATAGATAGAAACACCCAGACTCTTGAGACAAACATTGGTCACACAAATATTTGTCTCCGGTGGGAATCGAACCCACGACCTCCAGCGCCGCAGGCGGTGTCACTACCGACTGCGCCACAGAGGCAGACTTTATCTAATAATCAAAGGCCACAGAAATATTTCTCGATATATTTATGTGGTGGCTACCTACCTGCTGTTCAAATTTTCAATCCCCCTATAAGAATTTTCTACGTGTAGAGATCCTGATTATGGATCCAGATTTTTACCGACTTAAACCAAGCATTGCCTACGACTGGCTCCGGGATAAGCCCTCGTAAGAATGTCCGAGGATAGCAACACTGGCGTAAATGAAAATGCTACAAAAGGTTTTTATTTAATCATTCATAACAATGCAAAACTAATATTGCAGTTGTATTATCCTTGGAGTAAAGAATTTAGATATAATTAACCAGATATTATCGCAAGTTATCTCTTTTAAGTCAATTAAAGAATACAAGTACCTAATATCTATTAAACACTACGTAATGGTTACTTTATCGCTAAGTCGGAACTTCAAATTGATTAGATGCAACGTTGGATATAATTAGATAGCAGGTTCCAGGTATTCTATAAAAGTACAGGATATGTTTCTCAAAGTCAAAGATATATATTAGCAAATCCCTACTTCCCTACTAATATTATAAATGCGAAAGTAACTCTGTCCGTCTATCTGTTACGCTTTCACGCCTAAACGGCTGCAGTGATTGAGATGAAATTTGGTATAGAGATAGTTCGAGGCCCTGGGAAGGACATAACGCGCAAAAGAAGGATTATGATTTTACGCGATAACGACTTCTACGCGGTCGAAGGCGCGGAGAACAGCTAGTACTGATAATATTAAGATTAAAGATTGTATGAAACAGGGTTTATCCACCTAACCTCCGTTTCATACGCTTTTAAACCAGGAGTTTCTAGAATTTCATTCTTTAGTGCAATTTTTTTTAGGTCTTGAACCTACCACGGGCTGTCTGTAATCTTAGATTTGGGAGGCCAACTTTGGGAAAAGTAGGTATACCTACCCTTTCTTGTAAATCGGTACTTTTCCCAAAGTTGATCATTTGGTCGGATCCAGTCAACTATCTCCCTATATGCCGTCTCATCAGTTCTCTGCGAGGTCTTTGAGCTTAACATCAACAAGCAGCTCATGCGATACCTGGAGATTTCTTTTTTTTTTACGTGAGGGAAAATCCTCATGGATGCCATGCCGGACTCCTACCGACTAAAAAACCTCACGTAACGCCCAACAGCCTATGGTTGTGTGCCCCGGGTAAGCCTTCGGAAGGATGTCCCAGGACTCCCAACAGACCTGCGGCCGCCGCTGCGGCCTCGCCCAGGGGGTGGTTCGGGTGCTATCCCACGTCTTACCTGGAGGATTACTCGCTTCTCAATGGCTTTAGTAATGTCGGTAATTATATATTTATACCAACATTGTTATACTTAGTTTTCGGTTCGCTTTTGATGGATTTGTCAATCTAATCTACAACCTTCAAGGCATTATATAAATGCGTTTTAGTTGATTAACATAAATAAATACATGCACATTGAGGCTTTAGTAAAATTTCTTACAATTCTTTTACGTAATACCGTAGCTATCGGCTACCACGTGTGTGGTTATCGATTGCCATGTGACCGTTTCGATACATCGCCATAAAAATTCCATATAAAACCCGTTGCGAATCTACGGAATAACGTAGATTCGCTAATACTTTTTTTGTTCGGAAATTCCTCATGGATGGTATCTTACGAACGATGGCCTCTTACCAACTAAAACCACACGGTGCAACTGCCGAGCCCCGGGTAAGCCTTCGCAAGGACTACCAGGATTCGATTCTCTAATACTAGAGCTGGGTATGTATTTAACTACCTATATCAAATGCGTATTATTCCCTTAGAAGGAAGGTACCTTTTAATATTTTAGATTCTAATATGTACTCTAAGGTTATTCTTAATTATAATCACTAACTAAATGATCTTATCAAGTGTCAATTTCGAGATAGTCCTACTAGTTTCGGACTTAGCAGAAGTCCATTTTCAAGGAGCGTAGCTACGAACGTAACCTGAGACGTTTTCGTATTTGTTTCGCGGCTATCGTTAAAAATTACTGCCAGCTGCCAGGGTCAAGTTCAGAGCCTTATCAAAAGCATAAAAGCTCGCGCTTCACTGCATTGCTCCTAGAGAAAGGACCTTGGTTAGATCCGCAAATAGTATAGGATTGGAAAATGAGTAGGTAATGTCGTTTAGTTTCTAGTACCTAATTAAAACTTCTGCTTACAGAAATTGAACCAAAAAGATGCCACTTTCATACATCTTCCATCTTTCCAACAACTCTTTACACTTCATAAATGATCTTTAGCTAATAAAATCCTACCCCCCTAGGCGAGGCCGCAGTGGTAGCCGTGGGTCTGTTGGGAGTCCTGGGACATCCTTCGAGGACTTACCCGGGGCTCCCAATCATAGGCTACGTAAGGTTTTTTTAGTCCTGCAAAGCATCCATGATGGATTTTCCCTCAGGTTAAAAAGAAAGCTAATAAAATCCTCTACCTACTTCTTCATGATACGCAATTTTCTTTTTATGAAAGAGAAAATAATAATCAAGTATTTATCAAATAAACCAATATTACGGTACCAACGACTGCCATAAAATTAAAGGAAAATTTTTACTAGTCTACCTAGTTTAAAATATACGTCTCTTACAATCTAATAGGTACAAATACCTGTTTAATGGTCGATGAACCTAACGATATTGTAGTATTTGACGATGTTTATAGACTAGGCGATTATAATATCCATTTTATGGCGCATTTTGAGGTTGCCTTCAATTCTAGGAATAGTTTTTTTCTACAAAAAACGCGATGGCGTACTAGAGTTCCGTAAATACCTAATAACTTTTCACAAAACGAATGATTCAGATTAGAAATTATTGAAACGATTATTGTGGGAGTGGAACCCAAAATATAGATTGACTGAAGATTAAAAAAATAGAATAAAATAGACATTATCAGGTAATATAAACCAAAACGTAATATAAATAAAAACCTTTTTTTACAATCTTCCGCCCCTATCATTATTTTTTTGTCGTAATAATCAACTTTTTTATACTTTGCGACCATCAAGAAAGATTCTGCAATTAAATTCAATTTGACATTGTGGTCGTAAGTACCAAAGCACATTGTTAAGACATTCATAACGTATCCCTACAGTGCGGCCATTGTCGCTTATTGTCTGTGTCCGGTCTCGCAGATCTAAAGCCTTACTGGATACGATAACGTTAAATCAGTAGCAGAAATAATATTCACGGACATTTTTAAGAAGAGCCCCTCAATTCAAAGTACCTACCTGTCCTAGGATGTAGCAGATAAATAAGTAAATATTCACGGACATTTTTAAAAAGAGCCCCTCAATTCAAAGTACCTGTCCTAGGATGTAGCAGATAAATAAATAAAAATATTCACGGACATTTTACACAGTGCCATCTCATCCCAAAGTAAGTTAGGATCTTAGAGTATAATAATAGTCTTCTAATTTTATACTCTATCTATCTAAGGCTAGGATTAACCTGTTTGTGTTATGTGTACCAAGCTACTTAATTTTTTTTTTGTTTATAACATCCTACTTTTCTCTTAATATAGAAACAACCAGATTTTTGGAACAAATATTTAGGGATCATACAAATTTTATCTGTAGTGGGAATTTAACTCACGACCTCGTGACCCTCAGTCGTACAATGCGACCTCTAGAGCAACGAGACAATCCGATTGAGCACAGTTGTGTTCAATAAATTAGACACAGTGGTTTACTTGTCGGAACAAAACCTTAAATTGGAGATTTGCACCGTCGCGTAGACGGGAAAATTGAATTATTTTGTAATTTTGAATGCCTCGTTTGTAACTAGTTCGATTTGTGTTGAAGCGTGAGCGTAAAAAAGGCGTGTTTCGAACGAATTGTCTGCGTTCTTGTATCTAAGGGAATGTAATGCTATAGAGGCCCAAAATTTACTGATTAAAATTATTGATTTGATGGCGACGTATTCTAAGAGTAGGTATTTCATACTAATATTAATTAATTATCAAGATGTAACTTTTTCTTTACTGAAACTTTTGAACTAGGTACTTTTTTGTGCGTGCATTTTCAAAGATGGCTCATCCAGAAATAACTAGAAGTTATTTGGTTCCTAATGCGTTGTTGTTGAGGTGTAAAATATTTTCGGTTGATACGATATGGTTGCGAAACTTGCCATAACCTTTTGCATGTAGGTATAATAATATGTCGTTAATGTTTTAAAACTGGTTTCTCTAATTTGGTGATTTTCTTAGTATTATGAAACCTTCTAATAAATATCGAAATCTATATGCAAAATACATGCGGCAATGATTAAGAATATACCTAGTAGTACTGTGACAGTCTCACTTTAAGAATTAGTGCTCTTTCTAGTATAAAACGTATATTGATTGTGTTAGCACGTGACTTTATAGAACGTAATATTTTATTGAATTTCTAGAGTGAGAAGCTGATATCTTCATCACCATCCTATTGTTAGTTCCCGTTGCTTCCAAATTCTTCGTTTTGGACCCTGGAAAGTGTACTTCAGCAGGACTTCTTTGATATTCCTCTTTTTTTCTCATCAAAGCATAGTAGCATGGAACGCTCTGCTAGCTTACATATTTCCGACCTCTTACACCGCCAGGTGCCACAAGCGGGGTGGTAATCGGCACATCGACTTTCAATCTTAGGACATCCTTCCTAGGCAGTCGTAGTGCACTGTGTGGTATTAGTCGGTAAGAATCCAGCATAGCATTCATGTGGAATTTCCTAATGTAAAAATAAAAAATCGGCCTTTAAGGGGCGGTTATTGCGCACAAGTAGGCATTTGGCGCTCCCCTCGCCCCGGGCGCAAGACACACCGCGCGCCGGCAGCGGCAGTCAACTCTCATGCCACAGTATACAGTATAGTAGAAAGAAAAAGCATGCTAACTTTGTTTGACGTAGTAAATGCATCTAACTTTATTAAGTGTAGTGATTTATTAGTTTCGTAAATAAAAATAAAAGAGTTAATCGTAAATAAATTATGTAAATTATACTATTATTTTTAAGCTAAAGAGTTTGTTTGTTTGTTTAGTTGTTCTAACTCTAGAGTCTAAGAGACTGCTAGTTGAATTTCAAGAGTTTCTTAACAGAATGTCCATTTTTGAAAAATACCAAAATATTTAACATCACGCTAAGGCGAATAAGAGCTTAGCAGCAACGAAACATTTTTCGACAACTAGGATATTTCATTTCTTTTGAGAGTTTCAGTGGCGTACGTTTGCTACAGTTACGTAAAAAATGTAAATTACATAATAGCTGGTCATAAAAATTTGCGGCGCCGCGCCGTAATCACAAAAATTCATGATGGGTATCGTTTAAAGGGTTTTTTGGTATGCTGAGTACAAATTACGTACTAATTTTGCAATCTAATATGGCCACCACGCCGTAATCACACAATTTCATGATGGGTATAGTTTAAGGGAATTCTTGGTATGCTAAGTATGAATCACATGATAATTTTGCAATCCAATATGGCCACCGCGGTGTGATCACAAAATTTCATGATGGGTATCGTTTAAGGGGTTTTTTGGTATGCTGAGTACGAATCACATGATAATTTTGCAATCCAATATGGGCGCCGCGCCGTAATCACAAAATTTTATGATGGGTATCGTTTAAAGGGTTTCTTGGTATGCTGAGTACGAATCACGTATTAATTTCGCAATCCAAAATGGCCGCCTCGGTGTAATCACAAAATTTCATGATGGGTATCGTTTAAAGGGTTTTTGGTATGCTGAGTACGAATTACGTGATAATTTTGCAATACAATATGGCCGCCGCGCCGTAACCACAAAATATCATGATGGGGATCGTTTAAGGGGTGTATTGGTATGCTGAGTACGAATCCTGTGATAATTTTGTAAATGCAATATGGCCGCCGCGCCGTAATCGCAAAAATCCATGATGGTTATCGTTTAAGGGGTTTTTTGGTATGCTGAGGACGAATCACATGATAATTTTGGAATCCAAAATGGCCAAAGCGCCGTAATCACATAATTTCGTAATGAATATCGTTTAATGGGTTTATTCGAATGCTGAGTACGAATAACATGATCATTTTGGAATTCAATTTGGGCGCCTAAGCTATTTAGGCCTACTTGCGCGGAGAGTCGAGTTAAATATATAAATATAGAGTTAGTAAGGTCTGAGTTAAATAAATAACTTCTTAACTCTGACCACGTCTTGCACAGTTGCAAATTGGCACGCGGTTAACTAACTCACAGTAAACCGAACAAGTTTTTTTAGTCTGTCGTTCCATGCAATCCAACCACACACAAATGTTAGAACGAAGTTACACTACAGTCTGCTACGTATAATTTACGATACTACCATACTTACGATACTACCATTTACGATACCAATCATAAAATTTTGTGATTACGGCGCGGCGACCATATTGGATTGCAAAATTATCACGTGATTCGTACTCAGCATACCAAAAAACCCCTTAAACGATACCCATCATGAAATTTTGTGATTATGGCGCGGTGACCTTTTTGGATTGCAAAATTAGTACGTGATTCGTATTCAGCATACCATAAAACCCTATAAACGATACCCATCATGAAATTTTGTGATTACAGCGCGGCGACCATATTGGATTGCAAAATTATCACGTGAATCGTACTCAGCATACCAAATAAACCCTTAAACGATACACATCATGAAATTTTGTGATTATGGCACGGCGGCCATATCGGATTGCAAAATTATCACGTGATTCGTACTCAGCATACCAAAAAACCCCTTAAACGATACCCATCATGAAATTTTGTGATTACGGCGCGGCAGCCATCTTGTATTGCAAAATTAGTACGCGATTCGTACTCAGCATACCAAAAAACCCCTTAAACGATACCCATCATGAAATTTTGTGATTACGGCGCGGCGGCTATATTCGATTGCAAAATTATCACGTGATTCGTACTCAGCATACGAACAAACCCCTTAAACGATACCCATCATACAATTTTGTGATTACGGCGTGGCGGGCATATTGGATTGCAAAAATTATCACGTGATTCGTACTCAGCATACCAAAAAACCCCTTAAACGATACCCATCATGAAATTTTGTGATTATGGCGCGGTGGCATTTTTGGATTGCAAAATTAGTACGTGATTCGTATTCAGCATACCAAAAAATCCCTTAAACGATACCCATCATGAAATTTTGTGATTACGGCGCGGCGGCCATCTTGTATTGCAAAATTAGTACGCGATTCGTACTCAGCATACCAAAAATCCCTTAAACGATACCCATCATGAAATTTTGTGATTACGGCGCGGCGGCCATCTTGTATTGCAAAATTAGTACGCGATTCGTACTCAGCATACCAAAAAACCCCTTAAACGATACCCATCATGAAATTTTGTGATTACGGTGCGGCGGCTATATTCGATTGCAAAATTATCACGTGATTCGTACTCAGCATACGAACAAACCCCTTAAACGATACCCATTATGAAATTTTGTGATTACGGCGCGGCGGCCATATTGGATTGCAAAATTATAACGTACTTCGTACTCAGCATACCAAAAAACCCCTTAAACGATACCCATCATGAAATTTTGTGATTACGGCGTGGCCGCCATGTTGGATTGCGAAATTATCATGTAATTCGTAGACATTTTAATGCATTAGGTAGCTAGTTACCATGTCGTGAAAACACTTAAAAAGTAAAAGATCACCACATTTTTACCATGAGTCGCGTATGTATTTGTAACGGTTAATCTAATTACATTTTGCCCATTACTGATATTTTTATACTGTGGCGCGATTTCAACGTAATTTGGCATAATAATTACGAAATAGTTGCGAAAAAAACTGACACAGGTCCTGCCTCCACAAGCGCCAGGGCGAGACTGATCGGCCGTCAGCGGCGCAATTCTATTGCGTTTGGTAGATATTCGTACATGATAACTATGTAAATAGTTGTTTATAGAAAAACGCTCGGAAAATGTGTATAAAAACTTAATACCTTTAATTGAGTGCAAAAAAAATATATAAAATGTTAATAGTTTTGCCACAGTATTGAAAAAACTTTTCTGAGAGAGTCAACTTTGGGATTTTTTTCTATCTAGTGAAATTTATTGGATCGTGTAACGGGCTCGGAATATGTTTAGCTTATATCCTTAACTATTATATATATATTTTTCAGATTTAAAAACCCTTTACTTTTTGACTAGGATTGTTTCAAAAAACTCAAAATCTGACCCACGCGGCCTTAACTGGAAGCTGACTGTCGATTGCTTTCGGAACTGTGATAGTAACCTTGCTAGAGGTCGCCACGGCTTACCATCAGGCGGGTTCATTTTGGCTAAGTAACAGTATCTAATCAATGACTTCTCAGTGCTTCGCTGTGTTTGTAATGTCACCGTGACTGGTACCAGAGGTCTTCAATGAATTGATAAACCTATTTACTACTTACGCGACGTTTTAATCGGAACTTATTGATGAAGTATGCGTATTTTTTTTAACAAATGACACACATTCAAGTACAGATCTTATAGTGAAGCCTTTATCACTGAAGGGGTGGGCAGGAGCGCTCACATTACACCATTCGTACTTTATATCAATGAAACTTAAAATGGACAGTATATTTAACAGTTAATCTTCTGTATGGAAATTTTCAAGCCGTGTATGGCGTCTATGTATACTTTACTTATGTTTGCTCGATGGCTGTAGCTGGCATTAAAAATAAGTGAAGTTGCAGGACTGAGGAACTTAAACAAATATATTTATCTTTTATTTTATACAGGGTGGAATTATAAGATGGTAGTTGGAGGTAAAGTACCCTTAACATTAATAATGGCAAGTTTTGCTGATAGGAAACATTCCTTTATTAGCCCCTCTCTATAAAATAGATTGCAGAGGGACTTACGGCGAGACTTTGTCTGTAGTCTGTTGCATTATATTACGTCACTTGGATCATCTGTTAGAAGTGTGAAATAAAACAAAAATGACAACGTCAATCGAAGTGAACTTTCACTTTCACAGAGGGGCAGTTGGGTGAGACCGTCTCACGGCTTCTTGTTTTCAAAAGTAAGTAAAACTACATTTAAAGATTTAAAAAAAGAATCACCTGGACGAACACAAATGTTAATCTATACCTACTTCTATACTTGCTAATTAATATTATGAAGAGAAAAGATTTGATTGTTTTTTTTTTGTTAATATGTTTGTATTGAATAGGCTCCGTAACTACTCAACCGATATGAAAAATTCTTTCTCTGTTGGAAAGATAAGCTATCTCCGGTGAAAATAGGCTATATTTTATTCCCGTATTCCCACAGGAACGGGAACTACGCGTGTAAAACCGCATGACGTCAGCTAGTGTCTAATATTATTATAACTTAAATATATTTGTATTTAGAGTAGGGCCTCGATTCATTGTTCTGCGATCTCATAATAGGTGAAATCTTTTTGGATACAATTTTAATTGTGATACGTAACAAGAATTGTCATCATTGTCATGGCTTCCAAATGAAATGAAAAGTATGCCCTTAATTAAGTTCAAAAAGTGTATAAAAAGTAAATTGTACTGCAAGGGCTACTATACAGTTGACGATTATTTGATTGATAAGGAAGCCTGGAAATTTGTAAATATGTAGTGCACAAAAAGAATAGCCCGCCGAGTTTCTTGCCCAGTTCTTCTCAAGCGGGCCGCGTTCCGAACTGGTGGTACTATTTGCATTGTATTCATGGACGTGTCGCAAGTGCCTATTAATTAGGATTATGCGAAATAAATGTTTTTTTGAGTTTGAGTTTAAGATCATCTCATCATCGTGTAAGTATGTATGTATGTACTTTCACAACACTCAAACATAAAATATTAGATAAAATCCATCAATGAAGTTAATTTTAATCAATTTCTTAGAATGAAAATCCAATGTAAGCATAATTATTGCTAGTTTTTAGTTAGTTTCAAATTTCTATTTATATAATCCAATACCTAGTTTCGTAACAATTCAAGGTAAATGTCAAACTAATATAAGAACGATACACAATACTATCGGTACGTAACAGTCAACAATAATTGCTAAGGAAAACTCACAACTAATTATACAAAGCATTTTTGCGGCTTCCAAAACTTAAAGCAACGAAGTTTCAATCCTTGAGTGTTTTTATTGTTAGCGAAGCCTTGGTTTTGTATGGAGCAAAAGAATATAATTTTATTTGTATTAAATGAGAAACTTGAGAAACAAGAAAGCCGTGAGATCGTGCTCACCACACTGCCCCTCTCTAACACGTTTATTGTGAAAGTTCAATCCGACTGACGTTGTCATTTTGGTTTTATTTCAAACTTTGAACAGATGATCCACGTGACCTAGTGACGTAGTATAATGCGACAGAGTCACAGACTACAGACAAAGTCTCGACATAAGCCCCAATAAGGAAAAGCAAGGGAAAGTTAGGATTAAGATGAATCATCAGCCTAATGTTAAAAAATGAATTAATATTTATGCTGCTGAGCGCAAAAGTTGAGCATTGACAAATATTTGCCAGGGCGCCCATAAAGCCTTTAATACAATAATTTTACTTTCATTCGGGATTCACGGCTAAACGTGCATTCCGAAGCGCGGAAATGCTTGTAAAGGGAAATGCTGCGAACGACCTGGCATCTCGGGAAAAAGTATCGTAAAAAGCAGTCGTTTACAGAACTCTGATCTAGAGGGGCTACAAGGGCTTCCGTCATCTAATGTATTTGTAAAAAACCTTTAGATTGTAATCGAATCGAGATTGTAAACTCTAGAGTTAGGTTGGAACAATGAGCCGAAATAAACGAGAAGTTGATCGAGAGAAGCGAGAGGGCCGCGGCAGCGGCCTTCGAACGACTAATACCCTATAAGCTTTAATTTTTTGTAATATTTCGTTTTGTTAGTTTACAATCTTACGGAAAATAATCCTTTAGATTGTAAAATCTCGACTGTTTATAATCTCGCAGAATAGATAACAATGTAACATTTTTTACTGTGACATTTACCTGTAATACCTTTAAACGTATCGTACAATAATTTATAGAGGATATCCCCGATTTATCAATAAACGGGGTACATTCTAGTTAGGTAAACGGGGCACGCAGCAGAGCGTGGGTAATACGTCTCGATCGACACGCCGACGTAATGTCCCCCGTCGTGTACAGACATAACTGCGTCTGGCCATTACTTGTTGATCAGGTCACTTGTTGAATTGGGTCAAAGGGATCTTTAGCTGGACTACATACTACATATTAACATTACTATCGACATTGTGGTAGTCGAAACAATGTAAGTACCGAAATAAAAGGAGTATCTTCACAAACTTTCACATATAATATTAGTACGAAGATCTAGAGTTTTTTGAGTTTTAGAAATAGCTTTGTACGATTACTAAAAGTTCGAAAGACAGGTCTGATTAATTTATAAATGGTTACTAAAGCACTTTTTGCATCGGATTCTGATATGTTGTAAAATTGAATACTATTTCATGAATCAATTTTTCAGATTAAATTTGTCTGAAGACAAATCCGCTGGAATACCGAGACCTCTCAACCGACAAATTTTTCACTTTCTCTCTATCTTCGAGAAAAAAGTTAATCACGATCGAAACCTTTTCTAAAACGAACTGATAAAAACGTAGAGGAAACTTAAATATTACGTCATCAAGTCTGGGAAATACCTCGTTAATCATTGTAATCTCATTGCCAGAGCAATATACGACACAATAGTTGTGGTTAGAATCGTTTGGTATACATTACAGGTTATTACAAACATATATCACGGCGAAGAGTCACATTCTTATTGGATATACTCGATTCCTGTTGTGATATGAAGAAATTGTTACGTGATAAATGGTGGGAAAACTGGGAATGGTAATTAGATAGGTACTCACTTCACAATCACAATGAATTTTATAGCTTTAATCTTTTGGTTATTCTTTTCTAATATTTAGGTAATGTACTTTATTACAATTTAGCCTAGTTGATTAATAATTGAATCTAGGAATGCATTCATTATCACTTGGTTAGTTTATCTTAAGGCGAAGACACTTTTTTCATGTTTATTTACAACTGCAGCTTTAACTCAAATGGTTTAGTCCACTTCAGAACCTACTGGTAGCGTCAGTAAGTTATTATTATTCGTAGACCTGAGTAAGAGTAAATATATAGAGCTAGTCAAAAACCTCTGTAACTGTTTACCAACACATGAAGAATGGCGCTTTTCCTTTACTGTGATCTTAGATATCAATTACTCTCAATAACGCCGAATAAAAAACACAGAATCATAAATATACTATCGAGGCATAATACGGGTCGATGACCTCTTTTTTTCGAAGTGGAAATTTCCAGCGAAGCTAAAGGCGAGATGGGCATTGGGCATGTCAGAATTGAATGAACTGAACGGGCTCCTTCAAGGGCTGCATGTGGTCAAGGTACCCTCAGAAGGAAACGGAATAATTCTGACCAGCCTCAGCAGCCAACCCTGGCGAACCTGTGACACCTGACTTTTGTATTAGTGTTCATCATTTAGAACACAGGCGTGTTTTACAGTATTAGCGTAATCTGGACTCAAGGACTTCTGTAAAAATGTCCCAAATATGTTGGTAGGTATTTTTTGTAAAAAAATTGTGTCATAGAAAGTGAATTGATAAGACATCATAATCTATAAACTTAAATAGATTTGTAGATAAAAACCTAACACAGTTTTTATCACGATTTTATGGACTTGTTAACCTGTATTGTATTTTTTGTGGCTATTTTTATTCTACAACCTTTTTTTCGTTGCGTTCCGATTCATATTAAAATCAATCAGTTCAAAAAAATAAATTGGATGAGGCTTACGTCCAGCAGTGGAATGTGATAGGCTGTTTTGATTTATTGATTGGTTCAAGTGAACTGTAAACATTTTTAGAAAGATATTATTCATAGTGATTTAATCAACAGCACCATGAGCATGACAGCGATGGTAATTAGACTACACGCGCGCACGCATCCACACACACATTATCTGAACTTACAGATCGTCAAGGCGAAGGTAGTCCTTGTAAACTTCTCCAACTATAATGCACCTACTAATGATTTTCAAACATCGTTAGTCCTATATTACTTTAGCTACATAGTTATGTTCTTTTAAGGTCAAGTGAATTTGAGATGAGAACATAGCATTGTTTTACTTCTGTTCAGAGGTTGTGGCACATTAGATTCTATATTTAATTTTTCGAATGTCCTTCTGACGTCAACACGTTTTTATTTATTTATTTCATGACCATAGATACAAAGTCTTTTAGTTGCATACTGAATACCTACTGTGCAAGTTGAACTAGCAGTGTTGCCATGTAACATAATTTTAAGGTTTATTAGCTATTTGGGGCACGTAGTCGAGCAATTTGCTCTGATAGTGATAAAATACTTATTTTCTTGTATGTGGTGGAAAAGTAGATAGGGTATGTTATATAGGTCAGTCCTTACTTATTACAAAGACATTGGATTGACTTGACACTCCAACTGCCCTGTTGTTTGTGAAAGAGAATTAGATTTATCTATACAAACAATACCTTATTTTTTCATTACATACAGTGGTTTTGGCCATTATTTGCTATGTCGTTTGTTTTGGCATTACAAATTATTATAGCAAATAATGACAAAGGTTGTGTATCGCTAGATGCGACTGTCCTGCTGCTCACAAATGTTTTTGTATGTTTACTATTTTAATATGTACATACCTAGTTAGAAATATATAATTATACTTATTACCTACCTAGTTATCTAAATCCTTTAGCACAAATTTATAAGAGCTTAATTTGGGTTAGATGGCGAAGTGTAAAAAAATGTAACATTTAGCTTGAGAATTTACCGTATTCCAAAGAAAAAACACTAAATAAATGGTATTTTGGGCAATCATAAAGCATCAGAAATGAAACCACGGGCCTAAAAAGGCAACATTATATGTTCCACATCATGAAACATAAAATGATTTGTTAGTCTTGTATGTTTTGTATTTAAAATTAGGTATATGAATTGTATGTTTCAGATTATGAAACAAACAATGTTGCCATTTTAGGGCCTCTGGTCGAAGTGTTACCGCAATCTTAGAGAATTTACTAAATGCTGTAAGATTGTAAGAACAATCATTATCTCAGTTGTCAGGTCAGTTGGCTAGACAGGGCGCCAGGTAATTTGCTGAAATCAGTTGTTGCTTCAGTCAACAGAACAACCGTACGATAAACAGTTATAATTAGACCGTAACGGTGGCCAAGTACAATAGTTTAATGAGCTAAATAATGTGCAAATCATGCAGGCACTATAAATTATTCAAATTAACATTGAAATGAAGCGTGTCTCTATAGACGGACGATTACAACTTTAAAAATAAACAACCCTTACTAATCTTACTAATATTATATATGCGAAAGTTTGTGAGTGTGGATGTTTGTTACTCTTTCACGCTCAAACGGCTGAACGGATCGGGCTGAAATTTAGTACAGAGATACATTAAAGTCTGGAATAACCAAAGACTTCTATATAAACTGAGGTAGACATGCCCTACGCACCGACTTTTGAAACCTGTAAACTAAGCTAATTAGCAGCGTTGCTCGCACTGTAGTGATTCAAAACTTCGAGAGTACTCGGCTTGCAATCGGATTCCATACGCCTTCTCTTTTACTCTTGTTCTTTTCGTATATTGCTATTGTGGTGACAATTAAGTAAATATTATTTATAAGTGAGTGTAGTCTTAGCAATGTGTGTGTTTGAGGATTGCTTTTGAAATCTCGTTTGTTAGAGTACCTACGGCGTGTCTACCTCAGTTTATATAGAAGTCTTTGGGAATAACACATATACTCCTTTTTATCCCGTGAATAACGGGATCGGGAACAAAGTTTACGCGAGCGTAGCTGCAGGCTTCAGCTAGTATAATTATAAATGCGAAAGTTTGTGAGTATGGACAATTATATTTTTTTTACCGTGAGGAAAATCCTACATGGATGCTATGCCGGACTCTTACCAACTAAAAACCATACGTTCCGTACCTAATGCCTACGGTTGGGCGCCCCGGGTAATGGACAATTATAATCTGGAAAAACACACAGGCTACTTTTTATTTCCGGATAAGTTCCCATGGGAGCCGAGAACGGGAAATGAATTTCACACGGACGCCATTTACTCCGTCCATATTATGTTTCCTTGTAGCGAGCTTGTTATCAATTGATCAACCAGTAAATCAAATCACCCTATCGACGTCCACTGCCGTAATGAGACTTATCTCAAGCATTTTGGAAGGTTTATTGGCCTTACTATACGACGCTGGTTAGATGGGTTAGTATAGGTACAGCTTGGCAAAAAAGAGAAGAAAATAATGGAGGAGCCACTGTGCTGTTCATTGGCAACCCGTTAAAAAGAACCACCAATCAGTATCCAGTTGCCAACAACCGTCAATAAAACCCACCAATCAAATTGTATATGTCATTGACTGACATACATATGTGACGTTATTGGCAGCTTTTTGACAATGTAGCCAGCCTGCAAAATATTAGTTCCGTTTCTAGACTTTTTTGCCAAGCTGTACTTTTCCTTCTTTTTGCTATTATCTCCGTAAGTCATCAAGTACAACACCAGCAGGCGAGACTGGTTTGGGCTCCCAAGATCTTGGTAGGGCATCAACAGCAAAATATACAGTGAGTAACAAACATTATGAAAACGGACTTAAAATATGTCACTTAGACCTTCATGAGAAAAACACAAATGCCGGAAAGATTGACACAAAATAATACGTTCTTCAAATTCAACAATAAGTGACAAATAATCGATTACACTGCGGTGTACGGTGCTTCCATCAATGTCGACTTTTCCGTTTTGGCTTCTAATGAATGCCAGTGTTGCCAACTTATGATGGAAACAATTCCTGAGTATTTAGCTAGCATAGACACGACTGGATGTTAGATAATGACGTTTATCCGGTATTTTCAAATCGGAAACTCAAAGTGTTGTTGTTTTTAAAGTGCAAAGGAAATGTTAACTTAGTAATTGGGTTGAAAAACTGCCTGAAAACTTGTTTTTTTTTGTGATGTTGGTTTCAATTTTTTGAAGTAAAACTTCTTTAGGCGCGACTAGGCAGTAACTCGAGATTTTTTTTTCTGACGGAAGTAACGCTTAATATTTGAATTTTGAATGATATAACATGTGATGCCGTTAATGGCAAAGAAGTTTTACTTCAAGCGCGCGTAAAGGTTACACGCATACACTTTTTTTTTCATAATTATTTACTGATAATGAACTGATTAAAGCGCGAGGTTGATGTGTTTAGAATCTGTCTACGCAAGTAAAAGCGAGCGTCACTCCGTGTTAATAGAGTTCCACACTTGCTCTTGTAGACCAAGAACCGGTACTTAGACCGTTATTTTTGGTGTGTATTATAGAAGACGAATACTTGTTAAATTCTTCAATGTATAATCTTGCCGTTCACAGTAGGGGTGTGGTATCATCTTTATAAATGATTGACAGACACAGTAATCATCACGTACTACTAAAATCTAGAATATATCGAGATTTTAACACCAATATCATGTCAACAAGTCAATATTATCTCAAAAACATACACTGATTTTCTTTTCCATTCCCGCTCACACATGTTTTGTCATTCCTATAGCACGTGTCGTGCTATGCTTCAGGTATTACGTAAATTGCTCTTGTTTTATTTAGCTAGGCACAAGTAGTACCCATTTATGACGGAACGAAATTGTTGAACACAGTTTTTTACACAGGAAACGGTGATTGCAGAGAAAATGAGGCTGTTATTTGTCGTATTCAATGTTTTGGAATTGATAAGAATGGAATGTCTCGTTGTTTTGGTATAATTATGTCAACAATAAGGTAAATCAATAATCATCGGTATAGAGACGTAAGATTTTCAAGTTGATATAATAATAGGTATACCATTCTTCTTTTTTAAATTTATTTCGCTGCAAAAACCGTAGCAAACGTCTACTTACCTATTTTAAAAATGTCGTAAAATAGATTTAATAACGAAAGCACGAAACGTATAATTATAGTGCCAAAGCCTGAAATTACACTTAGCCACAGAATGTTGCCACTATTTAAATGTTTGCTGAAATGAGGGCAATTGTTTCTTTAAGTGTTAGAGGAGGCTGGTATAATGAATGATGGTGTAGCGGTATTACTATCCCAAAAAGACATTCGCAGATAGTTCCGAATTCCGATATGAAGTTCATTGACTGTTTCTTACACTCTATTAAGTAGAGTTTTGTTAGATGAACACGGTTTTATCTTATTGTAGACTAGTATTTTGGTATTAGCACGTAACTTTATACGTTTAAGGTCGAATTTTGTTTGAAGCGAATGTACCTGGCCCGGATTCGGTTGATTTCTTCAAGGAAAGGCGAGTCATCGTTGAATGCAGATGAAAAATTTTGCGCGAATAGTTCGAAGAAATAGTTTGGTAAGACATTTATTGATTCGTGCTTTTCATATTGCATTCCTATCTATGTACAACAAGAAGCCGTGAGACTGTCTTATCCGACTGCCCCTCGCTAAAACGTATCTTGTGAAAGTGAAAGTTCAACCCGACTGACGTTTTATTTCAAACTTCGAACAGATGATCCACGTGACCTAGTGACGTAGTTTAATGCAACAGAGTCACAGACTACAGACACAAGTCTCGCCATAAGCCCCTCTGCAGTCTATGTAATAGAGAGGGGCTAAAAGCGCATTTGACTCTCTAGTCAAATGCGCTATTGTTTTATTATACTTGTTCTAATATTAAGCGACTTCCTAATTGCTTTCTTATAAAATCCAGATCGACTTAAAGTTAGAGATTCTTCTTTAAAAGTTGCTAGGAGCACTGATAGTTAGATTTTGAAATCGGCATTATTAGGAGCGACGAGCCTTGCAGTCTTTATCTTTGTGTACACTTTCGTTTGTTCAACATTTCATTTAAGAATAGAATTGCGAATTATACATGGTGTTCCGTTCAGCCGTATACGATTCTGTTTCTATTTTACTGTTTCGTGGTGGCAAACAGAATAATATTGATGAACATACTCTATGTAACCATAGACAATCGAACATTTAAATAAAATTCTGCTATAACCCAACGAAATTGCTCTGCTATTATAAAATTAAAATTAATTACCTGTTAGCATTCCATGTTTGGTGAAAGTAATAAGAATAAATTCTGTGCTATGCTGCTTTTATTTGTGGAATGCAGTAACCTGTTTTATGTTATGGAAGACTTTTGATGCAGTTTGTAAACAACAGTAGATATTTATACGAATTTTATATTACTAATGTTTTGTTTGTATGTAATCGATGATGATATTAGCACAGAAGGATTACTTAATAAATAGTATAGCGTAACCACTACAATACCGTGATTTTAATTGTTTCGTAGCTGCAGTGCTCTATACGTGGGTCAATATTGATATAGGCTGCAAAGCAAAGCTGAAGATCATTAAAGACGAACCACTATTTTGGAATAAACAAGCAATTGTCATCTTGCTTTTCGTGCAAATCTTGCCTTGCAAACTTTGAAAGGGACCAGGAAATCTCGTAATTGAACATAATTTTCTCCACAGTTCACATTTACGGCACTCTCTCGAAAACTCGAATGTATCAACATTATTATATGGAAGCCAACAAGTTGTAGCTTTGTTTTCGCTGCTCCGTTATATAATGGCCTTAATTATCTTTTGAATGGAACGCCTACGGTACCAGCACAGGTGGAACGGATTCTCCTAAGATAGATAAATCCACATACCTACCTATCTAGAGGATATAAATAAATTTGCTAAAGTGTTTGATGTCCACGAAACATGGTCAAGAGAATTTTTATTAGATTTCTACTGATTACGTCACGGATAGAAAAAAGTACAATTTAACTGCGACATAAGATGGGTGAATTATGAAAATGACGAACAATTGTTGCGTGTGCACAATTAAAAATAATAGCTTACTGACACTTTCACATGATTGCAGTATTGTGACACTATTTGGTTATCTGTGAGAGTACAGCTCTTGTAAGGCGAATGAAATTAGTAGTTACAGCAGCATTATTTTTATCGTTATTGACAAAGGGTTTTATGTTCCTAAGTAACGATTTTTCTAGGTTTCCTAATCAATAAGAGAGAGGAAGACCATATTGACTTTATACGGCATGTTAGTTTGACGAATCTTTTTCTATTTTTATTGGGACAGACGTTTCCCTCCTCTCAAGTTGTGGTTTTTTCATTGGCATCATTCAGGGTCGTCATTTAGGACCACTGTTTTGTCTTTAAAAACTTTTTTATAGACATGATAAATGCTTAATATTTTGTTATAATTATGACCTTCAATCTCTGAACGCAGCCGTTGATGTGAGGCCATTGGGACATTCAAAATCACTTTTTAATAGAGACTTGACAGGTAATTGTACACTATTTCCATTGTCAACGCGGAGAATGCAAGCTATATTATGTACTGTGGCCTAGGTACCTCCCTAGAAGGAAAAAACCATGGAACACAACAGCTGCTGCTTGAGTTCGTGCTCTGGGTGACTTTTTTTTTATTTGTATCCCATATGGACTCTAGAATGTTTGTGTAATCACTTCACATTCATAACCACTACAACATTGAACCACATGCAGCAGAATTACAATACATTATAACGCATTGTTTACTCATTAGTCCGTGTACTAGTAAATGGAGCAAATAAGCCAAAGGAATGCAGAAATCGTTTTGAATCACTTCCAATCGTTTATCAAGTAGGTTATGTTGTTATATCAATGAAAATTACAAGCTGTTCGTGTCACACCTCGCTGATACCATGTTATTTTATTAAAAACAGTAAACAGCATTCTGGGTACAGAGTACATATAGTGCTCACTCTGAACTTAGGCTTTATGTAGACTCTGGGCAGACGATTCAAGTGAAATGTATGCTACTGGTTTATCAATGAAAATTACAAGTATGGGCCGTCTGTGTCATATACTCGTGCCCCACTTATATTCTTTTTAAAAAAAGTCGCTCATACTCGTAGAGAACTCTGCCTGCGTAATGACTAGAAAATTATACTTATTCTGGGCAAACGGTTGAGTTTTAATCTGAACTTAAGTACGTAGAGGTAGGTAGCATAGGTAGGTTTAAAAGTGAACTTAATGTTTACGTGTTATATCGTAAAATAATTAAAATGTAGTAGAACTCGGAGAAACAATATCAATAGTGATTAGTTTGGCATAATTTAATACAGCTGACTTTGATATCAGCGTAATTATAATTAATATAATATAAATACAGAGGTGAAATGTGGGCATATAATATGCCTCTGCCTACCCCTTCGGGGATAAAGGCGTGACCATATGTATGTATGTATATGTAATTATAATTGACTAGCTGACCCGCGCAACTTCGTTTGCGTCACATGAGAGTGAGGTATGGTATTAATATTTCGAGTATTATAATGTTTCCCGTTGCATTTATCCCCGACGCGCTTATTCTCGTCGTGTCGCATCGCTTGTATTCATTAGAGCTAAACCGCTTATCTTCGTTTGCATCACATGAGAGTGAGAAGGAAAGAGGTGTTAAAATGATATAATGTTTCTCGTCGCTTTTACTTCTACCCATCCGTTTTTCGGTATGGAACTCATCGTGAGCGAGTCCGATTTGCACTTGGCCGGTTTCTGTCGTTCAGTTGACTGGCTGCCACTAAAGACCAAGTTTACTACCGCCACGTCGCTCATACTTTAAAATTTAATAAGAGGGTTATTGTAAGTGAACCTTAAAAGATAGGCATATGCTGTCAAGGACTTTTTTTATAACTTTTTAAGAGAAACAATTTTGTAGTACACAATTTTTACGTAACTTTAACTATTTATGCAGCGTCAGCAATGGAAGCTCTCAAAAGAAAGAATAATCCCCGTTCTCGAAACATTATTCATGGCTGCTCTGCTCCTATTCGTCTTAGCGTGATGTTATATCACAATTAGCCAGCCTCAATAAATGGACTATTAAACTGTAAAATATTTTTTGAAATGCAACCAGTCGTTTCTGAGATCCTAGCACAAACAAACTCTTCAGTTTCATTATTTCGTGAGCGAACCTTAAGAGATAGACAAATTAGGTTATTGTGAGCGAACCTTTTAAGATAGATATATGCTCTCGCGGACTTTTTTTTAGAACTTTTTAAGAGAAACAATTTTGTAAGACACAATTTTTACCTAACTGTAACCATTTACGCAGCGCAAGCCTCGGAAGCTCTGAGACGGTAAAAAATATTCCCCGTTTTCAAAACATTCTTAATTGCTGCTCCGCTCTTATTCGTCTTAGCGTGATGTTATATAGCCTATAGCCATCCTCGATAAATGGACTATCAAACAGCAAAAGAATTTTTGAAATCCAACCAGTAGTTCCTGACATCCTAGCGTTCAAACAAACAAACAAACTCTTCAGCTTTATAATATTAGTATGGATTCTAGTTTTTCGATTTTTGCTAAATCGACATTTTAGGTAGGAGGTAGGGAATGCAATACCGGGATACCGGGATCCCGAAATACCGGGATCCCGCACGTAAATCGTGCGGGATCCCGCGGGATTAGCGGGATTGTGCAAAGGTAAACGCCATATGTTATTCTGTAAGCGGAAGCGCACAAACTGATTCGGTTTGAGAAAGCTTTTTGTAATTGTGACGTAATATAAAACCTAATAACGTACTTATTTGATTTTAGTGATTTAATCAGGGAGATTTGACTTTTCTTGTACTATAAAAGTATTCAATTATCTCGTACATTGCTTGCTGGCTATATGACATGTAAAGTTAGGAGTTGTTTGGCAGACAAGAATTTTGACATGCTACGTTTTCTGCGCTTCTAATAATTTGCAGTAGCTATTTTATTACTTATATGAATACCTATCGGTTTAATAATTTCAATACAAAAGTAATATTAAATAATTTATTTTTCCTTGTGCCCCGCGGACTCAGTGTTCTGTAAAAGATCACTGCATTAGGTTACATTTACTATGGCCGGTCCTTAGATGGGTAACCACTTTGTGACATTTATTTGAGCGCTGCCGTACTTCGGATGGCACGTTAAGCCGTTGGTCCCGTTTGCCGGTAAAATGGCAGCTAAGTCAAGTTGAAGACCCGGCTCGTCTCATCTCATAATGTCCTTTTCTCGAAATATTCTTTCTCATTATGTCCTTTTCTCGCAATGTCCTTTCTCATAATGTCCTTTTCTCGAAATGTCTTTTTCTCAAAATGTCCTTTTCGCGAAATGTCCTTTTCTCAAAATGTCCTTTTCGCGAAATGTCCTTTTCTCAAAATGTCCCTTTCTCCAAATATGTGCACTACAGGATTAGCCCCGCTCAATCCGATTTGATAGGTTAGGTTAGGTTATAAAAAAAAGGTATGTATTTAAATCGATATCTGTTTATTCCCTTTTTTCGAACAAAATATCACAAAGTTAAACCAAAAATACTGACTTGCACACTAATTATGCACACTAAATAAACCAAATTCATTATACTGTTTAATGGTATTTGCAGAACTGTTTTACTGAACGAATAACTATTATCAGAATAGTATATCTAAAAATTCCATTGTTCAACAAAAATATTAAAACTTTTGTAAGACACAATTTTTACCTAACTGTAACCATTTACGCAGCGCAAGCCTCGGAAGCTTTGAGACGGTAAAAAATATTCCCCGTTTTCAAAACATTCTTAATTGCTGCTCCGCTCTTATTCGTCTTAGCTTGATGTTATATAGCCTATAGCCATCCACGATAAATGGACTATCAAACAGCAAAAGAATTTTTGAAATCCAACCAGTAGTTCCTGAGATCCTAGCGTTCAAACAAACAAACAAACAAACTCTTCAGCTTTATAATATTAGTATGGATAAATCCTCAATTTAATCAGTCATCTCTACAAAATTAAATTTTATTGATCAAAAAAATAAAAGTCTAACCTAACCTAACCTATTCCGTTATAAGATAGTACTATTTAGAGTGCAAGTTAGTATTTTTGATATGCAATTCGTATTTCTGTATCACAAATCATATATTCGATGTACGAACCACATTTTTGGTGTGAATTCGATTAAAAAGGTCAACTCGTTCTGAGTAATATTTAAGTTTTTTAAGTAGGACATGTTTAGTTAATCAATTGGTTATTCTGCACAGCATTTAATTTTCTGGTTTGCAGTCAGTAAATTAGTGCAGTTACCTAGTGTGCAGAAAAATTAAACAGAGGTGCATTTAAAAATATCCCTAAAAAAATAACCACGAAGGCTAACGTCACCGTATCTCGTCCCTTGATCAGCAAGTGCAGGTAATACTGGCTAGAGTTACAAAGGCATGGGCATGATTCTCTAGTGAAATTAAGATTTATGATACCAATAACAAAGGTTGGTGACTCACACAGCAATGGGAAATTCTTCCTGGCTACCAGGGTGCCCGGCGATAGACAATTGGGCAGGAACCAAAGATATTGAAAGAGGGTTTGTATGGTAGGAATCGTGTGCTTTTATTCGGTTAATGTCTGAGGGAAATCCGTGGAATTTCCATGCGTAAAGAAGTGAAATAGCAACTAAAAATAAAAGTTTTGTCTAACAAAACCATTATTTCTCTCCATTCTATCTTATCCAAAAAACCATTATCAAAATATGAAGATAGTCCGCTTGGTTGAGTAGTAGGTAGTAGTTTTATTTATCCATTTTCGGATAGGCAAAGGCAATTTGAGCCATATATTTAGGTGATTTTCCCAGACGACTTTTTTTTTGTCTGCACTGAAATTAGTATTTGATTATGAATATATGCTTTGAATTATTGTTTTTAGTAATCAGTAGATAGTAACTGGGTTGAGGCAAAAATATTATTTGAATAGGATTACATACAACTAAAAATAGTGGTTTTGTTAGAGACAATGACAAAATGATTAATAAAATGTAGTAGTGGTGAAGACTAAAAAACGTGGTAAGTAGCAGTCTTTAAGTAGAATTGACTAAATTATAAAATTAACATTTAATGCATAGGTATTTCAAATAATTTTGTTACTATGCAAGTTTATTACCAAGCTTACCAACTACTAGGTATGTCAAATTTTTATTTTTTCCGTTTACAAAGCATTTAGTGATCGTACAACTGAATTAATAACTATTCAATATGGCGATTACGAAACCTACATATTACGGTGACATACCGTCAGCGTAATAAGTAGGTTTCGAAGTAGCAGTTAATAATTTCTTAGCTAGTTTTTACGCGTCACTGTTCTGTGTCTGAATATGCCCGGTGCATTGTTATATACGGGCCAAACACTGTTATTAATAAAATATAGGCCCTCACTAGGAAAGGATTTGAGGGAGAAATAGAATTAGGGGTCCGTTTAAATATAGGTAGGTACCTGAAACCTTATTAAATGGCGAAAACTTCGAAAATCGGCAACCACCTAGTGGTTTGTTCCTAAAAACGTACGTACGTATAAACCTAAATTAATTAAATCGGTCCAGCCGATTTTCAGTTTACTGTAATGTAAGTACGTATTTCTTGCTCGTATTTTAAAGATAAAGTCACTTTTATTACTTAACAAAAATTTTACTAACTTGTCACTGGCTTTTTGGTTGTTGCTATTTACTTATTTATCAATTTGTCATTTATCAATACTTAGGTTATAAGCGTAGGTATTATAATATTAATAAGCATATTACTGCAATCACCACCAACTTCCACACCCAAAGAATCTTATCCAAAAAACCTTTATCAAAATATGTAGATAAATAGTCCGCTTGGTTGAATCTATACTCAGTGTTAAAAAACCAAATTGGGCCATAGATAAACATTGCAACAAAAAATAATATTATTAGCGTAACTACAAAAAAAAAAAGATAATTCATACTGCAGGTAGCTTCTCCACTTGGCCGAATATAGTAGTGACAGAGGTCTGATATAATGCTCAATGGTAATAAAAAACAAATCTGGCCACAGATAAAACACAAAATACTATTGGCGCGAAGCACGTAGCTATCCACCTGGTTGTCTGCATTCCTTTGTACCGTTACCTGGCTCATGGCTCTCGGTGGCGGCCCCGTCTCTACAAACGCAACGTGTTTCTGTTTATTTTGGGTACTCAACGCTCTTCCTATGGTGTATACGCGGGAAAAACTATTTACAATACAGAATAGAACCTCTGTTTTATTATGGGAAACTTGTATGCCTATGAGATGGGCCCACGAATTGATTTGGATCAATGAGCTAAGTACAGTATTCACACAATTTTTTGATTTTGATGTTGATGTCTTTATAATACGATGTATATCATCATATTTCACTTGCGTTGCAAAATACCTAGGCATTATAGGCTCTCGGTGTTGGCCTCTAGTCCATTGAAATGTTACAATTTAAGGACCGAATATTGCATTTCTAGAGGACGCAATTTTATTTTTGGGACATGTGTGGGGGGTCAATAGAAGCTTAACCTCAAGTTTGTGGGGTCGCCACCCTTGTCCCCCGGCCGCCATCTTAAAAAGGGATGAAAACACTTTTTTCCCAATATCTCGGAAACTATGAGTCTTACAAAAAATTTGTGAAATCATAATTTGTAGCAAATTGTTTTGCCTACAATTATGTCATACAAATTTTTGCCCTTTAATTTTTCTTAAAAGATCATCTACAAGATTAGTCTGAGGTATTTTTTGTAGAATGTATAAAAAAAAGTTATAGAGCAAATAAGAAAATTTTTATAAAAAAAATTCTAAAAAATTTGTAAATTTTTTTGTTAAGTTATATACACATTTGTAGGCAAAACAATATGCTACAAATTATGCCTCTACAATTTTTTTGTAAGACTCATAGTTTCCGAAATATTGCGAAAAAAGTGTTTTTTCCCCCCTCTTTTCAAGATGGCGGCCGGGGGACAAGGGTGGCGACCCCACAAACTTGAGGTTAAGCTTCTATTGACCCGGGGACACATGTCCCGAAAATAAAATTGCGTCCTCTATTAAATGCAAAGCTCATGTAACATTTCAATGGACTACTCGAAATTCTAGGGAAATCCTTTCTGATTCCATTATTGCTGACATGCAGAAACGAAGAAGCGTCCACTGTATTTTTGATTCCAACGTACCTGTCCTGTTCGCCTTACTATATTGTATGCACTTTTGGTAACCTACCAATTCTGTGCTGTTGATTTCAATGGGGGTTTCCATACAAAAATAAAAGGGTTTCCCTGAAGTGGAGTCGAGACTATTAATCATAATAACATACCTATTAATTACGTAAACAGCTTATAAATATAGATTCTGGCGTTTTCCTGTCCGCTGTAATACTCGTAAAAATCCTTCCATGAAGATATTTAATTAGCGTTTTGGCAAACAAGAGGTTTGTTGTTTTGAATACGGATGTAAACATTTATGTTGTTAATTAAGCTTATCTTGCGTAGCAGTAGTTATATGAATCACAGCGACAGTAACAAAAAAAGCGGACGGAATAAGCTCTAGTTCCAAAGCAAATCAACTCTTTCGCTGTTATCTGTGAGAAGAATATCTTTTTGACATTTGATATTTCACCATCACTATCATTTTCTTATCATCTTTCCGGGGTTCAAATAACTTTATCGATTAATAACTAGTAGTATATCGTTAGGGAAAAATGGTGATGAGTAAATTCTTGCCTAGGTAAATGTTAGTAGTTTATTTTATGAATGAAATGCGCAGATATTAAATATAAGTATTTAAACAAAATACCAAATAATCATTTCACGTTATATATAAGTAATTACGGAAATGCTTACTGTAATAATAACAGTTGGCTGAACCAGTCAACATGACCTGTAGCTCTGAAGGAATTTGTTCGCAGCTGTTTGCAGCAAGGGGTATAGTTATGTTAGTTTGATTAGCTCGCAGGAGTTTCTTCAATTACGTTTTGTGTCTAAAACAGTGACTTCAGCGCAAACTTGGTTAAAACTCTTTCGACACAATATTTTAGTTTTAAGGTTCGACAATTGCATAGTTTTAGCTGCGTATCGGTGCAATACGGTGGAAGTGTAGCAATGATATTGCATACAAACAAATAATGTTTGGGCATCGGCAAATATCGGAAATAATTGTGTCGCATTCGGAATTTTAACCTTATGTCCAAGTCATAAATGTCTAATGTCATTTCGAAGAATATCAATAAAAATAAACATCAGAAATACCTGATGGCATCGCGTTCATGATTTCAGTTCTAAGCGCAGTAACAAGCGACTTGTTGCTTGCCCAAGATATTTGACTTGCCTTGCACGGCGTTTTAGCTCCATTCATTTAAAAAGAAGGTAGGGAAACTAGATTTTGGTGAGGTAGCAGTATGTATGCCCCACATCACTTCTAAAAGCCTATTATTTTAACAATTGTAATCACTCATCGTACTACTATTTTGACATATTCTTGACTTTTGACACTAACAAATTATGGTCATCTGTATGTATTTGTAAAAAAATTCTAACGGGCAGCCCTACGCGTTTGGTCAGCCCCAAGAGGATCAAACCCACATCTGTGTGTAATTTTGTATCCTTTGAATGACATGTCACAGTGGAGATAATAATTATAGTATGACAACTGTTTTTGCTGACCACATGAATATCCTGTTGGTCCTAATTAGCGATATCAAGTTACTCTGGTTCATCTTATTTCGCTGGAAAGGATGAATGGATTGAAACGAGGGATGTATTGTAGTAATTAAAAAAAAAAACTTTAAATAAAAGCCAATAAAAGTAAGGTTTTGGAGAAAGGACACTTAGTACGACAGAAATTTACATTTTAGCACAGGATAATAATAATAAATAATAATAATAAATAAATATTCACGGACATTTCACACAACGCTATCTGATCCCAAAGTAAGCTAGGAATAACCTGCTTGTGTTATGGGTATCAGACCACGGATATTAGTACTTATATACTTTTAAATACATACATATTATACATAGAAACACCCAGACTCTTAAAACAAACATTTATGGGTCACACAAATATTTGCCTCCGGTGGGAATCGAACCCACGACCTCCAGCGCCGCAGGCGGTATCGCTACCGACTGCGCCACAGAGGCAGTCCACAGGATGGTTATCTACCATATACCATATCATTATTTTTTTAGAGACCTATCCAAGAATAGCTCGCTACTACATGGTTAGAGTCTGCCCTTGCTTCTTTTAACGGGTACTTAGATGTGAACCTATTATCCTCATTATAATCTTAGCTATAAGCGACTTACTTTAAAATCCAATAAGACAGTTTAAAACCCAGTTTTTAATGGATGTTCATGTCATAACTACAAGTATCTAATATACCAAAGAGCCTAATCCAGTGAGTCTTTTATGTGTGTATGACGAATACCTCGAAAACAAAAGTAATTTTATTTTCTACTACAAAAAGACATTTTCACAACAATTGAAAGGAAAAACGAACCGATTACTGTAACGCAAGTACATTGATGTTTTCGTTTGGCATCGAACTCAACAAGTTTACCGAAGTGTGGCGAAAACACCCGATATCGCTCCGATAACATTTCATTTGCAAATTTTTGTTACTTTTCACTTCCCGTGACATTTAGAACTGACTTTTGTTGACTTTTATTGAGAGCCATACCTACTGAGACTTTGTTAAAGCCGAAAGCGTACTCCAAAAGGAATACGCTTATACGCACATATAATAAGAAATATAAGTGTGTTGTTTTAATTGCTTTGTGTAAGTTCCAGTGACAGCCGATTGCTTATTTGCTTATGAATACGATTTTCCCTCGCAACTTTAAGACAGACAGATTTAAATAGAGCAAACACGCTGTCTACTCCCTTGTACTGGTCGCGTTGCTCTATGGTTTCGATAATTTGTTTCTTACTTTTTTTTCTTTTTTCAGGTAAGTTGGCAGCATACGGGTTACGTAACTGATAAGTGTCGCTGTACTACATTGAACGGTAATGACATTCAATTCTGTTATTTATCTTTGCGAGTGTGAATTAGCGATAAGCTATACAGCTATACCATTTAATACTGAAGCCTGACCAAACATCAATAAAAGAGTAAGTAAGTATAAAGTAGCCTCACTGTTTTATAATAAAAGAACTTTTAAATATAGAAATGTTTTAAAACCTTAGTACTTTAGTACCTACCTATTTGAAACCTTAAAATATACTTATTCTAAAAGGTTTCTAAATATAGGGATACCCGTTCACACTTAACCGCTTTTTTTAAAATAGGTTTGTTTAGGAACCTAATAGTTACAATTTTTTTTTTTTTTTAATAATATCTAATATTTAATTAACAAAGTAAGTACCTATGATTATCTTGTGAATTTTTTGAACCATTATCACTTATCATAGATTATTCGACATCGTGAGGAATCTATCACCCACAATGATGACAAACAATATGATTTTATGACACACTAGTGGCGATAACTGAAGCTTTACCTATAACTGTGAGAGTAGTATGTAGTATAATGTTTGTTTTCGCTACTACAATATGGAAGCTGACCAAAAACGATTACCGAAATTAATGATAATCCAGAAAGACACTTTCTTGGCCTTCATTTAATATGCAGCAAGTTCCTTCAATATTATTTAAATGGAAGTGCGTTTAATCATTAGGTACTGTTTTATGAACGTGTTAAGTTAATTAACCACAGCAATGTTTTTTTGTCGAAGTCAAAGAAGGTTTAAGAAGATGGCTGGGGTCTGCTTTCAATGCCATGACTGACAGCATCAATCGATGGATGTCCCGACACCCATAGCGGCGGCGCCTGATATAATTGCTGTCACTATATCCCGTTTGCTCTCCGCTGGCGTAGAGGCAGGTGTAGAGACGTAGTATGGGAAGCGACCGGCAAACTTAGAGTGAACAAGTAGTAAGAACCTTTGAACACAATGTATGAGGACGTATGGCAGCACAGTGGTATGTAAAGTACCTCATTACCGACTTAGGTCTCCAGTTTGAATCCCGGATCGGGTTCGAAGGTGTTCCTTTGTATATAATTGGCGTCCCAAAATTAACTCCTCAAACTTCATGAGATGACTTGGTATCGGAAATCAAAATCAAATAAGTACCTACAAATATTGAATATCGACGGTATAGTGCCAAAACCCAGTAAGCGCATTGTTACTTCCGACTCTTCCGAATGTCTATGTAATTGAAATAAAATTATTAAAAAGATTGTTTTTCCTAAAACTGTATAGGTACATTTAATTAATGTAAAAACTTATTTTTAAACTTGTATAGTGCTAAACTTTTTGATAAAAAATATACACCTACTTAAATTAAGAATGTGTTATAGAAATGTGTAGGTGTAGGGTGTAGTGGGGCCCTACCAACACCATCGGGCCCAAGTCAACCTCACGTGCAAGCTCGTGCACCTGCTGAACAACGGACGAGGCTCTGACGGCGGCGGTCCATTTCAACACGGCGATGGGCTCACCACCTGTCACGTGGGACCGAATTGTACACGGTGAAATGTGGGCCGGTATAGGCCTCTGCCTACCCCTTCGGGGATAAAGGCGTGAGTATATGTATGTATGTATGTATAGAAATGTATCAGAATCGCAGTATTTTATTAGACGGGCGCTGTGTAAAAAAAGGATCGAAAGTGCAAAAAAAGAAGAAATTCCTATTATCTACTTACTATGTTAAGTACGGGTAACCTCTAACGGGGTACAAAAAAACCTTACTCATCAGCATGCAAACAATACCACTGTTAAGTAACTCGATAGATACCAATAGACGATACTATTTCTATTGCTTATTCATGCGAAAAGAACTTTTGGCATGCCAAAGCAAAATGTCACACTTGCGACATCTTGTCTTGCAAATTTAGATTAAAAACGGTAATATAAAAGGCTTTGAACTAAAATGTATCTCTTGTATGTGTGTAAGAATAGTTATCATGTATGTGTGTGAGTGTTTTTGGAGGGCATTGACTTCTATTCGTGATTGGCGATTTAAACCGCCATCGCCGTTTTATTTATGTAATGACGTTGACATTAAGAATTTGCGTGTGTTTATGACTAATTTACAACTTTGTGGGATTGTTTGTGTAAATATGTTTATTAGTTTTAACACACAATATAAACAAGGTGTTACCACAGTCTCTTCTTCTTGTGTGAGCTTCGTATCTATACATATAATAAAATGATAGAAAAGTCAAACTGTACATTGGAAATATAAAAAAAAAATACTCGCTGGGTGTTCAACCTAAGATACCGAAGCCAAAAATATAATTAATTTTTTTTTGTCTGTTTGTCGGTTTGTCTGTTTGCTTTGCTTTGTCCGGACTCCGGAAGGATCTCGAAAAGTAGATACTCAATACATTTGATTCAAATTTTGCACAAATATTAACTAGAGGTAGGGTCCTCAAATAGGCTATATATTATCACGCTACATATCCTAGGGGCTAAGCAGAGAGCAATCAAATTGGCAATATAACATAATTTTCACGCGTACGAAGTTGTGGGCAACAGCTAGTTCCACTAATAAAACCGTTCTCAATCAGAATTGGCGTTAACGATAACTTAAAGTACGCTAACTGACGTATGATCTCTTCTTTTCTCGCATAATATCTGTCAGTTATTTTGCATTCAAGTTTGACCTAAGGAGAACCGTGCGAGAGACTGAGAAAGTACCAGGAGTCCAGGAACGGCCAAGAACAAAACAGCTGTCTTCTGTTCTATTTCTAACAAGAAGCCGTGAGACGGTGTCACCCGACCCTCTAACCTCTAACGTTTATTGTGAAAGTGAAAGTTCAATCCGATTGACGTTGTCATTTTTGTTTTATTTCAAACTTTGAACAGATAATCCACGTGAACTAGTGACGTAGTTTAATGCAACAGAGTCACAGACTACAGACACAAGTCTCGCCATAAGCCCCTCTGCAATCTATTTTATAGCGAGGGGCTGAAACTATTTTGTAGTGAAGAGTGAAAAGGTAAATCTACGGCCATCAACTGGAGGGCCACTGACTCTGACCTCTCTTGTATAATAGTAGTCTTTACATTCCAGACATCGTGGTAACTTACATACATACATACATATGGTCACGCCTTTATCCCCGAAGGGGTAGGCAGAGGCATATTATTATATGCCCACATTTCACCCATTTAGAATTTGTCCCATGTAATAGGTGGTGAGCCGTATTGCTGTTTTGGGATGGACAGACGCAGGTTGTGTGTGACTGCCTGCTGTTGAAATTTGCCGCCCAAAAAGGCCTTCAACTTGGCTTAACGACTGCCATTTTAGTGGCAACCGGGACCAACGTCATAACGTGACTTCCGAAGCACGGAAACGTTTGAATAAATCTCACAAAGTGGTCACATGGATGGTCACGCATCCAAGGACTGGCCATAGAGGTAACTTCCTAAAATTAAAATTCAAAAATTGTATTATCGTTATGTAACCCCGACATTTAACAACTAAGTAATGAAATATGTGACATGTGTTCATTCAAGAAAATTATCATCATACGAAATGTTAGGTTATGTTGTATTCAAAGTCCTCGATTCGGACCTGTAGAACCGCCATTTCAAATAGTAGGTTTTAGGTATCCCCAACATAGCCTAACAACGAAATGATAGGGTAATTAAATAATTACCTACGTCTACGTATCTTGAAGGGGACATGTTAGTCAGGTTAATGTCTGGTAGCTATTGATAGCGAAAACTGGTTCGAATAGGAATGAAATGTACACAATTTGATAATGGTTTAGCAGTTAGAACCACTGAATAGCTAATAGCATCAATCTATACTAATATTGTAAAGAGGAAAGATTTGATTGTTTGTTTGTTTGTTTATTTGTTTGTTTGCATCGAATAGGCTCCGGAACTACGGGACCGATTTGAAAAATTCTTTCACTGTTAAGAAGCTACATTTCGGTGAACATAGGCTATATTTTATTCCCACGGGAACGGGAACTACGCTGGTGAAACCGCGTGACGTCCGCTAGTAAAAAATATAAATATTTGTGGACAATCGCAAACAACATCATGTAGCCCAAATTAAGCTAATTGTAAGCTTATGCTATCGGATCTAGACGACTGATATACATACTTATATATTTCTAAATACATACATATTATACATAGAAAACACCCAAACTCCGAAGCAAACATTTGTGGATCACACAAATATTTGGACCGACCCGGGAATCGAACCCAGGACCTCCATTGCGGCAGGCTACGCCACAGAGGCAGTCAATATAATACTAAATATAAAACAATGTTGTTTTTCTTTTCTATCTGTAATCTTGTATTTTCTAAACTAGGATTCTGATATGGTCCTGGGGTATCCTTCCGAGGGCTTGCCCGGGGCTCTCAACCGAAGGCTGCTGGGCGGGATACGATTTATTTAGTTGGTAGGAGTCCGGTGTGGCATCCATGTAGGATTGTCCCTCACGTAAAAAAAGCACTCCGTTATAACACAATTTGCTCCTTTCTAGATTTGTTAATAAAAAACTGTAAGAAGGTTACTGTAATTTTGAAAATTACCTAAGTTTTGAGATTTTGAGAGACTAAATTTTGTGTTATTTTGCCATATTTGTTGACAGAATCTTACATACGAGAGGTCATCGTCGAGTTGCCAAGAGCTTATTGCCAGGCTCTGCCTATTGCGAATCTGGCAGTAAATGTAAATATAGAAGCAATCGTGTAGACTTTAATTGGTGTTACTTTGTGACATACTTATTTGAATAAATATATTTTCATTTTATATCCTTAAAGTTACTGGCCCTTCACCTTCGACCAAGTAATACTATAGATCGGCCCATCCATACATTAGTTTGGAATTTATAGTGAGAGCATGCGCTCACATGGTCGTAGTTGGTGTTATTGTTCCGAAGGTGAAACACGTGTCAAGATAAGAAATTTTACGCAAGATGGCCTACTGTGCGTTTCTGTAGTGTAAAAACACTACCATGAATTCGAAAAAAGAATGTATGTGTGTTGCTACAATATCTTTGTGTGTGAACTAGTCTCACTTTTTGAGTTCGTGATGGGCCCGTCTATACTATTACTCGGTCGAAGCCCTTCACGGACAAAAGCCACAGATTAATAAACGGAAGAAACAATAAAAAAATGACGTAAGAAGGTAAATATAATATTCCAACTCGTTACCGCACCTCAACAATCTTGCTTCTCACCAGTATTCATTCAACACAGGAAATTACTTATAATCGTACAGATAAGATAATTTCTTTACCTACCACTTGTTTCGGCAGGAAATAGAATGAAATTAAACTGATAGGAAGTAATCACTTTCCTTAATTTTACTGGTCTAGGCCTAGAAAACCGATCACGTAATTCTTGCTGTTATTATTTTGATAACATTGATCAACACTATGCAAAAGTTCGATTTTCAGCGTAAGGACTAAAATCGCGTGCACATTAATCATCTTTTATGGACATTATGGTATGTAAGGTTGTAAACTGTTTGTGGGAATGTGACCGCTACATGCTGTATTTTTTACTCACTGATCTTGATCTGAATTACTCTCAACGAGTCACCCTAAAACGGGTCACAGTGTGACTCGTTGAGATAAAAACTCGCAACGAGTAACAGTGTGACCCGTTGTTGACATTTTATTCTCATCTAGTACCACTGGGTCTTGTAGTGTGTCTCGTCAGAAAAATATCGTCTACTTCTGAGATCCCATATCCAGGGTATCAGGATCTGATGCTGGTATCTTGGGAAAATCGAGGAAAATCATCAAATTTACGGCAAAAATTCTGTTTTTGATGCCTCTGTACATAATAAACCTCATAAATAGGTACTTTTCTATTTATGTACACTAAAAAGTAAAACATAAAAAAAAATATCTGGAGTCGGTGCAAAAAGGACTATGAGAGAGATTAATAATGCCTACCTAAGCCTATATAGTTTTACTGGGCACCGATTTCTGTATTATATTTTATGATATCTGATAAATCAGAATATACTGACTATCTGCTAAGTAAATTTTATTTTTCAGTGTTTAGTTTTATTTGAAGTCGGTGTCTTTTTTGTTCATTTTTTTTATTTTCATCATATTCGGCATACATATTTAACTTATTATAATACTTATACTTACATGATATACTATGTATATGATGTAGTAACTACTAGTTAAGAATAAAAATTCCACAACGAGTCACACTGTTACTAGTAGAGATTTGTTTTTCCAAACGAGTAACACTCGTGATACTAGATGAGAATTAAAATTCGCATAGAGTAGCACTGTTACTCGATGCGACGATTTTTTCCTAAAGAGTCACACTACAAGACCCAGTGGTACTAGTGAGAATAAAATGTCAACAACGGGTCACACTGTTACTCGTTGCGAGTTTTTTTCTCAACGAGTCACAGTGTGACTCGTTTTAGGGTACTCGTTGAGAATAAAGGACTGATCTCGACTATTATAGATACACCGTAGCTCTCATAATCTAGAATTCCGAATCCAGCGAATATGTGCTGCAGCTAATTTTGGTGTCATACCCACCTTAATAAGCAGTTCATATATGTATTATTATGTATCTGTCCGCCTGTTTGTTTGTGTGTCGAGCTAGAGACTGACGAGGACTGGGTGGATTTCATTGATTGAGTAGTTATTTGTACCGATCAAACTATCACCATTTCAAGATCGTTGGTTACAAAAACAGCCTGTGCGGTGGACAATTTCACTCTTTTTACGGATTCTTCTTGGTCATACCATCTTTAACATACCTACCATCTTCAGAGCAACCTAAGAAACTATTCTTCTATATACGTCTGTATTCATTGCCACGGGTTCTCAGGGCGCCGCCATCTTGAAAAAGCTACTGTTATAGCGTACCTGACTATGATTGAAGGTTTGACGCCGTAATTTTCTATCATCAAGATATTGCGATAAGGAAAATCCCGCAACGCTATAAAAAGGTATTAATTGCATGGCCGAACGGATAATTTCAATCATATCTAAGCATAAGCCACAATAAATTACACCTCATATCACTGTTTTAAAATAGATACGTGTGTTTATCAGTAAAATTATATCATACAAAGTTTACCAGTCACAAATGCCTTTACTCTATGTGATATAAGCACTTTGACAAATAAGAATTTTTGATAATTGATGACCGGTATTTTTTATCAAAAATTACCAGTTTTTAAACAGGCGCCATGTAATCAACATTAAGCTAATATAAGCTTGTACAATGAAATTTTACAGAAAACTGATAAACAGTACGTTTACGTAAAAACTACGGATGCATTTTTGGAGATAACACAAATATTTAACACAGAAATCGTGTGGTTTTAGTTTTAGTCCGGCATAGCATCCATGTAGGATTTCCAAACGAAAAAAAAACATCCATGAACTTCTACTACTACCAATGTATACATAGCTACCACGTAGACAGGAAAATACTATAAATACTCTTAAAAGAAAGATTTTTTATTTGTCTTGAAATATAGTTTGCCAGACTGGGTAATAATCTCACGCTATCATATACATCCATTTAACTTCATTTGTATACAAAAATGCACACAGATTAGAATTAGCGTTTGAATTTTTCACAATGTAATCAGATTAGTCGTTTCATAAAGAACAATCTACTAATTACTTTCAAAATGAATCTCGCTTTATAAAACTAGAATTACCATCTTCAAAATTTGAATTAACTACCGTTATTTTGTGTTGCTATACAACAATAACGTGAAAAAATAGTATGAAATGGGAACAACAATTGTTTTTTATAAAACCGAATGTTTAATCACAACAATACTACAAGACACTTCCTTATAAAGCAAGAATCCTCTCAAAAAGTCACACGAAAAGAAAGAATTTCAACTATTACCATTGTGAAGTACTTATACGCTAGCGCTGCATTTTTTTATTGTGTAGAAATACACACAGATGTCATGCCGGATGCCCTAGATAACTCCACGGAAGGATGCCTCACTGAACTGTATACCCTAATTTAAGATAAATGCATTTATCTTGCATAAATCGTAATGTTGTCAAGTCAATCCTACGTTTCCTTTATTTCCTTTAAAAAAATTACGGAAGTGTTTTTTTTTTTCAATTTTTTTTTCGTCCATGGTAATGAAGAAACCGTGACATTGCTATTCCCTCGCTTGCACAGTTGGGTAAAATAATGTCAATTTTGTATAATTGTATTGTCCGTTGGATATTTTAGAAAGAAGACTTATAATAGGTACTTATTATTAGGTAATTTGATGGATATAGGAAGGGACATAAGATACATGAGCGTTGTTTTATTTTAAGTCGTTACTACAGGAAACTCATATACTTGTGCGCTTTATTGTAAACCATTTGCAGTAAATTTTAATTTATCATTCGTGCAATGACAATGAGGAAAACGCTAACAAGTATACAAACACATTGACAGCATGTCAAATATAATTTTCAAATAAAGAATAATCCGTCCTCACCAGTTTGACATGCTTACTTTTTTTATAGAAGAAAAGAGAAGTGTTTTTTTTTTCGGAGACTTAGATCTACACCCTAGATTCTAGGGTACGATCTAGGGCCTAGAACCTACTTCTTTATGTCACAGTTTAATTTTATTTAAAATGGATTAATATACTTTTTAAGGTTCCGTACCCGTACGGAAAAAACTTGGTTGCTAATGGTACTTCTACTTGAACTTGTTGCTTTTTCCGTACATAGGTTATTCTCAGGGGCCCAAGTTTAATACATATTGCAATTGTGTCACAACATAATCATAATCTGAAATTCTGAGTTCTGACACAATTGAAATGTTGACCGCTCCGAAACGTACGTTACGAATTGCTCAGCAGGTCATTTAGATTGCTTCACTATATTATATCACTTTTCAGAGTAAGATCAGGGTAATTTAACGCGCCGCTTAGCAACTAAAAAGGTCGTTATAATGTAATGAAGAATTACAACTGCTTTTGGAGCGTTTCGAGTAACTTACTTGACCTATATTAGCCCATTACCGCACTAGGTGTCTAAATATCCTGTTTTACAACCTTGTTTTGACATTAGAACATCGGCAATCCTTACTACATCGATATAAAAAGTCAGTTCCGCGATACATCACTGGTAACCATAAAAATAAACAACAACTATTTCTAAGAACTTGATCTGCGCGTGAGCATAAATCGTGAAGTGCATTATACTACTTATAGTTTTAATGTTTCTAGTGCATTGTGGGTATTTCCTAAAGCTTAAAATATAGTCTGTGAATCCTTTAACTTTTACGGCCGTTGTATGTTGTCATCAGGTAAACCCATTTGGGTGCAATTTCTGGAATAGCATAGCATTCGATTTATCTAATTAAAAAACTCCAATAAGATTGACGCAAGGAAATAGAAAAGATCGGGGTCGGACCTTTCAAAGTTTTTAAAGGACTACTCTAGAACCTCTTCTTTATAATATTATCGTAGCATAAACGATAATAATGTTATTAAAGTACTTCAGTTTCATTGTCAATAACAAACTTGTCTTCCTTAAGCCTTTCACTCTCTATTTTTAAAATAAACAACTTTCTTTTTTTAAATTTTAAAAGCATTCTCCTTCTGCGCAGACTTTACTACGTAAACGTACGTCCTTCTCTGTCAACCGCAGACTTGATTGACTTGTTGAGCCCTTGTTCTCTCTCTTTAATAAAAAAAAACATGGCTATGAACAATACTAATTGACACAATAGTAATGTGCTTCGTGTTCGACCCGCATGAATGGCACCCGTATATTGTAAATAAATGCGTTAGCTCATTATTCCGTCATTCGTTTCGCTAAAACGCTATCAATTCAGGCCATTCTGTAAAAGTTATGCAATATCGCTGAATAATAATTTTACATAGTAATATGTAAATATACAGATTTTCTACGGTTATGTTGTAATAATTAAATTTTATGCACCGGTTTATCCTGAATAACGTAGGTACATATCGTTCGCTTTAAGTTTGCCGCTGGCGATATGGCGTAGAGGCGTATTGCAGGGGAGGCGACCGGCAAACTTAGAGCGAACGGGTAGTAAGTAATAGCTAGTGTTCTTAAATTTAAATTTATTGACATTACTTTCTATAATGTCACTACCAAAGAGGAATAATGATTCTCTTACACTTGATAGTCAATCAACAAAATTCTCACGAATAATTTCGATACTATTTTTATCGATTTCACTTCAGTCACAGTTAAATTTATCAAAGCATTCGATTTCATTTGAATGAATGACGATTTCTCTTAAATACTTTTATACAATTTCGTTGTATTCTATGATCGGTTCTGAAGTGAGTTTATTTGTTACTGTTACGCTTTTACTTTTAAATCCCTGGACAGATTTTAAAAAGTATTTATATAAAAAGATGGCACGATTATGGCGACCCATCCGTAGAACACAATCCTATCTGTTTTTTGAGACATTTTGGTTAATGTAGCATTTAACTAATTATGGCATTGTTATAACTTATAATATCCCAAAAAAAATGTCTACCCTCACTGTTTAAGAGTTAAACAAGTTAGCAACTAGCTAGTTTATAAAATAGGTATCTGAAAATAATTCGCGTTGCGCTCGTGGCCCCGCAGACTCAGTGTTCTGTAAACGATCACTGCAGTAAGCAACTTTCACTATGGCCGGTCCATGGATGGGTGACCATCCATGTGATCACTTTGTGACATTTATTTTGAGCGTTTCCGTGCTTCGGAAGGCACGTTCAGCCGTTGGTCCCGGTTGCCAGTAAAATGGCAGTTGAAGGCTTTATTTCAACAGCAGGCAGTCACAGCCTGCGCCTGTCCATTTAAACACGGCAATACGGCTCACCACCTATTACGTGGGACAAATTATACAAAGGTGAAATGTGGGCATATAATACCTATGCCTCTGCCTACCCCTTCGGGGATAAAGGCGGGACCATATGTATGTATCTGAAAATACAGATAGACCTTATCTGTATTTTTAAATACCTATTTGATAAGACTGTTCTATGGACAGTCGGACAAATCCTATAATGTTCCTAACTCACTGCAGGAACATGACAGGTCATCAAAATTGTTACAGTTGCAACTTCGTGTCATGAATCATAGTCTCGTGACGTTTTCCTCTACTTTTTTTTTGGTCCTGGACTGTGACATTATAAAATGTCAATTTATTAAAACTGATGTACCTAAGTATGTTAAAAATGTAAATTAACTTATTTTAATGAATGGCAATAATGTTTAGATACATGTTTAATTTTAAGAATATTTAGGAAACAATTTTGTTATTTTATTTAAGTGGTGGATCATTCAATATACCTAAATATTTTTATTTTTGTGTACATTTATAACACACTAGCTGACGTCACTCGGTTTCGCCCGCGTAGCTCCCGTTCCCGTGGGAATATGGGAATAAAATATAGCCTATGCCACTCAGGGTGAATGTAGCTTTCCAATGGTGAGAAGATTTTTGAAATCGGCACAGTAGTTTTTGAGTTTATTCATTAGAAACATACACACAATATAATATTAGTGTAGATAGGTACTAATTAGTAGAACGGAGCATTCGAGACAATAGGATTAAAATGACAGAAAAAAAGATTATTTTTCTAGTTCTATGACGTCATTATTTCGTAACCACATAATTGCTAAAAATATTTAAAGTAGAATACTTACTTACCTAGAATATTAAATTCAGTGTTATAAAATAATTAATTGTAGTAACTTACTTTCACCTTTCCAGTATTTTATATAATTTCTAAAATATTTTTTTAATTTGTTTTGAAAATAAATTTTAATATCTCTCAAGGTTTTGAGGCAAACTTACAAAATCTAAAATCATAATCAGTGCATCTTCGAAAATGAAAATTTTTGAAAGGCTAGATAGCCTTTCGAAAAAGGACAAGAATATTATTTACATACTTGCTGTCCTGGTTAGAGCGAAATTTATTGTTTAATGTGCACAGCACAGCACAGGGTCAAAGGAATGAAAACACTGATTAGAAACAGTCTATGCCTAATAATTAAATTTAATATCCGTCTGTTTGGCCTGAGGAGTATAAGTACTAAGCTTTTAGAAACATTGCCCTATAATTTACAAGAATTACTACTACATAGTTTAATGACTAACAATGGTCCAAATGACGTCATAAATTCGTAAAAGGTAATTGAAAAGTTCAAGTTATGCACTGGACCAGTGAGTCACTCTCCAGCTGGCATGCGACTTAAAGGATACGACCGACCTCTTTGTAAGAAGACCACTATATTATCTGTGCTTTGATAGTTTGATTATGTGCCATTTCGTAATTTGAATGCCTACTCCTCCAACAGCAATGTTCTAAGTTTGAATGAGTCTTTGTTCTATCAGATTGTAATTAAAAAAAAATGATAAGATGATTAAGGCGGGAATTAGAATACTGGCTCAAGGCGTAGTTTACAATGCCGTACAGTAACAAGGGAGGAAAGCAGCCTCTCGTTGTGCTAGACTATTATTTTTCCGATCCAACCGCGTAATTTATACTTTTTGGAATGTGTTTGGTAATACCAACCTAACGAAACTAAAAGATTACTCTTATGTTGGTGGCCTTGAACGAGGCTTTTACTCCGTAGTTCAATAGACGCAGAGGTGAACAACCGTTTTCGTCAAAACAACCAGTTTGGAGAATGTCGCTGATAAATGTATTAACACAAGGGAACGATCGGTTCATGATGGGTTTCATTTGAATAGATAATTTGTATTATTTGTGAATGATTACGCCATGATGTGGGCGTTGCTTATGATCTTTTATTTATCTCCCATGGTTTAGAATGAGGTTCTATAATTTTTTTTAGCGTGGAAGAGTCATGGTATTTTGAGGAAGACTATAATCGGCTACGAGAAAGTCACCAATCGTTATGCTCTAATGCTGCTTATCATTTGAATTAAATAAGTTGATTTATTTTCATAGATTAGCATCTAAATTAAAGTTACTCTGAAAAGGAACTCTAAATTCTAAAAGTGTACCTATTTTAATGCGTAATAATTTTGTCACTGAAAATTCGCTATCAATGTTTTACAATTCGGTAAATTTCCGTTAGAAACCGCTTAAGTACTAAAATAACAACGTCAAAAACAAGATGTTTTTGTAGGTAGGAACTTACTACGAAAAAAAAACCGTCGCTATTTGTTTGCAACATCAGTAGCTGGTACATCATAACCGTTTGAGGAAAATATAAAGTACTTAGATAACAAATTAAAACAGCTTATGTAATACAGAATATGATAAAATTTACTTTTGTTATTCGTAAACATACTCATTCAGTAAGTACGAGTATTTATTAGTATTTTGGGTGACCGCTTTGTGGGTTTTACAGTTACTGAACGAGGGTTTCTGTGCTTCTGCCAGTAACATAGCGCTCGTTAAGCCAAGTTGAAGGCTTTATGGTTAGTTTGAAAATTTTAACAACAGCTATCCAGAATCGCACCTGTGTGAATACTGTGAATAGCCTCAAATTTGTCGGAATATCGGCCTTTGAACCGGGGCCCTGAAGACGGTGAGAGGGTCGCTCACCGTCCTTACAGAAGCAGGCCCATGATGGCAGCGTGACGTGAAGGATTCACGTACGCCCCCCCTTAGAAGCGGGATCTCACCCGGAACCCCCCAAAGACGCGGGATAGCACCCGAACCATCCCCTAGGCGAGGCCGCAGTGGCGGCCGTGGGTACCAATTGGACTTAAGATATTGCCTAATAATGACTGGCATGCATGACATATAAGGAAAATAAGATTGGTAGAAAATGATAACTGTATGGGAAATAAGATTGACTGGCAGAAAATGCCTATGGCTTTAAGACCACCTCTGTATGAACATGTGTATAAAGTTTTTAAACAAATAATGCTGGCTGGTCGACCACCTGTCTCTCTATTGTCCAAAGCTGCTAACATTTTAGTAACGGACATTGCGTCAGTGAAAGTATTTAATAACACGAGTCAATCATTTAACTGTAAGTAAACGTTGACATTTGTCTGAGGGATAGCTTATAGCTATAATCGTTGTTAGGGTTCCGTAGGAGAAAGAACCTTTATATCTAATAGAATTAAGCGTTACATGGTGGAAATGCATCGTAAAACGTCTAGAACAGAAGTCGTTTTAGTCCAATCCTACCCGATCTGGCAATAATGTAAACATGTCATATGTTTTGACAATCGTTATCAGACAGATGAGTAGAAAAATATAGTATGACAAATCATTGAATTTTTACTATCCTGAGTAGGTATTTTAAATGAAAATAAACTATCATAAAGAAGTTATTTGGTGTCGAAATGATTGTAAGAACACTGTATGACTCCTGGATACTGGAAAATCAGGGTGAATACTCAATTGCAAGTAACTATGGATATATAGGATCAAATGTGTTTGTTTACATTTTTGCGCAAAGCTATTGAAATACAATATAGTACCAACTAGAAATATTGGCATGTTAGACCCAAAAAAAAATTAATAGGAGGCATTGAACTAATATTACTACTTCTTACATTATAACTCAATGAAAGGAGGTCACATACCTGTAAAGTGAGAAAGACATCTTTTGTCATCTACCCTATTGCTAGATCTTATTTTCAAACAAAGCAAAAATAAAACGTCCAAAAATAGTTTGATTGAAATAATTTTTCGATTAATGGATTAGTTTGTGAAATATTAAATTGTTCAATTGTCAGTGTCATGATTGTGTCTCAATCAGCAAAACGGTGGTTTTACTCTTAATAGGGCATGTAATCAAAGTAGGCTTTTAAGACCCTACTGTCTGAGTACTTTAAGCCGTAGAAAGTTTTAACGCGACAACTTTACATCAATTAGAAGCTACGGAACCCTATATAAGTGGCGCGACCTGCGCCTGACGGTGTTTAATTATTAAAAGACACCGTTTGAAGGTTTGTCACTTCGTACTTAATTGCTCACACCCCGTTTAGAAAATCATCATTCACATGATTAAAGGTACATGTGACGCGGCATTCCGACGGTGAAAGAAATTGAAAAAGTTTATTTATATTAGCCGTTATAAACATAGAAACTAAAAAAAAATATTTAAAATAAAATTTATAATTATACATTTTTACAACTAAACATATTACGAGTATTCTCCTATTTATTTGTTAAGTTTTAATTCTTCAGTGGTCGCCAACATTTTTAAAGACAAATTCGATGGTAACAATTACGTCTATAAAAGCACGTCTGCTCCGAAAAATTATGGAGCGAAACTACGTTCTAGGTACGTTCACCTCACTCGCGTAAAATATGCTCTTGAGATCTACACTTACCATATTTTTATTCGATAATTCGAATAACGTGGTAAATATCCCTCGAAATACTAGTAATACAGTTATAATATGGGTTAAACTACGCGTGCGATGCTAAAACATGTTATTAGTAGGTATTATATAGGTACGAAACTTATTGCATGGTATTAGTTGAGAGTACCTGTATACACAGCTGGGAAAAAAGAGGCGCCACTGTGCAGGCTGTATGGCAAATAGCAGTCCATTAGAAGAAAACCACCAATCAGTATCCAGTTGCCAATAGACTTAAAGGAAAACCACCAATCAAATTGTAGTATTAACTGACATTGCCGTTAATGACAGCATTTTAACAATGCAGCCAACACGCAAAATATTACTTCTTTTTCTAGACGTTTTCCAAGCAATAATAAAATAAGTTGCATAGTTAAATATTGATGAAATAAGTTTGACGTGTTACAAATAATAGAAGTAGGTATCATATTAAGAGAAAACTGATTGTTGACTAAAACCATTGCAACTGAATAAACTTGTCAACCAGTGATCACCACTTTTACGTAACATTTAAAGTAGAGTTCATCAGTATTCTACAAAGAAAACACGTTATAAAAGAACTTTCTCTAACAGAATTGGAATTTCGGTGCTATTATCCTCAACGTCTTTGGATTACTTTTGTTTAATAAGTCACTGTAACTAACTCAGATATGATTTAAAAACATGATTGTGTCAATCGTATTCACGCGTCTAAAACGACATGCCAAGGGTTGTCACTTTTTTGTTGTCATAATGAGTAATTTGGGTATTAAATAATTTCGATTGTAGTTCTAGAACTTTATTTAACTAAGTAGGTATGAGAAATACTTATAGAAATAATGAAAAGGAAAATGCGCTTCACTGCTTCAGCCGTTTAGAAAATATTTGAAAATAATGTAACATTTTTCGTAGTCTGTTTGAAGGCATACATTATAAGTATAAATAAGTTGTTATGTTGGCGTGCATGTTGTGCATGATCCTACTAATATTATAAATGTGAAAGTTTGTGAAGATGTTTGGATGTTTAGATGTTTGGATGTTTGTTACTCAATCACGCTCTACCGGCTAAATGGATCTAGCTGAAATTTGGTACAGGGATAGAGTATAGTCCGGAATAACACATAGGCTACTTTTTATCCCGGGAAAATCTTCCCACGGGAAACAGGAACCAATTTTTCACGCGGGCGAAGCCGCGCGCATCCGCTAGTTGACTATAATTATGTAAACAGGCTGTTATCTCTGCAACAATGTTAAAAGAAACACATCTTGCAACTGCGTGGTCTTGCCTCAGTATAAAAGCAAAGTACGTGCTAAAATCATCTCTCAGTCTCACTTGATGAAGAAAGCACACATACAGACATACAGCTCCATACGTTCACATTTTGTTAGTGTCATTGTGTTCCATTTGCGACTAATATACTTGTGATTGTGATAATACAAGAAGACGCGATCACCAGTCTCCAGTGAAGTTTCTTTATAAATAGTAGATCAGCACAGCCCTAAGCATCTGAGCGTAGGAAAGCGTATCGAAACCCAGAATTTCCCTGAGGCGCCACGGTCTATTGAGTTACAACCTCGCTAAATCGTAATGTGTACCACATCATGATACTCTTCGTGTAAGTAGGTTTTCGTGCATTGACGCCTATAAGAAATGAGAGCGAGATAGTTCTTTGATTAGTGATTTATTTGAGTAAAGATAATAGATGTGGGATATAAACCCGCTACAGTTTTGTCACAAGAGTAAGGAAGGCAAACTAAATGGCGGTTCGCAAGTTCGCTGCGTTGCATTCCTCTCTTTCCTCAAACAAGTACTTACCAGTAATTTTCTTACCCATCTAACTTTTGTCACACTTTCTGCAGTATTTGGAATTTCAGACTACATTTACTGTCTTTCAGTATTAGTTATTCCAACGATGAGTAAAGGGAATACTATATCCAAACATTTTTCAGCAATCATATCTACCTACTAACAACTGATTAGCTATTTTATCTTATACTTATCGCGAAGATGTGACTATTTGTACAAGCATCCGGTAAATGTAATGCCTTCATAGTACTACTACGCCCTATCGCCAATAATCGAAAGAATGATTAGAATGCTGTTATGAGAACAGATAATGATATCAGCTACGTATTAAATTATATCGATAGGAATAGTGTTTGTCACAAATATTTACTGGAAAACCATTTTTACCTAATAGTCCTTTTTGCGATATTGACTATATAGACTTATAAGCCCCGCACGTTGATATTGCGCTTGGCGGCCATCTTGGTGACGTATGTCCGTCGAGCTGTCAGTACTAAAAAAAATTCGTACGCAGCTTCGCGAGGCCAGCCCGCGCTCGCGCTACGTCACGATGACGTCATTTAGCTGTCATTATGACAAGGTTCCAGCGCAATACCAACTTGCGGGCATTATACTATACTTATGGTACTGGTCTTAGGTCGTCGGTCTGTTATCAGGGTTATTATGTTATGTGAAGGATACGCACAGCCTTGCAAAAGCATCTTGGAATGGAATTGATATTTCTGCTGCATTCTGTGTACCTGTGTGTGTGTGTATGAAAACTGAAAATGTGACATTTTCACAGTTTTCATACAATCAACAAAGTTTCATAGTTTATATGGAAAACTTTACTTAAGAGAAGATTTATCTAGAATATCGGTAATACTTCTATCTTCCATTCATTTTTTGCCAAGTTGTAGGTTACATTGCTATTAGTAACACAGTTCAAGTTCTTCACTGATCTAGCTTCCGCAGTGACTAAGTATACTAACAAGAATATCAATGAACGGTTGATAAGTTCTAAGTACATATGATATTGTCACCTGTAACAATAACCTACAACATACTTGATATTAAAGGATATCGCAATTATAAATTTTATATTTCAAGGTTAAACAAAAAGTTTTTGAACAGTAAACTTTTTAGGCGCAGTTTGAGATGAGGCATTTTGAATTCGAGACACTGTTAGCTTTAATGAATGAGTACACATATTACATTTTGAGCCCGTCTACAGGAGAGTTGATTGTAGGGTCAAATCCATTGATAATATTTTATGGAATCTTAAAAAAAGTCGTGACGGAGACCGGCAACACATGGTCATTCCCCATCTTAGCAATCAAATTAGTGATGTAATCGTTCTGGGTCACGGTCATCAGAATCACTAAACAAATTACTAAAAATCAATAGAATATCATTTGGCGTGTTCACTTGTCCTTGGTTTGATTTTTGATAATGTCAATGTATTGAATTCTAGTATTAATCGACATTCCTTGTTCGATGTAATTAAAAGATCAGGAAATAATAAACTTTGTGACACACCATTTTATATTTGGGATATGTATACATTTGTAAGCTTTTATGGCTTTATTATTATTATTAACATACAATACATATCACTATGTCCATCATTATTTTATTTGTTTTCCGTGTTATGGAATAAACTGGTATTTTATCTGTTTCGTTGAGCTCCAATAATCAAATTAGGTGTTCAGTACTTCAGCTCAAACTCTATGTGGTCATTAAAAATGTCTATTTAACTTCCTCAATAAACTTTTAATACAAATCACTCTCCTGACTGGTTCCCACTGCAAAGGATGGTCGTTGCTATTCAGCTGTGCAATGTGGCTAGTATTATGAGTACTAACCAACACATTTTATAGTGTCATCTATGATGGGCACATCAAAGCTGAGGACGATGAAGAATGTATTATTAGATTTGATGATTAATGTGTTTGAAATTTGATGTAAATATGAAATAAATAATGTTTTATGTTATAGCCGTCTAAAGACAAGTGTGGGCCTTAACATGGTTTCCTGTGGTACACCATCATTCATTTGTATAAACTCTGCATCTGACCAACGTAATATGAGGTTCGGTTGCAGTGCTCTTTTAGCGAAAGTCTACCCAATCATACAAGGAGGAGATTAGCAAACCCCTGACAGCTTACAAAGAAGGTCTATTCATGATACTCTATAATTTTCCGGAAATGTTTATTCTGATAGTCAGTGACTCACTTAACAGAGTTTCTACCTGAGGCCATATTGTCGAATATCCTCTAGGTCTTAACACAGTTAAGAAGGAGTTTAGACCTTAGATTCGATGACTGTTGTTATCTCAGAGAATCATTAAGAACTTTAGCTCATCTATGAATAGTACTGATGTTACCCAATTTTAGGACGTGTACCTACATACTCTTCCGCCTCTTCCTGCTTTGTTAATAAAGGAAATGGATTCATTATACATATTCAAACTTGTTTAATTCACGTCTAATGAGATTTAACTTTCCATAGGTGCGAGTGCCTTGTAGGTAGGTACGTCCGGCGTTTTGTCGCTTTTCTGATTGAACGTCATGTCATTAGCACATGTGTTTTTCAATTTTAATGTATTAGTACACAAGAAGTAATAGTTATTACTTATTAGATTTAATTAACACTTTATACTCATAGTGACTGTTACGTAATCTGTTTCCGCCCAATAAATTATTACTTATTGCCAACGGTTTTCACTTGAATCAACTTTTCTAAACATTTTTGAACTGAAATCTCGTTAGTATTGATACTAAATTGCAGCTGACTTTAACAATTATAAATTATACCAAGTCCATTCGTCAGAGAACCAGAATGTACGACATAGCTAGCTGAGTATGCGTTTTAAAGTGGAAGTGGGCTGACCACGTCTGTAGAAGAACTGATGGCCGAGAAGCCAACGAGTTCTGCAGTGGATACCGCGACTTGGTACACGTGGGGTAGACGGACCGACGATCTGAAGATGGTCGCAGCGAGTGACTGGATACTTAAGGCGCAGTACCGTGTATTGTGGAGTAATTTGGAAGAGGCCTACGTCCAGCAGTACGTCCAGCAGTAGACTGCCATAGTCTGATTTTGATTGTTAGATCAATTCCATTACTTTTTTCCAATGTTTGACATAATAAAACAAGAAGCCGTGAGATCGTTCTCACCCGACTGTCCCTCTCTAACACGTTTATTGTGAAAGTTCAATCCGATTGACGTTGTCATTTTTGTTTTATTTCAAACTTTGAACAGATGATCCACGTGACCTAGTGACGTAGTTTAATGCGACAGAGTCACAGACTACAGACAAAGTCTCGACATAAGCCCCTCTGCACTCTATTTTATGAGAGAGGCTAAAATTGCTTTAACAAACAAGAATCAAAATAGTACGCTGCGCTTCTTTATCTTACAGCTGTGTTGTTTATCAAAATATTTGATGTTATCGCATTTCTGCTAATATAAATTGTCCATTATAAGTGCTGATAAAATACAGACGTGCCGAACTGAAGTAATCCAGATAATGTTAGCTGTGTGAAGAAAAAGACTTCGGTATTGAACAAATTTATCGTTGTTGCTTGGTTGAAAAAATATTGTAGGATGTCGTATCCGCCATCTTTATCTTGTTATTTCATAATTAGGTAAGTGTATCACTCACTATAAATACATAATAATTTAATTGGCGACCGAACTGATAGATTTATGTTTATCATTATTATCAACTAGCTGTTGCCTGCGGACTTCGTACGCTGCAAATTTTAGATTGCTACAACTTTTATTTATGAACCGATTGACATTAAACAAATACTAAATGTTAAGCCAACCGCATTGCAATCGGTTGAGCAGTTGCTGAGATTAGCGTGCACAAACGTACAGACAAACAGACAAAAATTCTAAAAATCATTGTTTTGGGTAAAGCCTCCCTATAAAATTTTTCTTCTATATCTTCATTGTACAGACAGCGACCTGTTACGATTTCATTATATGTATTGATTGATGATGATTGATATTGATATTGATTGATTTCATTTCTGCTGTTGTTGAATAAGTACACAGCGGTATAGAAACCCATTCTTTCATTATAATGGCCCGCTAATTTTCTTAGAGCCAACTTGTAAACTTTCTCACTAAACAATGCAGTGATTATCCACTTGGCTAGTCGTAATCGAATTAGCTCTTTTTAGCATAAACAGAACAATCAGTAGCGACTGCGCTTGTGCTGTCAATAATAGTAATTAGGTTTTATCATTCCCCATTAAAAAATCGAAAGCCAATCGCTACTGCGAGTTGCGCTGTTATTTTTAATACCACCGTCTTATCGCGTTAATAGTTGTAAATACCTCTTTAGCTACACTTGAAATGAAAATGAATGCAAAAATAGATTAGGTATGTAGCTAATGTTTGCTTTGTAAAGGTAAGTAAATTTATTTGATTAATATTAGCTAATAAGTAAACAAAAAGAGAACCACAACAAGCCTTCATGTGGTATCAATTTAGCTTCACTACTGCCACGCTGTATGGTAATGCTGGTTTTTCGCACAAAGGTGAGCTGTGCGGAAAACCAGCCACGAGTATGGAATATAAAATAATTATAAACCTTTCTGCAATCTGCCTAAAGGGGCTACGAAGGCAACGAACGAAGTTACACAAAGTCCACAGCGAGTTTAGTTAGAGCAGTTTCGCGGTCGCAGCACACACTGAGCAACGCGACCAGTACAAGGGGAGAAGACATAGCATGTTTGACCTATTACATATGGGTACACTACATTAATACGAAAAACTTAATTCCGAAAGTCACAATCACGAATTTCATAAGTCCGAATGATTCGAAATCACGAAAGACAAAAATCCGATGTTTCATAAATCCTTTTTATTAAAAGTCATAATTTTAAAATTCCGAATGTTTACAATTCCGACTGTCAGAATGCCGAATTTCAAGAAACCGAACCGTTGAATTCCGAATCATTAAAAATCCGCCGTATTATAAATACGAACTCCGATTATCGAAAATCCGAAATATCATAAATACGAAGGGTGAATGTCGTTTCCACCCGTTCCTGTTTTAACCAGAAAACTTATAATTGAAGACGATTATTTATGTTCCCGATTCCACCCGTTTTTTTTAATAAAGTATAGTCAAGTCTAACTACCGAAAATATTATTTCCAAGTGAGTGGAAGGCAAACGACAAAACAAAAAAAAATAACCACGAAGGCTAAGGCGGGAGCTCCGCTCCGCTTCGCTCCCGCCTTAGCCTTCTAACCTAACCTATCCGAGTCGGGGTACTCTGAGTCGGGGTGTTAACCATTTACTTATTATGGTTAACACCTCGACTCGGAAATAATATCTTCGGTAGTTAGACTTGACCGTACTTTATTAAAAAAACTTTAACAGTGAATTTTCGGATATTTGAAATTCTGAATAATGTTTTTCGGAAAAATAACAGTCCGGTCTTTTGATTATTCGTACTAATGAAATTAGGAAAAATAAAAATTCGTACTTATGACTTTCGGATAAATGAATATCGTCGTTTTGAATATTCGGAGCTTTGTTTCTTAGGAATTATAATCTTCGGAATTTTGAACATCGGAATATTGAAATTCGGAAAAACATATTTCGGAATTTTTGGGTGTTCCCATTACATATATCTGTCTGTCATATTTTGCAGGGGTGTATCATATTCATATACACCACTACAAAAGCAGGCTGTCACAAACCAATATACTCATAATTTCAGACAAACACGTAAATATTTCTTATATATGTGTGTGTATAAGCCTGCACTTTTTGGGAGTCTGCTTTGACAGAAGAGAAATTCTCAGTATGGCGCCTCCCTTCCGTGTTCCTATATGTCGCAGCAGCGCGTTAGGCGGCAGTACCGGAAAGATAACAATTTATGGGGTAAGATTGTCGACACACTTGATGTCCCACACCAGCGATCTTATCTTATCCTAACAAATATGATAATCGTGAAAGTTTATGAGGATGAATGTTGATGAACCTATTTTTTACGCGGTGATAATATAATGCCGGGTCACCGATTTAAGATTGATATTTGATTAGTTGAAAACTAGCCAGACGTTTTTTGTGGAAACTATAGTAAGCTTTTTAGATTAATCATTAACTAGATGATGCAGGCTGCTTCGCCTGCCAAAAATTTGCTCCCGTTCCCGCTTCCCGCGAAAACTTAATCCAGGGATAAAAAGTAACCTATGTGTTATTCCCGACTGTAATCTATCCTTGTACCTACCTAATTTTAGGCAGATTCATTAAGCCGTTAGTTTGAAAGAGTAATAAACATCTACACATCTACGCACCCACACTCACAAACTTTCGCATTTATAATATTAGGAAGATAAATTACTTGTAAATATGAGCATTTTATGGAAGTAGTTTGATATGTCAAGCTAACGGCCTAACAGTAACTGATGGTTGGTTACCGTATGGACGTGTGTGCAACACCAGAGGCGACACGTGTTACCCAGGCACAGGTAGTGATGACCTACTGTTGCCGATTGTCTCGATGCTAGTGCGACCTTCTTTTCAACGTGCAGACCCCTAATATCCTTCACATTCGCCGTGAGTTATTGGCATAGTGGGTTTGTCGAGGTCTAAGTCCTACTGACAAGTGACAACGACACGGTATGATGTTTTTTTACTGTCTCTACACTCTCAGACGAGGCTACTACGGTGAAGGATGTTCCCCAGCTCTATGCTAGGGAACATGACCCAACAATCCAATACCATTGAGTGAATAAAAGTGTGCCTCAAAAACATAAACTTATTCTCATAGAGAGTTTCTTTGAAATCTTTTCAAATTCTAGAACAAATTTTGAAAGGAAAATCCGCTAACAATAATTGCTCTTTTAGGCACTATTCACGTGCTAAAATTCTTGTGCCTGAATTATTTTAAACAAAAGCTAGTATATCAACTCCTCGGATGGGAAGCTGTGCGGTTCCCATTCTCAAGCGTTCATTCTTGTTCATTCACGTAACGTTTCCCAACGAGATACCGTACAGGCGTACATTCGATACCTGCGTCACTCTCACAATTAATATATTTTCCCACAACGGCTATCTTATCATTACCATCTGATATCACGTGCTCACTCGAGCGTCTCACAACATCCGCACATCGCATGTGTTCATTCATACATACTTGCCACAGATAATATTATCCGTTCTGTACTGTTTTCGTTCGTAATGACATTGTAATTTTCTACTTGAATTGATAACTGCCGTTTTACTATGTTTTTATTTTGAGATTTAATTCATGTTATTATCGAGAGTAAAGTCTTTATCAATAGCATGTGCACCTGTATTGCACTTGAATGGCGCAATTAATTAAAAAATAAGCAGATTTTTTTTTAAATTCTTTATTTCAGGACTTTGGTCTGTAAACAGGTCAGTCCAAAGAGCAGAAATTTGACTGCCTCTGTGGCGTAGTCGGTAGTGGTACCGCCTGCGGCGCTGGAGGTCCTGGGTTCGATTCCTGGGTCGGTCCAAATATTTGTGTGATCCTCAAATGTTTGTTTCGGAGTTTTAGTGTTTTCTATGTAAAATATGTAAGTATTTAGAAATATATAAGTATGTTTATCAGTCTAGATCCCATAGCACAAGCTTATGGGGTCGTCCATTAATCGCGTGAGGTTTTTTTGGGCATTTTTTGGACCCCCCCTCCCCCTTGGTGATATTTGGTGAGGTTTCAGATTACCCCTCCCCCCCTGGGCCGAATCACGTGTATTATTAGTAACTAAAAAGTTTTTTTTTTAAATTTATTCATAGAAGTCTCTATTGTTATAATCTATCCATACTTCTATATGAATACTAGCTAATCCGCGCAACTTCGTTTGCGTCACATAACGTCGCTTGCCTCTCTAACTGACGTAACTGACATTTAGCAAAATGTTCAGGGCAAGCTTTGTTCGGTTTGTGGTTACCTAAAATCGGAAACAGCTCGACATTTATCAGCTTGAGCAAAATAAAAATCTGCCTGTATGTAGATCTCAGAGAGAACTTTGTGTGGGTATAAATTTAATTAAAATATTATTATTATTATTTTAATAATAAATGTTCAAAGCAGATACGTTACTTTGAGAGAACTTTGTTTTCGATTCGGACTGTATTTGTCGTCACTTACGTCGGGTGATTTTGTACTATAAATCGTGTAATAAAACTCAGGGTACAAAAATAATCAGTTGTAATCAAATTACAAGTTACAAATTACGAACACGTAACCATTATAAACTCACAGTTATAAAAAATAGCAAATTGTAACTAAACGTTGTAATTCTTTTTAGTAATTTTGTAACAAAAAGTTTAATCAGTTCAGCGTTAGTGTATCATTTTTTCATACAAGTTTGCACTTAAGTAAAAATTATATACACACATCACCACCGTCTAGGGATATTTTTTAAAAAGTTCTGCATCTCAAAAAATACTGGCCGATTTTAAAAACTTTTGATTGAATCTTATTTTGTTGGTATATTTGAATGATTCCAAATTTGAAATAAAAAAAAAAGAAATTTAAAAAAATGATTTGCGCGGCATTAATATAGCGAAGTTCGAAATTTTAATTTTACCGACGATAGTTAATTGGTATTTGTTTTGTCCAGTTGAAGTTTTAAAGCTAGTTATTGATTAATTACGAATTAATTTCATTGTGTAAGTCATGCAGCGACGCCATTTAACTAGAGAAGAAATGCTAAGGGCAGTAGGCATGCTCCAAGCTGGGGCTACTCAGCGGAGTATTGCTGAGGAGATTGGAACCAGGCAAAACGTTTTTTCAAGATTGTGGTCACGTTATCGTGCAACCGGGGAAGTGGCTGAAAGACACCGTGGCGGGAGACGCATAATCACCCAACAACAAGACCGATTTTTACAAGTTGCCGCGAGAATGCAGCCAAACGTTACAGCCGTGCAGTTGGTTCAACGGCTCCAGTCAGAACACCAATTTGCTTGTCAGTGACAAAACTGTGAGGAGGAGACTGCATGAAGCTAACCTTCATGCTCGCAGGCCACTTCGTGCTTCAGCACTACAAAGAGGAAATCGTGGACGAAGATAAGAGTGGGCTCGTGAACATTTGCTTTGGGAAGATAACCATTGGTCTGTAGTACTTTTTACCGATGAGTCCCGATTCGGTTTTCATCCCGATTCACGAAAGGTACGCGTTTGGCGAGTTCCTGGTCGTGAGCAACACCCCCAGGTGGTCCATCCATACATGGGCGGGACAATTATGGTTTGGGCGGGAATTCGTTTTGGTGGAAGAACGGACCTCGTTTGGATTAGAAACACCGTGACCGCTGAAAAATACCGCGACTAGGTGCTTGTACCCATTGTCTACCCTCATCGACTTCAAATGGGTCAAGAATTTACTCTCGTGCATGACAACGCCCGTCCGCACACAGCGCGAGCGGTGACTAGCTGGCTGCAGGACCATGACGTGTCGGTTTTACCCTGGCCGGCGCAATCGCCTGATTTAAACCCCATCGAGCATGCGTGGGACATGCTCCAAAGAAGGGCTTATAAGAATTTTCCTGCAGACATTGCGACTGAAGAGCAACTTTTTTTTGCATCTTAGCAGAACTTGGGACAATATCCCGCAGCGAGACTTTGATAACTTAATTCAAAGCATGAAAAACCGTTGCAGGACCGTGAAAGAGAAAGATTTTTCCTATCAGCTAACGTCATTTAACGTCATTTATTTTCATATCTAATTATGTCATCATTTTTATAAAATGACATTTCAACCGCGCCCGCTGTCAACTAGACTTAGTCTAGTGAAAGAAACTTCAAAAAACAGTTTTTATGTAACTGGGCACTTTTAGTCGTCAAAATGTCAAATTATTGCCAGAGGGGGTTTGCTAGCTTTGGCCTCTCCCTCTGTAAAGGCGCGCGATGCTCTGTGCTTCCGCCCGACCCCCGGTTCTTGTTTGACGTAACTGAAACTATGTATTATCGCATAATATCCGAAGTATCACACTCACTAAACGACGTATTATGTCATTTACGTCCCCAATAGATCTTTTAAAGACTGCAAAAAAATCTTACTAAACGTTGTAAGTGACATAAGTCTTTTAGTAAAGTCTAAGTTTCAACAAAATGTAGATACATCTGCCTCAATCTTTAGGATATCTAAGGACTGGTAAGACATACAGATACGTCAATTAGACAGATTGATTCGTCTTCGAAAATGGATTAAAATGGTGTACATAATTCAGTTTGGAAAAATATGTCAGTTACGTCAGTTAGAAAGGCAAGCGACGATAATAGAGACAGATATGGTATTAATATTTTAATATATTTCCCGTTGCATTTACTCCCGTCGTGTTGCTATATAATATTCATTATTTTGGAGCTAATAAAGAAGGTGTCAGTTTGTCAAGCTTAAAATCTACGTTAGTTTGATCGCAGTTGGCTAAATAGAAGGGAAGTTATTAACAAAAGTACAATAATAAAGGTTGAATTTCCATGCGATCATTATGCTTTTGGTCACGACTATCGATATCCACGTGGACTGAGTTGCGTTTTTTTTTTTGTTACGGGGGGAATGCGGTTTGGCACCATTATCCTAGCTGCGGGGGCAGCCGGGATGGTGTGTGGAGGAGCTCCCGGTCCCGAAAAGGGACCGTCCTACCCACTAAACGCCGCAGTGTCCCCCCTCATCCTACAGCCGGCATGGATATCCAAAGATTGTTCACGTCGGACCGGCCCGGCCGGGGGCTCCCAACACTTTCGGGGTTCTGGCCCGCATCGCACCGCTCTTGAGCGCTTCTCTGGAAGCAGAGAGGGTAGTGAGCGGTGAGCGGGTGGGCTCTGAAGGCATCTCCGGAACAAGGAGAGGGGCCTTCCCCCAAATAATCATCGGTGGACGGGGTCATAGCTGCGTGCATCGGCTAGTCTAATATTTAACTTGTAATAAAGCTATAGAGTCGAAAATCTGTCCAATATATTTGGTAATTATTTTCCAAGATTTTTTTTTACTGGACGTTTTATCTATAGTCCGTTCACAGTTAATTTACCTCTAGCGCTGGTGTTGGCTTGCTTGATTTTTGTGTTACCATACTAAGATTTTGTTTATCCCATGTACTCTTGAACTATGACCTTAAAGTCGAAACTTATTTTCTTTTGTGTTGCCGTCTTTCGGGCGCGGAAATTGTTTGAGATGTGAAAGGAGTAACTTCGCCCTCCTTGGTGATATGGATATTTAACTCACTACCATCAGGTAGTGAGTTAAATATCCATATCAATAAAAATGAAACTTAAGTACAATCTTATAGTATCAGAATCACGTGTTTAGTAAAGTTATGTACATTGACAATTAGATAGTTACATAAAAAAATAATTGTTAGTGCTCACGTTTAAATCTTATAATCTCCCCTAATATGCGGCAAAATGTCTTAAGATGGCACTCATAGGGGGACTTTACTGCAATACCAACATACATAAAACGATCTGTCAGAGGTAAATAAACTGTGAACGGACTTTATGTAACTTTCATTACATTCGATACTGAAGCTAAAATAGTTTTTTTTGTATGTCTTTCTGTATCATGCCAAAACTATAGATAGCACCATTTTAAATAATACTGACATAATTTGAGATTATTATTAATCGGATTGAAGCTGATATTCTGCGCAGTTCCTTTCGGAGACACGATGAAAAACAAAATGATTTTTGTGTTGTATGATCAACGCATAGGTATTCCGATTTCAATTAATTTCTGATGTAAGAAAGGAATTAAGTGCTTTATAAATTATTCCTTACAAGTTTTAATATATTGTAGGTTTTGTTGTTCAGAAATTACAGTGATCTCAAATTCAGGGTTGTAAAGTTGCTGTTCAAAATAAATACACGTGATATCTCACTACACCCCCCACCCCCCCTGGTGATGTTTCGTGATTTTTGTCAGACCCCCTCCCCCCCCTTTCGAGCCTCACGTGATTAATGGACGACCCCTATCTTAGCTGAATTTGGGCTAGATGATGGTGTGTTAGAAATAGATTAAGTTTGCACTAGCAATTTTAATTAAATACATAACAGATTTTTTTTATTATTATTAATTATTTTAAGTAGTGAATAAACTGAGACAACAACAAAAAAATCTGCGTGTTTTTTTTTTAATTATACCGTTGTTATTGTCTTTTCTAATTAACTCTCGTGTTACAATCTCATGCGTAAGATTTTTGAGCCTTAATATAATTTTAAGAGCACCCACTTTTGGAATTATTATTTAGTTTAGGTACGTTTTTATGAAGTGAGTTAATTTTTATTATTTTTGTATAGTTTCACTAGTACTGATTTTTGGTACTTTACGATTGATACGTGTTAACAGAAACGTCGCTAATTAACTGTCGTCTATTTGGAAGATCGTCTTTATAGCAAAACGTCTAATTACTAGACGTGCAATCTTAAAACAAAAAAATATAATTTATTTGCTAGTTGAAAATTATTACAAATCAACGAATGATTTTCTCTTAGTGATGTGATGTTTATATAGAAATACAGAATTATCTTCGGGCAATACAAAGTCATTTGCCACGTAGTTAGTTATTTTTAAAACAGCTTGTTGTTTTGACCTCTCGACCTAGGAGAATGATACTTGTACTCTGGGATTGCGTTTAAGTAATTCCCTGATACCTAAATAGGTACATTAAGTACACACTTTTTTCGCGAATAGAAATATGGATTCCCCCGACACGTCATTGTTTGATTATCAAGATTTGGTAAATATACCAAAAAAATACTAGGTTTGTTTGCGTTTTGATTACGTTTAGAACTTTGAAGTGTGTGAAGAACTATTTCTAGACTTGACAGAAAACAAACTAACTCGAGTATCTGCAGGTAAAGCAGGTCGTATGTTCTCAATGCAGAGGTGTAATAACAAATGATCGTCAAACAACCATATGATCCACCTGATCTTTGGTTACTGCAATAGGCTCACCATCTGATACGTGGGACATAAAACTATAAGGTGAAATGTGGGCGTATACTATGCCTCTGCCTACCCCTTCGGGGATAAAGGCGTGACTATATGTATGGATGTGTGTATGATCTTTGGTTTGCTACTCCGGAGGTGTTACACTCGTACCAGAGTTTAATATTTCTACTATGCTCGTACTGCCAATCCTTTACCGTATTGAAACATAACACTGGCTATCTGTTGTGGAAAGTTTTCAAAGACCCTCAATTTGACTTGATTATCACATGACGGAAATATCACTCCATACAAATGATTCGTTTTCAATTTTGTCATCTACACTAAAAACACACTAATGTTTGTACAGAGCTTGAATGTGTGTGTGACCATTAAGCCAACGTTCCCTCAAAATACCCTCCAACTATATGACACCTGTGGCGGGGGTGGGGAAGCTTGCTCAGTGGGGGGCAGGGAGTTGCCAATCTGTTTGTAATCTTACTAATATTATAAATGCGAAAAGATTTGTTTTTTTGTTTGTTTGTAACAAATAGGCTCCGGAACTACTGGACCGATTTGAAAAATTCTTTGACTTTTGGAAAGCTACACTCTTTGCCGTGAACATAGGCTATATTTTATTCCCGTATTCCCACGGGAACGTGAACTACGCGGGTGAGACCGCGTGACGTCCGCTAGTACTATTATAATTATTATCTTTGCTACTATGTTACTGGCAGGTAGGACTCTTCCAATTCGAACACAGGACGAATCTCTCTCTCTCTCTTTAACACAAAAGAGTAGTCTTAAATCTTTTCCCAAAATAAAACTCACATCACCTTTGTACCAATCCGTTTCTTTCCACTGAGGTAGGTAGGTACGTATGCACATACAATACATTGTTTTCGTACACACACAATGACTCGCCGATTAAAACTGCTCACAATTAGACAATGACATGTTTTCAGTGCGATTACCGGCTAGCCGATTAAATTATTCCTGACAGTGCGGTGAACTACTTTGAAAAATAATGTAAATATGTTTAGATAGTGTGTGTAGAAAAATTTCCAGTCCTCATTGGCATTAAATATGCAAGGTTTTCTTTACGGACTTTCTGGCAAAGAGACGCTTCGTAAAGCGACTAAGTACCTGGATTAAAATGCCATTTGTTTCTTTCTTTTGCTTCTTTCTTTCTCTTTCTTTCTCTTTCCCAATTGCCTTCCGCAATTGGGGAGTAAGTACCTTTTCAGCTTATTTTACTATCTTTGGCGCCAAATGCCGATATTGCTTTTTGAAATCCAATCGGCTGTCGAGAATCAGACCAAGACGTTTGAAAGTCCTCTCCGTCTTAAAATACGCATTCCGCGTATATACAGAGGTCATTAAACCAAAGATAATGTATTAGTAGGTACTACATAATTAAAGTAGGTAAGAAAAGAAACAAACAATGAATCCATAATAATTTATTGCCAATGAAATACAATACAATATTTAATGTGCATTAAAATTTGGAATTTCGAGTATTAAGTTTTTTTTTCATTCCAGGCATATATTTTAGTAATGTTTTTCTTATTTGTTATAAATATAAATTTATCTATTTGTGGTAAGCAGTCAATCGTGTACACAGATTAAAGGTATTAAATTATCTTTTTATCGATTCATACTATAAATAACAATGAGAAACTAAATGAACCAAGCACGGTATTATAACCGTTTACAATTCATAAATTGTTCTTTATTTTTCTGTAGCTGAAAAAAATACCAAATATGCCTGAAGTATTTTATATTTCTATCTAACATAAGAGAATGTATGGTGGTTGTCGTATTGTCCGTAATCATTGCTCATGTATATTGGGCGGAACCCGTTACCAATTTGGGTATTACTGTTAAAACTCGCGGACGTCGAGTGACTATTTATAAAAAAGCACCGCCGATGCCGCCTAAAGCACCCAAACCTCCCAAACCACCCCAACCTCCTAATCCACCAAGGCCATAGCCCAAACCGCCAAGACCTAGATTAGGAACGCTTTCGCAGAGAGTTGTGGCACCGAGACCGCCGAGTCCACCTAGTCCAAGACCGCCAAGACCGCCGAGCCCACCATACAAGCCACCCAAACCACCATAACCCAGACCACCGTAGCCTAAACCGCCTAGACCGCCTAGTAGGTTAGGAGCTGATTCACAAACGGTGGTTGCTCCGAGTCCTAGTCCTCCTAGGCCTCCTAGGCCTAGCCCACCGAGTCCTCCTAGGCCGCCTAGACCACCTAGTCCTACTCCTAGTCCACCGATGCCAATATTTGGAACGGTTTCACAAACGGTTCCTACACCACCGAGACCACCGAGACCGCCTAAGCCAAGACCGCCGAGGCCAAGACCGCCGAGACCAAGGCCGCCGTAGCCCAAAGCGCCCAAACCACCAAGACCACCGAGCCCACCGAGTCCGAGACCGCCCAATCCGCCAATTAGGTTTGGTGCAGATTCACATACAGTGGCAGTACCGCCGAGGCCTGCTAATCCAATACCGCCGAGGCCGACACCGCCTAATCCTAGTCCCAAGTTAGGTGCTGATTCACAGACTGTAGTAGCTCCAAGTCCACCGAGGCCGATGCCGCCGAGAGCTCCTAGGCCACCTAGGCCTCCTAGACCTCCGAGGCCGCCTAGACCGCCAAGGCCAAGCCCTCCTAATAAGTTAGGTGCTGACTCGCATACTGTTGCAGCGCCAAGGCCCAGTGGGTTGCAGTGGGCTGCGCATAGGAGGGCTAGAAGTAAAATAAAAAATGTGTCAGTTGGGTTGGATTACATAGAAACATGAATAACGATGGAAGAAAAACTATTCATCATAATCATCATGCTATTCGTTAGTGTCCGGTTGAGTTCTAAAAGAAGGACCTTTCTTTTAGAATGTGAATAAAAATAAATGCAAACAAAATGGTTAAAATGAAGGTACTCTAAATTTCAAATGTTCTTGTCATCAATCTGATTTCAACAGCAGGTTCGCTAAATACCCCTGTTCGTTTGAATCTGTTAATAGTTTTAACACTTATTTTTTGGGACAAAATACAACTAGTAACATGTGAGCATATAGTATAGTACACCTCTCTCTACCTCTTAAAAAGACCGATCAACAAAAATCTATGTTCACAAAGACTTTCTTAAAATTAGCATCTTTGAAGTTTAAATAAAGTTGTTGATTTGACTTTGCTGCACTGGCTAAATCAGGGCAAGTCTTGTATGATGATAGTTAAGGTAAATGATAGGTTGAAATGTTATAATAACCCGTTTAAAAAGGGCGGGACAATGACTGTCTTTTTTAGCCTATAAGAAAACAGTCCATCCATACCCAAAACATTGAACCTCCCCTTGTGAATAAGCAACCCGTCCTAAATTTGAACCATAGTTTAACTCCAGGACCTCGATATTGCCAATTGTTTGAGGAGTTCAGATGCCAGTTTCGTTTTACAGAAAATATCGAAGTTCAGCCCCAGCGCATATAGACTGGAAAGCCGACCCCAACAGAGTTGGGTAAGGGCAAGGACTATATAGTTCTTTATAGCGTTTTATAGTCTTTGGGGAAAGGTTAAGTGGGTGATGATGATAAGTACACAAATCATTGGTATTTTAGTATTAAAAATTGACTCACCAGTAAAGATGAAAACTCGGATTGCCATGTTGAGCTGCTGACAGTCTGTGCCAAATTCTAAGATTCCCTGTCTTTTTATACCTAAAAGAAACACTAAACTTCTCTTGTATATTTTGGGTACATCTTTTACGCTTGATCAATTCATCCGGAACGGATCTATTTTAAAAATATTATTTCTCTGTTACAATCTTTAATTAGAAAATGTTTATAAAATTTAAGTTAGTTCTGGGTAACTTATCTCTGATGTGAATGTCTACACTTACAGCATAGGTCCTATAGACATCGATGTTCATTAGGTTTCAGTACCGTTTTTTATGCGTACCGAAATCTATTACAATTCTAATTGCCAAGAGCTATCAGTGAAGCGTAGTTGTCGGCCTCGTATCTCTCTTTATCTATCTGTGTACCCGAAGACGTGGATCCTACAGTGTTGTGGAACGAAGCAGCCCTCATCCCAATCATATGATGGTAGACTAAGACTAAGCCTGTCGGTAGCCCCGGGGTTATCCTTCTCCGAAGGCATACCCGGGACAGATGGTGTGCATAGTGTGGTTTTAGTCGGTAAAAGTCCGGCATAACATCCATGAGAATTCCCACACGTAAAAAAAAGATCTCATCCAAAGAACAGTAAAAGGAGACTTTTAATACTATGTTAAAGGTGATACAAAAGTTGGTCCCTCGCTAGGGTAAGATTAACCCGATCCTCGATCCTACGCTATGTGAACGTAAAATGAATGTCTATACAAATTAAATCAGATAAATACTCGTAACTACCCTATGCATCGTAGATTTTTGAAACAGAAAGGATATTATGTAGAGAGAAAAGGGATCACTACGAAATGTGTTAGAGATAAAAAATTGATTCCATCAGTGAGTGAATAAAAAGTGATAGTGCGACCAAAAACACAATTAGATGGACCATTTTCAATACATTTAAATTGTTGGAGACATCTTTTTTCCTACGTTGTCAGTGGCGTTAAAATGATCGAATCAGCTTACTTTATTCATAAAAGTTGTCGTGGATAGGAGAATCCTCACGTGGTCCAACCCATTTAAATCAAATATATCTAATAAACATTTATTGTTAAAAGTTACAGTGAAACATAATTATTACATAAATATTTACATTATTACTATCTAAACTAAACCTAAATAAGGCCCCCGTGACTTTGTGCCCAAAAGCCTAGCAGCATTTCCCCTTTGAATAGTAAATACCTATTCGCTGAAAGAAAATTGCCAGCCCTTGGGTCGCCAGTCGACTCTACTAGGCGCTTTTTTCAAATTCTTAGCAAAATCTATGCGCATTGGGGCCCCATGGACTTAGGGTCTTGACACCGACTGAAAGAAAACGATAGGAGACCTTATCTATCGTTTTCTTTCAGTCGGTGATATTTTAAGAATTTGAAATAGCGCCTAGTAGAGTCGACTGGCGACGAGACCTTTATACTTATTAATAATTTTAATATGTCTAATTCAACATCAACATTTATTGTTAATATTCTACTTTTAACAATAAATATTGATGATACCGGTATGCACAAGGGAACGCACTGTTTAACTTTCAAGGCCCCACGATTATGTTTAAATCGACCTTAAAGCGTCGCTTTCTAGTGATGCAACTGATTCGAAGAATTTATTATTATTATCTTCTAATTACGAATTTATCGATTCTATATCTCGATGCATGCCAATTGATCGGTTCGAAATAAATCGATTGTTTTGTTTGGATTATTGTTGCAACAACGAGATTGGTCATGATAACGACTAGCAGAGTAGGTACACCACATCTGTATTTTAGTCATGATTTCTTTTGTTTCACAATAAATAAATTCCCTATTAAGTTAAGCATATTGCGGAATTACGTCTATGGTTGAATATCGATATTTTAAATTTTGACGAATGTGGTTAATGTTTATAAAAAAGATCAATTCTGTAAACAAACAATAAATTATCCCATTTTAAAGGTTTCTTTTAGCATTTTGGTTTCCATTAGGTACTCAAAGCTATATGAGTAAGAAATGAAAGTAGGTATAACCATTAACCATTGATAGGTAATAATAAAAGAACTAAGTACGTAAAACAATTAACTTCAGGAAACGAATTCCTACTTCTGAAGAAGGCTGGATTCGTGGCCTCTGTGTTCAAAACCCGCTGAAAAGTTCTTGAACAACTAGACCTCACTGTTTTGTGGAAATATACAGCTATAATGCAGTGGCTAATGTAGTAACACTGCAATTAGCTCAACATCAAATGAGGAACAAAAAAATCAAAGTAAGTAAGGTGAAATGTGGGCGTATACTATGTCTCTGCCTACCCTTTCGGAGATAAAGTCGTAACAATATGTATGTAATACAGTGGCTTTGAGAAAGTAGTGCAAGCATTAATGATAAATTTACGTAGGCACTCATAAAATACATTTTTACATACTAGATTGTATCTCTAACTTAACGAAAACATAATTTTTGTTTATATCGGTAAGTGCCATCTGAATATATTTACACTACCGTACCTGTAAATAAATGTTACACTATTTAAAAAAAAATTACATAACATAGAAAATAAATATTTCCTTCTAAGATTGCAATCAGTAAATTAATATAAAGCACTGCATTTATCACCTTTTGTCCCCATTTAGTCTGTAAAGTCGGTTACTGACGATAGTTGAACGTGACAACTCAGCCTTAAATGGAACGCCTTAGAGCGAGGTAACGCCGCATACGTCATGTTTTTTCGTGCGTGCAGCCGGCTCCATCGAATTATAAGACGTTGTTACGTCAACATCACTAGAAAAAAACATCGAAAATCAATGAGCGTTTAGGCCAAGTTTCAGGTAAATCGATAGAAAAATTTGTCCGGTAAACAAACTGTTAGTATGGCAAAGATAATTTAATTGTAAGTATTACATAATTAATACCTAAGTATAATGTCATACTATTATTATATTATTTTTGGTGATACTCACTAAAAAACACACAAAACTTGACCATTTGGAAATATTATTACTCAATTTCTTTTTAAAAGTATTAATAAAATAGATTTCCCGCCGGAATGAACTTGTAACTTGATTGACAGTTGACGGCAGCCATCTTCCTTGTATGGCAGTTGTATTGTACCTGTCACTGTATGATAATTTTCAAGTCGAGGTGAATTCACGTGGCCATGGTATCTTACTTTATACGAAGTAGTAATTTCGCTGTATTGCCGTCCTTGAGTACAGTGAGTTTATCGACTCTTGTTGGCGAAATCCAAAATTAGCACTATCTTTGTATAGGGTTGCCAGTAACAATTTAGTAATTAGGTATCTACTTATGCCGACGTTATTAGATCATTTTTTTTATCAAAAAGGTTTTCATAAATTAATAAGCCTAAGTGATAGCAGTTAGGATATTAAAAAATATTAACGAATTTCATTCTTTAAACAGCGACAATGTAGTCCTACGACTATTTACACTTACAAAATAAATATAGCTCCAGTTATGGTCTGACGTAAAACACTAGTTCAAACAAAAGAGGACGCTACTGTGCTATACCCATCGTTAAAATTTATTTGCTCTAAGCCTGAGGCCGCACTTGCGGTTTATCGCGGCGGTTGTTAACCTGAAAAGGTCAAATTCTAACTTCAAAATATCAAAACCAATGAAATCAAGTCTATTGTTTTGACATTTTGAGGTTAGAAACCGCTGCGTTAACCGCAAGTGCGGCCTCAGCCTAAGTCCCTACACTTTATTTATTTCAATGTAAAATGTGACGTTTTGACAACATTTTGACAATGTATCCAGCATTCAAAAATAATACGTGTGTTTCTAGACGTTTTTATCAAGTTGTAAGACCACCTTTCTTCAGTACGATTCTTATTCGTATGAAAATTGTATAGTATCGAGTTATTCGGTCTCTGTTGGGAGTAACATGATAATATAGTTGACTAGCTATACTGGGTGTAACAAAATTACCTCTCCAAATTTCATGAGATGACTTGGCATCGGATATCAAATACAAATATTTAATAAAAAAGGGGGGTAAATTTTTTCATTTTTTTCAATTTTTTTTGTCGCACATTAAGAAATCTTTTTTTTTCGCGGCAATTCGAGGTAACATGGCCACCGTGGCAAAACAAACACAGAGCACCCGTCTGGCTGTCGTTGTCGCTTTCTACTGCCGCTCAGTAGCGATAGAAAGGGTGAAAATGAAAATTTATAAGACCTTTAAAACGGCTTTACGGTTAAAGTATTCACGTGATTTTTTTTTCTTCATTTTTATAATGTTTCTTGACTGATGCCACGTCACGTGACGAAATTTCGATAGGTAATTTTGTTAGTATAAACAATCCGTATAACAAAACAGCCATGTTAAATAACATAATTTACCTTCGACAATAATTCTGTAACACCTGTTTAAACCATGTGGTGTCAGTACAGCCCTATCGTATTTTTGATATACCTACCTACCATGGCAACTCGAAAGAAACAGGTTTTTTTTCTTAAATAAGCGCCGGTTTCGTTAATAAAAACACACCATGTTTCTGTAGGTAGGTACTGCAGAATTCATTATCCTTATGTTGTACATAGTAAGTCAATCAATCAATCTGACGAGGTCCTGTTGCAAATCTCACAGGGCCTCATCGATTGATGATTGATCAAATCTCTCTTTCAATGACCAAGAGTGTCTAGAGAGATGATAAATCTATATATCTATATATATATATATAAAAATCAATGCCACTTTTCGTTGTAATTTTATAACTCAAGAACGGGCTCACCTATCCAAACCAAATGTTTAGGCTTTGTTCGGACTATTTAGTAGATGGTTTATGTGAAGTTTGCACAAAATCGGGCGAGCGGTTCTTCATTTATCACGCAAACGAAGTTGCGCGGGTCAGCTAGTAATAAATAAGTATGTCTACCCCTTTCGTAATAAAGCCAAAACTATAAGCATTTATGTAAAAGCATTTTCGCAATCGGACAAACAGCAAAATTGCTGATAATAATCGATTCCATTAACTACAGCAGTTTTTACTTAGCTCTGTGCGTTGTCAATACTATGATGTGCACTTATTTAATTAATCAACAAAACAAACTAGGTTATAATAACATCTACAAAACGAACGTGCAAACATACTTGCGTAATTTAATTCGCTCAATGGATGAAATTTGACAATAATTTTATCCTACTAATAATGAAATACATAGACGCGAATGTTCGTGAAGATGTTTGTACAAAAATATAGTGAAGAATTTTAAATTGTTTCGATACCGTTCTGTAGCTCAGTTGGCAGAGCATTGCCCTGGTATAGGCAAGTGTCTCGGATTCAAGGCCCGTTTGAACCAAATAATAAAATTACGTATTATCGGGTATTATTTTTTATTTAATAATTTTTAACACCACGCCTTTTTGAGAGAAGAGTCTATCTATTACCATGTCGAAAATGACTTGGCGCAGGCTGTGACTATTCGCGGTTTAAAAAATCTTAGCCGCCCAGAAGGTCTTCAACTTGGCTTAATGTTATTGGCATAACGTGCTACCCGAAGCACAAAAATGCTCGCAAATGGCATTACCACAAAGCGGTCACTCATCCTCCAGGTGTTATTCCAGACTATAATGTATCTCTGTACCAAATTTCAGCTCGATCCGTTCAGCAGTTTGAGCGTGAAAGAGTAACAAACATCCACACTCACAAACTTTCGCATTTATAATATTAGTAAGAAATGTCTTTAAAAGTTGTAAAAATATGAACGTAACATATTCAGAGTCAGAGATTCTTACGTAAAACCAATTTTTGAAAAGTTTAAATACTGATACATCCCTACTTCCCAACTAATATTATAAATGCGAAAGTATCGCCTCAGCGCCTAAACCGCTGAGGCGATTTGGATAAAATTTCGTATAGAGATAGTTTGAGTCCCTGGGAACGACATAGGCTACTTTTTAATCGACTACGCAAAAAGAGCGTAATGATTTCAGACGATAACAATTTCTATGCAGACGAAGCTGTTCCCCGCGGGAACAGCTAGTTTATTATAAAGAGGTAAACTTTGTGAGTTTGGGTATAGGAGTAATCTCAGGAACTACTAACCCCATTTGAAAAAAATTGCAGACTTTTTGAAATTGGCAGGGTACTTACTGTTTTATTTTTGTGTGTCCCACAGTCATCGACATCCCTAGTATCTAATACCACGAATTTCATTTACTTGCAATTTAGTTGAATTTTATGGTTTGTTAGTTGAACTTTAAATTTTATGAAATAGGTGAATAACCCAATAAAATGCGTATAGATAGACGGTTAATAGCGTCGCGTCGTTTCAACAGATGTTCAAAATAATATATGTAAATGATATTAAGCTGAAATTCGCATAGATTTAATAGATGCTTTATCTCTGTCTCTCTGTCATTTTAGTGTTAAGTCCGAATGCATAATAAAGCTCCTGCTATAGTCTGTCCAACCAACCATTTATTTTACTTTTGACAGCGGCCTCAGAACGAAAAAACAATACAATAACAATGTGTAAGCCTGAGGCTGCTCAAAATGTCAAATTCTAACTTCAAACTGTCAAAACCAAAACCACAAAAGTAAAATAAACGATTTTACAGACTACATTAAACTATTTAGCACTATGTAACGTTTAGCTGGATGGCACGTTGTCAACCAAATTAACTTGTTACATACATACTTATACGATTCCTGACGCGATACTCTGATCCTGTACCTGCACTTGTTGCTTCAATTATAAAGATTTGATTGTTTCTTTGTTTGCATCGAATAGACTCCGAAACTACTGAACCTAAATTCTTAGAACTACATATCCCCGGGTAACATAGCCTATATTTCATTCCCATATTCCCACAGGATCGCGGAACGGGAGTTGGAACCGTGTGACCGGTCCGGAATGTCCGGTCCTGTCACATGATCTGTGCTTTAGCACTTTACCCTCGATTAGACGGAGCGATTTTTACAAATTACAAGCCAGTAGGCTTGCGAGCAGTTTATTTTATAACTCGCTCCGAGCCATCGAGATTTTTTAGAATTTGCTTTTGACTATTCCATTGTAAATCACTCAATGCTAGTTAAACTGGCCAACTATCAGCTTGTAAACTGACTCTGTGCTATCAAGCTTGAGCACTAAAAGTTCGTGAGTATTGTGTAGATATTGATCAAGAACATCTGCTAACTTGGAGATAGAAAGTGTGAGTAGGTACATAATATAGGTACCTATGTAATTGTACCTATATCTAGTCTATGTTTGTATTTACAAAAATATGAAAAATACAGTCATTTGAGTCATTACATGCATGTTACACACGTTATCAGATCTTACTTAATGCCGTGTAGTATTCATCGATCATTATTTAGATGAATGAGTGTGTTCCCACTTCCCACTGCCGGGGGCGGGTGCTCCCATTGTCCACACACAATAGGTTAACATAACTGTATCGTAGTGAAAGTTGTCTAGCAAAGGTCTCTACTGTGCAATATAATGTATGGGTGCTTGTCATCTTATCACGGAAGCCTCGGGCTTGAATTCCTCACGATACTTATAGCCTGTTCGCTCTAAGTTGGTTTCGTAGAGGCTGGTGTAGAGGCGTAGTATGAGAAGCGACCGGCAAACTTAGAGCGAACGGGTAGTATAGTAGTATCTAATATGAAGCGTATCGTCAATGAATTTCTCCATTCATTCATTAAATATCTGTTTTGCATTGACTTAGGCTGGTACTAGAAGCAATTCTTGCCCAAACAGTTCTATGATAAATGATAATGAATGCGGTCTTTTAATAAAACTTATCTCCATAGATTCCACATTAGTACTTGAATGCCTTTTTTTTAAAACAAAAATTGTTCTAACTGGTCGCAGGGTATGCCAGACAATGAGTCATTGTGAACAGGCGAAAGGACGCTCCGAAATGGGCTGTCCTCGAGGGAGTACCAGAATATTTGTCACGGGCGAATCTGCAAATTGAAATCATGGAAACAAGCAACTTGATTCAATCACAAAAACGAAACAATTGGTTTTCAATTTGGGGACTTGTTGTTGGAGCAAATAATAAGATAGAATAGTAAGACCTAAGTTTAACAAGCTCGTTATTCAAGCGAAACTCAACCTTTATAAGGTGTAAGAAATTAGAACACAGAAAATAGTGAGTACCTACTGTTTCGCAAATTGGTCATAAAAATAAAAAGTCTAGATTTTCTTAGAACGAACTTTAAAATTAATATTTTAACATGTAAGACTAGTTGTCTGTGGGTTGAGTGTAGATACATTTTATTGAGACATTTCGTCAAACTGGAATTGCATTAAAGGTAAATAACACAAGCTTGTGCAGATAAGATAGAGGTGTCAACAAGTGCGTACATAAATCATGGCGCCCTATTTTTTTCTGTGAGTTATGCTGTAACAAATAACTGAGCGATAAGCGTTTGACATACATTTGTACAGACGAATAATGAAGTAATTAGTTGCTAAGTATAATTATAATATACCTTTTTGCAAACCTAGAGTAGCACGTCATCCTGGGGATATCCTTCCGAGGGCTTACCAGGGGCTCCCAATCGTAGGCAGTAGGTAGGGAACGTGGGGTTTTTAGCCGGTAGGAGAAGAGTGTGCCAGATTTTCCTCACGTTAAAAAAATTGGGTAGCACGTCCAACCCCCAGATAGACCGACGACGATGACGTAGAAAGGAAAGGCAGGGACTGGATGCGTAAAGCGCATGACAGTGTCTTGGGGCTGGGGTGTAAATTTGGAGAGGACGACGTCCAGCTGTTGTCGGCCATTGGCTGGATGATTGCTTGAAGTATAATCAAAGATAATATAATAGTATTACATACAGATCAGCAACTCCCTGTCGCGCCACAGCTGTCAGTAGAGTTGACGTGCGCGTTTACGGACAATTTGCTTACATTTTATTGATCACACGCACACATTCAAGCTGTAGTTTCCGCCCTGTGGTAGAATATAAGCGGATTAGCCTCCAACTTGAAGACCAATGTCAATCAATGGTGATGTGCACTCTGAGAGTAGCCCCCAATTCACTAGATGTCTACACGACTTTCCATTAGGCGGGTGGCGTCGCTTAGACGATTTCAGTATTAACATTATGTGTCTCTGATGGTGCTTTTTCAGGTTCTTCTATATCGTTTTCTAAGTCAATTTAAATTTAGAATGAGTGTTCATTCAATTAAGTAATTATGTGATATCGCAAACTGCAATTGTGTACAGTCGACTACAATGAAATGTACTAGTTTAATCTTACGAAATCATGTATCCCTGCGAGTGCCATAATGAACTAACCAAAGATAGTGATGTTTGTCTCTATCTTTCGTTAGTTCATTATGGCACTCGCAGGAATACATCATTTCGTAAGATTAAACTAGTAGATACATTTCATTGTAATCGACTGTACAAAAAATACATTTCTATTCAATTCTAACTACAGATAGACTTGCAACTTCACTCGATTGACATGTTACTCGAGCGATTAAAGTTCATTAATATACATTACTTACATATACCTTTCTTTCTTTTACAGGTAAGTTGAGTCGACCGACTAAGAGGCATTCTACAAGCACCACAGTAAGAATTGTTTTTAAATATTTTAAGAATAACTAGAGCTCTATCAAGAAAGCCGTCGGCCCAAGCCTAGTTACTGCCATCTAACGGATGCATTGTGCGTAGACACCTGTAAAAATCTTCAAAAAGGCCGAGTCATGACTGTGCATTGGATACTAGGGCCAGCAGGAAATCAATGTGGCCACAACCCCCTGGGCTGTAGAATAATGATTTTGGATGCAATTTTGGCTCATGATAATATATTATATAGCTTTTCCCCGAGGCTTCGACCGCGTAGAAGTCGTTATCGCGTAAAATCATAACCCTCCTTTTGCGCAGTCGGTTAAAAAGTAGCGTATGTCCTTCCCAGAACCTCCAATCATCTCTATACCAAATTTCATCTCAATCGCTCCAGCCGTTTAGGCGTGAAAGCGTAACACACAGACAGATAGAGTTTCTTTCGCATTTATAATATTAGTAGGGAAGGAATTGTATATTTTTCAGAGCTATTCATACACATAGTTGTCAAGGCATATGAATGCACTGCGATAATTTATAAGTACATGCCATTGATTTTTACATTAAAAGAAAAAACAGATGCCAACAAAGTGCTCCACAGCGTCTCTCTCTTTGTCTATTCGCAATAAACGCAAAACTATTGACGGATTTTCATACGGATTGATTCATGAGAAATATATTCATTATAATTTGATGGTTTTCCAGGTGAAGCCGCTGGACATAAGCTAGTTTTTTTGTATTGAAAAACTCGTAAATTTTACGATTTCTACATACAAATAGTTATGATGTAGGTCAACGGGTAGTTACGACTTGACGCGGCTAATTATTGCAAGAGTGTAACCACTTCAGAGGTAATGTCAAAGGTTTGCGTGTAATGTCAACTTCAATCAATAAACGGTTAGAATTGACATTGATTGATCTTGAGGCCTTTGGTCGCTGATGTCATCCGGACTTGAGCCGTCTAAAACAACACGGTCTTACCTATTCGTTTAGTCCCGGAACTCGGAAGAAGGTTCCAGAATTGTCTGACGCCAATACACTATACAGAGAAGAACAGGCTAATAATACGAAAGTAGAACCTCCCCTGTGAAACAACCACCATCTTAATAACTATATAAAACGGGTATTAACGCGATCATGCATACCTTAAGATTGAGGCTTGACGTTTCGGCTGGGTTGCACCAGCCGTGGTCACAAGCAGACTGCCACCACCATCTAACTACAGACTGGTAGTGAAGGTCAGACCAGAACAGGTCAGGCAGTCGCTACCCGCAAAATATCGAGGTTCAGCCAAAGATAACATAATAGTAGGTATTACATACCAATACGCAACTCCTTGCCCCTCACTGAGCAAGCTTCTCCACCCCCGCCACAACTGTCATTATACTTGGAGGGTATGTGTACTTAGACCATATATCACGGGACTAGCCTTTGCGATTCACCGCATACAAAAATATTCTGCCATACAAGTGAAGGGGGAAACACAAAGACATATAAAATTTCATTGCATTTAAAAATGTATTAATCGACAAACGCGTAATGGCTGTTGTGTGTTAATTTTTATTGTACAGTCAACTGCAATGAAATGTACTAGTTTAATCATATAAAATGATGTACTGATGTACAGTGCTTTTATAAAGCCAAAAGACCAAATGGTCATGTGCAATGGCAGAAAACAATGCTTAAGTAAGGCGCATCCTGTGGTTAGATGATCTAAGTATGTGTATGATGGAGGGACCGACGGAACGTTTGCTTAGCCTTAGTGGTTCAGCTGCGACTTCTTAAAATCGCGGTAAGACTAGAAAGCCACCCTCAAATGGGTTGTCAAAAGGGGCTGAATGATGAATACAAGCACAGTTCAGTACATTGACTCAGTCCCTGCCGCACAAAACTTTTAAATAAACAATTCTCACTATTTTTTACCACCTTTCGAAGTCTCGTACTCCAATCCATTTAGTAGAATGACTGTCAATTAAAACCGTTTCGCATGAGCCATTAATAAAATTAACATGCAAAAACCGGCACTTATTGTCGTCAAAAACCGCATTCGTATCTTAAATAGTACAATGCAGCGCCAGTTATTCGATACCGTTACGTTTTTTCGAATCGATACTTTACAGTTAGCGTTATCACGACAACACTATTATTGAGACAGTTCCAGATTTATTTTTATAAATCGTTTTGATGATACAACGCAAAAAATTAAAGAGTATTGAGAATTAAATGGTGCTTGAGACTTTTGCTACTGTGAAAAATTAGAATTCGTGCAGTTGTTTGCAATGTAACTTAAGCAACTCCTTGCAATACCTATTTTTTATATTTGCTACTAATCTTATGCTATTGTCTAGCGAAAGTTTCGTTCTGACTATACTCACTGGATTTCATTATGCATTTACAAGCTTATTTAGAAATTGAAAACAAAAAACTATATTAATAAAACGCAATACACGAAGGAAATATACCATTAGATATTTTTTAAGTAAAACAGTGTGGGCGTTTGACTTTAATTTCTCTAAGGACTTCAGTATGATGGACGCATGTCACACCTTAAACCTCCAAAAAATGTTATGTTATGGTAACGGGATTTTTTATACAAGTAATATTTAATAGAAGAGCCGCTGTGACTTGAAAAGACCGATTTTTATAAATAGCTTATTAAAGCACCTACCTAGTTTTTATTTTTTTAAAGAAATCTACTACATCCTTATAATCCAGCGTCTTGAGAAAAGTGACCTTTGATTGCTCCCATCAAGGACGATAATGGTCATACTCATAATATAATTTGGATTGCATCTGCCGTCTACACGGACTTCAACAAGTGAGGTCACCTGGTTGGAGCGCTGGTTTACAACCGTGTCTGGTTGAAGCGCTGGTTTACAACACATCATACAACATCTTCGATATCTGCCAGTTACTTAGACCATATAACACGGGACTAGCCTTTGCGAACCACCGCATACAAAAATATTCTGCCAGTTTTCATACAAGTGAAGGGGGAAACACAAAGACAGATAAAATTTCATTGCATTTAAAAATGTATTAATCGACAAACGCGTAATGGCTGTTGTGTGTTAATTGTTATTGTACAGTCAACTACAATGTAATGTACTAGTTTAATCATATAAAATGATGTACTGATGTACAGGCTTTTCATAAAGCCAAAAGACCAAATGGTCATGTGCAATGGCAGAAAACAATGCTTAAGTGAGGCGCATCCTGTGGTTAGATGATCTAAGGCCAGTTATGATTGATGTTTATATAAATAATCGATTAACCGTTGATAGCAATCAGCACGATGTTATTTAACGGTATTCGTCATCACAATATCATTCCCAGCACAACTATGTGTCTGTAGATAGATACAAGACTATGCCTTATAATTTTACTTTTTGTTGTATGTCCACGAAGATCCATGATGAATCATTTTAATAGATTTTAGTGGACAAAGGGGTATTATCAGAGTTTTACTATGGTATTATTGATAAACTAGCTGGTGCCCGCAGCTTCGCCTGCGTGAAATTTTGTTCCTAGACTAACATATAATAGACTAACATATCTATGTAGGCACCAAATTTCAGCCAGATCCGTTCAGCCGTTACAGCGTGAAAGAGTAACAAACATCCACACTCGCAAACATTCGCATTTATAATAATACCTAGTTAGATAGATTTCTAATTAACAAATTCATAATGCATAATAATAATATGAGCTAAGTAAATTTATTTATTAAATAGGACATTTCTTAATTCAATGGCTAAACTATTACTTGACACAACTTCTCTTCTAAGCAATTGACATCGTAACTTAGTTCCTTCTTCAGGTAGTCCCAGCCTACGACGTTCGGACAAACCGAACTACTGTAGGCTTTGTCCTAATACAGATGGTCCAACCAAGACCTGGTAACGTAATAACAATGTAAATTTCATCAGCTGAGCGTTCATGTTCATTGTAATGGCTCTTTGCAGTCCTGTCGAATGTAGTCTACGTAGAGGCCATTCCCGTATTTTAGAAAGACTTAGTGAGTCTGTTTCCTGACAGAATGTAGACGGCACTATATGTAGATTAAAGTTCATGCCCGTCGTTTAGGGCTGCTGACAATTTTTGTCGTACGTAAGGATTGAGCGTAGATGGTAACATGCGGTGTTATTTTATTGACCAGTGGATACTTCCGGAAGCGTGTTCTTTAATTTTTTTCTGGCTAGCCATCTTAGAATTTTCTTCTTTTTTTCACAAATGTATTTTTGTCACACAAAATTTGAATAAATTAGCAATAATACCTACTTCCATAAAGCATATTTGGTTAATATTATACCAAAATAGCGCTTTTTATTTAACTTTATTGCTATGTAGCAATATCATCTGTTTGAAGTTTGAAATAAAACATAAATGAAAACGTCAATTGTATTGAACTTTCACAAATTATGTGACAAAATTAAAAGTAATTTAAGTATAAAATAAGAGTATTTAAGGAGTATTTATATCAACTCCGGAGAAAATCAGACCCAAAACAATTTAAATTCCCTTTTTAGCTCGTTATGGTATAAATTTCAATAAAATACGAAACACGTCTTCCATCAATTATGTTAGTAATGCTATACGCCAAATTTTAAGTAGATCGGACCAAGGAATCACGTTGTCCCATACAAATTTTCCCCCCCTTTTTTATACCTTTGGAGGTGGAATTTGCTAAAATGTTAAAATAACTTTTTTCAAATTGTAACAAACAACGCTCATGCTTAGTTTCATCATCGTACCATTAACCGTTTAAGCAATAATTGATAATAACTTTGGGTCTAGGGATCGAACCGCAAAATTAAGTTTGGTTTGAATTCTATATACTTTTCCGGGATAAAAAGTACTCAGTGTTGTGCCCAGGCTATTAAAGAATAATTATACCAAGTTTCATCGTAATCAAACCGGTAGTTTTTGCGTGATGCCTGAACAAACAGACAGACAGACAGACAAAAAAATTTTTAATCACGTTTTTGGGTTCGGTGTCGGTCTAATAACACCCCCTGCTATTTATTTTTTTGATATTTTGAATGTACAGAATTTTCACTTCCACAGATTTATTATAAGTATAGATAAGGCAAAGTGTAAATCTGCAAATAAAATATAATTAACGCATAAATATTACCCTTTATAATATTTCAATTATACAGATAATGGCAACTAGCCATAATGTAAATATTTAATATTCTATACAGCACACTGCGGTAAGCTTTCTGGCCAATATGGACGGACACCGAACATAAAACCTTCTCTTCTTAGAGCGGCGTGGACATAAGTCATGGCGGTGACATTCAACTAATGTAAACTTAATAAAATAATGAATAAAACGAGCCGTTAATGTCGCTAAGAATAGCTCGAAGGTCTCAAAAATAATTAAAAATGTCATATTGCTGAAGGATTCATGGTTGAAAGTGCAGAGTATTTTTTGTTTGGTAACGCGGTGGAGAGCATTTATGCGCATCGTAAACCTATTACGGGCTACAGGGTGCTTTGTGTAAGGACCCTGATTCTTGAAGGAGGGTTAAACTATTGACTAATCCACTGTGATGTTCTGTCTTGTCCCAATTGGGTCGCTGGAAAATTCAAAGGTCAAGTCAAGGCACGGCGACAAAATGTTCCGGGATTCGGGATGAAGCTCTCTGTAGAGCGGCGATCTTATGGTGCACCGAAGACGACAGACTTTAATGCGATCGAGTCTGCGGCACACAAAGAGACAATAACTCAACTCAACAATAAATTGCTCTCTGCTTAGCCCCTAGGATATTTAGCGTGATAATATATAGCCTTTTGAAGACCCTACCCCTAGTTAATATCGTCTAATCAAATCTATTGGTACTTTTCGAAATCCTTCCGGACAAAGCAAAGCAAACAGACAAACAGAGAAAAAAAATTCTAACTATATTTTCGGCTTCGGTATCTTATGTTGAACACCCAGTGAGTTTTTTTTTTAATATTTCCAATTTACAGTTTTGATTTTTCTATAATTTTATTATAGCATAGATGTATAGATAGTAGGTGTGAATCATCTGTAAATGAATACAAAATTCTTGAATGATATTGATAATATACAAAAATGCGCATTTATTTCCTAGAAGCTGGTTGTTGAAGGCCACTTAGTTCCGGATCTATCTATCCCTCTATAAATAAATAAACAAATAAAAAAGTTCCGGAATCAAATAAAGAAAAGCACGACTCACACTCGTGCAGTATCAATAATTACATCAAAAGCTAAACGCAGACGGTCGATTGCGTTTGAATCTAAGTCGCGAGTCCCGTTGTACTATCACCGCAGAGAGATGAATATCCCTTTTCATTTTGCAATAGATAATAGATCGCAGACACAATTTGTAATGGAAACGGTAGGCGGTAAAATAAATCATATTTATTTCTTTTGTTAAAATATGGAAGGTTTTCATTAAATTGTACATTCACGCCATTTTTTACGCTTTCCATTTTTCTTCAAAGTTAAGAATTACTTTAGTTCATTAGAGGTCCGATGTCTATATAAAGTTACCGAGTTTTTAATAGCTTAAAATTTCACTAAATAAAACCATATACATAGTACCTAGTGCTTGAAATATTTGAATAGGGAACCGGTATCCTTTATCCAATCAAACACAGCTATATAGGTACTGGTTCCCCGTCATCCGCACACCCTTGAAGGTAAATCATCACCTGACATCATCATAATTATACTTGTAAATAGAGATGCGCCGAATGTTCGGCCGAATATTCGAATTCGGTACATTCGGCCGGTTTTTGAAAGTTCGTATTCGGCCGAATATTCGGTTTATTTGCCGAATAATTACCGAATGTTGATATTATTATTAACAAATTAATAATTATTGAATATTTCGGCTTTTCCGTAACTAACCTCATGGTACAGAGATCTCTAGTGACGCACAGTAACTGTTTCTCTATAAGTCGCAAGTGCGGCAGTTCATGGAGTACTGCTTTCACCTCTGGGCGGGGGCACCTGAATATCAGCTTCGTCCACTTGACTCGGTGAAAAGCCGAGGATGAGAGTGGTCAACGCTCCCATGTCTGCAGGTGGTGTGGAACCTCTTTGCAACAGGAGAAACTTTACCTCCTTATGCGTGTTCTACCGCCTGTACAGTCACGAGCAATAATATGTATACATTGTCAAGGCTCCTAAAATATGTAAACACCTTCGGCTCCAAAACGAAGTGCTCAACATGAAGAGCATAAAATTGTAACCACGAGTTCTAAGACCGTATGAGTCGAGATAGTGATCCGAGTCATTACGGACGGACTCCGTTTTTATCTGTTTTCTTTAAGATACAATAATTATGCACTTCACTTGATTTCATGTGACACGCTATTTTCACTAGTACGTTACAAAACTCGACCGCACACTGCCAGTCCAAAACTCCACCTGAACTTAGTCGCTGTGAAAATAAACAGTTCACGAAGAGATAATTTTTTCAATATTTTGAAACTCTTTGTTAGTGGAAACCAAAACTCAGTTCATTAAAAATGAGCCCTTTCAGCTCACCATCTCTCGCTAATTATTCTATTGGCGCGTGCGGCCACACTGTAGACCTAAGTGAACCACTATATAATAGCAACAGAGTGGCGATTACCTGCATGGACGGAGATTTACTGGTGAAATATTGGTGACTAAAGGTGAGACAAAAGACATTTGGACTAAATTTTCTTCACGCTTGCAAGTAGTTCGATTGAGAATCGGCGCCTTGGGGTTGAGGGTTGCGCGCCCAGCGCTGAAACAATGTCGCCAGCCTCTACGAATGACCTGTACTAACCTGTTTACCGCGTTAATTTGAACCTATTCGGTTCAAATTAACGCGGTAAACATTTCGGCCGAATATTCGGTTCGGTACATTTTATACCGAATATTCGGCCGAATGTTCGAATTCGGTTCAACCCACATTCGGCGCATCTCTACTTGTAAATAATATCACCAGTTCTTTTTTTTTTTTTATACTAAGGTGGCAGACAAGCATACGGCCCACCAGAAGGACCGGCGGTCACCGCAGCCTATGAACGTTTGCAACACTAGAGGTGCCACACTCGCACTGCCGACCCTGCAAAAACCTTCTAAGACCCCTTTTGAAGAACCCCATACTGTAGGCGTTTGGGAAAACCGAGGCAGGGAGGTCATTCCACAACCTAAGCGTGCGCGGAAGAAAACACCTATCGGATCTAACCGTGCTGGAACGCACCGAACGCAGAGTGTGAGGATGAACTCCCTGTCTGTGGCGAGCGGTGCGATGATAGAACGTAGCCGTGGGCATCATATCAAACAATTCCTCAGAGCACATACCATTGTACAGGCGGTAGAACACGCATAAGGAGGCAAAGTCTCTCCTGTCGCGAAGAGGTTCCACACCAGCTATAAGTACAGGATCGTTGACAACTCTTATAGCTCGTCTTTGCACCGAGTCAAATGGACGAAGCTGATATTCAGGTGCTCCCGCCCAGAGGTGACAGCAGTACTCCATATGCGGCCGCACTTGCGACTTATAGAGAAGCAGTGTTTGCGCCGCAGTGAAGTACCGCCGCGCCCTGTTGAGCACACCTAGCTTCTTGGACGCCAGCTTAGCCTTGTCCTCCAAATGACTACGGAACTGAACGTCACTGGACCACCAGTTCTTCTGGTGGGCCATATCCTTGTCTGCCACCTTGATGGTATAAAAGAAAATAGTAATTCACGTTACATTATGTGTATATTAACAATGTAAAAAGTCTTGACGCAAGGATTATCATGGCGATGGTATTTGACCATTTATATTAATTTTGTTCATCTAAAAACTTCATGCAAATTAATTTTATATTTCTCAGTAGGAGTTCCGCATAAATTACCAACCAATTATATTATCTTAATATATGTACTGTGGTCACATTTTGTATTTCAAATTAGTGTTATTTTTATCACATCGTCGTCGCCATATATGGTTTAATTACATTTGTTTCCGTCAAGTGTAATATATTTGTGACAACTGCAAAATAAGCACAATCTCCTCCTCACACTTTTACGACGCATCATAAATAATCTTGTCACCTAAAAAAATAATAATTTATAAGTGACAAAATTATTAAAAATAATGAACTTCTCAAATGAAAGTAGCCCAAATTCTTTAGAAATAACTGAGTAGAGTGAATAAAATATTATCTACTTATTTCTTCCATCATCTTACCATTAGGTATAAGCCCCGCACGTTGATATTGCGCTTGGCGGCCATCTTGGTGACGTATGTCCGTCGAGCCGTCAGTACTAAAAAGAATACGTCATTATGACAAGGTTCCAGCTCAATACCAACTTGCGGGTCTTATATTTCCTGTGGCCATAGTAGCACTCGCCTTAAACCTTAGTTCCGCTGAAATAAAATACGGCAATATTTTATCATGTGCGTGAAAAATTATGATCGTCAGAATTTATATTCACTGTTTGAGCCGCAAAGCAATTTGGGCTAGTTGTGAGAAAAGAATCAGACATAATAACCTAACCATAAAGGAGGTGTTTTACAGGTTAGAAACCCCTGCAAAAAGAAGGTGGTATCTACTCCAAAATAAAAAAGATAAAATGTATCATTAGTATCATAGGAACTGAAAATAAAAGTATAGTCTCACTATTATGACGTGAATCTGAAAAATCGTCATAATTAAACCGTTTTACAATAGCTGCACTTGCCCTCTCCACAGGTAATAAAATTTTATCAATTTAGCGCCATTACATATCACGTGAAAGTGACAGGAACACATTTTTTTATAGCAGTTAGCACGCTAAACGCTACAGCTGCTAATTTCACGATGCGAATAGGCTACGTACGGTACATCCGTACTTTTTTGAAACTGTGTTTGTGGTCATAAAAAACAATTAAGCCTATTAAATACTTTCACTCTAATAGCGGCTAAATGTGTAAGTAATACAGTAAAATGTAAACGAAAAAATCTCTTTTAACAAACCATTAAAATATTCGTAAGAGACCCCAATTTTTCTGTCGTAGATACATTCTTAGACGGTATAATAACCTCTTCTTAATTTCTGCTGCCTACTTATTAAGTATTTACTTCCATTTTATCATCTCCGATACTGGCATCACATTAAGTTAACCTTTGAAAATGTCGTAAGGTGAAACCGATCTGGTTAAAGTAAATAATGTGAGAAATGTATAGGTAGCACCTTTGGTATTATTGTCATCCCCTACTATCTACAATGTCAACCATATTGAATATCTCAGGGATGCGTGTATCTATACATATAATAAAATGATAGAAAAGTCAAAACTGTACATTGAAAATATTTAAAAAAAAATACTCGCTGGGTGTTCAACATGATACCGATGCCGAAAATATAGTTAGAAAAATGTTTGTCTGTTTGCTTTGCTTTGTCCGGAAGGATCTCGAAAAGTACTCAATAGATTTGATTCAACTTTTGAACAAATATTAACTAGGGGCAGGGTCTTTAAATAGGCTATATATTATCACGCTACATATCCTAGGGGCTAAGCAGAGAGCAATCAAATTGGCATTATAACATAATTTTCACACGTACGAAGTCGCGGGCAACAGCTAGTATTTAATATCACACCGAACACAGAATAAATACTTCTTACGACGTTTTCTAACACAACGAACAGTTCCCCCTTTACAGTTATCTACATAGTTTCGGTACAATCAAATTGAAAAGGTCAAGACTATTCAATGTCCATCTCTTGGAAAAGTCGTGAGTGCGATACACCCACGGATGAATTTGTTCGTCAATGTTTATTCTCAAGTTATAAAATGTACCTACTTACTTGTATTATTCTTGTGTAGTGCTGTATCTGAAATATTTCTATCTGGTGGATTTGGTGTATGAAATAAAGTAACCTTTATCCTATTTCTTACTTCTTCAACACATCTTTTGTCAACCTTAAATATCAGCGAAAACTGTCGTATGTAAGTACATAATGATCCTAAATAGCTTTGGCAAAATTCTCAAGCCGAGAAAGTCCAAGAAGAAAAAAAAGAAAAGGCCTATTCCGAATTTAAATATTAGAACGGTTGTATAATACGAATGAGTTATTGTCCATGGCGTCCTCATTGTTCGTAATGAGGACCAATTAAATAGGCAGTGACTGGAATAACAATCTGATTAGCTGTATAATTGAAACAACCGTTGAACTGCTTGCGTTTGATCTGTTTATATAATTACTGGCGGACCTCGTGGTTTCACCCGCGTAATTCCCGTTCCCGTGGGAATACGGAAATAAAATATAGCCTATGTCACCCGCGGATAATGTAGCTTTGCAATAGTGAAAAAAATTTCAAATCGCTTCTGTATTTTCAGAGCCTATTCGATGCAAACGTACAAACAATCAAATTTTTCTTCTTTATAATATTAGTTTAGAAATATAGATTTGCCAATCGTTTTGGGGTGTTCCTTCCAAGGATTCACTCAGGACTTTCGGCCGTAGACAGCTGGCAAGGCAATTTGTGATTTTAGCTGGTAGAAGTTCAGCATGGCATTTATGAGAATACGTTCAAAAAGCCTTGTCACTGATACGAATAAAACATTTTTCTATAAACTTGATGTTAATAGAATGTCTTATTCTGGTCATGTCGGAAAAGAGTTTTTACCGTTGAATAATGTACTGAATCATACTTTTTACGAAACTTGTAGCAGGAAAACGAGGTATTCTTTGCACGACACTTACGTAGCAAAGGTTTCGTAGGCGTCCGATGGGGATTCAATGTCATAATATAACATTATCTAATGTGTTTCAAAATTATAAACTTTAAACAAAACGTTACTTTATTCGTCTTAATTACATTACTTTTGGATAATTTTGTACTCAAAACATAAATTTAACATGTTATACGTGCACACATTCCTGACCTATTTAGATACAAAACAAGATAAGGCTAATCTTTTTCATATAAAACACACTTTATAATTGCATTTTGTCTACAAACATCTCTGAATTAAAGAAACGTGGATATTTCCAGTATTTGGTAAAAGACATGTTGGCATGCGGCTTTCTCACGGCCCTGCAACACTAGAGTAATCACGTAGTGACATTGCTTTACTGTGAATGTGAAATTATGCCGATACTCGGACATGCATCGTAAGACAACAACACTTTATAATCAAACCTGATACACGATATTAGACTTTATTCCTAGAGCATGAAGACCTTAAATGCTCTAATGAAAAGAGTGAACACATTGTTTTCTGTGACATGAATACTCATTACAACAAGCGGATTACGGTGTTGCGTCATATCCCTGTAAAAATGTTTAGTTCTGCTTTGTTCAGGATTGGTTTGGTATGGTAGACTAATTCCAACTTTGTTTTTTAATATTTCAGTTATGTAGTCCAATGCCGTACTAGTACTTAATAAACTTCGGATAAATTTACAATTGTTCAATACGACAGTATTCACTTAATTCACTTGTTTTCCTCATGAACTTTGATTTAACTGTTTTAAAAACGTTTTTTCGTTCAAGCAATTATCTTTAAATGGGATACGTATATTATATACTTACGTATTAATTTAATAGCACTACATGGAGAAAAATATAATTAACTTTAAGAAAAATGTACCTACTTAACACATTATACACAAATATAAACAATCTTTCCGCTCGATTCTGAGTAAACCACTTACTTTCCCAATTTCCAATTAGAAAATAAAACTATAACAATACCAATGTTTCATAAATACTCACAAACAGGCAACGACAACATGCTAAACAGCCAAGCGGAATCTCAGCTTGCTCATAAGTGAAATGCATTATACATACAAACTTTACAATGAATAGTATCGCTAGTATTTGGCACAATGTCAACGGAATCTGGGCCACTGTACTGTGGCCGACTGTTTAGAGTGTACTCCGATGTTCAGTAGTTCATTTAATACTAGTTAACACACATTTTTTTTCTTAATTGACCAATTAAGACATTTCTATGCTGTGTCGATTGGTTGTTGTGAATTATTTACTGAACGGAAAATTGTACATTTTTAGAATTTGTCTCTATACTTTGTGGTGTAATTTAATGATTTTTTTGAGCGTTGCAAAAGGTTCCTATAAAAAAAATCGGTTGTCTGTAAAGTCGGTTTACTGACGATAGTTGAACGTGACAACTCTGGCTTAAATGGAACGCCTCAGTGCGAGGTAACGCCGCATACGTCATGTTTTTTCTCGTGCGTGCAGCCGGCTTCATCGAATTTTGAGACGATATCACGTCAAAAACTGTCTGAAATTATTTACGTACTTACCTACTTATTAAGTTCCTAACTATACCTACCTGTGTTCTTATGTTAAAGATTTTCCAAGGATCCGTGACTCTCTGGAAAGGAGATCTAATAAATAAGGCTTAAATACCAATATCAAAATAACATTAAACCATAACAAACAATAGAAGTAAAATTAGTCTTGTCGTTATTTTTTTGTACGGGTCGATTTTACTACTTAACTAAAAGGCGAATCTTCTTAGGGAATCAAGTATGTGACGTAGTAAGAAAGCAATTTATTTTATTTTGGCTATGTCTCTTTTATTGGTATTTATAAGTTGGCAATTTCAACATCTTTGTTCCATATTTAAAAAGTGTTTCTTATGCTGTTGTGAAAAGAAGGCTTACAATTTGAAAAAGTATCTATTTTAAATCGAGTAGGTACTTCCGTATGCCAAGATGGCATTATCTTATTTCCTCCCTCATATTGTTTAATTTGGCCAAAAAATAACTATGAACACAAATCGATCCCTCCTACGTAGACTATGGTAACCCCAAAATGACAACTTTACAGGAGAGCTGTTTGAAGGTACAAAGTTGTATAAAATTTTAAATTACGCAGTTATTTACTTAAAAATTACTATGGTGCCTAGATAAATAAAGTACTTTATTATGATATCAAACTATATGAGAATATTTTGCCAGTTTTTAAGATATTGATGTTACTACATTTAACACCGTATTCTAAAATAGTTAATTTATCGTTAGTATTACATGCTATTTTATACGCAGAAAAATAAACTACTTTTAGTATTGTACGTAACACTTAATAAATTCTTCATCGTAACTTAACATTTGATTTCAATTGTATGTAGTACAATATCATAATTTACGTTGGCATACTTGAGTCTTTTAAACGTATGTGGGCTGAAATATGGTACAGGTCTGGAAGAATATTAGGCAAAAACACATGAAAACACTGTCATTAAACAAATTTATTTCAGCTTTAGGTAATTGGTTAGTGGAAGTAGTCATCATTAGAGTAATATACCCTTATTACTCCATTGATGACTTTCTGATTAATAATAATTAAAATATTTATTGTTAAAAATTATAGAGAAACATAATTATTACATCTATATATTTACATTTTTACTATTTAAACTAAACCTAAATAAGGCCCAGTGGCATTGTGCCCAAAAGACTAGCAGCATTCCCCCATTGAATAGCAATACCTATTCGTTGAGCGAGAAAACTGCCAGCCCTTGGGTCACCAGTCGACTCCACAAGGCGTTTTTTCAAATTCTTGAAACATTTTTGCGCATTGGGACCCCATGGACTAGGTCCAGGTCTCGACATCGACTGGACGAAATCGATACGATGAGTCGAGACCCTTATATTTATTAATTTTAATATTTTCAGCCGCTTCCGCTGCTTGCTGCGCTGGCTTTTAATTTTGTTTTAGGAAAGATGGGACGGGGTCAGAGTGTTAACTCATAAATTGCATCCCAGACCAGCACCCGACCCATCTCCCACGGTATTAAAGTTATACCATCCGGTCTCTCGCCATCGTGCCCAAAAACTCCGTTTGGCTCTAGGAGCGCAGGCACATTGGCGGTGGCAAGAGCACGGCGAATGATGTCATTCAGCGCAGGCAGCGTGGCGTGCCTGCGCTTTTTAAATATGAAAGACCATGATGCCCCAAAGTGTCAATGTTAAAACCGCAGGGCGTAACGCCAGGTTGAAACCTGGCGTTACGCAACCAACTGAAATTCTTAGGATGTCCGGTTCCAAAAAAAGTTCCGGTGTTGGCTGTAGGGAAAGCTTTCAGCCAATCACCGGATTCCTTTCTGCTGAGCGCTAATAATCTGGCCTGACCTGGGTCTAAGCTGGTGTTTAACAAGGAGTCAAAGGTTAATTTTGATATAGCGTCGTCCCAGCTCCGTTGTAAATTAGGATGGGTGGGAAAATTTTGTCCCGGACAAGCCATAAGCCAAGCATTCCCGGCATCTGTAAGGCCAGTCGTCCCTTAGTCTGTAAGACAATTGGTCAGAATTTTACCTACGAGACTCGACGTGGCGTGTACAGATGACAAAAAGGCTGGCAAAGCCACACTAGAAATTATGCGGATCCCAAGCCCACTATATTTTATGGGAAGATATGCCTAGGACCAAGATTGGTTGCTCAGTTGTATATTGAGAATCGATTTCAAAGAAAATTTGATAAGCGAATCAATAGAAAATAAATAATTTTGATGTTTCCAAAAAGGACAACAGCGAAGCAAATTAATAGATTTGGGAACAAACATACAAAATATTAGAATTGTGACTGCGTAATGCGAACGAATATTAAGAAGCCGATCTACATAGGATTCAAATTTTGAATTTTTTTGTGCTAATTATTATGGAATAGCATCTTCAAATATAGGGGACCCTAGGAGGTAAAGATTCTCTCTGTTAACATTTTTGATATTCCGACATAAGGAATTGAATTTTCCAATGAGTTCTGAATTGTTGTGATTGTTATGAATATATAATTCACACTTATTAAAATTTAATTCCAAACTAATCAAATAAAATTCGTTTTTAATTTCTATAAGATCCGACAGAACAGAAACTGCATCACCTCCAAGAGTCCCGTCATCTAAATATCAGACGTTAAATTTAAAGTGAAAACTTTAAATTTGGATGATGGGTTAATATCTAGGCTGAAAATGGCTGGTAAGAGGGGATCTCCCTGCTGGCAACCGACTTCAGAAGAAAGTTCGTTGCATTTATACATTAATTTTGATGGTATACATTTCAGGAACATTGCTTCTAATGTCTGACAGAAGGGTGTCACGGTTTACCGAATTAAAAACATTTTTGACATCAATTTTTACCAAAAGTTCAGGGATTGATACGTCAGAAGATTGGACGAAAGTGTTAATTATTATCGTATCAGAGTAGAGATGTGCTGTACTGTTAATTCCTTCAAAGTCACGAGCAGTGGGTGAACTGGCAAAGGCATCAAATATGTCCATTAAATTATTTATGGCCTCTACATCAGCACCTCTATATCAGCACGGGGTAACTGAGATTCTGAAATCAACAAAAAACAATGTATTATACAAAGAATCTACGATGTAACGTCACGTAATGTATCGTATGTTTTTATCGATTCAACGTAAAATATGGTAAGTATTAGATACAATTTTTTTTTATGTATGTTTCACGGCGTAAAATAAAGTAAGTATTTTTACAATATAAATATTACTTAACTATTCCCATGTAAAATGTAGCAAGTAACACTTATGATAAAATAAACACACTGACTCCCGATGCATATTATTGTAAGTATTCCTTACGATAAAACACACCGGAGAAAATGAAATTACAAATTATATACGTAAATGTAGTTCTCTGTTCCTCATAAGAATAAAATAATGAAAACATGTATTTACTAATCTAGTAATGAGGAACAATTTGCATAAATACATATTATTAACCTGGATTTTCTTCTTTTTCTTCATTGAGATCAGAACTTTTGATGGTTAAATTATATATAGTTTTAAACCTTGATGATTTTTTCTGAAATATTTCGAATTACTACCACTATTAATTGTTACCACAGAATTTTAAATGCGAATAATAACAGTTACACGAAATTAGAGCGAACACACTGCACGTGTGGTATCGACCGGCGTAAACGACCGTTACTAACACATACGATGCGCGCGCGATCAGTGAAGAGCCCCCCGCGTCCCGCGTTAACTGCCGCTTCGGTTGTCGCGATACTTCACGCCGGATATATTCAGAAATTACTATATTATACGGCCAAAAAATAGACTTCCCTTGAGAATTTCTTTAAAATTATTTTTTGTACTGATTCTACTAAAATACATTATTTTTGAAATAAAACAAAAATCGACTTTTTGTGGATTACCACAATATACGTAGGAGGGATCGAAATATTTAAACTTTCAATATTTCTGTTTATAGTTTGGAGCCCCAAAAAGATAATCGGTTTCGTGATACAAAGTAATACAAACTGTTAAATATTTGTACTTATTATTTGTAAAGTATTGAACTTTTTGCCGTAATCTCGATCAACGGGTAACGGGTACTCTCTCGAAAATAGATGAGGTACCTTCAATAGAAACGTGTTTAGATTTCTTTAAGAACATTACAAAGAGTGACTTGGATTTCAATCTCTGGACGTTCTTTATCTATAGTCTACGAGTATGTACCATCAGCAAAGACAGTCACGATATTTAATTTGTGACCTATTTCTTTCTCGAAAATATTGTTTGAACATTCAGAATATAATAAGGTCGTAAATTCAGTAAGCTATTTCCCGCTGCCTCTATAGCAGAAGGAGGGATATTGTCTTCGGCTTACTACCTACTATTCCATCTTAAGCCCATTTCATTTTATTTATATTTCGCTCTCCTAAACGAGACCTCTTCACAGGCCTCAAGAATATCGACCGAGGCCCTCAAATTGGCGACCTCATGATGTGTCTCTTTACGCCCCGCTTGAAGAACCCGGTTTTGTAAGAGTTTATCTTGCTACTTAAGGTGCGGTTCCACTTAGGCGGAGCGGAGAGGAGCTGTGCTGCGATTCATCTGTCACGGTGCGTAGATGAGAAGAGATGTGAATTTTAAGCCATGTGATAGGTGAATCGCGACACAGCTCCTCTCCGATCCGCCTAAGTGGAACCGAACCTTAATACAAGAATAAAATGTTGTCTATATCACCCGGGGATAGAGAGTGCCTTCGAAACAGTGAAAGATTTTTTCAAATCGATTTAGTAGTTTCAAAGCCTATATAAAGCAGAGCCTATGCAACGGAAACAAACACATATTGAACACTTTAACCGGTTTCGCCTTTCAGCGTTCTTAAAGGCTATTTACTTAGAGCCTGGAACGTTAATGCGAAACTCGTTTGTTCGAATAATCTGTTGACAGAATCATTTTTGGCAGACGTCTTCTTTCATAGAAAGCACGTTTGGCAGAAATCACTACTTATTTAGATCATTCATTTTCTGATTGCCCATGTTTCTGCCTTTATCGCAAGCAAATCTTACCTCTGTATAATATTACGAGTAGTAATATAGATAAATCAATCAAATCAGCCTATGGCAGTCCACTCCTGGACTGGCCTCTCCCAATTTACGCCACAACACGGTCCTGCGCCTTTCACATCCAGTCCCAGCCTGCGACCCTTTCCAGATCGTCGGTCCATCTGGAGGGTGGACGTCCTACACTACGTTTGCCGAGTCGCGGTCTTCACTCCAGAACTCGTTTGCTCCATCGGCTAATTTAAATAAATAAAAATATTAATTATTCTTCAATTTCCTTCTGTAAATCGACGCATGATTCGAATTTGTGACGCGTGCGCTAACGCTTCCGATAGACTATCGTATATGGCGTCGTGCGGTACATCATCGAAGAATGTCGTATGCGTAGCGATTGCACCGTTACTATACACGGACGATGTCATTTCGTACCAGTTTTAAAGGGAAGTACGACTAGTAGACTAATCGGCAAGTTTACTGTGAATCATAAAATAAAATAAGTAAATAAAATAAAATTTATTCCCTTTGAAATTTAAAAAAAAAATTAGGTTTGTCAAAATTTTTGTTACTCTACCGGGGGTTTCGGAAATGCTACAGACTGAGAAGAACACCCCAAGAAACTCCGTCCCTACCAAAATTCATCTTAGAATCTAATACAGTTTTTTTATTATGTAGAAAGGAGCAATTCGTGTCACTGCCAGGCAGCCTTGTCTTCTAAAAAGTCTTTAATGCTATAATAAGCTTTATGGCATTAACTCTGCATCTTCAAAAACTACCCTTGAATCTATCAAATCCGCCTATAGCAGTCCACTGGTAGACGTAGGCTTCTCCTAATTTACGCCATAACATGACACACGGTCCTGCGACCTTTTCTAGGTCGTCGGTCCAGCTGACGGGTGGACGTCACTATCCCTACTTCCCTACTTTCCCTAATAATATTATAAATGCGAAAGTAACTCTGTCTGTCTGTTACGCTTTCACGCCTCAACGGCTGCAGCGATTGAGATGAAATTCGGTATAGAGATAGTTCGAGGCCCTGGGGAGGACATATGGTACTTTTTAACCGACTGCGCAAAAGGAGGGTTATGATTTTTCGCGATAACGACTTCCACGCCGTCGAAGCCGCGGGGAACAGCTAGTACATTTATAAACCGTTAATCTACATTATATCTATACTAGTATTAAAGTTAAAGATTTGATTGTTTGTTTGTTTGCTTTAAATAGTTTCCGAAACTACTAAATCGATTTAAAAAAATATTTCACTGTTCACAAGCTATATTAACCCCGGGTGACATAAATTATATTTTATCCCCGTATTTCCCTTTTTCCATAGGAACGAGAATTACACGGGTGAAACCGAGTGACACCAACTAGTCTCTTTATATTGGTGCTTGGTGCGCTATGAAGTTTCTTCTCTTCTAAACCATACTATCATTATAATATCTAAGCTGAACAATGTTAGTTTAATTGTATAATTTGTTGGGATACATTTCCGTTGATAATTCAGCTTCCTTCCTTTATTATCTTGGCTTGTCTACGTTGTTCTAATTTCATTGAAATGTGTTGTTATTAATAATACACTAACCATTTTTATGTTAGTATTGTAATAGTGAGGTGACCTACTATACCGCGGGTTACGTTATGAACTAAACCTTTTTAATACAACTGCTAAATCTATTCCAATATTATAAAGAGGATAAAGATCTGATTCTTTATTTGTTTGTATAAAAAAAATGGATGAAGGGATTTTTGTAAATCGGTCCAGTAGTTTCGGAGCCTATTCGCATCCGAAATTACTGAGCTAATTTGAAAAATTCTTTCACTGTTCGGAAGCTACACTATCCCTGGCTGACATAGGCTAAATTTTGTTCCCGTATTCCCACGGGAATGGCAGCAACGCGGATGAAACCGCGTGACCTCCGCTATTTAGGCCCGCTATGTATAAGACAGCCCATTGCACATTTCAAAACCTGTATCCCATTTTCAAGTAAATATTAATTGTCGTTCAATAAATCTAAATACCTATCTATTTTATCGCTTTATTTCGAAGTAGAGCAAACAATAATTGACCCATTATTATTAGTTGGCGGCAACACTTATTCGATTAACAAGCCTGTTGTGAACAACTATCTATAGTATCAACAAGCCTGTTGTGAACAACTATCTATACTAATCCATTCCCTCACAGTGAACGGTTCTCTTTGAGGGATTTACTCCGTAACGAGGTAATCCTACGGATAACCAAAAAAACCGGCCAAGTGCGAGTTGGACTCGCCCATGAAGGGTTTCGTAGCAGCAAGTAACATAATATAAAAGTTCTTATAGTTCGTTGTAACTTTGATTGATGTTTTAACACGTTCGCAGTGGTAGTGATTTTTCTATCCGAAAATTGCGGCTTATGAGGTATTAAAAAAAAACTACCAGCTCTATCTCGTTCAAACTAATTTTCGTTGGTAGTTTTTATGGCAATGTGCATCATATATTTTTTTTAGATATATCATTCTCTTAGTTTAGACGTTAGACGGGGGGGGGGGGGGGACACATTTTTCCACTTTGGAAGTGTCTCTAGCGCAAACTATTCACTTTAGAAAAAAATGATTTTAGGCACCTCAATAACATTTTTGAAGACCTATCTATAGGTACCCAACACGTATGGGTTTGATGAAAAAAAAAATTGAGTTTCAGTTCTGAGTATGGGGACCCCCAAAATTTACTGTTTTTTTCTAGTTTTGTTTAAGAATCTTAATGCGGTTCACAGAATACATCTAGTTACCAAGTTTCAATAGCATAGGCCTTATAGTTTCGGAGAAAAGTGACTGTGACACACGGACGGACAGACAGACAGACAGACAGACATGACGAATCTATAAGGGTTCCGTTTTTGCCATTTGGCTACGAAACCCTAAAAACATATAGCCGGTAGAGTAAGCACGTTGATTGACAATTTACTGATCAAAGTAATTGAAGAACTGAATGGCTGAGGCACATAAGAGGCGGGAGGTAACTCTGCCACCCGAGTTCCGCAGTCTGCGGCGGGGGCGTCGCAGACTTGACTTCGGCCAAGACTATCGGCCTGAGAACGGTGAGGAGGCTGTTCATCGTCCTTATAAAGGGTGTTTTTTTTAGAGGTATAGAACTTTGAAATGGAATAAAACAAAGGTGATTTCTTTTATTGATATGAAATTCACTTTATTTGAAAGGCAATCTTCTGGCATTATAATTTAAATATGATTTCTGGCATATGACCGCCACGGCTGGCTCGGACGTAGTTTAATCTAGAGGTCCAATTTTCGATGACGTTTTCCAACATTTGTGGCCGTATATCGGCAATAACGCGCCGAATGTTGTCCTCCGAGTGGTCAATAGTTTTGGGCTTATCGGCGTAGACTAGCGAGTTCACATATCCCCACAGAAAATAGTCAAGTGGCGTTAAATCGCACGATCCTGGAGGCCAATCCACGGATTTAAAACGTGAAACTATGCGGTTACCAAACGTTTCCTTCAATAAATCAATTGTGGTACGAGCTGTGTGACATGCTGCGCCATCTTGTGCTGTACATCATGGTTGTTCAATTGGTGAACGAAAAAGTCAGTAATCATCGCTCTATAGCGGTCACGATTGACTGTAACGTTCTAGTCAGCAACGTTTTTAAAGAAGTACGGACCAATTATTCCACCAGCCCATAAAGCACACCACACAGTCAGTTTTTCTGGATGTAACGGTGTCTCAACATACCCTTGAGGATCGTCATCACCCCAAATACAGCAGTTTTGTTTATTAACGTATCAATTCAACCAAAAGTGAGCTTCATCGCTAAACATAATTCGCTTATGAAAATTGCGATACGTATTAAGGACAAAACCATGATTTTCAAAATGAATTTGCACAATTTGGAAGCGTTGTTCAGGCGTCAGTTTATTCATGTTGAAATGCCAAACCAAACTAAACGTAAATCACTTGAGAGCTGACAAAATAACCGCCAGTTAAAAAAGTGTAGCCAACTTAAAGTTCTATACCTCTAAAAAAAAACACCCGTTAGAAGCAGGCCCTAGACGACAGCGTGACGTGATGCCCCCCCCCCCCCCCCCCAAATGGAGTAACACCTGAACAACCCTCCAAAGACGCGGGATAGCACCCGAACTCCCCCTAGGTGAGGCCGCAATGGTACCCAAGGTCTGTTGGGAGTCCTGGAGTCACCTTTCCGAGGGCTTACCCAGGGCTCCCAACCGTAGGCATTAGGTAGGAAACCGTGTGGTTTTTGGTTGGTAGGAGTCCAACATAATATTCCTGTGGGACTTTCCTCAACTTAAAAAAAATAAAATGGCCTCTTAGATTAAATACATAACCGATTTTAAACATTCTTTACCATTATGAAGCCCAGTTATTCTAAACTAGCGGACGTCACGCGGTTTCACCCGCGTAGCTCCCGTTCCCGTGGGAATACGGGAATAAAATATAGCCTAAGTTCACCGGAAATAGTGTAGCTTCTCAACATTAAAAGAATTTTTCATATCGGTCCAGTAGTTTCGGAGCCTATTCGATGCAAACAAACAAACAATCAAATCTTTCCTCTTTATAATATTAGTATAGTATAGATAGACTAACATAGGCCTTGTATCATCATAAATTCATAATATTACTTTATTACTTATAGAAGTGGAGTAGTAATTATAAATTTCAACAAATCTAGCGTATTTCCATACATAATTGTGAATCTTACTAATATTATAAATGCGAAAGTTTGTGAGTGTGGATGTTTGTTACTCTTTCACGCTCAAACCGCTGAACGGATCGGGCTGAAATTTGGTACAGAGATACATTATAGTCTGGAATAACACATAGGCTACCTTTTATCCCGGGAATAACTTCCCGCGGGAACAAATATTACGCGGGCGAAGCTGCGGGCATCAGCTAGTACGAAATATATGGGTTCGATGAGTGCTACGGGGTTCATAGCTTGTCAGGCGATAAGTACTAAGGAACGTAGCTAGTAAATTTCTAATTTGAAGATCAGAGTCTCTACATTTTGATAGATCAATATTTTTAATCAACGCGCTACCAAATATTAATTAGGTAGGTACTCCTCGGAATTTTTTATTATAAAAGTAGTTATTACTTAATTGAAACTTGAAATTGCAATTTGATTAAAAATGCTTTCATTCTTCACGTCTATTTTTTAGAATTTCAGAATATTACTTTTTCACAAAAAGCTCATTAGTCGTTAGGGGTCGTCCATTAATCGCGTGAGGTTTACTTTGGGCATTTTTTGACCCCCCCTCCCCCTTGGTGATATTTGGTGAGGTTTAAGATTACCCCTCCCCCCCTGGGGCGAATCACGTGTATTTTTAGTAACTACAAAGATTTTTTTTTAAATTTTTTAGAAGTCCCTTTTGTATAATCTATCCATACTTCTTTATAAATAATAGCTGATCCGCGCAACTTCGTTTTCGTCACATAAAAGAGAGAGATATGGTATTAATATTTCAATATATTTCCCGTCGCATTTAGTCCCGTCCCGTGTTGCTAATATTCATTATTTTGGAACTAAATAAGAGGTCTCAGTTTGTGAAGCTTAAAATCTTACGTTTGCTCTATTCTGCGCGGTTCGTTTGAGAGACACGATGGAAGATTAAAATGATTTTTGTGATGTAAGAAAGTGCTTTTTTAATTATTCCATACAAGTTTTAATATTGTAGGTTTTGTTGTTCAGAAATTAGAGAAATCTCAAATTCAGGTTATTAAAGTTGTTGTTCAAAATAAATACACGTGATATCTCACTACACCCCCCACCCCCCCTGGTGATGTTTCGTGATTTTTGTCAGATCCCCTTCCCCCCCTTTCGAGCCTCACGTGATTAATGGACGACCCCTTAGTTGAAAATTGTAAGTCAAAAATTGCAATAGGTCAATCTTTAATAGTAGACTACAATAGACTGAATTCAGATTTGATTTATTGAAAACCCGCGGAACTTTGTTTACGTTACCGGCCCCATACACATACAATAATATTGATCAATATAGCAATAAATTGACCGTGTATGGGTAATATTGAGGTTTGAACAGACTATATTCGGACGGAAATAAATATTGATGCAATATAATTAAGTCAATAATATTGTACGTTTATAGGGCCGGTTACAGAATACTATTATATTAAGTATCTTTGGTTACAGCTCTGCTTTTCTTTACTGTAGTAAGAACCTAGGCATTATACCTAAAATTTTCCTCTTGAATCACTATCTATTGCTGAAAACTGCATTATAATCCGTTGAGCAGTTAAAAAGTTCTAAGTTCACAGACATAAAAAAATATTTATATACCTATTTTAAGAAGCTTAGGTACTGCTCCTGGGATCTAAGCATACTGGTGCTCATTGTATGCAGTACATTCTTAGGTTTTCTTCTTAAATTGATAAGACGGACCGGACCTATTTTAACCGGCTGATATTATGAGGTGTAAGTATGGCTAATTTGAAATGACTTTTAGCCCCTTTCTATAAAATTGATTGCTGAGGGGCTTATGGCGAAACTTGTGTCTGTAGTCTGTGACTCTGTTCCATTAAATTACGTCACTAGGTCACGTGGGTCATCTGTTCAAAGTTTGAAATTAAAACAAAAATGACAACGACAATCGGATTGAACTTTCACTTTCACAATAAACGTTAGAGGGGCAGTCGGGTAAGACCGTCTCACGGCTTCTTGTTGATCTAAATACAAGTAAATAACTCTGGTTAAGCCCGTACAAATAAAATTCAGATAGAATAAAATTCGCCAGTTTCTATATATTTTTTTATGTAACAAACCTACTTATACTTACCAGATCCCTTTAAGTATAAGGTACCTAATTATATTACCAATGAAATCTTATTAAGACCTACTTAAGCGTAGCTGGGGTTGTCAACATTTGGGCAAGCCTAATAAGTTACACACGTAACTTGACACTTGAATGTCACGCCTTCGTTTTTCATAACTTGGATACTTACTTTTAAAATATGGGCTAAGGTCATGTAGATTGGTTTAGTTACAAATACATAGTTATGTCACAGAATTTGTAATATCAAATGAATATTACTATGTAAATTATACATTTTAGTACCGTGTAAAATGACTACGTGATTCAGGCGTGATTTGAAGTTTGCTTACCAAGGGCAACGCTAAATTAACTTTACGATACCTTTTCAAAGCTATCTATCGCGCTTTTAATCATTGGTAGAGTTTTCGATTTGTACTTAGTGTGGGGTACATAACTACATAACGTAGAATCTATTTTCTCTCGAGGCGAATCTATACGCACTTAGGGGTCGTCCATTAATCACGTGAGGCTCGAAAGGGGGGGGGAGGGGATCTGACAAAAATCACGAAACATCACCAGGGGGGGTGGGGGGTGTAGTGAGATATCACGTGTATTTATTTTGAACAACAACTTTAATAACCTGAATTTGAGATTTCTCTAATTTCTGAACAACAAAACCTACAATATTAAAACTTGTATGGAATAATTAAAAAAGCACTTTCTTACATCACAAAAATCATTTTAATCTTCCATCGTGTCTCTCAAACGAACCGCGCAGAATAGAGCAAACGTAAGATTTTAAGCTTCACAAACTGAGACCTCTTATTTAGTTCCAAAATAATGAATATTAGCAACACGGGACGGGACTAAATGCGACGGGAAATATATTGAAATATTAATACCATATCTCTCTCTTTTATGTGACGAAAACGAAGTTGCGCGGATCAGCTATTATTTATAAAGAAGTATGGATAGATTATACAAAAGGGACTTCTAAAAAATTTAAAAAAAAATCTTTGTAGTTACTAAAAATACACGTGATTCGCCCCAGGGGGGGAGGGGTAATCTTAAACCTCACCAAATATCACCAAGGGGGAGGGGGGGTCAAAAATGCCCAAAATAAACCTCACGCGATTAATGGACGACCCCTTACTGAAATTTGAAGCAAAAATAGGTTCACCCACACGAACCTACGCAATCGAGTGGCGCAAAACGATAAACCAGAAAGAATGGGGGAGGCTATGACGTACAAAAGGCTGTATAGCATCATTTTTATTAAGAACCGATCACCAAAGGGTTGTAAATGACAAATGGCTATAAATAGGACTAAATTCAATTTACCCTACGCACGTATTATCTATGTGGGCGCAGGCGGCGTTGGAGACGCGGAAAATTGAGAGAAATGGAACTACGTCGCGTGGGAGATGTTTACAGTAAAGGAGGATGGTGAGGGGTACAAGTGGGGTGATAGTGACGACATTACTCCATTGAACCGTACACTTGATACACAAAATAATAAGGTACAGAACGCAATCTCATGTAGGGTAAACCACCCAATCGTTGGCACTCCTCCAATTATTGGCACTTTAGGTAATTTTGCCCATTTCTAACAGAAAAAGAATGCTATTTTACTTTTTAATGCATACCTACAACTACGTAATGGGCAACACCGAACTGAAATAAACTAGGTTTCCCTTATTTTTCGAAATATACTCTTAAAGTGCCAATAATTCATTCTAAAAGTGCCAATAATTGGGTGGTTTACCCTATGTACTTTTTTTTCACACCTACCCTCTGCTACGCACACTCGCGCACCAATCAGTATCGATAACTACTATGAAAATCTTCGACCTCGTGTCTGTGAACTTTGTGAGCGGTGTCTATGTGTGCATAGCCTCTGTGAATTTAGTATGTATAGGTTTCCATCTGTACTATCTAATTTGTGCTTGATTCGGTACCGAATCATACTCGTAGCTAGTGCCCACGATGCCGCGATTCCGCCTTTGTATCAAAATTTCCCTGTAAGTAGGTACCCGTTTTCCGCAGAAAATTGTTTCTGGAATAAAAGCAAATCGCAGAGCGCTAAATACAGATAAAAACAGTAATTGAAGCGGACTACGTGTCAATGTTCGATTCCAATAAATCTCAAGCGATTCTTTATGTTTTGAAGTGTACAAACTCACTTAACGTTTTCTTATTTTGGCGTATGCCTGGCAGGTCGCGACGACGTGTTTTCGCGCACCTTTCTTGAACATAGACAAAGAAAAGCCTTCATTCCCAGTAGTTCCGCGGCAGTTGTTCCGCGACGGAACTAGTGAGACTTTTTGTCCCAATAGTTCCGTGGCGGAACTAGTGAGACTTTTTTTTCCTAGTAGTTCCGCACCACGGAACTACTGGGACATTTTTATTCTCAGTAGTTCCGTGGCGGAACTAGTGAGACTTTTCTATTCTCAGTAGTTCCGTAGCGGAACTAGTGAGACTTTTCTATTCCCAATAGTTCCGTAGCGGAACTGTCATGGATCTTTATGGACATTATTATCTCCCCTTTAATACCTTAAAGCCTTTAAGTATTTTTATTTTTGATGCATGTGGATCTTTTAGGACATGCGAGTGGAAAAAGATCCATTATACGAAGAACATCTAGTTTAAAAGTATAAAGTAGTTAAATAATTTGCAAAACACATAAAGATCTACGAAAACAAATGAAGATCGACAAAAGCAAATGAAGATCGCCGAAACAAATGAAGATCAGCAAAACAAATGATAGTTGAAAAACAAATAACGATCGAAAAAACATTATGCAGATCAATAAAACAAAAGACTATAAGCAAGTTGATAAGGTCAAAAGTTACTTGCAGCCATGTTTTGTAAAAAAAATAGGTGCAAGCAATTCTCGACCTTAATGGCATTTATTTAAAAATGTGCTTTTAGGCGTTTATAGACATCACAGATCACGAATATATAAAAAATAAATAGATATTATGCCTGCTCATAGGGTCGAAATTGGCATGGACCTTTTTTGTAATCTAGTTGCGATAACCATTTCAAAAAATAGCTGCAAGCGATTCTCGACCTTAATGACACTTCCCTAAAAATGTGCTTTTAGGCGTTTATAGACATGACAGATCACGAATATATAAAAAAAAAAAAATATTATGCAGATTCATAAGGTCGAGAATTGCTTGCACCTATTTTTTGAATGGTAATCGCATTACGCTTACGAAATATGGCTGCAAGAAACTTTGACCTTATCAACTTGCTTATAGTCTTTTGTTTTATTGATCTGCATATGTTTTTTCGATCGTCATTTCTTTTTCCAACCGTCATTTGTTTTGCTGATCTTCATTTGTTTGATTGATCTTCATTTGTTTCGTCGATCTTCGTTTATTTCGTCAATCTTCATTTGTTTTGTCGATCTTCATTTGTTTTGTCAGTCTTCATTTGTTGTACCGATCTTCATTTGTTTTGCCGATCTTCATTTTTTATTATTGTATGAGAAAATAGCCGTAAAACACCGTAGGGAACTAATGGGAACATAAAATATTCGTAACTAAGTGATGCTTTCTCCCGCGGGACTACTGGGACTTGATTTATTAGTTTTTAATTTATGCTTTGTTCCGCGGAACTACTGGGAATGAATTTATTAGTATTTCACTTCTACTTTGTTCCGCGGAACTAATGGGAACTGAATTATTGATGCTTTGTTCCGCGGGACAACTGGGAAAAAAAGTCTCACTAGTTCCGCCACGGAACTACTTCAACGGAACAACTGGGAATAATCGAAGAAAAGATGTACTGAAGTCTCTTGAGGCAAGAAACTGGATATAGAGGGGTTGAATTGAACACTGACGGGGGCCGAAATTTTGGGGGTTGAACGTGGACTAGTAGTTCGTAGGTATAGTAGAATTAACCCCCCCATAACATGCAAGGTTTGCCTGTTATTGGCCCTGCGGGTTGATTGCCGACCAAGGCTGTTTTGCCTAACCAAATATAGTTCGTTCTATAGGCGGGGCTTAATAGCTGGTCGTTACATGGCCGGTATCAGGTAACTGTGACCACACAAGTGGAAAATACGAACCGTTACAAAAGAATGGTGTAATTTTCCATATGACGTGGACTTATAAGTGACGCTTCTTTTCTCATGGGTTAAATTTTTTATATTGTTTTGAAAAGGGCTATTGCTGCCAGGTATATAAAGTGGATAGAAATACTATATACTTAAAACTGCTTGCTGTGTGCTGACCCGTGGTCCAACAGTTCCACTGTTAACTGCTGTCCATTCCTCTATCGCCGCACTGTTGCAGTAGGTACTTTTTTTTACACCTCTAAGGTTGCAGACAAGCATACGGCCCACCAGAAGGACTGGCGGTTACCGCAGCCTATGAACGTTTGCAACACCAGAGACGCCACTTTCGCGCTGCCGACCCTGTAAAAACCTTCTAAGACCCCTTTTGAAGAACCCCATACTGTAGGCGTTTGGGAAAACCGAGGCAGGGAGATCATTCCACAACCTAAGGGTGCGTGGAAGAAAGCCCCTATCGAATCTAACCGTGCTCGAACGCTTCGGACGGAGAGTGTGAGCCGTGTGAGGATGAACTCTGTCTGTGGCGAGTACGAGTACTAATATATATTTTACTGTTCTCAAGTTTTGATCTCAGCAACAGCTTGTATTTATTACATTACCGTGGCAACACAGTAAACAATTCATTCTTAGCTATTATCATCATCTCACTACTATCCTATACTTTACTATCCATTTCTTACGGTATCTTGTGTTTTTTTATAAAGACAATCGCACTTACCATTGACATCATGGCTCTGGGTAATATCAATTTAGACACTTAAGTCCTTCCTTAAGTTGTCTAGACACATTTTATGGGGTGGTGATGACGTAGTCAGCGCCCACGTATTGCTAAGTTCAATAGAAACTGAAGCAATGCTACGTCAGAGAAAATATTAACATTCAGTAGCGGCCTAGTAACCAGTTTTCAAATCCCATCTGTTGTTATACCGAAATTCATCAACTATTAGTTTAGCAATTTACCTGTTTGTGAAGAAGTCGTTAACTTAATCCGACCCTCTTCTTTTCGGTAAAACCGCGTGTTCAAAACCGCGTGCCGGACAGAGATGCCACTCTCAAACAAAAGAGAATTTCATCTTCGCAAGAACCAAGCGAATAAAAATGTTGTCGATCATGGAAACTTGGAGTACGCTTAGTCAATGCACGTATTTGCCGACTCTTACAGCCCAGCGTTCTTGAAGCGGAGCGTGAAGAGGCACAACCTAACTACCAATGGTCTTATGGACTGTGAGAGTCGCCACCATTTCGCTACACAACGCCAAGGCTTTCCATCAAGCTGGCTGCGTTCTTTTGGATAGCAAACGATAAACTTGGCCAGCTACATTCAGTTATGGCTGTTGTGTTACAGGTTATCATACTGCAGCAGATGAATTATCTTGAACATATTTTTGAGGCGGCCAGACTTTAATAATTATGAGAGCAATTTGGCAAAGTATCATTAGGTACCTACATGTTCAATGTACACTTAATTACATCTAGTACTCGTTTCTAATGGACGTAATTAACTAACAAGTGTTGTAATTTTAATAATATTAACATTACACAGAGTTGTATTAGCTAAAATGAAATAAGTGTTGAACTGAACTAAAAAAATGTCTGAAACATTTTTGATTAAAATTACCAAGATAAACTTTCTCGTTCCCATAAAATTTACAAACTATCTTGCTTATTTTTGAAGTCTTAAAAAGGGCAAGGGTCTTCCTAAGTTAGAAAAGTCGTGGGCGACTATAAATTATGGAACCCACATCCAACTAAATCTCATTTCAAATCTCACCGGAATATTCTATAAATAAACTAAAAAACCTCAACCATTACATTTTGCTTTATGCTTTACACCAGTCAATAATAAATCTATTTAAACCAAATTTTCCTACACTTATTAAAATTCATGAGGCGCCGTTGCTAAATTTGTTCAAACGTGTTATTTAGACATTTTCATCTCGACAAGGAGCGAATGACTTCACTAATAGTATCAAGAATAGGTCATGATTGTTACATGGAAACCATTGCTCGTCTAGTTAACCTACTTCCTATGTATGTTTTGATATATGTAGCGATGTAGAACGTTTCGTAAATAGAGTCGCGTTGCTAACTGGAGGCGACGTAATAACAGCATGAGAGGTTAAAGCAATTATCTTCCATCTATTGTCTAGACAGGGAGATGTATGTTGTTGCTATGTAGGGTGGCTTTAAGGGTGTCATGTTGTTAATATACTTACATAGCAACATAGGATATCATTTAACAAAATAATGTTAGATAGGGTTGGAAGACATCAGATTGTAAAGGCGATATACGTCAGAAGTTTACATTTGCAGCTCTGGTTTGGATGAGATGTGTTGCGTTGCGGGTAGTAGTAGTATTTGAAGACATTACAATCGAGTGATGATAATTTGATAGAGATCCCTAATAAGTTGAACTATTTCTTGTTTACTTAGAAAAAGAAAGGTAACGTTTGCATTAACTAACCTGCTTAGGCAAAAGAAATAAAATAAAGAACGGCATAGATGAACTTGAATAAATGATACTTTTGTCTTTAGACCAAACCTACAAGATTTACTAATTTTGCGCGATAAATTAAGATAGACTAAGATTTAAACAACTTTTTGTGAGACTTGCTTCCCTTTCGCAATTTACGTTACACTTGAAATAGAATAGAAATATGCTTTATTGTACACCAATAAAAATTCACATGAATAAGGAACTTTGGACATTGATCTTTTACTTCTTAAGATTCTATTAATGGTTTATCTGCATGACTTGTGTTCCTCTGGATTAACGGTTGTCAGTTGAGAACTTTTCATGCCATCGGCAGTCAGTTCTACGAGTTCTAATTGCGGTGTGACTGGTAGCCGAATCTTTGCCGGAAATTCTTTGCACATCACATCAAGGAACCGTTGTCTGATCGCTACCATTGCCAGTACATTAGAACTATTAGCGACTTATTGCCGTTGTCTTTTCACACAATCCATTTTTGATCTTTTTGGACCCGCGTTGTATACATATTAGGTACCTATACCACGCTGGTCCAAACAGGTTGGTACAGGGCTATATTTTGCGATTTCCTTCTTTATGACATGTGTATTTTTAGGAAAGTGTTCCTTTGTAATGAATTGGGGTTATGACATGTGTATTCGTACTACCATCACCACACTGTTAATATCCTGTGACAAAATATGTATTTCGTTATTTACTTACCTTTTTTGACGGTGACATGTAATTTAAACTCCCAATAAAAGCTACATCAATAAAGGCAAATTAAAATGGCGATATCACCAAACTGAACAAGAGCAGAGTGCAAAATGCATGGCCAGTATCACGATAATGGTTGATCTGATAACGGTACAGAGCGAACCGGATGCGAATCCACTATCGGCCGGTGAAAGTAGATGTTACAAAAAATGCTCCCATTCCTTGCGCCCGCGCTGCTTGATATTTCATGAGACGTTCACTTGATGCCAAATGTACAGTCAGCCAAGAAAACTGTGAATCAGTTTTGGCCAAAGATCTAATTTTCGCTGGGGTTGATATTTCAAAGCAGGCAAACATGACAGAGAGATTTTTCTTTCACTGTCATCATATATCATTGCAAGGGAAAATCTACCTTGTTGTTTCATGTAAGTAATACGATCAAGATTTCATACTTGGCCCATGTTCTCCGAAACCAACATTATGAGCACTTGCAACCGATAATGATAGGTTTCTTGAAAAAAGAAGGGTGGGTGGTAGAAAGAAGTCGTGGTTACGAAACAACCCGGAATATATAAAGCGACTGAACTGTTTCGACTAGCGAGAGACCGAGAGGACTGTTCCATGCTGGTCGCGAACTGTCACCAGTTGGAGAGGGACTCTAGAAAGAAGAAGATATGAATATCAATGTACAACACAGCGGAAATATCTGCGAACCTGGCTCGTGACGTCATGTAAACTGTACGGGATTCGCGTCAAATACCATACTTACCATTTATCGCGTGTGGGTTATATATATATTAAATAGGCGAAAACGGTGTCAGGTGCGGGGAAGCGCGAGGGGAAGCCAGGTTCGCAGATATTTCCGCCGTGTTGTAGGGTGGTGGCTCACATTTTTGGCCGACTGTACCTACATGAATTGCCTGTTTGACGCACACCCAATCTGGTTTATTGATACAATGTAGTAAGTAGGTATCGGTATATGTATCAATGCGAGTCAAGTGTAAGTAAAGGGAGCTATTTATTTCATTTCACACGTTATTTGAGCTTATTTTAAAGGTTATGTATGTACATTATATTTACATATGACATATTAATTTGTCTAAATGGTACTATGTAAAAAATATGCGCAGTCTACACAACTTTACAGTATTAGTATTTACCTACCTGTAGATAATTAACTCCTGAAAAATTATTGAATTATTGTAATTGGTATACTTACAAACATTTATTTACAACTTTTACAACTAAAGGATCATGATTGGTGTGTACTAAAAATAAAGTCTGGAGTCACTGAGTCAGTAATGCATTGTGATGTCTACACGGAAGGTGACATCAGCTTCCACACAATTTAGTTTACGACCGACTGCAGTGCTTGCCCCAGATCACACATTTTGTCTTACCTATAAAATTGCTCCACATCCTCTAGTAAGACTGCCTAAAATTAAACTAGAACTCGAATATACGACTTCACGGGTTTCTGTGTGGTCTAGAATAATCTAAGTTAGCCGAAACTTTGATTATTCTTAGAAACTGAACTATTGGGAATAGGCAATTCTAAAACTTTACACGCTCAAATCCCATTTCACAAAATTTGTAAGTACAGATTTTTTTGCAAAATCATGATCACTTTATGTGTACCTACTCGTCTGCCACTTGAGTGACTTAAAATATAAAACACATAGACTACATTTGATTCCGAAATACGTAAATCGTACATTTTAAAGACAACGCAAGTCAGTAATAGTGTCCCTTTCTGATGAATTGGCATTATTTATGTAGTAATCTGAAATATTTACATTATACTTGAAGTATAATGTAAATATTTAGAGGTCCTTCACAAGAAAGACATAATTTCAACAATTATTAAAATTGGTCTGAGGGTTAATGAATTTTAAATCCGAAAGTTTAAGTAATTTACCTAATTTATGATGTTGAATATGTAAAGTATCAGGCCATGACAAGTAAGCATATTATTTACCTATATCAGCGTATAACGAGGTTAAAATTCTTGTAGCTTACTTGCAATCAAGTTCGTAAAATAAGACTTTATCCGTCAACTTCTTTCATGACATTTGGCTATACATTACTAGCATTCTGTTAATAAGTTAGAAGAAACGAACAATAAATGTATCTCCCAATAACTATGTTGATGATGGTAATAAAGATAGTTCAGAAAACATCTTAACTGTGGCCTCACTATAGTCCAAGTTTAGCGAACAAACATACATACATTAATTTTTATAGCACGATACAGTCACATCTCAGTGAACAATTTCTCATACATCTCACCGAAAAAAATCAAACTTAATTACCCGTAGAAGAACAATGTAATAAAAAAATAAAAGAAATGTACTTGGAACTGACTCTAATTGATTAATGTGTTGAAGCAAGCGTTTTATTATAATGTTCGTTTCTTTCTATTATGTTGATTGCGCATATCCGAAGAGTGAGACAGACATCTGCCGATTGTTTTAGTTGAAGCTCTCACACGAATCTTCACAATTACTGAGACGATAAATTTGTTTTGATAAACTTACGGCATTTGTAACCGTACATATGGATTTTAGGCTCTCCAAACTATCTTTTATAGCTGTTGATACTATTATTGTTATAATATTCTGCGTTTACTTTTAAACGATAGACCTTTCTATTTCATTCATCAGCTCAACATTCTCTATTTTTGCTTTATTATAGTCTTTTAGAATATGATATAATTTCACGGATGTTAACTCCTTAGAGAAATCGAATCACGTTATATTAATTGACAAATCATTCAGAATGATAATTTAAAATTCCTAATCCATCACCAATTCAGACTTTTAATATAGTCTGATTTACATAATTTAATAGTTTATTACCCTCGTTATTTGAATGTTAGTTGTATTAATTGTGAAATCTAGATCAACTAAAAGGTTAGCGTGTATTGTGTCGTGTGTTGTGCGATAAATCCATTAAATCACGTTACGCAAGTCGTCTCTAAGAATTTGTCCGCTAACCGGTTCGTGGTCCAGTTGCATCATTGCACATTTATTAATATACATACATGAGCGATACATGTCTATATTTTAAAGTGTTACTGGTGTTACCGGTATATTAATAGCTTCGGTTAGTTGACGAAACATTTAGCTTATGAAGTTATTTTAAACATCCGTAATATTTATTAATTCCACAGCAATTAAGTTTATTGTTTTGAATACTAATGTGCTATTTAGCCATGCATCTAGATTTGAGAAAGGCATTTGACACTGTTTATCATGATTATTTTTTAAAGCTAAGCCATGAAATTTGTTTTTAGAAGTACTAGATCTAATCTTGTCATAAAATTTTATCTAACAGAGTAGTTGAGCATTGTAGGCGTTCCCTATAAGGGGTTTCCCATGACATGCCCACGCTAATATAGTTAGCGTGTTACACGGACCTCTGGGATTTTCCAGGGCCTTGAACATTTTATCATACATAGGACGACTGTTAGAAGTCAACGATCCCACCTAATGGCTGTTGACACTTCTCAAGTTTGATTCGATACACGTTTTTAGTATGCGGGGCTCATGCGTGTGTCTTTACACTTTGAGTCATTGTTTCAAAAATTGGATATACTTTGTATCCTTTAATGGCCTCAAATATATAGATGGATTCCAACATTATTGTATTGTGCACACATGTTATGTCTTTTATGACTATACAGTTAGTATACTTTTGATTTCTTCAATTTAGCGAATACTTTGCATTTTTTATGATATCTAATAATGATAGTTAGAAAGCCCCCTGGGCGAGGCCGCAGTGGTGGCGGTGGGTCTGTTGGGAGTCCTGGGATGTCCTTCCGAGGGCGTACCCGGGGTTCCCAACCATAACCGCTGTTGGGCGTTGCGTGAAGTTTTTTAGTCGGTAGGAGTCCGTGATGGACTTTCCCTCACGTAAAAAAATGATAGTTACAAATCGACGGAATAGTCGATTTATAAATGTGACATGAATATGAATAATACATGATGGATTATCTTAGTCGTAATATACCACGTACATATACTTTGTAAAACTATAACAATGCAATTTATAACGACGTGCAATTGGTCGATGAGTGTTGCCAAACATCCGAATGAAGCGGTCACGATCGATGAGTCTTACTCAACAGCTAAATTATTTGTTAGAGAGAGGCCACATTTGTTTTTTCTTTTATTAATAGATTATTTTTATAAATTGCAATAAAAAGCCAGGAGTCTTTTTAGTGCGTCAAGTATAAATCGCCTAAAGTTCTATTCCATAAAAGTTAAATTCCTGGAAAGTTGAATCCAATAAATGTGAATTATATTGAATAATGATCGAAATATTGTATGTGGCGTTAATGCATTTGGACATTTTATACTATGTGCGGGTCAGTTTAACTACTAAACAGATAATGGTCTACAGCCTCGCGTCTACTAAGCTTTAGGATATTCTTGGCAAAGCAAAGGAATGATGATGATGAGAAATAGTAACAAAGACCTTGGTTAGATTTTTACATAAAAATGCACTGTAGGTATAACTTATCCACATGCCAGAAAATTGGCAGTGTATGAGGGATACACGAATCTTCGGTGTTAATTTTTTTCATTTTTGATACATACATACTTACATATGGTCACGCCTTTATCCCCCAAAGGGTAGGCAGTGACATATTATATGCACACATTTCACCTTTTTAGAATTTGTCCCACGTAATAGGCGGTGATTTTTGATACGGAACCCTAAAAACAAATTATTAGTTAACAGAGATACGATATCTAGATGAGATAGTGCATCTATGTTAACACATCAACTAGAAATCGGATATGACAGAGGTGTGTCTGTTTTATATTACTGTGAGAATATATTTGTTGGTGAAATGGTGTTAATCTGCCTTCGTGAACAATGTACCAGAAATTGATTAAGTATTTCAGATTGAAGTGTGTCCTATAATATAAAATTTTGTTGTTTTTGGTATTGATTTGAATATGAATGGTGGCTTAGTGAAGCTCGTTGCTTTATTGCCTTTGGTCACGGTAGCAAGCTCGCCACCATATTACGTGCGACAAATTACAAATGGGTACTGAAATATCGGTGAAGAGTAAGTCTCTGCTTACCGCTTTAGGAATAAAGGCGTGAATATAATGTAAGTACTAATATACCTATGTAATGTTGGAACTAGAAGATTAAGGTGGCGTATGTGGCAACATTTTGTATGTGGAGTGCCATGAAATTTGGGTGTGTCAAACATGTTTTGGTGACTTTAATTACTAAACACCTGAGACACATATTATATCCATACTAATATTATGAAGTTTAAGAGTTTGTTTGTTTGTTTGAACGCTAGGATCCCAGGAACTACTGGTTGGATTTCAAAAATTCTTTTACAGTTCGATAGTCTATTTATTGAGGATGGCTAACATATAACATCATGCTCAAACGAATAGGAGCGGAGCAGTATTAAAGAATGTTTCGAAATCTGGAAAAAAATATTCCTTCTGAAAGCTTTCGCGGTAGGTAAGTACTTAATTTTGTATAGCATATGTCTAACCTTCTCAATAACGATGCGACACGACGGGAGTAAACGCGACGGGAGTAAATGCGTCGGGAAATTTATTATTAAAATATTAATATCATATCTCTTTCTTCCTCTCTTATGTGACGCAAACGAAGTTGCATGTGTAAGCTAGTATAAGTATAAATCACTATAAGGCCGCCCGCTGAGTTGAGCATGCAAATTCATAGAGCAAGCGCTACGCGAGGCTGATCGTAACTATCGTGCGCGATAAAATGAGGAACGCCAGCGAACAAACTCTTTCCAAGCGTCTCTTAACTTATCGCGCACACGTATTACACCATACATTACGGGGCGGGGTCCATCAAGTTTCCACGCGAGAAGGGTAATTTTTCTAATGCCAGTTAAGTGCTACTGCGTCATTCGTGTAATTGACCAAGAGCTCTGGTACGCCAGGCATCGTTATTTTCTAAAGGATGAAATATCGGTCAGGTAGTGCTTATAAGAACCTTGAATGATACACATTTGCTAAGTTAGTAGAAAGTAAATTAATCATTGTCGATTCTCGATATATCGAGCTGGTGCCGAAACTAATAAAAAGGCTTCGAACGTAAGACAGAAACACGTTTCGCTGAAAATTTTGTTGACAATCATTGAACTCTAGCTCCTCGTAAATTATTTATACCTACGTACATTGTTCTAGTCTCAAAGATGTTAAATGTTATTAAAAACGTATCTTTGTGTATGTGTACACAAACCCTGTAAATATTACAAATAGCCTTTTAGACTATTAAGAAAAAAAAGAAGAGAAGAATCTATATTGTTGCCATACTACCTACTAACTATACTTAAGTACAACATAACTATAATACTCCTATTAAAGTATTCAAAAGTTAGCATCGCTAATCTATTCACATTTAATTAGTAGCACCATCTATTGCAAAGGATCGGAACCAAAGCTAAGTTATGCTGTAGGAAAATTGTGGCGTTTTAATTTCGTAGAAAATTTACTCGTACTAATTAGCGATCAATGAATGAATCTTCAACGGGTTTTAATAGCTGATAATTAATCGATGATCTCATCAATGGATCAATCAAATTAGTCTATCGCAGTCCACTGTTGGCTGTAGATATTTCAATGATCGGCAATGATCGCTTAGTTCCCTTTAATTAGAACCACTTCTAAAAAAATTTAAGCGTATATATCTTGCTCACGGAAATCGACCACAAAATAAATCTTACTTCAAATTGAAAAAATATTTTAATCTTACCTTGTCTCTTGATGTGTGTATTTGATCTGATCTCTATAATCGTTGAAATGTTTGTTATATTAATTTTATTAAATATCTAGTACCAATTTAAGTATATTTGTGTCATGGTAACACGTAAATACTGCATAATTTAACCTTCATTAGTTTGAACGCAGATGCAACAATCTTATTATATAATCCTTTCCAAAGCAGTTATAAATAAAAATACTAGTAGCCTTGTTACATAAGAACAACGAGCAGCCATTTTTCCTTATTGTTATGTCTATTATCATAGCTAAACTATTATTACAAGAGACCCGTTGGCCGTCAAAATTCGATACTGATTCATAAAAAAAAATTCTCTATGCACTTCTTTATACAATTTTCTTAAAAATGGTTACCTAGACTTAGGTTACATAAAATAGTGGCCGTTGGTCTGCCCACATGGAATTTTGTTCCCGTTCCCATGGGAACTTATTTCAGGGATAGTAGCATATATTATGTGTTATTCCAAAATATAATCCCTGTTCCAAATTTCAGTCAGATCCGTTCAGCCGTTAGAGCGTGAAAAAGTAACAAACATCTACACTCACAAACATTCGTGTTTATAATATTAGTAAGATTAATAAGAACTTATACATTCGACAATTTAAACACGTAACATACACCACACTACAACCTGTTAATTCTGCCAAGCAATCAATCAAAACAGCCCATCAGCACTGTTGAAGTTGAGGTTTGGAGGGTGATTGACCTCACTGTCACGCAAATGGGCTGGTTCAAGATTTTGTTTCAAGTTTAACTTCTCATCGCCGTGATCTTGTCCCCTACAAGTGGTATAAATCAGCAAATATCTTTAGCTTTATCAATCAAATCAGCCTATATCGATCCACTGCTGGACGTAGGCCTCTCCCCAATTTACGCCAGCGTACGCGGTCCTGCGCATTTCGCATCCAGTCCCAGCTTGCAACCTTTACCAGGTCACCGGTCCATCTGGCGAGTGGACGTCCTACACTACGTTTGCCGAGTCGCGGTCTCCACTCTAGAACTCGTTTGCTCCATCGGCCGTCGGTTTTTCTACAGATGTGGCCAGCCCGTTGCCACTTTAATGTGCTTATTCTGCGAGCTATGTCGACCACTCTAGTTCTCTGTCGAATAACCTCATTTCGGAGCTTATCCCTCAGAGATACTCCAAGCATGGCTCGTTCCATAGCACGCTGTGCAACTTTCAGGGCTTGGACTAGCTGCACCGTAAATTGCCACGTCTCGGCTTCGTATGTCATTAGCTTTATCAGCTTTATCAAATGAATACGGTTGTGTGAGAATATCCCAAATATAAAAAAAATGTAAAGAATGGGAACACATTTATACTAAGATAATCTCTCAGGCTCTTGAGAATCGGACACATGGCAAAGAAACTGCTACAGGCCAAGGGTTTCAGGTCAAGCAATGACCTGAAACCCTTGGAAGCCGCAGCCGCTTCAATCAGATACAAATTAATATAGCGCGCAAATTATTGATTTCATTTGATACTACGCAGTATTTACTTAAGTTTTATTTATAGGTTAGGCTTAAAAAGGTTTTAAAGATTTTCTTCCACTGTAGCCGTCTTTTGTACGCTTTGGGAATAAACTGGTTTCATTACGTTTGGTTGTAAGTTAAATGCCTCATGACCTCCTAATTCATTTCAACGTTAAGTCGTTGGTCCCGTTTGCCAATGGCAGTCGTTAAGCCAAGTTGAAGGCCTTTTAAGGCGGCTTGAAAATTTTCAACAGCAGGCAGTCACAAACAACCTGCGCCTGTCCATCTCAACACGGCAATACGGCTCACCATCTATTACGTATGACAAATTCTAAAAAAAGGTGAAATGTGGGCATATAATATGCCTCTGCCTACCCCTTCGGGGATAAAAGCATGACCATATATGTATGTATGTATGTACTTATGTATTCTAGATTCTAAGGACATATCCACTTGGACCTCGCAGACACACCAGTAGGTACTCATAAATTGTTTGTACTTACAAAGATTTTAACATTTTTAGGACATTTATAACAAGTTTGTTACTATGTTATCTTAAGTACTCATAATTATTAAAAGTCAACTGGGCCTCGCCTGTCTTGACCGCAAGGCTAGCCTCTTTCGTGCACTGAGATTATTGGCATTCTGTAGAAATTACGAAATCTGGATAATTATGTTCTATGAGAAGGGAATAAAGAAAATCAATCTGTAAATGGCATTTATTGGAAAATATGTATATTTGAAAACGTTGAAACAGCTACTATTTATCAACGAAATAATGCAAAGCAGGTAAATGGAATTTTTCTTACTTACGTATGTAAAAACACGTGACTGTACCAAACATAACAATCGTTTTGTTGCCAGCAAATTTGTACAAAATCTACGACGCACACATTATTTCTACAGACGCTTGTATACCTACATTTTCTGCACATTTGCATAAGTTTTGATCTAAATTATTGCTTTGAAATTTTGATGTGTTTATCCCCGAAGGGTTAGGCAGAGGCATATTACATGAGCACTTTTTTTCCTTTTAGATTTTGTCCCACGAAATAGGTGGTAAGTCGTATTGCCGTGTTGATATGGACAGGCGCAGGTTGTGACTGTCCGCTGTTGAATTTTTCAAGCCGCCTAAAAAGGTCTTCAACTTGACTTTACGACTGCCATTTTACTGGCAACTGGGACCAACGGCTTAACGTGATTTTTAAATTTAGCTCACCAAAATGACGCTGCCAATGTAAAGAAAAGTTGAGACTCCACCACAGTCACCACACTATTGAAAGTGGGCCTCATTCGAAGAGTCAAACAACAGTCGTTCTAAACAATATCAAAAATTAAAAAAGTAACTCCTGTTAGCAATCAACAAAATGGAGCCTTTGTATAGAACAAATTTGATCATATAGAGCAGATAGGGGTGCTTTTTTTTGCGCACTCTCAGATCTCCTGCCTCGGTTTTCCTAAACGCCTTATGTATGTGGTTCTTCAAAAGACCTTTTCATATAATAGATTTAAGAAACTTTTCGACAGCGCGAATGTAGCGCCTAAGGTATTAGAAAAGTCCATAGGTTCTGATTACCACCATTGCATTAGGTGCGCACCGTATGTTTGTCTGCAACCTTAGTGTTAGAAAAAATATTCCAGGATTGTTACCAATTGGGAACATTATTAAGACGAAGAAGAATTTTGAATGTACGTTTCGTGGGACATTAAATTGCTGATCACGTATTCAATCCGGTTACTGCCATCGAATGATCAATAGTTACATACATACTATACATAGGTTGATAGGGTCATTACCCTTTAAAACTTCATAGTGTTTACCTCCATAAAAATGTTTTGTGCAAAGATAAACAGCGTGTGCTATGCTAAGATATGCAAAACTATAAGTAGGTAGAGGAGGCTAAATTTAGCAGTGATTACTATGATAAAGAACATCTTGATTGTGATAATTTTATTATGTAAACTTTTATTATCATCAAGGAATTGATATTGTTGTGTATTTGATTTTCATGAATGCTTATTTTTATTTTTTTCACAAGAACTTGTCTCATAGCGTCCCGTCGTATTACTTGATACGTATGTCTTCATAAATCATTTTTTTTTAATTTTTCTCTGAACATATAATGCCTACTTATCTGATACAGTTTTCCTTTATGTTTTATCATACGTCCTACAAACTGTATTCTTTCACATGCCTAGAAACACAACAATTTTTTTACCTTATAAAAGGCAACGAACCTCTTTAAATAATGATATAAATACTTCTTTTTAAAATACCCATAGATAACCCTATAATATTGACATCGATGACATCAGGACAAGTGTCAAAATTTGGCGCTGTGCATAAAATATTTGCTCTAATTTTTCGACATAAAAAAACATTAAAACATAGTAAGTGTTTATTATTATTCTCTTAGTTAGTTATGAACTTATGAGATGTCTATAAACGCGTAAGTACACACAATAAAAAAGTAACCCTTTTTGCCGCCATAATTGATAACAAGCCAGTATTTGGGCATCGCGTCGGAAGCCCACCAGGGCACCGATTCTCGCTTCACACGACATGAATGCGTGGACGGAAATCGGCGGGTGACGCGTCGCCTGTCTCATATTTAGGAACGGCGAACATGAGACGGACGACGTTTCACCCGTAAATTTGCGTCCACGCATTCACGTCGTGTGGTCGAGAATCGGCACCCAGGCAGGCGGAAAGCGTACGGAGAGGTCGCCGACCGAGTTCGGTTCCACGGCTGTTCGTTCGCCTCCACAATTCGTAAGTCTCTATTTACACTCAGTGCCAAGGTGAGGGACGCCATCTAAAGGCACACACTCAATCAAACGTAACATAGAATGTTGTTCTTAATATTTTGTAAGTAAATTTCATATAATTTTTCCATTGAATTCCATGTTGCAAATTATAGTCATAGCCTCTACTATTTACTCGTACGGGTGAGAGTGGTAATGCCTGTTGAATTTATATGAAAAGTACATAGATAGACTAGTATAGATTTAGTTTCAGTATCGTTTGTGCCGACACCCTAGTAAAACAACAATAAAACAACCAAAGATTGACGACACCCTACGTCTGATTCGCTTTTCAATAACATTTTAAAAAGTTTCGATAACATTTTATTCAGAATTATAAACAGTTGGCGGAGTATTACATAAATGGTTTTCAGTTCAGAATGAAGCTTAACGTCATTATGCTCACAGTCACAGAATACCATACATTTATATGTTCGTATTAGGTACGCTCTAATGAACATACACCTTTATACGAACAACGCACCCGCCAAATATGTACTTCTATTAATAAGTACAGCATCAGTCAGACGTAAATAAGATTTTGCTAAACACTTTCAAATCTATTTTGCCTTGATGTGTTTAAAAAATAATGACTTCACATTATTCCCTTATGTTAATAAATCCTCTTTAGAGACCGGGTGCAAATTGAATGTTAGACTGGTCGCACACATTCGGTTTGAGCAGGTATTCAGATTCCTCAGGCTCCCCAGTCTTACTGTAGAGCCAGTAGATTAGCTTTTTTTTTCGATAGAAACAAATGTCTTGCCTTGTTCACACACTCGACCAGAGATTCCGTCAATCAACACGTGCATCAGTTTTTCGTTAATAGTTTTTTTTTCATTTTTCATGCGGTACCATGGACCTCACCCAATCAGGGTCAATGCTATATGGGCATGTCCGATTTGAACTAGCCAGAACCACACAGTTTTCGTTAAAGACTGCTGTCTGCGTTGTGGGTACGGAGTATAGCCTCGAAAGGAAATCCCTGGAACAAGGACTTGATAAGTTGCTAACCCTGGAGACACCTCCCTTGTTGCTTGTGAGTCAATTTGCCATTTCTATATGGATTAGCAAGCCCGGGAACGTAGTTAAAAACTTGGTATACAAATGAAATGGGCTCTTAAGAGGCGCACACACCGTTGGTGTATATATTTTTTATCCAAGTTGGCGTAACGGCGGCGCCGAGACCATTGACCGCGGTTGGTTCGCTGCCTATATATGTTGCAACATCGTATATATACTAGGGTAAACAAAATGTCTGTCCGACAAAAATTTCAGCAACAAGTTCATAAAAATTTAGAACGATTGCATGCATCGTGCGTTAAGAAAGCGGTCACCTTTCCAACTACCGGCATTCGGTATTAAATGCGCTTACACACGATGCGTTGGAGTGTTACGAATGGAGTTAATAGTTGCGGAACAGCTGATAAGGCTCAATATATCACCGAATTTGCCTCCTTATTCAACAGGTTGGTTGATAGAGATAGTAGGTGTAAAAAGGATGGAGCTAGCTAGCTAATACTAAGATGACAATGGGAAATATGATATGCTCCAGAGGGGAGGACTATTCCTGATATCCCAAGACACAAAATTTCCTTCCCGATGTCTTCATTGACGATGAAGATTGCTGGTCCCTATAACATCTCTGACATGAGCTGTGTGCTTAGAACACTTGGCTACTAGGCTGTGAGACATGGTTCTTACGAAGACTAAGTACCTAAGGCCTTATTCCAATACATATTTAAGAACCAATTTATCACTCTCCATAAATTCTGTATATAATCTCCAACGGGTTTTATTAAATGTCTTTTATTTTCTAGTCGATTTATTCGTTTCTTTTACGGATGTCTCGGTAAATTCACTCAGGCTGTTGATTCATACGTCCTATATTTACCAAATGACTTCATACAGATGTTTATCTCCGGTCAATGACTATTATTATCATTCTAAGATTACAATAACAGCGTTATTGCGTAATGGCATTCTGCACAAATTTGAGAGTTTGCATAAATGGGGCGTTTGCTTTGATGTGGTTTACGATTTATTTAGGTGGTACCACTTAAGCATATTCTTAAGTGGCAACCTTTTAGTCTCCTTTAAACAATCAGTACCTATTTAAAGAAAGGAAATTCTCCATAAGGACGTATTTACTAGCCTACTTCTATTCTGTGGCGGTTTGATTCTCACCGGAGACAAATATTTGTCTGACCCATAAATGTTTGTCTCAAGAGTCTGGGTGTTTCTATGTATAATATGTATGTATTTAAAAGTATATAAGTATTTATGTCCGTGGTCTGATACCCATAACACAAGCAGGTTATTCCTAGCTTACTTTGGGATCAGATAGCGTTGTGTGAAAAGTCCGTGAAAATAATATAATAAATATATTCTTTCACTAAAATCAGCATATCGCAGTACTGCTGGATGTAGGCGTCTTTTAATCATTTTGATAGGGTGCTTGTCGTCACTTACATCGCAAATTATTGGTTGTGGAGATCAGATGGCAGTTGCTTCATGGACAATATCAAAGTTCAGCCTCATCGCAGTTAGAAGATAATGCTGCTGGTCGTTACTGTATCACGCTGGCCAGAAGAGAAGGAAACTGTCTATACCAACAAAGATTTAGGTTCTCTTCACAATAACTTTGTACGTTAGTCAACACTTGCACCAATGTAGGCCAGGCTGGCTTGGGTCAAGGTCTTGGTAGGGGATCCTGGTAATTGTCAAATTTCTAAAAAGAAACACTAACCCTCAATTTCTTTTGTTCCAGGAGATGCACGGAGATGTTCTGGACGAGGACTCGGAGATGTCTGACTGGCTGATAGAACGTGACTCCAAGTCCGGAGTAGTGTTACACGACAGACTAATGACAGATGCCGCTTTAGGCGCCGCTCCCATCAAAACAGAACACTCGTACAGTCTACATTCAGATCCTGAATCCGCACCACCTTCGCCACATCATACCAAAGTAGACGGTGAGTTTGATTTAGTGATTTTTGCTGCGATTGAAACGAATGTTGTGCTATTTTATCTCTTAATCGTAGCGTTTGTGGGATTTTAAAGTAAACTAGCGGACGTCACGCGGTTTCACCCGCGTAGTTCCCGTTCCCGTGGGAATACGGGAATAAAATATAGCGTATGTTCACCGCAAAGAGTGTAGCTTCCCAACAGTGAAAGAATTTTTCAAATCGGTCCAGTAGTTCCGGAGCCTATTCGTTACAAACAAACAAACAAACAAAAAAACAAATCTTTCCTCTTTAATCTTACTTCTTACTTCTTACTAATATTATAAATGTGAAAGTTTGTGAGTGGATGCTTGTTACTCTTTCATGCTCTAACGGCTGAACAGATCTTTCTGAAATTTGGTACAGGGATAGATTATAGTCTGGAATAACACATAGGCTACTTTTTATCCCGGGAATAAGTTCCCACGGGAAGTCCAAGTTTTTCGCGGGCGAAGCTGCGGGCATCAGCTAGTATTAGTATAAAAGTATAGATAAGTCAGAACATCAGAGTAAATACCAGGAGAAAATGTGTAGGGAGCCCGGGGTTATCCTTCTAAGGACGTACCGGGGACTCTCCGGAGGAACCCCGTGGATGTCAAGACAGTCCCGTAGTTGGTACGGGACTGTCTTGACATGAAGATTTCCACACGTAGACGCAATGGAGTTCTTCTTGATAGGTTTCTATACCAATATTATAAAGAGGAAAGATTTAATGGTTTGTTTGGATGGACCATGGGCTATATTTTATTCCCATATTCCCACGGGAACGGAAGCTACGCGGGTGAAACCGCGTGACGTCCGCTAGTATTTTATAAGTTGCTGAAAACATGAAACAATGCTGATCACTTTCTACAAATATATACACTGTGCACTTTGCTGACTGATTTCTTCTCCTGGCCAATCTTCACGGAAATCTTCTTGTTTTATTAGTTTGATGACTTTAAACCTCAGAAACAGGACGTCAATTAAGCTGGACCATCAGGCTTCTAATGTCATATTGACAAGTTTTAATTCAAAGAACCCCAAAAAGAAACTGTTTTGCCATGTTTTGCATTAGCAAAAAATAAAAGACATGAGATTTTTATTTGGCAGCTCTGAAATACAAGTATCTCAGAGATCCCTAACACCAAAATTACACGGATTGCACGAGCCACACATTGTAATGCAAATTACCAGTGTAACCACTTGTAACAGGTTTTCCATAACAGGTTATTATCGTACTTTTATTCCGGCTTTTGAGTGTAGGCATTAAAGTTATTCTAAACACCATTAATGCTCAAAATTATGGGTTTTATTGAGAAAATGTAATGTTTTATTGTTGAATTTATTAGAATCTACGTTTAGATAGGTATATTGAGCGTGTTACCAGTTACGTTCTGGCCATAGACATTACCGACAAATGTATTTGAGAGATCACAAGAAAAAGGTGTAAGTAGTTGAATAGAAATTATAGTGTAATAGCTGTTTGATTTATTGATATTGCTTCTCAATCTTTGATCTCGTATCATTTATATGCAAATGGTAGTAGCCATGTTGTATTCTAAAAGAAATCCCTACCTAGTCTGTCTATGGTCATGTTATTAACGGTGGCCTTATATCATTTGGAATCGGTCCACTGAATACTTCTATTATTTACTTATTGCATCCTAGTATGGAGTCTCCGTCGCATTCGAAATCTCCACGTTGAAACCTGGGGTCCGATCCACCTTGATTGGTTGCTGAATATTGCATTTTTCATCATTGTTAGCTGCCTCTTTCCTAAATCAATTTTAAGGGCGCAAAATCTTACGTGTACTCACATTTTAAATTAAAATATACGAAGTATGTTAACCTGCGATATACGTCAACGTATAATATAGGCAGGTACTTTCCCTGAATCCTACTGAACAAACACTCTATATTTCCGTGAAATCAGTTTAAAAATCCGTTCAATAAAGTCTGAGTTTATCGCAAATGATAGACAGAATAGGTAAAAGCAAGTTCTTAATATTTTTTATGTTGGTACACAGTACTTAATTTTATTTTGTTGGTCAAATACACATAGCTCTAAGTAAGCAGAGCACATGATAAGTACATTACTAACGAATTCGTATAATCTTAAACGAGTAATTAATTACGAAACTCGAGTATTTTCTTCATTAAGAAATAGTGGGCAGCTAATAAAAGTTATTGCAATCGTCATATTTACACTTGGCACTATGAGATAACCTAATTTAGTCAAGTCATAAACTGTCAAATTCTGACTACTAGCGCTCGGTTACTTATTCAGCTTCTGTGTTCTTCAGGAACTTAATTTCGTAAACAATCTTACTTCTTACTAATATTATAACTGCGAAAGTTTGTGAGTGTGGATGTGTGGATGTTTGTTACTCTTTCACGCTCAAACGGCTAAACGGATCGGGCTGAAATTTGGTACAGAGATACATAATTTGACTGCCTCTGTGGCGCAGTCGGTAGTGATACCGCCTGCGGCGCTGGAGGTCGTGGGTTCGATTCCCGCCGGAGACTAATATTTGTGTGACCCATAAATGTTTGTCTCAAGAGTCTGGGTGTTTCTATGTATAATATGTATGTATTTAAAAGTATATAAGTATTGATATCCGTCGTCTGATACCCATAACACAAGCAGGTTATTCCTAGCTTACTTTGGGATCAGATAGCGTTGTGTGAGATGTCCGTGAATATTTATTTTATTTATTTATTATAGTCTGGAGTAAAGCATAGGCTACTTTTTAACCCGGGAATAAGTTCTTACGAGAAACGGGAACGGGAACAAATTTTACGCGGGCGAAGCTGCGGGCATCAGTAGTAACATAATTGTCTATATCCTATCTATATCTGTGGCAAATCAAATATCATCAAGATCAATATGTAACATCCCAGATGAATTCCACACGCAAAAAAAAACTACGTACTGTGTTCCTATTTAATTTAACCTACTGCTTTATTGTGGTGATCACCAAATGAAAATAAATGTGACACTACTAGACAATAGTGGAAATTAATGACCTTAGTCAGTGTCAACAGACCACGACCTTGGCGCCGAAAGCCTCCACACTCCATACAATAACTACTATTGTTCATGTAATGCCTTATGTGTATTCAATCGTTTGGAGTTCGCTTTTATGTGACGAGCGCCGCCCGTGAGAACTGGATTCTATGTTATTGTATCATTTTATTGATGAAAAGTTTTACAAATTACAAATTCGGTTTTTCTAAAGTCGGCTGTGTTATTTTTTATTTTTGTTATGTAATACGTCTGGGGTACGCTTTCCTTTCTAACCATTTACATCTCTCCCGTCTTCAGTATCTGTATCTCAGTAATGAACACATCAAAACATATATATTTTTTAATAAAACAAGGTTTGAATTCAGCATAAGAAACCTGATAGAAAGAGGTGGCTGTAGCCTGATATCCAGTAAGTGTATCCGAATCTATAGCATAGCCTATAGATTCGTATACTCCTGCGGGATAGACCAGGGGTCGGCAAGGCGCGGCTCGCGAGCCGCATGCGGCTCTTTGGGTGTAGACCTGCGGCTCTTTAGTTGCATACATAATTATCATATTATTCATTTTCAAGAACATTATCACCCTTTTTTTTTTCAAAAATACCACAAAAGTCTTGAGTTTGCTTGTTTAACTACTAGAGTTAAACAAGCAAACTCGCCTAATGGTGATGTGCTGCGCTTAAAAGCGTTATAAGGAGCACCATTTTCTTTCTAATAGGATTCTGCTGCGATGTCCGCAGCGGGCCATAGCCCAGAGAATATAATATCATAAGAGACGGCATGTCTAATTCTGTCAGTCCGTCGCGGAACCTAGAGGCCGCAGTTCTGGCAGAAATCTACAGGCCCAATGCTTTGGTGCGTCAAATGGCAAACAACCATCTTCGGAAGAGATTGAAAGCTGGCGTGTTAGAGCGCGCAATGATCTCATTCATAAATGGCGCACCAGGCTAGAGCTCGGCGGTAAGCATTGAGCTCGTCTCTGCCATCTTATTTATTCTGAGGTCCTGGGTAGAAAAGCGGCTCTGACATACCTACCACATCACACAGCTCCTCACGGGGCACGGATATTTTAGTAAATACCTGCATGATGTGGTAGGCGTTGAGCCTGAGGCAACGTACCCACTGCGAGGACGGCGCCGTGGATAAAGCGCTGCACACCCTCGCTTTTGTACGGAGTGGAGTGGCGAGCGTACCGCTCTAAGAGTCCTAAATTGGCCCGGTCGCGTCGCTGTCTATTATAGTTTACGCTATGTTAGACTGCGAAGAAATTGGTTCGGCTGTTGTTTTGACGTCAACGGCAATGAGAAAAGCGCTGCGGGTGCCAGAGCGGGTCACCTAACACTTCCAGTATGTCAACCTTGCACGCGTGGCCCACGATGGAAGCTTTATGACAGCCGTGAGACTGACTAAGACGCACCCCTCGTCTTCAGGCGTCGCGGCAGTGAAGTTTCGGTGGGTAATATTTAGACCCTCAGAGTCGAGACTGTTGCAGGTAGCTGTTGTACGCTTGCCTTCCCTGTGACCCAACAATAGTGACAAGAAGGAACATCCCAGGGTTTTAGTGGGAGAATCCCACATAATAACTCAGATTTTTTTAATTGTGGAAATTCTCCAAAACCACCCTGTGACTTACCATCTGCCTATGGCCGTAAGTCCTAGTTACGCCCTTCGAAGAATGTTCTCAGAGCTTCCGACAGACTTGGTTTGTCTTTATAGCAGATTTTCTCCGCAGTCTAGTCTATCCCACTTCTTACGGGGAGGGGGGGGGGGGGGGATCGTGGGATCAAGAAAGATTTTGTGGCTCTTTAAAAATGTTGTAATTTAAAATCGTCATTTTTGGCTCTTCCGACTCAAAAGGTTGCCGACCCCTGGGATAGACCATAGATTCGGAATGTTTGACGGTTTTTATGTTTCCTAAAATTAAAATATATTTGATAATATATGTATTTAGAAATTATAAGTAGGTATGTTTAGCATTTGTCTAAAAATACTTGGAACGACGACCTGCCCGCACAAGTGTTTCCCTCATCTTACAATCCCGGGATCTTCAAGAGGAGCGTGAAAAGGCACATCACAGGACCGCCAACTTGAAGACCACTGTCAGAAGTGGCCCCCAATCGCTAGATGCGCCCACGGCTTTCCATCAGGCTGGTGGCGACGTCAATTTGGTGAGCTAAATATATTAAAAAAATATTATAAAGTACAAGCTTGTATTAGCTGAATTTGGGCCAGACAGATGACGCTATGTTAAAAATGACTTACAATATTTCTATATTGTTTATAGAATTAGGTTAAAAATGGATTACAGATATTTATTGTCAGTTATTTAACGACTAAGACCTCGCTAATATTTTTATGAAGCGAAAACGAAGGTAATTATTACCTGCTAAACAATGGTAAATATTGAAATATTTTATAGCAGTTTTGTCCATAAATGTCGTTTTATTTTTAACAAGACAGCCTTTTAATGATGTTCAAGCTGAGGCCTTGTATTTGATTTCCTCGATATACCTCTTTCTGTCTCTCTTTGATTAATCACTTTGGGCCAAGTTTCTGTGTCCTCTGAAGTAGGACTCCAACACGAATACTTCGCTCTGCTGTTCTGTACCACAAAATTAGAGATAGTACAGATAGAAAACTCATGTATGTACTTCTTTTTCACACCTACCCTCTGCTACACACACTCGCGCACAAATCAGTATCGAAAATTCGGTTGAGACCGCCTGACCTCGTGTCTGTGAATGAGTTGTCTATGTGTGCGTAGCCTCAGCGAATTTAGTATGTAGGTTTCCATCTGTAGTATCTCTAATTTTTGTCTGTACGCAACTGGGACTAGCGTTGGGATGAAAATGACAATCATTTCATCGGAGTTCTAGCACACATTAGATAGTACAGATAGAAACGTACATTTAAATTCGCTGAGGCTACACACACATAGACACCGCCCAAAGAGTTCATATACACGAGGTCAAAGATTTTCATAGTAGTTTTTGATACTAGGTAATTTGTCCGCGATTGTACGTAGCAGAGGGTAGGTGTGAAAAAAAGTGCATACATGAGATTGCGTTCTGTACCTTATTATTTTGTGGTTCTAGTCCAAATCCGAGCAATAAAAGAGTCACTGTCAAACCATTGAAACTTGGAACGTCCTACTAATGAGCTGCAAGACGGTCAATAACAATCAATAACTTGACGTCAATAAATCTCAAATAGTATGAAAGTCGCTTCAAGTGTGCGTTGACCGCCTCCGGAGCCCATAATAACGCGCTTGTTTTCCTCTTCTTACAACACCGGGTTCTTCAATCTGTGTCAGAAGGCACACCATTGGGCCGCAACTTGTGAACCACATACATACATATAGTTACGCTTTTATCCCCGAAGGGGTAGGCAGAGGCATAGTATGCTTACGCCCACATTTCACCTTATAGTTAAATGTCCTACGTAATAGGTGGTGAGCCGTGTTCAAATTGCCGCCCATAAGGCCTTCAACATTACTTAACGATTGTCATTTTATTTCGAGTTCATTTCGAGTTTTCCTTCTCTACAGTCAATAGTTTTCGAACTGTGATCGTAACTTGGAAATCGCTAGATGTCACCAAGTTCGCCGACCGTGTCATAATGACGTGATGAATATAAAAAACAAGAAACCGTGAGATGGTCTCACCCGACTGCCCCTCTAACGTTAATTGTGAAAGTGAAAGTTCAATTCGATTGACGTTGTCATTTTTGTTTTATTTTAAACTTTGAACAGATGATCCTCGTGACCTAGTGACGTAGTTTAATGCAACAGAGTCACAGACTACAGACACAAGTCTCGCCATAAGCCACTCTGCAACTTATTATATAGAGAGGGGCTAAAATTGTAGTATCTAGGTAATTTTCATACTTATTACAAAATTGCTACGTACCTTCTTTACAGGTCACAAGTGTCACATGTTATTGAATATTATTATAATGTACTTACTGATAACTCTACAGAGTACCTACTTATGCAAATACAAGTAATCTGTACAAATGTCTATAGTTTTAACAGCTGTTAGCGCTGCAAAGAACCTCTACTGGCAGAACAAAATGTAGTGTAATGTATGGCATCATCGTAATATTTATTAAAAAAATGTAGTGTAGTGTATGATATTATTCATTACTATTATTAATCACCATCATCATCTCAGCGTTAGTCTCTGCTTGAAGAGCAAATTTCGCGTTTCAGAATTTTTTCTCAATTTTCTTGGTCCTCGGTATTAGGTAAAGGAATAAATTTTATATCTTGACCATGTTAAGCTGATGAATGATTACGATTTGCTTTAAAAGAAATAATTTAATTTTTCTATGAACTTCAACTCGCTTCTCGCCTGTGTGTGTTCGAATATGGATATTTAAATGAGGCTTTTGACTGAAACATTTCTTACATATGTCACAACTATAGGGCTTCTCGCCTGTGTGTGTACGCGTATGTTTGTCTAAATTAACAGGTAGGTAAGTATAATAATTACCCACAACTTGTCTTGTACAGGTAGGTAAGTATAATAATTACCCACAACTTGTCTTGTAGGTACCCTTGATATTAGCTGTAGTCTAGAACTGTACAAAATGCTTACGACCGACGCAAGGAGTATTATCTCTCTGTTATGACTAAATGCATCTGGTGCAGAGTGTACTGGGCTCATAGTATGCCTCTGGCTGTCTTTTCGGGAATATTATGACGTGATTATACTCGTATTATATGAATATTATATTCCAATCTATTTCGGTCCAAAAATAAATCGACCCAAACTTTCTATACGGAGCGAAACGATGACCTAAAACTAATAATCTAAGTAAACCTATAACTTTAGTTTAGGTCTAGAATATTTCGCGTCTCAATAGTTTTCTCGTTGAGTCATAAATATAGTTTTCATAGCTGGAAGTGGCAGAAGCAGCGAGTTCAAAGATGGCACAGCTAAACGACTTTAGTGTTTAGTACTGTTTCATACTTACACTCGTAAAATGGGTACCGTTTCCTCCGAGAATTTACGGCACTTGTGGGCTTTAGTGTGTGCTTCGTGTCATGTTATTCTTCAATACTGAATTGGATGGTTGTAAAGTGACCGTACTGAGATATCCGGCGCCTATTTGCTTTTCACGCGGAAGCTAACTTGTGTAGCCGCCTCTTTCTGCGAGCAGGTCATGCTCGTGAAAGAGGCGGCGGGGCGGGAGCGAAAGAGAACTCTCCCACCCGAGTTTCGCAGTCGGCGACCTGGGCGGCCGCCGACGTGTCTTTGCCGAAGACTATCGGCCTCCATGACCGGGGCCCTGAGGATGGTGAGTGGGCTGTGTTGGGAGTCCTGGGACGTCCTTCCGAGAGTTTACCCGGGGCTCCCAACCGTAGGCTGTTGGACGTTACGTGAGGTTTTTTAGTCGTTAGGCAGGAGTCCGGCATAGCATCCATGACGGATTTTTCCTCACATTAAAAAAAGAAGCTAACCTATGTAAGAGACCTGTAGATGGCCTAGGAAGTCATTAGGCAATCGCCTCCAACTGCCAAACCGCTATAAATAACAAAAAGTACTATAATCTGAAAAAAAAAACTACTTAGGAGGTATTGTTCAAAACATTACAAGTACATGCATATAAAACATTACGTTCAAAACATTACAAGTATATAAATAAATACATTAAACCACCCGCTTAAACCACTATGGTTGACAAACTTGGTATCGCTTTAAAAAACCGTTTTATACAAAACTGGCGGACGTCACGCGGTTTCACCCGCGAAGTTCCCGTTCCCGTGAGAATACGGGAATAAAATATAGCCTATATTCACCGCAAAGTGTGTAGCTTTCCAATAGTGAAAGAATTTTTCAAATCGGTCCAGTAGTTTCGGAGCCTATTCGATGCAAACAAACAATCATATCTTTCCTTTTTATAATATTTGTATAGATAAGTATGTATTTAAAAGTACATAAGTATTAATATCCGTGGTCTGAAACCCATAACACAAGCAGGTTATTCCTAGTTTACTTTGGAATCAGATAGCGTTGTGTGAAAATGTATGTGAATATTTATTTAATTGACATCCTGCTTATCACTTTAATATCAACGCGTGCAGATAAGAAGTTAACATGGTAACCTTTATTTTGGGTATTTACACAAACGATATCTAATCAATAGGTTGATTAAGTGATTTCGTAATGTTCTAAGTGCATTTTTGTGCCTATCAAATTTTGTATAAATATCCTGAATTTTCCTTTTCGTCAAACATTTTTTTGCTATTAGGATTTTTGTTTCCATAGCATCTAGTCTAAATTAAACATTATTTATGCTTGTGCTGTAGGGATAACTGATAAACATATTTGCTTATTTCATTTCTAAAAACATACTTCATAAAACATCCAAACTCCGCAACAAATATTTGTGGATAATATTCCATTTCCGACCTGGGATCCCAACCCTATGACTCCGCTATGAAGTAACTGTGACCCCACAAATTACCTCCAATAGACTTCACATATAGAAAAATGTGTGTGCGTGTAACCTTTACGCGCGATTGAAGTAAAACTTCTTTGCCATTGACGGCATCAAATGTTATTTTAATATCATTCATTCGAATTTTGAATAGCGGGAATAGTTTCCGCTAATCAAAATTCAAATAGTAAGCGTTACTTTCGTCAGGAAAAAAAAACTGAGTTTCTGCCTAGTCGCGCCTTAAAAATTTTTACTTCAAAACCATACACGCGCCAGGCATACCTATCTGCAGGCCCCCCTAAGAAGCGGGTCAGCACCCGAACAAACCCCCCACAGACGCGGGATATCACCCGAACCCCCCCTAGGCTAGGCCGCAGTGGTAGCCGTAAGTCTGTTGGTAGTCCAGGAGTATCCTAGGTGGAATACGTGTGATTTTTAGTCGGTAGGAGTCTGGCATAGCATCAAGCATCCATGTAGGATTTTTCTCACGAAACATACGAATTTTAAAACGATTTCTACTGAACTCAGAAATCCATAGAAATCATTCTGATATCTGTGCAGAAATCAGTCACGAACGCACTTTACCATTTCTTGTACATTTATCTCATATCAAATGAAAATGAAAAAAATTATTTCGTTATCAAGATCAGTACTTACATAAACCTTCTGTTAAGGGGCTAGTCCGCAAAAAATGCACAGGATTTTTGAGAAAAAAAACACCTCTCGAAGTTATTAAAAATCATCGAAATAGCAGAAATAATCAAATTGACAAAGGTAAATTTCGATGATTTTCAGAGGTTTTTTCGTAAGTAAATAATTATTTTGTAAAAAGCGCACGGTGTTAATGTAGTCTCATCTATTAAGAATTTAAGGTTCCATTTTAGTGTCATTTAATGAAGTAAGTTCTTGAATATTGCCAAAATCCCAAATGTCTTTTTCTGCATTTGCGGACGCGCCCCTTAAGTGTAATACACCGGTGTTAGAGGGTCTCAAGCAAAACAATAAGGCTCAAAATACCAAAGCAGCTCTTAGCTATGTCGTTGATCAAAGAAATAAATATAAAAGTATTTTTGCAAAATTAAAAGTGAGAAGGTCAACTCTGATCACTATCAGTTTTTCGATAAAAAAAAAACAAATTGCACAACAAAATATCCTTTTTTCAATGACATCTTGACCACTGTAATGTTTATTTATCCCTACTAATATTATAAATGCGAAGGTAACTCTGTCTGTCTGTCTGACGCCTAAACGGCTGGAGCGATTGAGATAAAATTCGGTATAGGGATAGTTCAAGGCCCTGGGAAGGACATAGTCTACTTTTTAACCGACTGCGCAAAAGGATTTTACGCGATAACAACTTCTACGCGGTCGAAGTCGCGGGGACCAGTTAGTTTCGAATAATTTCGATATTTTCTTTTTTTAACTAAGTTTTAATAAACTGTTAAACACAAACCAACCATTAAATTTAATCATCGCCATTCGAAGTATCCGATTTACAACTGATTTTGGTGAAAGGAGATGCGGGTGAACGTACCGCGACGAACAACTTCATATACAGATTTATCTTAAAATGTCAAGCCTTTTAAAACTATGAGGTCACGGTCAGCAACGATGGGTGTGATTAAAAAATATGGTTATTTTCTTTTTAAACTGTGCACTTATAAATATATCCAGCCATGTATGGTTTTATTATGTTTACTGTACATTGTTAAAATTGTGCTGTTTTTACTTGTGAAAATGCCTCATGGATGTTAGGCCGGATTCTTACTGACTAAAACCACATGGAGCTCTTCCAGTGCCTAGCCTAGGCATAGCATCCATTAGGATTTACATACATATAATAGTCACGCCTTTATCCCTGAAGGGGTAGGCAGAGGCATAGTATACGCCTACATTTCACCTTATAGTTTTATGTCCCACGTAATAGGTGGTGAGCCTATTGCCGCGTTGAAATGGACAGGCACTGGTCGGTCGCCGCGAAGGCCGACCCGCAGTTGTAATTTTTCAAGCCGCCTATAAGGCCTTCAACTTGGCTTAACGATTGTCATTTTACTGACATCCGGGTTTCATTTCGAGTTTTTTTTCTCTACGCAATGGATATTTTTCCCTTAGTGGCTTCTTACGACACCCTCGGAATGTATTGGGGTCGCGACTTTTTGTACTCGTACACGGGACCCCGTCGCGTCGCAACACGGGGCTTTCCACACGCAAAAAATAGATGTTTATTAATATCTTAACCAAATTTACAGATTTATACGTAACAAACTCTTATCTATAGCACCACATATTTACTGCTGTTATAGTTATATTATACACAACATTATTCATGAAATCGCTTACGATTTTTGTTTTAAAAAAGTAAAATAATTGGACACGCCACTCTCTGTAGCCAGTTTGGGTAATGTTATAACTAGTTTTGGAGAAAAAAATTAAGTGGCTTGAGAATTTGTAAGTACACACGTAATAACCAGTAGAATCATTGATGTTATTGACTTGCGTTATGCATCTATACTAATATTATAAAGAGGAATGCTTTGTTTTTTTGTTTGTAACGAATACGCTCTGGAACTACAGGACCGATGTGCAAAATTCTTTCACTGTTGGGAAGCTACACTCTTTGCGGTGAACATAGGCTATATTTTATTCCCATATTCCCACGGGAACGGAAACTACGCGGGTGAAACCGCGTGACGTCCGCTAGTACAATTATATAGTCAAGCCTTTTTCTCCAAAGGTATGATACGTATAAGGTAAACACGTATGTCACCATTATTATTTCATCTCACTTAATATGTCGTAGGTAGTTAGGTAATCCTACCATTCTATTAATTATAAAACAAGAAGCCGTGAGATCGTTCTCACCCGACTGCCCCTCTCTAACACGTTTATTGTGAAAGTTGAATCCGATTGACGTTGTCATTTTTGTTTTAGTTCAAACTTTGCACAGATGATCCACGTGACCTAGTGACGTAGTTTAATGCGACAGAGTCACAGACTACAGACAAAGTGTCGCCATAAGCCCCTCTGCACTCTATTTTATAGAGAGGGGCTAAAACTAGCTGACACGGCGAACGTTGTTCCGCCTTTCGCTGACCCGATAAAAGATTTTCCTTTTTTTTTAAGATACAAACCTTGCCCTCGCTATAACTAACTCAAATTTAAAAGAATTAGCGAAATCGGGCTACTCGTTCTGAAGTTATGCGCGTACATACATTTCGCAGATTCTTTTTTATTAAGTACAAGAGGACGTCACCCGCGTAGTTCCCGTTCCCGTGGGAATACAATATTTTTTCTTCCATAAGAACCTTCTCCTGACAATACCTTACACAACAAAAAAATTATTAGTAAAATCGGTCCACCCGTTCTGAAGTTATGCGCTTACCAACACATTTTGCAATTCATTTTTATATATATTTGAAAGTTTGAGAAGATAAGAAAAGATTACTAAAAACGTTTGGATGATTGTCACAAAATTATGACCTAACAACTGAACCGATTTGGCTGAAATTTTAAACATCCATAGGAAGCTGCAACGGGAAACTCATCTAATGACTTAGTATTCATCTAGTGACTCAGTAAGTTAATAAAACCAAAATAGTTGATCTACAAACCATAACCCATTAACAGTTCAGCTAACGCACTGTATAGACATTAGTGTCGTATCAAAACAGATACAAGTGTGATAGATGACATCGCCTGCACAAATGATGTCACGTTACGTACAGACGGGACAATTGTTTGATTTATTGTTCGAGAAATATCTTACACAATAGGTGATGTTTAGACTTGAGGCTCTTGAGACGCTACTCGCTGTATCGCCTTTTCATACCCTGTCATAACTGTTGTTGGGGTGGGTAATAACAGCACGGCTCCTTTACACCATAAGTTGAGCAGCCATAGACAGGTTATCACCAGCGTCCTTGACTAGTTCAACAGCTTTGCCTGGCGACAACTTCATGATAGATGGATGTAGTCGGATGACTTTAGCGGGTGGTTGTCTGCGGTGCTATATCTCGTGCGGAATACGACGCGTCTCTTGGACCTGCATCAGCTAAGAAAGCGGGTAGTTGAAGTGCTTTTTGATTTACTAGTCCTGCTTATTTCCCTCATTGTGTGAAAATCACTCTTTAGTGCCAGTAGTTAGACTTTTAGTTGCGCCCATTATTGATCTAATGTCAAAGGTGGTCTGCTGGGAATCATTGAACATCCTACCGAAGAACTTCCCGGCAACGTGGTCGGTGCGGAATGGGCTATAATTAGATTTTATAAATGTGAAAGTGATGAAATGTCAAAAAAATGAACATAAAAGACTGATAGGCACTGTAAAAGAAAAACAAAAGCCAGATTGAAAGCGCCAATTCATAATAAAATAAAATTAATAGGCAGCATAAAAAGAATATGGATTTTTTAATCGAAATTGTCAAGCAAGTGTATGAGCCGGGTGCAAAGCTTAAGCCCCGTTTCACACGTACCGGTTACCGGGTATCCGGTGCCGGGTACCAGGCGGCCGAAGTGTATGGCCATGTACTATAGCTTTCACACGTACCGGCGTAATTTGCCCGGCAATCACATATACTACATGTATACACTTCGCCGCCGGGTACCCGGCAACGGCTACCCGGCAACCGGTACGTGTGAAAAGGGGCAATAGGTATACAATAATTGTTTATTGGACATCAATATTGTTTATTTGTACAGTCAGTAATTTATTTTTATTGAGGCTGTGTTTATTATTGCGCAAATCATAATTGTGTTAGAATGCTATTTGCAGTTGCATCGTATAAGTTTCATAACTAATTTTATAAAAAATGTTGTACACTTCACGAAAGAGAAATTACTTAGCCTTTGAATTGTGCATGCAATAATCATATATTTATAGAAAGATTCCTCGTAGATGGAGCATAAATGTCACTGATAATTTACATATTAATACATACTTGATGGCAGAGCTACCAGACGAAATTAAAAGTATGTCCCTAAATAAGCTTAAAAGATCTGTTAAAAGTAAATTGTACTGCAGGGGCTACTATACAATCAATGATTATTTGTTGGATAAGGAAGCCTGGAAATGACCTGTACTGCTGGATTCTCAAAAATATTGTTAAAATGCATAGTTTTTAGATTCTTTAAAATTGTAAATAGAGCAAAACAAGAACAACCCGCTGAGTTTCTTGCCAGTTCTTCTCAGGTGGGTCACGTTGTGAACCGGTGGTAGTTTTGTTTTATATTCTGGACGTTTTACAAGCGCATCTGTATAATGCCTATGTAAAATGAATATAATTTTGATTGATTGAGCAGACTGGTCATTTTCCACCATACGACTTCTCGTATGGTGGAAAATGATGGCTTTCAAGAAAGCCTGGACGGAAATTTGGCTACCAACCTTTTGTCTTAGAACTAAAAACGGTAAAACATGATACAAAAGAGATATTTTTTGACAAAAGATATAAACTTTCATCTCCATTTACAAGTTGAATGGTTGAGGATTTGAGGATTGGCGGCTTGGCTTGACACAGGGTATTCACGTGAAAGGGACAAAATTCATGGTGGTGATATATGAAGCGAGGAATTCTGGGGTCAAAAAGAGCTATTTCTTGAGCATACCAAAAAATAATATTTCAGGAATTGGGATTTAAGCAGAGCATGACGCTCAAAAGTATCAGCGGCTTTTGCTGTTGATCCCGGTATATCGGTAGAAAACGTTTGTAGAACACGATAATAAGCAGTGAAGTTTTGCAAGTCAAAACCTTTTGAGAGAAGTGATCTCTATTCTCCTGACATCTAACCTGCCCAATACCCAGCCCATTACTTAGTACTTCTACCTTAAAACCCTTCATATTTATTTCAGACATGGAAGACGAGTGTTACCCAGCAATGCCAGCAAGCGCGTGGAGTAGTCGACGGCGATCCAGTGACTCCCCTCCTCGGGAAGTGAAATCAGAACCCAAGTCAGAACCGGAGTCCCCTGCATCATCATGCCCTCCTTCACCCACACCTGGCACACCTGTTACACATCTTGATTATGTTATTGATCACACGGTGAGAACTTTGATAGCTTATTTTATAACTAGTTCTAATTTATAAGGATGGAAATCACCATTACGAACCTTAAATTTATAATCGAAGCTATCCTGGATAGAAAGGAAAAGGATCTGCGTGGCTTAGTGCAGTATGACATACACGTCTTTTATATAATGTACTAGCGAACGTTACGCGGTTTCACCCGCTTAGTTCCTGTTCCCGTGGGAATACGGGAATAAAATATATCCTTTGTTCACCGCAAAGAGTGTAGCTTTCCAACAGTGAAAGAATTTTTTAAATCGGTCCAGCAGTTCCGGAGCCTATTCGTTACAAACAAACAAAAAAACAAAAAAAAGACAAATAAACAAATCTTTCCTCTTTATAATATTAGTATAGAAAAAAGTGAAAGGGACTGTGTGCTTTTAGTCCAGCATGACATACAGGTCCTTCACAATTTTAAATAACTACCTATTTTGGAAATGACAGACAGGAATCGACATTTTTGCTTAATAGTTCCATGCTCACATCAAAAAGGCAGTGTCATAATAAACTTGTGTTACATCCACTTTCGGTTTGAAATCCGATGCTGGAAGTGGCTAAGAAATATCTTTGGACTGACACAAAGATCGTCCTGATCGGGGAAATGTCCATTCCATCCATACATACAACATTATTAAGTGATAAAGTTGCTACGCGAGCAATTAAATTTTGTAGGAATATGATTTTTAATACAGGGGCTTCCTTTCGAGGGGTTACCCAGGGTAGCTGACCGTAGGCAGTGATAGGGCAGTGTGGTTTTAGTGGGTAAGAGTCCGGCATAACCTCCATGAGGGAATTCCACACGGTAAAAAAAGGAATGTGATACTTGCTTCGAACTTTTCTTAAAGTTGTTCTTGCTCCGAGCATAAAAGGTAGGTGAGGCTAAAATGATTGCTCGCCATATTTCGAGTGACAGTAATGAGCAGTGAAGGGTTATCGCCACGTCTCAAGTAAAAAGTAACTTGATATTTTCCCAAAACGAGCTCGGCAATCTTCGTTAACCGACTTTCGGCTCTCGGGTGATTATGGGTTAAATTTTGATATTTATGTAACAAAAAAAAAAGTGTCGAAGACTCCGCCCACATGGTAAATTTGTTCAAATGTACTAGTTTTCCACAGTAATTTGTTCCTATGAGATGTATTCTATTTTTATGTAATGAGTCAGCTATCTTTAGACCAGAATTCAGCCAAATTAGTTTACAGGTTAGAGCGTTATTGAGTAACCTTGTCACATCTCGTCCTGACAATGACGAATACAAAGGAAAAGAATTATCCAATTTGTTACAGTCGTTCGGAAGTTATGAGCGTACGGATACATTGGGGGGGGGGGGGGGGGGTTAGATTTTTATATAAACAGATAAACAACTATAAATATAATTACGGCAGTTTTTTTGAAAGTTTCTTACTTTTAATGCTATGTAATTATTCGCGAATATTGCGTGAAAATTAGCAGTAAATTATGAATGTTTTATTTTAATTATTATAATTCTGGTTTTATACAAGTTTATTCAACAACGTGAAGAATTAAAATTCTATTTCTTAGATCTTAAACTAATGATTTATGGTCCATTGAAGACCGATGTAATTTAATCACTAATGAGTGACTGAATAGTTTCTCCTTATCTGTTAAGTCACTAAAATAGTCTATATCCATGCTAATATTATAAACCGGTTGCTCATTGGTAATGGTGTCTGACCTCCCGTTATTTCACTATACAATTCTGCTTGACGAAATGAAACCCGGTTGTCAGTAAAATGACTACCGTTAAGCCAAGAAGAATACCTTAGGAGCGGCTTGAAAATTTCAACTCCGGGTCGTCACGATCTGCGTCTGTCCATTTCAACATGGCAATAGGCTCACCACCCGACACGTGGGACTAGAACTATAAGGTGAAATGTGGGCGTATACAGTGCCTCTGCCTACCTTAAGGGGTTAAAGGCGTGACTATATATACGTAGATATGTAACTTTGCTTGACCGAAGGAGTTTAATTCAATGAAAATATTAAGAACTACCGTTGTAGTATTCTTAAAAACATTATCTTTTTTGTCCTTACACTGAAATGAATGGCATGAAAAACAATAAGCATTGAAGTGTAAAACTGCTTAGGGTGCGTAAGGCATCTTTGTACTGTGACTAAATTCTTCAACTCGCGACCGACACCTCGAAACCCTCCCGGCTCGAAACTGAAACTGTAATGAAAATCGTTTGCGATTTCGCATCGAATCTCGGAATATACGTAACTAGCAGACGTTACACGGTCTCACCTGCGTAGTTTCCGCTCCCATGGGAAGACGTGAATAAAAAATAGGCTATGTTACCCGGTGATAGTGTACCTTCCCAACAGTGAAAATTTTTTCAAATCGGTTCAGTAGTTTCGGAGCCTATTTCGATACAAAGAAACAAATCTTTCCTCTTTATAAATAAACTAGCGGACGTCACCCGGTTTCACCCGCGTAGTTCCTGTTCCCGTGGGAATACGGGAATAAAATATAGCCTATGTTCACCGCAAAGAGTGTAGCTTCCCCACAGTGAAAGAATTTTCTAATCGGTCCAGTAGTTCCGGAGCCTATTTTGATGCAAATAAACAAAACTTTCCTCTTTATAATATTAGTATAGATAGATTTTTTATGTTTTTCACTTCAGTCGGCACTCCCAGGGTGCCACAATTTTTTTTTAATGGGTTCAAAATGTATCTGCTTTTGCTGAATGATATATTATGCCGCCCTATACAAACATCCACGATTACTCTAACTTTGACAAAAAAAAATAAAGCAAGGTATTTAGTAAACTAGATAAAATTACACTTTTAAGTTTTACTGTTATCATATTTATTCGGTAACTAGTTGACCCGGCGAACTTTGTTCCGCCATATCAAGCTGACCAGATATAAGATAAAAGATACGAAAAAAATATTCATTAAGATTTTTTCTTAATTTTTAAGAATTAGCGAAATCGGTGCAGTTGTTCTGAGGTGAAGTGAGGTGAGGTGCGTACCTGCATACATTTCACAGATTCATTTTTATATACCTTCCTAGCTAGATTTTAGTCATTATCGGAATCATTAGCCGATGGCGTAATGACTTGTAATTTTGCTATGGAATAAAAATGCCCACGCTTACCATTATTTATTGACACTTAAAATTCGTGCTGATTTGACATTAGACGGTCAATTAACACCATTTTCTGCGAATCGCGCAATGACGGTATTGTCTATGCAGCGAATTTGTATAAAGGGGATTAAATAATACTAGTTGTAGTCCACGACGGTGCTCGTGATTATCTGTTGTGAGAAAATAGTGCAAATAATTACAAGGTTAGGCCACGGAGCTTAAGAAACTACAGAGTAGAGACGGAGAGAGAGTCACATTATTTTGACATGAATTTCTATGTCACAATTATTATATAGGTCAGCTTCGAAGTCTATTATAAAAGTAACAACACGCATCGGTCTCACCGAACTCCTATTTTTTCATTGTTTTTCTACATAAAAGCCTTATTAATAATAGGTATAATGAATACAACAAAAAATATCATCTACTTTGGTGTAGCCGTTCTCAAGTTATGTCATGCTCATGACCAACGCAAATAGGAATTCTATAGCATACGCCTTGTTCCCTAACGGGGTAGGCAGTGGCATAGTGTACGTACGCCCACAGTTCACCTGTTATATTTCGACCCATAGGGTGCCATAGGTATAGGAGATGTGTATAATTATTCTAAATCATAAATAGGTATAAATGGTCTAATAACCTTAACGTTGCCACTCATTAGTTAGATGTACTATTAAAATTTGATGAATAGAAAGTAATGAGACGAAAAAAATTGGTTTGCTGCACCAATTTTGACTTTCAAATTCAATCAAGACATTCCATCAAAATTTAGGTTTCATTTTTAGCACAAGATATCGTGCATTTATAAAAAAATAACGAGTGAACAGTTATCGCCAGTTTGAAAGTAAATTGCAATAACTAAGTTATTTAATTCACGCTGTTATGGACTATTCAAGATACTTTCTAAATTAATTGTGATATTACCGAATCGTTCAGCTCCTCACTGGCGTTTTGAACATAAATTGCGATTATTTTAATTTGGAACGGCAGAACTCGATTCTGTGTTAAAATTTTATTGTTTTTTCTAGAAGCTATGCTAGCATTACAAATTGCTAGTTTTAAACATAGCTTATACAAATCGATTAGTACATTCTTACACTACATACCTACGTATAGTATGTCCTTTTTTCCCGAAGATGTAGGCAGAGACTGACTATACGCCTACATTTAGTCTCACATAATACCTTAGTGTGCGTAAGCGTACCATCTTATTTTTTTTTTTGTTTAACGTACCATCTTGTCAAAAAGGAGAGACGCAGGTTGTGGCTAGCTGAAACTAAACTGCCCATTAGGCCTTCAACGACTACCATTTTACTGGCGTCTGGAACCAACGGCTTTACGTGCCTTCCGAGGCACGGAAACGCTAGTAAATGGAAATGCCGCAAACGATCACTCATCTCAAGACCGGTTTTTTTTGAAGTAAAACTTCTTTAGGCGCGAGTAGGGAGTAACTCAGATTTTTTTTTTACAGAAGTAGCGCTTACTATTTGAATTTTCTTTCTTATTCGAATTTTCTTAATATTTGAAAATTCGAATGAACCATATTAAAATACCTAACATTTGATGCTGTCAATAGCAAAGAAGTTTTAAATAAATGAATAATAAATAAATAAATATTCACGGACTTACTTCAATCGCGCGTAAAGGTTACACGCATACACTTTTTTTTCGTGTGAAAAGTCCTACAAAAATGCTCCTACCAACTAAAAAAAAACACGTTTCATTCATGCGTAGGCATTAGATAGGAAACGTGTTTTTTTTAGTCGGTAGGAGTTTAGTCGGTAGCTCCCAACCGTAGGGTTGGGAGCCCCGGGTAAGCCCTCGGAAGGATGACTCCAGAACTCCCAACTCAAGACTGACCGTAGCGAAAGATGCTTAACGTAAGCACGCTTCTTACTAAATCTTAGAACACATCAAATGTCATAATATATTTTTAAAGCTCTTAATTTGTATGTTACTTCTCATATAATTTCCTTCTCACATATTAAACGTTTGAAAACCAGTTCCCTTTCGATATCTTAATCACGACTAAAGTCATACAAGTGCCATAGAGCATAATGTGTAAACGTTTTCGCAATCATCAGACAGGTTATGTTCCCATCGTGGCACCATCATGTCTATCGGCGGGCGTGATAACTCGACAAAAATGAAAGGTCGTCTGAGTTCAAATATTTCTTATAGGTACCTTACTTAGCAACTTTCACATGTATGGAGTGTGTCTTTAAACCGTTAGTGCTTTAGGATTCCGTAGCTGTGGTTCGTTTTTTATTTAAAACTAGCTGTTTCTCGCGAATTAGTTCGTCATCATTGCCCTCCTTTTGCGCAGTCAGTTAAAAACTAGCCTCTAGTTAAAAACTCCTTGTTCCTTGGACTCAAACACAGTCATCAGAAAAAATCTGATATCTGTGGACTCAAACTCTCACTTACGAAACTTCATCAAAATCAGTTCAGCGGTTTAGGCGTGAATACGTAACGACAGACAGACTTTCGCATTTATAATATTAGTAGGGATGTTTGGAGATAGTTATGTTTTTTCCGACTTAGCAACCGCAAGTCTTGAGTAATTGTGTCAGCAAATATGACAGGCAAATGAGGCTATCACCTGACTTCATAATGGCATGCCTTTCCGTGGTTACTCAAGAGCCTTCCATAACCATCTAACGAAGCTGGAACCCTTGTGACAATTGCTTTTTTTTTCTGATACTGCACAACTAGCTGCCTGCGTACCCCCTAGATAAGACCGCAGTGGTAGCCAAGGCCTGTTGGAAATCCTGGGATCATCCTTCCGAGGGCTTACCCGGGGCTCCCAACCGTAGGCATATTAGGTAGGAAACGTGTGATTTTTAGTCGGTAGGAGTCAATAAAATAGCATCCATGTAGGATTTTACTCACGTTAAAAAAGCGGTCTCATAATGTTTTTGCTGTTTTTGTGAAAATATTCTTATCTCAAGTAGCTACCTACCTAGTGTTAGTAAAATGAGGCGATTTTCGCATAAATAGCTTATGCGAAAATCGCCTCATTTTACTTACACTTTATGCTTATACGGTGCAATTGTTTTTGTTAAATTTTAAACAAGTGCTCTTTTATTATAAACCAAGGCGATGCCAATAAATGCGACTGGTGTAGTTTTGTAATAAAAAAACATACTTACATATAAAGATAATAATTCAACATATACGGAATAACGTTCCATATAAAATTATCACAATCTTTACCTCTGAAGCTATATTTAGGCATGCGTGAGATTCTTTAGGTAATTATTCGCTTAATTACTATACTTAATCGTGCAGCGGCAAATATTGTCAGGTCAAATTCTTTAAAGATTACCAACGATCAGCTTGTAGAGATTTAATTGCCTTTCTTTTTTGGCTCTGAAACATACCTCCGACAGATGTTTCTCTGCCGAATGAGCCGCCGACAGAACGCTTGAATTATGAGTTGTTCACCGACAGAACGATTAATTCAACCCATAATAAGTGAATGGTTAACACCCCGACTCGGATAGGTTAGGGTAGAGGGCTAAGGCGGAAGCGAAGCGGAGCGGAGCTCCCGCCTCAGCCTTCGTGGTTTTTTTTTGTTTTGTCGACGAGTTGCTATTTGGTGAACGATTCTGTCGTCGAATTAATCGTTATGTCGGCGAAACGTTCGTAGTTGAAAGGTTCTGTCGGTGAACAACTCATAATCGAAACGTTCTGTCGTCAGCTAATCCGGCAGAGAAACGTCTGTCGGAGGTATGTTACAGAATCTCTTTTTTAGGCTTTTTGAGTGGCTTGTACAAAATTCAAAATGGTTAAAATTAAATAAATTTGGTTATAAGGCAATATATGGCGGCTTCTTTTTTACTGTAATATGCTTTAAATAAAGACGGAAGGATAGTTAAGAACCTTAATCGGTGTTATCGTCACAGTATTAAAATTAAATACAACATATTTCAAGGGTAGTTAAGCACATCAAGTACTTCTTTTGAATATTTCACTTAATATTTAGTTACATAATTGTTATTCAATGTTAATATATTCCTAAAACTTATAACGCAATACATCAATTTAATATCACAACAAAATATCAGATAATTGTACAAAGGCCAACTTAAACAACAATCAATTGTTAAAGAAAAACAAACCTTTGATGATGCTTGTGAATGGTAAATTATACCTTTTGCACTTGTCTAATGTATGAAAATGAAATAATTAGCCTTTTTTTTAACGTGGGGGAAAATCCATCATGGATGCCATGCCGGACTCCTAGCGATTAAAAAACCTCACGTCAGCCTATGGTTGGGTGGGAGCCCCGGGTAAGCCCTCGGAAGGATGTCCCAGGACTCAACGGCACATAGCCTAGCCAGAATGAATATAAATCCTACATGAATTTAACACAAATCCGTTATAATGTTATATGCATAAATTCGTCAAAGGCTTTTTAAAAATTCGGCACTTTCTTAATTAATTATGCTTCTGTAATAATATTAATAGTAATATACGTAGGTCTACTAGTCTAGATCTTTCACGTACTCTGTAAATTTATTGTTAGACAAGAAAGTATTTACAAAAAATTTTAAAAAGTTCTCTTTATGTTAGACCTTTTTCACAAAGTCTCTGAAACCCAAACCAACTCATTTGTCTCTAACAATATTGAAAATTTCCAATAAAAGTTGTGACCAACAGCCCAGCCAAAGCGAATATTGATTTGCTTGTCAAAGCAACACACCGCGCCTCCTGATAGAAAGTGTATAGTCAGACATTTTAAATTTTTTAATTTTGAACTGTCTACAAATATTTATTTAAATATTTAGGGCTCCATTCACTATGAGCGGCCGGCGTCTCCCTGCTAACTACCCCCGACCGAGCCAGGTTAACGAAGTAGTCCGCAAGGACTTATCTGACTTTCACAGGCTTTCTGACGCGCCTAACATGAAAAATATAAACGTAAAATTCTGACTGTTTTTCAGACTGGTACAATTCACATGCCACAAGCAGTTCTGCAAAAAGTAGGCGCGGCGGGCATGCCACAGTTGCTGCTCAGTGCCGCGCCACGTCTCGCCACCTCACTCAACTCTAACAAACTATCCATCAAGGTCACATCCAGCTCAAGCGGTTCGGGTAAGTGCCTCTTCTATATTCCCTCCTATATAGGCAGTGCCATCCACGAAAATGCGCATCATGTAATCTTGTCTCAAATCGCATATACAGGGTGGAATTTAAAGACGGTAGTTGGAGGGAAAGTACCCTTAATATTGATAATGGCAAGTTTTGCGGAAAAGAAACATTCCTTTATTTACAAAAGTAAGAAAAACTGCATTTAAAGATTTTTGAAAAATCATCTGCTTGAGCCGGGATTCGAACCTGGGAGATGTGAAAAAAAAAACAACCTGTATTTTATGATACCTACCGAAACAGTTTTTAATAAGGATCAATTTCTTTTAAACAACATATGTAGTATCTTAAATTAAAGGAAGATTAAGTAAAATATGTTTTTATTATTAGCTTACTCATTATCTGAAGAAAAAAAACAGTCTAATTGAGAACATCCTACTTTTTTTTGAAGTTGGTTGTTTTAGTGACCAGGACGAATATTCCCATTCACAGACACTATAACATTTTTTAACTAACTTCAAAAAATGGAGAAGAATCTCAAATTGAGATTCTACTCCCTTTTTTGAATTCTCAATATGACTGTTTTTTTTTCTTTAGATAGTGAGTAAGCTTTACAATAAAACGTATTTTACTTGGTCTTCCTTTAATTTAAGATACTATGCTGTTTAAAAGAAATTGTTCCTTATTAAAGACTCTTTCGGTTGGTATCATAAAATACAGGATGTTTTTTTTTTCACATCTCCCAGGTTCGATTCCCGGCTCAGGCAGGTGATTTTTTAACACTCTTGAATGCAGATTTTCTTACTTTTGAAAATAAAAGAATGTTTCCTTTCAGCAAAACTTGCTATTATCAATATTAAGGGTACTTTACCTCCAACTACCGTCTTTAAATTCCATCCTGTATAGTGCGATCTTTCACATGTATTCTTATTTTCGCCGCGCTCATCTTGAGCAAAAGTACGCGTCTTCGTGAATGGTAACCAGAACCGTTTTTTTTTCTGTTTTGTGAAATCATGCCGTTTTACTAGAAATTGGAATGCAAAAGATCTAAAGAACAGGATCTCGGATATGGCAAGTCTCTAAGTGAACGTTATTATTGAGTTTTTCCACTTTATTGCCTTGGAAATCGCGCTACCAAACTTAAGACTTTTATTCCATCACGTTTACATTTGATCAAAAATACCATTTTCAGCTTTTTGCTCAGTTTTTACTATAAATTCCACCTACCCACCCAGTGAGATCTTTGCCACGAAATAATAGTATTTATTTTATTGTTTTATTTTATTAAAGTTAACAATGAGCCAATCAGTAAACAGTTTTGGAATAGTTTACTAAATTAAACACTTTAATTTAATGCTGGGTAAGCTAAACTTGAACTTGTAATTTCTTAAGATCTTTATGAATTGGAGGTGTTGTAAAGGAAAACTCGATTAATAATTTCGAGTTTCACTATTGTCAAATAATATATTCCTTGGTAGCATTCGAATAAAGTAAACCAATAACAAAAAATCTTTTCATTGCAGGCTTCAGCCTACCCCCTACGCCGCCATCGTCACTCTCATCATCAGACAGCGAGGGCGCCCTGTCGCCGGCGCACGAAGCGAGCGTGCCTCCGACCGCCCCTGCCGCGCCGCCTCGCCGCGCTCACCTCTACGTGTCACATCATACGAGGCAACCTATCAATACGCCGTTGATTAGTAACCAGCCGGTAAGTACACTCACGTATTCCTTATGCTGCGTCCACATTTGTAACATTTTTACGGCACATTTCTCTATTACCGTATCATATTCTCGTGTTGGTACCATTAAAAACTGCAGCTACGAGTTACATGTTCGATACTCTGACACGCTGTACAGTTCGTTGATATATTACAAATGTGGACGCAGCATTATGCGTCCCGGAGACAAAACAACTTGACAAGTCAAACGTTCGTATATAAGTCAAGTCAGCTTCAAGTGTTCGTGAGACTTGTCAAGTCACATTGATCGTCACTGGGACACGTTACTGAAGTTGTCAAAAATAATAGGCCCGTTTTGACATTTGTGTAAGTTTGACAGATTCCGGAATCAGCCAATGTGAGTCCGTTCCGTGGCAAGAATCTCAATTGCGCATTCGGGAATCTGCCATTGACAGTCATTGCGAGGATAAATGTCAAAACGGGCCAATTAAATTTTTACCACAAAAAAATATTTATTCTATAAATCAAATCAAATAATATGCGATATCGATCTAACCAATTGTAGTCTCATCACCACCGCTTAAAATAATTGAAAAATTGAGGTCTTTAAAAAGGGTTTGACCAAATAAGTTACATGCGAATCATCTATAAGATACAATCGTGTTTTAAATATAGCTTTCCTTGAAATGCATGAAGCTTAAAGTCTGTCATTAATAGTCTGAGATCATACGAAAGTAATAAAAGTGCCTCAAAATATTTATGACCGGTGGATACAAAAGTGCAGTCTCCGTTTTTGGAACTGACTGTACACAACATGAAATATTCATTAATGATAATTTAAAGGACGGCTGGTTTAAAAAAAAATCATCGAGTCTATTAGTGTATACTTAATCGATGTCAGGCTTTTCTAGTTTGAAATACCACTTTTCTCCATTAATGAAAATCAAAATTAATGATTTAAAATTTCGATTGCATCCAATAGGATGCTACAAATATGGGGCAATCTGTAAAGAGCAATTTTATTGTGAATTGGATTTTATATTCTCTATTTTAAAAACTATCAGTTTGAAAATAATTTGATCGATTATCAAAATAGTAAGGGTTGTGAAAAAATATTGATCACAGTTAATCGAAATGAATATAGCCATGCCACGATTTGCTCTTCGCTCTTTCGATGAAAATCTTTTTTTTTTCTTTCGATGAAAAAGAGCAACTTAGTCGTTATGAGTACTAAATTTCAGTGAGACCACATCCGTCTTTATTCTACTCTAAATGTTTTCTTCTATTACATTTACAGAAGGGCTCAACCGGCACGTTGGTGCTAACAGAAGAAGAGAAGCGCACACTCCTCGCGGAAGGATACCCCGTGCCCACCCGCCTACCCCTCACCAAGGCCGAGGAGAAGTCACTCAAGAAGATCAGAAGGAAAATAAAGAACAAGGTATGACATGAGTTACCGTTACTTGATAAATTGAATTATATTTCTTTAGTTGAACGCTATTTAGGAAAGTAGTAGATAATTTACATTCATATGAGTGAGTATAATATGCAGGATATACGTAACCCGTTAGGAGAATCTGCAATTGTTAAGGAGAACTTCCAATTCGTAAGAATTGAAAGATAAAGAAGGACGCAATCTTAATGGGCTCCGGGGAGTTGAATAATTTTTCTTAGTGAGAAAATTTGCAGGTAGTTCCGATGTCTAAGTAAACCATGTAGAGAAAGAGAGAAGGACTCATAGGTTATGAATAATACAAGACGCGTTACTTATTGGCTCGAGTAAATGTTGTTAGTGTTTAATGTCACGACTATTCTCATTCCAAACAAACTTGTCACTAACATATTCCTCAAATAAAATACTAAATTCGAATATTTTTTCCACAGATATCAGCCCAAGAAAGCAGACGCAAAAAGAAAGAGTACATGGACCAACTAGAAAGGAAGGTCGAAGTCCTCATATCTGAAAACACAGACTACAGAAAGAGGGTCGAATCCCTTGAACAAAAAAATGCGAGTTTGTTAACCCAAGTGGCATCCTTGCAAGCTCTAATGGCCCGCGGTGCCCGTAAGTGACCCGTAAATTATTCACCGTCACTAGGTATCAAGATTCTGTTCCGCCGTCCAGTTAGAATATAAATTCCAGAACTTTCTAGGGTTTGTCTTCAAACTGTCAGAACGCAAGCGGTTCTCAGGATATCATAGTCGAAATTGTAACGCTGTCCCGCTAAGGAGTATGTATATTTTGGATGTATATTTACATTTTAAGTACGAACCTAGGGAGGTACTGTCAGCGTTTGAATGGTTGCTCACTGTATTTGTTGTTAAATTGGTATTCTGTGGTGCTTTATCCGATAGATTTCGGTATGCAAACTGTCAAGTGCCACACTAGATATTTATTTTTTAAGACTCTATAACAGTTTTCGTTCAACGAGCGTGCGGGCGATGACTAAACAGGGAATTTTAGTACTGGGGCTTAGATAAGTGTCGGTAACTATATACTTAGGTACGCGTGTTGTTTGAAATCTCGTAAATATATCGTAGAACGCTGTAACGGCGATAAATAGTTAAGTTTTTATTCTATGTGTTTTTCATTGAAAATATGAGCAATTAGTTTAAGGATTTTATCGTTACCCAAAGCATACATTGCGGCCGCTATGACGGCTCGCTGTCCAGCGTTGAACGTCGCATGTCTGTTCACGGCCTAATACTTGTAAAGGGCGTTTGACATTAGATTATACAATAGAAACTATTGAAGCTACTTAGTTTTCGAACGTACGTTTGTGACGTCACTAGTTTCGTAGAGATCGGGATTTTATTAGCATAATAAAGTAAGGATCGCAGTGTACCAAAATGCGTTCTTACTATTTAATATTGAATTCCATGAATTTGCATTTATAGCGAAATGTTTATTGTCCTAGAGATTTTAACTACCTTGTATTTAAGATAAAGCTAGATGTTATGTATCTAATAGAGGACCTATTTAAAGCCGATTTGTTTGACAAGCGTTTTCGGTTAAGTCTAGTCTCTGGAACGTTAGGCCTTAGTGGAGGTCTATAATATAATATACATTAGCTGTATACATCTCAGTTCATACTGCGCTCTATATATCGACAAGTACAAAATAATGGCATGCCTTAAACGGAAATTTAAAAAAGAAACAGCTATCTCACACATGCAGACGAACAGAAAACATAACGTCTCTGTCTTAAAAAATGGCAAATATAAACGTCAATGTCAAAATAAAGGCAGACACACACGCTGTGTGAATAAAACATCTAAAACTGAGACAACACGTTGTTTATTACAGAATTATATTTTGTATCATCCGATTTTGAACATCTTGCCTTTGTAGTAAGAAATAATGTCTCGAAGTTGTCATTCTCCTTCAATCGAAAAAATATTCTTCCTCAAAAATTGTAACTAACAACTTTTACACGTGTAAGTCTCAGTGGTGTTTAATGTTACGTTCATTATAACAGGAGTTCTAAAACACTGTCTTATTCATTGCACATGTGGATATAAATAATGCAAGAGAAGATTAGTGTAATACACATAACCCATATGATTTTTGTAACAAATCAAATGAGATCTACAACCATAATAAGCATTTATAGGGCTACTACGCGTGCAACTTTAACACTGTCTTGCTTGCGTCAGCCGACTTGTAAAACTGTCGCCGCAACTCCACAAAGGCATTTTCAGTTTTCTTTAACATGCTTGAATTTTGTTTCGCTGTTGAAGTCACAGAACCATCGAGTTGTTTAGAATTTGCTGTAGATAATCTCAAGTCATTATTGAAATATATCTCTCGCTCGCCTGTGATCTATGTGCTGTTTATTTAATTTGTGTACAAAATAAGTTCGTAGCCAGAGCGGCAATGACGTTATATTGAAAACAATGAAAAATAGTAACAAAAAATATTTCTTTCTTGGGCAGCATATTGCAGTTCTACATAGCGGCAGTTTCTAGATGATGCTGTGTGAAAATGCCATGCTGTCATGTCCAAAATAAATTGTGTTAGTGTAGTAGAGCATGCACAATCCAAACTGTGCTAAAAGTAATAGTTGCGCGTGTGGTAAGCCCATTATATTCGTGACGGTCTTGCCAATATGTCGATTAAACTAAAACGCAGCAGGTAGTTGTGTATTTACTAGTTATTTGTATACATCACGCACTAACTCAGGAATAAAATATATTTATTTAGCTGTATATAGTCATGTTACGTCAAAACTCATGACTCTGATGTGCTCTTAGCTTATACTCTGTCAATGGGAAGATAGTTCTAAAATTCCTCTCTAGTGTACACTCGTATAAAAATCATAGATCTGGAATCGATAGTGGAATAAAGCATGATGAATAAACAATTTATTTATCTGTGTTTAATTTAACGTTTATTCGTTTGCACAATTTTTCTAAAAAAGGAGTAGAAAGATTCGCTTGAAATTGATAAGAAGGAACTTTTTCTTTTTACAAAAATGAGGGTATGTTAATGTAGTACATATACTTACCTACATGCTATTTTGAATTTTGAGGCGTTATCGACACCTGATGTTTATCGGCCATCACATTTTGGCAATAAATGACAAGCTGAAAAATATCAACAATACATTGATATTTATTTATTAGATTTTTTGCCTCAAACCTATTTCTATCTTTTCTATTGCTATTTTTATTGATCTATTCTATTGCTTCTCAACTTTTGATAAGCTTGTCACTTCACAAAGTTGGCTATAACCCTTTATGAAATAGAACAATAAGTATAGAACATTTTTTAAAGACTAATCATTCCATTGGCGTGAGCTGTCTTCGAGGTATTCGCAGCCTTAACCAATATAACTTGTAAGGTGTTAGCTGACCTGATGACTGATATAGGCGGTGACATTCAGACTAAACGTAGAAGGACAGTTCTTAAGGATTACAACGTTGATGAACTCCATGTGTGAGGTATATAAATGCTAAAGTCTTTTAAGTGATCTATCTAACATTCTTTACATACTAAACATTCCATTTCTTAGCATTACGAGTGACTTAAAGTGAGCTCAAGTACTTATACTAATCGTAGAATATAATCTAACAATTAATTTACCACATACATAGTACATTTGAGAAATGAATAAATGGTTTTTTATCTGTGCACTACTTGTAAAAAATTAATGGGCCCTTTTTGGCATGTGTCATTGTGATGACTCTCATTGGCGGATTACGGAATCTGCCAATGAGAATGGCTCTTTCTCTAATGTCAAATCGGGCCATTTTTGTTTTTGACAGCCTAATTACAATTAGACGTCAAAGGATTCAACCGTACTTGAAAAACGGAATTCAAAGTTACGCATATCCAAATTTAAAGGCAATTCACGGAATGATTAAAACTAAACTAATATCGTGTTCTTTCTTTTTTTGAAAGGAAACGCTTGCAGTTTGGCGATCTGATTATATAGACTTATAACCGTGTGACGCGAATCTTATCAATATTTCGCTTTGTAAATAATATCTTCTTTATATAAGAAATATCCCTATCTTAATAAATTCCTCTTATTTGAGGTACGACATTGTTTCGTATTAAAATAAATGTGTGTGCAATTTGTTCTTTTATACACTCGTAAAGGTTCTTCCTATATAGTAATGTAAGAAAATGGTCTATTTATGTAGCGCTGAATTAATATATCGACATTATTATTATCCTGAATAGTCGGGGAATGTTTTTAAAAAAATGAGATATATTTTAAGAGATTTTTTCTAAGAAGGTATATATTATCTAAATATATATAAACAATGTTTTACGTGTCTTTATCACTATACGAGTTAGGTCTCTAGTTATGTATTGTTAGTATCTACATACAAATTTATCAAAACTGCATTGTGTGCCTGCGTGTCAGCTATTGAATGTAAAAGGATAAGTACCTTTAGAATAAAGAACGATATCGAAAGTATCCTTAATAGAAAATACAGTTATTTAAATAAATGTTAAATAATCAATTCCTAATATGGCATTTACCGTCTGCAAAAGTGATTTTATAGGAATTATATTGAATTAACTGATGCTAGATTATATTTAACTTATAATGAAATTTAATATATATGAGAGAGGTGCGTGTGCACCGGGCTTTATGACATAATAACTTATATTGTTAAACGAAATGCCAAACATACTTACTTTTATACGTCAGTATGCACCATACCTATATGATTCGGGTGGCAATTCGGTCGTGTAATAGGTATACCATCGAGTAGAAGATAATTTAATAAGATTTATCTTGATGTTATTCTAATCTCAATGAGATCGAATCGTAATCTGTACGTATGTGGGAGGTCCCTAACGTGTGATCGTCCATACTTGTTGTTCATTAAAGTGTAATTTTATTGATAGTTTTATTTGTTAAAACTATACGTTACCTTGAGTCATGATTTGTTGAATCGTTTGTTTTATTATTTTTCAAATGACATTACGGATTTACTGTCACCCTTCTAATAAAACGTCAAATATTGTAAAATCGATTGTTTCTTTTTCTCCCTTCCTTTCCGAATCGTCATCCACGGACCATGAAGAGGTACAGACGAATTTATTTTTCCTTGTCATCTAGTTATCAACAAACTAGTCGAAAGAAGAGCCTGGACCAGTATCGTAAGAATGGTTTTAAAAATAAATATAATATTAGTGGACATTCTCACACGTCATCTAGCTCAAATTAAGCTGATTAATTTTATGCTTGTGCTATGGGATGTAGACAACTGATAGACATAAGTACTTATATAATTTCTAAATACATGTCTATCATACATTAGATTGCCTTGTGCGATAAGGCCGCCAATTGTTGTCAATAAGTGTAATTTTAACTTGCTCAAGTCTTATTCCTGGTGTACAGTAAAGAGTTTTTTACTTACTTACATACATAGAAAACATCCACACTCCAAAACAACCATTAGTGGATTACACAAATTTTTGGACCGACCCAGGAATCGAACCTTTCGGACTGTTGGTTCCACTGCTAAGTTCCACTAAGGGGTCCAACAGGATTTTTCGAACACAGAACCTCAGCGCGACAGGCGGTTTTTTTTACGCTACCGAATGTTCCATAGAGGCAGTTCTGCGAAGCAATGCGAGGCGAGTTTTCCTATATGCAATCCCAAAGGAGGGAGGGTAGGAAGTTAAGTTAACAGATGGTCATGTTGAGCTGCAAGTACTTACTCGTAGTAAACCTACTACCCACGCAGGATCTAACGAAACTAAAGTTAAGAATTTTCAAAATATTTTTCTTTTTACGTGTTGCAATTGCTCATGGATGCTATACCGGATTTTACCGACCAAAACCACACGTGCCATACCACCTGGTCGAGAGCCCCGGTAAGCCCTCGGACGGAGCCCCGACAGACTTCGGCTACGGCTACCACCGTCAGCTTTCAAAAAGTGTGTCTACCGGAAAATCATATCATAAGAGAATAATTCCATTATGCAAAACTACTGTTTGATTCACAGCTACCACAACACAGCATCTACTGCTCGTTCGCTCTAACTTTGCCGCTCGACTCCATACTAAAGTCGAATTTTTAATTAGACGAAGTAAATTAATAGCAACTAATGTCACTTCTTCATACAATGTTGCTTATTTTCTATGACGAAGTGACATTAGCTACTGTCAATTTACTTCGTCTTATTAACAATTCGGTTATACGCCTCTACGCCAGCGGCAAAGTTAGAAGCGAAAAGATTTCAAAAGTCTTGAGTTGTCTATCTACTATTATTAAAAAGAGGAAAGATTTGACTCTTGGTTTGTTTGTTTGCATCGAATTGCCTCCGAAACTACTGCGCCGATTTGAATTTTTTTTTCACAACTGAAAAGCTACACTACCCACGGTTGATATATGTTTTATATCCGTATTCCCACGGAAACGCTAGTAAGTACTCATAGACCTACAGAATGAAAATGTTTTCATCCTTTATCGTAGTGGGACCACAAGAAACAGGTCTCCCTCGCGGTCCTACTGCACTAGTGACATTTCGAGGAAATAGATTCTAGCGTCTTTACTAAAAGCAAAGAATAGGTACCTACCTACCTACATAAGTAATTTCTCTACGGTAATCGGCAAACTTCTTGAGCAACTTCGTGATCTCTTTTCTCTCTATACCACCGACTAAAAAGTTATTATCTAACACAATAAAATGTCAATAATAAAAAAAATTGCGTTTTTCAATGACACAATACTTTTGCACGTAAGTATGCGCAAACTTTCTCCTACCAACTCACGCAATGCTCAAGTTGTTTGCCGAGTAGGGTAGACTGGGTACGGTTAAAACGGTGGACGGTTGAAACAACGCGAATATCTCGTAAACAGTGCGTGATGAGGTGAGGAGTCCAAGGGGAGTATGAAGCGGGTGACAAGCCAAAACACGAATTTTAGTATCACGTTGTTCTACGGGCGCTGTGCTTGGCTATAGGAGGCCCCATTGTTTTTTTTGACGGACAAGTAAGTATTTTTGTTCTTACATTTTTGCAAATATTTAGATTTTGTATAAAGTTAGAGTATTGAGAGTTTTCTTTCGTTTTAATTGAAGTTTGTAGAATATTGTAGTATCATTAGTTTTTAATTAAATGTGTAATAATTCTAACAGTGAAACTTTTTATACCAATCGGGCGGTTGGGGACAGTTGAAACATTATTTGTGGGTACGTTTGAAACATTTTATTTATTCAATTTTCTTGTTTCTCAGATGCCAAGGGTACGCCAAAGAAAGACTACAAAATGTCGGGCCGACTTATCAACATGCAAACAAGCATATGAAGATGTAAAAGCGGGATTTTGTTTTGTTTAGTTCGATTTTTGTTTTGTTGATAGTTAAAAAAAATACCAATATCGCAAATTACCAATATTGCAAATATTACTGTCAAGAAAATCTTACTATAATTCCATTTAAGTTGTACTTGATGTAAAACTTCAAAGGCTGATAAAAATACTGTTAGGTTATAAGTATCAACAAAGACTATAATAGATTACTAAAAGAATATTTGTAATTTTCATCTGTGCCATTAAAATATTATTAGATGAATAGTTCTTTACTGTTTGTTTTTGTTATTTTTCTAATAAAACGTGATAACTTATAATATTTTGTATTATTTGCATGTGTTTCATTTGACCCCAAGCACTGTTTCAACCGACCCTGACATGGGGACGGTTAAAACAAATTACCGTTTTTTTTCAACACAATTTTACACTGTAAACTAATATAAAGTGATTTCAAATAACATTGCCCATTAGAAGACAGATAAAAGGTCTTTTGTTTAATACATTTCTTTCATCGCTAACTTAACAAATTCCGATGCTATGCCTGATAAACGCAAAAATGTTTCTACCGTACCCAGTCTACCCTACTGTACCTTTTATTGAAATGTTGGTACGCAATAAAACAGATCATTATGTTTGATTTTTTATATTAACTTATCAAGCTTATACACAACTTACAAAGGTAACTTATCAAATAATTATATTTTATCTACACTATTATACAAGTCTGTTGAAAATCTCGAAGATGAATACATATTTAAGACTAGATTTTACAATCTAATTAGATGCTACGAAATGTGATGTTTAAAAATATTTTTTCAAACATAATCACGACTTATTCCAAAAAGGGTTAGACAGATGCGAACTAAACGCCCACATTTCACGTGTTATATATATTTTGTCCCACTATATTGCAGTGTTAAAATGAAGAGGGTTGGTTTGTGGCACCCTGTTTTTTTTAATTTTAAAGTGCCCATCAGCTGAGGATTTCTACTTGAGCACCCTTGTTCTTGGTACTGTCTTTTTATGTCTATTTAAAAAGCTATATAACGATCTCTTGGTTAGTTCTAATAACCTCCCTACATACATACATACATATTGTCGCGTCTTTTTCCCGAAAAGGGTAGGCAGAGGCATAATTATACGCTCACATTTAACAATTTGTTTATTCCCAGGTGGTTTTCCCAGTGGACAGATTTATTGTCATATCAGCGGCAGTATCGTTGAATAATTCCCAATATAAATCGAGGGTTTAACCCGATCTTGCTTATTTACCATGACAAGTCGAAATCCAGTAGAAACGTCAATTAAACTTAAGGGATGGAGGAAAGCTGGAGTATAAAGCTTGATTCACTTGGTGTGGGATACTGTAATCCCATCTGCCATTGCTGGTGTTAGGTGTAATATTATATTTTATCATAACATAGGTAAAATCACAAACAAAGGTAAAATTATCACTAAATTATGTGAACTAAAATATAGCAGCTAAACAGTAATAAACATATTGAACTTCATACAATTTTACAACGGTTACAGCCCGACTGACGAAAGAACAGATATTTCCTTCAAAGCAATAAATAGAAACTCAAATTAACGTAGTGGTTCCATTTGCAACTAAATTTTCTTGAAATTGTACGACCTTCCTAATTTTACCTAATGATAAACTGCTTTAGAATACTTTTTTTAGGAATAATCTTTTTAAGGTTCGGGGTCTAATCACATTCAGAAACGTATTTACTATTCGGTCAGACTTAATTTTTTTTTTCACAAGCACATTGCATCTACCTTCAAAGCGTTATGAAAACCTTCTTCTTCGCCATTATATGAGCGATGATTACCCAAAGTGCGGTGCCCCAAACGGCTTCAACTAAACGTAGCGTATGCGTTCTCATAAAAGGCACTCTCCAGTGGAAAGGGAACAATTCTGCGCAGACTGAGTGTCCAACGTAGAGAGCGATGGCGTTGAGTCCTGGGGCTCTGAAGGGGCCTCCTCCCCACAGTCTCCAGGCGTCCGTGAGGGTGTAGCAGAAGCATAGCAGGACTAGGCAGCATGCTGATGTGATTAGCACGAAGGACATTGACCTGGAAATAAATTCAGATTCACTAGTTGTCTACGAATATAGTATACTAGAGGACCTCACGCGGTTTCACTTGCGTAGCTCCCGTTAACTTGGTAATACGGGAATAAAATATAGCCTCTGTTCACCGGCGATAGTGTAACTTCTCAACAATTTTTTTTAAAAATCGGTTTAGTAGTTTTGGAGCTTATTCGATGCAAACCAACAAACAAACAATCAAATCTTTCTTCTTACTAATATTAGTAGGTATAGAAATAGAGAATCTAAAGTAAATAAAATACAGGGAAGAGAAAAAGGTTTATAATACTGTCTTCAAAGAGTCATTGACTCTACTTAAATCAGTTCTCCAACTAGTGCGAATACCCAAAAGCATTTGCGCATGGCTATAAGTGCGTTGACTCTTTATTTTTCGGAAAAAGGTGATGAGACCTTGCTGAAGAACTAGAGAAAGCATGACCAGTTTTGGACAACGGAACGAGCTAGGTTTCATATAGGCTTTGATGACCACTTTCTATCAGGTGGACCGTGAGCTTGTATGCTACTTTAGTGGTATTAAAGAACCATTCATCAAAGACCAAAGACCAACCATGGACCGAAGATCTAGAAACGGGATTAGAAGAAAAAGACTTGAAGGGTAAATCGATTGGGCTTAAGTTGGCAAGGACTAGATTGTAATGCGTCTGTATGTGCGTCCGGTCGGCCATCCAGATGCCATTCTTACTGTAAATGAAATACACTACATTACCGTCTTCTTTATCTTATTTCTATACATACCATAGGTTCTTATTGATTGGCAATACACCATGCTCCCGTGAGAAACCAGCGAGTAAGGCTCCAGCCAGCGCGAACACAAGTCCCCACGCCAACCAGCGGGATGTACGAGCTTTGTGGGACCGCTGCAGTAGTACTGTGGCGCCGGCTTGGACCCCCATTAGAGCTTGTACTGCTGATGTTAGGCAGCCTGTGGAGAAATAGAATGGTTTATTGTCTGTACAATGTAAATAACATAAATATTTTGGAATATTCCTTACACAGTGTCATCAGCTCAAACTAAAGTAATATAAGCTTGTGCTATATAGGATCGAGACTGATTATGAATCTTATAAATTTTTAAATACATAATGACATTGCTACATATAGTCCAGTCAAAATAGACATTTGAAATAACAATAATTCCTGGAGAGCCAAATTTTGGTGGAGAGCTGGGGTTTGCGATTACAAATAAAATATTAAAAATCCCCATAAATTCTATGTGTGCTACAAAAGTTATTTGGGGGCAAAGGTCAAAAATTGAGTTTTTTTTTGGATGTTCGTCGAAAACGGTTAGTGTTATCAAAAAAAAAACGTTCAAAGTAAAGTTGTAGATCTTAACATTCAAACATCTTAAATTATAATATTAAAGGGGGGCGCCGAGTACCAACACTACCTCACAAGTGGCGTGGAAATGTGTGCATACCATAATTGGACTCTTAGAATCGCGATATTTCAGGAATGGTGACTCTTAGAAAAACATTATGAAGATTATTTTTGTGGTGAATTTTATGATCTACATTTTTGTTTTGAAGGTTTTTTTGGTGAAACTTACCCTTTTCGAAAAAAATCCAAAAACCGTCAAATATTGACGTTGACCCTAAATAACTTTTATAGCACACATCGGATCGATAGGAATTTTTAATACTTTATTTGTAATGGCAAACTCATGATAAAAATCATCGTGTTACTATTCACAGGATCGGAGCTGCCAATAAATAATATTATATTGAGTTGGGTTCGGATTGTAAGATCATGAAAATTTTGATTCATGGTGGGAATCGAACCCGCGACCTAACTGCGGCCACTAAACTAACAAAGAAGTCGATTGACTTGACTTCGGTGGGTGCTGTAGTCTTCTATACAGTTACTTACCCAGCAATCCTTCGGGATCTGTCGGCAGACCTCCATAGACCCGACGAGCATCACTGTGTTGGTAAAGGTGCGACTCTCCCAGCAGTAGCCGGTCGATGTAGCCTGCGGCGCCACCGCTGCAGTTGGGTGCTATCCAGTCATCGTGCTTGCCGCCAGGTCCTAGGTATCCTCTGAGAAAGAATTCTTATGTTATATGTGTTGAATTGAAATAATAATTATTATAATACTAATTGTGTGGATAATCTCACACAACATCATCTAGTCTAGCCCAAATTAAGCTAATATAAGCTTGTGGCATGGTATAAGTACTAGACGACTGTTTCTCATACCTAGTTATATATTAGTAAATGCATACATATTATACATAGAAAATACCGAAACTCCGAAACAAACATTTGAGGATCACACAAATATTTGGACCGACCCAGGAATCGAACCCAGGACCTCCTGCGCGGCAGGCGGTTACCTACCTAGCTTCAGAAAAAGTTTTCATAAAAAATAATTAAGCTTTTGGAAAGTTCGACCACAAGAAGGTAAGTAAGGAAGCACTACTCATATAGAAAACATTACTTGTAGGTACTGTTCCATTCCACAATATTTATTATAAACCTGACCGGTTTCGCCTCACGGCACTCAAAGACATAAAGTATTGACAATACCGCGAGGCGAAACCGGTCAGATTTATAAATAAATATTGTGGAACAACACAAGTGATGTTTTCAATATTGTATAGCATATTCCACAAAGTATCAATCGAAGGTATAATTATTAATACCGTCGATTGGATTCGAGATAGGTATAATTTTCTAAAGTGAACTTTTTTATTGCCATCCCAAACTGCAGATGTATCCTGGGGTACCCTTCGAGGGCATACCCGCGGCTTCCAACCGTAGGCTATTAGGTAGGATACGTGTGGTTTTTGGTCGGTAGGAGTCCGGCATAGCATCCATGCAGCATTTTCCTCACGTTAAAAAAAATTAAGGCAGATGTAATTCAAAATTGTGTTAAAGAAACTCACGCAGGACAGTCAGGGTGATGTACAGTGAAGGTGATGACGGAGTGTGCGGCAACCAGCGCGCCGGCCAGCAGCCAGCACCACACGCACGACACCACGTCTTTGAGGGCCTGGCCGCAAGCACCCTGGGGACACACACCACACTACAACATTTTGAGTTTGAGATTTTGTTACGGTCGACTAATACTCAGATTTGTAAAGTCTTTATTTGTGATAGTTTTCATATACATTTTGATATAAGTAGTATGTTCTAGTGAATTTAACTTGACTCTGACTAAAATTTGCGCTTTAAATATCATAAGCGAAGCACCACACGCACGACTCCACGTCTTTGAGGGCCTGACTGCAAGCACCCTGGGAATATACACCACACTACAACATTTAGAGTTTGAGATTTTTTTAGTCGCTCGACTTATTGATACTCAGACTTGTCTACTTAGGTATTTGTAGTAGTTTTCACATAAACTTTGTTAGGGGGGTCGCCCACACGAACTGGAGTCGAGGCGGCGTCGAAGCACGGGCGCATAAGCGGCGCGCCGCTTCTACGTTTCCTTCAGCAATACATGGGAGTGCGCTCACACACTAGAGTCGCGTCACGGGCGATGTGGAGTCGAGGCGGAGGCGGGGTGGGGCTGATGCGCTCGACCGCGCCGCGACTCCGTCGCCATTTTGTCATTTTGTTTCGTGCGTAGACCTGTTTACACTCTTCAAAAATGCGTGATGATTTTGAAACTAACGTAAACTTTATTGAAATTGTACAAATGAATCCGTGTATTTATGATCAAACACGATCTGATTATAGCAACAGGAAGTAAACAAAAGGTACCATGTGACATTCCATAAAACTTTTTAAACTTTTCGGGATACTTTCTTAAGTCACGTGTAGCTCTGAATGTTCCTCTTATGTCACAGTGTTTCACATATGGATGTTGCCAAAATCTTCTTCTATTTAAACTAATAACTTGTATGAGTTCAAGCGCGTCTTCATCTTTCTTATCGTCTTAATAAATTGGAATGTGTAAAGGAAGCATAGCCGCCCGCGCCTCGACTCTACTTAACGTTCACGCGCCGCCGCGCCGCGACGCCGCCGCTACCGCGCCTCGACTTACCAGTGAGCGACCCGCCTTATATTATGTTCTAATGAATTTAACTTATCTCAGACTAAAATAATTATGAGTTCAACGCGTGTTAGTTTAAAATAAATGACCGTCTGTTAGTCATCTGTTAATCAGCAGCCACATCACTTGCAAAAGAGATTGAGGCTGACTTTCAAAGGTCAGGTACGATTTTGATAAAGATTACCAGCCGAATTTGAGATCTCTTAAAAACTAAACGTGCTAAAGCAGACGTGGCTGCCGATCAGGGTTTCTCGTTATGTGTCGTATTTTATCATAAATTGTATATTAAAATAGTCTAATCTCAAATGATCTTATCAAAATCAGCCCAGCAATTGCTACGTAACGCTAGATCAAAAAATATAAACAAACTTGTCGTCCTAATATACACTTAAGAAGAATCTTCAAGGTCGATCTTCATGTTACATTATCTTCTTCAACATTATCATCATCGGAGTGTTATTTTCGGTTAGCCAGAGAGTTACCAGTTAAAGAATTGTCCTCTTATATTTGCTCTATGGAATTAAGATAATAGTTAAGGAAATCTTTGGGGGAGGTCTATGTACAACAGTAGGCGTGACCATGGGCTGATTGTTATAATGATAAAAGTCAGGATTACCGAACTTACCCGAGGCGGCGTGTAGTACTTCGGAGCAGTAAGAGCGTAGAACCCTGCTGCTATAAGGTACGCGACTGCCAAACGCTGCAGCACGCCGAATATCCGCAGCTCAGACAACATGTTGGACCCGAACCTTGTGTTCAGTGACATGCCCAGGAGAAACATCATTATGGAACGCTGGAATTAAAAAGGAATTTATTTTTACCATTGATTTAAAAACCAGAAAAGTGCGAGTCGATTCCTGCAGGAGGGTACCGTTCTAAAAAATCGCAAATAAAAAGTGTGTTGTTGATTTGATGCTGAGTCCCAAATGATGTATGTATACCCCAGTCATAACCATTCCCACCAAGCATTATGTGTGTGATGCAGAGATACAGTAACAGATAAAAAAACAGTGAATCACGTTTGTAATGTAGCCCGTTAATTTAGTTTCTGATTTGAGTATTTCTTGTTAAAGCGGCAAAAAAATTTCATCATTTGTGAAAATTTCAGCTCTAGCTATCACGGTTCGTGAAATACAGCCTCATGACGGACTGACGGACGGTGTAACCTCATGATGAGATCCCGTTTTTACCCTTTGGGTACGGAACTCCAAAAAGTAAAGAATATTTTCGTTTAAAAGTCAAGTCAATTCAGGATTGATATTGTTTGGTAAAATTTGTAAACACAGGTAAAAAAACAAACATATTCCGTTGATCTATGTGTATAAATTATGTATCCACAATAGATTGACTTGAATGGTTTAATCGCGTGCGTCTGACGCTCATGATGAACAGCATATATCAGAAAAACCGCCATACATTCCAATACACTGTCACTATCGACAAGACACATCAAATGCAGCAGAAACAGCCTCAGTGGTTGGGTTCGGTCGCGATGCACAGAAATAGACCTTTAGCTCCAGTATAATTGGATACAGAAAATGGCCTGAAACTCCTCAGCTTTACGAAGCACGTAAAGCTAACGCGACCGAACCCAACCACTAAGTCTGTTTCTGCTGCAGCTGATGTGTCTTGTCGATAGTGACAGTGTATTTGAATGTATGGCACCTTTTCTGATATATGCAGTTCATCATGAGCGGTGGTAAATGGCTTGAAAGTCCTCAGCTTTACGTGCTTACTCCACCCTTAGAGCTCCTCGCGGCGACCCGTCGCCGCGCATAATAATCAAGTTTTTCCGTAAAGCCCCGCGCGGCGACCGGTCGCCGCACCTACCCAGACGACTTTAAACTTAAATTTAGCCTGCTTACGTCCTACTTTTCAATGAACAGGTTTATTGCATGTGTAGTTTATAACATTTTCTTGTTTTTGGAATCTTATGAAATGACGTCAATGGGCCAGAATTATTTACAAAAATCGAACAGTTGAAGTTGAGAGTGGATTGCGCATGGATGGCGTGCGTTTGTGTAGTACGTGTGTGTTTCGTGTTTTTATTATAAATAATGTGTTTGCATTATTATTTATTATTATACACAGTAAAATAAACAATATATCAATAATCCGGTTGGTGTTTACAGGATCGTAAAATATGGTGTGGTGGTAGAGTAATCAATGTTTTTTTTGTTGAGTGCGTGTGTACCAAGTGCAAGTGTGCGTGTGTGTTTTGTTTTTTTATTATAAATAATGTGTTTTCATTATTGTTTATTATTATACACAGTAAAATAAACAATTTATCAATAATCCGGTTGCTGTTTGCAGAATTGAAAAATTTGGTCTGGTAAGTGAGATAAAAATTTTTTTTGGGAAATGGGAAATCTTTTTTCATTTTTAGGGTGGTGGAGCTAGGTCCACGTGATTACCGATTTTCGATATATTTTTTTAGTGTGTTGAAGGGTTAAAAATACTAGTTATCTTTTGAAAGATTATTGCGTAAACTCCTTAGGAGTTAGCCTACTTACTAATCTATCTAATTCCATTAGCAAATGAAATATAAAACAACTATGAATAATATTCCACCATATTGCAATGAAAAAGTATAATTAAATAGAAAGTTCTTGAAATTAGAATGTTTTCTTTATACACTTCCACTAACGGTCATTAATACTGAAACCGAGGCAATTTACTTTGAATTATTTTTTTAATTACGTAATATATTAAGTCAAATTCTTTGCAAACCAAGTCAATTTCAACCGGAAACTAAAACGCCAATGACAAAGGAGGAGAATCCGGTGTAGGTGCCTTTGACTGAAATAACCTCGATTCTTCCTCACAGGCTCAAGAGAGATAGGGACTGACTGACTCATCAACGTAGGGACGAAACCCCTGGACCTAGAATGATGAATTTTGGACAGAAGATACCTTTTATTAACTAGGTAAGTAATAAGAAAGGATTTTTGGAAATTCCATTAAGGTGGTAAAATTAGGTTTAAACAGTTGTATGGAAATTAGTCATCTTCAAAGTTAGCACCATGAAATTAGGTAAACCGGTTTTTGGTTACAAAATAATAGACAAGCCTACTTTGAATTTGCAAAATTTTACCAATAAGGAGGTATAACAGGGGTTGTATCTATATCTATATCGGGGGCTGACGAAGTCAGCAACACTTCGACCCAGTGGGATCTTTTGTGTTAGCCCCTACCTTATTGTTTCTTACTCTTTAAAGAAGTGGTCTATTAACGCGGTGATCCCACTAAGAGGAAGAAACCTGTATTCTTCCGGTTTGGGATAAGCATTCCCAAGGAGGCTCATACGCTTCGCTGCTAAGACGTCGCATTCGCACAGGATGTGCTCCATAGTTTCCTTGACATCACCGCAGGCTCTGCAGTCGTTATTTGAAGTGATCTTCATTTTAAAAAGCATGTCGTTGGTTCCGTAATGCCCTGTAAGGGCACCAACCACAGCTCGAGCTTTGCTTCTTCCATTATTCAATATAAATTTAGAAGCCTCATTGGTTCTGCTACTTATGAATTTCTTCGAATGTAGTAACCCTTGACTGATATCCCACTCTTGCATGTGTTTATTATCAGCGTAATCCTTAGCGGCCTTTATGAATGTACATGCTGGTAGGCCCATACATGGTTCAGGTCCAAGCATGGCATTTGCCGATCCTGTCCTAGCTAGCTCATCGGCCTTCTCATTTCCTTTTATTCCTACATGGCCTGGGACCCAGAGCAGTCGCAGCTTGTTCCTGCGGCCCAGCTTGTTTAGGGTTTTCACCGCATTCAGGACAAGATTTGAGTTGACCTTGTAGGAATTTAAGGCCTTTAGTGACGCTTGACTGTCGCTAAGAATGTAGATGGTCTTGTTCTCTACACTCCTTTTCAGATTTTCCTCTGCGCATGCTATGATGGCATACATCTCGGCCTGGAAGACCGTGGTGTACTGACCCAGGCTGCTCTAAAGTTGTGAAGATTCTGAGTAAATACCTGCTCCTGTACCAGATTCCGTTTTTGAACCGTCTGTGTACCAGATGAGGCAGTCTGCATCTGGTGAGCGCAGTTCCTGCTTCCAGTCTTCCCTTGTGGGGACATGTATTTTGAAGCTTCTTTTGAAGATTTTTATGCACGGCATAGCGTCGCTAATCATATGCATCTTCCTTTGAATCTCATCATTAAGCTCCATTTTTGTATGCCGCGTTGTTGGCCTATTGCAGTTAAAAGCGCCTGCCGTTTTTAGTCTGTATAAGGTTTTGATTGCCTCCTGTTGTATCTTCATACAGGGGTTGTAAGTGTGTATGGGAATTTCTCAATTTTCAACGGAAACAACTTCAAAATTTGTATAACTGTTGCCTTGCGAATCTGGCAGTAAATGTAAATGTAGAAGCCATAATCTTAACCTTCATAAGTCTTATTTTGTGACCTACAATAGATATTTTCATTTTCACTGGTAGCAATACTCGAGTATGAGCCATCCGAGCCATCTGTGGACCGGGCGAAAGTAGCAAAAATGTACTAAGACATGTTGTTTCCAATTTGGAGAAACATTTTTTGGTTACCTGGGTATTGCATTAAAGCATTTCATTAGGTTATTTATACTGTTGATTGACGGCACTTGGTGGAACTTGCTGCACATATTGAAAACGACACTTGTACTATTCCACAATAATTATTAATATAAACCTGACCGTGAGAAGCGCTCGTGGCCCCGCGGACTCAGTGTTCTGTAAACGATCACTGCAGTAAGCAACTTTTACTATGGCCGGTCCATGGATGGGTGACCATCCATGTGATCACTTTGTGACATTTATTTGAGCGTTTCCGTGCTTCGGAAGGCACGTTAAGCCGTTGGTCCCGGTTGCCAGTAAAATGGCAGTCGTTAAGCTAAGTTGAAGGCTTTATTTCAACAGCAGGCAGTCACAACCTGCGCCTGTCTAATTAAACACGGCAATACGGCTCACCACCTATTACGTGGGACAAATTATACAAAGGTGAAATGTGGGCATATAATATGCCTCTGCCTACCCCTTCGGGGATAAAAGGCGTGACCATATGTATGTATGTATGTATGTATGTATGTATAAACCTGACCGGTTTCGCTTCACAGCATTTTCAAATGTCTAGATGGAAGGACAAGGTATTACTAATATATAAAATAAGTAATATATAAATAAGTAATACCTTGTCCTTCCATCTAGACCTTTGAAAATGCTGTGAAGCGAAACCGGTCAGGTTTATAATAATAAATATTGTGGAATAGTACAAGTGTCGTTTTCAATATTTCATTAGGTACCCACTAAACCATCTCGCCTTCACTAGGTCTCAGGGTCGACCAGAGATTAAGTCAATGACTGCAACCAGATCGGTGGACCCCACGAGCTCCCTCAAGAACAGAGGTTTGCTGCTGAAGGCAAAATAGGTAGAGAATGTAGAACAGGCGGTAGAAAACCTCCCCTGGTCACTCATGCGTTGGTGTCACTCGCATTATTAAATTAGCATAACTCTAAAGTGCATTCTTCTTTATTGTTCGTGAAAGTGGTAACAAAATTAACTAGGTACTTTTCGACTTTTATTATCTACTAGCTGAGCCCGCAACTTCGTTTACGTCACATAAGGTGTATGAAAGGAAAGGTATTTCTTCATCAGAGTCATCAAGCAGCGTCTGAAACTGCCCTGTTTGCTTAATCATAAAAGAGCTTAATGATTAAGACTATTTTTAAACAATTCAGTCCGCGCCGAAGGCGTGGACTGAATTGTTTTCTAATTGATTAAGCCAACACGCCAGTTTAGGTTCATTCACATTCAAAGAAACCCCTACAATTAAAATTTTCAAAATATCTGATTCTTAAAAGTGTTATAACTCTTTTATTTCTAAACCGATTTACATAAAACAAACGCTAAATGTTAACTGGAGCAAACCTCAACACAATAAAAAAAACCGCATTGCAATCGGTTGAGCGGTTACTGAGATTAGCGTGCACAACCGTACAGACAAACAGATATACAGACATACAGACATACAGACAAACAGACAAAAATTCTAAAAATCATTGTTTTGGGTTCTATTGTGTTCATAAAGCCCCCCTATAATATTTTTTCTTATTTATCTTCCATGTACAGACAGCGACCTGTTACGATTTTATTATATGTATGGATAGCTTAACCGCTACCACTGTACTGCTCGTTCGCTCTAACTTTGCCGCTCGGCTCCATACTAAAGTCGAATTTTTAATTAGACGAAGTAAATTGACAGCAACTAATGTCACTTCTTCATACAATGTTGCGTATTTTCTATGGCGAAGTGACATTAGCTACTTTCAATTTACTTCGTCTAATTAACAATTTGGGTATACGCCTCTACGCCAGCGGCAAAGTTAGAGCGAACGGGTAGTATAGCTTGACCGCTACCACTGTACCGCTCCTTGCGTACTATTTTGTTCCTAATACTTGTTGAGTGTGGTACCTCTGGTGTTGCAAACGTTCATAGGCTGCGGTGACCACCGGTCCTTCTGGTGGGCCGTATGTCTGCCACCTTAGTGGTATAAAAAAAAAATATTTTGTTCCGCAGCAGCGGTACAGCGGTAGCGGTCAAGCTATGCGGGTAGCGGTCAAGCTACGCGTTGACCCTGGGATCCGAAGGAAAATCTTTGAACGCAAGCGAGAATAACGCTCGAATGACGATTCCAATGATACAACAAATGCAGTTGTGACACAGTTGACAAAGACGGGTGACGTGACATGAGAGTTTCTTGCACGTCTCACGCCCTAAGCGGGATAACGTCCAAACCAACTTCCGAAGACGTGGGATGGTACCTGAATCCCTAGGTGAGGAGGACGCGGTGGTAGCCAAAGTCTGTCGGGAATCCTGAGAAATCCTTCCGAGGGGTCCCGACCGTATGCAGTAGAGTGGTTTTAATCACTAAGAGTCCGGCATAGCATCTATGAGGAATTTCTACACGTATAAAAAAATGTGACACAGTTACAGTCTACAGATTCATGTCATAACCTTCCCATCTTTCCATATTTTTCCCGTCATATTTATTATTCTATTGTCCGTATTACGTTTTCTACATCACATTTTATTCAAATTTATTTAAATCTGACTTTCAACTCGATGTTGGCGTACATAATACATACTGTAATTACTTAATTATTATGCTTGACATTGTGATAGTGATAATGATTAAATAACATATTTTTCGTTTTTAATTTAGCAAAATGTATAACAGACTTAGTAACCGTGACATTGGAGCCTACACCACGAATGAGTTTTGAAACGCTCATAGCTCAGTTAGTTCATTGTGTTATTCTGGGGCCATGCTTCCGAGGGCTTACCCAGGGCTCCCAACCGTAGGCAATAGGTAGGAATAGGTAGTCGGTAGGAGACCGGCATAGCATCCATGCAGGATTTTCCTCATGACAAAAAAAAAGTTCAGTGTGCTGAAGTCTGTGAACCATTTTACCATTTGCGATCAGTTCTGTGCTAAATGAAGTTAATTCCGGGTGCCACAAACATGTTAGTCAACAAGCCTCCTCGATCGATATATTTATTATTATAAATCCAGATGTTCCGGATATTATGTCCGCTGCTGAGTGACTAGATTATCATATTGAATTGAACGTAAATCTTTCGTCATAACTCTGATGATATAATGCACAACGAAAAAGCTATTTCGAACTAGGCAAAGATAATTTAGCTTCCGAATTATGTAGCTGATTAAAGTATTACTCAGCTAGCGAGCAGTGTTTGAATATCTATGCTAATTTTAAATGCTGAAGATCGTCGCGTTGAAACAAGCAAACAATCAGTATGTTTGTTTAAACGCGATGATCTCAAGAGTTCAAGGTTAGAATTAGAGATTTTAGAACGAATGGTCCATAATCTGTGATTAGAATCAAAAAATTATTTTAAAATTCGATGGCTTATAAACTGAGGAAGACTATGGCTTTAAGATAACATGACGCTTTTTTTTGTTTAACGTGAGGAAAAATCCGTTGGTTTATGGATGCTATGCCGGACTCCTACCGACTAAAAAACTTCACGTAACGCCGAACAGCCTACGGTCGGGAGCCCCGGGCCCCGGGTAAGCCCTCAGAAGGATGTCCCAGGACTCCCAACAGACCTACGGCTACCACTGCGGCCTCGCCTAGGGGGTGTCGATATAACATCACGCTAAGATGAATAGAAGCAGACCAATAATGAAATAAGTTAGGAAGCAGGTCCTTTTGAGAGCTTCCGCTGCATGCATTAAAAAAACAATGTTGTGTAGGTTTGACGATGTTCCTCCTAAAAAGTTCTAAAGAAGACCGCGATAGCGATCTTTTTAATGGAAATCATCAAATTTCTTCCAAAATAATGTAACATTAGTGACTGCAAACGTACTTCAACACTATATTACATGGGCGGAGCCGCGAGCATCAGCTAATTTTAAGATATAATCGGTGACCTACTAGTGCAGCGCAGCGCAATACAATTGTTAGGCCAGCTTCAGACCCCAACCGGTTTCGTTCGTAAAGTCTTAATGAAGAATCATTATTCAATCTGTGATATTACGAAGATTAATCTCGTCCTGTGAAGTGGAGTTCATTAAAAGATTATAAAAAAAATGCCTCGTATAACTTTAACCGTAAACTGTGAGAGTGGCCCCCAATCTCTTGGTGTCGCAATGACTTTCCATCAGGCGGGCAGTGTCAATTTGGCGAGCATAATAGTATCCGAACCCCTAGGAGAGGCCACGGTGGTAGCCAACGTTTGTCGGGAATCCTGAGATATCCTTCCGAGGGCTCACCCGGGGCTTCCCGTTGCGTTGTAGGCAGTGTAAGGGCACCGTATGGTTTTAGAAAGTTAGGAAGGGTTAGGTTAGGTTAGATACGTGAAAAAAATGCTTAAAAACTAACATTATTGCCGTCTGGAGCACGGAAACGCTCGTAAAATGGAAATAAATGCCACAGTCGGTAACCTATCACTAACTGTAGGTACCGTAATGATATAATTTACAAAAGCAAGTTTGTGTTTATAAACACTATCATAATAGTTATTCTTCTGTACCGAGAGTTGTCGTTTTACTGTGAAAACGTTCACTTGTTTTGAGAAAAATGTCTTAGAAAAGCCGTATTGCATCTTTCAATTACCGGAATTATTATCTTTAGGGGTGTAGGTATGCTGTGTAAGATTTGATTAGGTTCAACACAATAATTATTCCTACTACATGATTTTTTTTACGTGATGGAAAATCCTACATGGATCCTACCGACTAAAAAACCTCACGTATCCTGCCTAACAGCCTACGGTTGGGAGCTCAGGGAAAGTCCTCGGAGGGATACCCCAGGACTCCCATTACTCCCAATTTACTACATGATAACTATATTATTATATTGGGCGTCCCAAAATTGACTGGCCAAATTTCATGAGATGACTTGGCATCGGGAATCAAATACAAATATTTAATGAAACAGGGGGGTTAATTTTTTTTATTTAAAAAAAATATTTTGGTCGCACATTAAGCATTCGTTTGTTACCGCGGCAATTCGAGGTAACATGTTCGGCGTGGCAAAACAAACCACGGAGCACCCGCCTGGCTGTCATTGTCGCTCTCTGCTACAGCTCAGTAGCGGGAAGGGTGATAATGAAAATTTACAGGACCTTTGAAACGGATTTGCAATCAAAGTATTCATGGGATTTTTTTCTCAATTTGTAATTTTTTTGACTGATGCCACGTGACGAAAGGACAGGTAGTTTTGGGACACTTTATACATTCATAAGGGTATGTTCATTAGCTGTATGATTATTAGTTTATTTAATCGTCTAATTAAAGTTAAACAGGGAAACATCTGAATACGCGCTGGTCGTGAATTAAGTAGATATTTTTTATTATGAAGCGCTCGTGGCCCCGCGGACTCAGTGTTCTGTAAACGATCACTGCAGTAAGCAACATTTACTATGGCCGGATATGGATGGGTGACCACCACGTGGACCACTTTGTGACATTTATTTAGGTGTTGCAAACGTCTATAGGCTACGGTTACCAACCTTCCGGTGGGCCGTAAGCTTGTCTGCCACCTAAGTAGTATAAAAAAAAAAAAATATGTGTTACTCTAAACACTTCCCGTCGCATTGGGGGAAAGGAAAATTAAATCAGGTGTGTTTTAAAAAAGTTCACTATTTAAGTATATACATATTTAAATTAAGTTATAATACCTTGAAAACCTATCAACTTTCAAACTACGTTCATATTGTAACCCTGGTTTAAATCAATAGATTATATAATTTTTATTAATCATTATTTTAGTGTGGAATTCTTTATGGATGCTATGCTGGACTCTACTACTACTACTACCGGCTAAATCCACACCGTGCCCTACCATCTGCCTGTGGCAGGGAGTCCCGCGTATGACCTTTGAAGGATTAACCCAGGGTTCTCGACACAGACTTCGCCAGAACTAAGCGTTTCAAAAGATCGTTCCTCTGTCGAACTATAAAAACATGGAACGACCTGCCCGCACACGTGTTTTCCTCATCTTACAATCCCGGGTTCTTCAAGAGGAGCGTGAAGAGGCACATCACAGGGCCGTCAACTTGAGGACCACTGTCAGAGGTGGCGCCCAATCGCTAGATGCGCCACGACTTGCCATCAGGCTGGCGGCGACGTCCATTTGGCGAGCTGAATATAAAAAATAAATAAAAAGAAAACTTTATCCACCATCGCGATCTCTTCCCGTAGGTTTGGTTCTAGCTCATTTCTTGGAGCACTAAAAAAATAAGCTTATAAGTAACAAATGCTATGATGCAACTCGACAAAATTCGTTTCATAAGGTAAGAAGGGAGGTGAATAAAACTGGCAACACTTGTAGTGTTGCCAGTTTTATTACCTTCCTGATTTATAACAATAACAGTGTAAGTATCCTCATAAAAAATCAACAATTATCTCACAAAACTTCGCATCGCAACACCTAAATGATTTATGTGCGCCACAATATAATTTATATTTCGTACTGGCTGACCCGCGCTACTTCGCTTGCGTCATATAAGAGAGAGAGATAAAGAGCAGAAAGAGAAATGTGGTAATATTTTTTAATATCACGTTTCCCGTCGCATTTATTCCCGTAATTTGTGGAGTACAAGAGTGTCGCGTCATTATTTTAGAACTTACTAAGGTTGTTGTGAGCAAACCTTCCCTAATAAATGGTATACTGAACTGTAGAAGATTTTTCGAAATCCAACCAGTAGTTCCTAAGTTCTTAGCGTTCAAACAAACACACTCTTCAGCTTCATAATAGATAGCTACAGTATACATGCGATCCGCTCACTTTCATTACATCACAATTACCTACATACTTCCGTACTCTTGGTCATTGCTTATTATAATTAAGCAGGTACTATCTCCAATGAGAATACTCTGTACGATAAATTGGTGCAAATTATTTGGCACTATGTATTACAATAGTCGTCTCGAGTCGATTAAAATTATTTAAAAAACTAGCTGATGCCCGCAGCTTCGCCCGCGAAAAATTGGCCCCCTCCCGTGAGAACTTATTCCCGGGATAAAAAGTAGCCTATGTGTTATTCCAGTATTCAATGTATCTGCGTACCAAATTTCAGCCCGATCCGTTCAGCCGTTTGAGCGTGAAAGAGTAACAAACATCCACACTCACAAACTTTCACATTTATAATATTAGTAAGATAATAAATTTTAAAACATCAACATTGATTATTTGAAAATGTGTGAGGAATAAATTCTGAAATAATAATTTTCTAAATATAAGCTTAACTTTTAAATTTTAATAAGGAGGACACCGAGGGGTTCTGGGGGAAACCAGATTGAAATATTTATTTTGATAAGAAGATTTTAACTAACTAAGTATGTATAATTTTATTTCTTACCTAGGCGACCCTCGCAACTTCGTTTTCTAATGTACTCCTTATGTAATCATAAGGAGTATGAAAGAAGAGGTATTTCTTCACCAGACTCATCAAGTAGCGTGTGAAACTGCCCTGTTTTCAACAATTCAGTTTGCGTCGAAGGCGTGGACTGAATTGTTTTAGAATGGACTAAATCTTTAAGCTCTTTTATAATTAAGCCAACACGCCAGTTTCGATTTACCCTAACATTCAATGGAACCCTTGAATTCTAGGTTTTGCGAAAGTTTTAATGTCTCTAATTTCTGTACTACAAAACCCTCAATATTGAAACATGTGTGAAAAAATGCTTTAAGTACTCCCTTTCTGACACTAAAAAATATTTGGTATCGGACCACGCGGTGAGAAATTACAGCAGTAAAACTATATTATCTGTCATCCCCTAATGATGATATTTTGCGCGATTCCTTCAGGAGAGGTCCTGAAGGAACCGCGCAAAATATCGGGATCAAAGTATCCTAGAACCTTCCTCGGAACATAAGCTCAGATTGTGCCAAGTTTCATTCAAATTGATTCAGTGAACTGGTGGTAGAGTTTTTGTTTTATATTCTGGACGTTTTACAAGCGCATCTGTATAATAAGCGAAATAAATATAAAAAAAAGTGGTTTCGGCGTGATACTTATTCGGGATACAGACAAACAGTCACAAAAATTCTAAATTACATTTTCGGCTTCTATATCAATTAGAGAACGCCCTACAATTAAAATTTTCGAAATATCTTCCATGTACAGACTCTCGACCCTCTACAGTTTTATTATAGATATGTATAGATTGTTTAGTTTTATTTTTTATTTTTAAATGAATCCATTTAACGAAATTCAAAGTCTTATTCCAAAGTTACCCATTAAAACCGTGAGCACTACAAAGCACAATTTTTCCAACAACATTTCTTGATTGGAAATTCTACTAGCGTGACTTGAATCACATAGCTCTCACGTCTTTAACATCAATACATACGATATACAAGACGATAACTTGGTCAATAATCATCTCCGTCAATGTATCCATCTATATTATAAACTAGTAACGTATTAGTGTCTGTACATTGGAGATATTCATAAAATAATGTCGCTCCCAGGGCATTTTATTTAACGTCAGGAAAATCCTACATAGATGCTGTGCCGGACTCCTACCGACTAAAAACCACATGTATCCTGCCTAACAGCCTACGGTTGGGAGCCCCGGGCAAGCCCTCGGAAGGATACCCCAGGACGCCCCCAGGGCATAATGAGGTGTTGAGGTGAAAGAATTCGTCGGTCGAGAGTAGTGTCTCGGTGGTCCAACGTTTAGGGCGTCTGGTCCCGCAAACCAGAAGAGGCAGGTTCGTGTCCTGCTTGAGACCGAAAATTTTCACACATTCAATTTGATCATAAAATAATCCTTGGCCAGTCAGTTCAGTGTTGATAAAATATGCCCTAAAGGCATATTATATCAACACTGAACACAATTTTGATTTGGAATTCTTGTCCGCGATAGACGCAAAAACTACTGAACTTATTTTGACGCAATTTTATTATCAGTAAAGTCTTGGTCAATATTAAAATTTTACGTTTATTTGATCGTAATTGATACAGTGGAACCGGAGGTATGATCAAAACAGAATAGCAAGGTTAGATTTCCGTTAGATCACTATTCTTTTAGTCGCGATATGCAGGCGGAGGCGCGGGCATAAGCTAGTAAGGCATCAGCTCATATGCGTGTTGGTAATTTCTTCACAAGTGGTATATTGTGTGCTACAGTAACCCAGTAACGGACATGCCCTGGTTTATATATAGAGACAGATACTCGTAGAACAATTGAGGTGTCGCGAGATGAATGTATATTCGACCGTTATTCGATAGATGGTAGACCATTACAACTATTCTTTAGTAATTGCTCTGAGAATATGTTACTAGGCCAATAGAGTTTGTAGCTAAATGTAGTCATTAATTTGTCTATATCACTGTTATATTATACATTATTTTTTCGAAAGTAATTGATCAAGAAAGTTGTCTGTCGAGTAATGTTTATTTATTTTTATTTATTTATTGAATTAATGTACACACAAACACAAAAAACATGAAAAAGCAATAACAGAGAGAGACTAAAGTACAAAGGCACTACTTATTTCCATAGATAAAAATATACCTATGTTTTTGTGAGTTGTATTGTTTTTTTCTTTACTGTGGAAATCCACAAGAAAGTCATGCCGGATTTGAACCAACTAAACCACAAGGTTCTTACCTATCTTTGTAGCCCCGAGTAAGTATGGATGTCTCAGAGTTCTTAACAGACTATGGCTAAAACTCAGGAAATTCAGGTGTTATCTCGCTTATTGAGGGGTGAAACTTTCACGTCACGCTCACCATAACCAATTATGTATACCAATGAGGTATATCGCTAAGTTAGACTTTGCGTGTCTTCAATGACTGACATTGAAGTCATGGATCAACGTGCAAAAGTGTTGGAAAGTGATAAAGCGCAGTGAAACGCGAGTTTTTAGGTTTGTCGACGAATTCCACAGCAAGCCCTAGTAAGGTACCACCGCCTTACTTAAGTAGAACTTAGTCCAAACTTGGACATACATGAATACGCTGCTCATAAGAAGAATCATAACATGAAAATGATTTATATTTCCACAATGAAATTTACTTGACTTTGGCATACTCTCAAACCGAGAAAGTCCAAGAACAAGAAGAAAAAAAAAAGTCATGGATGAATTAGGATTAAAGAGAAGAGTAATTTCCAACAGAGCAATTCCTCTTCCCTTTCATTTAAAAATACATTCTATTCTAGTAAATCGTTTTGCAACTGATTAGGAAGTATCAAAGGCTTTTCCGATTTACCTCATTCATGAGAAATTAATTCATTCGTAAGGTCAACGAAAAACAAATGACTGTCATTGTTATAACCAAGTACTATGTAGTTAGCATCATCAGTCTGTCATTGTTTGATTGGCCTGTTATGATTTTTTTCAACTTGAGGAAAATCCTACATCAATGCTATGCCGAACTCCTACCGACTAAAAACCACACGCTACAAGCCACTGGTCATGGAGGCCGATGGTCTGTCTTCTTCGCCAAAGACTTTGGGAACTTTGTGGAACTCGGTTGGTCTCCTGTGCGAAACGACTGACATTTGAAGTCATGGATAAATTAGGAATAAAGAAAACAGGAATTACAACAGTGCTAATTTCATTTGAAATGATGACACTGTGAAAAAAAGTTCTTGCCAAGAATACACGGCAAGGAGCAGGTACACTTAACCAGTGAGTAAAGAGCACGTATCAGGCTTCGTAACGTTTATATAACAACAGGTTTGAGGCTGACCTTATACACCCCTTTCACAGTTAGCCGTACCTGATGCTGCTTACGTAAGTACAGTTCTGAGAAGCGCACCTACTTAGTATTGCATCAAAGATCCTAAGATTACAAAGCCGCGAACGCACACAGCTTAAAAAAAGTATGAACTGGTTCGAAGTTTGAAGAGTAACCTAAATAAAATAACGATTATTGTTGCATGGCTACATTGTTACAAGCTTTTGCCTTTTTTAACGTGAGGGAAAGTCTATCATGGATGCTATGCCGGACTCTTACCGACTAGAAAACCTCACGTAACGTCCAACAACCTAGTGTTGGGAGCCCCGGTTAAGCCCTCGGAAGGATGTCCCAGTAGTGTTGAGTAGGACTTACAAGAGGCATGACATTAACTTATGTCCTACCCAACACTATGTCCCAGGACTCCCAACACATTGTTACAAGCTGTCAAAATATCATTTGTCATTCAATAAATGAACTAGGTAGGTACGTCAAATCAAATTCGTGGAGAACTTTTAAATACACATTGTTACAAGCTGTCAAAATATCATTAAAATTTGTCATTCAATAAATGAACTAGGTAGGTACGTCAAATCAAATCCGTGGAGAACTTTTAAATACTTTTAAATATGTACTACTTTAGAACTTATTCTCTTTTTAAAATTAGTATAATGATGTCGGTCCTAGACTTCCCCGAGAGTAAGCAGATAAACTGATAGGCAGGCAGAAATATGCAAGACCTTAATCAAGGTCTTGCATATTTCTGCTAAATAACTATTTATTTTTTAAATTATTGTAGCTATGATATCAAACTTAATATTCTTTAGCAAACATGAAGGCTATTTTGTATTTTTGCGATGATAATTTATTTTGGCAAATTCTTGGACGATCAATAGAAATTTATTTATACCATTCAGTGGAAGATACGAATATTAACAATTCTCACTTAGAAATAGATCAGAAATGAGAGGTGATTTTAAAACTCAGTAACTAAACCGGCCAAATGCTAGTCTGGTCTCGCGTAATGAAAGATTCTATAGATTCTAATTTGTATAATAATATAGTTCAAAATACCTTTGAACTAAAGAGGACACCGACAGACAGTCGGTCATTCTGCATATTATAAAGCTAGGCATGCGCCTATAGTCGACAATGAATTTTCAAAACAAATGTAGATCGACAAAACAAAATGAAGATCGTAAAAGCAAATGTGGATCGGTAAAAAAAATTAAGATCGAAATAAAACAAAAGAAATGAACAGTAAAACAAATGAAGATTGGCATACATACATACATATGGTCACGCCTTTATCCCCAAAGGGGTAGGCAGAGGCAAATTATATGCCCACATTACACCTTTTTTTAGAATTTGTCCCCAAAACACACAAACACAAAAAAAATGAATCTCAAATTAATTTACTTTGTCGATCTTCATTTGTTTTAATTATCTTCTATCGTAGCATTTTCTAGCATCTCGGAATTGAAAAAGTAATGTTATTTTTTTTTTTTTCATTTCTTGCTATGTGAAGGGTCGAATGGACAACAGGTGGGTGCAACCATCAAACCCATGTTACGTAGAAGACATTGCACAATGACAATGGTCATAAAAGTAATCAGAGCGCAAATAACGCACACTTTATTGTGAGATCTGTTAATTGTGCCGGAAGTATGGCGCATCTTTGACACATTAAGCTTACAACACATATCTCACGTTTTATTGTTTTTTCGGCAAAGTAAACGCTTACATAAAACATGGTACAAGCGGCCAAGCGAATGAGGATTTTTACTATCCAATCCAACGCATACTTCGAGAATTTGTGTGGAATATGAAAGTAGGTATAAGTACATTAAAGTCCTTTGCGCTCGGTAAGACTAATTCGCAGTACGCCTAACTCGCGTTATGACTAGTCAAAAGGAGAAGTAGGCATAACGCGAATTAGACCTACTGCGATGTAGGCCAACAGCTACATAGGTCAAATAATAACTAGACCTACTGAGATTTAGTCTTAAGCCTCTTAAGTTGGGCTAAATATTTACATGTGACATCGAGGTCAGCCCACCTGATGGCAGGCGGTCACCGTATTCTAGGGACATTTGCAACGCCAGTGTTGCCTGGCCACATCTGTGGAAGTACCGACGGCTAATGGAGCAAACGTGGTCTAGAGTGGAGACCGCCACCTGGTAAACGTAGGGTAAGACGTCCACCCACCAGATGGACGGACGACCTAGTAAAGGTCGCAGGCTGGGACTGGATGCGAAAGGCACAGGACTGTGTACTGTGGCGTGAACTGGGAGAGGCCTACGTCCAGCAGTAGCCTGCTATAGGCTGACTTGATTAAGGTACCACATGTGCCAACCAAAAAAAATGTAATTATTGGAATTATCTATACTTATAATAAAACTGTAGAGGGTCGGGAGTCTGTACATGGAAGATATTTTGAAAATTTTAAGTGTAGGGCGTTCTCTAATCGATACTGAAGCCGAAAATGTAATTTAAAATTTTCATGTCTGTCTGTCTGTCTGTCTGTCTGTCTGTCTGTCTGTCTGTATCCCGACTAAGTATCACGCCGAAACTACTGAACCGATTTGAATGATACTTTGTACGATGTAAGCTTTTAGTCCGAGGAAGGTTCTTAGATACTTTTGATCCCGATATTTTGCGCGGTTCCTTCAGGAGAGGGGATGAAAGGCAAAATAGGTTTTTAGCTATAATTTCTCACTGCATGGTTCGATTTCAAATATTTGTTTGGTGTCTGAAAGGGAGAGTACTTTAAGCATTATTCCATACAATTTTCAATATTGAGGGTTATATAGTTGAGAAATTAGGGGCATCTCAACTTTCGGTAAATCTAGAATTCAACGTTTCTTTTGAAAGTGAGTCTAAACGGGCGTGTTGGCTTAATCATAAAAGAGCTTAATGATTAAGGCTATCTATACTTATAATAAAACTGTAGAGGGTCGGGAGTCTGTATATGGAAGATATTTTGAAAATTTTAAGTGTAGGGCGTTCTCTAATCGATACTGAAGCCGAAAATGTAATTTAAAATTTTCATGTCTGTCTGTATGTCTGTCTGTCTGTCTGTCTGTCTGTATCCCGACTAAGTATCACGCCGAAACTACTGAACCGATTTGAATGATACTTTGTACGATGTAAGCTTATAGTCCGAGGAAGGTTCTTAGATACTTTTGATCCCGATATTTTGCGCGGTTCCTTCAGGAGAGGGGATGAAAGGCAAAATAGGTTTTTAGCTATAATATAATTTCTCACTGCATGGTTCGATTTCAAATATTTGTTTGGTGTCTGAAAGGGAGTACTTTAAGCATTATTCCATACAATTTTCAATATTGAGGGTTATATAGTTGAGAAATTAGGGGCATCTCAACTTTCGGTAAATCTAGAATTCAACGTTTCTTTTGAAAGTGAGTCTAAACGGGCGTGTTGGCTTAATCATAAAAGAGCTTAATGATTAAGGCTATTGTAAAATAATTCAGTCCGCGCCGAAGGCGTGGACTGAATTGTTTTAGAATCGACTTAATCTTTAAGCTCTTTTATGATTAAGCAAACAGGGCCGTTTCACACGCTGCTTGATGAGTCTCATTAAGAAGTACCCCTCCATTCGTACACCTTATGTGACGTAAACGAAGTTGCGTGGGTCAGCTAGTTTTTTATAAAATTAAATACTTAAAGTACATTTGTGAAATGTCATGTAATCTCACATTTATAAACGACGAAACATGAGACAAAAGAGATTTCACCACTTAATTTAGGTACACCAATTGTTCACCTACGGCTACGCTTTCAAGGCTAAGGATCTTAATTATTAACGAATCTGTCTGAAAACTCCAGAATCGTTTAAGCTGATTTTTATCACAGATACAATATATTGTTTTATAAAGTGTTTCATTAAGGATTGAAGGATTGAATATCATTTTGTAATGCGGCCCTAACACTACAAAAAAAACAGACCAATTGCGAGTCAGACTTGCACACGGAGGGTTCCGTACCAAGAAACGGCAAAAAAGATCACGTTTGTTGTAGGTATGGGAGCCCCCTCATTGCCCCCTTTTTTTCTTAGTTTTTTGTTAGCGGCAACAGAAATACACAATCTGTGAAAATTTCAGCTCTCTAGCTATCACTGTTCCTGAGATGTAACGTGTTGACAGACAGACAGATCGTCGGTGAAGTCTCATGAATAGGGTCACGTTTTATCCATTGGTTACGGAATCCTAAAAAGACATGTCAGTACTTAAGCATAAAATATACTTACCCTTATAATATGCATCACAATCTTCCACCTAGGCACGCCTTTCGCAAAAGAGCTCTTCACAGATAGCGGAATACAGACACCCATGATCCACAGGAACGCAGGAAACACCAGGTCGCCAGCCACCAGGCCGTTCCAGGTAGCATGTTCTAACCACCAGTAGCCGCCTGCGCCATCGTTCACGAAGATCATGAATACGATTGCCATTCTGGAACCAATAAAAACTTTTAATATTTAATTATTTTTTTATAAGCATGAAATATAGGGTAGGTCCATTATGCCCAGGTCGAACTTAAGCGGGTTGAAAGAAATGGGGTTTATGTTGTGTGATCCTCGAATGTTTATTTCGAAGGTTGGATGTTTTCTATGTAAAAATGTCCTAAAATATTTATTTATTTTTACGTCTTCAATCCAGGTTCTGTATTCATCAGTTTCTAGGAGCAGCTGAGACTTTTTTCAACATTGTTGGGAGATCTGACACTTCAACCCCTTTGCGATCATTTAATAGGTCCAGGTCACTTGAGAGCTTGAACCCCAAAGATCTTAGTGAAGTCCCAGGAAATTTTCGGGGACCAACAATTTTCTGAACAACGTGGACGCGCCCCACTCTTTTCTCTTTTTTTTTATATCACTAAGGCGGCAGACAAGCATACGGCCCACCAGTTGTACTGGTGGTCACCGTAGCCTATGCAACTATGGGCAACACCCTTAGACCATATAACACGGGACTAGCCTTTGCGAACCACCGCATACAAAAATATTCTGCCAGTTTTCATACAAGTGAAGGGGGAAACACAAAGACATATAAAATTTCATTGCATTTAAAAATGTATTTATCGACAAACGCGTAATGGCTGTTGTGTGTTAATTGTTATTGTACAGTCAACTACAATGTAATGTACTAGTTTAATCATATAAAATGATGTACTGATGTACAGGCTTTTTATAAAGCCAAAAGACCAAATGGTCATGTGCAATGGCAGAAAACAATGCTTAAGTAAGGCGCATCCTGTGGTTAGATGATCTAAGGCAACACCAGAGGCGCTACACTCGCGCTGCCGACCTTTTAAAAACCTTTTAAGAACCCTTTTGCGGAACCCCATACTGTAGGCGTTTGGGAAAATCTTATTACTACGTAAAAGTTAGCAATTTTCCACATATATCTTCCTTCTGTTTCACACATTAATTACTATCGATGAGTGCATAATAGCTGTGGAGTGTCTACTTACCCTCTAAACGTATCCAGTGCCCGTAATCTCTGCTGTATCGCTAGTTCCTTGTCCCCGTACCGTAGCTTGCCGGTCCTCCTGACGCGAGACATGATCAGCTTCCCAATGCCGTATAGCACCCATACTGCCAGCAAGAATCCCAGGAGTATCAGCAGAGCTGGCAGAAAAAAATATCATGAATATTTTGAACCACTTAAAATAGTATTCTGGTGGCAAAAGACGTGTATGATGTTGAACTATCACAGTTCTAAATTTATTTAAAACTCTAGCTGATGCCGTCGACTTCACCCATGAAGAATTCTTCCACACTTCCTAGGGAAAAAAATTGAGACTATGTGTTATTTAAAACTTTCTATCCCTGTACTAAATTTCAGTCTGATCCTTTCAGACAATAAGTATTTATTTTTTTACTTTTAATTTTAACGTGAGGAAAATCCTAGAGACATGCTATGCCGGACTCCTACTATACTAAATAATAGTTTTAAAAAACTAAAAAAACGCATTTCTAGAATATTTTATAGAAAAATAAAGAAAGTTTCAAATTATACATAGGTTCTTTTTTTTCGTGGGATCTGAAATGGAAGTCCTGGGGTATCCTCCCAAGGGCTTACCTGGGGCTCCCAACCGTAGGCTGTCAGTAATAGCCTACGGTTGGGAGCCCCGGGTAAGCCTTCAGAAGGCCTCCCATTTCAGACAATATAGCGACACTAAGAACAAACATACAAACATCTTCACGAACTCTCGCATTATAATAGTAAGATATCCTAGGCCATGACTTAGTATAAAATAATATTTGCAAATTCATTATAATATCATACATTATATAACGATAATAAGCATTATTTGTTGAATAATGCTGACACAAGGCTACTTTTCACTTGTACCACATTGCATAAGGACGCATCCGAGTATAATATTCACTGAAGCGATACGAATAAATTTTATTTATGTAATAAAATTTAATGATGTCTAACAATAAGTAAGTTATTACTAGTCCATATTTATAAGTCGTGTAATAAGCTGTACGGTATCTCGTAATAGGTATATGACCAGCCGGTTTGAAGCTTACGAGTGCAAGCGACCGACAGGCAGTATGATTTGCCAAATGATACCACTTTCTGCTGTAATATATTGTGTTAAAATTTATTCCTCATGAGACCGAAAATTTAATCCTAACGTAGCTTAGCTAGTCAACTTAGTAGAGTCATTTTGACAAACTATTTTTTTAAAATTTTAAAGAGAATAAATTTTATTTTACTTAAAAAAACAGCAATAATTATGTATCTCAATACTTTTTTTTATTTTAAAGTTCCGTTGCTTAGATAGTCAACTTTAAAATAAAAAAATAATAGTATTGGGATACATAATTCATTAATTTGCTGTTTATACGCATAATGTTACTGTCAAGTTCGGTGGATACCATGTATGTCACAATCTGTGGTTAGTTCGTTATGGCACTCGCAGGGATACATCATTTTGTAAGATTTAACTAGTACATTTCATTGTAGTCGACTGTACCTATATCATTCTTCAACGAGAACCCGATGAATGATTTCCAGTGTTTAATAAAAATGGAAATCGAACTTGGAATCTAGTTTTAACCCAAAGGAACTATTCCCAAAGTTTCTATGATAGCCCATTATTACCTACATAGGTAGAGTACAAATTGTACACTCATTGAATTGCTACGTAATGGTCTAAGTTGAATTGTAAAATGGAAGAATGGATTAACCAAAATCCTTGATCATCCACGCCCTTGTCATTCAAGCGAGTTTATTAAACGAACATCGGAATGAGGCGAATCGTTACGGTTTCAATGACTTTGATTTCATTGTTATATAACATTACTAGCTGTTCCCTACGGCTTCGTCCGTCTAGAAGTCGTTATCGGGTAAAATCATTACCCTCCTTTGGCGCAGTCAGTTATAAAGTAGCCTATTCCAATGGACTCAAACTATCTCTATACCAAATTTGATCAAAATCAGTTCAGTGGTTTAGGCGTGAAAACATAACAGACTGACACACAGACAGAGTTAATTTCGCATTTATAATATTAGCACAGATAATATAATATATTCTATAATATTAGTATGGATTTATTAACTTAAATACTGATTTATACAAACTGTTTGAAAATTCATTCAGAAGTTTTTGATTTTATCGCTATCAGACAGACAGACATCCGGAACTCTAGTAGCAGCTTGGATCTCCTTGGACTTCCATTACTGTGACTTTAACAAACCAGGATCTACAGCAATGACATACATACCTAATAGTCTTGTCCCCGAAAGCGTAGGCTGAATAATTGTATAAAGACACATTTCACCCTAAATTTTTGTCCCACGTACTAGGTGGTGAGCCTATTGCCGTATTTAAAATAGACAGGCTTATTGTTAAGGTTATTGTGAAATTTTCTAAGTCGCCCATAATGCCTTTACTTGGCTTAGCGACTGCCATGCTAGTGGCTTCCGAATAGGGTTGCCAACCGTCCCGCTATACGCGGGACGTCCCGTTTCTGAGACCCATAACAAGACGTCCCGCTTACACCCTGAGCGGGACGCGTGATATCCCGCTTTTCTTGATCTAGCAACAAACGTTTACGTTTACAGTATTTCTAGCGATGCATCAAATTACAGAAATGTGAAGTTATTTCCTATAAGTAGTTGTTAGATTCTATTGTCCAGAGGAGGGTATTCGCACATGTTTGCTTGATTTCTATGAAGACCCCAATAAGAAAGCGATAGATAGGTATTATACAATAACAATAAGGCCGTTCAAAGGGCTAACGACCTTGACCATACAAAACACGCGTCCTTCAAGTTAGGAACTGTTGTATTTTAGATCTTATTTTTGCTGTAATAATAAGCTAATACTCTTACTTATTCAAAATCGAAGAAAACCAAAATAAAGATGTATATTTTCTTTTTAAGTTGGCATATATTTTTCTAGCGCGTCAATAAAAATTGAAGTCATAAAATGCATTCATATAAAAATTTGGGGCTGACTTTATGATCGTTTTAGACATTAAGTATAATTAATATAGGTACATCTTGTACCAAGATTTAAAAAAATTTTTTGGCTATAATTTTCCGTCTATTTATCCGACAAAAATGCTTTTATTTGCACCTCTTTTTCGTCATTTTCTAAACCAGGCCCCTTTTGATTTGCGAAACGCATCTGCGTATTCCGCTAATAATGCTAATGTTAATTTTGGGAGAAATAATTCCGTTTTTACATATTTACGATAACCAAAATGGCGAATGGATGCTCTGCACACATGTTGCATGATGCTGTTGCGCATGCTGGTGCAAAATGTGAATTTGATGTGGAAACTTTGGTTTTAAAAGTATATGGTCACCTGTCGTATCATGCACAAAGAGTTCAAACACTTAAAGAATTTTTCGCTGATGCTAATCTACAGTACAGTACCCATACAAATACAATAGTGAGACATGTGATAACAAGGAACAAGATGGCTCTCATTACATCCTCCTGTCGAGAAAATTCTAAACGGGTTTTTTCGTTTCTTGGAGAATACTTTCCAATCGCTTTGTAGAATTTTTTTGACGAGGATAAGGGTAAAAAGACCGAATGCTATCTTGGTTTTTTGACAGCTTTTTAAAAAGTTCAGTACAGTTACAGTATCATGCGTTTGGAGCACTGATCTCTATAATACAGATCAGTGGTTTGGAGACAGAAAATGCGTTGTCGTGTAAAACTTACAACATAGCAAAAAGCGTACGGAAATTATATTTAAACTAAATGATGCTCGCGGCTTCTCCCGCGTGAATTTCAGTACCCGTTAAAGTTCACGTATTCTAAACAAAATTCGTAAGATCCCGCTTTTTGAATCCTTGTCCCGCATTTGAAATCAACATTTCCCGCAAATTCGCATTTTGAAGTTGGCAAGCCTACTTCCGAAGCAGTGCAACGCTCGCAAATGTAATGTCACAAAGTAATCAACAAATCACTCATCCGAGGACCATTCATAGCGAAAGTTACTTACTGCAGGGCTCGTTTACAGAACACTGAGTAGTCGGAGTCGGGGCTACCAGCGCTTCAATGACCAAGACCAGAAAATTTACACCAAGCTCGAACTCAGTAAAGTAGAGGGCTGCTCACCCTTCTTACAAATCAGGCCTTAGACGACAGCGTGACGTGAGGCATTCACGCACGACCCGTAGGTCTGTTAAGAGTGCTGGGGTATCCTTATGAGGGCTTACCCGGGGCTCCCAACCGTAGGCTGTTAGGTAGGATACGTGATGTTTTTAGTCGGTAGAAGTCCGACATAGCATCAACGAGAACTTTCCCTCACATAAAAAAGCTCAGTAAAGTCTCAGGAGAATTAGAGTGACGAACTAACTTGGAACATGGTTGGTCGCAGAGCAAATGATCGTCAAAAGATCTCAGATACATTTTAAAACATTTTAGGATATTTTTTTGTATCCTGCAAGTGCATTTATAATAGTTTCCTTCAGAGCAGTTTTTTATTTGACCTGAGTCCAAATATAGTGTCTGACATTTTGAGACTGGTTCGTTATTATTACCTACTTTTTATGCCACGGTCAAAATGCAAAAGAAGTAAAAATAAAAATAAATTCTGCATGCCTTTTTTTTTTTTTTTTTTTTTTTAACGTGAGGGAAAATCCTCGTAGGATGCTATGCCGGACTCTTACCGACTAAAAAACCTCACGTAACGCCCAACAGCCTACGGTTGAGAGCCCCGGGTAAGCCCTCAGGAAGGATGTCCCGTGACTCCCAACAGACCTACGGCCGCCATTGCGGCCTCGCCCAGGGGGTGGTTCGGGTGCAATCCCGCGTCTATGGGGGGGTTTCGGGTGTGACCCCGCTTCTAAGGGGAGGCGTGCGTGAGTGCTCACGTCACGCTGCCGTCATGGGCCTGCTTCTGTAAGGACGGTGAGCGGCCCTCTCACCGTCCTCAGACCCCCGGTCATGGAGGCCTATAGTCCTCGGCGAAGACACGTCGGCGGCGCCCAGGGCGCCGACTGCGGAACTCGGGTGGGAGAGTTCTCTCCCGCACCCGGCCCGCCGCCTCCTTCGCGAGCATGACCTGCTCGCAGAAAGAGGCGGCGCAGTCCCACTTACTCCCGCTGGAGAGCATGGCTCGCACCATGGCCTCAAGCGAGAGGGTGTCCACGCCCAGACCCACTACGAGGACCTGTCGCTGTTGTGCCCACGCCGTGCACTCCACTAGCGTGTGGAGCGCCGTGTCATCGCTGCGGTCCTCGCAGTGCTGACATTCGGCCGTGGTTTCCCGGTGTTTTCGCCACAGATACCTACCGAAGCTACCGTGCCCGGCAAGCATCTGTGTCAACCGGTAGGAGAGAGCACCGTGTCTTCTCTCCAGCCACTCGTCCATGACCGGTCTGACGGCCGCGATTGTGGCGAATCCCCCTTTTGGTTGCTCAAGTCGCATCTTCCATGTCTCCAGGGTTTCCTGGTGGAGCAGGGTCCGCTGGGCCTCGATTTCTCGAGACGCAGGCCTTTGGCCCCGCTCCAGCGCCTCCTTGCGCCATCTGAATAGTGACGCAAGGGCTCTCGCTTCCAGGTCCCATGGAGGGGTCCCGGCTAGGAGAAATTCTGCATGCCTTAATGTCGCCATAAGGCTTGTATTTTCAAAAGAGACTCATCTTGGGATGAACTTTATACTAGGAAATATTCTTTGATTTGATCTGATAAAACCATTTATTATTACTACGTACGTAGTAATAATAACTCAATATTCTATATTACTAGCTGATGCCCGCGGCTCCGCCCGCGTGGAATGTTATTCCCGGTTCCCGGTCACTTAGGGGTATGAAAAATAGATGTTGGCCGATTCTCAGACCTACTCAATATGCTCACAAAAGTTCATGAGAATCGGTCAAGCCGTTTCGGAGGAGTACGGAAACGAAAACTGTGACACGAGAATTTTATATATAAGATTGTAATTTATTAGATAGGGCGTGTTTCCATTAGCCGGCCCGGCACCGGCACCGACGCCGGTACCGGCGCCGTGACGGGACCGGGGAAGCAAAAATGTATGAAAATGTATGGCTCGCTTTTGCACTTGCCGGCGCCGGCACCGGCCCGGCGATGAGTCCTGCCAGCGCCGTCGCCGTCGCCGGGTTAGCTAGTAGCCGTGTGCGTGTAAGTGCGGGGGCGGGTAAAGGGACGCGGGGCGGGTAGATGAACCCGAAGCGGAGGGAGAGAGACACGACGTATTTGGTTTGTGATACCATTTCAGAGCGTACGCGTCATGGCGTTTAAATACGACATCGTGGCGCTTATTGAGTTAGTGCTGAAGTCCGTGTCAGTACTGTACCACTAGCCGGGCGTATACCGGCGTTGACACCGGCGCAGTGGAAAATAGAAACCCCGGCGCCGGCGCCGGTATTCGGTCACGCCGGTGCCGTGCCGGTGCCGTACCGGCTAATGGAAAACCGCCCATTCTCTTGCTTTAGTAACGGTTCAAAACACGATTAGGAATACTTTGTTCGATCGAAATCGCTCTCAAAAAATGACAAATATTGCAAAAATAATATACTTTTTCCTACCATTGCCATTACTTTTTTTATTATTTATTTTTTTATTATTAATTGCATTGCCATTACTACCGTAGGATTGTTCGTGAAGCTATTGAAATTAAGAAGCATCCAAATTTCAATCGGGACAGTGGATACAAGCTTTCCTCCACATGGAATCCGGTAGTTAAGATGTGCAAGTGTCGCGATAAATCGCGTAGCATTCGTTCGGACATAGTGAGTGTAGTGTGTCGCAACCCTAATGATTGTTAAAGATAAACTTTATGTGGGTACTGGACAATCGCCGGTACGAGATGACGGCGCCCGCTGCTTTCCCCAGTCTACTCGTGACCACGGCTGTTGCAATATAGCCGAAACGTCGAGAGGTGAGAACAGTTAGATGTTTACGCGAAAAAGACCCGAGATATATTATTATGTGTAGTACAAGTCGTGTGAGTTTAAAAACCTTATTAATATACTTTTTTTATCTAAATAAATTAGTTTAATCCTCATAAAAAACTTGTCATAAAATATATATAGGTCTTTAGATCAATATTTTACGTCTAGATTTTTTCTTAAAACCCCTCAGATTTTATAACAGTAATATAATGTATTAGAATCGAATGAAATCCGGCAATTCGAACGATTGCAGCGTAGGTACGCTTTTGCGTACGCTGCAATCGTTCGAATTGCCTTACGATTTGTCAAGGTCGAACATTGCAGCCTTAATATGCCGAATACAAATATCATTATCATCAAGAAGCGATAGTTCTGGTGGCAGTGCAGAGTTCTATGATTTCGGACATCAATGTTAGACATGCCTTTACCAAAGAGTTATAATTATGTGGTAGTTGTATTGGTCTAAGAGCCATTGAACATCTACCAGTATGTATTTGACCAGACCTGAGGTTTTGTACACTGAGACTCCTATACCTACCATGCATTATGCAGTGACTCACTAAACTCTAAGTGGGAGCACGCGACGACTGCGCAGCCAAGACAGGTATCGATTTTTGACTAGTTTTAAATGCATTTGACCACGTTTACCGTTTTAAAAAAGTGAAATTATATTATGATTATTATCGGAAAATAAGAATGGCAGATCATTATCGTGAGTTTTACTTAGTGGCAGACGATTTTGAATGTATTTGACCAGATCTGCCGTTGAAATATTTAATTGATTATGGTCTTAAAAGATTATATTCAAAAAGGCAGACGTCTACATAGCGCATTTACATAAAAAAAAAATATCTTACTCGGTCAGATGAATACGCATTCCGTTCGCTGTTTTACATTAATATCAATATAAATACGGGATATTTTTAATGCACATCTGTTTATTTTTTCTGCACACTAGGTAACTCCACTAATTTACTAAATGCGAACCTGAAAATTAAATACTGTGCAAAAAAACCAATTGACTAACTAAACATTCCTACTTAAAAACCTTAAATATTACTCAGAACTAGATGACCTTTTAAATCGAATTCACACCAAAAAAGTGGTTTGTACATCGAATATAGGTAGGTACATATAATTTGTAAAACAGAAATCCGAATTGTATATCAAAAATACTAACTTGCACTCTAAAATTGTACAATTTTATAACGGAATGGGTTAGGTTAGGTTAGAGTTTTATTTTTTTGATCAATAAATAGAGGTGACTGATTAAAATGGGGTTTAACATAGAATAAACGATGTTCCTAAAAGTATATTAGGCGATGGTTTTCCTTAGAAAAGTTCTACTGTTTTTGTTGAACTAAGGAATTGTTAGTTATACTATTTTGATAATAGTTATTCGTTCAGTAAAACAGTTCTGCAAATACCATTAAACAGTATAAAGAATTTCATTTAAAAATAAAAATCTCAGGTAACGCCAAACAGCCTACGGTTGGTAGCCCCGGGTAAGCCCTCGAAAGGATGACCCAGGACTCCCAACAGACCTACGGCTACCACTGCGGCCTCGCCTAGGAGAAGAGAATAGCAAGCAAGAACGTATCAGAAGTGCTAAAGAACTATGACACCTAAAATAAATTTAAAGTTTTTTTTTTTTTAAAGTTTAGCAACTGCCCGGGACTTCGTTCGCGTGATAACTATGTTATAATGCCATTTTGGTTGCTCTCTGCTTAGCCCCTAAGATATATAGCGTGATTATATATAGCCTATTTGAAGACCCTACCTCTTGTTAATGTTTGTGCCAAATTTGAATCAAATCCATTGAGTACTTTTCGAGATCCTTCCAGACAAAGCAAAGCAAACAGACAATCTGACAAACAGACAAAAAATTTTCTAACTATATTTTCGGCTTCGGTATGTTATGTTGAACATCCAGCGAGTATTTTTTTTAAATATTTCCAATATACAGTTTTGACTTTTCATTTCATTATATCTACCAATGGATTTGCCTGCTTCTCGCATTTCGAAAAGACTAAGGCTAAAAACAAGTCCCATCAGAACCACGTGCTCTCTTTTTCAAAATAATAACTTTAATACAGCTTAGCTTTTCCACTAAGTTGCAACATAAGATACTAACGCATCTGCTATCAAGACGTAAGCAATCTATCCTCTTCGATAAACGTAGATAAATCTTATTGAAAACGTCTAGATAACTTAACTATATATTGTCGACCTAAATTTCAGATACTCTTCAGTATTCCAAAGAATATTCACTAAAATTGACCAGTTTTTGGCAAGTAGATTTAGTTAAACATGGAAAGGATGATATTAGTGGTATTACTGGTGCTCATAGCTAGTGTAATGTGCCAAGTGCGAGTTGATCCATTGGTTTTGGTTAGTGGTCAAGGGCTGGTGAGAGGCCACAGATCTTCTAATGGACAGCATTCTTTATTTTTGGGCATACCTTATGCGAAGGTCGATGTTGGTGATCCTTTTGGAGTAAGTAGTGTTTATTTGAATTGATTGTTTGCAATCATTATAGTTCTTCCAATTTATATATATATATATATATATATATATTTACATTAGTTCGTTCAATCATTCTAGTATATAATCCTACTAATATTATAAATGTGAAAGTTTGTGAAGATGTTTGAATGTTTAGATGTTTGGATGTTTGTTACTCAATCACGCTCTAACGGCTAAACGGATTGGGCTGATATTTGGTACAGAGAATGGTATAGTCTGGAATTACACTTAGTCTACTTTTCATTCCGGGAAAATGTTCCCACGGGAAGCGGGAACGGGTACCGAATTGCACGCGGGCGAAGCCGCGAATATCATCTCGTATTTTTATAAATGTGAAAGTTAGTGATAATGTGTGAATGGATGCCTGGAGGTTTGTTTCTTTTTAAGGTCTAACGGTTTAACGAATGTGGCTGATATTTGGTATGGGGATAGATTATAATAATAGTCTGGAATATGTAGGGATAGATTATAATAATAGCCATGACGTTTTGTCTCGGAAAAAAAAACCCTTGGGAAGCGAGAACGGGAATAAGACTCCACGTGGGCGGGCGCCATCTTAATTCTTTTATGATTGAAAACCCCTCATGGATGCTATGACGCACTCTTACCGAATAAAATCACTCGTGCCCTACCTACTGCCTACGGTCATAAGCTCCGGGTAAGCCCTTGGAACGCGGACTCTTTAAAACAATCAAAATTTCCAACAGAATAATAAATAATTGCGAGTTTGACTGTAAATACACCAATAAACTGCACGAGTATTTTGGCATATTGGCATCCCCGAAAGATACACCTTGTTCATGGAAGCTTGGAGATGGACCCCTGGTTTCCCCAGGAACATTGTAACATAGTATCAATAACTAGTTTCAATAAATCCAGCATGCGAATAATTCCTAAATGATAACATGGGTCCAGAACGGTAGTTTGAATTTATTTGGATTAAATCTGGTTTCTTGCGCCAATCTAACCTCATGCTCATGCAGAGAAGTAAGGGCTTTCTCAGCGACCGGGACTACCGCTTGAATGATGACTTTCTTTCATAATCTCGCGGTTTATTTGAGACAGATAAGAAGTAAGAGCAAAAATGACGAAACAATCTAATCAACCTAGAAAAAGAGATTCAATTATTGAGATAATCTTATCATTCTCAAGCATTTCTACTCGTATCTATCAAACGTGTTCCACCGTCATAGAAAGATGTCTAACTTGTTCAGATCGTCAGAACTTGTCACTGATAGGATTAGTTTTAGCTAATAAACTAAAGCTTAGGAGCGGGTCTTCCAAAAAGGACGTCAATATTTGCGCCTATTTTGCGTCGGGGACGTGGCCAACGATTTCCTATAGTGAAGCTCCAGGAAATTGTTGGCTACGTCAACGATTCCTCAAGCGACATCGGTGTGCATAGGTGTGTTAACCCTGTATCTCGCCAGTTCGATAAGCTACCGAAAGAGACGTCACATCCACGTCCTGTCCTCCCTGTGTCCCGCGGCTAATGTATCTAAATGTAATCATGGTAATGTAATTACTAAATACATTACCGTGATGTAATTTACTCTGTTTACGTATTGATACCACTTGCGTGTAACTTGCCAAAAAGTTTGTCAGAATTTGTCATGCCAAGAATTAATTAGGTAAGTTATAACCAGCCAACAAAATAAAGCTTGTTTAACTATACCAACCAATTGTGTTAGCATAGGTATATCTAAGTATCACTTGCCTTGTCGATAAGTTCGTCAATATTTATCGTGGATTGACATAACTTGATTTGCATACCTAAAAAAAATGTTTAAAGGTACTCAAATATAATCATTATATCAGATCTTACATCACAAAATAAAACAATCGTAGGTACTGTGAAAAACATCCATGAAACGTGTGTGTAAACGAATATTCAAATAATAATAAACATGTTGTATTTTTCATTCAAGATTTAGAAAAGACAAAGGGATTGACTAGAGGAGAGTCAAGAGTCCTAAACAATATAATTATAAACCTTGTAAGTACTATTATCTCCCCTGGCTAGGGAGGACGTCAGGACTCGAAAAGTTCTGATGCCTCCCCCAGGTGATCAACCAGGGGAGACTCCAACCAGCCGCCACTTTCAATACCTATTCAATAATTAGAATATTTTATTATGTTTGAATGTCGTGGAAGTGAGTTTGAGATCATTATCATAGGCGACTAAGGTAACACTTAAGGAAACGATGGAGCAGGAAGGGCGCAGAATCCCGAGTGCACCACTTACAGTGGTCCTCACTGAGAAACATGCTGTCCTCTAGGGGGCAATAGAAAAGAAAGAGATCTGCTCGAAGTCTAACTAAGTTATCAAATCATATTAAAAGAAATCCAAAACGATTATGATAATGAGGCGAAGTGATACGAGGAGTCGCAGGGTAGCTCAGAGGACATATTGAAGATCGAGAGATCCTGCTGGTTGCGGGTGGTGTAAACTCAAATGGTGTTGAGCCATATAGAAATTCTACAATTCACTCAGGATATGACAGCATGTTGTAAAACATATCGCTTGCATCAAACTGGATTGACGAGTCCATCCAGTTCTTACGACGGAAATTGGAAACATTTTCCAGAAAATATAAAAGCCATGAGAACGAGTCCTTACTGCATAGACTTACGAGTAAACGCCCCGCGGAGTTTCTTTTGATATTCATACTTTTTTATTGTCATATTATGCAATTAAAAGTCTTTAATAAGGAAGTTGTCGAACTCGATAACGTATAAGCGATGGGAAATGCGTTCAGTTTAGTACAAAATTACGAGTGGAAAAAGTAAATACATCAAACAGATCGGTATGATATGATAATTCTAGGTAGTATTTCGATGGTAAATCTACTTAGTGTTAATATGGTATTACCGCGGAATATTAAGTAACTCTCAGTCAATATTTGGAAACACCTCGCCATGTTTTACTTTAGTATTTAGTGGTCTGATTTCAACATGTCACTTTTTCCTTATCAGACAAATTCAGACATCTTACAATCATCAAATAGCACGCCAAGATGAAAGCCGGAAACTAATAGATATAGGTAGTAGAAATACTAAAAGTAGCAAACTGATTATATTTTTCACTCTGTTCCAGCATGCACAAGTACCGCCGATGTTTGAAGAGATCATCTACGATGCCAACGACGCGTCTCTCAAGTGTCCTCAAACGACTAACCAACACATATCCAGTGAGAACGAAGCCATTGACTGTCTTAGCCTTAACATATACGTGCCGATCGATGCTAGTTTCTTGAACCCTGTCCCAGTCCTAATCTGGTTTCATGGAGGGGATTTCGCTCGCGGTAGCGGAGGAGAATATGACGTATCAAATTTAGTCAGACATGATGTTATTGTAGTTACAATTAATTATCGTCTTGGACCTTATGGATTTATGTGTCTAAATATACCTGAAGTACCAGGTAACCAGGGACTCAAGGATCAATATGTAGCATTACAGTGGATCAGAAAGCATATCGGATCATTTGGAGGGAATCCTTACAACATGACTATTGCTGGACAAAATGCAGGAGCTACATCTGTCTTTTTACACTTATATGCTGATAAGGACAGATATTTTAGAAAAGCAATCGTAGAAAGTGGTACACCTCAGAGTGAAGGTATGTTTGTCAATCCTGACGAAAGTGTTGCTATTAAAATGGCTGGTCATTTAGGACTAAATGCTACTGATACGTACCAAGCACTAAGGTTTCTTACGGCTACTTCCCACGAATTAGTGACAGCTGCAGCCTACGAACTCAATTTAGATCTAAAACCTTGCCGAGAAAGATCATTCAGTGGAGTAGAAAGTTTTGTGCAACACGATCCTTACTCTCTAACTAATACAAGGAGACTTCAAACATCTGTATTAATTGGTTACACAAGTACTGAACGCTACTCTCTGAGCAGTGATTACTTCAATTCCGATCCATTTTATGAGAAAATACAAAACAATTTTAATCTTGCCGAACAAGAGTTAAGGAATGCTGCTAAAATTGTTAGACAGTTTTACATTGGTGACAAGGCAATTACTGAAGAAGTTTCAAAGGAGTTAATGATGTTTGAATCAGATTTTGGACATTACCATCCTACGGAACGACATATGAAGAAATTATTGGAGGAAAATGTAAACGAAGTGTATGAATATTTGTTCAGCTATGAAGGCAATACAGATAATAAAGATGGCGGTCACGTTTCTGAGCTGAACTATCTATTTAATTCGAAAAGTGGAAGTTCTAATGATGTAGATCAATTGATGACGGATCGCATTACAACATTATGGACAAATTTCGTTAAACATGGGTAAGTTTAAAATGCATATTTGAGCAACCCAACACAAATTTTTGAGTGGATCAGGTATAATGTTCTGCTGAAGTAGAGATGGAACAACTTTTCGGATAATGTAATAGAACTCTTGTGATATCTGTTTGCCAATGCATAGCTTGTATCTTAATCCTGAATTTCAGCTAGCTATTCTTATATTAATTAGATTAGGTTAGAGCTTGATTATGATTGAGTAACATACACCTTCACAAACTTTCACATCTAAAATATTAGCAGGAATACACGCATATGACATCTGTATTTTTTTTTGTGTACTATACATGACAAAACATTTTACAGAAATCCAACACCATCTCAATCAGACCTCATCCCTGTCAGTTGGACTCCAATCTCAGAAGACATCAGACCAACGATGATCATCGACTCGAGTCTCCGAATGGATGGGAGGGTGTACCAAGAACGTATCGCTTTTTGGGATCTCTTTTACTCTATATATGGCAACTTGACCAAACTGTTACGGAAATGTTCTGATAATCCTTATATGTGTTGCTGAGTTTGAAAACATCAGCGATCTCAACCAACGGTTCCTACAGTTAAAAATGTCCTTTTCATATGAGAGATAGACTTACGCGTCTAGGTTATAAATATTTCAAGTTTATGCAATGATATTAAATATACGTTTCATTTTTTAATCTCATTACCATTTTTATTAATCGGTGAGTCATTAGAAGCATCATATCATAGAGGTTTAATACAGTAACCGAAGAAAGTTGGAGGCTAGACTCTTAAAATATAAGGACATTATTAAGTCTGGTAATATGTTTGATGGGATTCCCAAACGTAAAAAAGTATAATCAGTAACAATATTTGATGCTTGTAAAACAGGTAAATACCTGATTGTGAGATACAATCAAAGTAGGTATTTACAATCGGTACAACGAACATGTTCAAATTAATTTATACCATGATCAAGATGATTGTCTCGACAATAGTATCCAGTTTATCTTTTACAAAACCGAACTCTAAAACGGGAAAAAAAACTTTATTTTTGGTACGGTACTCTCAGTGTGTGAACACGACCCGCAGTAGACATTTTTATTTATTTTATTCTAAACTTGAACCTCTTCAGCTAAATTTAAGGCATTTTTTTTAAATCTATAAGGCGTCATATCTACAGAGTCTGTGCACATAGAACTAGGTGCTAATTCTATTGCAGACTTCTCTAAATTAAACCGCAACACCTGCATTAATCTGATTCGTAACCGTTGTTTAAGATACGGAACTCTTTCGTCAATATAATAGTAAGTCAGTGGCACTTTTCTGGGTCGTTCATCTCCGGATGTAGTCCATTTAGATCCACCGTCTCGCCCACGGCGCACCACTCAGACTGGTTTATCTAGATTGGATCAGTCTTTTTCTTATGACTCCTATTTATGTAATAACATGTGCAGAAATGAAGGATGTTGTAATGGACTGTAGTTTAGAATTTTCTATATAAAGTTTCGTAAGTATTGTTTTAAATTTATGTTCTGCAAAGAATGCACCAAACAAACAAACAGTCTTACAGTAATTACTGTTATATCCCAGAGGGGATTTATTTTTATTATTGATTGTATTATATATTATTGACCTATCAATATAATGAATACTTTTGTTTACAAATACATGTATGATGTATGTCGGTGCACAAATCTCACTTTGGACACAACCAAGACTAAGTAAAGTGTTTAGGTAAAGGTGCTATGGGAACCAACCGAAATATTCAGGGCTGAAGCAAGTGGTGCACTTGCTAGCTAACGATCGAGGTCAAGGCGAATAAGGAAAATTCGAAATAAAACTCTGTACCGACCAGCCAGGCTAACGTGGTACAGCAAGGGCAATGACCCCGTGGTGGAGGAGGAGGAGACGTCATCAGATCACCGATATATTCGGTTTGACGTCTCCCCTCCACCTAACCTGCCGCCAGCAATTGCGAATCCCCCGGAACCGCGTTGGGCACTCCATCGCCTTGATCGGGAGGCTCTCCTGGAGGCGGCCATCGTGCAGTCCTGGATTCCGACAGCGGACAGGCCTGCCGATGTTGATACCGAGGTGGAGTTTTTCGGGAGAGCCATGTCGCACATCTGTGATGCGGCGATGCCCAGGGCTAGGCCCAGACCGGCGAGGAAACAGGTGTACTGGTGGACGCCGGAAATCTCGCAGTTGCGCGCGGATTGCGTTACCGCGCGCCGCCGGTACACCAGGTTTCGCCGGAGGCGTCGCCGCCCAGACGATGCGGCAGCCCGAGAGACGGAGCTCTACGATGGGTACAAGGGGGCCAAGAGGGCCCTCCAGACCGCCATCAAGCGGTCCAAAAAATTGGGCCGCGAAGAGCTGATGGAGACTCTGGAGCGGAACCCGTGGGGGCGCCCGTACCTCATGGTAAGAGGCAAATTGGGCCTCGACTTATGGGTCTTTATAGCGCATGCCTCGAAAAAGGCCAGTTTCCCAAGGTCTGGAAGACAGGGAAACTGGTCTTGATTCGAAAGGCGGGGCGGCCGGCAAATTCCCCATCAGGGTACCGGCCGATCGTGTTGCTCGACGAGGTGTGCAAGCTCTTTGAGCGCATTATTGCACAACGCCTCGTCGGGCACCTCACACGCGTGGGGCCTGATCTGGCGGATAGCCAGTTTGGCTTCCGTCAGGGACGCTCCACCGTGGACGCGATCATGCGCATTAGAGGCCTGACGGAGGAAGCAGTCTCACAGGGTGAGGTGGTGGTGGCGGTGTCTCTCGACATCGCCAACGCATTCAACACCTTGCCCTGGAGCTGCGTCAGGGAGGCGTTTATCTATCATGGAGTGCCTCCCTACCTCCGTCGAATTGTCGGGGCTTATCTTTCTGAGAGAGCCATAACTTACCCGAGCTGGCTAGGGCCGGGTCGGCGAGATGTGTCGTGCGGTGTTCCACAGGGATCGGTTTTAGGGCCGCTCCTGTGGAACATCGGTTACGACTGGGTGCTGCGTGGTCCGTTGCTCAGAGGGGTCGGCGTAACGTGTTACGCCGACGACACCCTCGTTACGGCGCAGGGAGCAACGCACCGTGCCGCAGCACTTAAGGCCACGGCAGGGGTTGCTCAGGTCGTGGGTCGGATTCGGCGGCTGGGTCTTGAGGTCGCCCTTCACAAATCCGAGGCTCTGTGCTTCCACGGACCTCGGATGGGGCCACCTGCGGGATCCAGCCTACAGGTGGGGGGCGTCAGCATCGGCATCGAGCCCTCGATGAAGTATCTGGGGCTCGTACTCGATGGCCGGTGGAACTTCGGACATCATTTCCGAAGTTTGGTCCCAAAACTGAGGGGAGCATCGGCCGCACTCGCGCGGCTGATGCCCAACATCAGGGGACCCAACGCTCCCTACAGGAGGCTGTACCTTGGGATCGTGCGAAGAATGGCCCTGTACGGGGCTCCCGTATGGGCGGAGACCCTGACGGCCAGCAATGAGGCTAGACTGATGAGCCCGCAGAGAGTGATGGCCGTCAGGGTGATAAGAGGATACCGCACGATCTCCGGTGAGGCGGCATGTCTCCTAGCCGGGACCCCTCCATGGGACCTGGAAGCGAGAGCCCTTGCGTCACTGTTCAGATGGCGCAAGGAGGCGCTGGAGCGGGGCCAAAGGCCTGCGTCTCGAGAAATCGAGGCCCAGCGGACCCTGCTCCACCAGGAAACCCTGGAGACATGGAAGATGCGACTTGAGCAACCAAAGGGGGGATTCGCCACAATCGCGGCCGTCAGACCGGTCATGGACGAGTGGCTGGAGAGAAGACACGGTGCTCTCTCCTACCGGTTGACACAGATGCTTGCCGGGCACGGTAGCTTCGGTAGGTATCTGTGGCGAAAACACCGGGAAACCACGGCCGAATGTCAGCACTGCGAGGACCGCAGCGATGACACGGCGCTCCACACGCTGGTGGAGTGCGCGGCGTGGGCACAACAGCGACAGGTCCTCGTAGTGGGTCTGGGCGTGGACACTCTCTCGCTTGAGGCCATGGTGCGAGCCATGCTCTCCAGCGGGAGTAAGTGGGACTGCGCCGCCTCTTTCTGCGAGCAGGTCATGCTCGCGAAGGAGGCGGCGGGCCGGGTGCGGGAGAGAACTCTCCCACCCGAGTTCCGCAGTCGGCGCCCTGGGCGCCGCCGACGTGTCTTCGCCGAGGACTATCGGCCTCCGTGACCGGGGGTCTGAGGACGGTGAGAGGGCCGCTCACCGTCCTTGCAGAGGCGGGCCCATGACGGCAGCGTGACGTGAGCAACTCACGCACGCCCCCCCTTAGAAGCGGGGTCACACCCGAAACCCCCCATAGACGCGGGATTGCACCCGAACCACCCCCTGGGCGGGGCCGCAGTGGCGGCCGTGGGTCTGTTGGGAGTCACGGGACATCCTTCCTGAGGGCTTACCCGGGGCTCTCAACTATAGGCTGTTGGGCGTTACGTGAGGTTTTTTAGTCGGTAAGAGTCCGGCATAGCATCCTAGGAGGATTTTCCCTCACGTAAAAAAAAAAAAAAAAAAAAAAGGGCAATGACCCTCCCAATATGGCAAAAATTTGCAAAGACCTACATCCAGCTGTGCACTGTTATAGGCTAATTAAATTGATCTATAGCCTCGTGTGGCGACGAGGTCCCGTGTTGCGACGGGTAAGAGTACAAAATGTCGCCACCCCAATACATCCATCCAATGTAAGAGGTGACTAAGGCAAGATTTTCACTAAAAGATCCATTGCGTAGAGAAGGAAAATCCGAAATAAAACCTGGTTGTCAGTAAAATGACAATCGTTAAGCCAAGTTGAAGGTCATAAGGGCGGTTTGAATGTCAACTGTGGGTCGTCGTGACCTGCACCTGTCCATTTCAACACGGCAATAGGCTTACCATCTGTTACGTGGGACATAAAACTATAAGGTGAAATGTGGGCGTATACTATGCCTCTGCCTACCTCATTGAGGATAAAAGCATGACTATTTGTACATGTATCTATAGCACTGGTAAATTAAGTAAATTTTGACACATGCGTGTCTGTAAAGTTTTCACACAAATGATTACCAAACTATCAATATTTACTTCTTAAATATACAAGGAACATTTTAGGATTTAGTTTATAACTTTGATAGTAGGATTTAGTTTATAAGTTTGGTACATGTCAAGTAAAGAGCTATAGTCGGTAACTGTATAATCAAAAGTGTAAAAGTGATAATAATTTTGCATATTAGAAAATATTTAAATCATAATTTCATAAAATTACGAATAGATAGTTGAGTTTCACAATAATTTTATATGATATTATTATTGGATTTCATAAAATTATCCAGTAAAAGTGACAACGCAGCCAATAATAATATATTTGTGGATAATGTGGTTACTTTCTTATAAAGCAATGATAAAGTAATCAAAGATACTTCAATCCCTTAGCATGGTACTGAAGAATTATATCTTTCATTTCTCTCGTCCAATAGAAACACGAGAAACATCAGTCACGTGACCAATCTTATGATTTTCATTGGTTGAAAACACCATGTTCTGAGGTACAGTAATTCTGTAGACTTTCTCCAAGCCTATAGTTAAACAGCTGACATTAGTCGCGCCAGTTTTTCACAGTTTTCTCCGTGTTTTGGTGCGTGACTGTACCGTAATAAGTTATCAAATTGTTATTCAATCAATTTGGTGACTATGGTACTATTACTTTCGTTTAAGGTGGCTTCGATCAAAGATATTGGTTCTTGATTGGTTTATTTTACTGGCTAATAAACTAGTAATACTTTTATTAGCAAAAAAAGTACTTTACAATAGGTACCGTGATTGTAATATGGAGAAAGCGATACTAGATAATCTTCACAATTTCAGATTTCTGTTAAGATTTTTGTCATCTTTGAAAACAGAGTACGTTGCGTCCTTCTTTCAACCCTGTTTACTTTGGTACTCACCATTTTTTATAGCAGGGAATATGTCAGCGTGACGTGGGGAATTCACGCACGCTCCCCTTAGAAGCGGTATCACACCCGAAACCCCCCAAAGACGCGGGATAGCACCCGAACCACCCTCTAGGCGAGGCCGCAGTGGCAGCCGTGGGTCTGTTGTGAGTCCTGCCTGGGACATCCTTCCGAGGGCTTACCCGGGGCTGTTGGGCGTTACGTGAGGTTTTTTAGTCGGTAGGAGTCCAGCATAGCATCCATGATTGATTTTCCCTCACGTTAAAAAAACAAAAAAAAGCGGGGAATATGTTGGGTAGACGGAGGTCGTGGTTGGGACTCCCGACTTACTACCTACTACACCCTGCATTGGCTTACTTCGGCAAGAGGGGAGGGCATACTTTGTTCTATTAAAATTTTAAGTGAATGTTAGAATTCGTGACCGTACAGCAGCCTTCATAGTTTGACTGACTCGGTAGCACAGTCGGTAGTGTAACCACCTGCCGCGCTGGAGGTCCTGGGTTCGATTCCCGGGACAGCCCAAGTATTTGTGTGACCCACACATATTTGTTTCGGAGTTAGGGTGTTTTCTATGTATAATATGTATGTATTTAGAAATATATAAGAATGTCTATCAGCCGTCTAGATCCCATAGCACAAACTTATATTAATTTAATTTGGGCTAGATGATGTTGTGTGAGATTGTACTCAAATATTTTTTTGTAGTTATTTGAGTTGAGGGGGAAATACATAAGGATGTTTTATAGTCACAAGACTCCAGTTTCTTTGTACCTAACTAGTTTTATATGCACAAAGAGTAATACAGCGGTACTTGTATTGAATGCTTGATTGCGCTTTGTGTGCTTCATCTTATATTTACTATCGTTACAAAATACCGTTAACATCCCGTTTCTGTCAGTCTCAACACGGCGACCATAATATAGCCTACGTGCTAAGTAGACTACAATTTATATCCCTGTACCAAATTTTGGTCAGATCCGACAAGCCCATATAGCGTGATTGAGTAACAAACTTCCAAAGATCTTGACAAACATTCACGTTCATAATATTACCTAAGTAGTTCGATAAACTTCAGAATTAGAGATCACATGTGAAGTAAAATCCAAAAGAATCTATAAATATATAAATCAATGCCACTTTTCGTTGTAATTTTAGAACTCAAGAAAGGGCTCAGCTATCCAAATCAAATGTTTAGGCTTTCTTCGGACTATTTAGTTAGTACATGGTTTATCTTTATGAGAAGTTTGCACAAAATTCGTCGAGCGGTTCTTCATTCACCACGCAAACGAAGTTGCGCGGGTCAGCATGTTTAATTCTTTCCTGCATGACAACTATGACTTCAGAGGAGATACATAGTTTTTAACCAAGAAGGTAACATCGTTTTTTAACGTAGGAGGTTCTAATTCGTCTGTATGTTTATTTATTTATGTATGTTTTATAATGCAAACTAATATTTACGATGCAGGTATGAAGCAGTCTGTGTACCAACATGTAATAAACAAGTCTGGCAGTCACGCTCTCACTTATAATTTCATTTGCTCACCAAAGTCTCTACGACAACAGCGCTAAGAAATATCTGCAATTCGATTCATTCCTTTACCCATCGTTAGACATCGTGACCAAAATAGGTAAGTAGAGATAGATTAACTAAGATTTACGTTAATTTCTTAATTTTTTACGTGTGGAAATCCTACATGGATGCTATGCCGGACTCCTACCGACAAAACCACACGATGCCTTACAACTGTTTACAGCCGGGAGTCCCGGGTAAGCCCCCGAAAGGATGTCCCTCCCAGGGCTCTCGGCAGACTTTGGCGATAATTAGGAACCACAGAAATCTGTGTTAGGAACCAATATCGAAAACTATTACTCCCCGCGCTCGGATACACAGAGCTCAAAACGAGGGACTTTCTCGGCAAAGCTCATCCTCAAAGTGCTCGTGCACAGCAGCGCCAAGTCCTCATGGCAAGTCTGGACGTGGACATTCTCTCGCTGGAGAGCTTCGTGAGAGCAATGATCTCCAGCGGAAGTTCGTCGGACACTCTCTGACCCGAGTTGCGGCAGGGGTGCCGAAAACTTGTCAGCCAAGACTATCGGCCTCCATGACCGGGGGCCCGATGACGGGGAGGGAAGTCTGCTCGCCGTACTGAACAGGCCCACGACTCTCACACCAGTAAGTGGGATAACACCCAAACCAAACCACCCAAAGACGCGGGTCTAAAAGCCTCTCGGGAATCCTGGGACCTCGTTCCGAGAACAGATGTAGGACAATGTTTACTTTTAGCTGTTAAGATAATACCCGAGCCTGAGGACGGTGAGAGAGCTGCTTACCGTCCTTACAGAAGCAGGCCCATGACGGCAGCGTGACGTGAGGGATTTACGCACGCCCCCCAACCGCTCCCTGGGCGACGCCGCAGAGGTGGCCGCAGGTCTGTTGGGAGTCCTGGGACATCCTTCCGAGGGCTTACCCGGGCTCCCAACCATAGGCTGTTGGGCGTTACGTGAAGGTTTTTCGTCGGTAAGAGTTCGGCATAGCATCCATGATGGATTTTCCCTCACGTTAAAAAAAACCGTTAAGATACCGGCACAGCATCCATTAGGATTTTAACATGCAAATAGAAGGCTGATGGAGAGAGTAGCATTTCGGAAAGATGCGGTGTACCGAATAAACATACACTACAGAACACTTTTTTACAGTCAAAAAATGTTCCGTGTATTCCACGTTTGCGTATTGGCACAGGCAAATATACGTAGAATACTCAGGAATATTTTTAGTAGTTACTTGGGACCGGGAATCTAAAGGTCAAAGCCCACTTAAACGACTCCGCTTCAACACCGCTCCCACCCAACACTGCCCTAAAAGAAGACTACTGCTCGCAGTCTACGCGGCGACAGCTAGCACGCACCCAGCAGTCCACGCGGCGACAGCTAGCAGACGGCCAGCTGTCCACCCGCCGACCGCTCTCGCTTTTCGCAATAGACATAGTTCGCGATCGGTTACCATTAAAGCAACTCGTAGTAGCGAGCCGGTGAGGCGACTGCTAGCAGTAAGCGCGCGGGCACCGCGCCGACCGCTCGTCTACAACGCACGGCCAGCGAGGCGTCCACTCCCGAGCAGTCTGACGGCTGTAAGCTCGCTGACAGCGAGCTGTCTGCTAATTAATGATGGCAATGTAAAATATATCTAAAGAGCAATATTTAAAGCCTATATTTGAATTATATTGTTTTTGCCGGGTGGGAGCGGAGTCGTTAAAGTGGGCTTTGACCTACACCCGAATCACTAGACTACCACTGTTTAATTTTATTTTTTACTAGCGAACGTCACGCGGTTGCACACGCGTAGCTCCCGTTCCCGTGGGAATACTGGAATAAAATAAAGCCTATGTTCACCCAGCTTCCCAACAGTGAAAGAATTTTTCAAATCGGTCCAAACGAAAAACAAATCTTTCCTCTTTATAATATTAGTATAGATTAGTATAGACTAGCTAATGCCCGCTACTTCGTCCGCGTGAAAATTGTGTTAAGTCAATAGTGAAAATTTAAATTGTTCTATACCGAATCCCTTGGATATGTGAAAGCCAAAATCTGCTGAGAACCTTAGGATATACCTATTTCCCGAGGTTGCTTGCTTTACATGGATAAGTATTGCCATTGCTGTGCCCTATAGTCCAGACTACGGAGAAATTTTCTCTGGACTCTCTCAATACGTGACCGGTAAGTCTTTTATTGAGGGTTCCAGAACTGAGCTGCGTATTCTAAATACGTACGTAGGTACGTAATTAAATGCCCAACTCTAATAAACTCTATTAAACTCTGTACGTAGTACCTCCTGCGTGCGTAGGTACGAGATGGGATAGATAAAACATAAAAACAGGAATCGATGAAAGAAAGAAAGAAAAAGCTTTTTATTCTACATCTACATTAATAATAAACCTTAAACACATGCTTTAGAAAAATAATGCTAATATAATAATATAACACGAGAAAAAAAAATAAAAAACAAAAAACAAACACTTAGCATACAGTGCATACAGCATATACCCATTCTAACCTTTCAAATCCAAAACCTAATGTAGAATAATGGCCGTCTCTCAGCTTAATGCTGTATGCCTGTGGTCCAGGCATACAACGCTGATTTTCAGAGACGGCCACGGTGATTTGACATAGACAGAGTATGCCATATTAGTAACGTGATACTATAAAAAGCCGTCACGCAAATTATTTAAGTACACAAAAATATTAACATTGAGACAAAACAAAAAAAAAAAAAAAAACAAACAAAACAAAAAAAATACAGTGATAGACAAATATGCCATTAGCCAAACATTTTTAAAATTATTTGGGCTGGCAACTTTTTTTTTTCACGTCCGCTTCCGAGACGCGACGCCATGCCAAAGCTTCAACATAACAAAGTAACAACACACATTAGCTCATGTAAGTTACTGTAAAATTATAAATGACAAGTGTGTTGTACTCCTATTTCGTGTAATGTGTTGTGTCCGTGCCGACCATCGATGTGCCAAAATCTTCATGCAATTAAACAATAAGCTCTGTATGTCGCCATTTGTGACACATATAGTAACAACTAAAATAAAACTATAAAGGCATCCCGGCGCCACGCAGAAGATGAAAAATGAGCTGCCCCCATAACAATATACAGAAAACAACTGCAGACGGTAAGCATGTACCTAGTTTTCTTTCCATTGAACCCTACTCGGTCTCAAATTTTTCTTATTTTCAATAAATTTACCATGTTTACACAGATTTAACTTTCACATTTTCACTAGACATTATTATTCTCTGACAATTTACACACAACCCATAATAAAACTGCAAGAGGGTCGAGAATCTATACCTGGAAGACATTATTTTATCGCGATGGTTATTTTATCGCTTTTTAACCGTCCAGATAATCGTGTAAATAAATATTGTGGCGACCGCCTCATAGCGAAGATCATTGAAGTCCTGCATCGCGGTATGAAAGTTCTCACAACGAAGATATGATAAATCCTGAATCGCAATATCAGAATTCTCACGATGATGAATGATATAACCAACAGTCCAACATCAACCGTTGGACTTCGGCCCGCCAGGCGCGAATGCGCGATCACCTAGCCTGGTCGGAGGATCCTCCCTTTGTGTGTTGGAGGAACATTCCCAACCTTTCCTCCACATTCTGCTGCAAATATGTTCGTTTTTTACACACAATTGTCTAGTTAAATACATAATTAATCATGAATATAAAAAATATATTTTAAGATTTTAGTTCAAAAGAGATCAATAGATGTCGCTTATCGATTTAAATTCAAGCTAGCGTTTGCTTTAGGGTTTTTATAAAATGTCACCTGATTTACACTTCATACGCCAATTTCACTTGTTAGGTACTGTAAAAACATTGTTCATACCGTTGCACGTGTTAAAACTTTGAGCGGCTTCGGCACTTTAAGTGAGCGTAATTCGCTTGAGGTACCAAAGTCGCTTACGAGTTTATTATACGTACTAGCTGTTTCCTGCGACTTCGTACGCTGCAAATTCTTTAGATTGATGTAACTTTTTTATTTGTGAACCGATTGACATGAAACAAACACTAAATGTTAAGTGAAGCTAACTGCAACGCAATAAAGAAAACTGCATTGCAATCGGTTGAGCGGTTGCTGAGATTAGCGTGCTCAAACGTACAGACAAAAATTCTAAAAATCATGTTTTGGGTTCTATTGCGTTCATAAAGCCCCCCTATAATTTTTTTTCTTATATATCTTCAACCTGCGACCTGTTACGATTTTATTATAGGTACGTATTGATGATGATGAAATATGATTAGATTACAAACGGATGCAGTCATCAATGTCCAGATGATCTACTTCTTCGATTCATGCATGACTGTCTCAGATAATTATGTTAAGTAGATATGGCAACATTGGCAACACATTCTACTCTTCGCAGACGGTGCGGTGAGCACATGGAATTTACTGGGAAAGTATAATAAACATGTGCAGTGGTACAATATTTTTGGAGTTAAAAGTGATAACCACTTCAAATTTAATTAATATTTTAACAAAATATAACAGTGCTAGCTTATTGATTCGGGTATCAGACTTAGATTCCCGGTCAAAACAGCTTAGTTGCAGGGGATAGCTTGAATATTAATGTACACTATACAATATCTTCTACATGCAGTCTTTTTTATTTTACTATGATACATGTGCCGATGCCAAAACTTACTAAGTATACTTTCTCCTTTCTCTCTCTCTTCTTTCTCTCTTTTTTTCTCTCTTTTCTGCCTTTTTTTAACCTACGTATCTTAAAAAAAAGATAACAGGCAGTCTGAAAGGAGAGCATTTTATTGTAAAATATGCATCTGCTATTGGAAAGGATCGAACAAGTAAGTATCCTTCGGCCATTCGGCATACATTTCAGTTTTAAAAAAACATTTTAATTTTTTTATCGTGAGATGCGGTAATGATATTTTATTACGAAATTTCAAATGGAAAGGGCTCTATTCTCTATCATTTCTATGAATGTAAAGATGTTGTTCCCTATAGATATAGAGAAACCGTTTCCATACAATTTTTTGTTCCTTAAAAACCATTTTTTTAAAGTGTCGCGCGTCATGCGATGACCTTACTTATTCGATTAAATTTTGGATTTCCAAATGGAAAGGGCATTCTGAATGTAGGACGAGTGTCAAGAAACCCTTGACATACAATTCACTTGATGTCCATTGCAATCAGCAAGTGATATTAAATATAAAAGGATTATAGTGGTAGTCAGATAACTTTAAATAATTTTACTCGTATCAAGACCACTATGTTGTACGAGTAATTCCTTAGTCTAAATAGTTATTTATTATCTACTTCTTTTTTTAACGTGAGGGAAAATCTTTCACTCCTACCGACTAAAAAGCCTCACGTATCCTGCCCAACAGCCTACGGTTGGGAGCCCCGGGTAAGCCCTCGAAAGGATACCCCAGGACTCCCATTGTTGATCGAAGCTCCTAACAAACTTACGGCTACCACTGCGGCCTCGCCTGGGGGGGAGTGGGGGGGGGTGGTTAGGGTGCTATCCCAGGTCTTTATTGTCGGGTGTCATCCCGTTTCTTAGGGGGAGGGGGGGCGTGAATTTTTACGGTCACATCAATATACGATTTACCTACCTATGTATATGATGAAAAGATAAGTTCATCTGGTAATCTCGACTTGTATGATTGTATGTCCTTGGCCAAACTACCTAGTTAAAAAGTGTAAGGCTAAGTTCGTATTGGTAACCACGAATCAGTAACCTTCAGAGAATAATTGGGATGAAATGTACCTAAATGAAAACCATTGAATTTCATTTCCAATATTTCTCTAGTCTCGGCTGCCAGTAATATGCCAGCAATTTCGTCAAGTAGAAGGCCATACGACCAATCTCCTGTCTCTATCCTTTTATATCACGGCATTTGATATGCTCTGCCCTTTGAGTAAAAGTGATGAAAAAAAAAAGGTAAAAAAGGTACTCACGCATATAAATATCAACGGGCTCCTTGGTGGTGTGTACGTCACATCCGTTCATTGTGACGTTCATCTTGTAGACTCCGAACTGCCCCATCTCTGGCCGGAGCTGGCAGAGCAGACCTCTGGAGAAACACAATAAGTATCACTTGACTCTCCTTGATTATGGTTATTATAATAATGTAATCTTGACTATTTTATTTCATACTCCTAAGGTAGTAGAGCATCTAATCGAAAATAAATTAATGCAAGACCCGAAGATCCCCTTTTAACCCAGCCCTGTAGGCGTCCGGTATTAAAGAGGCAGAGTGTTCAATTCACAATTGACACGATACCAAATAAAACAGGCTTGCCTAGTTTATGGAACCAGTAGTAGTATAGCACTTTCCTTTTGATGTTTTGGATGGTACACTGTACGGGGGCAGTCCTCTGTCGCGCTGGGGCCTCCCCACCATAACACAGGTTAAATCCTAGTATGGGGGTAGTCCTCTGGCTCGCATTGTGACTGGCTCTGTGCAGTTTAATCTTACTAATCTTACTAACTATGTTGTACTAAGTAATCAAAATGTCCTTTCTTTGATAAATAAAAGTTATTATTATTATAAGTGCGTGGAAGAATGCCGCGTACTTCACCGTATCTAATAGTTAGAATTTTTCGCTAATGGTCAGAAGCTTATACAAGTGCTTCGCTGCGGACGCAAAGTAGGATCAACACATCAACACCTTGTCTATGGTGATAGTGGTGTGATGACGAAAGTATAATGAAAAGGAGTTTGTTTAGGTTACCTAACTATTTTTGCTGAACATTGTTTTTAACTTGGGACCCCACAGAGCAACGCGAGCCTTTACAAAGTTCGCGTTGCTCTATGTGGGACCCCAAACGATTCTTGCTTACTTTATGCGACAATAAATGGAGATGATTAACTTTGAGCACCTTCCTTTACTTACTCATCTCTGCATCACCCTTATGGTTGACTGGAAGAAAATGCCTATGGCATTAAGTCCACCTTTGTACAATTTTTGTGCATAAAGTTTTAAATAAATAAATAAAATAAATAAATAGGGAAAATCTGGAAAACGTGATAAAATAACACATTTTCACACAGGTTCAGGATGTAGAAATGTAACATCTACAGCTTTTGTTATTTTTAAACTATCGCGGTTTTTAACACTCATACTTATAGAATTCGGGACTTCACGCGAAATACTATTTACTTACATTCACCGACGTTTCGAGCACGTTGCAGCGCCTGTGGTCGTGGAATGCAAGTAAATAGTATTTCGCGTGAAGTCCCGAATTCTATAAGTATGAATCTACAGCTTTGTAGGTCAATGATAATAGTTTTGTACTCCATAAGTAAACTGAGCTCCTGTTACGTGTCAAAAATCGGAAATGGAATTCTACTAAAATTTACTTAGGAAATTACAGGCCACGTTTGGATTTATTAGAGAAGTCGCGGGAACGGGGGTTTATAATTATCAAATTGAGACGCTCAAACAGACGCTCGTTTCATGATTGTAGCCCTAACCGTTTTACCGGATCTCCTGCATAGACCTGGAGGCGAGGGCGCTTGTGTCATTCATTAAAAGGCGCAAGAAATCGAGGCACAGCGTTCACATCTCTGCCAGAAATCATAGAGTTTTGAATGGTGCGACCTGAGCAACCAAGATGGGGAAACGCCACAATGAAGGTGATCAGATCGGTGATGGACAAGTTCCTGGGGACCAGCTATGGCAACCTCACCTACCTGTTGTCATAGATGATTACCGGGCACGGGTGCTTCGGCAAATATCTGTGGCAAATACATCGGGAGACCACAGCTTAATGCCAGCACTAGACGCAGCGAAGACATAGCGCTCCACACATTGGTGGATGGAGTACGTCAGATCCTCATAGACCTACTTTCGCCGTGATAGGTGCAACCTGAGCAACCAAGATGGGGAAACACCACAATCATGGTGATCAGACTGGTGACGGACAAGTGGCTGGAGACGAGCTATGGCAACCTCACCTACACACCTATCACAGATGATTATCGGGCATGGCTGCTTCGACAAATATCTGTGGCAAATACACCGGGAGACCACAGCTTAGTGCCAGCACTAGACACAGCGCTCCTCACATTGGTGGAGTGCGCCAGATCCTCGTAGACATACTTTTGCTGGAGATGTGCGAGCTATGATCTCCAACGGGAAGGAGTGGAAGGCCGTCGCGCCTTTCTACGTGCAGGTCTTGAGCGAAAAAGAGGCAGCGGGGAGAGAGCGGGTTGAGCGAAAGGGAATCACCCGAGTTCCGCAGTCTGCAAAGGGCACCGCAGAGTTGTCTTCGCCCAAAACTATCGGCTTCTACGACCGGGGGCCTGAAGACTACAAAAGGGCTGCTCGCTGTTCTTACAAAAGCAGACTCAAAATGACTGAGTGACGAAAAAAGCGGGACATCATCCCAAATCCCAACCAACACCCTCGAGACGTGGTATAGTACCCGAACTCCTGTGAGGCCGCGGTGGTAGCCAAAGTCTATCAGAAATCTTACTTCCTGAAGTTCTAGGCCGTGGGCAGTGGTAGGGAACCGCGTGGTTTTAGTCGATAAGAATCTAGCATTGCATCCGTGAAGGATTTCCAAACGTAAATACAAAATAGCCCTACCATTTCCAAAATCGATAATAACTTCCTATTTATCCCTCGGGGGTGGAATTTCCAAAAACGGTAAACCTCTTTTCTCGTTTTGTGGCTGTAGTCCTAATCGTTTATGACGTACTCTAAAAGATGAACCCCTAATTATTAATGTGTAACTTTGGAATTTCGGTGTTGTTATCTATTTCGGGACAAAATCGTTACATACCTAGTACACTGTATTACTCTAGGGCTGACTTTAAAAAAATCGGTCTCGGCGTGTATTTTAATCAATAGATCGTTTCACCCTCTTAGTTAGGGCATACATTAAAAAAATCTTCATACGGTATCTTAATTTGTTGCGGAAACGCAACTTTTAAAATTTGACTTTTACAGTTTTAAAATGTAGTAAACCTTTAAAACTGTAAAGAAGGGTTAGTATTGGGGGTTTAAAATCTAAAACACGTTGATCGTTTATTTCTATTGCTGAATTTTAAGATCTAGAAGAATTAGCTTTTTTTCTTTCGTACAATATAATATATTACAACTTGCCACCTCATTTCACCCCGAATTTCGACAAATCTCTGTTTAACTACTATGTATACCTATTTACGTCGCAAAAGATAGGTAGGTACTTTCCAAATGTTTTATTTATATCTTTTGTATGATTCGGCTGGGAGTTGATGAGTACCTAACCCAATCAGTATTTTTATACAGTTTAAGTAGAGTAGATGATTGACTGTTCATGATATTAACACATAATTATTCTTGGTTATCATAAATCGGGACATTTAGCGTCCCGATCAAGTACAAATCGGGACGTGTCCTTAGACCCCTAAAAATCGGGACGTTCCGCCCAAATCGGGACCCAGGTGTCTACCCAAAACATAATGTTAAAATGAGACGGACAACTCATCGTCCCGGAAACAGACCTTCCAATTGAAGTTCGATAATTTAACCACTATGCCACCGCCGCAGTTTATAATTATTTCCTTTCTCATTACCTTCTACGATCCAAGCAAATACTTTAACAATCATAGTAGGTACAACACGTATTTTAATGAGTTGGTCAAGGTAATGGACTAGGTACTGCATCGCGATACATACATACACGCATTGTGGCGACCGTCCCATGGCAAGAACAATATACCTAAATCCGCCAGGCGCAATTACTTTCGAAGTTTTGATCACCTTGCCTGATCCGAGGATCTTCCCTTTGTATCGGAGGAACTAGTTTGTATCAATAGAGTTGGTTGCTGTGCTTTGATGGCTCCGTTACTCAATCATTCCAAGAACTGAACTGTAAACCGGGATTATTGATATAGAGGTACGGTCAGGATACCCAAGACCCTGCAAATAGAAGGCACGCCTCATAAGAAAGCGAAAGACGAGCTGCAACAGACTACGGCTAGGATAAGGCTAGGTGTTATCCTTCCGAGTGCTTACCGGGGCTTCCAACAGTTTGCTGTTAGGTAGGATACGTGTGGTTTTTAGTCGGTAGGAGTAGCATCCATGTAGGATTTTCCTGACGTTAAAAAAGAAAGATAAGGCTAGGTCACATTATACAGGTCAGAGCATAATATTGTCAAAAACATATATCGTGACCTAACTTGTATTTAAAAATTATTTTTTGCTTTCCTTTTGACTAACAAAAGTCAAGTAAAGTCACGATTCCATTACTACCTCATCATGAAGATGACGAACTTATGAATTGTCAGATTTAACATTACAGTGATAATGAAAAAGTAAACATACAGATTTTAGTATTTTCATTACCTACCTAGGTAACCTGTGTAGGTACAATATGCCTCAATACCTGTTTCGTAAAGGACTGGGTCTTTTCTGCTATTTTGTGCCATTTAATCCGATTTCACTAAAAAGGCTACTTATTTTCATTGAGAAACACCATTATTTTCTCAAACAATTTAATGTTTGAGAAAATAATGGTGTTTTACAGCGGAACACGCAAAAAATGCCATTTAATTTTGAGAATTCATTGATATTCCGATAAATTCACAAAGTAAATTGCAGTATGGGGTAAACGCCTACAGTATGGGGTTCTTCAAAAGGGGTTTTAGAAGGTTTTTATAGGGTCGGCAGCGCGAGTGTGGCGTCTCTGGTGTTCCAAACGTTCATAGGCTGCGGTGAGCGCCAGTCCTTTGGTGGGCCGTATGCTTGTCTGCCAGCTTAGTGGTATAAAAAAGTATCCGAGTGGGAGAAGTGGAGAACGGTAATGAAATGACAGTGGCAATCTTAAAGAGTCCATATGACGCCAAATAGACTATTACATTGATCTAGATCTCAGGACTCGTGAGGTCTGCTTAATTGAAATTTGAACACAGACAACTTCAGTTCATGAACTAAAAACGCTCTAGGCTCGAAACACAATTACTGATAAAATCCTCGATAGATTTTTGTGTTGAAAATACCTCAATTTCGTGAAATTTTAAGCTAGATCTCGTAAGTTATAAGTTGTTTTTATAATATAAAATATTTATAAGAAAGGCATTTCCACTAGAGCATTTTTTTCATATTGGTTATAGTTTTTTTATAATTAATTTATTTCGTTAAAAGCGCACAAAACCCGATCGCATCTCTCTCTTTCTTGCACGCTAAAATGTATATCTTCTATCTTCTTTTAACACTTTGGCCTCTGGTAGGCTCTTAAGAATATCATGCCTGACTCGGAGCAACTATTACCACACGATCCCAACCGATCTTATTGTGTCAATAAAAGGAATACTTATGATTTGAGTCGATTACAAAATCGGAGGAAAAGTCGAACCGACTATCGGCCCTACAAAAAGGCCGATATAGGGTCGAAGTCTTATGCACATGTTTACAGTAATACTATTCAGATAAAAAAGTTATACTCACGAAGTATTCCCCGGGCTAATGTATTCATCTGTAAGACCGGCATACACCCGCCACGTTGACCGACGAGCGGTGTCCACCTTCCATGACGCTTCTTCCCTGGCCAGGAGTGTCTTCTGCAGTTCAAATGGACACTGCGAAACAAATTTTATTGTTACTTTATGTGAAACTAGAGGACGTCACGCGGTTTCACGCGCGTAGCTCCCGTTCCCGTGGGAATACGGGAATAAAACAAAAGCCTATGTTCACCGGGAAGAGTGTAACTTCCCAAAAATTAAAGAATTTTTCAAATCGGTGCAGTAGTTTCGGAGCCTGCAAACAAACAAAGAACAATCAAATCTTTCCTACTTTATAATATCAGTATAGATAAGTACATTATTTCAGACGTGGTCGATTGATACAGCAAGCTCAGTTAACGATATCTTAGTCAAGCATTTACGCTAAGATCGGTACTGGCATTTCCATATCGAAAGGCACGGTAAACCGTTGGTACCGGTCACAAATAGCAGTAAGATGGCTGGCGTCAAATCGGACGCTTTTTTTTAACGTGATGGAAAATCCTCATAGGTAGATGCTATGACTAAAATGTAGACTCCTACCGACTAAAAATCCTCACGTTACGCCCAACAGCCTATGGTTGGGAGTCCCGGGTAAGCCCTCGGAAGGATGTCCCAGAGCCCTCGGGAGGATGTCCCAGACAATCAAATTGGACGCTTTTTCCGAGGGATCTGGGACATCCTTCCAAGGGCTTACCCGGGACTCCCAACCATAGGCTGTTGGGCGTAGCGTATCCCAGACAATCAAATTGGACGCTTAATGGGCGGTATGAAAAAGTTCTGCAGAAACTGGCAACAGCTTGCTCCGGTCCGTTTCATTAGCTTCAACACGATAATTGGCTCAACTTTAGACAACTTATTTGTGACCAAGTGAAATTGAAAACTACGTCTTACTAGGTTTCTTTTATCGTTTTCCATTTAGAATGACCATTTAGGTTCTATTTAGGATTAAAAATTTATCATCAAACTGAAAATCAACAGGTTCCTAGTTTGAACAAATTGAATAATTTTACAACTCATGCTGCAATTCAATGCAAATTGCAGCAAAATACCAACTTTCCACATCTTAACTTATTAAGTGCTTAAAAACTAATTACCGTTTAACACAATTAGGTAATCTTTTTGGGACAAAATTAATTTTTCGATGATAGGACGTACCCATGATTTTGCAAACAAACAATTTATGTAATAGCGGTAGTAAGTAATTAGCTGCGTAATTCAAAATGTTTAATAAGCCGCCTGTCATCACAATACATGTCGTAAAAGTCTATTTTATTGTTGACTAGCGGATGTTACGCGGTTTCACCCGCGTAGTGCCCGTTTCCGTGGGAATTCGGAAATAAAATATAGCCTATGTTCGGGAATAGTGTAGCTTTCCAACAGTGAAATAATTTCTCAAATCGGTCCAGTAGTTTCGGAGCCTATTCATGCAAACCAACAAACAAACAATCAAATCTTTCCTCTTTATAGTTGAAGACGGCGACTTTGCTCACGTGAAAATTGGGATTTTGCTACAAACAAACACATTAGCACAGAATTATGGCGTTAGTATAAACTGCATGCTCCGCTACATTGAATAGTAATTAATGGTAGTGTGTTGATATTCCTGCTCAATATGTATACCGATATCCTTGCTACCTTACCTACGTAATTTCCGAAAAAAGAACTTTCTAATGGCTTTCAGATTTTTTCAAATCTGTTTATCAAGTTCAGAGACAACAATTAGCACTTCTTTTAATGCAATCTGCCTACATATTTTTATCGATATTCGTGTACAAAGACTATTTACATTTAGTACTTACACTATCGATATACTTATATATGGTATTTCCTATTACGAACAGACAAATCTCTCTTCTTTATACTAATAATAATTATCAGTAAATATACCTAAAGATTGCATGCGAACTTACGCAGCATTTTATAAACTTACTTAATCAGGAAATGAACATGACTCTTGTCTTAAAAACCGCGTAACCGTGTAGATTTTATGTGCGAACATTATTTTTTGTTTAATGTTTGTAACAATAAGCGAAACAGCCATTATATGTCGTCGCGCTGTACTCACTTTGTAATTATGTATAAGAATTTATCGGTCATTTTAAAGTTAAATGGGGAGAAATCAAGTAGTTCTCGGAGTAATAGTATACTGTGGCATAGATATTTTTGTGCTTATTAGCAGAACCTTTTGAGAAAATGCCAGGTCAAGAGTACCCTTGGCAACATTTATATAAGTAGAAGAAGCAAAAGTTGTAGATCCGGATCAGCAAGTGGAAGGCCATAGCCTACCCCCATGGGAGACAGGTGTGATGTTATGTATGTATGCAGTAGCACAACGTGTCCCAAAATTCATAAGCCGGCATCGGAGCATGGACCTACTCCATGACTACTCGGGAAAAAATATGTATAACTCTTTTTCTTATTTTATAGAGACTTTTATAAATTTCATCGATATTCGATACCCATTATGCTATTTTCAACTACCATGACCACAATTTTTGATATTTTTTTCTGCATTAGCAACATAAGAAGAACGGCTATCTACCACAATCCTTTAAAATTACAGAAAGTCTGTAGTTATTTTACAAACATCAGTCGAAACATTTTTTAACCGACTTCCAAAAAAGTAGGAGGTTCTCAATTCGTCTGTATTTTTCTTTTACCTATGTTTGTTACCGGCTAATCGCTTGAAAGAGTTATATTTTATTATATAGCTTCCCATGTGGTCCCATATACAGGAAGTCAGAATCTGATGCTGGGATCCTGGAGAAATCGAAGAAATCCCTCGAATCGAGGGAATTCCTTAAAGATTTACAGCAGTTACCTTGTGTTTGGGCTTGATTAATTTGTATTGGGGAGAACATTACCTCTAGACAGATATAATTTCAGTCTACCCGTCACTAAAAATAATGAAAAAAAAATTAACAAAAAAAACCCTATTGGCGCCGATTTTTCTTATAATTTTCATTAGGGTTAAAATAAAGTATGGACACTACCATGGCAAGTTATATTAAAAGTTTATGTATGTATATGTAGGTACAACATAATTGTTGTAGCCCAGGGCCAGGGCCCAAACAGTTTAGCCGTTTCGGGAACTGGACACGGCATAATGTTCAGGTCAATAATGGTAGGTGCAACGGTAAGGCGTTGCACCTCTCCTCCAACGACTTTCGGTTGGTCATAGGTCAACTGGCCAACCGGTAGTCACAGAAAACATTTACGTATTGTATTGTGATGACACCTAATGCTCAGATAATGTATAGACACCTTTTAAACCGTATTGAAAACGAGACGAGACGAAAGACAAGTACCTACATGTTAAAGTACCATTACTTATGCTGTGACTAAGATCATTTTATGGTTAAACAGATGAGATGTACCAGCTGCGTCTGTACTCAAGTACCTACTAAAAACTTTTTTCTTTTTATACGAGTGTACACTTGTGCGTTCTTGGTAAGTTGTGAGTCGATTTTAATCAGCATTAATATCTCCACTATTATAAAATTGTAAAAATTGCTGTGACGGTTTTTTTTAGTTATATACTAAAAAAAAGTGTGTGCGTGTAACCTTTACGCGCGATTGAAGTAAATCGTCTTTGTCATTGACGGCATCAAATGTTATATTAATAACTAGCGGACGTCACGCGGTTTCACCCGCGTAGTTCCCGTTCCCGTGGGAATACGGGAATAAAATATAGCCTATGTTCACCGCAAAGAGTGTAGCTTTCCAACAGCGAAAGAATTTTTCTAATCCGTCCAGTAGTTCCGGAGCCTATTCGTTACAAACAAACAAAATAACAAATCTTTCCTCTTTATAATATGTATTAGTATAGATTTAAAATCATTCATTCAAATTTTGAATAGCGGAAAGGAAACTACGATTGCGCTATTTAAAGCGTTACTTTCGTCAGAAAAAATTCTGAGTCGCGCCTAAAGCAGTTTTACTTCAAAACATAACTGTAGATAATCGACTTATTTAAGGCTGCTGAGTTCAAATCTATGATTATTTTTCTTCATGTCTGTTTGTTTGTTTATTTGTTCGAGGTTAAAGCGAAATTCTGCAGCTAGATCATAAATGTACTATTAGGATTTGATAGTTATTTTTTGAACTTAAATATTGCTATATGTTTCATCAAAATCTGTTCAGCGGAAATGATAATATAGCTTGACCTATGTTTAAATAGAAACTCTATGCATTGGACAGGTCAAAGTTGTTTGGTTAATAGTTAAAACCACCTCGCGAACAAAGTCACGGGCAGAAGCTAGTAAATTACATCCTTATTAATATGATAAACGCGAAGGTTTTTAAGTAGGGATGTATGGATGTTTGTTACTTTTTCACGCTCTAACGGCTGAACATATCTGGCTGAAATTCGGTTTGGCAGGGATAATCTGGATAACACATTTTAGCCTTTAGCATACGACCTGCCCGCACACGTGTTTCCTCCACCTTACAATCCCGGGTTCTTCCAGAGGAGCATGAAGAGGCACATCACAGGGCCGCCAACTTGAGGACCACTGTCAGAAGTGGCCCCCAATCGCTAAATGCGCCACGGCTTTCCATCAGGCTGGTGGCGACGTCAATTTGGCGAGCTAAATATATTAAAAAAAAAGTTCCCATGGGATGTGGGAAGGATCTCAGGAAAGATATCAACGCGCTGGCGAAACCTGTATGCTCTCAACGCCCTGGGTGTGTCTGGGGACATAGTACATTACTTACATAGTCATGCAATGTATCCCCGAAGGGGGACAGGGGCAGAGTGATTATACATGTACCTACCCACATTTCATCAATTTTAATTTGTGGCGCGTTTTACGTAGGTAATATTAGGTTAAATGGTGTGAGATGAAACTGATAGGTATTCATCATATTGACATCAATCAATACATCAATACATAATAATAAAATCGTAACAGGTTGCTATCTGTACATGGAAGATAATTTAGAAAAAAATATTATAGGGGGGCTTTATAAACGCAATACAACCCAGAACAATGATTTTTAGAATTTTTGTCTGTTTGTCTGTATGTCTGTTTGTCTGTACGTTTGTGCACGCTAATCTCAGTAACCGCTTAACCGATTGCAATGCGGTTTTCTATAATGTGTTGAGGTTTGCTCCACTTAACATTTAGTGTTTATTTCATGTCAATCGGTTTATAAATAAAAAAATTATATCACTTTAAAGAATCATACATAGACATATTAATCTAAAAATGGGTAAATCTAAACTGGCGTAAAAATGGGTAAATCTAAACAATTCAGTCCGCGCCGAAGGACCATTTACCCATTTATTAATTATGTTTAGGTTTTGTAATAGACTAAATCATTAAGCTCTTTTATGATTAAGCAAACAGGGCAGTTTCAGACGCTGCTTGATGAGTGTGATGAAGAAATACTTCTCCTTTCATACACCATATGTGACGTAAACGAAGTTGCGGGTTCAGCTACTTATAAATAAGTTGTAATTGTCTATCTATACACATGGCTTATAAATATTATTTAAAAGTGGAGGTGCCTCACGTTTAAGTTCTTCATGAATGCTATGCCTAGCGACTATAGAAAAACCTCACGCAACGCCCAACAGCCTATGGTTCGGAGCCCCGGGTAAGTTCTCGGAAGGATGTACCAGGACTCCCAAGCCAAAAGACCTACGGCTACCACTGCGGCATAGCCTAAGGGGTGGTTCGGGTGCTATCCCGCGTCTTTGGGGGGTTTTAGGGTGGGGGGGGGGGGGGGGTGCGTGAATCCCTCACGTCTGTCAATATCTGTATATTCCCTTTTTCTAAACAAAATATTTCAAAGTTAAACCAAAAATACCGACTTGCACACTAATTAATTAATTATGCACACCAAATAAATCAAATTAAATATACTGTTTAATGGTATTTGCAGAACTGTTTAACTGAAAAAAGGTCATCTCGTAGAGATAGAGCAAATGTTTAGTTAATCAATTGTTTTTTTTTTGCACAGCATTCAATTTTCTGGTATGTATCCACTTAATTAGTGGAGTTACCTAGTGTACTAAAAATTTATACGGATGTGCATTTAAAAATATCCCTATAATAATTTGTTTGATTGATTGATATTATTTTATGAACTTATGAATCATATCAGTGTAAACAATGTAACTAAATATAAATAGCTATTCACCTACCAAATAATGTTATGATCATAATCGAACAATTTCGGTCCCATCTATTGTTCTACTACCGCAATGTTATGGCAGGGTGACACAGTCCACGTGTTTGGAGTATGAGTAATACCATTATATCACAGTCTTAATAACTGTACTAATACCAATAAGTATGTTTCTCAGACGTGGACACTCACGGTAGGCTTCTCAAAGCCCTTAAAGTTGCGCAATGAGCAATGGAACGAGATATGCTTGGGGTGTCTCTGAGGGATAAGATCCAAAACGATGTTATCCGTCAGAGAACAAAGAGTGGTCGACATAACTCGCAGAGTATGCGTTTTGAAGTGGCAACGGGCTGACCACATTTCTTGAAGAACTGATGGCCGATGGAGCAAGTTTGTGTGTTCTGGAGTGGAGACCGCGTCTTGGTAAACGTGGGCTAGGACGATCTCCTGCCTGATGGAGTGATGACCTAAAGCAGGTTGGTTGTGTGTTGTGGCGAAATTTGGGAGAGGACTGTGTCCAGCAATGGACTGCTATAGGCTAAATTGATGTGTTCTCATTTAATATTGGCTTTGTAAGGAGCTCCCATTACAACTGAGTGTCCGTCAGTAGAAAATGCCATAAATGGGGATCTGCTTTTGTAACTAGATATCGTGTTTTGAAAGTTCGAAAATTAATAATAATATAATATTAATAATATTTTTTATTGTCTCACTATAAAGTTTTACATGAATGTAAGCCATAGTCCTCACACTAGGATTCCCTGTGTTGTGGGGACCAGTCTCTCTCCATCCGCAAATGTGTATTCTGAAATGCAGTTTCTTTTTTTTTTTTTTTTTTTTCTTTTTTTATATTCAGCTAGCCAAATTGACGTCGCCACGATGCATAGCCGTGGCGCATCTTGCGATTGGGGGCCACTTCTTACAGCGGTCCTCAAGTTGGCGGCCCTGTGATGTGCCTCTTCACGCTCCTCTTAAAGAACCCGGGGTTGTAAGATGAGGGAAACACGTATGCGGGCAGGTCGTTCCAAGTTTTTATAGTTCGACAGAGGAACGATCTTTTGAAACGCTCGGTTCTGGCGAAGATTCTCTCCACTGTGTATGAGTGGCATCTCTGCCCGGCACGCGTTGTTCGGGATCGGAAAGGTGATGGTGGGATCAGATTGAAGAGCTCTTCAGAACATTCGCCGTGATACGGTAGAAGGCAGCCAAGGACGCTACGGTTCTTCGCTGCGCCAACGGTTCGAGGCCTCCCGTCACCTCAGGACAACCAATTATTCGGACAGCACGTCTCTGCATAGCGTCAAGTGCGTCCAACAAGTACCTCGCGGAGTCATCCCAGAGGTGAGAACAGTACTCGACGCAGGGACGAATCTGCGTCATGTACAGCAAACATCTCTGATGTGGCGTGAAGTACCGTCTCACCTTATTTAGGACTGCGAGTTTCCGCGAGGCCAGCCCAATACAACTCTCTATGTAGTTTTTGTGATCGAGCTCACGCCGGACGTCTATACCGAGACAGCTATAGGTACAAGAAGTAGAAAAGAATAATAAAATAAGAAAAAAATAATTATATAATGTTGGTCCCTTAAAATCGGCTGTTCCACCTATCCCACCCGGCATCCCACCTGGGTGGGAAAAGTGGAATATTTTTTTTATTACATTTACATTAAAATTCCGGATTTTTGCACCTATCCCACCTGAAAGATTACATGCGCACCGCATACCACCTGGGTGGGATAAGAGCACCATTTTAATTCCACTCTTCCCACCTCAGGAGCCAGAATGATCACCAACAACGACTTAAGAAAAAACTAAATAAGACTACTTAGATATAAACTTGTTAAAACTTTCCCACATGTATTACATGTTTTATGATTGACTGTAATCACCATTTTTTAGGGTTTCGTAGCCAAATGGCAAAAACGGAACCCTTATAGATTCGTCATGTCTGTCTGTCTGTCTGTCTGTCTGTCTGTCCGTCCGTGTGTCACAGCCACTTTTCTCCGAAACTATAAGGCCTATGCTATTGAAACTTGGTAACTAGATGTATTCTGTGAACCGCATTAAGATTCTTATATAAAACTAGAAAAAAAACAGTAAATTTTGGGGGTCCCCATACTCAGAACTGAAACTCAAAATTTTTTTTTTCATCAAATCCATACGTGTGGGATATCTATAGACAGGTCTTCAAAAATGCTATTGAGGTTCCTAAAATCATTTTTTTCTACAGTGAATAGTTTGCGCAAGAGACACTTCCAAAGTGGAAAAATGTGTGTCCCCCCCCCCCTCTAACTTCTAAACTAAGAGAATGATAAATCTAAAAAAAATGTATGATATACATTGCCATATAAACTACCAACGAAAATTGGTTTGAACGAGATAGAGCTGGTAGTTAGTTTTTTTTTAATACGTCATAAACCGCAATTTTCAGTTAGAAAAATCACTACCAATGCGAACGTGTTAAAACATCAATCCAAGTTACAACGAACTGTAAGAACTTTTATATTATGTTACTTGCTACTACGAAACCCTTCATGGGCGAGTCCAACTCGCACTTGGCCGGTTTATTTTATAATGATATTGGTGACTATCATGCATGTATTCTCTGCCTCTTCACAAATACCAGATCTTCGCCCATTAATTAATAATAACAATCTTCCAAATATTGGAAAAAAAAGGCAATGTTATTTGGTACTGGCATTTATCTATTAAAATAAATTTTACTTTATCTTCGGGAAATGCAGCATATTCGTGTTACTTGCTTATAAATTCTGCGACCAGTTATACCGCTATTTTTGAATGATTAAGTACCTATATAGTTTTGATAAATCTAGGTTATAGATATATTTTTCTTATGGCATTGTTGATGATGATGATCATTATATTAATTTCGATAGCGGCTGGGCCCTGGGGTGGGAGGAGTGGAAGTAAAATAGTGCTCTTATCCCACCCAGGTGGGATAAGCGGCGCAAGTAATCTTCTAGGTGGGATAGGTGGACAAACCGGTATTGAAATGTTGTTGTCCCACTCGGGTGGAAAGAGTGGAAAATTTGAAAACTTTTCCCACCCAGGTGGGATGGCCAGGTGGGGTGGGGTGGGTGGAATAGCCGCCTTAAAATCAGGAATAACAAGAAAAGGAAAAGGATACGTTGCAGTGAAACGCGGTTTTTCTCATTGACCCAAACCTCCACAAAAAGTTCCAGGTAAGTTTCAACACAGGTCTAGGCAGCATTGCTTATTTCGTTAGGAACCAACAAAACAAAACGTAACAACCGCTGTTTTTAAATTGATTCAAAATGTGAGAAATCATACCAATTCATATATGATACACAATTCACTCGTGTAATAGCCCTAGGTGATTGTTTAACTGTAAATACAGTGGGCCCCTCATTATCGACATGCGGGCTCATTTCACCCGGGAATCCCGGTGGCGAAGCGATTTAATCGATGTGGGTAATTCAAATTGCATTAACCGCGCTTGAGGCGCCTCTGTGACGACTACAAGGGTGCAATGATATCGATCATGAATGGCAGTATTTTGAATCGGGAAATGGATTTAGATAGGGTAAACCACCCAACTATTGGCACTTTTAGAATGAATTATTGGCACTTTAGTTAAGAGTATATTTCGAAAAATAAGGGAAACCTAGTTTATTTCAATTCGGTGTTGCCCATTATGTAGTTGTAGGTATGCATTAAAAAGTAAATAGCATTCTTTTTCTGTTAGAATTGGGCAAAATTACCTAAAGTGCCAATAACTGGAGGAGTGCCAACGATTGGGTGGTTTACCCTAGATAGATAGATATTCTTTATTGTAACACCAAAATACATAGGATTATATTAATCTACTAACTTATTTTTCATACCCATGTTTTAAGTCTCTACCTAATTCTCCTTCTCACGATTAACTTATTTTATAGCACCAAATACTTACTATTAGTAGCATGCTGAATAATATCCGTTTCATTAGGCTAAGGCCACATTAAAAACGCCTAGCTGGTTGCTATGAGACAAGCGATTCCCCTTAACGTACAGTACAGACGCATTACGTAAGTCTGCATTAGGTAGGTACACTAGGTACTATCATAGCGGCTAATTTGCACCCCATAGGCAAGGGCGCAGTGGTAGCCGTGGGTCTGTTGGGAGTCCTGGGGTATACTTTCGAGGGCTAACCCGGGGCCTCCAACCGTAGACTTTTGGGCAGGATACTTGAGGTATTTTAGTCGGTAGAAGTCATAGCATGGCATAGCATCCATAAGGATTTTCCCTCACGTAAAAAAAGCGGCTACATTGCTTACGATGTTCCTAACTGGGTGTATGAAGTCTAGCATGTCACTTCGCTGTACGAAGCGAGGCTTTAGTCTTACAATGTAGGGGGAGCATAGTTCGCTTTTACGTCACCCAAAGATTTCCCACACAATTGTGTTGCAATACATATTAAGGGGCGGTTAACCCGCACAAGTAGGCATTTGGCGCTCCCCTCGCCCCGGGCGCAAGACACACCGCGCGCCGGCAGCGGCAGTCAATTCTCATGCCACAGTATACAGTATAGTAGAAAGAAACAGCATGCTAACTTTGTTTGACGTAGTAAATGCATCTAACTTTATTAAGTGTAGTGATTTATTAGTTTCGTAAATAAAAATAAATGAGTTAATCGTAAATAAATTATGTATATTATACTATTATTTTTAAGCTAAAGAGTTTGTTTGTTTGTTTAGTTGTTCTAACTCTAGAGTCTAAGAGACTGCTAGTTGAATTTCAAGAGTTTCTTAACAGAATGTCCATTTTTGAAAAATACCAAAATATATAACATCACGCTAAGGCGAATAAGAGCTTAGCAGCAACGAAACATTTTTCGACAACTAGGATATTTCATTTCTTTTGAGAGTTTCCGTTGCGTACGTTTGCTACAGTTGCGTAAAAAATGTAAATTACATAATAGCTGGTCATAAAAATTTCTAAAGTTTTCTAAAGTTGGTATGCTAAGTATGAATTACGGGATCATTTTGCAATCCAATATGGACGCCGCGCCGTAATCACAAAATGTCATGATGGGTATCGTTTAAGGGGTTTCATGGTATGCTGAGTACGAATCACGTGATAATTTTGCAATCCAATATGGGCGCCGCGCCGTAATCACAAACTTTCATGATGGGTATCGTTTAAGGGGTTTCTTGGTATGCTGAGTACGAATCACATGATAATTTTGCAATCCAAAATGGCGGCCGCGGTGTAATCACAAAAATTCATGATGGGTATCGTTTAAAGGGTTTTTTGGTATGCTGAGTACGAATTACGTACTAATTTTGCAATCCAATACGGCCACCGCGCCGTAATCACACAATTTCATGATGGGTATAGTTTAAGGGAATTCTTGGTATGCTAAGTATGAATCACATGATAATTTTGCAATCCAATATGGCCACCGCGGTGTGATCACAAAATTTCATGATGGGTATCGTTTAAGGGGTTTTTTGGTATGCTGAGTACGAATCACATGATAAATTTGCAATCCAATATGGGCGCCGCGCCGTAATCACAAAATTTCATGATGGGTATCGTTTAAAGGGTTTTTGGTATGCTGAGTACGAATTACGTGATAATTTTGCAATACAATATGGCCGGCGGGCATTGTACGCGTGATTCGTACTCAGCATACCAAAAAACCCCTTAAACGATACCCATCATTAAATTTTGTGATTACGGCGCGGCGGCCATCTTGTATTGCAAAATTAGTACGCGATTCGTACTCAGCATACCAAAAAACCCCTTAAACGATACCCATCATGAAATTTTGTGATTACGGCGTGGCGGCCATCTTGTATTGCAAAATTAGTACGCGGTTCGTACTCAGCATACCAAAAAACCCCTTAAACGATACCCATCATGAAATTTTGTGATTACGGCGCGGCGGCTATATTCGATTGCAAAATTATCACGTGATTCGTACTCAGCATGCCAAAAAACCCCTTAAACGATACCCATCATGAAATTTTGTGATTACGGCGCGGCGGCCACATTGGATCGCAAAATTATCACGTACTTCGTACTCAGCATACCAAAAAACCCCTTAAACGATACCCATCATGAAATTTTGTGATTACGGCGTGGCGGCCATCTTGTATTGCAAAATTAGTACGCGATTCGTACTCAGCATACCAAAAACCCCTTAAACGATACCCATCATGAAATTTTGTGATTATGGCACGGCGGCCATATTGGATTGCAAAATTATCACGTGATTCGTACTCAGCATGCCAAAAAACCCCTTAAACGATACCCATCATGAAATTTTGTGATTACGGCGCGGCGGCCATCTTGTATTGCAAAATTAGTACGCGATTCGTACTCAGCATACCAAAAAACCCCTTAAACGATACCCATCATGAAATTTTGTGATTACGGCGCGGCGGCTACATTCGATTGCAAAATTATCACGTGATTCGTACTCAGCATACCCAAAAACCCCTTAAACGATACCCATCATGAAATTTTGTGATTACGGCGCGGCGGCCATATTGGATCGCAAAATTATCACGTACTTCGTACTCAGCATACCAAAAAACCCCTTAAACGATACCCATCATGAAATTTTGTGATTACGGCGTGGCCGCCATGTTGGATTGCGAAATTATCATGTAATTCGTAGACATTTTAATGCATGGAGTCACGGGACATCCTTCCTGAGGGCTTACCCGGGGCTCTCAACCATAGGCTGTTAGGCGTGGCGTGAGGTTTTTTAGTCGGTAAGAGTCCGGCATAACATCCTATGAGGATTTTCCCTCACGTTAAACAAAAAAAAAAGACATTTTAATGCATTATGTAGCTGGTTACCATGTCGTGAAAACACTTAAAAAGTAAAAGATCACCACATTTTTACCATGAGTCGCGTATGTATTTGTAACGGTTAATCTAATTACATTTTGCCCATTACTGATATTTTTATACTGTGGCGCGATTTCAACGTAATTTGGCATAATAATTACGAAATAGTTGCGAAAAAAACTGACACAGGTCCTGCCTCCACAAGCGCCAGGGCGAGACTGATCGGCCGTCAGCGGCGCAATTCTATTGCGTTTGGTAGATATTCGTACATGATAACTATGTAAATAGTTGTTTATAGAAAAACGCTCGGAAAATGTGTATAAAAACTTAATACCTTTAATTGAGTGCAAAAAAAATATATAAAATGTTAATAGTTTAGCCACAGTATTGAAAAAACTTTTCTGAGAGAGTCAACTTTGGGATTTTTTTCTATCTAGTGAAATTTATTGGATCGTGTAACGGGCTCGGAATATGTTTAGCTTATATCCTTAACTATTATATATATATTTTTCAGATTTAAAAACCCTTTACTTTATGACTAGGATTGTTTCAAAAAACTCAAAATCTGACCCACGCGGCCTTAAGTATTAGACAAGAGAAAAATGGATAACATGGGAAACTTATTAACCAACTTAATGCCACCAGCACCTACTTAGTGCAAGTATTCGCAAAAAAAACAAACTCGCATTGTATTCAATACAAACTACTCACTTTCTTTGCACTTACAAATGTACAATGATGCGATTGTACACATAACAATTAAAAGTGAAGTAATTCAGGGTCAATAACCAATTATAATATTATGATAGTTGTTTTTTAAATATAAATATTAATGTATATGTTAATTGTTATTTGAAAGTGCCACATTTAGTTTAGATGAAAGATTGTGAAAGAATATATTATTATTGTCGTTAAATATAATGTGTCGGTTAGAGATGAGCAAAAGTATTAACTTTATTACGAAACGAATCCACATTTTTTTTAATTAATGGCTTATTTATGAACTCGATGTTTCAGTCGGCTTCCGTGACAATTTGAACGTATATTTTCGCCATTGCAGTGGTCCATTAGACATGAACTTCGAAATTGAATTTACAGAGAAGAATGAAACTTCATGTTTGGCAGAAAGAGAGTTTGGTAACTGTTTCATTACGATATCGAACTCTGTTCGAATTGTAATAAATTAACGACCTGTAGGAAGTATACTATTGTCAAATTTATTACGGTACACGTCCACGTCAGCATTAGCACCAATAAATCGGATCGCTTTGATTCCAATTCCAATATTATTTCTGCGTCTGATTTTACGGACATGTGCTAGCCTGCTAGCACCGTACTAGCACAGATTGTATAATATATTCTATGTACTAGGTAGATACCTAGGCGAACAACAGTGTACGAGTCGAGGTGCAACTGACAGTGTCAATTAAAGTTGACATAAATAAAATCCTCGTGTGGAGACCAATGACGTATTACAGACACGTCACGCACTAACAGCACGGCTTTCAAAAACAGCAGATCTTTAAACATTTAAAGAAAGAATTTCTATGAAATTATCTATGGTAGTATGTATGAAAACTGAAAAGTAAGGCAATTGCCTGACGTATTTGTTGCCATTTTTCAGTGTTGGTAACGTATCTATAGTTTTTTTAAATCATTGGTGAAGGCACATTTTTTTCCTCATAATTCACCACTTTAGTTCAAATTTTAAAAGTGTTTTTTTTAAAAAGATACTATCTGTCCCGATACTTGCTATAAGTACACGGTCAGATAGTGTCAACAAAAGGTTATTGTTTGTGATGCTATAGCACTACCTATCACTTTAAGCTTTTTGCTTAAACCCGACGGTAGTTTGGCCCAGAGTGCCAAGGAGAAAGCCGACCTTTTGGGTAATCTCTTTGCCTCTAACTCGACCATGAGCGACGGGGGTGCTTTACCGCCGGGCATTCCGAGTTGTGGCACTTCCATGCCGGAAGTCAAATTTACACAGCGGAATGTCCGGCGGGAGCTTCAATCCCTGGACGTTCATAAGTCGAGCGGGCCAGACGGCATTCCCGCGGTGGTACTTAAGCATTGTGGTCCAGAGTTGTGTCCGGTACTTACACGTCTTTTCACACTTTCCTATTCCATGCAACAAGTCCCAGCGTCGTGGAAGATCGCGTATGTACATCCTGTACCCAAGAAGGGTGACAGGACCGACCCGGCCAATTACAGGCCTATAGCCGTCACCTCCCTTTTATCCAAGGTGATGGAGCGTGTAATTAATACACAGCTCCTGGGGTACCTTGAGGAACACGACCTGCTCAGCGACCGGCAGTACGGTTTCCGTCACGGTCGCTCGACGGGCGATCTTCTTGTGTACCTAACACACCGATGGGCGGCGGCTATCGAGAGTAAGGGTGAGGCTCTAGCAGTGAGCCTCGACATCTCTAAAGCCTTTGACCGGGTCTGGCACCGTGGTCTTCTTACGAAATTGCCCTCATATGGACTACCCGAGAGATTATGCGGATGGGTGTCCAGCTTTTTGTCCGGTAGAAGCATCAGGGCCGTCGTTGACGGCAGCTGTTCAGACTGCATGGCCATTAACGCTGGAGTACCGCAGGGCTCAGTGTTGTCCCCTACTCTGTTTCTGCTGCATATCAATGACATGTTGTCTATTGACGGCATTCATTGTTATGCGGACGACAGTACGGGGGACACTTGTTACACGGGCCGCCCCGGTATCTCTCGGGACACAGTGGAGGAAAATCGTGAACAGCTTGTGTCTGAAATCGAGGCTACTCTTACTAGAGTGTCCGATTGGGGTGGACAAAATCTTGTCCAGTTCAACCCTTCCAAGACACAAGCGTGTTTTTTCACCGCTAAGCAAACCCCAATTACTGTAGCGCCGCAATTTCAGGGCACATCTCTTTCCATCTCCAAGAGTATAGGGATCCTTGGTGTTGACATCTCCAGTGACGTTCAGTTCCGTAGTCATTTGGAGGACAAGGCTAAGCTGGCGTCCAAGAAGCTAGGTGTGCTCAACAGGGCGCGGCGGTACTTCACTGCGGCGCAAACACTGCTTCTCTATAAATCGCAAGTGCGGCCGCATATGGAGTACTGCTGTCACCTCTGGGCGGGAGCACCTGAATATCAGCTTCGTCCATTTGACTCGGTGCAAAGACGAGCTGTAAGAATTGTCAACGATCCTGTACTTACAGCTGGTGTGGAACCTCTTCGCGACAGGAGAGACTTTGCCTCCTTATGCGTGTTCTACCGCCTGTACAATGGTATGTGCTCTGAGGAATTGTTTGATATGATGCCCACGGCTACGTTCTATCATCGCACCGCTCGCCACAGACAGGGAGTTCATCCTCACACGCTGCGTCCGGTGCGTTCCAGCACGGTTAGATCCGATAGGTGTTTTCTTCCGCGCACGCTTAGGTTGTGGAATGACCTCCCTGCCTCGGTTTTCCCAAACGCCTACAGTATGGGGTTCTTCAAAAGGGGTCTTAGAAGGTTTTTACAGGGTCGGCAGCGCGAGTGTGGCACCTCTGGTGTTGCAAACGTTCATAGGCTGCGGTGACCACCGGTCCTTCTGGTGGGCCGTATGCTTGTCTGCCACCTTAGTGGTATAAAAAAAAAAAAAAAAAAAAAAAAAAAAAAAAAAAGCATATTCCACAATCTTATCCCAAGACACAATGGGAGCATTTATTTTATACTATCTCTTCAATCCACTCACAATATTTAGTAGGTACCTACTATAGATTCCTACCTAACTCTTTATAGGTAGGTACTTATTATTGACTAGCTGACCCTCGCAACTTCGTTTACGTCACATAATGTGCACATAATGTGAAACTTGGGTCGAAAAATTCTTAAAGTACGCCCTTTCTAATACTAAAAAAATATTTGAAATTGGCACACGCGGTGAGAACTTACAGCTGAAAAACCACTTTATCTTTCATCCCCTCTCCTGAAGGAACCGCGCAAAATATCGGGATCAAAAGTATCCTAGAACCTTCCTCGGACTATAAGCTCAAAACGTACCAAGTATCATTCAATTCGGTTCAGTAGTTTCGGCGTGATACTTATTCGGGATACAGACAGACAGACAGACAGACAGACAGACTGACTGACAGACAGACAGACATGAAAATTTTAAATTAGGTACATTTTCGGCTTCTGTATCGATTAGAGAACACCCTCCAATTAAAATTTTCAAAATATCTTCCACTAGTTGAAGCGCGCGACTTCGCCCGCGTGAAATTTGGTTCCCGTTCCCGCATCCCATGGGAACATATTCCCAGGATGAAATGTAGCCTATGTGTTATTCCAGACTAAAATCTACCTCGGTTCCAAATTTCAGCCCGATCCGTTCAGCCGTTACAGCGTGATTGAGTAACAAACATCCAAACATCTGAACATGCAAACATCTTCACAAACTTTCACATCAATCAATATCAATACTTACATATAATAAAATCGTAACAGGTCGCTTTCTGTACATGGAAGATAAATAAGAAAAAATATTATAGGGGGGCTTTATGAACGCAATAGAACCCAAAACAATGATTTTTAGAATTTTTGTCTGTTTGTCTGTTTGTCTGTTTGTCTGTATGTCTGTATGTCTGTATATCTGTTTGTCTGTACGGTTGTGCACGCTAATCTCAGTAACCGCTCAACCGATTGCAATGCGGTTTTTTGTATTGTGTTGAGGTTTGCTCCAGTTAACATTTAGCGTTTGTTTTATGTAAATCGGTTTAGAAATAAAAGAGTTATAACACTTTTAAGAATCAGATATTTTGAAAATTTTAATTGTAGGGGTTTCGTTGAATGTGAGTGAACCTAAACTGGCGTGTTGGCTTAATCATAAAAGAGCTTAATGTTTAAAATAGACTTAATCATTAAGCTCTTTTATGATTAAGCAAACAGGGCAGTTTCAGACGCTGCTTGATGACTCTGATGAAGAAATACCTTTCCTTTCATACACCTTATGTGACGTAAACGAAGTTGCGGGCTCAGCTAGTTTATAATATTAGTAGGATAGTAGGATGTACAGACTCTGGACCCTCAACAGATTTATTATAAGTATAGATTTATTGAGTTCAAATTGGTGGCCTAATTTGTCCTGACCGCTGTTCATGATTTGAGAGCCATAAAGTCGGTTTGTTGATCCGTGGATATCAGGATAGCCTAAATTACAATTTTCAGTGACTCCAGTTTAGGAGAGCAGATAACTAAGAAGATCTAGTATTACGGATTCTGTACTAAGTAATTATGTTAAAATAGCTGTGCTCCTCGCAATCTGACCGCATGTTGCACTAAGGTAATGTCACAATTCTACCGGCTCTGCCTCTAACTCGTTGATTCTCACATACAACATCATCTAGTCCAAATTAAGCTTACATAAGCTTGTGCTATGGGATCTAGAAGACTGATAGACATACTTATAGTATATTTCTAACTACCATAGGTACATCTATATCTATACTAATATTATAAAGAGGAAAGATTTGCTTTCTTGTTTTTTTGTTTGTTTGTTTGTAACGAATTGGTTTCGGAACTACTGGACCGATTTGAAAAATTCTTTCACTGTTGGAAAGCTACACTCTTTGCCGTGAACACAGGCTATATTTTAAACCGCGTGACGTCCGCTAGTATTATACATAGAAAATACCCAAACTCCGAAGCAAACATTTGTGAATCACACAAATATTTGGACCGACCCGGTAATCGAACCCAGGGCCGCGGCAAGATGCGGCAAGCGATTGCACTACCGACCGCGCCAGTCATGGAAGTATGTATGGAAGTCGATCCAATTTGTTGACATTCTGATCCTATATTCTAAGATTCTGATTGATAATTTTTGAGGTGGTCATATACTACTCCTTTCCGAAGTAACTCTTTCTAACATCTGCTATCTATCAGCGAAACTCCCGTTTATGTCGGCCCAGTTGTCACACATACAGAAGCATGTAGTGAGAAGCTGTTAATTTGGAATTACAAACTTACACCTAATTTTCTTTTTATATTTCAGTTCTACCAGTTGGTTCATCATCACGCCTTTATCCCCGAAGGGGTAGGCAGAGGCATATTATATACCCACATTTCACCTTTTTATAATTTGTCCCACGTAATACGTTGTGAGCCGTATTGCCGTGTTTAAATGGACAGGCGCAGGTTGTGACTGCCTGCTGTTGAAATAAAGCCTTCAACTTGGCTTAACGACTGCCATTTTACTGGCAACCGGGACCAACGGCTTAACGTGCCTTCCGAAGCACGGAAACGCTCAAATAAATGTCACAAAGTGATCACATGGAATGGTCACCCATCCATGGACCGGCCATAGTGAAAGTTGCTTACTGCAGTGATCGTTTACAGAACACTGAGTCCGCGGGGCCACGAGGGCCAGTTCTACCAGTAATTTATGTATTACTAGCCGACGCCCGCGGCTTCGCCCGCGTGAAATTTGGTTCCCATTCCCACTTCCTGTGGTAACATTTTCCCGGGAAAAAGTAGTCTATGTGTTATTCCAGACTATACTCTATCTCTGTACCAAATTTCAGCCAGATCCATTTTGCAGTTAGAGCGTGATTGAGTAACAAACATCCAAACATCTTCACAAACTTTCACATCAATACATATAATAAAATCGTAACAGGTCGCTGTCTGTACATGGAAGATAAATAAGAAAAAATATTATAGGGGGGCTTTATGAACGCAATAGAACACAAAACAATGATTTTTAGAATTTTTGTCTGTATGTCTGTATGTCTGTATATCTGTTTGTCTGTACGGTTGTGCACGCTAATCTCAGTAACCGCTCCACCGATTGCAATGCGGTTTTTTTTATTGTGTTGAGGTTTGCTGCAGTTAACATTTAGCGTTTGTTTTATGTAAATCGGTTTAGAAATAAAAGAGTTATAACACTTTTAAGAATCAGATATTTTGAAAATTTTAATTGTAGGGGTTTCTTTGACTGTAAGTTAACCTAAACTGGCGTGTTGGCTTAATCATAAAACAGCTTAATGATTAAGACTATTTTCCGCGCATTGTCCGCGCCGAAGGCGTGGACTGAATTGTTTTAAAATAGACTTAATCATTAAGCTCTTTTATGATTAAGCAAACAGGGCAGTTTCAGACGCTGCTTGATGACTCTGATGAAGAAATACCTTTCCTTTTATACACCTTATGTGACGTAAACGAAGTTGCGGGCTCAGCTAGTTTATAATATTAGTAGGATTTAGATATATGATGTTGGTATCATAATTTTTTAGGCTATTGACGACTTTATCTAAATACAGGGGACAGGGGGGTGTAAAAGAGAAACTGATTCCATGTTTTCGAATAATTTAAGATGATATTTTATTTAAATTAATTAAAATTTAAGAAAAATATCTCCAGTGTCTTACGCAATGTCCGCAACGCAATAATGTGTTTCTTTAGATACGCATTCTGCGTTTTAAAAGAAATGATGGTCCTTCATATTGCGTATTGTTTTGTAAAATCCCTTGGCATACATTGTTATCAGAATAGGTGGCCTTTGTGGAGAATGCCCTTCGAGATAGAAAACTAGAGATTAGAGAGATAGGATAGATCCATTTATTTAGTATTGAACGTGAACTTATCTTCAGGCTACTGATGACCATCAAGCAATCAACATGAAAGCCTAAAGTATATTGAGGGTATACCGTCACAATACCAGAAATCATAATGCCTTTACTTAAAATGCCCGAGCCCAAAATACCCGATATCGAAATATCAATATTCAAAAGGCTAATATTTACAATATAAATAATTTAAAATGCCTTACGGTCGAATAACCGAAACCCAAAAAATAAATTTATCAAATACCTTATCCTAAAATGTTCAAACACAAAATACCTTTTTTTTAACGTGATTTAAATCCTACATGGATGCTATATATCTGTGAATGGTTAACACCGCGACTCAGACCCTTATTTTTTTTTTTCGTTAGCCCACTGTAGTACTTTTGTAACTCTGAATCAAAGTGTTTTAACATGAGGTAAATCCTATTATATATATTAGGTATATTATATATTAGGTTATGGTTTTTTTTTATATTCCACAGTGACTCATTGTATTCTATTTTCGGTATTTTAAATTAAGGATATTTGAAAATTTGTATTTTGAATTCTGATATAATAATTATTTGTATTTTAAATTTAGACATTTTACGGTAAGGTGTACTGAAATAAGGTAGGTATTTTGAATGTTAAGGTATTTCGAATTCGGGTATTTTGGTCTAATGCATTTTAAGTAAAGGCATTTTGATTTCTGGTATTTTAATATATAACCATATTGAGAAAAGTACGTCTTAGTGAAGGGAAACTCAAAATACGTTCTTCGTATTTTATTGGTAATAGACACGACTTGGTAAACTATCCTAGAGAAATTAGGGGTGGAAACTAGTGTGGAAAGCGAACGAAAGTGGTATGATCACTATTTGCTTGCAATTGACAATTTATAAAAACAATTTCTTAGTAGGTACTTTACGGCGATTGGAAAATTGTGGTCGTGAGACTTCTTGTCAATTTCTTTACAGACTCTGTTTGTTACAGTCTTTTTTTTATTGTTAACGTGAGGGAAAATTCTCATGGATGCTATAACGGACTCCTACCGACTAATAAACCTCATGTTACGCCCAACACGCCCAACAGCCTATGGTTGGGAGTCCCGGGTAAGCCCTCGGAAGGATGTCCCAGGACTCCCAACAGACCCACGGCCGCTACTGCGGCCGCGCCTAGAGAGTGGTTCGGGTGCTATCCCGCGTCTTTGGGGGTTTCGTGTGTGATCCCACTTCTAAGGGGAGGCGTGCGTGAATTCCTCACGTCACGCTGCCGTCATGGGCCGGCTTCTGTAAGGACGGTGAGCAGCCCTCTCACCGTCCTCAGGCCCCCGGTCATGGAGGCCGATAGTCCTCGGCGAAGACACGTCGGCGGCGCCCAAGCCGTCGACTGCGGAACTCGTGTGGGAGAGTTCTCTCCCGTTCCCGCCCCGCCGTCTATTTCACGAGCATGACCTGCTCGCAGAAAGAGGCGGTTGTTACACAGTCTATTAAACATTCTGTTATTTTGCGTTATTGTAAATATTGAATCCTGCATAATGACGATCATATTTGTAACTAAATATGAAAAAAATGTTTAGTGAATTTGAGAGCAGGTTTTGTGCATGTTCTTCTTTTACATTATAATACACTAGCTGACCCGCGTAACTTCGTTTGCGTCACATGAGAGTGAGAAAGAGAGAGGTATGGTATTAATATTTCGAGTATTATAATGTTTCCCGTTGCATTTACCCCCGTCGCGTCGCGTCGCTTGTATTCAGTACAGCTGAACCACATATCTTCGTTTGCGTCACATGAGAGTGAGAAGGAAAGAGGTGTTAAAGTGATAAATGTTTCCCGTCGCTTTTACTTCCACCCACTTCGCACACTCATCGTGTGCGAGTCCGACTCGCACTTGGCCGGTTTTTATCGTTCAGTTGACTGGCTGCCACTGCCGACCAAGTTTACTCCCGTCGCGTCGCTCATACTTTAAAGCTTAATAAGAGGGTTATTGTAAGTGAACCTTAAAAGATAGGCATATGCTGTCTAGCACTTATTTTTACAACTTTTTAAGAGGAACAATTTTGTAATACTCAATTTTTACGTAACTTTAACTATTTATGCAGCGTCCGCAATGGGAGCTCTTATAAGAAAGAAATAATCCCCGTTCTCGAAACATTATTCATGGCTGCTCCGCTCCTATTCGTCTTAGCGTGATGGTATATCGCCATTAGCCAGCCTCAATAAATGGAATATTAAACTGTAAAATTATTTTTAAAATGCAACCAGTAGTTTCTGAGATCCTAGCACAAACAAACTCTTCAGTTTCATTATATCGTGAGCGAACCTTAAGAGATAGACAAATTAGGTTATTGTGAGCGAACCTTAAAAGATAGACATATGCTGTCGCGGACTTTTTTGTAGAACTTTTTAAGAGAAACTATTTTGTAGTACACAATTTTTACCTAACTGTGACCATTTAAGCAGCGTACGCCTCGGAAGCTTTCAGACGGTAAAAAATATTCCCCGTTTTCAAAACATTCTTTATTGCTGCTCCGCTCCTATTCGTCTTAGCGTGATGATATATAGCCTATAGCCATCCTCGATAAATGGACTATCAAACTGTAAAATAATTTTTCAAATCCAACTAGTAGTTCCTGAGATCCTACCTTTAAACAAACAAACAAACAAACAAACTCTTCAGCTTTATAATATTAGTATGGATATGTAAAAAATGAGTAGATGGGTACCGCTGAATATCTCTTTGAGGCTTGCCGCACACATACGGTTTCCGCATTCGATCGCCTGATCAGGAATTCAGATTTCGAAACCGGATGCCTGGCGCACACGTCCGTTTTCCGTTCGTATAGGATTTTTTTGATACGATTTGTTGATTTTTTTATGTTTGCGGAGCATTCAGGTTACCGAAGCTGATATTCTGATCAGGAACCCGAATATGGAAACTGGACGTGTGCGGCCTTTCTAAGCGTGAAGGTTCTATGTAGTAGTGTTACCTGATTGGCAGAGAAGCATAATTCTGTACTTATAACATACCGTTAACGCTATTTTCTTCAAGCAATTCATTATAAAGGGCTGTCTTCACTTTCTCTAACATTATATAACAAAATCACGTACCTACTTATTACTAAATTCTTCAGTCACGCAATTTTAAACACAATATATTCTACAAATAGTCTGTACCGTAGGAAGTGCCAATGTATGTTAATTTATGTTTAAAACGTCATAAACCGAACTGTAGATTGTTTCAGTGTTTGATTATTTTTCGCGAAGCAGATAGGTCAGGTCTGTTGCACTTCGAAAATAGATTTCGTTATATATTTGAGTCTAAAACCTAAAAAGAATGACCTATTTAAATCTATACGTACATATAGTTACAATACATACAATTTAAATAGCTAAACAGTTTTCGCGTAAGTGAACTAAGAAAATTATTGCTTTAAACTTTTTAGAATTAGGTACTTACTGTTATGTTTATAAATAGGTATGGTATCAATTTATCAATCTATGTTTTTGTATTATGTATAATTACTTACTTACAAAAATATTAAGTTGTTCAAATCTAAACTTCATAAACTTTTAAAAAGATCTGCATCGATTAGTTAAAACTTTGATACTAGATACAACTTACGATGATTGATTGATTGATAATTCCCACAGATATCAGAAAAGATTATTATATTTTATTATATTATATTTTTTCTGTTTTTTTGTGACGATTCCGTTTCCTGCGTGTTGGTTCTAGCAGGCCTTAGGTAAAGTTCGTCATATTGCAATAGTTGTCTCCGCTGGTCAAGTATCCTGGAGATGGACCATTGTCCATCTCCAGGATACTTGACCAGAAAAAAATAATCGTAAAGCATTCTTTACGATTATTTTAGAAAAGCAATTAGTATGCTAACTGATCATAAATATTTCTTTTTTTCTAAAAAGTACCGGTAGATGGCACCTACGTCGCCCCAAAACGTATATAAGGTGGAAAATTTGGTTGGTTCCGAGTAGGTATCGGTGGCTAAGTGGTTAAGCATCTTGCACGGAATGCGAGAAGATGCAGGTTCGAATCCTGCTCGAAACCAATTCTTTTTCCATATTTGATATTAAAATTTATGGACAATGCTTATTCATACCGCCACCATCCGGTCTCATCAGAAAAATAGGTACTGGTGGGCCACTGCCCACAGGTTTCTTGGGTTTCTTTTTAGGGTTCAAAAGGTAAAAACAAGACTTCGGTGCCAATCCGTCTGTCCGTCCGTCTATCTGTCCGCAGACTATCTCGTGAACCGTGATATTTTTAAACGTGAGATTATTTAACACTTGCATTGTGCATATTTTTTGTTCCCTTTGTATGTAAATTTAAAACATATTTTATTAATTTCCTATGTAAGTTTTTGTGCAACATTCTGTAGCTAACTATGCATTAATGTAAGGTCATGAATCTGATTCTAGCAATAGTCCAAAATAGTAGTCAATACTCATATTAATCATTCCTTTATAACCGAAGGGGTAGGCAGAGGCATAATACTATATTTCACCATTATGCATTTTTCCTACGTAGTAGATGGTAAGCTTATAGCCGTATTAAAATGGACAGTAGTAAAAGTAACGATGCTAAATGGTCAACTGTTACTGGTAAGGACTTACCCGAAAACAATCATCAGATACGCTGTACACTCCAACTTTAAGATTTGAAACCCCCACAACATAAGCCTGGTCCCTATTCAGCGCTGTCATATTCAAACCCTCATGCTCGCTCACACACGGGTCCTCCAACCACGACCTGATCATTTCCTTATACCACTGCCAATTGATACTGGAAATCCCCACAGTATCATTGGTAACCCCCACAGAATCATTAGAAACCCCCACAAAATCATTAGAAACTCCCACAGAATCATTCATAACCCCCACAGTAGCATTAAAAACTCCCACTGTATCGTTCATGTTCACCATTTAAAATTTGTCACTTATTAAAAAAGTTCACTGTCACACTTTCAGAGATCGCAAACCATTTTAGATTTGAACAGTAAATGTAAGCGCGTCTGTACGTACTATAAAATAGAATGTAACTGAGTAACTGAAGTCGGAATCACCGATTGTTCCGTCAAGCACCGTTGCAAAAACGCAACTGCGGATAAATGCAACCGCCGCGTGTTGTCTCGACAACAGTCAGCGTATAAATTAGCTTTCTGCGTCGAGTATGGAGATCTTCTGAGTAATCAAATGAAAGCGATACATTTGGCATGTCATTTGCCTGAAGTGACTTATCTTCCATCACATCACTTGTTTGTTCTTTTTATGGTTTCTTACCCTAACTATATTATTAAGACTCCGTCAGACCGACCAGACTGTGATGACCAGTGATAGTTCGACAGTTGACATTTTCACAGAAGATGTTGCCGCTAAAACAACAAATAACAATAATAGAAATATTTAAGTGGGCCTCCCATACAACCAACGTGATTTCTTACAATTATTTTTGGTAAAAAACCTTTTATTTAATTTTTTAATTTTAATTTGACATGGGCTAAGAATACAGACTCACACAGTCAGGTCATTTGCCTGAAGTGACGTATCTTCCATCACTTGTATTTTTTATCTAGGTATATGGTTCCATACTCTAAAACGGGACCTTATTAATAAGACTCCGTCAGACTGACCAGACTGTGATGGTGATGACTAGTGATGGTTGGACAGTTGACATTTTCACAGAAGATGTTGCGGTTATAACAAAAAATAATATAAATAGAAAAATAATCATAATATTTAAGTGGGCCTCCCATACAACCAACGTGATTTGTTACAATTATTTTTGGTTAGGAATAGTGACCGACCGAAGTTTCGGTTTCGGTTTCGGTTTCGGCCAGTTTCGGCCAAAAAATCGAGTTTCGGCCGCAGTTTCGGTTTCGGCCAAAATGGGCCGAAACTTTCGGCCCGGCCGAAACTCACGTGTTCGTGAATTTTGAGTGCCTGGCTCTGCTTGTGACGAAGTTGGGGTCAGCCCAACCAGTTAATATGTTACTAACCTAAGATATAGAGACTTACAAACGAATTCCAATCAATAGTTACAATAATACTACAATAATAGACTGCCTCTGTGGCGCAGTCGGTAGTGATACCGCCTGCGGCGCTGGAGGTCGTGGGTTCGATTCCCACCGGAGACAAATATTTGTGTGACCCATAAATGATTGTCTCAAGAGTCTGGGTGTTTCTATGTATAATATGTATGTATTTAAAAGTATATAAGTATTAATATCCGTGGTCTGATACCCATAACACAAGCAGGTTATTCCTAGCTTACTTTGGGATCAGATAGCGTTGTGTGAGATGTCCGTGAATATTTATTATAAAAAAAATACAATTTCATTCAAACCACAAGCAATTACAACCATTGACAAGTATTAGACAATTACCCCTGTGTTATGATTTTGACCACCTTTTTAGGGTCCCGTCCTTACTTTTTGGTTACGGAATCCTAAAAAGGTGATCTAGCACATTACATGAACCTACCTCTTAGTAGTCGTTAGTAGTGCCCCATTCCTATGACTTCGTTGGTCGTCTGTCTGTCTGTCAGCAGGCTGTGAACTCATGCACCATGATAGTAAAACAGTTAAAATTTTCACAGATGATGTATTTCAGTTGCTGCTATAGCAACAAATAATAGAAACGGACAAAATAATATTATTAAATTCCATACAACAAACGTGATTTATTGCCGATTTTCTTGTATGGAACCCTACTTGCGCGATAGCATCTATGAGAATTCCACATCCAATAGAAAGAAACCCATCTTTAGGTGGAAATATTTCTAAAATGAACACTTGAGAAGATTTATGCCGTTGCTTGATAGCACTTGGTGGAACTTGCTGCACCTATTGTAGAATAAAAACCAGCCAAGTGCGAGTCGGACTCACGCACGGAGGTGTAAAAACGGAACCCTATGAACGCGACATGAGACTTAGCCGTCCATCTGTCTATTAGTCAAGAGGTTTTATCGCTGGAATCGTGACAGATAGAGACCAAAATTTTCAGAGATGATGTTTTTCTGTTGCCGTTTTATTAACGTGAGGAAAATCCTACAGGGATCCTTCCTAACAGACTAGGGTTGGGGGCCCTAGGTGTGCCCTCGCAAGAATGTCCAGAGGATTCCGAACAGACCTATGACTACCACTGTGCCTCACCTGTAGGGCGGGGGGGTTCGGGTAATATCCTTATCGTTGTTCAAGAGTTATCTCGCTTTTTGGGGGAGCGTGCGTGAATCTCACGTCACACTGTCGCTCACAGGAAGAGGCAGTGGACCCCCACTTACTCCGACTGGAGATCATGGCCCACACCATAGTTTTCTGCGAGAGAATGTGCACGTCCAGACCTGCCACGAGGCCCTGGCGCTGCCGCGCCCACACTGTGCACTCCACCAATGTGTTTCCGCTTCGCTCCTCGCAGTGCTGGCACTCAGCCGTGGTTTCCCGGTGTATTCGCCACAGATAATTAACAAAGCTTCCGTGCCCGGTAAGCATCTGTGACAACCGGTAAGAGAGAGCGCCGTGGCTCTACTCCAACCACTCGTCCATAACCGGTCTGACCGCCTCAATTGTGGCGATTCCACCTCTTGGTTGCTCGAGTCGCACCTTCCAGGTCTCCTTGGTTTTTTGGTGGAGCTCGGACCGCCGAGACTCGATTTCTCGAGACGCAGGCCTATGGCCCCACTCCAGCTTCTTCTGGCGTCATTTAAACAATGACGCAAGGGCTCTCGCTTTTAGGTCCCATGGTGGAGTCATTGGTAGGAGACATACCGCCTCAACTGAGATCGTAAGGTATGCCCTTATCACCCTGACGGCCATTGCCTTCTGCGGGCTAAGCAATCTAGCCGCATTGCTGGCTGTCGGAATCTCCGCCCATACGGGGGCCCCGTATAGGGCCATGCACCGTACTATCCCAAGGTACAATCTCCGCTCAGACGTCAGACGCTCCCTGCAGGAGACTCAAGCGTTGGGTCTTCTGATGTTGGGCAACAACCGCAAGAATGCGACTGATGCCCTCCCTCAGTTTTGGGACCAAACTTCGGAACTGGTATCCAAAGTTTCACCAGCTATCGAGTACGAGCCCCAGATACGGCATCGAGGGTTCAATGCCGATGATGACGCCCCCTACATGTAAGCTAGATCCGACAGGTGGCCCCTTCCAAGGTTCCAAAGCACATAGCCTCGGACCACAGGACTGCATCGCGATGTTTTGCTTCTCGCTCTGTAATGAGGGTGTCGTCGGCGTAACACGTTACGCCGAAAAATTTGAGCAACGAACCACACAGCGCCAATCGTAACCGATGTTTCACAGAAGCGGTCCTAAGACCGATCCCTGTGGGACACCAAACGACACATATCGCCAGCTCGGCTAAGTTATGGCCCTCTCGGAAAGATAGGCCCAAACAATTCGACGGAGGTAGGAAGGCATACCATGGTGAATAAGCGCCTCCCATAACACAGCTCCAGGGCAAGGTATTGAAGGCGTTGGTGATGTCAAGACACAGCCACCCACCACCTCACCCTGTTATGTTGCGGCAACATAACAGGGTGTATAACAAAAAATACCTGTAGTGTAAAACCAGAAAAGAACATCCACACACAACGTAATTTTTGTAACGGAACCCTCTGTGCGGGAATCCGACTCGCACTTGGCTGGTTTTTTTTTTTTTTCAATATGAACACGTGAGTTTCGGTTTCGGTTTCGGTTTCGGCCGAAACTGACCCTGAGGCCGAAAGTTCGGTTTCGGTTTCGGTTTCGGCTGGAAAACCAGTTTCGGTCGGACACTAGTTAGGAACCTTTTTGATTTTTTTAAAAATTTTATTTGACATGGCTATTGAAATTAAACTACATAAACTTTTCAAATTATCGGGTAATTTTCTTTAAACGCCCTGCCGAAACCTTTAATTTTGGGGGTCCCCCCCTTACTCAGAACTGAAACTTAAAATTTTTATTTTCATCAAACCCATACGTGTGTGTGGTATCTATAGATAGGTCTTCAAAAATGTTATTGAGGTTCCTCAAATCATTTTTTTCTAAAGTGTATAGTTTGCGCAAGAAACACGTCCAAAGTGGAGAAATGTGTGTCCCCCCCCCCCCCTTTAACTTCTAAACTAAGAGAATGATAAATCTAAAAAAAAAACATAATGTACATTGCCATAAAATCTACCAACGAAAATGGGTTTGAACCAGATCGAGTCGGTAGTTTTTTTTAATACGTCATAAACCGCAATTTTTGCCCAGAAAAATCACTACCACTGCGAACGTGTTAAAACATCAATGAAAGTTACAACGAACTACAAGAACTTTTATATTATGTTACTTGCTGCTAGTAGCCAAGTGCGAATTGGATTCGCCCATGAAGGGTTCCCCTTCATGGGCGAATCCAATTCGCACTTGGCCGGTTTTTTTCAAGTGTCGAAATCTCTCATGGATGCTATACTGGACTCTTACCGACTAAAACTACACGTGCCCTTCCACTATCGGGAGCCCCGGGTACGCCCTTGGAAGGCTGTTTTAGGATTCTAGAAGTGCTAGTATAGCGAAGCAACTCTAGGACTACAGAGAGGAATCTTGGGGGTCACTGTCTTAGATCATCACTGCAGAGAGGAATCTTGAGGGTCACTGTCATCATCACCTTAGATCATGATCATACTACTTAATTATGATCTAACGTAACCATAGAAAATGTAGACCTTAGGTTAGACTCTAACCTAAGGTCTGCATTTTCTACATAAATTTTATAGATACACTTTCGGCTTAATTTTTTCAGTCACATTTATTCTACTTACAGACATACATTTACATCAAATTGAGCTAATTAATTAACATTTACTACTCTCCATGAGGTGGGGCCGTATGTTTGTCTACCACTTTAGTAGTACAATAAATCTAACTGTATAACTGGACGGATACTTATCAGTTATCACAATACCGCGAAAACAGTATTAAAACTATATAGTGTATTTGTTATTGTACGAGTATCAATGGCCGTTCGATGTCACGGACTGATTACCGACAACCTCGGCCAATATCTCAAGAGGTATTCGAGGTTGGGGACTTGAGCTGGTTGCGATTCTCCTTTACATTTTAATTTTGCTTTTTATTTGCTTAAAATTCATAACAAGAAGCCGTGAAACGATTATTGTGAAAGTGAAAGTTCAATCCGATTGACGTTGTCATTTTTGTTTTATTTCAAACTTTGAACAGATGATCCACGTGGCTTATTGACGTAGTTCAATGCAACAGAGTCACAGACTACAGACACAAGTCTCGCCATAAGCCCCTCTGCAATCTATTTTATAAAGAGGGGCTAAAATCTATAGCCCCGTGTGGCGACGTGAAAGAGCACAAAATTTCTTAACATTTGTTATAACTGTTCCAATCCCTTGACGCCCTACTAGCCTTTAACTCGCAACTTTACCTTTTGAGACTTCCGCACTCGAAGCATAAAAAGAAAGAAATAAGTACAGAAAGAAAAATGTTTTTAATCCTGCCAAATGGACAGTAATAACTTATAACTATACTAATCTGGATTAATATATAAAAAAAAAATATATACCTACTTAATAACAATTTCGTTCCGTATGCCGATGCACGTCCCACCCGCGCAGGATAAGGCCGCCTTACAGCAGTATGTCGCCACATGTGTGAAAACATATCGCATTCCCCACGCAACGACGCTGATTTTCAAAGGCGGCCCTAACGAGGCGAGGACAGGGACACGGTCGTAAGAGGAAATAAAATAAAAATAAGCTAATTGTACGCTTACGCATAAAAAACGGGACCCTACTACGGAGACTTCGCTGTCCGCCACATCACTAGGCAGTATCTCGTGAACCGTGATAGCTAGAAAGCTGTAATTTTTAGAAATGACGTATCTCTAGGTGTTTCTTACCGTTGCCGCTAAATACTGAAAACGGAAAAAAAACCTAATAACAAAAGTAATTTTTGTCGTTTTTTGGTACGGTTAGCTGACGCCCGCAGCTCCGCCCGCGTCAAGTTTTGTTCGCGTTTCCACTTCCCGTGAAACCTTGTTCCCGGGATAAAAAGTAGCCTATGTGTTATTCCAGACCTATATCTACCCCTGTAACGATTCGGTCTTCATAGCCAAGAGGCTGGTAAGACCATGGGTTGGTGGAGGGGACTTCCCCTGTGCCAAATTTCAGCCAGATCCGTTCAGCCGTTAGAGCGTGAAAGAGTAACAAACATATATAACATATACTCACAAACTTTAGTATTTATAATATTAGTAAGATTAGTAGACTTCCTAGATCCGAGCCTTCTTAAGCGCAGCTTACATTCTTAAAACAGGTAGATTCAGGAAGAAAAACGCACTTAAGATAGATTTCCGTCTTAATTTTCTCTACATTTCACTTTCAAGTATGAAGAATGTTTTCGCTTTTAAACAGGCTTTATGGAAAAATTCTTAAGAAGAGGTTAATAAATTTCACTGAATACTATGTAAGTTCAAGCAGTTTATTCAAAGATGATAATAATTATCTTTCTGGTCCCGGTTGCCGTTTCGCCACACCAGAGGCGTCTAATATACAAGACTGCAGATTCGTACCTGCGTCCAATACAGCGTGCCTAAAAATACAACTTTGATTTGTTTGCCTTGTATGTTTTGTATTTCAAATTATATGACTGACCAGTTTCATATTATGAAACATACAATGTTGCCTTTTTAGGCCCACTGCTCGCACATGGGACGACTCCGCGAGGAGTCGTCCAACGTTCAAACCTACTGGGTTAGGTTATACTAAGTACCTAGGTACCTACATAAGTACTATTAAGATCACGCTAAGAAATCAATGTTTATAAAAAATTGAACGTACGCCTCCAAATCACGCTAAGAGATCAATGTTGATAAAATAAACCGGCCAAGTGCGAGCAGGACTCGCCCATGAAGGGTTTCGTAGCAGCAAGTAACATAATATAAAAGTTCTTATAGTTCGTTGTAACTTTTATTGATGTATATCACGTTCGCAGTGGTAGTGATTTTTCTAACCGAAAATTGCGGTTTATGACGTACTAAAAAAAAACTACCAGCTCTATCTCGTTCAAACCAATTTTCGTTGGTAGTTTTTATGGCAATGTACATCATATATTTTTTTTTAGATTTATCACTCTCTTAGTTTAGAAGTTAGAGGGGGGGGACACTCATTTTACGACTTTGGAAGTCCCTCTTGCGCAAACTATTCACTTTAGAAAAAAATGATGTTAGAAACCTCAACAGCATTTTGGAAGACCTATCTATAGATATCCCACAAGAATGGGTTTGATGAAAAAAAAAAATTTGAGTTTCAGTTCTGAGTATGGGGACCCCCAAAATTTACTGCGTTTTTTCTAGTGTTATATAATAATCTTAATGCGGTTCACAGAATACATCTAGTTACCAAGTTTCAACAGCATAGGCCTTATAATTTCGGAGAAAAGTGGCTGTGACACACGGACGGACAGACAGACAGACAGACAGACAGACAGACATGACGAATCTATAAGGGTTTCGTTTTTGCCATTTGGCTACGAAACCCTAAAAATGTAAATTGATGATAATTACATTGTGGTTTTCATGAACAGCTGATTATACGCAGGATGGATGCATTTTTGCTATAAATCAGTAAAGTTCACGCAAGCATTATCAATTAATAATGCTAGAGATAATTTTAAAAAGGTTTCTCGGCGGTTCAGTAGATAGAGCGTCTGCCCGACTTGACTTGCCCCAGAAGTCACAGGTTCGAGTCCTGGTCGAGAACGATAATATTTTTTACAATAAAATGTATTGATATATAATGTTTAGCATCAAACATTTGGTTCTCGACTTGATAAGGCAGTATAATTAAGGCGGTGGCTTACGTTACATAGAGCATTAGGTAGTAGAGCACTTTGACCTGTCCTTAATACCTACCTTAGGTACAGCCTTGGAAATGGGAATAAAAGTTCAAGGAACGAATATAATCAAACTGAAATGATGGCAGACACAAGTTATTCAGATTAACTACATGAGTCAATGCAAGATAAGTATAAGAATTTTGACTTTTAAGAAGCTTGAAATAAAAAGAATTATGCCCTTATGCCTGTTAGACCTAAGTAAAGATCAAGTTCTAATACCTACTTACATAATATGTCTGTTACCGAGGTCGCCGCGACCAGATTTTCTAGAGTGGAAAATTATACTGCAAGTCTTTAATAATCCTAGTAAACAGACATGCTGACTTTGGACCACTATAAGCCAATTATTATTTATTTATCGAGTACATTATTATCTAAATAACCTTTAATAGAAGTAATTATATGCACGAACAATATGCAACGGATAAAATGATCTGTTTTAATGTTAGTATCAGCCGACTGTTACAGTGTAGGTAAATTCAATACTTGATCCTAGTTAGTTCAATGATCAATTGCTTGCTGATCACACACTCAACACGATAGGGTCATTACATTGTATTATGTTCTGCTAACATTATAAATAACTTAGAATAAAGTGTTAAATGTAATAATGAAAGTGTGTATAGTTTTCATGTGTGTTTGGGGGTTGAGTTTTCAAGCAATGGACACCGGATATCCTGCTGGACTTATGGCCGATTGTAAGTTTTGTTTTAATGTTGCGGAGTGGACGCTATCTATTTATTAGTATTTATTTTACGACAAGTCAACATGGGTTTTTGAACCCGATTTTAAAATAAAGACATAGCTAGGGCACTTTTAACATTAGCTATGTAGATAGGACAGTATTGATATTTTGAGCACCTATCAAAATCTACCTTTAACCGCATTTAATATTATGAAGAGGAATGACTTACCTATACTTATAATGTAAGTAGATACTCAATAAACTTTGAAAATATATAGATATTGTTTCTATTTTTAACATTCTACGTTAAGTACAAAGCCTTTATTCAAAAGAAACAAAGACTAATGCTTCAACTCAAGGGACCACCGAACGAACTCTCCCACCCGAGTTCCGCAGTCGGCGGCCTGGGCGCCGCCGACGTGTCTTCGCCGAGGACTATCGGCCACCATGACCGGGGGCCTGAGGACGGTGAGAGGGCGGCTCACCGTCCTTACAGAAGCAGGCCCATGACGGCAGCGTGACGTGAGCAACCCACGCACGCCCCCCTTAGAAGCGGGATCACACCCGAAACCCCCCATAGACGAGGGATAGCACCCGAACCACCCCCAGGGCGAGGTCGCAGTGGCGGCCGTAGGTCTGTTGTGAGTCCCGGGACATCCTTCCGAGGGCTTACCCGGGACTCCCAACCACAGGTTGTTGGGCGTTACGTGAGGTTTTTTAGTCGGTAAGAGTCCGGCATAACATCCTCTGAGGCTTTCCCTCACGTAAAAAAAAAAAAAAAAAAAAAGGTCCACCGACCGGTAGATATCATCAAATTCTATAGTGCATATTCTATACTCATAGTATTGTAAATACCTACGGTTACAATAACGGGTTTAGTAGGTGCTAAGAAGTTTGTAGTATCGAAGCCGTTATATTGCTAGCTAGTAGTAGCTTGTTGTGCCCCAACTAGCTAGCAATATTAAGAACTAGCTGACCCCCGTAACTTTTTTTTTTTTTTTTTTTATACTACTTAGGTGGCAGACAAGCTTACGGCCCACCGGAAGGTTGGTAACCGTAGCCTATAGACGTTTGCAACACCAGAGGCGCTACACACGCGCTGCCGACCCGGGCGCAGGTTGTGACGACCCACAGTTGAAATTTTTCAAGCCGCCCGTAAGGCCTTCAACTTGGCTTCGTCGGCTTATCGTGCCTTCCGAAGCACGGAAACGCTCGTAAATAAATGTCACAAAGTGGTCCACGTGGTGGTCACCCATCCATGTCCGGCCATAGGAAATGTTGCTTACTGCAGTGATCGTTTACAGAACACTGAGTCCGCGGGGCCACGAGCGCTTCAAATATATCTTCGTTTACGTCACTTAAGGTGTATGAAAGGAGAGTTATTTCATCATCAGACTCATCAAGCAGCGTGTGAAACTGCTCTGTTTGCTTAATCGTAAAAGAGCTTAAAGATTACGTCTATTCTAAAACAATTCAGTCCACGCTTTCGCCGCGGACTGAATTATTTTAAAATAGCCTTAATCATTAAGCTCTTTTATGATTAAGCCAATACGCCAGTTTTTAGATTTACCCATTTTTAGATTTTATGTCTATGTATGATTCTTTAAAGTGCTATACCTACTTACCTAACTTTTTTATTTATGAACCGATTGACACGAAATAAACACTAATTGGTACATAACTGGAGCAAACTTCAACACAGTAAAAAAAACCGCATTGCCATCGGTTAAGCGGCTACTGAGATTAGCGTGCACAAACGTACAGACATACAGACAAACAGACAAAAATTCTTAAAATCATTGTTTTGGGTTCATTGCGTTAATTATACTATTTTTACTTTTTTATCTTCCATGTACAGACAGCGACCTGTTACGAATTTACTATATGTATTGATATTGATGATAGTAAAATATTGTATTCACGGTCCAGTTCAATCAACCATTATACAACCTGTCATGATGATGGTTATATCTGCATGATAAATACCTATTTTAATACATTTTCTAATTAGTAAGCCCCTTGAAAGCGTAATTCTTGCGCCAGATAAGAGGATCTTTAAAGAATTTCCTTATATTCGAACAGCTTTTTTTCCTCAACAGGTCCAGGCATGAATCACACGACGACACTGTCCAAAGAGACGAAACGCTCCTTGTCTATAATAGCGGTGTACCCGAGTGATCACCCCCTGACTCCATACAAGGAGGTCAGCTGTAAGCTGAATGATGCCGGTTGCGTGGCCAAGCATATCAATCTCAGAAAAAAAATAACACAGGTGATGTTGGATTTCTCTATTTATGTCAACACGTATAAGCCCCGCAAGTTGGTAATGCGCTGGAACCTTGGCATAATGACAGCTAAGTGACGTCATCGTGACGTAGCGCGAGCGCGCGCTGGCCTCGCGAAGCTGCGTACGGTATTTTTTTTAGTACTGACTGCTCGACGGACATACGTCACCAAGTGGTCACAAAGATGGCCGCCAAGCGCAATATCAACGTGCGGGGCGTATACCCCCGTGGAAATCTGTTCCCGTTTCTACATCCCATAATAATCGTGAATGGCAGGTGGCATCTACTCGCTGTCGAAATTTTTCATACATATGGTCACGCCCTAAGAATACGTACTAACCTACTTAACATATCTCTGGTCAGCCTTTATCCCTGAAGGGGTAGGCAGAGGCATATTATATGCCCACATTCACCTTTTTAGAACTTGTTCCACGCAATAGGTGGTGAACCGTATTGCCGTGTTGAGATGGACAGGCGCAGGTTGTGATTACTGCAGTTAAAAATTTTCAAGCCGCCTAAAAAGGCCTTCAACTTGGCTTAACAACTGCCATTTTACTGGTAATCGCGACCAACAGCTTAACGTGCCTTCGAAGCACGGAAACGCTCAAATAATCGTCAAAAAGTGGTCACAGGGATAGTCACCCACCCAAGGACTGGCCATAGTGGAAGTTGCTTACTGCAGTGATCGTTTACAGAACACTGAGTCCGCGGGGTCACGAGCGTTTCTTTCAAGCCATCCATACAGTGTTTAACATGTCTAAAGACTGCTAAGCTATTGACTTAACGTTGCTTCCGGAGCATGGAAACGCTTTATAAATATACATATTACAAAACGGTCACCCATCCGAGGGCTTGCCATAGCGTTCGATGTTTAAAATGGTGGTCGCTTACAAAACACTGAGTCAGCGGAGCTAAGAGCGTTTCAGTTTTGAATTCCATACCTAAAACATCTTATTGGTATGCAGGTGCTGATAGGCGGCTACTTGGATGCGTCGTTCTCTCTGCTAAATCGAATGTTCGTGTCCCGATACATGGCGATGAAGAGGAACATCCTCGTGCTGGAGATCTTCCCCATCCTGATCCGATCATATCCATTGTAAGTAGGTACCTAGTTACCGTTTAAATATCAGACTCGAATCAACTGAAGCGTCTAGCGCCTGGAGCCCCAGGCTGGTACCTCCTCAGAAGAATGACCCTAGATTCCCGGCCGACTTTGACTGCCACCGCGGCCTCGCCTATATCCTAATAGTTCGTATATAATGCCGCTTCTTTGGTTTCTTATTAGGTACCATGGCCGTCATTTAAAGTTTCTAATTTCAAAGCATGAATCAGCTGATGTTAGTTCTTAGTACAGATTGGTTAGGTATTTATTTTCTTCTAAGATTAATGCCCAGTAGGTAAAGACAATAGGCCATCTACTACGTGGGACCAACACAACTACTGACAAGGTGTGAGAGGGTAACTGACATAATTATCTATGCTGCAGTAAGATGATGAGATCATCCAAATCACATGATCGACACGATAGCAACGCGCTATCATATACCTAGGTACTTACTTCTATTACAGGGCAGCTCGAATAGCAAAACCGGTTGGCCAGCTGCTGGGTCAGTTTCTCGCGTCTCTGACTCGTGAGGGCCTCGACTCTAGGCGACTGGAGTTGATGGGCGGTAGCTTGGGTGCCCATATCGCCTCATATGCAGCTGTCGAGTTTTACCGGCAAACTGGACGACGACCCGCCAGGGTTACCGGTATGTACAAATGGCGAATAAACTATTTAAATAATTATAAAAGCCTAGAACAAAAAGCCTCTACAGAGGCTCCCAAGCTAAGTAATAGCTGCCTCCAGGCTCCAAACCAAGATCGGGTTTAAAGTTAACTGGGATGATGTTAGGCAATAATGTGAAGAACAATACTTACTTATTATAAGGACTTGGTGATCCGCTGAACCCCGTGCCCCCGTAGCATCACCCAATTTTAAACTTTCCCTGGACAAACATATCAATATTGAAATCAGTCAAACCGATCCAGCTGTTCTCGAGTTCGTGAGACAAACGAAAAGCAATTCATTAAATAAATAAATAATATTCACGGACATCTTACACAACGCTGTCTGATCACAAAGTAAGCTAGGAATAACCTGCTTGTGTTATGGGTTATACTTTTAAATACATGCATATTATACATAGAAACACCCAGGCTCTTGAGACAAACATTTATGGGTCACAAAAATATTTGTCTCCGGTGGGAATCGAACCCACGACCTCCAGCGCCGCAGGCGGTATCTCTACTGACTGCGCCACAGAGGCAGTAAAAATTTATAGATTAGATTTAAAAAAAATTTTCAATAAAAAATAAAACCGACTTCAAAGAAATACTGAAAAATAAAATTTACTTAGCACAAAGTAATACCTATTTTGATTTATTAGATTTTATTCAATACCATATTGAAGTCGGCGCCAAGTAAACCCATAGTTTTATGTAGGTATTATTCATGGCACCAACTTCCATATTATATTGAATAAAATCTGATAAATCAAAATACATATTACTTTGTGCTATGTAAATTTTATTTTTCAGGATTTATTGAAGTCGGTTTTATTTTTTATTGAAAAAATTTTTTTTCATTATTTTAAGTGACGGGTGAACTGAAAAATATATCTATCTAAGTGAAAGTTCTCATCAAATCAAATCAATCAAGCCCAAACACAAGGTAGGTGCTGTAAATCGTTAAGGAATTCCCTCGACTGTCTTTCGGTTCTATCATCAGGTCGACTCCAGACCTTCATTAAAGTGTAGAACATTAAAGCACTTAATTAAAAAGTGAACAAGCGCACTAGTTGTCCCTACAATTTTTGGTGGTTGCCCTCGTTTTCTCCTGGATTCCATCATCAGATCCTGACCTGCTGAAAATGGGACCACCTCAGAAGTAAACCCTATTCAACAAAAAAAGAAATTTTGAAATTCGTCTATAATTGACGAAAATATCGCTTAACATACATAAAAAAAAATACATACAGACGAATTGAGAACCTCCTCCTTTTTTTGAAGTCGGTTAAGGGGCGGTTAACCCGCACAAGTAGGCATTTGGCGCTCCCCTCGCCCCGGGCGCAAGACACACCGCGCGCCGGCAGCGGCAGTCAACTCTCATGCCACAGTATACAGTATAGTAGAAAGAAACAGCATGCTAACTTTGTTTGACGTAGTAAATGCATCTAACTTTATTAAGTGTAGTGATTTATTAGTTTCGTAAATAAAAATAAATGAGTTAATCGTAAATAAATTATGTATATTATACTATTATTTTTAAGCTAAAGAGTTTGTTTGTTTGTTTAGTTGTTCTAACTCTAGAGTCTAAGAGACTGCTAGGTGAATTTCAAGAGTTTCTTAACAGAATGTCCATTTTTGAAAAATACCAAAATATATAACATCACGCTAAGGCGAATAAGAGCTTAGCAGCAACGAAACATTTTTCGACAACTAGGATATTTCATTTCTTTTGAGAGTTTCCGTTGCGTACGTTTGCTACAGTTGCATAAAAAATGTAAATTACATAATAGCTGGTCATAAAAACATCTAAAGTTTTCTAAAGTTGGTATGCTAAGTATGAATCACGGGATCATTGTGCAATCCAAAATGGCCGCCGCGGTGTAATCACAAAATTTCATGATGGGTATCGTTTAAGGGGTTTTTTGGTATGCTGAGTACGAATCACATGATAATTTTGCAATCCAATATGGGCGCCGCGCCGTAATCACAAAATTTCATGATGGGTATCGTTTAAGGGGTTTCTTGGTATGCTGAGTACGAATCACGTGATAATTTTGCAATCCAAAATGGCGGCCGCGGTGTAATCACAATAATTCATGATGGGTATCGTTTAAAGGGTTTTTTGGTATGCTGAGTACGAATTACGTACTAATTTTGCAATCCAATATGGCCACCGCGCCGTAATCACACAATTTCATGATGGGTATAGTTGAAGGGAATTCTTGGTATGCTAAGTATGAATCACATGATAATTTTGCAATCCATTATGGGCGCCGCGCCGTAATCACAAAATTTCATGATGGGTATCGTTTAAAGGGTGTATTGGTATGATGAGTACGAATCCTGTGATAATTTTGAAATGCAATATAGCCGCCGCGTCGTAATTGCAAAAATCCATGATGGTTATCGTTTAAGGGGTTTTTTGGTATGCTGAGTACGAATAACATGATCATTTTGGAATTCAATTTGGCCGCCTAAGCTATTTAGGCCCACTTGCGCGAAGAGTCGAGTTAAATATATAAATATAGAGTTAGTAAGCTCTGAGTTAAATAAATAACTTCTTAACTCTGACCACGTCTTGCACAATTGCAAATTGGCACGCGGTTAACTAACTCACAGTAAACCGAACAAGCTTTTTTAGTCTGTGTCGTTCCATGCAATCCAACCACACACAAATGTTAGAACGAAGAATGGAACATGTGTCTCTATCTCTTTTACACTACAGTCTGCTACGTATGATTTACGATACTACCATTTACGATACCAATCATAAAATGTTCTGATTACGGCGCGGCGGGCATATTGGATTGCAAAATTATCACGTGATTCGTACTCAGCATACCAAAAAACCCCTTAAACGATACCCATCATGAAATTTTGTGATTATGGCACGGCGGCCATATTGGATTGCAAAATTATCACGTGATTCGTACTCAGTATACCAAAAAACCCCTTAAACGATACCCATCATGAAATTTTGTGATTACGGCGCGGCGGCCATCTTGTATTGCAAAATTAGTGCGCGATTCGTACTCAGCATACCAAAAAACCCCTTAAACGATACCCATCATAAATTTTTCTGATTACGGCGCGGCGGGCATATTGGATTGCAAAATTATCACGTGATTCGTACTCAGCATACCAAAAAACCCCTTAAACGATACCCGTCATGAAATTTTGTGATTATGGCACGGCAGCCATATTGGATTGCAAAATTATCACGTGATTCGTACTCGGCATACCAAAAAACCCCTTAAACGATACCCATCATGAAATTTTGTGATTACGGCGCGATGGCCATCTTGTATTGCAAAATTAGTACGCGATTCGTACTCAGCATACCAAAAAACCCCTTAAACGATACCCATCATAAAATTTTCTGATTACGGCGCGGCGGGCATATTGGATTGCAAAATTATCACGTGATTCGTACTCAGCATACCAAAAAACCCCTTAAACGATACCCATCATGAAATTTTGTGATTATGGCACGGCGGCCATATTGGATTGCAAAATTATCACGTGATTCGTACTCAGCATACCAAAAAACCCCTTAAACGATACCCATCATGAAATTTTGTGATTACGGCGCGGCGGCCATCTTGTATTGCAAAATTAGTGCGCGATTCGTACTCAGCATACCAAAAAACCCCTTAAACGATACCCATCATAAATTTTTCTGATTACGGCGCGGCGGGCATATTGGATTGCAAAATTATCACGTGATTCGTACTCAGCATACCAAAAAACCCCTTAAACGATACCCGTCATGAAATTTTGTGATTATGGCACGGCAGCCATATTGGATTGCAAAATTATCACGTGATTCGTACTCGGCATACCAAAAAACCCCTTAAACGATACCCATCATGAAATTTTGTGATTACGGCGCGATGGCCATCTTGTATTGCAAAATTAGTACGCGATTCGTACTCAGCATACCAAAAAACCCCTTAAACGATACCCATCATAAAATTTTCTGATTACGGCGCGGCGGGCATATTGGATTGCAAAATTATCACGTGATTCGTACTCAGCATACCAAAAAACCCCTTAAACGATACCCATCATGAAATTTTGTGATTATGGCACGGCGGCCATATTGGATTGCAAAATTATCACGTGATTCGTACTCAGCATACCAAAAAACCCCTTAAACGATACCCATCATGAAATTTTGTGATTACGGCGCGGCGGCCATCTTGTATTGCAAAATTAGTACGCGATTCGTACTCAGCATACCAAAAAACCCCTTAAACGATACCCATCATGAAATTTTGTGATTAAGGCGCGGCGGCTATATTCGATTGCAAAAATATCACGTGATTCGTACTCAGCATACCAAAAAACCCCTTAAACGATACCCATCATGAAATTTTGTGATTACGGCGCGGCGACCATATTGGATTGCAAAATTATCACGTACTTCGTACTCAGCATACCAAAAAACCCCTTAAACGATACCCGTCATGAAATTTTGTGATTACGGCGTGGCCGCCATGTTGGATTGCGAAATTATCATGTAATTCGTAGACATTTTAATGCATTAGGTAGCTGGTTACCATGTCGTGAAAACACTTAAAAAGTAAAAGATCACCACATTTTTACCATGAGTCGCGTATGTATTTGTAACGGTTAATCTAATTACATTTTGCCCATTACTGATATTTTTATACTGTGGCGCGATTTCAACATAATTTGGCATAATAATTACGAAATAGTTGCGAAAAAAACTGACACAGGTCCTGCCTCCACAAGCGCCAGGGCGAGACTGATCGGCCGTCAGCGGCGCAATTCTATTGCGTTTGGTAGATATTCGTACATGATAACTATGTAAATAGTTGTTTATAGAAAAACGCTCGGAAAATGTGTATAAAAACTTAATACCTTTAATTGAGTGCAAAAAAAATATATAAAATGTTAATAGTTTAGCCACAGTATTGAAAAAACTTTTCTGAGAGAGTCAACTTTGGGATTTTTTTCTATCTAGTGAAATTTATTGCATCGTGTAACGGGCTCGGAATATGTTTAGCTTATATTCTTAACTATTATATATATATTTTTCAGATTTAAAAACCCTTTACTTTTTGACTAGGATTGTTTCAAAAAACTCAAAATCTGACCCACGCGGCCTTAATAATGAACAGTTTGCTGCATACAATTCACAAATAAATCACCTATGTCGGTTTGCAGTCTAGGTATACCTACTCTACTCTTAGCACTAGTAAAATAAAAAATATTCATCTGACGGATCTTGCTAATGAAATCCCATAAGTAGAAACCTGTAAATAGTATTAGAAGAAAAACCTGTTTCCTAGCTAGATCTAAAGGCCAAAGACCTCTGCTTCGTTCCAGGTTTAGACCCAGCCGGACCCTGCTTTCGCAACTTGCGTCCAGAAGCGAGGCTCCACGCTGGTGCGGCTGAGAGAGTGGATGTGCTGCACACTAATATTGATGGATTTGGCATAGCTGATCCGCTGGGACACGTCGACTTTTATGCTAATGGAGGTTTGTTTTATATTTGTTTGATTGCATGTTGACGAGTTTGGGGTGCGATTTAGTTCATTTGGAGATCGTTGTTAATTTTTTTTTGGTACCTATACATTATTAAATTTAGTTGTACCAGCGAACTTTGTTCTACAAATCAGATACAATCTGCTTCAACTAGAAATTTACTTGAAGCCTACATACCTACATTATTAACCCCGTTTCTTGGTGATCATACTGGCATGTCATATTGACTATTGTACATTTAATTTCTGGTCGGCTGACAGTAGGTTGTACATTAACTTTCTCGTCGGCTGACAGTTTTTTTTTTACGTGAGGGAAAATCCTCGTGGATGTTATGCCGGACTCCTACCGACTAAAAGGGGGCTCGCCCAGGGCGTGGTTCGGGTGCTATCCCGCGTCTCTGGGGGGTTTCGGGTGTGATCCCGCTTCTAAGGGGGGGGGGGGCGTGCGTGAGTTCCTCACGTCACGCTGCCGTCATGGGCCTGCTTCTGTAAGGACGGTGAGCCGCCCTCTCATCGTCCTCAGGCCCCCGGTCATGGAGGCCGATAGTCCTCGGCGAAGACACGTCGACGGCGCCTAGGCCGCCGACTGCGGAACTCAGGTGGGAGAGTTCTCTCCCGTTCCCGCCCCGCAGTCTCTTTCACAAGCATGACCTGCTCGCAGAAAGAGGCGGCGCTCCCACTTACTCCCGCTGGAGAGCATGGCACGCACCAAGTCGGCTGACAGTTAAATTAAATATTTGATTTCAAAACCTACCTATCGATTATGATGAGTCGCCGTTTGCACTATTTCATGTACTGCTTTAAAACGTTTCGTGCTTCGGAAGGTAGGTAGGTACGTGAAACTGTTGCAGTTGCAGCCGGCTGCCAATTACATAAGTCGAGTTACAGTCTTTTAAAAAATGTTAAATCGTTTGAAACGAAAACATGATTGCCTATTGTAAATTTCAGGCGAATTTCAGCCAAATATGAAGGGAGACTTCCTACTTCCCTGCTTTCCACTGTGCAGCCATATTCGAGCCGGGCTTTTCTGGCTATCAGCATGTACCAACCCGGATCAGTTCATCGCAGTCGGTTGCAAATCTGTTGCCGACGCTCGCCATGGAAACTGCTACGATGGAAAGCTGAGAACAAATGTGCTTGGACCGGGAACTGATTTCAATAAGACTGGTATATTTTTTCTGCCTACCGGTGCTGAGTCACCGTACTATTTAGGGAGGAAAGGATTGCAGAAAATGAAATTCGGTGTAAACGAATACTTGCTGAAACCTTCGCCCGATGAAGATATAATTTTATGAGCCTTGATAATATAGGGGAAGATTAAATTATAAATGTTACAGTACAAAATAAATTCTAAGCTCTAATTTTTAAGATTATACCTACTGATGAATATATTATTACATTATTTCATAGTCATTGTGTTATGCATATATGCATACTTCACTTGGATTAGTCCCGAGGTGGCGGCGGCGACAGCGGGCGGGCGCCGAAAATTTAGCAGCAGGTAACGGTAGGTAAGGACTATCCGTTATAAAGCGGCAAAGAATCGTCAACACGAGGTTAACTTTGGTCTTGCAAACATCCATGGACTACGACATATTTGCAAACTCAATAGTTCGTTTAAAATAAAACCAAGAAAATAATACAAGAGCCGTTTAATTATAAATTTCATCACAATACGTATTAACAACAACGCGTTATTATGTTCCAGTTAGGCCGAGACTGTTTCCGTACAAAAACTATCTACGAACGTATTATGTACATTAAGATAGGTATTACATTGGTTAGGTTCAGTCAGGGTAAGCTCACTGTGAACTTCGCTCGCTTTTGAGCAACTATTGGAAGCCATTCATGTAAACTATAGTACCCATAGATTTAAAGTGACTTCAGACTTTCAACACAAATTAGATAGTACAGATGGAAACCTACATACTATTCGCTGAGGTTATGCACACATAGACACCGCAGAGTTCACAGACACGAGACCAAAGATTTTCATAGTAGCTTTCGATACTGATTTATACACGAGTGTGCGTAGCAGAGGGTAGATGTGATTTCCATCTGTGCTATGTACGCTATATTGTAAAGGCTGTTTAATTATTGTCATGTGGATTCTCACCCGCGTCCGGTTGTCGACAGTATACTCTATGGTTCTAGAAAGAATCTGTGGAGCGTGCTAGCACACGCACGCGGTTTCGAACTACAGATTATACTGTCCACAAGCAAACGCGGGAGAGATACCACATGACAACGAAAGCGCTCTAATAGCACACATTTTAAAAGCAAAACAATTTAGCACACCATACATTAACTATGGAACGTTCCGATCAGCCATACGTTATATTATATAGCAAAGTACAGCGTAGTCTCAAGTCACCTTGAGAAGTAAATTCAGACAGATTGTAGATGAATGTATGCGTTAAAACTTCATAGATATCTGTGGAAACTTACTTCTAATCTACAAGTACTATAATATACAATATTATACACATTACATCAATATTATAACCTACGATATTTCTTGTTGATACATTGATTTAATTATAACTACATAAGTATATAAGCTTATCGTGCCTGTCTGTCATAAACCAACTCATTCAGGTGTGAAACGCTAGGGAATGTTAGATTCATGTTAACTACTAATCGGCTTGTAAGAAATAAATATTGACAAATAAAAGAGAAATATAGTGTCTGGACAATCGACGAACATTTTATCTTTCTCGTTTAAAGGGCGACAAAAAGAGATAGAGCACGTATCTTTTTCGTTTCTTAAAGTCCAACCGGTATAGGGTTTTCATATCAAAGTCATGCTCTACTCCGCTAGACTGTGCGTAATCTTAAGATTAAGGTAGTGCTTGCCGGGCTTTTTCATAGTAACTTGATCAACATTCGGCCAGATCATATTTTCAAGGTTTATTGGCATAGGCAATAAGGCTCACCACCTATTACGAGGGACAAATTCTTAAAAAAGGTGAAATGTGGGCATATAATAATATGCCTGTGCCTACCCCTACGGGGATAAAGGCGTGACCATAGGTATGTATGTATGTTATCGTTGTGTGACTTGGAGAAGTCAGAGGTAAAGTAGGTGAATGCTCTCAAATCTTGATAGAGTATGCATTCCCTCAAAGGAGATCTGGTGCGCGCGATAGTCGATAGATAGATGGCGTGAAGAGAAAAATAACTAGAATATCGATCGCAAAAAACAAGGATAGATAGAAGAATACTTATATATTACAAAGAAGAAAAGTACATTGTAAAAAGAGTTTACCAGGCCAAATTCAAATGCAGATAAATCAAAATTGTACTAATTTAACGTCTTCTGTTATTTATTTAATGTAAAACAAGTCAAATTAGAGACTCATTAAAATTTCACCGAAAACTGATAGTAATTCTTTAAAAAAAAAGCTCTATACACTTCTTTTCCCTACAAAGCCGTTTCGAAAATATTCCACTTTTCCCTCCCAGGTGGGATGGCCAGGTGGGGTAGGTGGAATAGCCGACTTAAACTGTGTCAAATTTCACATTCACCTGTTCGTGCAATCATCTTAAAATGCAAAGTATACGCTTCACGTATTAATAGACGTAATAAATTACCAGCATGCATCACCTTAACCTTAGACAGTCGTATGCGTAATCGTAACTATGCACAATCGTAATGCACATAATGCAGAATTTCCTGTCCTGTGAGCGCACGTATCTATTAGAGGCAGCCTTAATGTTGCGATTATTGATTACCTTGGCACAGATAAAGGTTTTAACACTGATATTGATTTCATAACTAAATGAATATATAATAAGGCCGGCCACGTACAATTTTAATTTAATTCATCAAACAACTGTTTAAACATTAGGTTAGAAGTGTATGACAGATTGTACATAAAAATTACATAATCAGCCAACCTTAGTAAAACCAAAGATAATATTATAATAGTATTACATACAGATAGGCAACTCCCTGCCCCCCACTGACCAAGCTTCCCACCCCCGCCAGTCCCGCGCCACAGCTGTCATTATAGTTGGCGGGTGTCGTGAGGGAACATTTGCTTAGCCTTATTGGTCACACGCACACATTCAAGCTCTGTACGATGACAGAATTGAAACGAATAATTTGTATGGAGTTTCCGCCCTTTAGTAAAACATAAATGAATAAATTGAATATTATTTTTCGTTTCCTTGTTTAATTTCCTTTAATTTGTAGACTGTGCGTTTATGTTTCAAACACATTATAATGGAATTATGTTATTTGATCTATTTTATTTAACCCCATCTCAAGAATACAATTTACTTAATATTCTTATTTCAAAGGAATTCATAGAATATTTTCCTCAATAGTTACTTACATTAACAAGCCGTCCTTTTTATAGTACATTTGTATAATCAATATCGCATAGTAAGAACATAATTACACTTTCCAATAAATAGTTAATCTAACAATAACCTATTACGAATAACAATCGAATAACACAGATATAAGTATACAGTGATAAGTTTAGTACACTACACGATTTTAAGGATCCGATGAAAGAAGAGCGTTCGGTCGCAGCACCAAGGAAGCGCCAGTTTTAGATTCGTATGTAATAAACTAGAGGACGTCACGTGGTTTCACCCGCGTAGCTCCCGTTCCCGTGGGAATATGGGAATAAAATATAGCCTATGTTCACCGCAAAGAGTGTAGCTTTCCAACAGTAAAATATTTTTTTAAATCGGTCCAGTAGTTTCGGAGCCTCTTCGATGCAAACAAACAAACAATCAAATCTTTTCTCTTAATAATATTAGTATAGATGAATTATTATAACTTTTATTATTTAGATTTATAGTCTCATAAATTAGGAACAGCAAAACATGAAACTTGTAAATTTCCATTCACGCATTCAAATTTCCGTCCACGCTTCCCGACGTCCCAACAGAGGAGACCTTTGATTAGTCTCACCAAGGACTATGAAGGTCATAATATAATTTGGATGACATCTCCTGGCTACATGGATTGAAGCAAGAAAGGATATCCCGGTTAGTTCTGTGTGATGGTCTGTGGCGGTGTAGCTTAGAAAGAAAGAAATAAGAAGGAAAGCTAAAAAAATCATAAACAGAAAATGTGGCTGAAAACTATGACACAGGACGTTACATTAGCGACCGCGCAGCATATTATACGCTATAGCGCTAATATACGCGCGCGCTATTGCGTATACCCAACGGTCACAAATCGATGATTTAATTTGACAATGACACCTGTCACTGTCAAATTAAAGCACCGAAATGTTCCTTTTTTGAAGAACGGTGGACTGGAATATTTGAAAATGGACGCTAATAATTAGTGCTCGTGGACGTATTTCAATACAAAGTGTTTTTTATTATTCACCAAAGCCCATGGACGTTTGCCACATCAGTCCATTTTAAGAGTCTATAAATCTACACAGAAACGAACAGTGCAAGGGTCCCTAGACATCGTGTAGTGTAATAATATTTATAAGATATTTCACAAAAGCCAAGCAATATTTTGTAACAATCTTAATCTTTCATTCAGATCTCTCAATAATAGTAATAAAAAAATATTGTGTATTACATAATATAGGGCGTGGGCTTATTTTGACGAAGAAAATTTCCATTAATATAATCTCTGTGAAATTTAATTCTCCTCGAAAAGCGTAGGTAGTTGTCAAATCTTAAGTTTTTGAATACATAACAGAATTCAGCAGGTTCCATGCAGTACCTAATTTAGCTACCATTCAACAATTATCATTTGAATTTAATCACATAATTTAATATTAGAATGCATCAAATATGTTAATGAATTTCACTTCTTTGCCTCCAAAAACAACACATCGGAAATTGAGTTAGCAAACATGTAAAAAAAATAGAGTAACAAGCATCTTATTTTGAAGTCGGTTAAACCGAGATTCCAGCAAATTATTGTCGGGGAGTTGAGCCATTGTTATCTACGACACAAGCATCAAAAGCAACGCCATTAATTTTTAGTTTATTTTTAAAAGTAATCTAAAAATAGTACATAATGAATATTGGAATGTTATAAAAATAGTTGCCAATTAAAGTGGTAGTGTCACCAAGACACATTATTAGGATATTTTTGGGCCGAAAGTATGCATTTTTACTTTCCTAGATTACGATTTTAATTTGGTCAACGTCACATAATTTCATTGAATGAAAGGAGTAAATGGGTCTTCCGCTAACTTCAGAAACTTACAGAAGTATTATTTTAATAAGTGACGTATTTAGACCGAGTGAACGGAATGCCTAGGAAATCTTGCATTTTTCGAGCTAAATTTCTTATAAAATAATATTTTTTTCCTTCGATATGCTTTACCGGAGACCGAGAAAGTCAACACCGCATTACTCACGACATACATTGAAAACTTTCACAAATATCATCATTTTAGGATTTAAATTAAAACTGAAAAGGAACCTATAGATTTTTTTTGACTTTCTATACATTATTCCATATTAATTATACAAATTTTATGAACGAACATGTTCATCGTTCATCAAATGAATGAATGATTATGAATGTATGACCGACTTTCGGCTAGTTTATCCAATTAGGGTTTCCATTATGATATGTTAGAATTCTATTTTATATTATGCCGAAGTCAGTCCTAAAAGCGTGATAATAAATGAATGATATTTAGTACACCTAAAGCACTGATTTTAAATCATGAATAGCATACTAAGGTATGATGGAAAACATACAAAAAATAAGAAAACCACGTTAAAGAATACATCTGATTTTGTATTGATTTGTCTATTGATAATAATCCGAAAAGTGTACAAGATATAAGTATCAAGATAAGATATCAAAATACAAAACAATCTTCTCATATTTTTCTATTTTCAAATAATATTTTCTTAAACATATTATTTTTCAAACATTTTTCTTTCAGACTCTAAGAACAATCAATAAGTAAGTATCACTTATCCTTTTAATAGATAGAATTGCAGCAATTCTAGAAATTTTTATTTATTATACAGCAATTGATTATGTTCTAGATATTGATCTTATAATATTGTTTATATGTATTGTAATTATTAGTACTAGGTATCTATTACAATAAGTATGTTACAATAGATTACGAATGGACAGCTATTTGTTTATATAATTTATACAATTGTTACATTTTATTTAACAAAACCTTTCGATTTCAGGCATACAGGTAAAAAAACATTTATGTAGTTGAGAAATAAAAAATATCAATTCTAAAATACTTTTATAAAAAACTTCAGTTAAAGTACCTTTATAAATAATCCACTTATGATGAATAAGGGCGGTCGCTTACTGAAGCGTGCGACCGCTGCGGGCATCCGCTAGCGTGCTAGATAGTATGACAAACTCGTTCTGCACCACTTAGCTCATACTGTTTGCCAATACAACCATCCAAAGCGGGCACTTCTCTTAGCGCAGACCCTTGGGGTCGTATAACAGAACGGTTTTCAAAACTCAAAAAACGTTTGAGGTTAGTTTTCGTAATAAAATTACGCTCAAGCGTTTCTTGACTTTTGAGAACCGTTCTGTTATACGACCCTTTAAAAATGTGCTGAATTTACGGGAGCGTTTTAAGGATCACTTTGAATTCAGACGATACATAGAAGGACGGTTCTTATGGCCGCTCTGAGGATAAATTTTCTACAAAACTGTTGCTTGGCAGCGTGGCACTCTTTAGTGAAACAGCCATATCTCTTACCCATTAAAAGTTAAAAAAACGCTAGTGAGGACAAGTCCCCAACAAAATTGAAAAATCCTTAAGAACTGTGGTTCTATGCAAGTCTGAATTCGTTGATTCAGCTTATTTCGTATTTTAAACGTCAGTAATCAGAACGAGACATGAAAATAGTGAATGCGTTCCTTCGTGTCCACGCCGCGTATTGTTATCTATCTCATTCTGATTACTGATGTTAGAGAGATAAAAATAGGGAATAAACTAAATAAACATGGGTAGTCCCTTACTGTTTATTAAGGTAAGGTGCAATTACGCAAGTGAGAGAAGCGATATTATCGTCGTGCCGCGAATTTCTATACAAACTTTATGAACGTGTGTTATTCTGTGCTGAATGCAATTTGCAGTTTGCTTGCATGTGTAGGTTTATAGTTTCCACTATTTAAGTTGCATGCAACTTGCAAATTGCATGCGGGTTACTTGCACAATGGAAACACGACTCAAACCATCAAAAGAGGCATTCCTATTGAAAAAAATATTAGTACTATTGAATATTATGCAGACACTTTACACAAAATATCAAGATAAGCAAAAAATAAAAACGCTCCCACAACAGCATTTATTAAAATTGACCTATCAAAAGCACTCCGTACTCCATATAGCGGAGCCGGCAAGCATTAGCTACCGGGGGACATACTCTAAGGGATACCACGCCACTGTCTCCTCCCTAAGCGGTAAAGAGGATAATGGTATCACCACACCGCCTAGAAACTGGTTCTCTTGTAACGAATCGTAGTTCCAAACAGTGGCCTGTAAGCTTCGGGATTTGATGATTTCTATAGGAAGGCGGTATTCTAGCATCTCCATGAATGATGGGTGAGAATTTCGCTTTAGAACGCGGGTTTTGCGTTTCGTTTCCTTTGTTGGATCGGGTACTAGATATACCTGAGAATAAAAAAAAGGTACGTTATATAATTATACCAATACTAGCGGACGTCAAGTGGTTTCACCCGCGTAATTCCCGTTCCCGTGGGAATACGGAAATAAAATGTAGCCTATGTTTAACGCAAAGTGTGTAGCTTCCCAACAGTGAAAGAATTTTTCTAATCGGTCCAATAGTTTCGGAGCCTATTCGATGCAAATAAACAAACAATCAAATCTTTCCTCTTTATAATATTATTAGTATAGATACATGGATTACACTCAAGAAAAAGAATTAAACGCGCCACAGTACATTACCACCCAGCAAACAGTGCTTACAAGTTTCAACATTTCAGAATTTTTGGTCAGAACTTCTTTTCTGTTTCGGTTGCGTCAAGGCTTCAATCTCAGACCATCTCTTTCACCTCTAGAGGTCACCCTAGAGTTACGGTAAAGGATACCGTTGTCTGGATAGGTCGGATAAGTTGATATGTATCTAGCTTTCCGTGCTTCGAAAGGAACGTTAATCCGTTGGTCCCGGTTGTCAGTAAAATGTCAGTCGTTAGGCCAAGTTGAAGGCTTTTTTAGGCGGCTTGAAAAACTTTCAACAGCGGGCAGTCACAACCTGCGCCTGTCCATCTCAACACGGCAATACGGCACCACTATTACGTGGGACAAATTCTAAAAAGCCTTCTGCCTACCCCTTCGGGGATAAAGGCGTGACCATGTGTATATAACTTTATTAGATACCACAGTATGCTACATACCTTGACGTAAGGATTGGGCGGCAACCCTTGCGGCGTGAGTGCGAGTGACTGCGCGTGCAATATTAGTACGGAGAGCACTCCGCCTGTGTACTGCACAGATAGCTTCAAAGATCCTGAACCGCTTGTTTCTGGCTCTGCGCTTTCACCTGTGAAACCAATGCAAAGAAGACGTAGAAGTAGAATTCAATTGTGACGAGAAAACACTATAATCGATCGGGTTATTTTTGTCCAGAACTAAATTTTTGAAAACGGATACATGAGTGCGGTTTGCACCCTTGCGGACGGTACTAAGGTGTTTCCCGTACTTAAGGTAGGGTGCAGGAGGTAAGGGCCATTCCACGCGTTGGTCTAAAACGTTTGGACAAGTAGTATACAACTTTCTGCCTTGTCAGTTTGTCTGGATTTACGAAGGAACTGTGTGAAGGAGAAGTCCTTTTTGCTTCAGAATCCGAAAGAAAAAGTAGGAATCCTAGACGTGAAAAGAGGCCGCTACTAAACACGGATTACCCACTAATCCACCACGGTATTCTATTTTGCTTTTCTTCAGCTGCATTACTCATAGATAGCCTCACTGCGACTATGACGATCTTATTGCTAAATCATGGGTATGTCTAGGAAATGTTTTTAACGATCATCATGAAGATTTTAAACACAGCAATCACCTTATCTTGGACCTAGAATCCCAAGGTTGGCTTTCATTGGCTTTTTGAGACAATTGAAATTTGGTTTTTATTTTCGAGATTGTTGGACTGTCAAAATGATCTACCAATTCCTTTACAGACGCCTAGGTCTGATCCGTTGTCCAATAGATGCATAACAGCAAAAAAGGTTAGCTTAGACCCGTAGATTTTGGCCAGGCCTTAACATGTGATACTGATATCTAAAGAATAATCATGGTTTCCAATTGCTTGATATCGCCATGACTTTCTATCAGATAAGCGGCGTCACTTAGCGAGATAAATATATTTAAAAAAATCTAGCTATAAATCACAAATTGAACGTGAAAAAAATTTCAGTCTCGAGGAGTAGGTACTCGAACCTACGTCTTCTGCGAATCCGGAGCAGACGCCCCATTCACTAGCCCACCGAAACACTACTCTCAGCTGATTAATTTTTACGTAACGTAAGTACCATCTACCAGCGACCTTACGTATATCAGTCGATTTCTGATTTCGCATAAAAGTTGCTTTACAAAATAATCCCTAATAGCTATAAATGTCAAAAAATATATTACCTTTGGTCCTCTGATCCACGTCTTGCTGATCCCTTAGTAACGGATGGAAGAACGTGTACACAAGGTCAGAGTGTGCGATCTCATCGGCCAAACTGAACAGTGACGTCAGGAAGGCTTGCACGTCGTGGAAACGCCTGTCTGCTACCTGACGAGTGTTTGATCTGCCCACGTGGAGACCCGAGGGTAGACTAGAAGGAGGGATTGTTGTTTTGAAAAATATTGGCAATCATTTTAACACAACTAGTCTAGTTCAAATCAAGCTAATATAAGCTTGAATTTGAGATACAGAAAATTCTAAATAGGTACATTCTCAATATACATTGAAAATCTTACTACTCCTACTAATATTATAAATGTGAAAGTTTGTAAAGATGTTTGGATGTTTGTTACTCAATCACGCTCTAACGGTTGTATGGATTGGGCTGAAATTTGGTACGGAGATAGCTTATTTTCGTTCCGGGAAAATGTTCCCACGGGAGGCGCGAACGGGTACCGAATTTCACGCGGGCTGAGCCGCGAGCATCATCTAGTACACAAATATTTGTTCCGACTCGGAATTCGACCCCGAGAACCACTGCATCACAGAGGAAGTCAAACTGTTAGAAAAGCAATCTAAAGGAATGGATTCCGTCCCTCTAAACAACAAACGGATGTTGTTGTCTGCATGACTGGTAAGATCTACGTCATACAAATAGTACCACGTGCAATCTGTACTAATATTATAAAGAGGAAAGATTTGTTTTATGTTTGTTTTTCTGTTTGTTTGTTTGTAACGAATAGGCTCCGGAACTACGGGACCGATTTGAAAAATTATTTCTCTGTTGGAAAGCTAGACTCTTTGCGGTGAACATAGGCTATATTTTATTCCCCTATTACCACGGGCACGGGAACTACGCGGGTGAAACAGCGTGTAAAATAATTGTCTCTAAAATAATTTAAGCTGTGACTCACACGCTATTGCTAAAGTGTGAGAAAGACACCGAGAAAAATAGGCTAGGAGCTTTTACGTTCATGTGGTTAAGCTCCGTGACTGGTCTGTGGAACTGATGAGAAGGAATCACAATACAATCTTACAATGTTTTTTACTCTTTCACGCTCTAACCGCTGAACGGATCAGGATGAAATTTGGTACAGAAGTGGATAGTCTTAGTCTGGGATGGTCTACTTTTTTTCGGGAATAGTTCCCAGGGAATAGGAGAACGGGAAAAATCTCAAGCGAGCGGAGCCTCGGACTTTTAAGTGCCTAAGTACACTATCCTTACAGTGGAGCCTGGAGACACCTTTCCATGTTAGTTCTAAGCCCTCCTCTGAGATATCCAACATAATAATAGTCTTTAATAGAGATGCGCCGAATGTTCGGCCGAATATTCGAATTCGGTGCATTCGGCAGGTTTTTAAAAGTTCGTATTCGGCCGAATATTCGGTTAATTTGCCGAATAATTACCGAATGTTAAAATTTTTTATTAACAAATTAATAAATCATGAATATGTACGGGTTTTTCGTAACTAACCCCATGACAGAGATCACTGGTGACGCACAGTAACTGTTCCTCTATAAGTCGCAAGTGCGGCCGTTCATTGAGTACTGTACTGCTGTCACCTCTGGGCGGGGGCACCTGAATTTAAGCTTTGTCCATTTGACTCGGTGAAAAGGCGAGTAATAAGAGTGGTCAACGATCCCATGTCTGCAGGTGGTGTGGAACCTCTTCGCGACAGGAGAGACTTTACCTTCTTATGCGTGTTCTACCGCCTGAACAACGGTTTGTGCTCTGAGGAATTGTTTGATATGATGCTTACGGCTACATTTTATCGGGGTGTTAATTCATACTCATACGTTGCGTCAAGAGCGCTCGAGCACGGTAAAATCCGATAGGGCCGTTCTTCCGCGCCCGCTTAGGTTGTGGAATGATATCCCTGCCTCTGTTTTCCCTAACGCCTACAGGAGTTCTTCAATAGGGGTCTTAGAAGGTTTTAACAGGATCGGCAGCGTGAGTGTAGCGCTTCTGGTGTTGGTAACGTCCATAGGCTACGGTAGCCACCGGTACAGTTAGTGGGCCGTATGCTTGTCTGCCACATTAGTGGTATAAAAAACGTAGTCATTTAGTTGATAAGGCCAATCTGGCGTACAAAAAGTTCGAAGTGCTCAATGTTCCTTCACTAAAAACTGCCCATGCACATCCTATTCGCCTTAGCGTGATGTTATATAGCCTATAGCCATCCTCAATAGATGGACTATCAAACTGTAAAAGAATTTCCGAAATCCAATCAGTGTCAGTCATAACAAACAAATAAACAAACAAACTCTTCAGCTTTATAATATTAGTATGGATTTTTTATTTTAATATTGAACTGAGTGGCAGAAATTGTTGTGATGAGCTGGCTCAGTTCTAGATAGTGATCTAAATCATTACGGAGTCCGTTTTTATCTGTTTCTCTTTAAGATACAATATGCACTTCACTTCATTTCCTGTCACACGACATTATCACTAATACGCTACAAAACACGACCGCACACATCCAGTCCAAAACTCCAACTGAACTTATTCTCTGTGAAAATGAACAGTTCACGAAGATTTAATTTTAATAACCCTTCGTTCGTTTAAAACAAAACTCAGTTAATTAAAAATGAGCCCGTTCAGCTCACCATCTCTCGCTAATTATTTTATTGGCGTGCGGGCACACATAGAGTGCTGTTGTCATTTTTGAGCTGGAGCTCGTAAGTAACAGCTTTGCCAATTCGATTTGGTATAGAGGTGTGCTATGAGGTTTATTAACGATTCTCTACTTAGAGGTTGGCGACATCTTCGATTTTTTATAGTTTGAAGGATCTGTAGATCTAAGCGAACCACTATACAATAATAGCAACAGAGTGGCGATTACCTGCATGGACGGAGATTTACTGGTGAAATATATTTGACTAAAGGTAAGACAAAAGACATCTTGACGGTAAATTTTTTTCACGTTTGCAAGTACCTAGTTCGAAGGAGAATGGGCGCCCGGGGGTTGAGGGCTACATGCCCTCCGCTGAAACAATGTCACCAGCCTCGTCAACTGACCTGTACTAACCTGTTTACCGCGTTAATTTGAACCGAATAGTTCGGCCGAATATTCGGTTCGGTACATTTTATACCGAATATTCGGCCGAATGTTCGAATTCGGTTCAACCCACATTCGGCGCATCTCTAGTCTTTAACAACATTGTCCTAGTGTTCTATATATCAGTCAAAAAAAACTTTGAAGTAATTTTTTCACAACAGCTCAATGTCAATATCATCGCTGTTTAAATCTGGACGTAAACAAACAAATGTACAAACAATGAGAGTGACCAGTCATCAAAAAATCTTCATGAAATTTTTTATCTACGCTGCGATAAATAAGTTAACACAGAAACATATCGACTGATGTTTACGCGGTTAAACATTATTTTGTAAATATCTCTTAAAATTATTTATAAAAATCTGTGTGTGAGTTGGAAATTGTTGAATTAACCAATAAATGTAAGTAATTGACGAAGTGTGTATCTCCAATTTGCAAGTGCGTGAAAATGCCAGTGAGCCGTTTTTCTAGGATAGTACAGGCTGTATTATTACAGAACGTTAGTGAATACTCAAGAATGGCGGAAAAATATCTCTCAGGCTTATCTTCAGCATTGAGTATCGTTTTGTAAAAGACCCTTTGTCATTTAGGAATCCCGGACATTCCAATCTCATCTCTTCATCAAATGCAGATGAATGAGCACCGTGTGGTTAGTCCGGCATAGTGTTCATGAGGCTCTTCTTCAAGTCCTGGGCACCGATTCTCGCTTCACACGACATGAATGCGTGGACGGAAATCGGCGCGTGACGCGTCGCCTGTCTCATATTTAGGAACGGCGGACATGAGACGGACGACGTTTCACCCGTAAATTTGCGTCCACGCATTCACGTCGTGTGGTTGAGAATCGGCGCCCTGGGGTATCCTTCCGAGGGCTTACCCGGGACTCCCAACTGCTGTTAGGTAGGATAGGTACCTACGTTTTTTAGTCGGTAGGAGTCCGGCATAACATGCATGACGATTTTCCCTCACGTAAAACCAAAAAAAAATCTTTCTCAGGCCCTTTTACAAACTCCAAACTGTGCTGTAGATAATACAGCGTACCTGTTCGTTGAGCTGGTAATACCACTTATAAACCTTAAGCCGGAGATAATCACAATTTTATTTGGAATTCCGGTTTTATCTATTTTATCGTAAAAATATAGGACGTAGCGTAATGACTAAACCAGCACACCGGTACTAATACTGCTTCCATGTTAAAACAAAATAATACAATAGATAAACGAGCGCTCTTTTTAAATAACAAACCTAATCACATGTTCCTATAGTCAGCCAATGAACGCGTATCTTGGCTTTAAAAGTGGAGAATTTATATGCAGAAACTCACGGTGCTATGGGTGTATTTAACAGACAAGTATGAAAAGTTACAAGAGTGTTTCTAACAATGGGAATTGTACACACTCATTAGAAAATAGAGACTAATTAGAAAATAAATTATTCAAATTAATGCCAATAAAATTGTACAGTCGTTAACAAATGTATATCAAGAAAATTAACATACGGTATAAAGAATTATTACTTTTGTAGATTCGAAGCTAGTTGTTCTAACGAATGTACCGTTAGTAAAATCACATTTAGGTTAATGTGATTTTATTTTAGTAATGACTTCGTAGAACTTCAAATTGACTTTAAATAGCAGACAATATCTCGTAATTGTCCGTCTATTGGGCAACAGTCTCCTGCTAGCTTTAGCCCAATTACAGTGACTCAGGGTGGCGGTGCAGCGTGTTTCTGCTCGCACCACTTTTTTTTAATAAGTATCAATAAAGTGGCAGACTAGCATAGGTCCACCTAATCGAAAATGGTCATCGAATTCTTAACCTTTTATGGACATTTTCGTAGCTAAGCTTAAATGCTCGGTTCAGTAGAAATGCAGATAGCGTTTGAACTATAATTTACTAGACTCGCTGTACGATGAAGAGGTCAGAGTAAACTGGTTATTTTTACCTAGATTTCTGGTGATAGCTAGATTTAACGCGGAGAGAGTCGCAGTTGTCCTATACTAATAAATGACTGTATTGAAGAAGTTCGACAAACTATTAGCTCCGAATTTAGCAATACGTTGAAGCCCACGACTGTACCTAAATATGTATCTGACAAAAGTGATTACAATAATTTCAGTAAGATAAGATTACAGTCATTATTCGTACCCATGTCAGAAGACACTCTATATCTTATCGCTCTGGGCGTATTGATTTAAACAGTAATGGACGAACAAGTATTGTTATCGCTTACACCTTCTATTTACACGTAGAATTCAAATTTTTATTCAAATTAATCGGTAAGTAAAACGACTATACCATTACTTATTCCTTTACAATTCTTATTGTTTATGATATTATTATAACATATGACTCATTGCGTGTATGATTAACAAAATACTTTCTTTTTTTATTTCCATAGGACAATACAGTTAACCACAGAGCAATAAGCATAGCACTTAGTGCATCGTGCGCCCCCCTGATGTTTTTGTTCGGTAAATTTAAAACTTCGTTCAATGTGAACAGTGGGAGGAGAAAAAGTGGAAAACATGAACAAGTGAGCTATACATCTGTTACTGGAGCCTATAGGATTAGCGCAAATGAGTTTTCAGGTAAGCTTTTGTATGATTAAGATTTTCACAAAATTTTGTAGCACTAAACTGCACACAGTGTTGCAACTTTAATTAACAGAACATACAGTACAGTTTCGAAAGGCATACACTCGCATAATAGGGAACTACACTCGAGAGCAATGAATCCGGGTCACTTAAAGAATCCTAAAAATCTCGGAAACTAAAAATGCTAGGTTAATGCAATAAATTGTATTTAATAGACAATGTAATACTCCTTAAATGAAGGTATTAAAACTTCTTAGTTATTGTAAAGTTATATCATAAAAAAATCAAATTTGAAAAAGGGCCACTTTCGAAGATGGAACTACGAAATTACAGCATTTGGTGTTGCTTTTGTTTGTAATCTGTCATTTATGTGGGTACATAAACCATGTTGATAGTGCTCTATATTCATTAATCAAGCTGAAATTATGTCGCTTACGCCTGAAGAATGCACCAGAATACTTACAATGCTGGAAACCGGCCGGAGTCAGCGCGATACAGCCAGGACTGACGGTGTGTCGCTGTCAACAGTACAAAGAGTTCTCCGACGTTACGAAGAAACTGGTTCTAACCTACGCAGACCAGGAACGGGCAGAACCAGGTGTACCACAGCACGAGAAGACCGATACTTGGTGAACACCATGCTTCGAAATCGCTTTCTCACAGGAACTGAACTCACCAATCAATTTCGACGCCTCGGAGGAAGTAACCCAAGTGCATGGACAGTAAGACGTCGGCTTGCTGAATCTAACTTAAAACCCCTTACCCCTGCAAACGGCCCTAAACTGGAGCGTGGGCATCGTATTTCGAGACTAAGGTATGCCCAGAGCCACGTAAATTGGAGTATTGAAGATTGGTCAAAAGTTATGTTCTCCGACGAATCAAAATTTATGCCCTACAAGCACGATGGAAGACACAGAGTGTATCGAAGACCAGGGGAAAGATTCAAGCAAGCATGCATCGAAGAAAAAGTAGCCTACGGTGGTGGGTCTGTACTTGTGTGGGCCGGAATTTCTTCTGAAAGTCGCACAGAGCTGGTGATCATAGAAAACGGCTCTTTAACTAGCGTAAGATATGTGGAAGAAATCCTCAATGATCACGTTGGTCCATTTATGGTCAATTTAGGTGAGGATGCTATATTTATGCATGACAATGCCCGACCTCATACAGGTAGGATTGTGAATGACTACCTTCAAGAGATGAACATTACTCGTATGGAGTGGCCAGCGCGCAGCCCGGATATCAACCCGATCGAGCATGCTTGGGACGAGCTAGGCAGATGCGTAAAACAACGAAACCCTCCCCCAATCACGCTTCGTGAGCTCAAAATTGCTCTCACAGAGGAATGGGAGAATATTCCCCAAAATCGTATAAGGAACTTGGTGTACAGCATGCCAAACCGCGTAAACGCAGTAATGGAAGCACGAGGAGGCAATACGAAGTATTAAAATTCAAGAAAATCGTAATAAAGTTCAAAAATTTCATGTTTCCTATTTTTGTTTTAAGGAGAGATCGGCAGTTTTTTCTTTATGTAATTTTGTGTTAATAAAATGTATGGTGACTCATATTTTTTTTACTTTCAATTAAGGAGTATTACATTGTCTATTAAATACAATTTATTGCATTAACCTATCATTTTTAGTTTCCGAGATTTTTAACATTCTTTAAGTGACCCGGATTCATTGCTCTCGAGTGTAATATATATTTCCTTGCTAAGTTCATTTCTTATTGATAACAATATGAAATTAAATATATTATGAGACTGCCTCTGTGGCGTAGTCGGTAGTGATACCGCCTGCGGCGCTGGAGGTCCTGGGTTCGATTCCTGGGTCGGTACAAATATTTGTATGATCCACAAATGTTTATTTCGGAGTTTGGTTGTTTTCTTTCTATGTATATTAGAAATATATAAGTATGTATATCAGTCGTCTAGATCCCATAGCACAAGCTTATATTAGCTTAATTTGGGCTAGAGGATGTTGTGCGTGAATATTAAATATGGTTGTGAGAGTCCCTTTAAAAAAAATCCAGAATGATGTTATTATTTTAACTAACAAGCTTTTGATAAATACCTTCGGTTTGGGAATGTAATAGACTATTTATTATTGTTTAATCAAACATCCATTTATTATTACAAGTATAATTATCTAAGGACACTCGTTTATGAGTGTCCACTGATAAATGTATTTGAATCGTTTTATCATGAATTATCACTTATTTTAAAACCTCCATTACTCATACTAAAATGTCATCGTTTAAGAATGTTTATAAATAAAGCTTGCGTTTTGCACTCTTTCAGTAGACAGTAACTTCTCAGATGCCCAAAAGAATGTTAAAGGAATCACTGCCGTGGCTACACCACAGGGTCTGCCTCCACAAGACCCCAGCTCTTTACGAAAACCAAGAAAAGCTCCTGAGCCTCCACCAATGCCACCTCCGCGACAGCGATCTTTACGACAAACCAAAAGCACCAGTGATTTAGTAAGAGAGAAAAATCTACCACCAAATTTACGGGAAGCACAATCAGGAGTATCAGTCGACCCCAGAGGACCCGGTGACACGAGGAGAAATAGCAGAGGTGTAACGTTAGATTCAACAAATAATAAAAGACAACTAGACGCACATAAAAGAGTAGAAAAGAAAAGACTCGATGAACAAAAGAAATTAGAAAAGCAAAGATTAGACGAAGAAAAGAAGATAGAGAAGCAAAAAATAGATGAACAGAAGAAAAGGGAGAAGCTGTTGTTACAGGAGCGAGCGAAGCAAGATAAATTAAGAAAAGACAGAGAAAAGAAGGAACAGAAAGGAAAGAGGCCAGCACCACAGAGACCTTTGACAAATCCTTTGGCGCAATCTAATCCCGCATTGAATAACAACTTAGCCAGTCACTCAACGAATACTTTAAATAGTTCAATCAGTAAAACAAGTGGACCACCGCCTTACTCTGAAGTCCCTAAACAAGAAAGGATTGAAAGTGAGAGTCAAAGCAATGTACAATTCAGCAAGCCTGCAGATACAGGAAGCTGGGATATGGTTACACAGCATAGGAACAGAGTAATTCCTAATGTCAACGCTACACCACCGACAAAAAAGCAGACCACCATTGATTTGAACTATAATTTGGGTGAAGGTAAAAGCGATGCTTAGTGCAACGATCATGTCACTCAATTGGTTTAATGGATAATGTCCAAAACGTAACCACAATCGTCATTGTATAGATTTTAGTCTAAGTTAAACTTGCAAGTCATCAAATAGAATGTATGCTTAGTAGATAGGTGCATAAATTTGAAAATATTAGTTTAAGAAAGGACTAATAGTCGATGAGCAACGTTCTGCTCGCGTCGAGTTGTGAAAGATACTTTGGAAAATGTACGAAATTTTGTGATAAAAATAAAATGTAAATTGTAAATTTCCTTCTTCTCTCCTTTTGTAAAACTTCTCCAAGTCTTTATTTTGGGTTAATATTTAAGGGGCAGTGACGGGGACCATTGAACTGGTCACTGATAGGCCGTACACTCTGTACAGCTTTCGTGGGGTCATCCTTCCGAGAGCTTACCCGGGGCTTCCAATCGAAGGCATTAGGTAGGAATCGTGGGGTTTTTAGTCGGTAGGAGTCCGTCAAAGCATCTATGTAGGGTTTTCCTCACGTAAAAAAAAGGCCTGGCCAGGGTAACCTACTTCTTCGGTAAACCTAACATTGTGTGGGCCTAAGTGGCACATACCGCTATCTCAGGCTACTGATGCTACTTGTTCCCAGAGGTCGATGTAACCAGACTAGTAAATGTAAGCTTGACCTCCTATGCGAACAAGCGTGTGTCTAATACTAGACATTAGACTTACACACAGAGGCATCAGAATAGGTTTTTTTTCTATTGAAATAGGCAGAGACCACGATCATTTCAGTAAATACTGGTAATCCAGAATCATAAAATGTTACTTTTACATTATGATTATGGAATACCACCTTGTGCTTTATCTTCATACACATTAACCGGTTAAGGGCAGCCTTGACCTCACCTTTTCTTGAAATTTTTGCTTTCATGTACACTCTTTTCTTATCTTTTTCTTACTAGATCTTCTGTAATTACTACAACGATTCCTTACTGAGTACTGCATTATTTTAATTTTTATGCTTCTTTGCTCATATCTAACTTTCACTGCCATAAATATGTGTTAGGTCAATTATTCCTCTATGTTGTCTTCTTAAAATACTTTCTGACTGCTCACAAAATTAATGTTAATAAACATACGTTCAGTAAGTCCTGGTTCCAAGCAAGTAATCACTTTAATACATCACACCAACCTTCCCCTATTCGAGAATATCAAGCGGAACCGAAATTTGTTAAGGAGGATAGCTCTGGTGTAGCCAACGGGAAAATTTTGTATTCCATATATCCAAAATCTGCGTGACGTCACTAATGTTTAAGCTTCTGAAATCGTCAGCATCAAAATACGTTAAATGACTTAGATATTTAAAAATTATTAAAAAGAGTGATAGAATTACCAGCTACACTATTTTGTAAGAAATATTAAAATGTTACCTATTTATTTATTACGTTTGTATAGATTAAATTATTGTTTTTTTTAATAAAATTGGTTTTCATATTGCCGCAAGATTCCTTTTTTATGGCAAACATAAGAGAAGAATATTCATCTTACCTTAATTTTAATACATACATACATACATACATATAATCACGCTTGTTTCCCATCGGGGTAAGCAGAGACTATGGCTTTCCACTTGCTACGATCCTGACATACAACTTTCGCTTCTTCTACTTTCATAACTGTTTTCATACACGCTCGCCGGTTAAGGGTACTCTTGACCTTGCCTTTTTCCAGAACGTCTCTGATTTGATCGGCATGCGTACGCCGAGGTTTACCCCTACCAGTTTGCCCATTCATTCTCGCCTCATAAATCTGCTTTGTCAGTCTATTCTCATCCATTCTCTCCACGTGTCCAAACCATCTAAGCATCCCTTTTTCGATCTTAGTCACTACATCTTCTGTTATACCACATTTTTCCCTTATCACGCTATTTCTTTTTTTGTCCATTAAAGTCACTCCAGCTATACTTCGCAGACTTCTCATTTCCACTGCATTAATTTTGCTTTCATGCTTCTTCTGCCATACCCAACTTTCACTACCATACATAAGTGTAGGGATGAGCACTCCCCTATGTACAGCTAACCTGGCCTTCTCAGACACATTTTGACTGCTCATAAAGGTGTACATAGCCCCATTCACTTGATTTCCTGCCAAAACTCTTCGCTCAATATCCTGGTCACACTTTCCATCCCTTACAAATTTGGAACCCAAGTATACAAATTCTTTCACCTGTTCCACTCTTTGCCCTTCAATGAAGATTGAGCAATTCGTCATACTTTCTTCTCTTTCAAAAACCATAACTTTCGTCTTGTTTACATTAACTTTCATTCCTCTACTTTTTAGAGCCTCATTCATACTATTAACCATCAGCTGCAATTCCTCCGCTGATGATGCTAATATCACCTGATCATCAGCGTATAGGAGGCATTTGACGGTCAGTTCATTCATTTTTAAGCCATACATACTCTCTTGCAGTTCGTTCAGACAACTATCCATGTATAGATTAAACAGCCACGGAGACGCTACACATCCCTGTCTCACACCCTTTTCAATGTGAAAGAAGTCCGTGCAGGCCCCGTTGATCCTGACACAAGCACTAGAACCCTCATAGAGAGACCTCATTGCCCGTTTTAAGTTGCTGTTCACTCCATACATGGACAATATTGACCACAGTTCATTCCTCACCACTCTGTCATAGGCCTTTTCCAAGTCCACGAATATGCAATAGACCTTTTGACTTTTAGCCAAAACTTTCTCAGCTACGCATCGTAAGGAAAAGACCTGATCCGTACATCCCCTTCCTTTCATAAATCCTGCTTGCACATCCCACATTTTTCCTTCAGTTTCATTCATCACTCTTTTTATCAACACTTTTGCATACAATTTGCCAACGATGCTGAGCAAGCTTATGCCGCGGTAGTTTTTGCACTCTTGCTGCGACCCTTTTCCTTTGTAAAGCGGCACAATGACAGCTTTACACCATTCTGCTGGTACTCTGCCACTTCGCCAACAAAAGTTAAAAAGGCGGTACAGCTGGCAAGCTACCACGCCACGTCCAGCTTTCAGCATTTCGACAGAAATCCGATCTATTCCAGCAGCCTTTCCTACTTTCATACAATTCAACGCTTCCACTATTTCTCCCATACTTAACTCGCTTTCATCGCCAAATTCATTCAGTTCTAAAACACGCGTATCGCCTTGTATATCTTCTTTTTCGAATAAACTCTCAAAATATTCCTTCCATCTCTTTAGCACACATTCTTCTCCTCTTACAAAACTTCCATCCTGGTTTCTGATGTGATTGAGCGGCGACATTGTTTGCTGACTCCTCACTGTTCTTATGGACTTCCAAAAAAAATTAATATTCCGTTGGAAGTCTTCAGATAACCTTTAATCAAATTTTTCTCTATCATTCTCTTTCTTTCTCATCATCGTCTCTTTTGCAACACGTTTATACTTTTTATATTCATCCTTTGCCATTTTTACATCCTCATCCGTTGCCTTTTGCATTCTTTGATTGGCCTTTGTAGCCAACCAGTCCAACCATGCTTTCTTCTTGCCAGTCAACGCATTAAGAACTTCCGCACTCATTCCCTTTGCCATACATCCTTGTCGTCTTTTGCTAACCCCACACACTTCAATCGCAACTTCCACAAGTCCTTCCTTAAACGGCTTCCATAATTCTTCAATCTCACATATTTCATCTAGGTTTTCAAATTTTTCACTCAGTTTACTCACAATTATGCCTAACTCTTGTAAATTCTCAACTTTTATTCGCTCTAGTACACTAACGGGTTCATGCACACGATGTCGCCACTGCTGAAACAGACCCCTTACCCGGCTAATTACCAAGAAGTGATCTGTGACGATCCCGGTGCCACGGTACGCCCGAGTGTCTAGCACTTTCTTTCTCAGTCTTGCGTCTACTATCACAAAGTCAATCATGCTTCTCTGATCTCTCTCCTCTCTTGTATACAAGTGGATATCCTTGTGGTTGAATATGGTATTAGTTACCACAAGATTCCTTTCCAAACATACTTCTAGCAAGCTTTCTCCATTTACATTCACTCGTTCATCACCAAACTTTCCTAATACACTTTCGTATCCATCGCGCTTCACTCCCACCCAACCATTAAAATCACCTAACATCACTATTCTCTCGTTTCGTTTACATTTATCCAGAATATCACTCATACTCTCCCAAAATGCCTGCCTCTCGCTTTGGTCTTTTGAAGACCGGTGCCACCGCGCATCCTGCGGAGCATACACTCCCAAAACAAAGATGCGGGTAAGTCCAACCTTCAGTCTTAGCCAAAGGAGTCTTGGGCTCACACATTCATACTCTGTCACACACTCATTCATTCTCGCGGAAAGTAGTACACCGACCCCCTGGCATGCTGTGCTGGTTGTGGCTACACCTGACCAATAGGCCGTATAGGCTCCGTGTGTCGTGGTGTCACATCCTTTCCGCTTTGTCTCATTCACACACAAAATATCAAGATGCCTCTCTTGCATCATCTTACATACCTCCTCAATTTTATCTTTCATTCCTCCTCTCACATTTAATGTAGCAAAGTGGCTAACCCTAGTCCACTTTTCGCCTCGATGGGAAACGAGACGTGATGGGTGGCGAACCACATCGCCGCCGTTTTTGGTTTTAAATTTCACTACCATAGCGTAATTTTAAGTCCCTATTTAAGCAAGTATTGCTTAACTAGCGACTTAAAATCAGGTACAGGTAGCTCGCCTTGTCTCAGCACGTGTGTGTTTTAATATACATGACTCCTCCAAAACGGCCGCACCGATTAATACGAAATGTGTGTATTTCAATGGTTTGCTGAATAGTTTGAAAATACAATTGGAATCGGTAGGTGGCGCCACTGCTGTCAGTATCTCACTAATATTCACTCAGAACAACATCTGCCGAGCATATACGCACGAAGGCATGGTCTGACCCTGCCTATAGATTCGTAGCACATACACGTAGCACTTTTCGTAGCTCACACTACGCTGACTAGACGAATTTTCTAGACCATTCAGAGCCCGCTTTGTTTTTTTAATATTACAAGCATACAATTATACAACTTTTCTGGTACAGCTCAGTTCAGCTGAAGTGTTTGTATGAAGTGTTTGTATGATCAGTACAATACGAAAGGTGTAGTCTGACCTTGTCTGTAGATTCGTAGTGCGTATATGTCGTGCTTATCTGGGTTCTAATGCTTCTTTGGGCCACTCTGGGCCCTGGTTTTTTTTATAATAAGATAAGCAACTTACCAATGAACTTTAGCCAAGGGGAAGTGCAGACAAATCTTCTGGTACAGCTCAGTAAAGTGTTTGTACGAGCGGTACAGCACAAACGGCGTAGTCTGACCCTGTCGGTAGATTCGTAGCGCGTACACGTAGTGCTTTTCTGGGTCGTAGCGTTTCTCGAAGCCGAGACACTCTACGCTGACTAGACGACCTTCTTGTGCCATTCTGCGTGAAATGAAACGTTATGATTGAAAGATGATACTTTATTGATAGTAAACAGAATCTGGATTTGAGATTAGTTATTGCATGAGGTGTGGGATTATTGAGATGAAATGTACCCTCTAAATTTTGACAAGATATACAACCTACTTCAAAGATGGGTTCTCCGAAATAATGCTATGTGCATACATATAGTCACGCCTTTATTCTCGAAGGGGTACACAGAGGCATAGTATATGCCCACTTTTCACCTTATAATATTTTGTACCACGTGAGCCTATTGCGATGTCTAAATTTAAAAAAAAAATGTATACCATGTACGAGTTCAATCTGTAACATAAATAAAGCAGCGCGGGTCAGCTACTGTAGATATAAAACTGTACTCACGTGTAAGTCCGCGGCATAAACGACAGCAGCTCTGAAGAGCTACTGCTCTGGTCACCGCTCGCTCGCATCTGCGCCAGGTTGTGGATGAAGAAGTTTATAGGGGTGAACCTGTTGATACACACGATAAATAAGTCGATATCCTACTAATATTATAGATTCTACAAATACTATAAATCTTACGGATATTATAAATGTGAAAGTTTGTGCAGATGTTTAGATATTTCAATTATCATCAATCAAATCAGCCTATGGCAGTCCACTCCTGGACGTAGGCATCTCCCAATTTATCTCACAACACAGTCCTGCGACTTTCGTCGATCCATCTGGCGGAGATTCGTGGTACTACACATCTACAGTAGGCGCACACTGGGCGACAATCGCGGCAACTTGTCGCCCAGTCACTTGTCCTTGTCCCTCTCTGTCATCTGTCACTTGTGGTCGGCATGTCGCCGACGCCAGCGGCAGACGCGGCGACATGTTGTGCAAAGGACTGTCGCTCGGCGTCTGTCGCCGTGCCGCCACTACTCCCCTAGCTTGTCGCCCAGTGTACGGAACTTAGAACAAAATGTATATAATTTGGCGCCCGCAGCTTGTCGCCGCGACATATCGCCTTGACTAGACGCCCAGTGTGCGCATACTGTAGATGTGTAGTACGACGAATCTCCGCCAGATGGATCGACGAAAGTCGCAGGACTGTGTGTTGTGGCGTAAAAAGTAAAAGAGGAAAGATTTGTTTTTTGTTTGTTTGTTTGTTTGCAACGAATAGGCTCCGGAACTACGGGACCGATTTGAAAAATTATTTCACTGTTGGGAAGCTACACTCTTTGCGGTGAACATAGGCTATATTTTATTCCCATATCCCCACGGGAACGGGAACTACGCGGGTGAAACCGCGTGACGTCCGCTAGTTTTTTATATTAATAACGGCAACAAGTAGACGCTTGAAATGCTCACAGAACATCGAGCTGTATATTTTCATTGAATATAAATAATTTGTTCAAATAAAATGAACATTAAAGGGTGGGCTCTCATACAACGAAACGTGATTTTGTCTCGTTTTTTGGTACGGAACCCTCCGTGCGCGAGTCCGACTCGCACTTGGCCGGTTTTTATCTCATAAGGCCTTCAACTTGGCTTAACGGCTGTCATGTTAGTGACAGCCGGAAATACGGCTTAACGTGCCTCCGAGCACGGAAACGTTCCCAAATAAATGTCACAAAGTGGTCATATATGGTGGTCACCCATCCATAGTAAAAGTTGCGGGGTGCAGTGATTGTTTACTGACCACTGAGTCCGTGAAGTCACGAGCTTCGAACTATTTATCACTAACTACATGGGAACATTATTCTTTGTCTGGTTCAAATCATCTTATGACCTAAAAACTATAGCAAAAAATATGCCAAGGAAAAAATGGAAAAACCCCTCAAAGTGTTTTTACAAAGATTGATGGAAATCTAAGTAATTTCGATGTTTTGGGTACAAAATACACATTTAATTATTCAAATTACACTGTGTTAACAGCATTTTAACATCGTCGTACCCGGATGTACTGCTTGACTGATTGTGGAAGATTTGATGTTCAATTATGGTTTTTGCAGGGTCGGCAGCGCGAGTGTAGCGCCTCTGGTGTTGTAAACATTCATAGGCTACAAAACTACAAAGACCACTTTCTATTAGATAAACCATATGCTTGTCTGCCGCTTAGTAATATAAACTAAATGCAAATTCACTTTTTAAAAACTACATACACCAATGTCATTGTTTTCCGTAATTGTCATTACCGACTGGCAGTTAGAAAGAAGTGGTTGTGAGTTTTATTGCCAGGGCGCCGGCCGATACACGCTTCATACGACATGAAAGCGTGGACGGAAATCGACGGATGAAACGTCACCTGTCTCATACAGGAACAGCGTAACATGAGACGGTCGACGTTTCACCCGTAAATGTGCGTCCACGCATTCATGTTGTGTGGTGGAGAATCGACGCCCTGGTTGTTTTCTCTCTGATTGCGTTGCGAAATCACCTATCAGTAAATATAAATGCAGAAACAATAATTTTGATGTTGCTAGGTCACGACGTAAAGTTACATCATGATTACTGCTTCTTTTCTTGGTATATGACAATTTCAGTAGAATAAAAGTAGAAAAAAACTTACTTGCTCTTGAGCGATGAGTGTATAAGGCGTGCGAATGCAGCAGCGGCTTCCGCGTTAGTGGCGCCCGGTAGTAACGCTTTCCGAACGTAACTGACTGCTGCACTGCTCACGCCGGACACTCCCGACATCGCCATCTAAAGAAACGTGGTGATAAAAAATGTTCTTACTGATTATGGAAATATTATTAGAGAAATAACCAGCGAATGATGAGAATGGGATGCCTTTTAGAACATTTTAGAACTTGGACGCGCGCGGTCCATCGGCCTGTCATAGTGATTCAGAACATTTATGTCGCTACGCTACTCGAAACCTGTCATATTCGATTTACTTTGACCATGTGCCACTCCATTTTGATTGCGCGCTGATTAATATAACATTATTCATTTTTAAGTAACAATTTAAATCAATGATGTGTTAACTACATTCTAAAAAATATATTGACGTTCCGTGTCGATATGAGCAGAAAAATTTCTATTTATATAGCGCCCGGTGACGGCAATAGGGTTGTTCCTACTTCATGGGACTCCCGTCTTTTGATATCGTTTTGAAGGTCTATTTCCACCTCTGTCTACCTCCTCAGAGCTATACACATGCTTGTATGATAACCATGAATAAATAACACTTACCAAAGCAAACAGATCCAGTATATGGTCGTGATGTGCCCGCACTACGTTGAACGCCATACAACACAGCTCTACGAAGTGTTGGAACCGTTGCGTGGGCCTTTCTCCTCCATTGATCACGTACACCATGTCGTGGGTTAGTACGAAGGGGGTTCGATCCCTGTATGTGTAAAAAAATTACATTAGAAGGCTCGGTAGTATTAAATTAGCCCTAAATGGCTTTTTTTCTAGTTTTACGTTAGGAAATACTCATGCATGTTATGCCGGACTCCTACTGACTAGAAAAACCACACGTATCCTATCTAACAGCCTACGGTTGGAAGCCCCGGGTAAGCCCTGGGAATGATACCCCAGGACTCCCAACAGACCTACGGCTACCACTGCGGATATCCTGCTTTGCCCTTAATGGCTTACTATATATAAGGTTTTTTAGTCGGTTGGGGTCCGGCATAACATCCATGAGGATATTCCCTCACGTTAATAAAAAAAAAGGCGGGGGGCAACGAACTATTATCGTCGTACAACGTATGTCTATACACTCTCTATGAGTGTCTATACACGGTGATATTATCGAAACGAGACATTTTATGGAAATACCCAGCGGGACGATTATATCGCCGCTATTCTCTCGCTCGTGTAGGCTGATTCGAAACCTCGACGACGGTTTAACTATCTGGGTTTCTTTTTAACTAAGCATAATATAGCCCAATTTTTTCGTCTCTATCTGCAATCAGCCCTGAAGCTATAATCAGATTATAATGATTCAAGTGTTATTCGATTTGAGATATAGCCCAAATTAAGGTAATAAGTTTGTGATATTGTATTTATGGATGTGTCACATCTGTTCTGGTTGATGGAATTTTGGTCCGGATGAATGTTTATCGATTTCCTCGTGTACAAAATCTCCTCTAATACAGTTCGATCCGTCTGCTAAAAACATTATTTCACAAAACATTACCTCTTAAAGTTGCCAAACATCTGTGCATCTCCCAGGAACTTTCCAAAGTCGATATGGAACAGGTGTCCGGATGTCTTCAACATGATGTTGTCGTTGTGACGATCGCAGATACCCAAAAGATATGTAGCAACGCTGTAGCCGGCGCATGAAGCTGTTGAAAAACGTATTACAAATTAGTATTTTTACAATAAATAATTAACCTATATATGCATTTTGGGTCGTTTTCGTGCCTCTGGTTCTAACTTACTTAAAATACGACTAGCTCGTGAGCACTTGTTCTATTATGTGTTTTAGAGCCATGTATTGTAAGTTTAAGTTTAACTAAGTTAACATACGAAACAGCACAATTATTACTTTAGCGCCATTTCCACTCCTAATTCATAAAACAATTTTAGACAAGTTTATTGTTCGAAAAAATTCCAGCTGCGCGCACTGAAATGTAAGTATTTCGAATGTTTATTGTTTTTTTATAGTCAAAATTGTTTTATAGTAAGTTGAATGTGTGTATAAGAGAATATTGAGTACAGATTAGAGATATTATTTAATTTTTTTATCGAAATCGATTGAAATTTTTTCGTGGGTCGCAAACGACCCCTTGCCCATATATCATGCTTGAAGTTTTGGGAATTTCTTTTTCAGTTCTCGGCAAGTGCTCAATGTAAATGAAATAATTGAAGTCCTGAAGAACTTAGACACTGATGAAGATGTCCAGGGCATCGATGTTTACATTGATGACCAGAGAAGAAGACTGATTTGATATAAATAGGCTGAATTGAAGCCAATTACTTGCTTCTGCGGAAATGGTTATGCTTCAACGTGATAGTAATGATGACGACATAACCATCAATGAAGTCAGTCCTACTACTTCTTCATCAACTCGGGCACATGCTCCTACAACATCTGAACTCAGATCACGAACCCAGTTACGGAGTCGTCGTCCTGACTAAGACTCTCAGCTGAAACATCTGCTCGAGATGTTTCAGCTGAGAGTCTTATTGACGATTTGCCTATGCAACCAATGCGTCGTGGAAGACAGAAAAACGTTAGACCACTATGTAAGTGGGTAAAATTAAAATTCCCATCGTGTCGATTGGTCTCCACCACCCCCACGAGTGGCGCTTACCCTCAACAAACAAAGTGAACCAATAGAGTTCTTTGAGCTGTGTTTTCAAGGAAGACGTTTGTAACGTTGTGCAACAACGTGTGCATAAATTAATTAATATTAGATGATTAAAAGTGAAATTTAGATCAATATGTGAAAGCGCCATCTGCCGACAACTAGTCTCATCAACACAGCACTGACGTAACCAAGTGACGTCAGACGTAGGGACGCGACTTGCCGCCAGAGGCGCTGTCCAAAGATATAAATAGGACCGCGCGCGAAATTCAAGGACCATTTTCATAAATTTAAATCATACTCGTCGCGAAGGTGTCTGTGCGTAACAAATTAAATTAAAAATAAAATACAAATTTTAATAGGGAGCTAAATCCTCCCTGAGTGAACAGTTGTTTAGCTGCAAACGTCAAGTACCCCATCATTGGGTGAGTTAAATTATTTATAATGTAATCTAGATTTTAAAACAGTGAAAATTAACGGCTGTTGGTCAACCCTGTTATAGGAGGGTAGTTTACAGGGGTGTGAAAAAACATATCTGTAAAATTAGTACTGTAAGCAGACAATGTAAGACTCCCGACTCCTGAAATGGTTAACAGGAGTCGGCTGTCTTTGGGGAATAAGCGGGAAAAAGGGTTCCAGCTAACCCCTCATCTGGAACATTCCAGGGTCCACCCTACGGGATCCAGAAATTCACCCTACGGGTTTGAAGAAACGGTCTACCCTTCGAGTTCTACGAGAACCTTCCACCCTACGGGTTGTCAAGATCTACCCTGCGGGTTGCGGAAATCCACCCTACGGGTTGAGAACACCGTGCCAGCCGAAGTTGTGGACGGCACGGCTACGTCGCTGACGGCGTCAATCCAAGAAGGCCAACCCAAGATAAGTCGAACCCTGCGAAATCCTTCGGGAATCGCTAAAACCCTTGCTGCCTGAAAGTACCACACCCACGACCCCCAAGTGCTTAAATCTAATTCGAATAAATTATTAATTTTTATGTTCTAAATTCTATCTTTTCATTTCTCTCTCCTTTCCTGAAAGCAAAAGCTTTTCACGGACATTTTGTTAGACATACTGTAATGTACGCAGATGAAAAACATAACACCAGTTTCAGTCTTTCAGGGGATGAAAATGCATTGGTTTCTGGGTATTTTAATTCAAAGCAGCTTCGCGCCCTTACCCAGACGCGCGTGTATTGGACGGCAAATGAAGATACCCAAAATGTTTTAGTTTCTCAATCAATGCGATCAAAACGTTATGAAGAAATTTTTAGGTAACTGATCAGGAAAAGATGTGCCTTGTATAAAAATAAAATTATCAGAATGTGCAGTAAGTGTGATGTAAATTTACATGAGAAAATATGTTTAGCAGAATTCCAGTTGTAAGCATGATCATTATTATGGTATTAATTTTATTGTTAGTTAAATTGTGATTTTAAAAATCCTAATAACGTCTGAGACAGGTAAAATCTATTAAGTTAATAATAAAGACTGATTTGCAATAAATGATGTTTAATTTTAATTATTTACTCTCTCCATAGTACTGTATGATATGATCATATATGCGCAAGGGGTAGATTTCGACCCACTGAAAAAAACATACTTTCAGATCTAAACATTAAAAATCAACACTACGGCTGTTGTCTTCAGTCACTAATGAACGCTATATGTGAAAATCATAAAAATCGGTGCCAAAAAAGTTCCGCGCATATATGGGTTAAGGCATACGTTTTCTAGCCAAAAAAGAAAGGGGATTAGTCCGTTAATCCACCCCTTGGGTGGATTTCCGGAATTATATATTATTAATCCAATTAGTCCGTTAATCCACCCATCAAATGGGTGGATTTCGAAGATGGACAATACACATGGAGATCAGCAAAACAAATGAATCAAAAGAGAATAAACCGGCCAAGTGCGAGCTGGACTCACCCATGAAGGGTTTCGTAGCAGCAAGTAACATAATATAAAAGTTCTTATAGTTCGTTGTAACTTTGATTGATGTTTTAACACTTTCGCAGTGGTAGTGATTTTTCTAACCGAAAATTGCGGTTTACGACGTATTAAAAAAAAACCACCAGCTCTATCTCGTTCGAACCAATTTTCGTTGGTAGTTTTTATAGCAATGTACATCATATATTTTTTTTAGATTTATCATTCTCTTAGTTTAGAAGTTAGAGGGGGGGGGGGGGGACACACATTTTTACGCTTTGGAAGTGTCTCTTGCGCAAACTATTTATTTTAGAAAAAAATGATGTTAAGAACCTCAATAGCATTTTAGAAGACCTATCTATAGATACCCCACATGTATGGGTTTGATGAAAAAAAAAATTTTGAGTTTCAGTTCTGAGTATGGGGACCCCCAAAATTTACTACTTTTTTTCTATTTTTATATAAGAATCTTAATGCGGTTCACAGAATACATCTAGTTACCAAGTTTCAATGGCATAGGCCTTATAGTTTCGGAGAAAAATGGCTGTGACACACGGACGGACAGACAGACAGACATGACGAATCTATAAGGGTTCCGTTTTTGCCATTTGGCTACGAAACCCTAAAAATGAAGATCGTCAAAACAAATGACGGTCGGATAAATAAATGACGATCGAAAATTAAATGAAGATCGGCAAAACAAATGAAGATCGTCAAAACAAATTACGGTCGAATAAACAAATGACGATCGAAAAAACAAGTGAAGATCGACAAAACAAATGACGGTCGGATAAACAAATGAAGATCGACAAAACAAATGAAGATCGACAAAACAAATGACAGTCGTATAAACAAATGAAGATAGACAAAATAAATGACGGTCATATAAACAAATGACGATCGAAAAACAAATGAAGATCATCAAAATAAATGAAGATCGAAAAACAAATGACAGTCGGATAAACAAATGAAGATCGACAAAATAAATGACGGTCAGATAAACAAATGACGATCGAAAAAACAAATGAAGATCATCAAAATAAATGAAGATCGAAAAACAAATGACAATCGGATACACAAATAAAGATCGACGAAATAAATGACGGTCAGATAAACAAATGACGATCGAAAAAACAAATGAAGATCATCAAAATAAATGAAGATCGAAAAACAAATGAAAACCGATAAAACATATGCAAATTAATAAAACAAAAGACCTAAGTATGAGCTTTGAGTTTTGTGTTTTGGGTTTTGCGTTCTGAGTTCTGACTTTTGAGCTTTCAGCCTTGTTGATTTTTGAGGGTAAAAAATTACTTGCAGCCAGACTTTGTAATCTAGATGCGTGTGCCATTCAAAAAAATAGGTGCAAGCAAATCTCGACCTTAATGACACTTCTCTAAAAATGTTCTTTTAGGCGTTAAGAGGGCTAACATATTTCGCTCCACATATTGCTCAGAAACCATACTTTTCATTGCATTTAAAGTCATTAAATATTTATCGTACAAACATGGTATTCACTAACATACTTAGTAAATTTAGCACTCTAAACGTTTCATAAAACATATTTTACCTAACAACGGATTACATACGGTAATTATCAATGAAAGTGAAACAGGTTTTTCAAATCATACGATTTGCATAGTTTTCGAGGCTTAAATTCATGTCAAATTACTGATAAATTTAATAAACAAGGGATACGAAGCAATTGCAAAGGGGGTTGGCTATCTGTTTGTAGAATAACCTGATATCAGGTAGGTTCCTTTTTTTAGAGAAAAATGACTGTAAAGTTTGCTCAAATAGTGAGAAATTTCACCAAAATAAAGTAGTCTTTTCACCAGCTTCTGTAGTTTAAATCATTATGATAATTATGTAATATTATGTCAGAACTTCTCCTTTGACAATAAAAATATTTCTTTTTATGTAACTGGATACAGACTTTTTTTTACAAAGTATTTTGTGAACCCCTATAAATGCAGATACGTGAACAAATACGATTTAGTACCGCCGAGAGGCTCTCAGAGAGTGGTCATGTCGCTCGATGTTCCATTTTTGAATACGAAAAATGAACAAAAATAGTCTAATTCTAGCGTGACCAAGCAATCTTAGTACTTTGTGACGTATAATATAATATATATAAATATTTATGGTCGATATACAACGTGAACTTTTGTACAGTGCAAAGCTCAGACACCCCGACTAGAGTTTCGCTTCGAAATACTGTATAAAAAAAATTAAATGAAACTAACGAAAACTGACCAAGTTATAAGCTTTTACAGTTGCACTATTTTCTTCACGAACAGCGTAGGTGTAGGTATTATACGCAAGGCAGGTAGTCACTATTCGTGTGGTATTGATAATAACACATTAACACAACATTTTCATAAGTGGTAATTATGGAACACCTGTGTGTGAGGAACCAGACCAGGATTGGGACGGCTATAAAGCCGCTAAAGCAAAATACAAGTAGCGACTGAGATACAAAAGTACCAAGTCTTGGAGAAACCTCTGATAGAGTCAGACTAATACTAGCCAAACAAGGGACAGAACTGTCCGTATCTATAAAGAATCCTGACGGCGCGGCGGTCTGACCCACACATGAAAAGAATTATTTATACTGTTGATTGATGGCACTTGGTGGAACCTTTCGGCATTTTCAAAGGCAAATTAACATTATATAATGACCACTAAATCACTTAATTACTCGAAAACAATAAATTAATAATATATATAAATTACCACTACATCATTCTACTAACGTTAACTATCATGAAAAGAAGCCGAGAGTATTTTGATACAAACGCACTTCCCAGAATGCCAATTGCTGCAGACACTCATGTGGCTGGTGGAAAACGTATCCACAGAAGAAGTCCAGTGGCAGCTCGCAAGACCTGTTCTAATCTATTCTGTCAACTTACAAAAAACTGAATGGGTAATTAACAGCTTCAAGTCCTTCAAATCTCCAGGACAGGATGAAGTCTTCCCTGCAGTGATAAAATGGGGGAGGACACAAGTTGATATTGTCAGTTACATAGTATCTATACGCCTGACAATGAATGGGACTGTGACCCAGACTGTGGAGAGAGGTCTAAGTGATCTTTATACCAAAACCCGGTAAAGGGATTATGTTTGTGATTCAGACCTCTGGTTATACAGACCGATAAGCCCTTCGTCTTTCCTGCTAAAAACTCTGTAAAGATTGTGTGACAGAGACAAACGAGGGACGGCCCTTCAAAATAAGCCACTGCATTCCAACCAACGCGCATAATGCCCCCGGCAAGTCTACAGACTCAGCACTACATGCAGTAGTACACAAAATAGAAGAGGTCATCCAGAATCAATCAATCAATGTGCCTCGGCACTTTCATAAACATAGAGGGAGCTTTCGACAGAAGAAGCATAACCACGGCACTGGCAAAACACCGAGTATACACGGTAGTCAGTGAATGGATAGATAACATGCTAAACAAACTCATTTTAAAGCTACAGACAAGCAGAAACCAGTGCGCAGCCATGGCCAAAGGTTGTCAACAAGGGGGCGTGGTCTCACCACTGCTAAAGAACCTTGTTGTAGACGACCTTATAACCAATCAATCAATCAATTTAACCTAGAACAGTCCCTATATACCATGGATGTGGAACAAGCCATAGCAGATGGTAAAATTAAATTATGGAGAAAAACGGATCTGTTTACAAAGCATGACTGGTATTTTAAAATCCAAGGCCAACTTCAAATTAAGTGAGAAGTTGCGTTTATTTTATCTTCTAGTGATCTTGTGTATATAATAAATATTTTTAATAAATTGTATTAAAATTACTTTCAGTCAAGCCAACATTTATCGATTTGCGGTGTAGACTGAACACTAATTTGTCCATAAGCGCAGTAAATATTTCGCAAGACGACGAGTTCTGGACTACGAGGATGGAACCTTAATTGTTAATTTTTTACGACTAATGTCTGTTGCCCAAAATGATTGAGCCCAGAAAGAGCCGATAAAATAAAATAAAATAAAATTTATTACCTTTGAAATTTAAAAAAAAATAGGTTTGTCAACATTTTTTGGGAAATGCTACAAACTGAGAAGAACACCCCAAGAAACTCAGTTCGGTCCCTCCCAAAATTCATCTTAGTAGGTATCTAACAGGTCTGCAATGGTTTTCCTCTTTGAAATCTGAGTAACATTTTCTATAGTTTCTGATGTGCTGATTACGAGAAAAATAATAAAAAAAATCCATCACGTCAGGATTTTTTGATATTGAATATTTAAGATTTAGCTCAAAAATGTCTGAGCGTCTACCTTTAGAAATTTATAAAACGTAATTAAAATACTTCAGCTTAATTTTTATTGCATTTAATTCGTGTAAGGGGACATAGAAATTAATGCAAATCAGTAATTTAATGATTACTACATAAAAAGTAAAAGTAATCCGCATTAACCATGTTGAAAACGGGTAATTTTGACTTAATTTAGTAATAAAATAATAAAAAATATTACCTAGTAGTAATACTGCCTAATTGTTGTAAATATTATTAAAAAAGGGTGTAATAAAGATAATCCAAAAGGCTTTTTTTTATTAAGTACCCGCACTTATTTAGAAAATTAACAATTGAAGTGCGCATCTTGCAACATGAACTTTGAAATGTCATCGCGAAGATGTTTAAATTCTCCAAATTGTTTTTGTAATATTTGCGGGAATTTTATGGTGATAAAACAACGAAACAGCATTACTGACTTTGTCAAAAATATTTACAAAAGTTATTATGGAGACGTTTTAATTAACCAAAGACAAAACTTGGACACCTCATGAACTTTGTACGACTTGTTTATTAGAACTTCGCCAGTGGTCAAAAGGACAGAAAAATAGCTTCAAAATCGTTTCGCCTATGCTACGAAGAGAGGCTAACAACCATGATAAAGATTGCTACTGTTGTTGTTGTGACATAACTGGATACAATTTTAATAATAAAAGGGACATAAACGAGCACTAAACTTCATTTCCTAAATTCGCACATTGATTACTTCCCAGAAAATCTAGGAGCCGTTGGCGAAGAACAAGGCGAAAGATTTTACCGAGATTTGAAAGAGCTTGAAGTCTGGTATCAAGGAACATGGAATACTAGCATGATGGCGGACTATTGTTGGTTATTAAAGCGCGACGATCCAAACTGGAATTTTAAGCGAAAATCGCACAACCGAAGGTTCCAGGAAAAAAGGATCAGGTTCAACAAATAAAATTTACATGTAATTTAGACTAGTAACAAGTTTTTATTATATTTTAGTCGTTTTTAAAGTTAAAAGTAATGTACTTTTTTAAATATATATTTTTTATGAGAAAACTTGGGTCTTTTTTTCTATTTTCTTTCTGTACCTTTTTTGAAAAATCTGGAGGTGATGCAGAAAAACTAAGTACATATTCGTAATCAGCGCACCAAAATACCCTAGAATCAGCTATCAAATTCCAGAGAGGAAGTTATGACCCTCATTTTGCAGGCCTGTGTAATCTATCAATGCCGATACGGAATGGCTTTTTCTGGGCGGTGTGCATTGTTATGCACATACCTCTTAATAAATATTTGGTTGTTGTAAATGAAAAACACCTACTATCAATTAAGATTAGATTTAGATCCCATAGCTCAAGCTTATAGCTTAGTTTGGGCTAGATGATGTTGTGTGAGAATATCCAACAATATTTATTGATTATTTATTAAAAATATTTTAACGTTCCTGCCAGCACTGAATCTGCAGTAGGATGCAAAACATCGTACCATGCCAAGCGCCTGCGCATTGCTACATTAATATTATTGTTTTTAACTATGATTATTGTCAAATTTAATTATTTATAGTGTAAAATAGAATATTGTCCATTACTTTCTACAATTTTCGTATATTAAGATACTTTAAAAATAAACTTGTGGACCGTTTTTATGTATGTGTGTATTATATACTATACTATCTTCACGCCAAATCCCTTGCGGGGTAGGCAGAAAGAACCGAGCGCTACACGGCACGCTCCATACACACCTCACTTGCTTCTTCAACTTACATTTTTCTTTTCATCCATGCACGTCGGTTCCTTCGGTTCGGTATTTCTAATTGCAATATTGATATTAGTTAGGTAAATAAATGTCAACTTTATTAATTTTATGATGTCAGTGTCTATCACTACTTAATATCAATCAATTTGCAATAAAATAATCAATAATTATTAACTAATATTACTAACATAAAAATTCAATTTAAAGATTGAACGCTTAGACTAAGAATATGACACCGGTAATACATCAAGGAAAACAAAAGTATCAAACTTGTTAGTAGCAACAATTGGCACTATACGGCTATGTGCACCGCGCCGCGCCGATTTCTAACGATCGTAAAGAAATTTGAAAACCGAATTTACGCTCTTAACAGACATCACTGATCATGAGTATGTAAAAAATAAATAAATATTATGCATGTTCATAAGATCGAGAATTGCTAGCACCTATTTTTTTTAATGGCATACGCAGCTACATTTCTTCTATTTTATATATATATATATATATATATATATATATATATATATATATATATCTTATTCTATTTTCCTTTTTTTGATCTTTATTTGTTTTGCCAATCTTTATTTGTTTTTCGATCGTCATTTGTTTATTCGACCGTCATTTGTTTTGACGATCTTCATTTGTTTTGACGATCTTCATTTGTTTTTTCAATCGTCATTTGTTTTTTCAATCGTCATTTGTTTATCCGACCGTCATTTGTTTATCCAACCGTCATATGTTTTGACGATCTTCATTTGTTCTGCTGATCTTCATTTGTTTTTTTGACAGTCATTTGTTTTGACAATCTTCATTTGTTCTGCCGATCTCCATTTGTTTTTTCGACCGTCATTTGTTTTGACGATCTTCATTTGTTTTGCCGATCTTCATTTGTTTTTTCGATCTTCATTTGTTTTTTTTAACTTTTTTATTTATCATGAATAGATCCGGAAATCCATCCCTTGGGTGGAATTCCGGACATACCATAACATGTAACTCCGGTTATCGGACGGATTTTTTGGAGTGGATTAACGGACTAATCCAAATAAAGCTAATTTAAGCTTGTGGTATAAGATCAAGATTACTGATAAAAATATTTCTAAGTAAATAAACATTTGTGGATCACACAAATATTTCATTCGACGGGAATTGAACTCGAGAACTCAGCGCGGCAGTCGCTAAGTGTATCTTAGCACTGCACCATCAAGACAGTCAAAAATCTGAATGTATCACCCGCGTAATTCCCGTTCCCATGGAAATACGGAAATAAATGCCTATGTCACCCGGGGTTAGTGTAGCTTTCCAAAATTGAAAGAATTTTTCAAATCGACTTTCAATAGTTTCGAAGACTACGATTATTCAATGCAAACAAGCAATCAAATATTTTCTATGATTTATCTAGGAAAGATTTTTATTTATTTATTTATTTTATTTATTTATTTATCTATATACATCCTATCTTTACAGGTTCTTAACCTAATGCGATAGAATAACCCGATCACCTAATTATTAAATATGTACCTATAAAACAACAAATGTAAAACAAAAACAGTATCCTAAGGTTGTTTATAGCTAATTGTTCTTAAAGCTATTACTGTGAATTCACTCCATGTGCTAGCAAATAGGTCTACCTGATCCGCTATAAGGTTGAGAGTGCGCAGTGCCCGCGACAGAGGCGCCTCCGCCAGCAGGGAGGTGCGCGCACTCGGCACCGCCAGGAGCGGTGGTCGCCGGCGTCCGATTTTTTGAACCGATTTAAAAAATTCTTTCACTGTTGAGAAGCTACACTCTTCCTGGGTGACATAGGCGTAATTTTAATCCTGCATTCCCACGGGAAACGGGAACAACGCGGGTTCGCTAGTAATTATTATAGATGAACTAAAGCAACTTACCAGTAAAATTATCTCTCGCTCGCTGATATTCAAGTTCCGAAGGGTTATGCTTCGCCAGCCATTCAGCTATCGGCTTATCCTTGAAAGATCCTGTCAGACCCCATTCCGTCTGAATTGCTCGTAGAGTTTCCGCTTCGGATACTATTTCTATCATACCTGTGTACGAATAAAATATCTATTAGTGATTTTAAGGGCTATTGTATTTGATTAGTGTTTCCGATATTTCGGTGCTGTTGAAAAACTGTATTTATGTATTGTTCATCTCAGTATTGAGGGAGGTGATTTAGAACGATAGTGATCCTTTTGTCACAAGTGTGTCTTCGGCAAGAAAGTGCTTAAGCCTTAACTTTTTCAATTAGTGCTATGGGGCATACCCATAGCACTAATTAAAAAAGTTAAGAACCTTTACTTTGATGTTTGCGTATAATTTGTTAATTACAAGTAAAAAAAAAATCTGATCGTGTTGCTGAGTAGGTACATCTGTCTTATCAAACACATTACTAATATTTGTAAGCTCACATTGTCTAAGTTAAATTAGTCTATAACTAGAAGTGAGGACTTGTAATTGGCTTTTAGACGGCTAAGCCCAAGAATTACTCCGTTTTGTATAGTTGTAAGTCTTCCATGTATTATTAAATAAATAAATGAATAAATAGAAAAAATATAAATAAATCCGATCAAATGCAAGTTGGACGCAGGGTTCCGTACCAAAAAAACGGCAATAAACCGCTTTTGTTGTATAGGAGATTGTTTTTCGTTTTTACTTTGTTGTTCACCCATTGTGCCCTGATTAAACGAAAATGATAGCATCTTTCTCGTTTGTCATGCGACAGAAAGGGATAGAACATTTGTCAGAATTACTTCTTACAAGCCGACCGGTGGCTAAGCTAATATTGAAGCGAAGTAACATTGTCAACTAGGTTTTGGGATATACATTTGACATATGAGTGTATTAGAAGTTTTACCAAAAGTAATGTAACAATATGGTTTATGCACTTACCTCTCTTATCACTAGTAGGCAACGCTTGGAAAGTGACTATCCTCAGATCGAGCCCCCCCTTCAGCCATAGACTGTCCATCACTTTTATCACTTGCAACACTAACGAGTCTTGCCGTAAGTCGTCACCAACCTTTTGGACAAAATACAGATGAATTAACTTGATAGTCATTGAATATGACACTACTACCTGTTCGCTCTAAGTTTGCCGCTGGCGTAGAGGCGTATACCCGATTTTTAATTAGACGAAGTAAATTGACAGTAGCTAATGTCACTTCGTCATAGAAAATAAGCAACATTGTATGAAGAAGTGACATTAGTTGCTGTCAATTTACTTCGTCTAATTAAAAAATCGACTTTAGTATGGAGCCGAGCGGCAAAGTTAGAGCGAACGAGCTGTACTCACATTTACCCACTAACACTAAGGTAGCAGACAAGCTTACGGCTCACCAGGAGGAAAGAAACCACTGTAGCCTAGTGATAGACCTTTGCAATATCGGAGGCGCTACACGCGCTGCCAACCCTACAATCCATTCAGCTTTTCAGCAAAAGATGAATGGATTGTAGGGTGTATATTTCTATCTTTTCTTACGCGTAGAAGCATCGGTAATTAGAGCCAAATGTATGGTAATGCGAGTTCGCTTGCAGATGTGTGTTTGCTATTTACTGTGTATCTCGCTCACAGAAATATGGCAATATCTGAATCAAACTGAACATGATACTGCAAATGAGACTCCCAAACTGAATTTCGACAAATCCTTCTACGACAAGATTTTAGTTCGACAACATGAAACTCCGACACGACTTAATTTCGACAAAATTTTAGATCGAAACAACTTAATCCCGACACTACTCTACTCCGACAAAGGAAGAAACGCTTTGTCGGAGTACAGTAGTGTCGACATTAGGTTGTTTCGATCTAAAATATTGTCGAAATTGAGTCGAAGTAAAATCTTGTCGTAGAAGGATTTGTCGAAATTCAGTTCGGGAGTCTGCAAATGACAGTACTGCCTTCTACTGAATCTTATAAATAAATTTAAAAGTTACCTTAAACATAGCAGGTATCACAGCGTTATCACTCCCTATAAAGTTGATCTTCAACGGTAGAGTATTTGATGCGAAGTACATACAGGATCTGTAAAGATATTCGTAGTATTAAAATAAGTAACACAAGCATACTAGTATACAGATTGTGAATGATGAATTTTTGAAAAGGGCTTGGTTGGCCAAATCCGAAACTATAAGGAATATCTAAAAATGCTCAAAGGAGTCACGAGCCCGATTTTGATAAAACTTAAAACCTCATCATTAGATTTTTGGAAAACCAATATCTTATCTCGGAGCCGAACCTATTGAATTTGAAAAAAAAAAGACACTCAAATTCTGCGAAGAAATGTTAAACGGCAAGGAAAGTTCGTAATTTTAATAGAATTAATATTTCATGTATGTAATGAACCTAAATTTTGTATCATAATTTGTTTCGTTCGAAATCACAGAAAAGATCATAACTATTCAGTGTTTTCAATCATGCTCATAATGATTATTTGGAGAATTTTCTAAAGGGAATCAATAATATTGAATGCAGTACGATCCCTGAGGTCTCGAATCTAGCTATGTATTTGAAAACAATGGTCTACATTTTGAACAATTAATAAGTTAACGTAAGAAAAATAAATTGTATTTTGTTAAAGATGAGCACTTTCCTTTAGTTTGCCGGATGGCATTACTTCCCAGAATAAGATCCTTCATGAGGTCGCATAAGAGCATAACGTTTATGCTGCCAGAGGGAACGCCTCTTCTTTAATAGCAACACTATCGTATGGTGTAATAATATAAGAGTGTTTTTTTAAATCATAGGTTTGATTCCCAGCTAGGATTATTGGTTTTTCAAAAATCGAATGATGAGGTTTTAAGTTTCATCAAAATCGGGCTCGTGACTCCTTTAAGCATTTTTCGCTATTCCTTATATTTTCGGATTTGGCCATCCAATCCCTTTTGAAAAATTCACCTGTATATTTGTCACTTTACAGGGATAAGTTAGGCGGCAGTTGCTTTGAACGAATTCGAATAAAAGGCAATTTAAATTTACCCCAATGAGAACACGCTGGATTGATTCGTAATAAAATCAAACAATGGAGATTTTTATAGCACAAATACTTATGCCTAATCTAACTATCCTACTAACATTATACGTGTGAAAGTTTGTGAAGAGGTTTGTCCTTCAATCACGCTCTAACGGCTTTATATGTAGTCTGCAATAATATACTAGGCTACTCTATTTATCCCTGTAATAATGTCCCATGGAATACGGGCACGGTAAGAGACTTCCACGTAGGCAAAGCAGTAAGTATCATCTAGGCTCACGATCAAATTAAAAGTTCGGCAACCTTGCTAACATAACTAAATAAATCTAATTTATAAAATTCTCGTGTCACAGTTTTCGTTGCCATACTCCTCCGAAACGGCTTGACCGATTCTCATGAAATTTTGTAAGCATATTGAGTAGGTCTGAGAATCGGCCAAAATCTATTTTTCATACCCCTGTGACCGGGAATAACATTCCACGCGGGCGGAGCCGCGGGCATCAGCTAGTAAAATTATAAAATAATCCTTACTTGATATCAACATCATGCACATATTTATGCAAAGCCAGCGGTAAAGCGGCCGGCTCGTTTCGCAATAAAGCAGCGAGTTTCGTACTGCCGGCGCTTAGTGCGCGACTGCGATTCGCCTCCTTCGCTTCTTTCACTGACTGTGCCATTTCTGATAGGGTCTGTAAATGGGGAGATTAATATTGTAACTACGCACAGTCAGCTGCAGAGAAAAGTACACTGGGCCGCCCTTAAGAATTTATTTATCTTAGAAAATCTTTGAAATGTTTTTATGAGATTTTGTATAGTTACGGCATTAGAAAAATTTAATTACCATAGCATATTTCATAAAAATAATATCTCAATTTTTTTTAAAATAATTACCCTTATTTCTTACAGGGCGTTCATGTATACATTTCTCTGCAACTGACTGTACTTACAAAATTTTGTTTCAATTCGCAGATTTTTAGTACAGAACATGTTTACAGATTATAGATAATAGGCTAACTACATCATACTTAACTTAACAACGTGTAAAAGTTACACATTGTTTGCAACGATAAAAATATTAATTTAGTATGAAATAAAAGCATAAGTTAATACTATAACGATAATATTGGCAATAACTTGAATGTCAATATAAGTAAATAACTTGATCTCTGTGATATTTATTTAAATAAAATGAACTCTTATTTAAAAGTCATAAAGAAGTTATTTAAAGTTCAGATCTGTGTGTTCTTACTCTCTGTATTTTAACCAGAAAAGCTTTATACCAATGAAATAAAGTCTATTTTTGTTTACGTTAATACAACTGTCATTCGAATCAACCCATATTTTCACGGACTACAAATCTAACCCTATAATACAAGTAGAGCAATACAACGTACCTTGACAAGCAACTGCTGCCGCAACAGAGTGTGTTGTAGCGATTCTCCCACAACGGCTAGCAATGCTCGCAGCAGCAATCGGTACCGCCATTCGCAGGTCATGCTGCTGTCGGCCGCTGCCGGTTCTGAGCCGCTCTCCTCTATGGTTATACCAAGGAACTCTTGGTTTGGTGCCTGTATAGATGTTAGCTATATTATAGTGTGTATGAATGTTACTATCTTTAAATATTATAAAACTTGACCAAAGTAGGCAACAAAAGGTAAAATTTTGGCTGGAAGAAATCGCATTTTAGTGATAAAGCCGCCATTTGTGGTATGGTTTGTTGTCTGAGCAACGCTAAACGATAACTATTGACTCAACTGGTGTTTAGCTAAACTGTTGCCTCAACTGTTGACTCAACAGTTGCCTTAACAGTTGTGCTAAGTATTGTCTCAACTGTTGACTTAACTGTTGTTTGAACTGTTGTCTTAACTGTTGCCTCAACTGTTGCCTCAACTGTTGTCTCAACTGTTGCCTCAACTGTTGCCTCAACTGTAGTCTCAACTGTTGACTTAACTGTTGTCTGAACTGTTGTCTTAACTGTTGTCTGAACTGTTGACTCAACTGTGGCCTCAACAGTTGTCTCAACTGTTGAGTCAACTGTAGCCTCAACTGTTGTCTCAACTATTGCGTCAACAGAGTGTGTTGTAGCGACGCTCCCACTACAGCGAGTAATGCTCGCAGCAACAATCGGTACCGCCATTCGCAAGTCATGCTACTGTCGGCCGCTGCCGATTCTGAGCCGCTCTCCTCTATGGTTATACCGAGGAACTCTTGGTTTGGTGCCAGTTTACTGTGTACTATTTTGAGTCTGTATAACTGCAGAAAAAAGTAAACAGGGCCGCCCTTTAAGGATTGAGTTCTCTCTTAAATATATTATTATGAGAATTTGTATGGTTAAAGAATTACATAAATTTAATAACCACAGAGAATTTCATAAAAATATATGAAAGAGTTTTTGAAAAAAGTCAATGCTTACTGGGCGGCCTTGTATCCTTTTCTCTGCAGTTGACTGTACTACGCTATTCATTAAATGCTATAAAACAGGCAAAAAAAACGTTTGATACCTTAAAATAAACGCGTTTATTACCCCATTTATGAGCACATTTTAGAAGATATTTTTGAGGATTACTTACAGTGCAAAATGTTTGCAACTTTTGATCATTAATCTATTAAGGTGCCGTCACATTTTAATCAAAACAATTTTTTGAATGTTATTCTATGTATCTCTATCTGCCAAGATTACCTTAGTTACGAGTAATAGAAGAATCACTAACCTGAGGTACATTTGGTAGTGAATGCACTAACAGCCAGAATAATTTATGAGCGACAGCAGGCGACGTCAGAGCACGGTACAGCAGAAGTTCTGTAAATTGATTTTGTGTTAGGTTACTGAGAATGCCAAATATTCCATGAACGATATTTCAGAAGTCTATAGGCTAAGGTTTGCAACACTAAATCATAATGTGAAAAGGAACAGTCACTTTAGTACATGTAATTAAAAATCAGAGTATACACAATGTATAATGATTGCCTCGTTCGTCTAGAGGTCGAAATGTGCGACTGCGGATCACGAGGTCGTTCGATTCCCACCGGAGACAAAAAATTGTGTGACCCATAAATGTTTGTCTCAAGAGTCTCTGGGTGTTTCTATGTATGATAAGTAAGCATTAAAAAAAGTATATAAGTATTAATATCCGTTGTCTGATACCAATTACACAAGCAGGTTATTCTTAGCTTACTTTGGGATCAGATAGCGTTGTGTGAAATGTCCGTGAATATTTATTTATCTATACTAATATTATAAAGAGGAAAGATTTGTTTTTTTTTTTCGTTTTTTTGTTCGTTTGATTGTAACGAATAGGCTCCGAAACTACTGGACCGATTTGAAAAATTCTTTCACTGTTGGAAAGCTACACTCTTTGCGGTGAACATAGGCTATATTCTATTCCCGTATTCCCACGGGAACCGGAACTACGCGCGTGAAACCGCGTGACGTCCGCTAGTTATTTATAAAGCGAACACTAACCGGCGACGGGACTAGCTTCATACGTCTCATAGCGCAACGCTTGAGTCAACTGCGGCATTATACGGCACAACTCATCATCCGACATTTCGTTGATCATTTTTGTGGCTGTACGACGCACCACTATGTCCGGGAAACTGTGGATTTGTAACAACTTGTTAGTATTACTTATCTTTACTAATATTTTAAAGAGTAGGCTCCAGAACTATTGAACTAATTTGAATAATTCTTTCAGTGTTAGAAAGCTACACTATCCCCGGATTACATAGGAGGAACGGGAGAAACGCGTGGCGTCTGTAGTAGTCTATAAGAAAACTGTATTTGAATGACAGCTGTATTAACACGATCCAAAATAGACTTTATTTCAACGGCATAAGGCGGGGTATTCACCAAAGCGGAGAGATGTGTTTTGATAACCATTCAGATTTCGTGATTTCTACATCTCTGATCCGAGAAAATAAAATCCTATTGGTTTTCAAAACACGTCGCTGTGCTTTGGTGGTTACCGGGCCTAAAGCTTTGAAATGCAGACTGTAAGAGCACAAGAAATTCAAACTATAACTAAAAACTACTTTATGGCTTTGCAATAAAGTTTAGTGTCGTTTATGTTACAGACTCTAGTACCGATGATTTAATATCAAAAATTGTTACAACCGGTCTTTACCTTTTCACTAATTCCAAAACTGGTGACAAATATCTACCAACAATACAATAAACCTACAGTTCTTTAGCAAATTACAGAAGAATATCTTACCAGGGCAGCAGCAAATGCATAGCGTTCAACGGCGAGGGTTTCTCCCACAATCGCACCAAAGCAAGCATCTGATCGCGATGTTCCCCGTACCAGTTGGTGGCGGCCATCAGTATGAGAGGTAACGCGCCGGGTAGCTCCACTAGATATTGGCGTTTCTCCCACATTATCTGCGAATATTCGATTGCAATTTCAGAAAAGAAGCCGTGAGACTGTCTCACCCGACTGCCGCTCTCTAACACGTTTATTGTGAAAGTAAAAGTTCAATCCGATTGACATAGTCATTTTATTTCTAACTTTGAACAGATGATCCACGTGACCAACTGACGTAGTTTAATGCAACAGACTCACAGCTACAGACAAAGTCTCGCCATAAGTCCCTCTGCACTCTATTTTATAGAGAGGGGCTAAAAGCTGTTTATAAAACTGTCAAGGGACATAAAAAGATTTGACAAACGAATATTTTTGAAAAATGCTGACATTTGCGAATTTTGGCAATTTACTGCGTGTTTGGAATGTGTAGGAAGTAGGTAGGTAGTTTGGTTTCTTTTTAAACGTAAAGTAATCTTAAGAGTGCGTTTTCACTGACGTGTATTAATGTTGGCCAAATACAATACCCGAAATCTCCACTTCGTCCAGTTTCGCGTCACATCAGTACAAACACACCCCGTGACTCATGAGCAATGACTTATCATTTTCTAATGTCGACTTAAGAATCTGAGGAGGAATGGTTGGGAATGTTCCTCCAACACACAAAGGGAGGATCTTCCGACCAAGCTAGGTGACCGTGCCTAGCGGGCCGAAGGCTTTAGGTTGATGTTGGACTGTTGTATTTATCTATCATCGCAGTGAGAGCTCTGATATCGCGATTCAGGATTTATCTATGCTTTGTTGTGTGAACTGTGATATAGCGATGCAGGATTTTTTTTAAACGTAAAGTAATCTTAAGAGTGCGTTTTCACTGACGTGGATTAATGTTGGCCAAATACAATACCCGAAATCTCCACTTCGTCCAGTTTCGCGTCACATCAGTACAAACACACCCCATGACTCATGAGCAATGACTTATCATTTTCTAATGTCGACTTAAGAATCTGAGGAGGAATGGTTGGGAATGTTCCTCCAACACACAAAGGGAGGATCTTCCGACCAAGCTAGGTGACCGTGCCTAGCGGGCCGAAGGCTTTAGGTTGATGTTGGACTGTTGTATTTATCTATCATCGCAGTGAGAGCTCTGATATCGCGATTCAGGATTTATCTATGCTTTGTTGTGTGAACTGTGATATAGCGATGCAGGATTTCTATGTCTTCGATATGAGGCGGTCGCCACAAATCTTACAGTCTATGTATGACGTATTGTAAGTTTTACTCTACTAAGGTGGCAGACAAGCATACAACCTTATCGAAAGTGTTCTACAAAAGAACATAAAAAATTCACAAATTTAATGTGAAAAAATTTTAGATCTCGAGCAGGATTTGAACCCGCGTCTTCTGGTTTGCCGGACCAGACGCCTTAACCAACTAGACCACCGAGACACTGCTCTCGACCGTCAAATTCTTTCACCTCATTACGTCTTGGGGCGACGTAGGCATCATCTACCGGTAACTTAGTTAAGTTGCACGGCTCGAATGTATAGAATTGCACCTATATAATCATTCGACTTGCGATGATACCTGCCCAAACATTAGAGATAATTTTGAAAAGCAATTAGTATGCTGACTCAATCACAAATTTAATGTGAAAAAATTTTAGATCTCGAGCAGGATTTGAACCCGCGTCTTCTGGTTTGCCGGACCAGACGCCTTAACCAACTAGACCACCGAGACACTGCTCTCGACCGTCAAATTCTTTCACCTCATTACATCTTGGGGCGACGTAGGCATCATCTACCGGTAACTTAGTTAAGTTGCACGGCTCGAATGTATAGAATTGCACCTATATAATCATTCGACTTGCGATGATACCTGCCCAAACATTAGAGATAATTTTGAAAAGCAATTAGTATGCTGACTCAATCACAAATTTAATGTGAAAAAATTTTAGATCTCGAGCAGGATTTGAACCCGCGTCTTCTGGTTTGCCGGACCAGACGCCTTAACCAACTAGACCACCGAGACACTGCTCTCGACCGTCAAATTCTTTCACCTCATTACGTCTTGGGGCGACGTAGGCATCATCTACCGGTAACTTAGTTAAGTTGCACGGCTCGAATGTATAGAATTGCACCTATATAATCATTCGACTTGCGATGATACCTGCCCAAACATTAGAGATAATTTTGAAAAGCAATTAGTATGCTGACTCAATCACAAATTTAATGTGAAAAAATTTTAGATCTCGAGCAGGATTTGAACCCGCGTCTTCTGGTTTGCCGGACCAGACGCCTTAACCAACTAGACCACCGAGACACTGCTCTCGACCGTCAAATTCTTTCACCTCATTACGTCTTGGGGCGACGTAGGCATCATCTACCGGTAACTTAGTTAAGTTTGTTTTTATCTATTTTATATATTTATTTATATATTTTAAGTTTGTTTGTACATTAAATTTGTGATTGAGTCAGCATACTAATTGCTTTTCAAAATTATCTCTAATGTTTGGGCAGGTATCATCGCAAGTCGAATGATTATATAGGTGCAATTCTATACATTCGAGCCGTGCAACTTAACTAAGTTACCGGTAGATGATGCCTACGTCGCCCCAAGACGTAATGAGGTGAAAGAATTTGACGGTCGAGAGCAGTGTCTCGGTGGTCTAGTTGGTTAAGGCGTCTGGTCCGGCAAACCAGAAGACGCGGGTTCAAATCCTGCTCGAGATCTAAAATTTTTTCACATTAAATTTGTGATTGAGTCAGCATACTAATTGCTTTTCAAAATTATCTCTAATGTTTGGGCAGGTATCATCGCAAGTCGAATGATTATATAGGTGCAATTCTATACATTCGAGCCGTGCAACTTAACTAAGTTACCGGTAGATGATGCCTACGTCGCCCCAAGACGTAATGAGGTGAAAGAATTTGACGGTCGAGAGCAGTGTCTCGGTGGTCTAGTTGGTTAAGGCGTCTGGTCCGGCAAACCAGAAGACGCGGGTTCAAATCCTGCTCGAGATCTAAAATTTTTTCACATTAAATTTGTGATTGAGTCAGCATACTATAGTCGCCTCGCTGTAACAAGGTGCGTATGACAGTTGGCAGTATGACGTTGATATCTATCAGTACCACATTACTAGGGATGTGTCGATATGCAATTCATGTTTAGAATCCTACGATAAACGAGATAAATCACGTTCTGTTTATTATTGTTATAAAAATTATTGCTATATTTATTTTTGAATTAACTAGACAGCTTAAAAACCGGTCAAGTGAGCAGAGGTCTCCGTACCGAAAAACGACAAAAAATACGTTTGTTGTATGGGAGCCCCCTTAAATATTTTTGTTTTTTTTTTGTTTTTAGTATTTGTTATTATAGCGGTAACAAAAACACATAATCTGTGAAAATTTCATCTCTCTAGCTATCACCGTTCATAAGGTACAGCCTATCAAAAGACCGGGTAACTTCGCAAGAAAAAAAAAGAAGGTAACCGAGAAGAGGAAAAATATTAATAATAATAACTCAATAATATACTTTTTACAATAAAAGTTGGAACTACGGACAATATACGTTTTGTTTTATCAAAATATCGAATATCCATCGTAGATGTATATAATCCCATCACTAAAGACATCTTTGGTGTTACGTTATACTCAACAATTTGTTAATTTTTTCTTCCAAATTCGTTTTATTTGTAGACTAGAATATTCTGGTTGAGTTTAATTTTATATACAACAGTGATTAACGATTTAATATATTATGAATGGGATGTAGCTGAAATACTAAGTTCATAATTGTAATTCACGGCAACTTTCAAGAGTGAAACGAAACGCGTTCGATAACTGTCATACGCACCATGCTACACCGAGATGACTATAATTGCTTTTCAAAATTATCTCTAATGTTTGGGCAGGTATCATCGCAAGTCGAATGATTATATAGGTGCAATTCTATACATTCGAGCCGTGCAACTTAACTAAGTTACCGGTAGATGATGCCTACGTCGCCCCAAGACGTAATGAGGTGAAAGAATTTGACGGTCGAGAGCAGTGTCTCGGTGGTCTAGTTGGTTAAGGCGTCTGGTCCGGCAAACCAGAAGACGCGGGTTCAAATCCTGCTCGAGATCTTAAAATTTTTTCACATTAAATTTGTGATTGAGTCAGCATACTAATTGCTTTTCAAAATTATCTCTAATAAAAAATTCAGTACGCACCTCTCTACACTCGCTCGGCATACGTTGATAAGCCCCTTGCTCAATGAGGTGCAACAGTTGCGACTGTGTGCTCTTGTCTAGACTATCGAACTTCGGCAGGTCGCTACGTGTCAGCGTTTGATGTTTGCTGTCCTCGTTGGGGGTCCATTTCACTCCGGTGTGAGCGTATAGAGGGATTTCTGGAAAATTATATGGTATTATAATACGGAACCCTAAAAAAACGTTCGAATACTTAAATGTTAAATATAGCGTTATTCCCTGTAACATCAGCTATATTTTAGTGAAGGTAAAATCGGTTCAGTCATCCAAGAGATACTTACCGATAATTCAAAACACACAGACAGACTGACAAAGAAAAATGATTTTAAATAGCTTTTTTGGTGTTACATTCACGCCTTGTTTACTCTATAATGCTTATGCTTAACATGTACAGTCACGAGCCTTAATTTTGGACCCATTTCCATTAAATGTTAGAACATTCATAATGCAATAAGGTCGAAATTCATTCTAGTTACCCTCGCTCCAGTTGACGCAGTTGCACGGTTGCCTCTAGAAACGTAAACATTATGACGTTATTATTGCGTTAAAATATTAGCTCTAAACAGCGTAAGATTGCTACGCGATATTCATACTTAGGTGGATCCCAAATTATAACTCGTGACTGTACCTTAAAAAGTTGTTACTCGGATATTAAAGACATTACAAATTTATTTATTTGTCTAGATTACACCCAACTTGATTTACCTATATTAACGACAGGATGCGGAGTAGTCGGCGAGTGTGTGGGATGCGGCGCCGGTCCGATACGTCGGTCGCAGAAAGTTGGCCATAACGGCAATACGTAATTGCCTGACGCTAGCATACTGGAAAGAGAGTTTTTTTTTATCAGTATGCGATAGTTTTGTATTGATTATAAAAGAAAGGTTTCACCGATCAATGTTCTAGGTAACTAACCTATTGTCCGGTGAGAAAGGCTTTTATTATTCAACAACTCATTGGAACATTTGTACTTATATGAAAACGTGAGTTAGAGATTTATTTATAAGGGACTGAATTAGGGTTGACTTTCTTCAAAAAATCTTTCATAGGTTTAGTATGGTCATACAATCATCTCCATTTATTTACCATAAAAGTAAGTATAAAATAACTTCTTTATGAGTTTATTTTCATTTAAAATACGTACTCAGGATAGTAAAAAATTCAATGATTTGTCTTATATTTTTCTACTCATCTGTCTTAGACAACGATTGTCAAAACATGACATGTTTACATAATTGCCAGATCGGGCAGGATTGGACTATAAGTAGGTATATAGAAGATTTTCCGATTGAACTCAAATTTTGGCACCATACATAACCTCCTTCATAGATGGTTTAAGGTTACATTTTATCCCCGTATTCCCACGCGAACGGTGACTACGTACGGCTAGAACATACCCATCATAATCAAACAGCTGTATAGCCGCCCATCCCAACTCGACGAGCTCAAACTGCACGTCACCATCGGCCTCGTCCTGACCGCTCTGTTGGTTGCTGTCGCTTTGATTCTGGTGTTGACTGTCCACGGTGCGTTGAGATCGGCCGTATAGCGTGAGTACTAGTCGAGATTCACGTGGTAAAGCATTTACTGCTAGATCTTCTAGGTTTAGCCTGTAAACAAGATAAAAACTGTGTTATTATTTAGAACTTCAGGACCAATTCAGTTTGTTCGCTTGTAGAATATAGAAATTGGCAGTGTCAATGGTATACCATCCCATCCGTATCGACGCTAAATTTACTTTCATCAAACAAATAAATCTTATCAAACTTCAGAGGCACGTAGAGAGCATGAGAAATAGAATGGTTTTTCTTTGGGAAGTCCTTTGCTACTGAAATATGGCATACACTCAAGAAGAGCATTAAAAGGTTAGTATTGCGATTGTCCTACCTTTAATTGTTATGAAAATAATACCTCCATAAACTACAATAACCATTTCCAATGACGGAGATAACACACATTATATTATATCTTATGGTACATTCGACTACAATGAAATGTACTAGTTTAATCTTACAAAATGATGTATCGCTATAGTGAATCACTATCTTTGGTTAGTTCATTATGGCACTTGCAGGGATACATCATTTTGTAAGATTAAACTAGTACATTTCATTGTAGTCGACTGTATATTAAAATATGCAACACAACTCACCAAGTATCAAATATAATCCTAGGATAAAACGCAGCGCTCTCAATATTCGACGGATGCGTTACATGCAAGGAGTTAAGAGCCCTTGTTCCGTAGTACACTTGAGTGTGGAACAGATAGTCATCGTGGTTCCAACAGTGAGGTAGACAGTGGACCGCTTCTATGCAGAATAGGGTTGACTCTGATATCGAATGGGCTGGGACCGCTTCTGTAAATAAAAGTGAGAACTTCTTTAGGATCATTGGGCATTCTTGAGATGGGACTGTTGGCGGCCCTGTGAAGTGCCTCTTCACGCTCTTCTTGAAGAACCCGGGATTGTAAGATGAGGGAAACTCGTGTGCGGGCAGGTCGTTCCATGTTTTTTATAGTTCGACAGAGGAACGATCTTTTGAAACGCTC